>CM039121.1:14156718-15535063 GCA_022036555.1 Microstegium vimineum
GGCTTCAAGAGAAAGGGGCCTAGCTCTAGCTTAACTTAACATACGCCAAGGCTTGTAGTCTTTCAATCTAGGTGTCATGGAAATTGACTGGAATCGAAAGATTGCAAGCGATAGAGGAAGACAAACACAAAAAGGTTCGGCCTTTGTAGGCTTGTACCCCACAAGTCACAACTAAGCACAAATGAGGAAGAACGAACAACACGCAAGATGCAAGGGTTGCGACTTGGTCCAAATGAACTTCGGTTTACACGCCACAGAGATTGGCGCAAGCAGGAGAGAATGGGATAAGAGAAACAGGGGAAGGGGTTGGCTAGGCCATCCATATCACGTCCTCGGTAAAGATGGTTTTCCGACGGTCGATCGAGTCGACTCGCATAGCTCTGAGAACATGACATAGACCATAGCTTCGCTAACCAGAAGAGAGGATGGAACGAGAGAAGAAAAGGGCTATTCGTCTACTTCTCCCAACCCACATGCCATGGAAAAAGGCGAGGCATTGGAAGGGAGTGACACATGAGAGAAGCACACTGCCCAATTCCACTCGTAGGGTACCACAACCTACATGCACTAAATGCCACATAAACACCCCTAGGGCCTTAGCGATGCGGTTGTCCACGCAAGGACCTAAGAAGCACCACGGTCTAGAATAGGTACAATAATACAAGGGCTTGAGCACGAAAGAGCCAAAAGAGAGAATGGGAGAGAAAAGGATGCACCTTCCTTTGATCCACTTGCCATTGTATTTTATGGAAATCCAAGGAATAGAACCAAGAGAGCGGTAAATAAACACCAAAGGGAACAAACAAGCAAAAAGGGATTCCCGGTTCCTTGACGTTGACACTTTGATCACGTCCATGAGCTTCACCTACAAAATTTGGCTTCCGAGGGTTCCATGGTAGTCGTCTTCTAGGAAGTCTCTAGTGGACTAGGTCATGTGAGGCTCGCCTTGTGCGGGTAGGAAGTGCACCGTTGTCGAGTTCACAATGGCCATGTCCTAGGGATGAGGCTAGGAGCTAACAATTGTAGTCCCCCGACGGAGGCCACTAAACACGAGAGGAGCAATATGCTCGGCGCTACAACCATGGCGAGACGAGCTCGCGATCGCATCGTTCAAACATTCGCCCTCTCAACCGGCTCGAAGGCTTTGTCCACAAAGACAAACAAAACATCATAAAAGCGAGAACCAACACACAAACCATGACTGACAAAGGAGTAGCACAATCCATAGCATAGAGAGATAAAGATTGGCACGATGGCACGGCATAGGCATATATATAAATTTAAATTGTAGACAACAAGTGTGACATGTATGAACAAAAGAAATAAAAGAAGAGCTTGTCGATGTCAAGGATGGCGTCGGTGGGTTCCAAAGACTTGACCTTGCACGGCAGATCAACGACGGGTTGCCGCAAGAGTCAACGAGATGTCTAGTACAGGCACAGCAGAGACACACCCTCCTGCACAGAAAAGATCATGTCACGGTAGCCGGACAGAGCAGCTAGTGATTGGACACAACAGCGTGCGGACGGCGGATGCCGAAACTCCAGCAAAAGGGTGTATCAGGTCCATAGCTTCCCTGCGATGGTGAAGAACGTGGCGCGAAGGCCGGTCTCAGGCGAGGACACTACCAGAAGGAGAAACAAGGTAGCTTTGGTGCTGGGAAGCTCACCGAGGTGCACAAGCGGAGTGTGGGTGCAGCAGGACAACGGGGTCGGTGGAGCTTGGTATCTAGCCCAGCGTGCAAGAGAGGATACGGCTCGTGGTGGAGGCGGAGATGGCGTCAGGGTGCTGCTGCCATCCGTGGACGCAAGTGGCATGTCGTAGCATGTCCGCGTCCAGCCCGTGACGTTCCTGACGACTTTGACAACGCACCCCGCAGCTTGGTCAGGCGCATCCACAGCTGGCTGCAGCCCAGTCGAAGAAGGGCACCGGGGTCCCCTGCTCGACGTGGATGGCGAAGGAAAGGGCAAGGACGGAGCAGAGCCCGGCGACGTCGGCTTGACGCAGTCGGCAGGGTCGGCAAGGCGTCGTCGAAATGGAGTCGGGGCGGATGAGGACTCTGGCGAAGGTGACGGTGTCGACGTCCAAACACACAACGATGTGCAGCGGGGGCGACGTCGCAGCGAGGCCGTGCTCGGGTCGGGGTAGGCCGGGAGCGTAGGCATCACGGCGAGGTAGAACTTGGGGCCGCTGTCAGTGGTGACCGCAGGCGCTTGGCGGTTCGGGCGGCGGGTTGGGGTAGCTATGGCACGGCGACGCGATGGAGGCCACAGGTTGGCGTCGTGCGTCCACGGTTGCAGACGTCGCACCCGTAGTGCCCTCGGCAGTGGCGAGGTTGTGGCTCGGCCGCGATGGCAGGAGAATCCGGTGGCGTGTGCGCGGAGGCCCGATGTCGTGACGCGCGGCTCCTCCGCGGGTGTCGTCGGTTCAATGGGGTTTCAGCGTGGTGCGGACGCAGCTGCCGATGGAGTTGAACGGCGTGGTGGCTCGGCTACGGTTGGCTGGAGTGGCCGCATAGCAGAGGAAGGCGAGGTAGGAGGAGAGGAGCATGGCGGCGTCTAATGGGGAGGAAAGGAGAACGATGGTGGCTGGAGGCTTTTATGGGACACCGCGGGCTAGGGTTCGAGTGCGGACGGCGATATGCCTCAAGGTCCGTACCCGGGGACATGTGGAGCTCATCCCACAGACACGGACGCCGAGAGGGCGGGGGAGCGGGTGTCGCGGTGTGGAGGCACACCGTGCGCGGCACCTGGGCGCAGGTTGGGGTGTGGGTCGCGAGCGCATCGCGTGCGGTGCGTGCTGGGAGGCGTGCGGGTGCAGAGGCCGAGGCGAGGGCGGAGTCCTGCATGAGTGCAGCGCACAGTCAGGCAGCGTCCTAGCGACGGCCGCTCGAGAGGTCGGGGGCTCTGCCTCTGCCTCTAGGGCTTAGGGGAAAGGCAGGGGTGTGCAGTTGGCAGGCTAGGTGGGCCACGACATGGGCTTGCGGGAGAGAGCAGGGGTCTGGGAGGGTGTGAGGCTGGGCCTTGGCCGGCTGGGCCTGGGGCAGCGCGAGCTGGTGGGCAGCGGGAGAGCATGGGTTGGTGGCCGCATGGGCCTGTGCGAGCTTGGGCTTCCAGGGTGAATGAAGAGAGGGAGGCGAGTTGGGCTGGGTGAGGTAATAAGGAGCTAGGTTGGTTTAAACAAAGGATTAGAAATTCCCTTTTGATTAAATTTGGGAGGAATTCGAAAGCAGATGTTGAGAGGAACTCGGAAAGGAAGGAAGATATGAGTCGGTGGAGTTTTGGGAGGGTTCAAAGGGGTTTCTTGACTTGAGGGATTTGAAAGAGATTTTCGGGAGACTTGACATGAATTTCAAGGAGAAGATAAGCTATGGATTAATGTACTCCAATACAAAACAAAACTCGAAACCCGAAGTCAACAGAAGAACCAAGGCACACATTTACAACCAATTTTATATGTATGCAATGACTTGTTGGTAAACCCCCTAAAGTTAGCTCAGTTTTACGTAGCAATTACATGATTCACACATTGTATGAAAAAGTTTTTGAAAGTTTTGATTTTTGGTTGTTGGAAAACTCGGGATGTTACAGTCCAGTGCTCATTGAATTCAAACAGTAACTAGCCGTTGGGCAACCATCGGACGCATTCGGTGCCCGCTCATTAAAGCACAGACAATTTTGCCCAATGGGTATGTTTGTGGTGGGGTTATTTATACCCTTTCCCTTGCTCTCTTCTCTTGCCTTTGCTCATTCCATCAGCGGAGAGACACTTGGAGAGTGGGAGAGAGAGAGAGAGCAAGAGCCCTAGTGAGGAGTTGAGTTTTCATAATCCTTGATTAGAGCCCTCATTAGTGAGATTGAGAGAACAAGTTTTCATCCACTCACCTCATGAGACTTGTGTGAGTCAAGTGAGAGTTGTAGCTTGTTACTCTTGGTGATCGATAGCATCTAGACGGTTTGGTGGCGATCAGAGGCTTGGTGACCATCCGGAGGCGCTTGTGGATGGCCCAACTCCACTTGTGATCGGTTGTGGGTGATTAACCAAGCCAGAGCGGCTAAAAATCAGCCCATAGAGAGCACTTGGTCCTTGCGCAGAATAAGGGGGAGCGATACCCTTGAGCGGGTGCTCCAACGAAGACTTCGACTCCTCGATACCTTGAGAAACATCGACGCATCACTTCCTTCTTCCTTCTCCCTCTCTTGCATTTACTTTCAAGCTTTACTTTCTTGTTCTTGATATGGTCATGATCATGCTTGACTAGAATTGCATAGGATGTTATTACTTGTGTTCTTGTTTAGTAGTTTCTATAGCTTTTGCACACACTTGTAGGCACTAGGGGGTAATTAGCATTGCTTAGGTTTTAAATTATCGCTTAGAAATATAAATAGGCCCAATTCAACCCCCCCTCTTGGGATCCTGATCTTTTCTCTATGCCAAGTTGACAATCCCAAGGACACTGCCACGCTGTCTTGCCAACATGGCGTGCCACACCAACGAAAGTGGCAAAGATATAAGAGGTTTACGGTTTACAATAGCAAATCTGTAGGAGCTCGTATAAAACTGGTAATCGGAGGAGTAGCATCCGTAAGAATGGCAAATAGTTAACAATCCCAAGGGGTCACTGCCACATGGAACCAAGTTGGCAAAAAAGAATTCTTGCTATAGCTACAGCTACAACTACAACCAAATACATGCCTACCTCGATCAAACTTGCATAACCTTAGATGTGGGAAATGTGGTAAGGTTTAGACCAAACAAAAGGTTGTGGACTTAACCAGTGGGCGATTTAAATGCAGCAAACTTTAAGTGACAATATGGCCTCGATGTTAAAATTAAGGTAAAGACTTAGTGCAGGCCGGCCATTTATTTTCCATTCGCACGCACACCAGCACACGCTCCAGCTCGCACACGCTTGCCTTCCACACGAGTGCGGATGTGCCATGGCCGCGGCTCCTCTCTCCTGTCTCTCCCCTCTCTCTCTCTCTCTCTTCGGTGGCCTACACCCCACTACAAGAAATATCCTTTTAACAAATCATCATAGAATGTTTTGTTTTGTGGTAGTTTAGCAGGCCGGCGAGGCAACAGACCTGAAATCTGCCTCTGCCTCTAAAAAATGTCCAATCTTATCCTCTCCCACCACAACTCTCTTATCCTCTCGCCTCTACGTTCTTAATCTTAGGGGGTGAATGATAGCAAGGGACGACGCTCACTCCTAGCGAGTAGTGCAGGGGCGGGTGGCTGGGACGTGGCTGATAGCCATGTGGGGTGGCCAGGGCCCGCTGTTGGCATGGGCTCCTTGCATTTGTCAGATCTGCAGGGAAGTTGTTTTTAGCGCCTTGTCGGCTCATCGCGCGGCAGATCCGGCCATGGAGCAGTGTAGCTTTGGAGGAGGTGGGTACAAGCAGCACGAAGGCTATGGAGGGATCCGGCCATGGAGGATGTCCCTCCTTGAAGAGATCCGGCGGAAGCGCATAGCTTTTTGTCCTCGTCGATGACGAGCAAGGACGGCCAGATGCGAAGGCAACAAGGACGACGAGCATAATCAGGTACACCCTCTTTGTCCGTTCGTGCTGTGTAGGCCTCGGCTCCCCACATCATCTCATCTCTCCTGCATGGTGTGTCCAAATCCTTAGGCTCTTGAAAATGCTGGTGGAGTGGTTGCTGCCCGAGTGCCTGCTAATCGAGTGGTTACTGACCCATGCTGCAATAGCTATTCTCCGCACTGTTGCTTCTGCACTTGTAGATTGAGGTCAGTGCATGCTGAACCTTCGCACTTGAGTTGTTTGATTAAATCCCAACTCCGGCAAGGGCATGGACCCGGCGGCAGCATGGCCTCTCCTCTCCCTCCCTCTTGCTATCTATGCCTCAGATGTGCGCCTCCCTAACCTCATCTCTTTATGAACCGGCAACCCCTCAGATCTGCCATCCTAGCCTGTGTCTGGAGCTGAGCTGCTTACTATGCGGCTACGCCTTGGGCCGAGCTCAGCCGACTAGGCGGCACCGCCCCCGCCTAGCCAACTGCGGAGGCGCGGAGGTTCCTAGGTCGCCTGCACGGCTACGCTAAGGACCAGGCCGTCCAACCGGTAGGCCCTTCGGGCCTCGACTGCCTCTTCCCATGCTAGCTGCCAGCTGCATCCTAGCTCTTGCGGTCCTGCAGTCTCCGCGTCATCAGCTCACCTCACCTTTTGTTCGTCTCCCGCAGCATCGAGGCCAATCCCCAGGCACATTGTTTCCTCAAGCAAAATTGCCTTGCGTTGTCTGCCCCTCCCTCCGTGCTCTGCCCACGCCCATCGTCAAGACACTGCCAGGCAGCAGCTGCAGGTCGCGCGCCTTCTGCAATGATGTGAGTCCATGACGCCCACTAGGTGTTTGAAGAAATGCCAACGGTAAGCAATGGTCAATTTTATCTTTGTTCGTGCTCTGCTTGACCTAGGTGTGTGCTCATCTGTCTCTTCTATTTCTTCCTTCTTTCTCTTCTTAGCACTTCTCAGTATGGTGCCTTTGGGATTCAAATATGCGCCTAAGGTACACTTACTGCTAATGGCACCTGTTAATTAATTGTTTGGTTGCTTTGTGATTTTAGCTGTTGTTAGCCATTGCATTTTTACATATTGCCTTTCTATGTAGCACATATGCGCCTAACAGGACCTGCTGATGAAGCACTCAACATAAGTAAAATGCATAAGCAATTAGTAGCCTTGTCGTTGACATTCCCATTTTTGCTACCTACATTTATACATTATTATCTACTAGAAAATGTTCTTAACATCAAGTGTGCTCATATATTAATTTGTTATCATTACGGTATGCTCCTGAATTTATCAGATTATAATTCCCATCCAATAGCTCTGCTTAGCCCCGTCAGCAGCTTGCTATACTCGTTTTTCTTTTACATTAGCTGCCTCTAAATATTTATTGTATAATGCAACTATTTCTACTTGAGGTATAATCTATAGTATATGCCACATATTAGAGGATTACTCACTGTGTGTACACTAGAACCCCTTTTGTTCCATGATCTTTGAAGCATATTGTAAGATACCTTGGTTGATTTAAATCACCTTGGTTGTTTCTTTACATACAGTTATTTTTTACTTTAGCACATCACACCTTGGCGCTATTTGAATATATCTGGGGCACGTTGCAAACATAGATGCTATGTATAAACAAATAAAATAGGAATCATATTTTTTTCTTTTTCAGAATACATAATTTGCCTATTTGGGAAGATATTATTGCCTAGTAAATGACACTTAAATTGCCTAAAAATGCAATCTGCTACAACATTACCCACAACAATCTGCTCACAACCAATAGAGGTTCCAGTCTCCAGGAACATATTCTAGCACTTTTAGTTAACTTTTTTGAGTTGCTACATCTTGTTATTACACATGTATTTTAAACAGTTCAATGCTCTATTTTGGTACACGCTTATTTCTTTTATAGGAATAGTGATATGTTTGTGTGTATTAGGCTTCATCAGTTTGAAGACCAGTGGTATGTCCTTACGCTTTATCAATTTGAACAAGATCATTTATGTTCAGTCTGTGTTGTGGGACATTCCTGTTACTTGTTTGGTAATCTGCTACCTGGATTGATCATTGCTTATGTGTTGCTCTTTTGAAATTATTAGGATGTGCATAGATATGTGGTACAGCTTTGCTTCTCCCAATTGGCATTATACCACTAATTGATGTGACTACATGTGCATTTATTAGTTACTGAACTTCATTAGCATTAGGCAACTAAATATACTGTGATCATGCAATATTGTGGCAAGATGAAGGCAAATAATGCAAATGAGCGCAAACACTATACCTGCCTTTTCACAATACATAAATTTCTTATTAATAAAGATATTGTTGCTACCAAATGAAACTTAATTTGTTTAAGAAAATGCAATCCACTTTAGCATTGACTAAGAAAATGTAGCTTGTTGCGCTTTTTTGGATCCTTGCTTTTCTCTATTGATTGGTTCCTCCAATTTTTATCTGTAGGTCATAGAACCTACAGCCTCAACTAGGCCACTATTGGGTAGCATAAACAACATTTTGGCACTACATAGCTCTGTTTTCTTCTGGTTTAATTAGTAGCTTCACATATTCTCCCTAGTTTCTTTTGCATCTACTTTGTGTTTATATTGATTTTTTTACTTTTGACGTGACCTACTATCTCTGAGTTCTTGGTAAATTTATTAGCAGCAACAACACTTCTACTGAAATATCAGTTGTTCAACAACAGTTCAAGAGTTCAGGTAATGTTTCTCTACACTTTTTAGTTTACCATTAGAAGTTCAATTGGACCAAAATTGATGTGATCATCAGCTAAACTCAGTTTGTAGTTTGTTTAGTTTCCGTCCATGTTCTAAATTTCATTTGGTACACCTTGTTCGTTTGGTATTGAGTGCCAATTGTTAGGTCAGCTACATCTATTAGCTCTTGAAACATTGTGTCTAAGAAATCATAGTCAGATTCTGTCAGATACCTGAGAATAGGGTACCCTAACACCGCACTTCGCGAAAACAAAGTCACCCTCGGAAGCTTTCCGCCCCGTCCGAGCCGGGATGACGTCATCACTCCCGAGGGCTCCCCGCTCCGACCAACCCGGGAACAACGCCCCCCTCGGGAGGTCTTCCGCCTCGTCTGAGCTAGGGTGACATCATCCATGACGCCACCTACCCTCGGAGGCTTCTCCGCCCCGGCCGAGCGGGGCGACGTCATCCGTGACGCTTCCACCCTCGGGGGCTCTTCCGCCTCGCCCAAGCTAATGTGACGTCATCTGACAACACCGCCCTCTCCCAATGGCGCTACTGCCACGGCCGACCCGTGGGTCCACAGTACCGCTCGTCCTTAGGGACGGGGTCCCAAGGCACGAGCCACCATGCCTAACCTGTATACGCCCTACAGTACGAGCTCCTATGCTGCCTAACCACTGATCGACGCTCGCCACGCTCACATGGCAGCCTTCGGCAGACACTCGAGCAGGGATCAGGGCGTCCTCAACCCTGTACGACGGAATGCGGGGGTACCTGGTGAAAGGTCTAGATATGGCTAGAGGGGGGTGAATAGCCTATTAAAAATATCTACAACAACACTAAGCAAACTTGTTAGAATAAAACACAACGAAAAACAAGTTTGCACTAGCACTACTAGGGTCGGCAAGCCATCTACAACAAATCTAGTTACTAGCAAGAGATATCCTATGTTACACACAAGAGCTAGATAACTAGTGCTACTAGACTAAGCTACACAAGCTAATCTAGAGTCTCTACTTTGCAAGAATGTAAAGAAAGTAATGCAAAGCTAGAGATAGGAAGGTTATACCGCCGCGAAGGGATGTGCCAATAGATAACCAATCAATCACAAGATGATCCTCGGTAGAGACAAGATGACACAATAATTTTTACCGAGGTTCACTTGTTTGCCAACAAGCTAGTCCTCGTTGTAGCGATACACTGACTTGGAGGTTCACGCGCTGTTGACGGCAATTATGAGCTATTTTGTCACCATCAAAATACCGTCAACATCCTCATATTCAAAGGAAAACAAGAATCACATGAACATATTTTACCCAATAACTTGGTTCCACATGTATATGTCCTCTATTTGAATGTAGGCACAAAACATCATAATTCGGGGCCCAACATGACATATTTCCAAGTATGGCAAATGTGCAAAATACATACACCATCATGATGGGCATTACCTCTAGAAGCTACCTGCAAAAGATGAGCTCATTTGGCCACAAAAGTAGTTCGGCTGATCCACAACTATCTTGGAAAAATACCAAACCACTGCCAAGGTGCCAATGACATGTGGGCCATGCTCCACATGAAAGATCACCTTACTGTAAGTAAAGTGCTTTAACCTTAAAAGCTTGGGTTAAAGTAGTAAGAATAGTGTAGACGTGGTGTCTAGACTAGATCTTACCTTTGTAAACCGCTTATCGCGTGGATTGTTCGTGGATGCTAGTAGAAAGTGATAGCTCTATCTAGCCTTTGTATTCCACCACGCGTGTCAGATAAGTTCTTAAAAGGTAGGGCTTCAATACAACATGATGGCACGGTCTGATTAGAGTTTTGCCCTCTTTCTGATCTATCCCATCGCCTCCTGCAAGAGAAGAGCTGATAAAGCCAGTGTCAGTGTTATGACCCGGGGGTCAAGACCACCAACTAGTAAATTTGTATATCGCATGCTCCCTCTCTCAGATGTGATGCAAGATGGACACAAGGTTTATCCTGGTTCGGGCAAAGAAGGCCCTACGTCCAGCGGGGGAGGATGACTTGTATTATCTCGCACCCAAAAGTGCTCGTACAGGGGGGGTACAAGCTGAGTTACACGAGTTTGCTCTGAGGAGCTGATACCTAAGGCTAGCGGTGTTGCCCTAGGAGGTGGGTTGGCTGCTCGAGGGTCGATCGAGCGGTGGTGTGTGGTATGAGTGTCAGAGCTGATGTCTGAGTGTGGAGTCTCAAAAGGGTCCAGAGAGATCCCCTTCCTTCTACCTCAGCATCCCCTTTTATAGACCAAGGGGAGGTCCGAGGGTACAGGATCCTAACTGTCGTAGTATGGGCAGCGTGTCTGTGGCACAGTGTTGGTGGAGGGACGTCGTACACTGTGCTGGCATGGCCTTCCCGGCCTTTTGGCGTACAGGCCGTGGTGGCAGTGGAAGTCGTCGCAGCATGTCGCAGCATAGCTTCCGCAGACAGGCGCGAATCCCAAGGCTGAAGCGAGACAGGGCGGATGGGACGGGCCCCATACTGGAGTTGTTGGAGGGAGGGGTCGAGCCCCTCGGTCGAGGGGGGGGGGGGTCGAGCCCTGCGTGACTTTGTCGTATCCCCGAAGTTGTCGTCGAGGGCTGCACTGTTCACGTTCCGAGGGGTGCTGCTGGAGTCCGTACTCGCGTCGTCGCGATAGTAGCAACACAGTTGACAGGAATCGGGGACATGATGGAGAGTTGTTGGATTTGACGGCGGACACGGGCGCCCATGGCGTTAGGCGAATTTACTTTAACCCATGCCGGGAGCAGTTGGGCTGATCAAGCCTCCCGTCCGGGGGTCGTTCGTTCGACCCCTTGTCCGTCGCTCGTCGTCGAGGTAGGGTCGGAGCAGAGGCGGAGTCGGAGGGATCGAAGTAGCGGCCGAGGGGTCGTTCATTCGACCCTCGGTCCGTTATTTGATGTCGAGGTGGAGGCCGGGGGGTCGTTCGTTCGGACCCTCGTCTGTCATTCGGCGTCGAGGCGGAGACCGAGGGGTCGTTCATCCGTCTGTTTCCGTCGAGGTCGGCCGGCCCGCGACTGGTCGCCACAGCCGGTGCAAGGGGCCTTCACGGGATGGGCCTTTCCTTACTGACTCGAGCAGTGTGCTAGTCCCTGTCTTAAAAACGGTTGCTATGTTTTAGCGTTAAGTTATCGAAGGGTTTAGGGTACCCCTTACCTTCGTACCCGATAGTAGCCCCCGAGGCCCCAGAGGAGTGATTGAGAACTCCTCTGGGGGCTATGATGTGCGTTTTTTTGGAGGGAGTAAGGGTTACCCAGAGGTTTTGCCTTTGACCTGCAGGGTTAGTGAGAGGTTCGATTCTCCGTGGGGTGCGCGCGAGCGCACCCCATGGGGGTAGCCCCCGAGGCCCCAGAGGAGTGATTGAGAACTCCTTTGGGGGCTATGATATGTTGTATCGAGGGTTTTTTGAGGGTACCTGGAGACGTGGCGCCCTACCGAGGGGTCGATCTTGTTTCCTAGGCTGCGAGCGTCTCTTTCCCTGAAAAGAGGAGTGTTCGAGGGCGGCTGTCGAACCCTACCAAGGGCCAGCCTTCGCTCCCTCAAGCATAACTGGAGTCAGAGCGCCCCACCCGAGAGGTCGACTCTGTCTGCCAGGTCACGAGTGTTTTCGACCCTCTTTCGTCGAGGGGTGTCGTGCGTAGTCGGGCCCTCGAGCCCTCGAATGGCTAGGCCTTCACTACCTCATAGTGTCCTTCCCACGGATCCTTGCGTTCGGATTGTGGGGTGAAGAGCATCGTGCTATCCTCGTTAGGACGAGCCCGAAGTCCTCGGTGAGCTGTTCTCGGGCATGAGTCCATTAGAAATGGTGCACAGTACGGGTAAAAATCCGAGTGAGAACTCGTGCCCCATTCGATAGGGGTCGACTAGTGGCCCGGAGGCGTTCTCATTTAAGTAAGACCGTACGGCTTACTAAGCACGACCATATGGATTACCAAGGTGCCAGCCCTATTCGATAGGAGTTGGTGGCTCGATGCCTCCCAACGTAGGGATCCTTAGGTATTCCTTGGTTATGCCTCGGATATGTCCCAGGGGACCTCAAGAGTTCGTTCTCGAGCTAGGGGCACGCGCCTGGCTCCCCCCGGGACATCCCTGACTCGCGTACTCGAGGGCGACTGTCGAACCCCGTTCATGGAGCCAGCCTTCGCTCCCTCAAGATTTGGGGGTGGACCGGAGTCCGTTAACCATGGGTCCTTCCTGACCTCAGGTACTCGAGGGCGGCTGTCGAACCCTATGTAAGGGCCAACCTTCACTCCCTCAAGATTTGATGGATGGTTCGTCATCTGACGCTATCCTCAGGAGGAGCAGTCCTGCCTTGTGGAACGCCGAGGGGGAAGAATGGGTAATTATATTGAACTTGGGGACATACCTGTGTTTCTACCCATTGGGCTGGAGCTCTTCGAGGGAGGCTGTCGAACCCCACGAAAGGGCCAGCCTTTGTCCCTTCGAGGCTGGGGAGTGAACTGGAGTCGACGACCCGAGGTCTCCTCAGACCTTGGGTACTCGAGGGGGGCTATCGAGCCTGTTCGTGAGCCGGCCTTTGTCCCCTTGAGATTTTGGGGGTGGACCGAAGTCCTAACCCGAGGTCATTTCTGCCCTCGGGTACTCGAGGGTAGCTGTCGAACCCTCTTTCGACGGCCAGCTCTCGCTGCCTCAAGATTCCTTACCTCCGAAGATAACGCTTCCGGCCGCGCGCCTTTTTAGGCGAAGTCCGTTCGGCGCAACAGTGGCAGTTGCAGGGCGGAGTGCGGTGCGGAGCCCGACGATGGGATAGAACGCCTTATCCTGGAGGGATACGAGGAAGGGGAGTACAGGCGCATTAAATGCAGAGATTCTCTTTCCTGTTTTGCCGGTTCCGTCCGTTGGCCTCCCACTTATAAATAGCGAAGGTGAGGAGTCGGATGCTTTTTCCGCGCACTTGCCTTTCCTGCCTCCTTGCCATCGCCTTCCCTGCCTCCTTCTCCCCGCCATTGCCTTAGGCGCCTTGCGAGCCGGAACTCTGCGCACGCGAGAGAGAAAGAGAAGGGAGATAGGGAATGTACCTTCCGCCCCCTAGCCCGAGCGCATCATCCTTTCGGATCCCATGGCCAAGTATAGCCTCGTCGGTCCCGATGACTGGCTCGCGTCTTCGATGACCGCCTCGCGCCTGGGGGGTCTGGTGGAGAGCGGCCTCCTCCGGCCCGTTACCTCGACCGACCAACCGGAGTGGTTGTTGCCGTCGCCGGACCATGCCGAGCCTAATCCGCCGGAGGGATACGTGGTGAGCTTCGAGGTTTTCCACCGGGCGGGACTAGGCGCCCCACCCAGCCGTTTTCTACGCGCGATTCTCCATCACTACGGCGTGGAGCTTCAACAGCTCACCCCAACGGCGTTTGCCAAGGGGCGGTCTTCGCCGCCGTATGCGAAAGCTACCTCGGGATCGAGCCTCACTGGGAGCTGTGGCTCCATCTCTTTGAGGCGAACATCTTCCACGCGTCGGCCATCAAGGGCACCCGCAAGATGGTCAGGGCGGGTTGCTGCTGCATCGCCCTCAAGCGGTCGGATTTCTGGATCCCGGCGAAGCTTACGTCGAGCCACTCCGGATGGCACTCCGGGTTGTTTTACTTGAGGAACGACGACAACCTGCTCCCTGCCTACACCGGGAGGACGATCGACGCGCAGCCCGACTGCTGGAGGTACGGCGTCGCGCGGCAGAAGTAGCGTCATCTCGACAACCTGCTGGACACGGTTGGGCGTCTGAAGAAGGAGGGACTTACGGCGGCGATCGTCGCGTCGGCGTTCCATCAGCGGCGGGTTGTGCCGCTGATGGCTCGACCCCTTCGCCTCGACATGATGCGTCCGGGGTCGACCTCTCGGGGTGTCGCCTCCTGGGAGACGAACTGCCCCCTGAGAGGGTGGTCCGCAGCGTCCGCCACTTCTTTGCGGGCTCGTTCGACGCCAAGAACGTCGCCAGGATCCCCATGAAGCCGGACGAGGGGTACATCGAGCTGGTAAAGTCCTCTTCCTCTGTTAGAGTTCTGGTGTTTGCCTTGTCCGCCTTTTTTGCTTGCGCTCTGACTGCCTTGCGTTCCCCAGGGGAACGTTCCCTTCCGGAAGTCACTCCCGCCGGTGAAGGAGGACCGGGCGGGTTCCCAGGTGAGGCGCCTCCAGGCGGAGAAGGACAAGAAGGCCAAGGACAAGGCCAAGGAGGACAAGGCCAAGAAGGCCCGGGAGAGGGAGGCGAGGGATCAGCGCCGAGCTCGACAGAGGCGGGAGGGCCTTCCCGAGGAGGAATCACCCTCGGAAGAGGAGGACGACGAGGAGGAGGAGGACAGCGATAGCGATGTCGAGGTGGACTGGAGCAAGGAGGAATAGACGGCGCCCGAACCGCAGAGGGTGGCCGTCGGAACCGGAGGAGGAGAGGGGTCGACGTCGAGGTCGGCCCCTACTGTTGAAGCCGGGCCACGGGGGGAACGCCCTGTGGCTCCTCAAGATGAAGCGCCGCCGCAGACGCGCAGGCGGTCGTTGCGATCCCCGTCGGGGGGTCGATCGGGTGCGCCCTCGGCGTCTGCCGCGTCGAGCGCACGGGCGTCGGGCCTGTCGGCACAGGAGGAAACCAGCAGGGGGACAGCGGGAGCGTCGTCGGCCCCTGCCCAGGAGACGGTGCCGAGGGCGGCCTCGACGCCCGCCCCCCGAAGTGTTGTGTTCAAGACCTCGATAGGCCCGAAGGCCGTTGGCCAAAAACGCCTGGCCCCGAAGGGGTAAGTTACCTTTTGGCTGATCGAGGGTGTTGTTTGCATTCTTTCTTTTTATTGGTAACGACTCGTGCTGACCGTTATGCACGGGTTTCGTTCTCAGGTCGAACTGCCCACAGGAGGATGTGTCCCTCACCCCTGCCAAGAACCTGAGGGTGGGGGCTGCAGTCGAGGTGGCCGTCGAGGCCGGTCGCGTTGCCCCGCCCCCTTCGACGCTTACCCCCAAGGCGGCATGGGCGGCCAAGGCCCGGGAGGCGATGGAGCGAGGGGCGGCACAGGGCGCCTCAACGCCGACCCAAGCGGCAGAGGAGGCGGGTCTGCCCACCCCACAGGCGAGGGCCACCGAAGCAGCGGGCGTCGCCGCGCCTGCGCGGCTGTCAGAGGGAGTCGCGCCCGGTGCCCCGGAAGGCGCAGGGCCTGCATCGACGGCGGTCGCGACCGAGGGGGTGGAGCCCCAAGCCACTGCCAACATGGAGGTGGCCGGGCCCCAAGTTGCTGCGAACGAGGGGGAGGCTCCAGCTCACCCAACACCGGGGCGGTGGCCCGAGAGCCTCGCTTCGTTGGAAGCGCGGCTGCGGCTCGAGCGCGAGGGCACGGCCGCTGCCGCGTCTGGGTCGAGGAGGGGGGTCGAGTCGAGCGGCCCGAGGCGACACCCGCGCCGAAGAAGGGCAGGATGCTGATGGAGCCCACCCCCGAGGAGGTGGCCGAGATGGTGGCCGAGTTGGTGGGCGCGGCGGAGACGACCGCCGTCGCAGCCCCTCGTGCGGAACCGGAGGTGGCTCGGCCTCGCCTCGAGGCTGGGCGGGAGTCGTCTCGAGGTGAGGCGCGTTCTGACTTGTTCGAGCCGCAGTGGATCTGTGGTGCCAGGTATTGATTACTTCGTGTCTTTCACCGTGCAGTGCCGTTTCTCTGGCCGGGACTTCCTCTGCCCGGTGGGGATGGCTCGGCGGGGCCGTCGACCTCTTCGCAGGGTGGCCCTGAGGCCGGGAGAGGTCAGCTGGAGGGATCGTCTCCCTTCTTCGCCTAGAAGGAGGAGGTGGAACGCCGCGGCGGTGCGGCCGAAGCTCGCCAGGGCATCATGCGGGGGGGGGGTCCAAGAGAGGATCGTCCTCCGTAGCACGTTCTGGGGGCAGGAGGTCCTAGAGCTGGCCGACCCTCGAGACCCCGAGCAAACCCTCCTCGAGCTCAACGACCAGGCCGAGCTCCACACGTGGGAGCACCTGGAGGAGTATCGGGCATGGTTCGAGCACTCGGTGCGCCTTGCCGCGGAGGTTGCCGCCGTGGACATACATCGGGGTAAGAGGTGGGTTTCATCTTCCCTTGGATTTTGCTTGGGTTGCCTGACTATTCCTTTCTGATGATCTTCCTTTTTACCCTCGTCAGGAGCTGAGGGCGAGGTCGTACAACAGGTCCCAGTTCATCCTCCGATTGCATGAGCAACTCCCGGCTCTTCGCACCTCGCTGGAGAAGGCAGAGGCCGAGGCCGCTCAGGCGAGAGCCGAGGCGGCAGCCGCTTGGGAGGATGCCGAGTCGAAGGTCGCCCACGCGAGGGCTAGGGTGGAGGCCGTGCAGAAGGAAGCCCGGGCCGCCCAGGAGACGGCGCAGTCGAGGCTCGACGACGCCCTTCAGTCGACCATCACGGTCGGACATGAGCGGGACGCTGCCCTCGAGGCCAAGCTCAAGGCCGAGGAAGAGGCCGCCCGTCTGAAGGAGGAGCTGGCCCAGGCAACGGAGGGCATCCGGGGGCTCCGGGGCGACCTCGACGCTGTCTCCCACGAGCGCGACACGCTGGCCGTGGCGGAGGAGAAGGCTCGGACCCGCGCGGTTTCCCTAGGCGTGGTGGCGATGAACCAGAAGAGAGCCCTCGATGACGCGGCCAAGACCATCGAGGGCCTCGAGGCTAAGGTCAGTGGTCAGGCCTCCGAGCTTATCGACGTCCGCCGCCAGCTCAAGGAGACCGAGCGGAGCTACGCCACTCTGGAGGCGCATGCCCAAGGTAAGTGTCTCGAGAGTGTCACTGAACCTGCCCTGCCTCGACCCTCTTCCCGCTCTTTTGGGTTTTGACCGGGTTGCGTGCTTGTTTTGGCAGAGCTTGCAACGGACAAGGCCCGAGCCCACGAGGACCTGAACAGTCTTCAGGGCCTCCTCGGTACTGAGGCGAACCTTAACGCAAGGCTCGCGGGCGTCATCAACACCTTCTGCGACGACCTCTCGGTCGAGCCAGAGCCGGAGGTCGAGGGTGATGCTTGAGTGGACTCCTTGCTGCGCAGCTTCTACTCCATGACGCAGGAGGTGACGGAGCACGTCCGTGCTGCCCTACATGTGGGCGTGAAGCGGGCCCTCGCGGTCGTCAATTCGGCCTACAATTATGACCTCAACGTCGTCGCCAACGGGTTTGCCACCGACCCGAGGCTGACCGACGTAGAGAATGACGCGAGGTGCCAGAAGTTGATGGATCTTGCGGAGGTGCCCGGAGGCGAGCTGGCGAAGCTCTTCGAGCCCGAGGTGATCCCCTCGGCGGACGGAGGTGGCGTCGAGTAGCCCTCGGATGCTGTCGATGAGCTTCTGCATACTCTTCACCTTCCAATGTGGCCAACGCGTGATGCCCAACTTCCTGCATTGCTTCTTGAGGATGGTGACCCCCTGGATGAGTAGTCCCAGGCCTGCGAGTCATATCTAGACAGGAAGGTCCTTGTAATAGTTAGGCTTTTGTAATGATACAATGCCGAGCCCCCCAGGGCTTCTTATATCTAATGCATTTTGATCGAGATGCACATCGTTAATTTCGTTTCTCGAGCTGTCCCTGCTTTTCTTTGCCTGAGTCGACGCTTGTGGACTTAAGTGTTCGACGCACGCTCGTATCTCTGGAAGGGGGGGAGCGAGCGGGGATACCGTAGCCCTGGGGTGTAGGTGAGTCCCTGGCTCGACGATACCCTCGACCCTTAGGGAGTTCGAGGCGCCTTTACTTAGTCGCGAAACGTGCTCGAGGGAAAGATCGAGAGGGAAAGCCAAGATTCGAAAAAACGTTCGAGTTTTTCGGGGACTCAGGAGGGGGGTCCTCCCCCTGTTAGCCCCTGAGGGAGGCTCGACTCTGCGGGAGCAGGGTCGAGTCTCCCTTTTTGACCACGAGTGGTGATCTCTCGAGCCACCCTTTCTTCCATCGTCCTTGGCACTCCACTTTTTGGCGCAGTTCTTGGACGCACGCCCGAGACCCTCGAGGGGGGAGCGAGCGGGAGTTCCTTAGCCCGGGGGCGTGGGAGAGTTCCTGGCTCGACGACACCCACGACCCTTAGGGAGTCCGAGCATGTGTCCCACCCTGCGCTAAGCGTGTTTCGAGGGGCAGAAGAAAGAGAGGCGTCGAGGGGTAGAGAAAATTTACCCCGAGTTACAAATGAAAATGAAAGCACTAGGATCACGGATTTTCTGTTCATTCGAGGATTTGTACATAAATGCGAAAATGTACGAGGCCCTGAGGCCTTAGGGATAGAAACGTCGTAGCTGTTTGATGTTCCAAGCGTTGGTGAAGATCTCGCCCTTCTCGTTCTTCAGCTTGTAAGTGCCGGGTTTTAGCACCTCTGCCACGATGAAGGGTCCCTCCCAAGGTGGCGTCAACTTGTGACGCCCCTTGTTGCTTTGTCGACGGCGCAGAACTAGGTCGCCAACGTCGAGGTCCCTTTTGCGCACATTTTTGTCGTGGTAGCGCCGCAGCGTCTGCTGGTACTATGCCGACTTGAAGAGGGCCATGTCACGGGCTTCCTCGAGCTGGTCGAGGGAGTCCTCTCGAGGCTACTGTGTTGGCTTGATCGCTGTAGGCTTTTAGTCGAGGGGACCCGTACTCGAGGTCAGTGGGGAGGACGGCCTCGGACCCATAGACCAAGAAGAACGGAGAGAACCCTGTGGCTCTACTTGGTGTCGTTCGGAGACTCCATAGCACAACGGGCAGCTCGTCGACCCATCTCCTGCCATGTCTGTTCAGCCGATCGAAGATCCTTGGCTTGAGGCCCTGCATGACCATACCATTGGCACGCTCGACCTGACCGTTAGTTCGAGGGTGGGCGACCGCGGACCAATTCACCCTGATGTGGTGATGGTCGCAGAAGTCCAGGAACTTTTGGCCGGTGAATTGCGTGCCGTTGTCGGTGATGATGATGTTGGGGACCCCGAAGCGGTGGATGATGTCGGTGAAGAATAGTACGGCTTGTCGAGACTGGATGTTGGCGATGGGTTGAGCCTCAATCCACTTCGAGAACTTGTCTATAGCCACGAGGAGATGAGTGTGGCCACCCTTGGTTCTTTTCAGGGGGCCAACCATGTCGAGCCCCCCATACTGCGAACGGCCAAGTTATGGGTATCATCTGAAGAGTTTGGGCGGTAGGTGGGTCTGTCTGGCATAGAATTGGCATCCCTTGCAAGATCGAACGAGTTTGGTGGCGTCGGTGACGGCCGTTGGCCAGTAGAAACCTTGTCGAAAGGCACTTCCTACCAGCGTTCTCGGCGCCGCGTGGTGGCCACAAGCCCCCGAGTGTAGATCCTTCAGCAATGCCCTCCCCTCCCCGAGGGTGAGGCAGCGTTGAAGTACACCCGACGGGCTACGTCGATATAGCTCGCTGCCATCCCCGTACAAGACGTAGGTTTTGGCACATCGGGCTACACGACAGGCCTCCGTGCGGTCCTCTTGGAGTTCGCCCCGTGTCAGGTACTCGAGGTAGGGTGCGCGTCAATCCATTGGAGGGGTTGGCGCTGCGACAGCCCCGTCGATCTCCATGACCTCTTCCCCGCTCGAGGGGGGTCGATCGACCCCTTGCTCGAGGGCGGGAGCCCCCGAGTCCAGGTCGACGGACGGTTTGTGAAGATCGCTCGAGAAGATGTCGGGAGGGACCATACCTCGAGTAGACGCGATTTTGACCAGCTCGTCGGCAGCTTCGTTGTACCGACGGGCGACGTGGTTGAGCTCGAGGCCGTGGAACTTGTCCTCGAGTTTTCAGACCTCCTTGCAGTAGGCTTCCATCTTGGGGTCGTGGCAGCTTGAATCTTTCATTACTTGGTCGATCACCAACCATGAGTCCCCCCGCACGTCGAGGCGTCGAACTCCGAGCTCGATGGCGATGCGCAGGCCGCTGACGAGGGCCTCGTACTTGGCGACGTTGTTGGAGGCGGGGAAGTGGAGTCAGATGACATAGCGCATGTGAACCCCTGAGGGTGATATGAACAGCAATCCGGCACCTGCCCCCGTCTTCATCAATGATCCGTCGAAGTACATGGTCCAGAGCTCGTTCTGAACCTGCGCTGGGGGTAGTTGGGTGTCGGTCCATTCTGCAACGAAATCTGCCAGTACCTGAGACTTGATGGCCTTCCGAGGGGCGTAGGAGAGAGTCTCCCCCATGAGCTCGGCCGACCACTTGGCGATCCTTCCAGACGCCTCCCGGTTCTGGATTATCTCTCCGAGGGGGAAAGATGAGACCACAGTGACCAGGTGGCCCAGGAAATAGTGCTGGAGCTTACGCCGAGTGAGGACGATCGCGTACAACAGCTTCTGGATGTGGGGGTACCTCGTCTTGGTCTCGGAAAGCACCTCGCTCATGAAGTAGACATGCCTCTGAACCGGCAGGGCGTGTCCTTCCTCCTCCCTCTCGACTACTACGACCGCGCTGACTACCTGGGTGGTTGCTGCGACGTAGAGCAAGAGGGGCTCGGCCGGACTCGGGGGTACCAAGACCGGGGGTGAGGTGAGCAAGGCCTTGAGCTTCGAGAGTGATACCTCAGCTTCGGCGGTCCACGCGAAGTGTTCCGTCTTCTTCAGGAGGCGGTAAAGGGGTAGGGCCTTCTCTCCGAGCCTCTAGATGAACCGGCTGAGGGCAGCGAGGCACCCCGTGACCCTTTGCACGCTCTTGAGGTCGTTGATCGGGCCCATCCTCGTGATGGCGGTTACCTTCTCAGGATTGGCCTCGATTCTGTGCTGGGAAACTATGTACCCCAAGAGCATGCCTCGAGGGACCCCGAAGACACATTTCTCAGGGTTTAGTTTTATGCGATTCGCCCGGAGGCACCCAAACGCGATCTCGAGGTCTCCGACCGGGTTTCCGACTGTCTTGGATTTGACCACGATGTCGTCGACGTAGGCCTCGACGGTCGGCCCTATGTGTTCCCCGAAGACGTGGAGCATGCATCGCTGGTAGGTGGCCCCGGCGTTTCGCAAACCGAAGGGCATGGTGAGGTAGCAAAACATGCCGAAGGGAGTGATGAAGGAAGTCGCAAGCTGATCGGACTCCTTCATCTTTATTTGGTGGTAGCCGGAGTACGCATCAAAGAAGCAGAGGGTTTCGCATCCCGCAGTGGAATCTACTATTTGATCAATATGTGGCAACGGAAAAGGAACCTTGGGACATGCTTTATTTAAACTGGTGTAATCTACGCACATCCTATCCTTCCCATTCTTTTTCTTGACAAGTACAGGATTTGCTAACCACTCGGGATGATGTACCTCCTTGATGAATCCGGCCTTCAAAAGCTTATAGACCTCCTCCCCGATGATCCTGCGCTTCTCCTCGTCGAAGCGGTTTGGACCCGGCTCGGATGTCCAAGGAGTGCTCAGCGACCTCCCTTGGAATGCCCGGCATATCCGAGGGGCTCCATGCAAACACGTCGGCATTCGCACGGAGAAAGTCGACGAGCACTGCTTCCTATTTTGGCTCGAGGGTGGCGCCTGATCGTCAGCACCTTCCCATTCGCGAGGCCGGGGTCGAGCGGGACGGTCTTGGTGTCTTCCGCCAGCTTGAAGTTGCCGGCGTGTCGCTTGGGGTCGGGGATCTCGCCGGACAAATCATCGAGGGCCGCGAGGATAGCCGAATCCTCGATAGCTTCGGCTTTTTCCACGCACTCGACGTCGCAGTCGTATGCGTGCTCATAAGAGGTGTCGACGGTGATGACCCCCGAGGGCCCTGGCATCTTGAGCTTGAGGTAGGTGTAGTTCGGGACTGCCATGAACTTGGCGTACCCCGGTCTACCGATGATGGCGTGGTAGGTGCCTCGGAATGCAACCACCTCGAAGGTCAACTCTTCCTTTCAGAAGTTCGAGGGGACGCCGAAGCAAACGAGTAACTTGATGCGGCCAATCGGGAGTGCCTTCTTCCCCGGGATGATCCCGTGGAACCCCCCCCCCCCCCCCCCGCGCTGGGCAGGAGCATGGTCCCTGGGATTCCCAGGAGGTCGAGGGTCTCGGCGTAGACGATGTTGAGGCTGCTCCCCCCATCCATGAGTACCTTTGTGAGGCGGGTGTTGAGGATGATTGGATCGACGACGAGCGGGTAGACCCCTGCGTTGGGGATGTGCTCGAGGTGATCGGCGTGTGTGACCAATCGAGGTACCGAGGAGCCTAGGCTCGAACGGAGAAAACCTCCCGACGCTCCCTCTTGCACTGGCGCCGTGGTGAGTCGAGTCGAGGGTCCCCCGTAGATCATGTAGTAGTCGTGGATTTCGGGGAAGCCTCCTTTTTTGGCATCGCCCTTGACGTGGACGTCATAGGGTGGGTCTTCTTTGCCGTCGTCTCTCCTGAAGCCAGGAGGGATGAAGTGCTTTCGAAGCATGCGACAGTCCTTGAGACGGTGGTTGGCCAGCCCCATATGATAGGGACAAGGCTCCTTCAGCATCTTATCGAAGACGCCCCCATCGGGAAGGGGCCCTCGAGGCTTCTTCTTGTCTGCCGCAGCGACAAGGTCGTCGGGCTCATCGTCGGGCTCGACGTCGAGCTTGACGTTGCGTCGGCCCGGTTGGTTCTTCTTCTTCTTCTTCTTCCTGTCGCCGTTGCCGTTGTTGTTCCTTCAGGGCCCATTGTTCTTCTTGGGCTCGTTGTCCAAGCCCCCAGGCTCGTCCGCCTTGCCCTTCCCCTTCTCTGGAGGTATCTGGAAGAAAGCGCCAACGGCCTCTTCGCCAGCTGCGTAGTTGGCGATGATGTCCATTAACTCGTTGGCGGTCTTGGGGGTGTTTCTCCCCAGCTCCCGCACCAACTCCTTGTAGGTCGTTCCGGCGATGAACGCTGTAATGACCTCGTGGTCGGAGATGTGGGTTAGTGCGGTACGCTGCCTCGAGAATCGGCGGGTGAAGGCGCGGAGGGTCTCCCATGGCTTCTGCTTGCAGCTGCGGAGGTCCCAGGGGTTGCCCGGCCGCTCGTAGGTGCCTTTGAAGTTGCCCTTAAAGATCCTGACTAGGTCGGGCCAGTCTTGGATCAAGTCCGGGGGCAGCTCCTCGAGCCATCTGCGAGCGGTGTCGGAGAGGAATAGTGGGAGTTGCCGAATGATGACGTGATCATTGTCGGCTCCTCCTAGCTGACATGCCAGCCGGAAGTCGGCAAGCCAGAGCTCTGGCTTGGTTTCGCTGTTGTACTTGACCAGGCTGGTGGGTGGACGGAAACGGACGGGCAGGGGGGTCCGCCGGATAGTTCTGCCGAAGACTCGGGGTCCCGGTGGCTCCGGAGACCGACATCGGTCTTCGTCGCTGTCGTAGCGCCTGCCTCGGTGAGCGCTGTAGCCTCGAGCCTCGGCGTCGCCATACCGGCGTCGATTATTCACCCGAGGGGTTCGATCGTCGACGAGGCGTTCCCGAACCGGTCGTCGTTCGACTTGGCCCTGGGGTGCCTTGCCCTGGTGGACGGATACCTCTCGATTTTGTCGAGGGGGTACTTCCTGTCGCTCGGAGGCAGCCCCTCGACGCCTCGAGGCCGAGCTCTCCGCCTGCTGCACGGCCGCAGTTTGGAGAAGCCCCTGGATTTCGTCCCTAATACGTCGTGCTTGGAGGGTCGATGGTGCCGGCATGTCGCGGAGCAGCATTGCGGCCGCTACGACATTCTGGCTGGCGCGGTTGAAGACCCGGGGTTCGTTCGCCCCCTCCTCGACGATTTTCCCGTGGACTTCCCGGGCCCGCTCGCGAGCTCCTCCACCCTGCGGGCGCCCTCGATCCTGCTCGAGGGCATGTTCAAGTTGCTGAAGTTGCAGGCGCTCCTCCTCGAGCTTGCTGAGAAGCTCTCGGACTTGCGTGATCTGGACGTCTGGGGGTGGATCGGCTCTATCAGGACACGGGGGGTTGGCATCTCGTGCTGGTGTAGCATTGCCCCATCCTCCTTCTTCTGTGGCCGTGGTGTCGTCGACGTCATCCTAGGGGTCGGCTTGCTCGTCGAGGTGGAAGCATTCCCGGGTGGAGTCGTAACTCTCGTCAGGAGAGTCCGAGTCGGGTTCGGCGTGGTAGAAGTGGGGGAAGGACCCCCTGCGCTCCTCCGCCAGGCGCCACCGTAACGTGCCCCATGTCCGGGGTAGTCTTGGCTCGCCCGGTGAAGAGATGGTGATGGGGTTGATCGTCGCACGTGACGGAGTCCCTGGAGACCCACTACGTGTCTGTATCTCCAAACCTGCGAGGGCAGAGCAGAGTCTTGCGCTGTTGTGGAGCTCATACAGGAACAGGTCGCACGGTGGTGGCGGGGTCGAGTGTGTCGAAGAGGCCACGGGGACCCCCGGGGACGGCGATATGGCAGAGCCGAAGTCCCGCTCAGAGGGGTGCCCGCCCTCGTCCCGCAAGCATGGGTCAAACAAACTCCCGAGAGGAGGGACTGTGTCACCAGCTGGGGGCGGCAAAACGGCGTCCGACATCTCAGAATCCGCACGACGACGAGCGCGTTGGAGTCGCTCGAGCCTCCTCCTGATCGCAGGCCAGAGGCGCAAGCGGAGGGACCGTCGCCTGATCCTCGCTGGCCCCGGCGTACCGGAGCTGCTGCTGTCCAGGCCACGAGCGAAGGGAAAAACTATGAAGTGGCCCTGGCCCGTGGATACGAATCCTAGACTATCGAACCAGACGACGGCGGTGAATGGACATGGTGGGATCGTTGAATCCATCTGAGAGAGTAGTTCGGAGTTGATCGACACGCAATTCACCCCTACCTGGCGCGCCAACTGTCGGTGTTATGACCCGGGGGTCAAGACCACCAACTAGTAAATTTGTATATCGCGTGCTCCCTCTCTCAGATGTGATGCAAGATGGACACAAGGTTTATCCTGGTTTGGGCAAAGAAGGCCCTACGAGCGGGGGAGGATGACTTGTATTATCTTGCACCCAAAAGTGCTCGTACAGGGGGGGGTACAAGCTGAGTTACACGAGTTTGCTCTGAGGAGCTGATACCTAAGGCTAGCGGTGTTGCCCTAGGAGGTGGGTTGGCTGATCGAGGGGTCAATCGAGCGGCGGTGTGTGGTATGAGTGTCAGAGCTGATGTCTGAGTGTGGAGTCTCAAAAGGGTCCAGAGAGATCCCCTTCCTTCTACCTCGGCATCCCTTTTTATAGACCAAGGGGAGGTCCGAGGGTACAGGATCCTAACTGTCGTAGTATGGGCAGCGTGTCCGTGGCACAATGTTGGCAGAGGGACGTCACACACTGTGCTGGCATGGCCTTCCCGTCCTTTTGGCGCTCCGGGCCGTGGTGGCAGTGGAAGTCATCGCAGCATGTCGCAGCACAGCTTCCGCAGACAGGCGCAAATCCCACGGCTGAAGCGATACGGGGCGGATGGGACGGGCCCCATACTTGAGTTGTTGGAGGGAGGGGTCGAGCCCCTCGGTCGAGGGGGGGGGTCGAGCCCTGCGTGGCTTTGCCGTATCCCCGAAGTCGTCGTCGAGGGCTGCACTGTTCACGTTCCGAGGGGTGCTGCTGGAGTCCGAACTCGCGTCGTCGCGATAGTAGCAACACAGTTGACAGGAATCGGGGACATGTTGGAGAGTTGTTAGATTTGTGTGCGGACGCGGGCGCCCATGGCGTTAGGCGGATTTACTTTAACCCATGTCGGGAGCAGTTGGGCTGATCGAGCCTCCCGTCCGAGGGTCGTTCGTTCGACCCCTGGTCCGTCACTCGTCGTCGAGGTAGGGTCGGAGCAGAGGCGGAGTTGGAGGGATCGAAGTAGCGGTCGAGGGGTCATTCGTTCGACCCTCGGTCCGTTATTTGATGTCGAGGTGGAGGCCGGGGGGTCGTTCGTTCGGACCCTCGTCCGTCATTCGGCGTCGAGGCGGAGACCGAGGGGTCGTTCATCCGTCTGTTTCCGTCGAGGTGGGCCGACCCGCGATTGGTCGCCATAGCCGGTGCAAGGGGCCTTCATGGGATGGGCCTTTCCTTACCGACTCGAGCAGTGGGTTGGTCCCTGTCTTAAAAACGGTTGCTATGTTTTAGCGTTAAGTTATCGAAGGGTTTAGGGTAGCCCTTACCTTCATACCCGACAGCCAGTATAACCAGTTATACCTTGTTAGATATCTTTGCTATATCGAACCTCTCAACCCAGTTATCATAGTCTCCCTTGATCCATCATAGGACATACCCATATTCCTAGTTAGATCACTTCTCGTTCCCCGTGGAAAATACGATACCTGGAATACTCTTCGTGAAGTGCTACATCGGTATAATCTGTGCGCTTGTAGATTTATCCAATAGTCATAAGAAATACCAACACGCGCTAATTGGCATCACACGCCAAACCCATCACTGGGTGCCACAAAACCAACACAAGATAGGGATCCACAAGCTACGAGCAATCCACTAGAGATACCTTTTGCGAACTCCCACGGGGAAGGTTCAAGAACCCCTCACAATCCACCGATCGGAGCCGGAGACAATCACCTTCCTCCGCTCAACGATCCTTGTCGCTCCAAGCCGTCTAGGAGGTGGCAACCTCCAAGAATAACAAGAACTCCCGCGACGACGACGATCACCAAGTGCCACTAGTATGCAATCAATCAAGCAATGCACTTGGTTCACTCAATCTCTTGTTAATTGATCAATTTAGTCAAGAGGATGAGTCGGTGGAGCAATCTCAAGAAAACACAAGTGTATGAGTGATGTAGGAGTGCAAGAGAGTACCTTGGAATACTCCTAGGTAAAGTTCTACAACGGTATAATCTGTGCGCTTGTGGATTTATCCAATAGTCATAAGAAATACCAACGAGCATTTCTGGCACTGTTGCCGGGGATGGCAATTTATTTCTATTTTTGGTGCGACGCTAAGAAATGTCAACAAGCATTTCTAGTGCCGTTGTCGGGGAAAGCATAGCCTAGAAATTTTAATTAGATTGAATCCTGAGATTCTCGTTAACTTAGTTGTCAATTAGTCATAGGGGCTTACCCCTGTCTGTGTCTTCCTTTCTTGTGAAGCCAGACAGTTTATGAGCAGTTTCCAACTGCCAGGAAACTATTTAGAAGATCTCGAGCAGCTATTGAGGAGGACTAGACGTCATCAAGTTCCCCCTCAGAGGATCATCTCGACCCTGAATCCATTCAAGGAAGGAGGCTCTACACCACCACTCAAGGAATCTATGGTTCAGAAGGCGATCTCTGACTTCTCGGCTCCGTCAGCTACCCACGTAGCTCAGGGTCCCGAGGTCAACTTCGGGGATGCCATCTTCAAGCTGAAGCCCGCCTTGATCCACATGGTGCAGGCCAATCCATTTTGTGGAAAGCCCCATGAGGATGCCAATGCTCATCTCCAGCACTTCATGGAGTTATGTGGCACTTTCACTATCAGCGGAGTGGCGTCTGACGCCATTTGCCTTTGTCTTTTCCCATTCTCGCTATTGGGAAAGGCAAAGCAATGGTTCTACGCCCACAAAGAAGAAGCCACTACATGGGAGAGGTGTGCTAATGCATTCCTCAAGAAGTTCTTCCCGACAGGCAAAACAAATGCTCTTTGTGGAAAAATCTCAAGCTTCCAGCAACAATCTGACGAGACGATTCCCGAAGCATGGGAGCGTCTCCAGGAGTACATTCATGCCTGTCCTCATCATGGGATAGACGACTGGCTCCCGATTCAAGGATTCTACCATGGGCTGACTAGTATGGCCTGTAGTCACCTTGATGCTGCCGCTGGAGGGGCATTTCTCCAACACACAGTGAGAAATGCCAAGGACCTCATTGAAAAAATGGTGATCAACCAAGGATGGAGTGAGGAACGTCTCCAGTCAAAGAGGAGAGGTATGCACACCGTTAATGAGGTAGACATGCTCTCTGCCAAGATGGACCTCCTGATGAAGAAGATAGAAGAAAGTTCCGAGAAGGAACGAGAGGCCATCTACCCCATCGCCGCCACACAAGCTATTGAAGCGGATCCATGGTGCGAGCTGTGTAGAGGAAATGATCACTCGGGCAACAATTGCCCTGAGACTTCGAAGGAGGACGTGAACTACAACAATAACAATGGGTATCGACCCCAACAACAAGGAGGATGGAACTCACGCCCCTTCTACCAAGATAATGGAGGTAACGGCAATTTCAATAATTACAATTCTTATAATAATCAATCTTCATTGAAAGATCTTGTTCTTGGTCAATCTAAGATTAATGATGGTATAAATAAAAAGATGATTGCCACTGATAAAGTTCTTGAAAGCTTTGGTGAAAAGATGGATAGCTTTACAACTACCATAAAAAATCAATTGAGTTTTAATAAAATGCTAGAAACACAACTAGCTCAATTAGCAGCAGCTATGCCATCCATAGAACAGGGTAAAATTCCTGGGAAACCAGAGGAGTCAATTGAGCATGCTAACATGGTAACAACAAAGTTCGGTAAGCCTCCACTTCGCTCGTATTAGGGCTATCTTCTCGATCCTCCCTTCATCATGAAGAAGGAAGATTCAGGTCACCTGACGATCAAGTGCTCAATCGGACAACAAACCTTCCACACCACCTTCTACGATCTTGGATCAGGAGTCAACATCATGTCAAAGGTAACATATGATAATCTCTTAGGAGGACCTTTGGTCCCTACATGTGTTCGCTTGTAGATGGCAGATCAAACCATACAGTTTCCCGAGGGACTTGCAAGGTATATCTTGGTGAACATCCAAGATGAGTACATCCCCACCGACTTCATCATCTTGGACATGGGAGCTAACGTGGAAGTCCCCGTCATCTTGGGAAAGCCCTTTCTCAACACCACCAACGTAGTCATCTATGTAGGATCAGACCAGATCCACTTCCAGTTCCCGAGGCACAAGGTAAAGTGTGCTTTCAATGGTTACAAACTGGACAAACAGGCTAAAGCACAACCACCAATAAGAAGAGTTCGAGCCCCACGCCAAAATAAGCAATACTCAGAGGCCAAGATCAATGAACTCAAGGAAGACGATCCCACCAATCCAAGGCAGGTTTGGAAATCAAAGGAGGTGCACACACCACGGTCTCCCTCTCTGGAGCCATAAAGTGTACCCGAAGAATGAACCAGAAGGAGAGTCCCACTCCAAGGACTTAAAATCAAAGAGCCTTCGCTGAAAGGTAAGTCGGTAGTTATCTTTTATTTCTCTTCTTACATTTAGAGCAATTATTTAATTTCTTTCATGCTTAAAAATTCAGAAAACTAAAGTTAGTGTTGACGGTCCTTAAGTACCAATTTCAACCGTCAACTAAACAAGGAAAAGGATCTAAATGAAACCACTAGCTGGAATTAGGGTTGATACTGACAGAATTCTACGAGTTTTGGTGAATGTCTGTTTCTGCAGGGGGTTATCAGGAAATACCAAGGAAAGGCCCACATTTCATGTTTACATAGAGATAATTATCAACCATACAATTTTCTATACTCAGGAAGGCTCTAGAAGGAACTGGACCAAGCTGGAAGCCAGTTGGGCCTACACCCAGGGCGCCCGCCCTAGGGATTAGGGCGCCCGCCCTAGGGATTAGGGTGCCTGTCGTACTTCTAGAACCAATCAGGTTCAACTTCGTGGATTATGCTCCACTACCATTGAGGATCAATCTAAACCCTTCGCCTAAGGTCGGTTTGATCCGACGGCCGACATTCATTTGAGAAGGCTATATAAGCAAGGCCCCTGACCCCCCTGAGGATCATCTCATCTCATTATTCTTCTCCAGAGCAAAAGCTAGGGTTTCAATTAGATGTAGAGAAGGAGAGAGGTCCCTCTAGTTGTATAGATCTAGTTCTTCTAGTTCTATTTCATCTAGTTGTAATTAGAGGTGACAGAGAGGAGGAGAGAGCTAGGAGGAGCCGGATCTTGCTCAACATTGTACCTTTGCGACATCTGGTTCGGAGCAATCTCTAGGTTCTTCATTTATTATTTCTAAATATCTTATTTTAGTTCTTACTTTATTCTATTTACGGGATCTCCACTCGTATTGAGTGCTCTAGTCTTGAATTCGAATTAGAGTAGTAAGCGATAGTGTAGACGTGGTGTCTAGACTAGAGTTTACCTGAGTTTACGCCCAATCATACGGATAGTTGTGGTAGCCCCAGGGGTGACAGCTCTATAAGGCCTTTGTAGTCCACCATGTTCGGGTTGGTGTTTTCGTAGAGCTTTTGGCAGCCTCCCCCCGACTACCTTTTTCCCAGTCTTTATCGAGAGTTGGGAAGGTACTGTTGCTCCAAAGTAAGTAGAGTATAGTGGACCTTTGATTAGATATCCCCCTTAGAAAACTCTAAAATCTCTCTACCCAGTTATCTTATCTATCCTTGGATGTTCTTAGTTCTTCTCTAGTACACTTCACGTTCCCCGTGGAAATCGATACTCTTGGAATACTCACGGGTGAAAGCTACAACGGTATCCGTGCGCTTGCGGATTTATCTATTTGCGTTAAGAAATACCAACAAGCTTTCTAGCGCCGTTGCCGGGGAACGGTAGCTGTGCTAGTTTCGAACCAAGTCATCCGTTTACCCTTTTTATTTTTTCCTTTTTACCATCTTTCTCACCTTACCATTTTCATCTTACCAAAACTATAAATACTCTACTCCAAAGAGCGACTTGTTGGAGACTCCACCTTCTTCACCCCCTCATTCTTATAAATGGCTATGAGCTTTGCCCTCCTTGTATAGCCATGGTTTGGGAGAAATCTTTCTCTAGTCTTAGTTTAGTTTTAAATCCATTTGAAAATATGAATCACCCAAGTATAGAGGAGGCCCCAAACAAGACCAATTTGAGAGTTGCCAATCCAAGTGGAATTTTGAACTTACATGAAGAATCAACCATAGAGATTGGAGAGGAAGATGATATCAATGAGCATGGAATCTATTCCATAACTATCTCTTTATACCCATACTCATATGAGACATCTCCCGAACCCATTGGTCTCTCTATCATTACCACCCATGACATCTTCAACACCCTCACACTTTATTTTTACAAATACTTTAAAAGGGTAGTTGTTGATGCATATGTTTATCATAAATGTTGTAGATCTCGTTGTGTAAATCTTGAGATAGGTAATAGTAGGAAACCATGTCGCTAAAAGCACATCTTGAAAGGTTTCCCTAGGACAAGTTTAGTGTCCTAAAACAAGCACCTTTGAGATCTTAACATAAGTGTTCACCTTTATGTTGCCTACCCTTGTAAATTGAGCATAGAATTATATGATTATATTCCTTTGGGTATTTTTGTCACTAACCTTTCCAGGTATAGAGCAGAAAGAATGAAGGAATGACAAACATAAGGTATGTCCAACAATCATCGTGCAACATTGAATTTCATTCATCTAATCTTGATTTTTGCAAAATTCAAGCTTGGGGGATAACCCACCATAAAAATATCTTGTGCCATGTTGCTACATCATCTTAGTTGTACTTACCTTTAAAGCATGCTCAACTACTAAAAAAATCATCATACTTTTTTCATCCTCACTTGAGTAAATCTCCATAATACTTTCATGCTACCTTTGTTTGCTATAGTATATGTTTAGGTTTTGAAGTATTTTCATATACCTTTTAAATTATGCATGGTCCTTAGTTTAAAATAAAGGTATTTTGATTTTACTTCTAAAGGCTTTTAAATTAAGCGTGGTGCTTAGGTTAAAATGTCTTCCTAAATTAATCTAGACTTGTCTAGGTTGATTTTTGAATCGATAGTATACTAGAGTAGATATTGGATATTTTGTTGGACTAACCTATGCAGGAAAACTTTCAATATCAAATTGGGAAGTCCTGAGATGAACTCATACTAAGATGAAGAGAGACACACAAACTTCAAAGAACCTTCACAAGAGAAACGCAACTAATTCATCATAGATGAATTCCATGGAGCAATGAGAAGACAAAGAACAAAATCTACAACCGCTCAATTCCATGGAAGAGGGTGAACAAAACTTCAAGAGAAGACCAACAGAAATGTCAAGATCAGAAGAACAAGAATGAGAGAAGAGTGGAATAAGAAGACAAGTCATTAATGCACAACCAGTTGATCAAGGGAAGCTCTCATGAAGGTACAATGCCATCATTCTCCAATGAGAAAGGTAAAGGTAAGTAAGCATCACTCTGAAAGTTTTTCTTTGATTTTGGTATTCACATAAATAAAGATCTAAACATGTTTGAGCTGCAACTTTAGATGATCCAACCAGATAAACTCAACTTGTTATTGCATTAAAGTTTGATCATAGTACCACTTTTTGATCTCATAGTATTAACCATATATGCTAAAATGTTGCACATCCAACCTTGGAAGATGATAATCTCAATCATGTAAAAATAAATTATTCATAGAAAATTTTTCCATGTGTTAAAGAAATTTGATTAGCCATGTGTTGTTGAAATACTACATTCATGCTCATCCTCTAGACTGATCACTCATGTCATGGCTAAATAAAATACAATTCATTCTTGCTCAAATATATTTAGGTTAGATATGAATGAATAAACTTTTGGTTCTGTTGGTGTTTTTCCACCAGCAGAGCCCATGCACTTGATCTCTGCCTTGTTTCTATGTGCAGGACACTTCTTCACCATGCCATCAAGAGCATGGGTGGATGACATCCTACCAATAAAGAAAGGAGATCCAGGGAGACCTATCATTCCAATCTCCATTGGAGCTTACACTTTTGAAGAAGTTGTCTGTGACCTTGGAGCAAGTGTCAACATCATCAGACACTATGCTATCCCAAGGGAGTTCTTGAAGATAGTTTCATAGGAGTTGGACACTTGTTTGTATTGGTAGACTTTGAAGTTGAAGAAATAGTGGAGTGTCAAGATATGTTTCACAATCAAGGATGGGAAGGAGAAGTTTACTCCTGAGAAGCCTACACTCAAGTTTCATACTCATCCTCAGACGCCATACACCTTCGAGGATACAATTGAAGCTACAAGGAAGAACAACATCAACAATAGAAGGAGGAAGAATAAATCTCAACAACCAAGAGAAGACTCCTTGTGGATGGTTAACGCTGTCGATTTAGGGTTTGATCACCTCCTTCTATCACCTCGCTAAGCTAGATGATCCAGGAGTACCTACCATTGATTGCAAGATCAAGGAAAGTACATTCTACAAGATATTCTGCGATATTGGATCAAGCATCAACATAATGTCTGAGAGGGAATAGCCAAGGATGTCATGGTCAACATGATCACTATGTTCTCATAGACTTCATGGTTCAAGATATGGGAGATGAAGATGAAGTACACCTCATTCGAGGAAGATCTTTCCTCAACACTACTAGCGCAATCATCTCCATAAAATCATGAGAGACCCACTTCGAATTTCTTGAAGAGAAGAAACAAGCCACCAAGGATGGATGGACAGACTATCTCAGAGAATTAACAAGATATGAAGATCAATTCAATAATAAAGATAAGAGCTCTCCAGAGAAAGAAGTCGTACCACCAACAAAGGATGTATTACCTGCTACAAAGGAAAGAAGAAATAGAACCTCAGACTAAGGAAGTTTGGAAGAGGAAAGAGACTTCATCGGAAACATCAACACAAGAAGAGCAAACATTCAAGTATTCATCAGGAGTAGACCATGATGCTTAAGACATTTGAACCAGAAGAGAGGTCCGGTTCGACGGACCTAAATCTCCAAACCTTAGCCGAAAGGTAAACTCGGTAAGATATCTGCATATTTATTTCTCTGTATTGCATTAGTTGCACTTTAGCATATTTAATTTCCATAAATATTTTTAGTACTATATATAATATCATCCTTAGTATAATCCATTGCATAATCATCTTAATCATAGCATATCTATATTATTGCACTGCATTGCATCATAAAAAGAAAAACCTTTAAGCCCCATGTGAATAAGTCTTCTAACTATTTACTGTGGAGGCATAAAAAATTATTGCATTAGTCATTTGCATATAAAATTGAAATTAAAAAATATATATATTTGAATATTCGAATTCTGCAAAGCTCTAGGCAATCAAGGCATAAATGGTTTACCGCTAACGCTTAATCAGTTCCACGAGCTTTGTTGTCTATTTGAGTTTAGCAGGATTTGGAAAGATTAGACATGATTAGATAACTTCATCTACTTTGAGAAGTACAACTACATGAACTACCATCTTTGAAGTCTCAAAGAAGTGAAGTAAGTCTACACTGTCTAAACAAATGACTATGTCAACATCTAGCTTGGGGGAGAGCACCCCCATGTACCCAGGTAAGTATCCTTATTCACTTAGGTTTACTTAGATATTAGTTACATAAATAAATTCAAAAGAAATGTGAGCACATGAAGGTTCACACTTAATCATAAGTGTTACAACTTAGATACTTTTCATTGTCTACTTTATCCTTAATAGAGTTTCCTATTTAGTAATAATAATAATAAGTGTGTTTAGAAGTTGCTAATAATAAAATGAAGAACTCTGAAGATAACTCTACGGAAATGATGAATAGTTGCTCTACCGTAATTCCTTTCAAGTACCTAGTTTTTAGCCTCGAATTCTCCTGAGTTTTAGATATAACTGTTTTGACATGAAGATTTGCTCTGAACCTGAAACTTGTGGGATGCGAATGCTTGATCTAAGTCTAGGTAGTTGCTAGGTATGATATGAGAATGTTGAGCTACTGTTTATCTTGTTCCTAGCAATACTAGAGTTCTGGAGAATTTATCTTTAGAAAATTTAAAATATTACATGATGAGTCTCTATATGACGAGAGCTTGAATTCCTACCACAACCATATATACATGCCTGGTAGATTAGGAAAATATTCACTATCATATTTACTGCTTGTATTTACATTGAGTTTTGTCAAGCTTTGTTGACCCTTAGAGACTTGTCATGCTTTTAAAATCAAGATCACGTACCCTCCACTCATTTATGCTACTTCTATCCTGGAAGTACGCATCCACATATATGTCATTCAGATCCACCAGAAAAATGCTCTACTCCTACCTTGGGAGTAAGTAACCAAAAATATCCCAGTTCCCCACCTATCCATATATTCCATTACCACATATATAACTGCTCCAAAGATTTCCTCGTTATCATCTCTCAAAAGTTTTATTATAGAAAGAGACTTGGGGTTGTGAAAAAAATAATAAAAAAAATAAAGAGAGTAAAACATGGACAAGTGTCCTATCGAAACAATGGGTACTTAGATGCCCGCCTCTCTTGAAAAAACAAGCAATCCCATGTTCTCTCAAAATTCTAAGTTCCAAAAAAGAGATGTATGTATATATGTATTCAAGGAGCAAAGTAAAATTAGGTTTCCATCATACACCCTCATATATCCACCATACACCATTATCCACCACATATCCACCTCATACATCCACCATATATCCCATACACATGCACATCTTGATTTGATTGTATGACCTGTGTCTCTGGATCCATTGTTTGACTTTACAATATATGCTTTGCAAGTATGTATGCGTTGTTTCTCCCCACCTATGAACTCCATATATAGCCTATTAGTTATAGGGTGAGAGAGAGAAGGCACATTGTTACTTTGCCTGTTCTAAATAATACTATGAGAGAAGGCATAACACCATTGTTGCCTTGGTGAGGATCTACAAATACCACATATAGAGAGACTTGAGAGGGTCATACAAAAGAGACTTTGATTTTTATTTTGAAAACTTTGCAAAACTCCAGGATGAAGGTAAAGTGAAGAACTTGAGACATAGTGCTTGGCTTGATCATTCAACTTTTCAATTACTCAAGACCCAAGTGATGGCTATAAGCCCCATGGTTAATGGTAATATGGGTAAGTTTGAAGGTCAAAATAGTTTACTCTAATCCAGAGGAGAATTCTTGTTTGAACGCATGTGTACCTTTGAGGCGTGAAAGCATTGTAGCAACTCCTGATCCATCATTGAGTTCATCTTTGCTCAGAGACAAGCAAAACATAAGCTTGGGGGAGTTGTTGACGGTCCTTAAGTACCAATTTTAACCGTCAACTAAACAAGGAAAAGGATCTAAATGAAACCACTAGCTGGAATTAGGGTTTATACTGATAGAATTCTACGAGTTTTGGTGAATGTCTATTTCTGCAGGGGGTTATCAGGACATACCAAGGAAAGGTCCACATGTCATGTTTACATAGAGATAATTATCAGCCGTACAATTTTCTATACTCAGGAAGGCTTTAGAAGGAACTAGACCAAGCCGGAAGCTAGTTGGGCCCACACCTAGGGCGCCTGCCCTAGGGATTAGGGCGCCCGCCTACTTCCAGAACCAATCAGGTTCAACTTCGTGGATTATGATCCACCGCCTTTGAGGATCAATCTAAACCCTTCGCCTAAGGTTGGTTTGATCCAACGACCGACATTCATTTGAGAAGGCTACATAAGCAAGGCTCCTGATCTCCCTGAGGATCATCTCATCTCATTATTCATCTCCAGAGCAAAAGCTAGGGTTTCAATTAGATGTAGAGAAGGAGAGAGGTCCCTCTAGTTGTATAGATCTAGTTCTTCTAGTTCTATTTCATCTAGTTGTAATGAGAGGTGAGAGAGAGGAGGAGAGAGCTAGGAGGAGCCGGATCTGTCGGATCTTGCTCAACATTGTACCTTTGCGGCATCTGGTTTGGAGCAATCTCTAGGTTCTTCATTTATTATTTCTAAATATCTTATTTTAGTTCTTACTTTATTCTATTTACGGGATCTCCACTCGTATCGAGTGCTCTAGTCTTGAATTTGGATTAGAGTTGTAAGTGATAGTGTAGACGTGGTGTCTAGACTAGAGTTTACCTGAGTTTGCTCCCAATCCTACTGATAGTTGTGGTAGCCCCAGGGGTGACAGCTCTGTAAGGCCTTTGTAGTCCATCACGTTCGGGTTGGTGTTTTCGTAGAGCTTTTGGCAGCCTCCCCCGACTACCTTTTTCCCAGTCTTTATCGAGAGTCGGGAAGGTACTGTTGCTCCAAAGTAAGTAGAGTATAGTGGACCTTTGATTAGATATCCCCCTTAGAAAACTCTAAAATCTCTCTACCCAGTTATCTTATCTGTCCTTGGACGTTCTTAGTTCTTCTCTAGTACACTTCACGTTCCCCGTGGAAATCGATACCCTTGGAATACTCACGGGTGAAAGCTACAGCGGTATCCGTGCGCTTGCGGATTTATCTGTTTGCGTTAAGAAATACCAACAGTTAGATTAAATAAAACTTGAGGAGTAGTTTAGTTTAAAAATTTCACCCATAGGGTGGTCGGCCGACCACCCTATGCATCCTACCTTGGCTCATTTAATTATATTTCTCTTTTTGATCTTTATAAAAGAAAAAAAATGATGAAGACTAGGGTGGTCGGCCGACCACCCTAGGATCCCCTTGTTCATCCATCTTTCTTCCCCACCATCCTTTGTCCAAGCATCTCATAATTTGAGTAGTGGGACTTTCAAAAATCAGATTCTTTGGGAGATATCTCTTTTGTCTTGTCATGCTTTAAAGTACATCAATCACTTTTTGGTTAAAGCATGACACATCCTTGTCTCCCACTACTCCTTGTACAAAATGGGGAATCATGACACCTTCCACTTTCACTTTGTCATGCTTTTGAAAAAGAAAACACTTCAATCACCTTTGATCAAAGCATGACACACCTTTGTCCCCCACTACTCTTTGTTTAAAGAGGAGAATCTTGACCACTTTAGCTCATCTTTTGATCACATCACATAGCATCTCTCACCTTTTACCAAGCACTAGGAAATGCATGAGTGGAATCCCCACTTGAGGGGGTCCGTCGACCGCCTTTGGTCACCTCCCTCTCTCCCTTTTGCTTTGTGTAAGGAATCTCTCAAAACATGTGATCATGGCACCCAAGGGGCATGCCCAAGGGTGGTCGGCCAACCAATCCATGGCACCCCCTTGGAGTCATTCCCTTCCCCTATAAAACCCCATGCAAGGAGAGTTCAATCCCTCACACCTCAACCAGAATCTAGTTCTAGCTCAAGCCTCTCCTTGCCTTGCTCTCTCCTCTCTTCATTCAAGAGAAGTTCTTAGCTCTCAAGAGAAGTAGTGTTGCTCTCACTAGTCCACAAGAAGATCTCTTCTCTTAGCTCAAGCTTCTCCCCTCAAGGCAAACTAGGAAAACTTTCTCCACACACAACCCTGTCCTAGTTTTGCCTCTTCCTCTCTAAAGATGACGAACCCAATAACATCCGCATTCAAGAAGATGAAGCAAGCCATGAGTGGGAGCTCATCTCGACGCTCAGACCCATCCGATGATAGTTCCCAAGGAAGAAGAAGGGGAGGTTCTGCTCGATACACATGGGAGAACCTCCAAACCAATGAACACCCTCGGGAGGAAGAAGTGCCGACTTTGGTAACTCATATCGGGGCATTCATGGTGCCCTCGATAAGGACCTACGATCAACAAAGTGGTCTCTTGTTCGTCCAACTAGAGTACTAAAGATATCTGTCTCTCCGGGATCGATCTTTCGAGCACACAAGGATTGTTGGGGATATTACCTCGACATATCCCCAGGGACCTTATGGGCCTACCGACCAGGAGACGGCCCAGCCCGCGAGGCCTTGTGGCACGCGACCAGCCCGCCGTGCTCGCCAAGGACTCTGAAGAAGTCTTGCTCGCCAAGGAAGATCCTAGTAAATAGATTCGGATCCCTTAGCATAAGGAACCAATCGTAATCTATGAGGATATGGAAATTGTAATCCTGCTCCCCGGCTATATAAGGCGAGCAGGGACCCCCTCAAAAAATCTCTTGGAACCTCTCTCAGATCATCTACAGATCTTATAACCTAATACGCAAGATCAATCCAGCCACCAAAACACAGGACGTAGGGTATTATGGAAACTTGCCGGCATGAACCTATATAAATCGTCGTGTCTACGCTCTCTGTGTTACTCTTGATCGCCATCGCCACACCTCCGCCTACAATCTACTACCGTAGGGTACCCCCTAGGTAGATTGCGACGCATATTTCGTCGACAGTTGGCGCACCAGGTAGGGGGTGTGTGCATCGACTTCATGGCTCGTCAAGCAGTCACTTTCCCGGATTCAATGGTCCTTTCGGCACCCAGCACCGTGCTCCAGATCGGATCTATGTCCTAGTCCGTTGTTGACACAAAAAGCGTCAGGATCTGCGAACACCTCGGGCTATTACCTGAATTCGATATCCAAAGGTATGCCAGTCGATTTGACCAGTTAATCGACAAGTACGATAACTAGAACAAGATCTAAACAAGACAACGGCGATACGCCCAGATGTCAAGACTCAGATTTGATCAGGATAACTAGAGCAGAGCTGAACGAGACAACATCGATGCACCCGGATGTCAAGGCTCAGATTACTCCCACGCGGAACTTGCAAGGGTTTGACGAAGATCAAGGTGATGCAGCCCGTCGAAGCTTGAAGAACTCGTAGATATAGCTAAGACTAATGCAATAAAAGAGTAAATTGCAGTAAAAGTAAATAAGAGTAATTGATTTGGTTGATAAATTGATATATTTTTACACGACCCCTAGGTACATATTTATACTCCGGCTATGGGAGTTGTAAACAGACACGACTCATATCTTTCCAAAACAAACTCCTACTTTAAAGGAAACAACTGACTCATGCAGGAGTCGGACCCAAATAACAATATTATTTTCCTAAACAGACACCCCTATTTTTAAGGAAACAAATGACTCGTGCAAGAGTCGGACTCAAACTACTATAACAATACTGGTATGAGATCACCAGTTTCCTTATGTCTTTCCTTCGATGAAAACTTTCCATCGGCAGACTCCTTTAATCTGCGACTTCCTTCTTTTGCCATCGGCAATCCCTTGCTGACGTCAACTGCCACATTACCTTGTTCATCAGCATCATCTCTCCATGCCCATCGGCATCGGCAATACTTCCCATCGGCAACCTTGCACTTCCGGTAACTTGTCTTCACCAATTAACCCTTACCGGCAAGAATCGTCCAACTCCCATCGCTAATAATCTTATTGGCCATACCCTTATCGGCAACCGCTCCTATCGGCAATAAACTTATTCATCTTGCAGCATTCATTCTCATCGGTAAACTTGACCGATGACTTTCCGATGCCGATAGAAAACGGTTACCGATCAATGCAGGTCTTATCTCATTTGACACGTGCCGAAAAACGGTGTCAACACATGGCCCCCAATTTTAGAGTGTATAATATTTTACGCGTCGAAATTTTCTATTGTAACTGTTCCCTCCAAGATAACTGCACGACCTCCTTGATTACCGCGCGCAAAAACGCAATTTATTAATAAAATCCCGCGACCACAGCGCGAACAGTTGCAAACCTAATCATATCTCCTCGATTGTTGTGCATACGTATTGCATACCTCTCCACATTCCTGCTCAGTGCGAAGAAAATTCCAATATACCCTTGACCAGGCTTATAAAAGTTACCACCATCCAATCTGCTTTTACCCTGAGCCCACTTTTATTCTCATCTGCCCTTGTCTTCAACCTCGGCGGCGACTCCGAAGAACAGTCCTGCAAACTCAAGCGGTGGCGTCTTCCTCCAGCAAAGCATGAACAACATCAATGGCAATCAACTTCGACGTCCCAAGGTAAATCTGTCGCCTTCTCACTTCATCTTCCGCAAGTCCCTTTTCTGTATCAATTTTATAATTCTCTTTTCCCCTTTCTTTCTTTGATTTTTTTTAAACCTAGGAACTGTACAACAAAGTAGTAATCCCAATTGAGCAATCCAATTTCAACTGCCTAGGTCTAATGGGCAATCCTGATCCCACCAATCTGATTAATGCCGAGACCAACCCCATCCCTTTCATATCCGAGTGCTTTAGCCTAGGGCTATGGAAAGATGCCTTCCGTTCATGGCCTAGACCTACCAAGGGATGGAAGAACTGGTACCTTAGAATAATTAGAACACAACAAGTTTACTGGTTAGAGCGTAACCTAGATCAGTGCATCAGGCTCTCCATTACCGATATGGAGAAGAATGAGAATATGATGATGGCGGCTTCTTATTTCTGGTCTGATACAATGAATGCCTTTTTATTCAGACACGGACCGGCCACTCCCACTCTTGCCGATGTGCATATGCTTACCGGCCTTGATGTCTCCTCTGCCGATACCCCCGCCTTATTCAATAGGAAGGCTGAGTATAAAGTGAACACGCGCAATATCGGCGGCTGGACCGGTTACATCTAGGAATATCAAAAAACTGGATCGGTAGGTCAGAGGGAGCACGCCATCTTTCTGAATATGTGGCTAGAAAAATTTATCTTCTATGACAGAGCACTCGGACCTACCACCAGGCATCTCCCCGCAGCAGAACTTCTTGCCGATGGAACAAGACTCCCTCTCGGCGATACCTTTTTGGATTGGTATACCATCTCCTGCTGCAAGTGTCCAAGAAACTATTGCTAGGTGAGTCCATCGGCAACCTTGGAGGTCCTTGGTGGTTCGTGAATATGTGGTTGAACGCACACATGTACAAGGTCCTTCAATTTGATCTATTCAATCAGCAATTCCCAACGGATATATCGGAAGATTATGTATATGAGGATGATGAATCGGCAACTCGCCCCCCACTCAATTTTGGGGAAGCCATCATAGTGCTACCAGGAACCGATGCCAATGCAGATCAATTCGGTAGGTTCTTCCAAAAGTTTTATTGTGGAGTCCCTGTCGCAGAACGGCTTTGGTGGCCCTATGTTGACGAGAATAACCAATTCCCTCTATTGTTCAACCTTACCGATTGGAACGTGCCTCAGAATGAAGTAATCATGAAGGCCAGCATTGTTCCCCGAGCTATTCCAGTTAACATTTTCGGAACTAGGAAGAATGCTCCTCCATCCTTTGAGTTCTATTACCTATCGGTAGCAGCAAGACAACTGGCATTCGGCCAATTACCGATCAAACTCTGCTACTCTAAGGTGATAAAACCAAGACAAATCATCTCCAGTGCCATGGACTGGAACAAGGTTGTCAATCTCCCTCCCGATGCCGACACATCAGACATCGACCTATCCTCCTGGGCACCAACATCATTCATGACAGAGTTATACAAATCTTGGTGGCAAGAATGGAGAGGCCAACTGTTCGCCAAGTCATCACACTACTATTGGCACTTGATCGACACCGATCACGTCATTCCCGATGATGCAGTAAGTTTCTTTATCTCAATGTATCTTACTACTTACTTCTACCGTCGGCATCTGACTCTTTTTTACTACAGGTCGACGATCCAATCCCCGAATGAGCAAGAGTGGTAAGCCCTTCCGCCTTCGAGTGATGAGCCCTATATCAATCATCGGCAACAATGCTCCTACACTGGCTGCCTTCATTCCCCGGGTACCCAAGGTCACTCTGAAGCCAAGGTCGACGCCTGCAACGACTATAGCTACTCCATCGGCTGCTGCTGCCATCTTGGCGCGAGCTTTCGCGGTAAGTTTTACTTTTACTTATACCGATCACATACTGCTCATCGGCAATATTTACTTTATGTAACTTGCACCAAACATTTTCAGGCAGCGAGGTCATCGGCAGCTGCTCCAGACGCACAAGCTTCTTCAACTCCTGCTGCCGATGCCCCCCAGGCTTCTCCACCAAAACGGGCCGGTTCACCAACTGCTGCTCCGAGGAAGAAGAGATGTCTAAGACTAGCCACTCCATCTACGCCATCAACCCCAGTCGCATCACCAACTGCTGACGCACCAACGATAGAACCATCGTCGGCGTCCATTCCCGAGCAGCCGATGGACGAAACTCCCGATCAGGAGACGATACTACCGCCAGAAGAACCAGCTACAACAACATCGGCACCGACACCAGCACCTACACCAGATGAATGTCCTGACCAAAGGGCAGCATCACCGCCACAGGAGCCAACAAACGCAGCAGAGACAGCACCAGTAACAGCACCAACAGCACCGACTGCTCCCCTTATGGAAGCAAGTCCATCGGCATCCGCTGCCGATCTCCAAGATGAAGCTACACCAGCTGCTTTCCCGAACCCAAGGCAAGAAATCCGCTTCAAAATGGTAAGCCGACTATCATAAACTTGCAATATAAGCTCATGATCGGCAAATTCTAACTTTCTTCTTTTCAGGCACAAGACTTTCCCGATAGCCTGTTTTTCTTCGGCGTCAACCTCCCTAATGAAGACGAAGACCAAGAAGGCTCTGCTCCAGCAAATAGCTTGTTCTCCTTCGCCGTCAACCTTCCCGATGAAGACGAAGATGAAGAAAGCTCCGCTCCAGCCTTATCGACAGAGGTCAAGCTCAAGCTCGAAACATTGCTATCTTTACTGCAACAAGACACATCCCATCTTGTCCAAGACTCCACTGCAGCAAAGATAGATTTTAAAAATATCCAAGGCCACCTATCTGCCGATACAGAAGAAACACTCTTCCAGGCAGCGTCTCTCGAGAGCAAGCAAGTTCAGTATCAAAGACTCTCTCGTCGCATAGCCGATAGGAAATGCTCGATCGAAGCTCGAAGAAGAAATGCTTAAGTTCAAGCAAATTGCCGATGATAAGCACAAAAGCATCGGCCAAGTGGAAGCTTTCGATGCCAATCTCGAGCAAGAGATCGTTCACCTATCGGCAAGGAAGGAAGAGTTGCAGGCCGAACTAAGAAGAGTCGAAGAAGCTTTGAAAGCAGCTAGCAAAAAGAAAGCCCAATTGCCTGACACCATTAAGGCTCTGCGACAAGAAAGAGACAGAAACGCCCGACAAGCTATTTTGTTGAAGAAGAAGATGAAACCAGTTGAAGGGTCTGCCGATGATGATGCCAGGGAGATGGAAGAAATAGAACAAATTCGCCTACGTGCGATATTAGCCATTCAATCCTTGTTGTAATTCATCATATCGGCAAGTGTAACAGTAATACTTGATTTTGCTTTGTAATATAACGCCAGTACGCTTTTTACCGATGTCGCATAACTTATCCTCATCAGCATTCGAATGAGTACTCTATGCGTATACCCAAATACTAGGGTAATATTTCTTCAAATATTTACCGTTGATTGCTCTGGAAAAGGCAACTCCTTCGAGAGTTTCTAAAATATAAGCATTACCAGGAGCAGACTGTTTTATCCGATAAGGACCTTCCCAATTAGGAGACCATTTTCCAAACTTAGAACTCTTAGTCCCAATCGGTAAAATCAACTTCCATACCAGATCGCCATCGACAAATTGCTTCACCTTCACCTTCTTATCATACCATCTGGCAATCCTTTTCTTATTTTCTTCAATGCTGATCAGAGCCCTCAACCGATGACTTGCTAAATATTCTATTTCATCCTTCATAAGAGTATCATAATCATCGGTTGTCAATTCATCATGAAAAGATAATCACCTAGAACCAGTTTTAATTTCCCAAGGCAGGACAACATCGTGTCCATAGACCAACTGATACGATGAAACTTTGATTGCACCATGACACGCCATCCGATACGACCATAGGGCTTCATTCAACACTATATGCCACCTTCTAGAGTTTTCTTCAATTTTGTGTTTGATAAGCTTAATGACTCCTTTATTAGTTGCTTCAGCCTGACCGTTAGCTTGAGCATAATAAGGAGAAGAATTCAATACCTTGAACCCCATACTAGCAGCAAACTCATCAAACTCTCCCGATGTGAACATAGTTCCTTGATCGGTAGTAATAGTTTGAGGGATACCGAATCGGTAAACAATGTGTTCTTTTACAAAATCCACCATGTTTGTCGATGTCACCTTCTTCAAAGGAATCACCTCAACCCATTTCGTAAAGTAATCGGTAGCAACAAGTATAAACTTATGCCCCTTGCTTGACGGTGGATAAAGTTGGCCGATGAGATCAATAGCCCATCCTCTAAACGGCCAAGGCTTGATTATAGGATTCATTGTCGATGCAGGTGCCCTCTGTACATTACCAAACTTCTGACAATCCTGGCACCCTTTAAAGTAGCTGAAACAATCTTCAAGAATTGTTGGCCAATAATATCCATTCCGCCTAATCATCCACTTCATCTTAAATGCCGATTGATGTGCTCCACACACACCCTCATGGATTTCGCCCATCAACTCCTTTGATTCTTCTCTGTCAAGGCATCTGAGCAAAACTCCATCAATCGTCTGATAATACAATTCATTGTCGAGGAGCACATACTTGGTAGCTTAAAACCTTAGACGCCTTTCAACCTTCTGAGACAGATTTCTTAAGTAGTCGGCGATTTCTTTTTCCAGTCATCGGCAACCATTACCGATGTCATGACTTCTTGAATCGGCTGATATCCTGAAGCATTCTATGCTAACCGATTGGCCTCCTCATTATGCAACCTAGGAATATGCTCAAGGCGGTACTCTCTGAATTCTTTCAATAATCATAAAAACTTTTCATGGTGTGCAATCAACACTTCACTTCGGCATTCATATACCCCAGTCAATTGATTGATCACCAACATAGAGTCGCCAAAAATTTCAACAACATCGGCACGCACTTCCCTGAGTAATTCCAACCCTTTTATTAAAGCCTGATATTCAGCCTGATTGTTTGTTGACGTAGCAACAATCGGCAACGAAATCTCATACTTCTGCCCCCGGGGTGAAATTAAGAGAACACCGATACCTACCCCCTCTTTGCATGTAGATCCATCAAAGAACAAAGTCCAAGGAGCAATCTCTACAGAGCTTACCATGTTGCAATGCTGAGTAACAAAATCGGCCATCACCTAACCCTTAACTGCCTTAGCCGATTCATACTTTAGATCAAACTCTGAAAGTGCTAGAATCCATTTGCCGATTCTCCCACTTAATATCGGCATCGATAGCATATACTTAACCACATCATCTTTACAGATAACAGTGCATTCAGCCGACAATAAATAATGCCTCAATTTTATGCAAGAGAAATATAAACATAAACATAATTTCTCTATGGCCGAATACATGGTTTCAGCATCCACTAACCTTCTGCTCAAATAATAAATCACATGGTCTTTCCCTTCAAATTCTTGAATTAAGGCCGACCTGATAACACTGTCATCGGCAGACAAATATAATCTGAAAGGTTTCCCGTGCTGAGGCGGAACCAATACTGGAGGGTTCACCAAATATTTTTTGATCTCCTCCAAGGCTAACTGCTGTTCTTCTTTCCATGTAAACTCTTGATCGGCTCTCAGCTTCAACAATGGACTAAAAGATTTAATCTTACCAGATAGGTTAGATATAAACCTTCTAATGAAATTAATCTTGCCGATCAAAGATTGCAACTCAGTCTTGTTTGTAGGGGCGACCACCTTATTAATTGCATCAATAGATTTTCTACCGATCTTGATGCCTCTCTAATGCACCATAAAACCCAGAAATTGACCATCCATGAAGCTAATGATTTGATGTCCAGCAGCAGCATCAATCAACAGATCAGCAACGGGCATCGGATAACCATCCATCGGCGTAGCTTTGTTGAGATTCCTGAAATCAATACAAACACGAAGTTTTCCATTCTTCTTATACACAGGAACCACATTAGAAATCCAATCGGCATATCGACATTGCCGAATAAATCCAACTTCAATTAACTTTGTAATTTCAGCTTTAATATCGAGTAGAACAGTAGGATTGCATCGGCGCGCAGGTTGTCGATGTGGCTGGAAACTAGTCTTAATAGGCAACCAATGTTCGACTATCGATCGGTCTAAACCAGGCATCTCTGTGTAATCCCAAGCAAAACAATCTTTGTATTTCTTTAATAAATCGGTTAACTACTGTTTATATTAGGAATCTAACTTAGCACTGATAAAAGTAGGCCTATGTTTACTACCATCGCCGATGTCTATCTCGAGTAAATCATCGGTGGATGTGAAGCCCTGTCCCAGCTTTCCATCATCAGCGAACCGATCCATTAAAACTCTTCTTTAGGACCGACTGCTTGGATCGGTGTAATGCGGTAATCGGCAACTTTGAGGAGCTCAGTGTCCCAAGCTTCACCCAATATGTACCTGGTTTGCTCATAAGTCTCCGATTCTGCCGACGCAACGATCGATGGGATTTCACTCCGGACGACTTCAATCTTGTCTCCAACCCATTGCACAAGGCTTTGGTGCATTGTAGAAGGAATACAACAATTGGCATGGATCCAACCCCTTCCTAGGAGCAAGTTGTAAGTGCCTTTGCCACTGATCACAAAAAATGTTGTCGGCAAAGTTTTACTGTCGATGGTTAATTCAACACGTACAACCCCCATGGCTGGTGACACATTGCCTTCAAAGTCCTTGAGCTTCATGTCTGTTTTGACTAAGTCTTGGTCGCCTTTTCCAAGCTTCCTGAACATGACATATGGCATTATGTTTATCGACGCCCCGCCATCCACCAGCATTTTCGTTACAGGCTGTCCGTCCACTTTGCCCTTAACAAACAGGGCCCTCAGGTGCTGCCTTTCATCATCGGCAGGTTTCTAAAAGACAGCCGCCATAGGATCTAGCACCAATTGTGCCATTTCAGCAGTTTCTTCATCGTCGCTGACAGGCGCCATGAACTCCATCGGCAATATGACGACCATATTAATTTCCGCCGATGGATCCCTATCCTTGCGCTTTGGCCTCCACTGCTTTTCCATTGAAGGATCTTCATTGTCATACAAGTCACTTCAGCGTTCACGCTGAATTCTCCTCTTCTGAGTCTTTGTCAGACCCTTAGGGCACCATTGAGGAAGCTTGGTTTTCCAAACGGGCTGATGCTGCCTTTCGTTGCTCACATCGGCACCTCTCCCGATGTTTGGATCTCTGAAGAATATTTCTTCATCAGGTACTCTTGCATTGGCCATCTCCTCAAGCTCCTCTTGATCAACACGCCTACCAAGCCTGTTATGCGCGTTGAGCCTGCCCCCAGTCGGTCATGTGCCGATTTCTTTTCTCTGAGAGGCCTGGCATACCTGGATGCTCGATTGTCAAAACAAGGCTTCTTTCCTGTCCGATCGGTAGGGTAGTATCCATTGCATTCAGGACAATTATCGGCAGTAGGTAGCTTGAGGCCCTCTTCCCAGCAGTGAACAAATAAGGGACACTTCCAATGGTCCTTATGCCGAAGCCACTCTTGGTGCTCTTCTTCCTCTTGCCGACGCCACTCTTCTTGCGATTGCCGATGATCTTGTTTTGGCCGCTTATGCGTGATTACAACACCAGGAGCCCTCTTGGCATTGCTATTTTCATCGGCAACTTTTTTACCTTTTCTGTCATCGGCAAACCACCTCTCGTGGTGCTCAGCTACTTGATGGTCAGGATCTACCGATGCATTCTTCCTGGCAGCTTCCGATGTCAGCACTTTAGTTTTTCCACTAGTTTCCACCATATTATTTGGAAATGAGTGTTGATCAATCTTCATCGGTTTCTGGACTTTAGAATTTTCAAACTTGATTCGTCCAGATTCAATTTCTGACTGCAACTGCTGCCTGAATACCTTGCAGTCGTTGGTACTGTGCGAAGTTGCATTGTGCCACTTGCAATACCTGATCTTTCTGAGCTCTTCGGCCGATGGAATTACTTGGTTATGCGCTAGCTTGATTCGCCCTTCTTGAAGTAACAAGTCAAACATCCTATCGGCCTTGGTGATGTCAAAGGTGAACCTTTCAGCTTCCTTCTGGCCAAACGGACAAGATACAGATTTTTTATCCTTCACCCATTCGGCCGCACCGATACTTAGCTCTTCATCTGACCCAGAATCCTCTTCTTGCCCGATGAAGGTCACCTTCTTATTCCAAGTCTTCCTGGGTTCAAAGGCTTTGACATCCTGATCGGCAATTCTTTGCACCAGATGACTTAGGCTTTCAAATTCTTGAGACGCATACTTATCTTTGATATGCGGCAGTAATCCTTGAAAAGCCAAATCTGCCAGTTGCTGATCATCAAGTATCAGGCTTTAGCACTTGTTCTTCGTGTCCCGCAGCCTCTGGACAAAGCTCTCCACCGATTCATCATTACGTTGCGTCAGCTTAACCAAATCGGTAATCTTCTTCTCATGTATGCCAGCGAAGAAGTATTTATGAAACTACCTCTCTAGATCGGCCCATGTGATTACAGAGTTCAGAGGCAATGATATAAACCATGTGAATGCCGATCCAGACAATGATGATGAGAACAATCTCACCTTTTGTTCTTCTCTGCTAGCAGCTTCTCCACACTGGATAATGAAGCGATTGATATGTTCCATCATTGACGTGTCATCTTGGCCAGAGAATTTGGTAAAATCCAGCACCTTATACCGATTTAGAAGAGGAATTAAATCGTATGCTGGAGGATACGACGTCCGATAAGAATACGTATTAACCTTAGGTTTAATGCCGAATTGTTCTTTCATCGCTTCGGCGATCTTATCGGTCCAATATGCATCCTGCTCTTGCCGACTCATTGGCTGGTTGTTGACTGGTGGAGCCGGCTGATGCGCCCTTCAGGTCTTGGTAGAAGATGGTTCGGAGTAGTTGGCGTGGGCGCAGCACCAATCATCTGGACGTTATGCATCGGCTGACTTACCGATGGATAATTCTGCACACTTACTGGGTTATGTTGTGTCATCATATTCATCAGTTGCTGTACCGATGCCCATTCTGAGTGTTCGCTGGACCTCCATAATGATACATTAATACGCCAGGCTGTTGAACCGGCGGCTGATTGACCTGGCCAGAATTATAAATCATCGGCATGTGACTTACCGATGGCTGATAGCTGACTGGCACCTGCTGCTCCTGCACCTTAGATTAATCAACAAATTGGTTACCTTGATGTGCTAGTACTCCGGTTTGAGGATTTACAACCACAGGTTGACTTCCAGTTGCTATACTGTGTTGCATTGGCATAGAATTCGCCGATGGTGGCATCAGAGGTACTTTAGGAATCACCTGGAAATCTTCTGACGGCACTTGTACAGTTGGAGAGGGCGCAGAGTAATGCATCATAGGGATCATCGGCTGTGATTGCATTGCCGATGCCATGGAGCCCTTCCAAGCTGAACTGTCTCCCTGCACCAGATTGGAACCAACAGATGTATTTGAAGACATACCGTATCCCCACCAGTTGGCAGGAGCTGGATGATTCTGGATAGCAGGCCCTGACATTGCCGACGCCACTGGATCTGCGCTAAGCTTGGTGACCCCTTCGGGACTTGGCCTTGGCGGTTGTAGCCACATCGGCAGACGGATCCACAGTAGTGGAAGACGTCATTGGGGCTGCCGATGGGTTTATAGATGCCGATCTAGGTTGATGATACGCTGTACCAACATATTGAGGTGCTTGTCCTTCTTTGAAAGATTGCATGACAGCGTTGTATATAGTATTGGACAGCACACTAGAGTGGCTAATTAATGCTTGATGTAAGGCAGAATTAACCATCTCTTGTAACTTACCAAGATTGGCATCATACGTGACCTGCCGCGATAACGGCGGATCTTGCTTCTGGATGGCTTCGCCACTCCTGCTTAGGCTGAAGGACTTTAGATATAGCTGTTTGTATTCCTCCATAGCCCGCTCCATAGCTAGCCTCTGATCATCTTTTAGATCAGCTTCGGAGACTTCGATGACGTTCCTATGGTTAACGTCGGAGTTATCACCCATGATAGATGTATAATGGTCCCACTAGGCGTGCCAAAAGAGGTGTTGACACAAAAAGCGTCAGGATCTCCGAACACCTCGGGCTATTACCCAAATTCGATATCCAAAGGTGTGCCAGTCGATTTGACCAGTTAATCGACAAGGACGATAAATAGAACAAGATCTAAACAAGACAACAGCGATACGCCCAGATGTCAAGACTCAGATTTGATCAGGATAACTAGAGCAGAGCTGAACGAGACAACAGCGATGCGCCCGGATGTCAAGGCTCAGATTACTCCCACGGGGAACTTGCAAGGGTTTGACGGAGATCAAGGTGATGCAGCCCGTCGAAGCTTGAAGAACTTGTAGATATAGCTAAGACTAATGCAATAAAAGGGTAAATTGCAGTAAAAGTAAATAAGAGTAATTGATTTGGTTGATAAATTGATATATTTTTACACGACCCCTAGGTACATATTTATACTCCGACTATGGGAGTTGTAAACAGACACGACTCGTATCTTTCCAAAACAAACTCCTACTTTAAAGGAAACAACTGACTCGTGCAAGAGTCGGACCCAAACTACTATAACAATACTGGTATAAGGTCACTAGTTTCCTTATGTCTTTCCTTCGATGAAAACTTTCCATCGGCAGACTCCTTCAATCCACGACTTCCTTCTTTTGCCATCGGCAATCCCTTGCTGACGTCAACTGCCACATTACCTTGTTCATCAGCATCATCTCTCCATGCCCATCGGCATCGGCAATACTTCCCATCGGCAACCTTGCACTTCCGGTAACTTGTCTTCACCAATTAACCCTTACCGGCAAGAATCGTCCAACTCCCATCGGTAATAATCTTATCGGCCATACCCTTATCGGCAACCGCTCCTATCGGCAATAAACTTATTCATCTTGCAGCATTCATTCTCATCGATAAACTTGACCGATGACTTTCCGATGCCGATAGAAAACGGTTACCGATCAATGCAGGTCTTATCTCATTTGACACGTGCCAAAAAACGGTGTCAACATCCGTCGGATCCGCGCCATGCGGGGCAAATGCACCGCCATCTCCACGCCGTTTCGCCATGCCAATGTATCACCCGCGTAAGGGCATCAGCGTCGACGACTTGGTCGACGCCATCGATCGCACCAACGCCGGCATCATCGACTGCATCAATCTCGTCCAGGCGGCGCGACGCCAACTGCCCGGCCACCACGGTCACCGACCACGCCGTCATCGGGCCCCAGCAAAAGCGACGACCGTGACCAGTCCTCATGGATATGGCAACCTGGTGTTCCGACCCATCTCCGATCAGATCCCTGCGGCGCCTATCGTAAACACCGTCATCATCTCGCCTATCTCCAGTGGCTCCGACCAGGCAGTGTCCCTCGGTGGCACGGTCTCTTTAGGCTTGGTCGTCACCACGAGGCCTGAAACACCTGACTCCTCCGGATCGACCAGCGACTTCCTAGAGTACCCCCCAGGATTCGGGTGGTGATTTTTCAAGTCTCCGCCGACAGCGCCCCCCACGACAATGAGACGGAGGCCGATCGTACCGCAAGAGAGCAGCGCAACATCGATCGTGCACAACGACGCGAATGGGAGCGCATCGAGCAAGAGAATCGGGACGAGGAGCGCTGCGAACACGAATGACTTGCACGTGAACAGCGCGAGCGGGACCAGAGAAATGGAGGTCGCATGCCAGGATGCAACCTCCAGCACGAGTTCGACTAGATAGGCAATGTTCTGGTATACCCAACTCCCAGCGCCAACCTAGCCGTAGCAACCTATGAGTTGTCCAAACTCCCAACCACGCTAGAGGTCGAGAAGATAGGAGCCCATCTCATGGCAGCAGTGGTTCAAGTAAACAAAGCGGCTTGCCCGACCGAATTCTCCGACCAGTCTCACAGCAGACACCACTCCAGAAGCCCTCAGCGGGAGTATAGGCGAAGATCTCCACCACGTGACGGTGAGGCCTGCGACAACCCTCTGCGCAAGCGAACACCAGAACAGGCACGCCGAAGCCCTCCGCGGGAGTACAGGCGCAGATCTCCACCACGTGACGGTGAAGCCCACGACATCCCTCGGCGCGAGCGAACACCGGAACAGGCACGCTGAAGCCCTCCGCGGGAATACAAGCGAAGATCTCCACCACGCGGCGGCGAAGTGCGCGGCAACCCGCGGCGTGAACGAACACCGGAGCCGGCGCGACGAAGCCCTCCGAGGGAGTACCGACGCAGATCCCCGTGGCATGATGATAATCATCGACGCAACCTAACACCACCACCTGTTGGAAATTTGCGCCCTCTCTCCCTCACCTGCGTGCTGTCCGGTGGCCCCTGAATTTCGTAGTTACGTCGGTGGACAAGTACGATGGTAAGGTAAACCCAGAACAATGGGCATCCACCTACGAGATTGCCATATACGCCTCGGGAGGAAACCAGGATGTCATGGCCAACTACCTCCCGGTGATGTTGTCGACCTCAACCAATAGTTGGCTCCAGAAGATCCCCGAAGGCACAATTGATAGCTGGGAATAGCTCAAGGAAATCTTCATCAAGACGTACAAAGCCACGTGTGTCTAGCCGGGGACACGTTATGACTTGGAAAACGTCCGCCAGAGGAGCAATGAGAGTCTCCGCGAGTACATCAGGCATTTCTCCGATAAACGCTTAAGCATCACAGAAATCTCCGACCCGGAGGTCATCGCCATCTTCTCCAACGGTCTACGGGCCGACGAGCTCAGAAACAAGTTGGCACGGAAGATCATAACAACCATAGAAGAGCTTATGACGATTGTGAATCCTTACGCCAACCAAGACGACGTCGCACGAAGCAGGGAGAACAGGCGACACTACTCCCGCTCCCCGGAGCATGAAAGGGATATTTACTGCCAATCAGACTACCGTAGCGATGGAAGGACTGGTGACCACCGGGACTACCGACCGGGCAACTACGAGCATTACCCGTAGAGGTACGACTACAAGCGAGATGATCGTTACGTCGCCAATACGAATGCCCGACCAAAGAAGAACTACGACGCTAGCTACGATAAGATCCTTGACGACCCATGCCCCATACACAAGAACTCCAAGCACTCCATGTGCGACTGTGATCTCCTTGAGTCGGCGGTAAAGGGAAGAAGCGACAAGAGAGCAAAGACGGACGACCATGACAAAGGAAGAGACCAAGAACAACCAGCACTGGAGTTTCGCCCACCATCAATGATGTACTCCATCTTCGGAGGCGTCGTGGTGGCTGAAGGAGAAAGGAGACGTCGTCAGGTATGCAAGGATGTCTACTCGGTAGCAGCAACAGGCGAGGGTTCGAACAACACCCGCCATTTAGACTGGTCAGAACAACCCATCAACTTCTCCAAGAAGATGAGTGGACAGATTACAGATACCCTGGTCGTTTCCCGCTCATCGTTGATCCAACCATCGCCATGTGCCGCTTCAGAAAGGTACTGGTCGACGGCGGTAGTGCCCATTATATTCACCGATGCCTTCCGCCAGCTCGAATACTCCAAGAAGAACCTCATGCCCGCGAACTTCTCCTTCTGGGGGATCATCCCGAATAAGGCATCAACATAGGTAGGCCGGATCACCCTCCCTGTACAGTTCGGCAATCAAGACCACTTCAGGGTGAAACACATCACCTTCATCGTCGCCGACTTCGAAACAGCCTACCACGCGATACTTGGTCGACCAGCACTCGCCAAGCTTATGGCGGTCCCGCACTACACCTACATGGTGCTCAAGATCCCGACGCAGCAAGGCATTCTCAGCCTCCGTACCAACCTCAAGATCGCATACGAGTGCGAACAACAAATGATAAACGTCGTCGAGAAGCCCTGTGTCCCGGACAAGTACAACTCCGAAGACGGTGACAGCCCGGCCGCAAAAAAACAGAAGGAAGCAGAACAAGCAGCGACCACTTCCAACCCCACCAGCGAACAAGTATAGAGGTCGCCAGCTCCGAGTAATGCAAGAAGATGCCTTACTATAAGCATAGTTCAATAAAGTTTGTACTGTTTTTCCTCCAAATAATGAATAAAGGTGCTTTGCTCACTTGTATCTCATCTAACCGAACCTGCTATGTGAACAAAACGCTCACGGCGTATGACGATCTTCGCGAAACACTCACGGCGTATGACAATCTTCGCAGCACGCTCACGGCATAAAGCGACCACTCCAAAGACACCCACGAAGTATTACCATCATCATGTAAACATCAACAACATTCGGCGACCATGACAATGCGGCTAATAACGGTCGACGACATCTCCAAAACACTCCCACAGTGTTCGACGACCTCTCCAAACGCATTACGGCATTCTCCAAACAACCTGCCATAACCAGAAAGCTCCCAAAGCTGGTCTGTCAATGGGTCATAGCGAATAGAAGTAGCTACCCTAAGCACTACGACCACGTTAACAGACCTCCCAAATGATATTTCCCCAGCAACCGGGCGATATCATTTGGGTCGGGAGCCAGGAGGCTATGCGCCCAGAATCTGTACACGACCACGGTACAGTCGATGACTCTACAAGCAGCATGGCTTTTCGCCCAGCGTCTGTAGGAACGGTCTCCACAGGCCCTAGTCATGCCATGATCGAGCCTCTCGGAAAAAGGCCCTGTCTCTGGTATCATCCTAAGCGTGCATGAGTTGTTCACCCACTACGCCGCGGATTGCCAGCAGCGTGTCTCCTTGCGAGTCCATATGTATCCTACGCGTGAAGTGGCGCTAGCCCTACGATCTGGACCATTTGAGACCCAAGGCCGAACGTTTCATCGCTACGGCTCACGACTTAGCAGGCATGACAGGACATACAAGTGAAACAAAAGCTCACCGCCCCGGATATATTATAGCTTTGTAGTTTTTCACTTATACGTCCGAATACTTGTATCCGAGATACAAATTATCGTTGTTCCGCAGCAAAATAGAACATGACAATAACGTCGATACTCGAGACAGAAGAGACCACACCTAAAGACAAGTTACTCCAGCGATTACAACTTCATCCTACTGATGCGATAAGCGACCACCTCACTAATGTTCCTAGTCCGAAGATCAAATTCATGACGAATTTGACATTGTAGGCTACAGTACATAATGACCCCAGGCATATCACCACCATAACAGCGACATTCATTCCAAGTACACAGATGAGGACCGACGACGACGACTAAATCCGGCACATCCTCAGAGGCACGAATCCACCGCCGCCGCCAGATCCTATGCATATCATCACGAGAACGCTCCCGAAGACGATGCAAGATTCGATCACAAAAATGACCATACGGAAGGGCACCTCCGCTGACACAATCAAGAATAGCAAGCGCCTCCGGATTCGACGAATTGGCATAATACAACATTATTGCCCTGAAATACATCGCAACATCATCTCCAGCAGCAACTGCCCTACCAATAAGATCCTGCCCAACAGGGTCCTGCCCGAACACCATCAACCGCTCCAGGCCACGAAAGAACAAGGCCTCCCAGTGGTCGACATTGATGAAGCGCTGCTCGAAGGCAGTCTCCAGAAAAGGGTAGTAGGGCCGACAAAAGTCCTGAACACGCCGAAGAGACACGAGCCGAATCATCGAAGCGTCGTCGCAAAAGCGGCAGAAGAGACGGCAGATTGGGCGAATCTTCACATACTCACGCACATTGTCGCCGTCGTCGATCACACGAAGAAGAATCCGGAAGACCAAATCCTCCGGCAAAGCCAGCAAGGCGGCGAAACCCATCGCAAGGCACGCACCATCACCATCCATCTCCAACGACCAAACCCTAGCGCCAACGAACTCTCCTACCCTTCGCCCAAACTTTGCTGGCGACAAGAGTGGAGATTGTTGAACAAGACGGATTGGAACCCGCTCGAATCACCAAGAATATATGGCACCAGACCGCCGGCTATTCGAATCCTAATCAAACTAAGGCAAAGAAACGCGACCCTTCCCGTTCCGTCAACCATCAAAATAGCCTTTTGTACCAAGCGGCGCGATGCTTCGACTACAAGGGTTTTTGGGAAACCGCAACGATAAAATATGGAACCGCCACGCCGCCTACCTTTTGCGCCTCAAACACGGGCCGATAATCGCGCAGATAAAACACGGCCCATTTACTTCCATTTAGCTCTCGTTTCATGATCTATGGCTAATAATTTTTCTTTGCAATTTCACCAACGCTACAGTCCCGGTGCCTGGACGCGGATCTTTTTTATTCTTTGCGCAGCAACAGTAGATGACTACAGTAATCTGGTTGACAAGATTCATAGAGCGGGCGGCCCAAACACGCTCGGGGACTCCGTCGCCAGCAACCACGACTTGAGTGCTGGTCGCATTCCCGAGCAGGCTGGGGACTTCATCCAGCTTCACACTGAGCAGCGCTCGGCGACTGCGGCCAGGGCACCATAGAACAGCGCCCATAAGGACAACACCCAGGGACTGACACCCAGGGACTGCAAATAAAAACTAAATGATCCTGATGCAAGAATTTATCCAAGCTCCTTCCATCAGGCTCGGGGACTATGGGTATTCGCAGTCGTTATTACTAAACTAGAATTTTGGTTCTTTATTCTCTACATAGATAATCCTGATACAAGAAGCTTCCAGTTTCTTATATCAAGCTCGGGGACTAAGGGTTTTTGCAGTTGTTTTTTACAAAACTCATGCTTCAATGTTCATTTTCACACCTTATGCACCGTTTTATAAAGCATGGCACCACGTGCATACTTCACCTGCTACCATGCTCAGGGACTAAGTGGGTACACTTCACCTTGCGGTGAGTGTACTGATTTTCTTCTCGACGAAGCTCTGCTGTTTTTTATGTGTTGTTTTTGCAAAGCCTAAGTGGGTATACTTCACCAGGGAAGGACTTTTCAAAAGTTTTTCTTCTTCAGCACGTCACATTCTTCCAACAAGCAGCTGCAGCATCCGGCAAGGTGACCAGCTCGCACATCAAGCTATGACATTCTCGACCAGATCGACCTGGTCGGGGGACTTCTCCGAGCAGCACCTCAACCGACCATGCTGGTCGGAACTCTACGACGACCACTTCGCATGATGGCGACCAGCTGAACACCTCTCAGGATGACGCTGCGGGCTTGTCAGAAGAATGCAACATGCTCAAGGACTTGTTGGGGATATTACCTCGGCATATCCCCAGGGACCTTATGGGCCTGCCGACCAGGAGACGGCCCAGCCCGCGAGGCCTTGCGGCACACGACCAGCCTACCGTGCTCGCCATGGACTCCGAAGAAGTCTTGCTCGCTAAGGAAGATCCTAGTAGATAGATTTGGATCCCTTGCCATAAGGAACCGATCGTAATCTGTTAGGATATGGAAATTGTAACCCTACTCCCCGGCTATATAAGGCAAGCAGGGACCGCCCTCAAAAACTCTCTCGGAACCTCTCTCAGATCATCTACAGATCTTGTAACCTAATATGCAAGATCAATCCAGCCACCAAAACATAGGACGTAGGGTATTACGGCGACTTGCCGGCCTGAACCTGTATAAATCGCCGTGACTACGCTCTCTATGTTATGCTTGATCGCCGTCGCCACACCTCCGCCTACAATCTACTACCGTAGGGTACCCCCTAGGTAGACTGCGACGCATATTTCGTCGATAAGGATATTGGATCCGAGTCTTCTCTCCAACGCAGGTATGACCACCGAGTTCGACACTAACTTTTCCACTCTTGGTTGGTCTAGCTTTTGGCAAGTAGATGTTCTTGTAATTGAGTTGCTCACCATAGAATTCTTATGCTCTCTCCAAATCTCTAATGTTGGAATTTCCTTTCACATGTTTAATCAAAGCTATAATTTAACTTGGAGACATCTAAGTGTTGCTCTTGGCTTTGAAAATTCGTGCTTTCTAGATTTAGACCCTATCATGCGTAGGTTTAACAAGAGGAAATTTGGGTTCTCTATCTCTGCTCTTAATAATTGCTCAAATCCTAAACCTCAGGAAATTCATAATCCAACCCTTCGCTTCATACATCTTTGGATGAAAATGACTTTGTTTCCTAGAAGTAATGCTAGCTTGATAAGTGACATGGAATTAAAATTGTTTTATGCCATGGTAAACAAAATTCAAATCTCTCCTGTAAAATGCTTAGTGGAATTTTGGCAAAGTTCAATTGAGAATAATGAATCTTTTCAATTCACATCTTTTATTACTCGTCTTGCCAAATCCATGAACCTGCTAAATGGCACTCAACCCTTTGTTTACATCTCTGCTCCTATAGCTGTAATCTCAAAAGAATATCTTACATCTATTCAAATTTTAAAAAGAGATGCCAATGGTGAACTTAAAATGATTTACAGTGGCCATACAATTGAGGTGCCTCTTCCAAATAGGCAACTTCAGTTGTATAGGGCCCGTAAGCTAACCCTTGATTTAGATCAAGGAATTGGACAAAGAGATTTTGCAGGTTCAAACAGGAGAACTCAGGAGGGGCTTTACTTTGTTCATCTTGAGCAAGGTGGTCTTTCCTGAGGAGCTATTGGCGAGGAGGAAGATGATGCATCTTCCAATCCCATGCACACTTCTAGTGGCATGCCTCCTCGACCCTCACACCCGCAACGAGCACGAGCATCCTTCTCGTCCACACGAGAAAGGAAGCATTGTGAATTACTGCAACGATTTGATCATCTCACCAACACCTTTGGTGAGTTGCGTGTTGAGCACGATGAGACAGCACGCATCGTCCAGCAAACTGCCGAAGACATTCAAGCAATGCATGAAGAACAATATCGGCATTGGGACCTGTGGCGGCAACAACATCCACATCCGCCGCATTATTGAGCAAACAATAATCTTGGGGGAGGTTCCCTCCCCCACTAAGGTAAGTTTTTAATTTCAGCATTTATATTTATGCACTTCCTTGCTTATCTTTGCTTTGCATCTAAAAAAAATCTGCATATGATAAAAATAAGACTTTCTCTACTCCACTCTCATTTGTTCCTTGAAAATTAATATCTCCTATGGAAATGATGAATAGTTGCTCTGCTAAATGTTTTTCTAGTACTTAGTTTACAACTTGATAATTCTCTAAGTATGGATTAGTTGGCTTAAAAGAAATCATCATGAACCTAAAATTTTTGTGGGTTGCAAATGTTGTAACTAATTCTAAGTTGTTGTGAGACATGATATGACAAGATAAGAGCTGCTATAATTTTGTTCTAAGCAAGAATGACTATCAGAGTTTTATTTATTAAAATGATAAAAACACTTTTGTTCCTCAATGGTGAAAAATTTCTACCAAAGCTATACATGCTCTTTCATGATATAAGCTTTCCACATAAGCTGCTTGCCTTGTGTTTAGTCTGGTCAAGTTTTGTGACCCTTGTTGAGAGATTTATCATGCTCCCAGGATCAAGATCACGTACACGCCACATATACATGTTGCTTCTACACTAGAAGTACGCAGAAACATGCCTTACATTTCCACATAGTTCATACCCCATGCTCTAATAGAAAAACTCTCTCTAGTTTGTTGCTAGTTAATGAGACATAGACTATGCAAAATTATGAAAAATTCAGGGGCACTCTAAAGTCCCAAATTTTATGAGCATTCCAAAGCTCTCTCTTGATTTTTTTTTGAAAAGATAGCTATGTCTCAAAATAATAAGTTAGGAAAGAGAGATCTTCCAAATATAGGAGTATTGATCATTTGTCATCTTTCCACACACTTGCACATCTTGATCTAAGAGTATGACACTTCTCTCCTTGGATCTGGAATTTGACTTTACAATATATGCAAGGTAAGTTAGCTACATCTTTGATCCCTACCTATAGCTCCACATAAGCTTTAAAGATTGGATGAAAGAAGGCAAACTTTGATTTATGCCTTGGTGAGGAATCATACACCTTATGAGCGACTCGAGAGTACCATTTGAGGAACACTAAGTTTTTGTTTTACAAAATCTTACAAAACCTCCAATATGAAACTTGTGAAAGAATGAGAAAACTAGTGCTCAAGTCAAGTTGTTCTATCTCTCAACTTATCAAGACGAAGGATAAAGCTATAAGCCCCATGAAGGACTAAGGTAATATGGGTGAGTCTTTATTGCTAATTTCTCCATTCAAAAGAGAAGTGATTGTTGTAGATTTAGTACTCTTGAAATATGAAGCATAGTAGCAACTCCTGATCCATCAAGCTAAGTTTGATTGTTTGCTCGGGACGAGCAAAGGTTAAGCTTGGGGGATCTTGTTGGCACAAATTACGGTATACTTTTTAATAATCAAAATGCTACCATCAACCTCAGGATCAAGGATAAACAAACACATCATGAGCATATTTTATCAAATAACTAGTTCCACATGTCCATGAGTGTTTGAGTGCAGGAATGAAGAAATGGAGCAAAGGAGAGCCAGTGGGGCCCACATAGGGGGTCGGCTGACCACCCTATGGGCCCACCTGGCTCCCCTCTCAGCCATGATCCAAGAGAAGCATCCCAGAGTGATTTCCAACCCTTGGATCACTCTGTGCTTTGTCTCAACGGCTCACAAGAGTAGCACATACATCCATGGGCCCACACTAAGGAGATAAATGTGACAACCCCCTCAGAACCAACATCCATCCTCAATGACAAGTGGGACCAACACCAGGGAGGAAGAAGTGGGCCAGGACACCCCAAGGGGGGGTCGGCCGACCACCCCCTGGGCCCTGGCTCCCACCAAGTCCCCTGACCAGTGGGACCACTCCCAGAGGCCGGAGGAGGGCCCACTGGCCATAGAGGGGGTCGGCCGACCGCCTCTATAGGTCGGTTGGGTCCCTCCAACCGCCATACCCCTTGGCACATGTGGAAATCACCACCATCCATCCCTTGGTCTGTTCAAGGGTCAGTTGGATCCAAGGGTGGAGAATTGAAAGCGCTGGATCGCTGACATGGTGCTGGAGTAGCCCCTACTCCACCCTCCACTATAAATAGAGGGTCACAGCCCCCTCTCTACACATGGTGAAGAAGCCTACAAGCTCTATTCCTTAGATTGTTCTAGTAGTTTAGTAAAGAGTGGGAGTTAGAGTTGAGTCGATCTACGCTCGGGATTTCCGGAGTTGTCTTCTGGGAAGTCCTCTGGTATAGCTCTTGTATCTTTCCATCTTTATAAGACTTTATCTTATTCAATATATTATCTTTTCCCTTTACTTTAATTAGTATTTACTTTGAGCATTACTATACTAGATATAGTATTGTTATATGCTTTTGCTCTTTAATAGCCTTTACATTCATAGTTTGTGATCCTTGTGACCTTTCCTGTATGCGATCATTGCCTGTAATAGGGTGCTTTGATTATAGATCATAGTCAAAATAGTAAGTTGTGTGTAAGCGTGGTGCTTATACATCATCTTACCCTTGGTTACCGCTTGCTACACGGATTGTTTGTGGTAGCTAGCAAGAGGTCACAGCCTTGTCTAGCCGTTGTATTCCACCGCATGTTGTCTAGGCAAGTTCTTAAAAAGGTAAGGCCCCCATAAAACGAGGGCACGGTCGGGTAGGAGTTTTGTTCTCCTACTGATCTATCCCCTCGCCTAGCATACTTGTATTGAGGAGGCAAACTATAGTGTTTGGACTAGTTAATTAGCTAAGTATATTGAAGTAGAGTGAATTGCATAGCAGTCCCTTGTACTCTCTCGTTGTCCTCTCACCTAGCTATTCTATCTAGTTCGTTCTAAGTATCTTTTACCGTAGCTTCTTCATTCATCAACCCCTTCCTATCACATTTATCGTTTACCCTTCTATACTAGTTGGTACTAAGTTGAGGTACTCTCTAGGATCTCTATCTAATTATCATTTCTAGCCTAGCTTTCCCTTGGGAAAATATAAACTATGATACCTTGGAATACTCCTAGGTGAAGTGCTACAACGGTATAATCTGTGCGCTTGCGGATTTATCCAATAGTCATAAGAAATACCAACGAGCATTTCTGGCGCCGTTGCCGAGGATAGGGATTTATCTCTATTTTTGGTGTGACGCTAAGAAATGTCAACAATTCACTAGATAGTCATTGTCTTACTCTTCATCCACTTGCCTCGTCCTAATGTCCCCAATATCCATATTCTTCATTGCATTGGCCAATGGTTCACCTTTCACATCATCATGATTGTCACTTTCATCTTGAGAGCCTTGTGTTTCATCCAACTCCACATCATGTACCTCCTCAACTATGCCATGAGTAAGATTCCAAACTCTATATGCTTTGCTTGTAGTTATAGCACTTAAATCCAAACACTCTAAACTATGCAATATTTGGCTTTCTTCCATTCAATAGCTCATAATGTGTCTTCTCAAGCATCTTGTGGCAATAGAGTTGGTTTCTATAGTAGCAAGCCGTGTTGATAGCTTCGGCCCAAAAAGAATCACTCACATTGAATTCACTAAGCATAGATCCTGCCATATCAATGAGTGTCCTATGTTTCCTCTCAACAAGTCTATTTGATTGAGGTGTATACTTGGCCGAGAATTGATGTTTGATTCCATATTCATCACATAGCTCATCAACTCTTATATTCTTGAACTCACTACCATTGTCACTTCTCACTTTCTTGATAGCTGTTTCGAATTCATTTTGGCATCTCTTGACAAAGATCTTGAATGTATCAAATGTATCACTCTTGTCACTCAAGAAGAATACCCATGTATATCTAGTGAAGTCATCAACTATCAAAAAATCGTATTTGTTTCCACCAATGCTTGTATATGAGGTTGGCCCAAACAAGTCCATATGCAAGAGCTCAAAAGGTTTGCAAGTACTCATCATGCTCTTACTAGGGTGAGTGTTTCCAACTTATTTGCCGGCTTGACAAGACCTACATAGCTTATCCTTCTCAAAGATCACATCTTTCAAGCCTCTAACTAGATCATGTTTGATAAGTCTATTCAATTGCTTCATCCCAACATGACCAAGCCTTCTATGCCATAACCAACCCATGCTAGATTTGGATAGCAAGCAAGTTGACAATTGAGTTTCACTAGCATTGAAATCAACCAAATATAGATTCTCATATCTAAAGCCTTTGAAGATCAAATTAGAGCCATCTACACTTATGATATCTACATCATCAACTCCAAATATGCACTTGAAACCAAGATCAGAAAGTTGAGCTACGGATAGCAAGTTGAAGTTCAAGCTCTCTACTAGCAACACATTGGATATGCTCATATCATTGGATATTGCAATCTTACCAAGCCCTTTGACCTTGTCTTTGCCATTGTCACCAAATGTGATAGAATCAATCCCATTACCACTATTTGACTTGATAGAGTTCAACATATTTGCATCTCTGGTCATATGTTGAGTGCATCCACTATCAAGTACCCAATGCCTCCCTCCGGCTTTATAATTGACCTACAAAACAATTCAATTCTTCTTAGGTACCCATACTTGCTTGGGTCCTCCAAAGTTAGTGACTAAGGACTTAGGTACCCATATAGCTTTCTTCTTTGAGCTCTCATTCGATGTACCCATGTACTTAGCTATCACACCTTTCTTGCCCTCGGTAAGCATATAACTAGAATCAAAGCGAATAGATGCACTTGTAAATTTTATCTTGCTTAGATTTAGTTTGCAATATTGCTCATCATGCCCTACTTGCTTGCAACTTGAGCAAAACCGGTTGTTACTCTTCACAAAGCGAGGCTTTGGAGTCACAAAGGTTGCCTTGCCTTTCTTGGGGGTATAGCCAAGTCCCTCTTTGGAAAGGGAGAACCTTTGGCTACCCAAGCACTTAAGCAAGCGGGCGTCTCCACCATAGGCATTACCTAAGGCTAGAGTGAGCTTACCAACCTCCTTATTAAGGGTCTCATTCTCAACCATTAGTGAAGCATCACAAGTGAAACCATCACTAGTAGAAGAGGTAGAGTTAGAAGTGCTACAAGAAGGGTTAATTGAAGTGATGATGATGGGTTCATAGAAAGATTCATTGATTATGTCACAAGTTGTTCCCATGTTACTTGTTGAAACATGCTCTTTCTCCTTTTGTTCAACAAGAGATGAGTGAGCTTTTTCAAGCTTAGAGTGAGCTTTGCCAAGCTTCTCATGGGCATCCTCTAGCCTCTCATGAGAGCGGTTTATCTCATCAAAGGATTGCTTGAGAGCTTGAAGTTCTTTCCGCAATGCTTTGCACTCCTTTCTCTTGATGTCAAAGTGAGTCTTAGCATCTTCCAACATTTCAATTAGTTCATCTTTAGTGGGTTCATCATCATCATCATCATCATCATCATCATCATCACTAGAATCACACTCATCATCAGATTGTACCTTAGTGGACCGAGCCATGAAGCATGTCGATGGAGTGTCAAAGAGAGAGATCTTGTTCTTCATAGCAATGCTTGCAAGAGCCTTCTTCTTGCTTGATCTCTTTTCATCATCACTTGAGTCATCATCACTTGAGGAATCACTATCCCAAGTGACAACATAAGAACCTCCCTTCTTGTTCTTCTTGAGGAACATGTTGCTCTCTTTCTTTTCTTTCTTCACTTTATTATTGCCCTTCTTCTCATCTTCATTGTCACTATGATGAGGGCAATCCGCAATGAGATGGTCCTTGCTATTGCACTTGAAGCGTCTTCTATCCTTCTCATTGAACTTGTGTGAGCTCTTCTTCCTTCTTGCTCTATAGCCCTTCTTCTTCATGAACTTGCCAAATTTCTTGACAAATAGAGCCATCTCTTCTTCATCATCATCACTATTCTTGAGCTCTCATCATTGCTTGATTCATCATTCTTGATCTTTGCTTTGCCCTTTGATGATAATGTGGCATTGAAAGCCAAGCTCTTCTTCTTGTCTTCCTTCTTCACATCCTTCTTTTCTTTGTTCTCTCTTATCTTGTCCTTGTCTTCTCTAAAGGTGTCATCGGTTATCACTTCACCAAGAACTTGGTTCGGTGTCATTGTGTCCAACCCACTTCTCACCAATAGAGTGACTAGCATCTCAAATCTTGAGGGAAGGCTCCTCAAAAATTTGAATGAGAAGTCCTTGTTCTCCACATTCTCTCCAAGTGACTTGAGGTCATTGACAAGCACTTCAAGCCTATTGAACATCTCCAGCACATTTTCATCTTCCTTCATCTTGAAGCTTGCAAACTTCTCCTTCAAGATGTATGCCTTGGCCCCCTTCATGGATTGAGTTCCCTCATAGGACTATTCAAGCTTCTTCCATGCATCATGAGAACTCTCAATGTTCTTGATTTGCTCAAACACTTCTATTGAGATTGCTTCATGGATGGCACTCAAAGCAATGTCATTGTTTTGGAGCTTCTCCTCCTCAGCCGGGGTGGGTGCCGCTTCATTTGCTACTTCAAATTTCTTGTTGACCACCAACCATATCTTCCGGTTGATTGATTTGATATGGGTGGTCATCAATGCCTTCTAATAGCTATAATTGGTGCCATCAAACTAGGGTGGCCTCTTCGTGTTGTTGATTTGAGCCATTTTAACACCATGGGATGTTAAGCTTTGTAAGAACGGTGTACCGGCTCTGATACCACTTGAAAGGTCTAGATATGGCTAGAGGGGGGTGAATAGCCTATTAAAAATATCTACAACAACACTAAGCAAACTTGTTAGAATAAAACACGGCGAAAAACAAGTTTGCACTATCACTACTAGGGTCGGCAAGCCACCTACAACAAATCTAGTTACTAGCAAGAGATATCCTATGTTACACACAAGAGCTAGATTGTAACGCCCTAGAGTCCAAACGGCTCAGATCCACTCTGCACGCTGAGCGAACCACACCCACCACCATCCCACTTAAGCTTTCGTCCTCGCTTCGCTTAAAAGGATTAACCCGGAGATGGTGGGATGGACTCTAGAAGCCTTATATGTTGGTCTATCCCACCTTAAACAAACAAGGTGGGACTAAACCCTCCACAATATCTCATTAAACACACATGGGCCACTACGGGCCAAACGGGCCGGATGTGACATACACCCCCCCTCAAAGAACTCGACGTCCTCGTCGAGCCCAACATACCCGCAACGGGCAAACGATGACCAGGAACGTTTCCTCTTAGCACACGCGACCATGCACCCAGTGTCGGCACATGTGTCATGCCGTGCGCCCCGCAGAGCCTACACGCGCAATGAACCTACCATGTCCGCACACCTGACCCGCACGCGCCCGCTGCCGCGAAGGTCGGCTCTGATACCATTTGTAACGCCCTAGAGTCCAAACGGCTCAGATCCACTCTGCACGCTGAGCGAACCACACCCACCACCATCCCACTTAAGCTTTCGTCCTCGCTTCGCTTAAAAGGATTAACCCGGAGATGGTGGGATGGACTCTAGAAGCCTTATATGTTGGTCTATCCCACCTTAAACAAGCAAGGTGGGACTAAACCCTCCACAATATCTCATTAACACACATGGGCCACTACGGGCCAAACGGGCCGGATGTGCATAGATAACTAGTGCTTCTAGACTAAGCTACACAAACTAATCTAGAGTCTCTACTTTGCAAGAATGTAAAGAAAGTAATACAAAGCTAGAGATAGGAAGGTTATACCACCGCAAAGGGATGTGCCAATAGATAACCAATCAATCACAAGATGATCCTCGGTAGACACAAGATGACACAATATTTTTTACCGAGGTTCACTTGTTTGCCAACAATCTAGTCCTCATTGTAGCGATACACCTACTTGGAGGTCCACGCGCTAATTGGCATCACACGCCAAAACCGTCACCGGGTGCCGCAAAACCAACACAAGATAGGGATCCACAAGCTACGAGCAATCCACTAGAGATACCTTTTGTGAACTCCCGCGGGGAAGGTTCAAGAACCCCTCACAATCCACCGATCGGAGCCGAAGACAATCACCTTCATCCGCTCAACGATCCTCGTCGCTCCAAGCCGTCTAGGAGGTGGCAACCTCCAAGAATAACAAGAACTCCCGCGATGACGATGATCACCAAGTGCCACTAGTATGCAATCAATCAAGCAATGCACTTGGTTCACTCAGTCTCTCATGAATTGATCAATTTAGTCAAGAGGATGAGTGGGTGGAGCAATCTCAAGCAAGCACAAGTGTATGAGTGATGTAGGAGTGCAAGAGAGTACCCCAAGGGCCGGCCAAACACACATATATAGCCTACCCTCACAACTAGCCGTTTTGCCCTCAAAACAGGCTTTATGCGCGTGCTCCGGACGCGCACAACAGCTGGGGTCCGGACCAACAACAGCGTCCGGACGCCCTTCACCAGCAGAGACAACTCCTCTGTTTCGACTTCCGGACGTGGCCTTCGGATGCGCGCAACCCGCCGTCCGGACCAATGGCCACGTGTCCGGTCGCCTGCCGATTCAAACGGATCTGTTCCCACGCACACCTGCTCGCCACGTGTCTCCGGAAGCGACCAACAGTGGCCACTCTAGACCAACACCTCGCAGCATCCGGGCCCCAGCAGAGAGGGTCCAGAGAGCAACTTTTCTCCGAACACGCGTCAGGAGCTCCCTATCCGGACACATAGCAGCGTCTGGACCACTTTGCAGAAACACACAGAGAGCAACGCCACTCCGGACGCATGTCCAGAGCTAGCGTCCGGAAATGCAACAGCGTCCGGATCTCTGACCTCAGCAAAGACTACCTAGGGTATGCGTTCGGACGCATACGCGAAAGTCCGGTCACATCCAAACCCTAGTGTCCGGACCTCCAAACTTGGTCCAAACTGCCTCCAACTATTTTCCAAGCTTCCAAGGGCTAACACTAAGTGATCTCAACTAGTGTGTTAGCTTTTAGTTCACAATTATCTTGGAATAAGTTGGTTGTTTCACTCGTTCAATTGATTTTACATGCAATGCAATGAACCTAGTGGCACTTGATAACCGTAATCAAACACAAGTGCTCCCTCCTTGATAGTACGGCTATCTATCCTAAATGTGATCACACCCTCTATGGTGTCTTGATCACCAAACTAAAAATGGATTCCTATTTCACCTTTGCCTTAAAACCTTTTCCATTTTCCTTTGCACTTCACCTCCACCATGCTAGAGCCTTGCAATCATCACCTTTGATCCATTAGCTCCATCACATGGTATGTACCAACCTCTCTCATGATTCACACTTAGAGATCTAGGTTAGTACTTAGGTAGGTTTCATGAATTACTCAAGACCAAACACGTGGGGCTCTCAATAAACAAGTGAACCATGGTAAAAAAATATTGTGTCAACTTGTCTCTACCGAGAATCATCTTGTGATTGATTGGTTATCTATTGGCACATCCCTTCGCGGCGGTATAACCTTCCTATCTCTAGCTTTGCATTACTTTCTTTACATTCTTGCAAAGTAGAGAGTCTAGATTATCTTGTGTAGCTTAGTCTAGTAGCACTAGTTATCTAGCTCTTGTGTGTAACATAGGATATCTCTTGCTAGTAACTATATTTGTTGTAGGTGGCTTGCTGACCCTAGTAGTGCTAGTGCAAACTTGTTTTTCACCGTGTTTTATTCTAACAAGTTTGCTTAGTGTTGTTGTAGACATTTTTAATAGGCTATTCACCCAATCCCCTCTAGCCATATCTAGACCTTTCACCTGGCCCTGTGCTGCCTACCCCCGCCCATGCCCTAATCAAGGAATAGTGACGTTCCTGGCTGCAAGGCGCATGGCTACAGCTTCATCAAGGACGAACAAGGTTCTAACGGCGTGCATACAGGCGTGATCTTCTCCAAGAAGGAAGGCAACAGAAAGCCCAAAAGCGCTCCCAAGACGACAGCCCAAGCTGGGCCCACGTTCTCTCTCCCTCTCCCATTGTACTCTGCCATCTCTCCCTACGTATAAAGGGGGAGAATGGACCCTCAATCTCTCTCTCTCGACACTCTGAAACACACACACACTCGCGTTCACACGAGCTCCCACCAGAACCAAGAACCTATACGCACGAAACTTGGGAACCAACTTCCCTCTCTCCACCTGCTTGTAGCTCCCCTCTACGAGCTGCCCGCACTCGGTAACACGACTCCGCTACGAACTGGACGTAGGGCATTCGAGCCTAAACCAGTATAAACCCTGTGTCCTCCGAGCGCAACCATCCGATCTCCGACACGCTTAGAAATTTACTCGTTGGCTGTCTAGACCCCACCATTTTAGACACCGACAGTTGGCGCGCCATGTAGGGGGACTTTGCGTGTCACCCGTATTTTCAATTATCGGATGGCATCTCGCCACATCGATTTCGCTCTAGGCTCCATCGTTCGTTTTGGTAGCCTAGATTTCCAGTGCCACGGCAGGGGGCTGACCTGGTCCTCCGTCGCCCCACGGCATCCTCCGAGGTAGCCGTAGACGCCATCTCGGCGTCCATGGCCCAAATTCGTCTATCTCCCTCAGGGGAGCAAACCACTCAGGGGACAGCCGTCCCACGAGCCAATTACCCTGAGTTCGAGCGCCAGCTCGATACCTTGATGGGCCCCCAGCCGACTCAGGGGTCCCTCCACAACCTATACTTCGCATTCACCAACGTAACGGCTTTCGGGAGGGCAACCGCTCTCTCCCAAGCTCATCTCGGCGCCCGCCCCGAGGGCGCTACCGTATGGCTTGCGGAATGCCGCCGCATCTTACTCGGAGGCGGTGGCTGCGGGTTTCCGTGCTGACCCTGCGGAGGGGACACGCATCGGGCTCGCGTCGCATCATCTTTGGTCCGTCTCTGACCTCCTTACGAGCTCGGAGGTGACATCCAATGCCGACTCCAGCCGTGGGAACGTCGATCCCTGGGAGCCCCTGGACTTCGAAGGTCTGGGGGATAAGGAGACCTTCTATGGTTTCTTGCATGCTTGCGATTACCTGCTCGGCTCCGATTCCAACGACCGCAGCACCGGCCGCGGGCGTGAGTGCTTCATGTGCGACTCACCACCGCGCGGGGCTGCCGTCGATGCCACCCTCAACGAGGACGAGGACGGCGACGACATACACACGCCCGTCGATGGAGCGAGGTCACCAGCACCGGCGCCGCGGGGCGACCCGCAGTCCTCTGATGCCCAACGACGCTATCTACAAGAGCTCCGTGACATGGAGCAGAAGCTCGAGGAAGGGCAGCGACGAGTGACGTTCGAGCGCGAAAAGCTCGAGCCTGAAGCTGCTAGGGCCCCTAAAGAGCCCCGTGCGGTACACCAACGCATCATCAATGATGAGCATGACCCGCCGCAGTTCGCACGGGCAAGTCGCGGCGATGCTGCCCCGCAACCTCCCGGTCCCTGACACTCCCGAAGGGAGGCTCGCTCACGAGGAGCTCCAGCCCCTTCTAGGGCGCGCCGCGGCTCAGCAGGACGAGAGCTCCGCGTCGCGGCGACGTAGGCTCAACTTCAGCCATCAGGTCAAGCCGCGCCTAACAACCGCGAGGGTTTAGTTCACCAGGATCCCGCACCGGACGAACGCCGACGCCCGATGGCTCATGCTCGCGTAGGCGACAAGCGCGACGTCCACGATACGCTCGATGAGCGCAAGCACGCCAAGCAGGAAGGCGCGAGCAGAGGCTACCACGTCCGACATGGTGGTAGATATGACAGCGAAGAAGACCGGCCTCCCACTTCGGAGTCACCGGACCCTTTGGCCTACATTAGCTGCATTCGTCGTGCCCCATTCCCGCAACGTTTTCGGCAGCCAGCCAACATCGTTTGGTACTCCGGGGAAACGAACCCCGAGCTCTGGCTCGACGACTACCGCCTCTCCTACCAGGCCGGTGGTGCGGACGATGACAAGTTCATCATCCACAACTTGCCTCTCCACCTCTCGGATTCGACATGCACGTGCCTCGAGCATCTACCCCCAACACCATCGATGGGTGGAGCTCCCTGCGGCGGGCCTTCGTCGGGAACCTCCAAGGCACTTACACGCGCCCAGGGAACCCCTGGGACCTCAGCAGCTGCCAGCAAAGGTTGGATGAATCCCTCCGGGACTACATCCATCGCTTCTCCCAGCAGTGCACAAAGCTCCCCACCACGGCCGATGCGGACGTGGTAGGAGCGTTTCTCGCGGGCACCACCTGCAAAAAGCTGGTCCACGAGCTGGGCCGCAGCAACCCTCGCACCACCGAGCAACTCCTCGACATCGCCATGAGCTATGCGTTGGGTGAAGAGGTAGTCGGTGCAATCTTCCACCCTGACAAGGGGAAGGGCAAGGAGGTGGGGGATGCCGGTGAAGGCGGCTCCAACCGCGCCCAGAACAGGAACAAGAAGAAGGGCAAGCCACAACGCGGCGGTGGCAACAACCTGATTGCGGCGGCGGATCGCAAGACTCACTGTCCCCAGGGCGGGAAGAAGGGGGGCAAGTTCGACGACATGCTCACCAAGCCATGCTTGTACCAGAACGGACCGGTCAAGCACATACTTCAGGAGTGTGAAATGATGGCCAGGTACTTCAAGTCCGTGCCCGACAAGGACGACTAGCCAAAGCAGCTAGAGGGCCAGGATGGGGACGGGGGTCGCGAAGACTCCTACCCCCGCGTGAACAAGTGCCTCATGATCTTCGGGGGCTCGGAGGTCTACGGCTGCAAGAGCTGGTAAAAGCAGGAGCGGCGCGAGGTCTTCGCAGCCGCCCCCGCAATTCCGGTCTTCCTCGACTGGTCAGAGTCCGACATCACGTTCGGTCGAGATGACCACCCAAGCCACGATCCCCAGCCGGGTCGCTATCCACTTGTTGTGGATCCGGTCATAGAGAACGTGCGCTTCACTAAGGTACTGATGGACGGGGGCAGCAGCCTCAACATCATGTACTACAACGCGTTCGAGGCCCTCGGCCTACGGAGGGAAGAACTCCGATCGTCGGGGGCTCCCTTCCAGGGAATCGTCCCTGGAAGACAAACAATGCCCCTAGGGCAGATCGACCTGCCCGTTATGTTCGGGGAGCTGGATAACTTCCGGACCGAGGACCTCACCTTCGAGGTCGTGGCCTACCGCGGGACGTACCACGCGGTGCTCAGGAGGCTGTGTTACGCGAAGTTCATGGCCGTCCCCAACTACACCTACCTCAAGTTGAAGATGCCGGGCCCATGCGGCATCATCATGGTCACCTCCAAGCTCAAGGTGGCATACCAGTGTGAGGTGGACTGTGGCGAGAACACCATGGCCAAGGTGCGCAGCGAGGAGCGAGGCCACAGAGATGATGGACGTCGACCCCTAGAGCGTGAAGAGCTCGGACGCCTAGATCACCAACAGCTACGTCGTCTTTTCTACTATTATTTAAGTGTACTTAACGCATTGTACATATGTGTGTAATATTTCATAGAGCAAAAATTTTGAGGAATAAAAATGCAGGAACTCTCGGACCAATCGCTTAGCAAGGTGCACTCCCGGCGCGGGCTAAAGCACACCTCGCTCGGGGGCTGGAAAGGGGGGAACCCCTGTTTTTTCTTTCCAAAAAGCTTTTTGCGCAAAAACCCACACTTTTTCCCGCTGAACGAAAACTTCGCTTTTCCCGGTCAAGAGAAAAAATCTCACCGGGCCACGAGGTACTCCAGCCTCCCCGAAGCCAAGTACTTCCACCCAACTACCCCACCGGACAGATCAAACCTCTTACCACGAAAGGCAGAGCAAGTAGAACAAAAAGGAAGAAATGCGAAAACAAGAAAACGAACAAACTTAAAAGCAAGCTCAGTAGGAGCAATCCAACATGTCCAGAGCCCTCCAGGGCACCGTCGTACCAAAAGACGAATTAAGTTTTCTTCTTACAAGGGCCCTCGGCCCTGTTCAATTGACCATGCAGGGTCACTCCTTCGGTGGCGAGAACACTTCGTCTTCAAGCTTGGCGGCCAGAATCGTCGCAGGCTCCTCCACGGCGGCCTCGACCTGGTCAAGCAGGTCCTCTGGGGCGTCCTGGGGATAACCCTCGCTAACAAGCGCAGGTGTCACTGCGTCATAGAGGCAGGCGGCGATGGCCATCGTGCGATGGACCCCCAACACGCAGCGCCTCCCGGATCCGAGCTTGGCCCCGCTCCCAGAGCAGGCCGACACGGTTCCTGGCCGCGTCGGGTCCGTCCCCTGCGACAGGCACGCCGAAAAGTTCACACACTCCATGCACGGCCTCACGCAATGCCTGCGACTCCTGCGCGCCAGCCTGCAGTTCTAGAGCAACAAGAAGAGGGTCTCAACCTCCGGACCCGACCGTTAAAATGCTAGAACAAAAGGGAAAACAGAGACAACGCACCTCCATTCTCCTTCGTCGCCAGGCCTTCAACTGTCGCACCGAGCTGCGAGACAACGACCGTCAGCTCACCAACCTGAGCCGAGAACGCCAGGATCCTCCGATCAGTGTCGGTGCCGCGATCGCGCGCCCAGATCAAAAGGTCCTCAAAACGGGCCACGACGTCGTCGCGCTCTCGGCGGTTGATGTCGCACTGGCGCCGCATGGTGTTGCACTCCTCCTCCATGGAGACCAGCGCCTAGGTGACCCAGCGTCGCACTTTCGCTTTGGCGTTGCGCTCGCCCGCAAGACGCTCAGCTTCGACCTGACGCTCCGTGCGCTCATCCTCCAGCATCTTGCGGACGGCATCAGCATCAGCGCGAGCCTCGTCCCGCCCCACCCAATCTGCTCGAGGTCAGCGGCGTTCCGATGCGCCAGCGCATGGGCATCCGCCGCCCTCGACTCCGAAGCGCTTAGCTGCTCCTCCAGCTCTACCACACGACGGTGAGCCGCGACTAGCTCCTCAGCCACGTCGGCTTCCACGGTGGATGTCCACGACCCTAGAGCCCACCGGCCGACCTCGCGACGAAGGAAGTCAAACTTCTCGACGCTCGTCGCCATCAGGATTTGCATGCAAGGGGATGTCAAGAAACCGGCGAGGAGGAGCAAGCAAAAACTTACAATCAAGCGGCCTCCCACATTGCCATGGTGAGAGAGGTCGTCGGAGAGCGCCGCCACCGCCCTCTAGATCAGCTCCACTCCGCGGGCGACGAGATGGTCGTGTTCCCGACGAGAGTCCACCACGCGGTTCCAGTGACAGAGCTCGCGTTGGTCATCCAGCACGAACACCGGCGCGCCTAGGTTCTCCCGATCAACCCAGGCGAGCCGTTCACCGCTCCCGAAGGTGTGATGGTCAGGACCAAGACGGCGCAGGGCCCTAGGGGCGGCGTCCCCCTCACCGCTGGCCGCCTCGCCCGCCTAGGTTGTGCTGGATTGGGAAGGGATGGCCTTCGACGCACGGGCGGCCGCTACCTCCTCCTCGGTGAACGACCGGGGGACAGCCTGGGCCCACGCTATCGCATTGGGGGAAAGGGGGCTGCCCAAGAGGCCCTCTCCGCTCATCGCCATCTCGGCCCAGTGCATCACGGCCGGGAAGCTCTCGGCTCCATCCACGACCTCAGGACCACCCTAATCGGCCTCGCCCGCCGTGGTGGCCACCGCCTCGTTCTCCGGCGCTCCGGCCGCCTGGTCCTCCCCGACATCCACGACCATGGGGCTACCCAGGCTGCCCTTTTCCCCAGAGTCGTCGATGACCACCACCTCCGGGGGAGAGGACGGCGAGACGGCCACGGGTGCCGCGGCCACGGGAGCCGTCGGGGTCACGGCGACCACGGCGTCCGCGACGTCGCTCGGGGTCGGTTCACCCCCATCCGGCGACATCCGTCGAGCCAAAGGGCGGGGTGGCGCCGCTCTGCCTCTCGCCGGTGGACGACGTCCCCCGATGCAGTTTTTTCCACCCCGCGTGCGCAGAGCCTCCAACGATCTTGAAACGCCCATCACACATAGTCAAATAACAGGCAACCTCTCTTCGCTAAGGTGGAGAAAAACATCAAATAATGCAAACTTACCGCAAGGAGAAGACGCGGACACGTTTCCGCTTCGGCTCCACCGCGCCGCGACCGGCAGTGCCCAAGCCACCACTCCATTCGCCGCCCTCGCCCCCTCCGGCCGGGGCGGGGCGGGGAATGTCCGGGGGGCCACCAGCAATGCCACTCCCGGAACCCTCGGGCGCCAGGTGTGCGCCGAACGTCCTGACCGGTGGCACCTCCACCATCGGTGCAGCCCCCGCGGGGTGACGCAATGTCCCGACCGCCAGCAGCGCCGACACCACCTCAGACAGAGGATGCCTGTCCTCACCATCATCGTCATCATCGTTGTCGTCGTCGCCACTGAGGTTCTCCCAGTCCTCGTCGGACTCAGTGGGACACTCCTCCTCTGGCTCTCCCGCGCGGCGTTGCCTGGCCCTCTGCTGGTCCAACTGCGTGTGCTTCAAGGCCTTGTCGGCCTTCTTCTTCCTCCTCATGGCGGCCACCTCCTGCTGCTGCGCGTTCCGTTCCCAGTTCGCCAGCCGCTGCGTCGGCGGAACGGGAAGGGGAGCGGCCACGTGGTGAGCCATCAAGTGGGGCCCTTGCAGAAGAAAACAGGAGGCGCACGGGTCAACACCACCAAACAAGAGTAATGCGAGGGAAGATCAGTCTTGGATACTATCTGAACTCACCAGCTCGACGAAGTTGAGGTCCGGGCGCATCGGCGGGAAACGGTAGACGTCATCCTTGGCCAGGGCATTCCCCAGCAGCCTCCGGGCGGCGGTGATCGCGTCCTCGAGGCTCAGCTCCACCTCCGCCATGTCGGACTGCGCGCGCGATGCCCCGGGCACCATCTCGTGCAGCCAACGCTCTCTCTCCATGAGTGTGAGCACCCGACACTGTAGGAACTGCGCGACCACCCCCGAGAAGTGCAGCCCCTAGTCCCGGAGCCACGTCAAGCTCCAGAGATAGGGCTCTATCGCCGTGAGTTCATGGGGGGTCTGGCCGTAATGCTAGCTGGGGAGCTCCTCGGCAAAACGGCGGCCGTGTAGACTGGGAGCGGCGCCTCCGGATGGTTCCGGATGGTTCCGGATGTAGAACCATTGCGAGTGCCACCCCCGGTTAGACGAAATCACCCGCGCCGGCATGTAGAGATCCGAGTTTGCGGAGCGAAGGCTAAGCGCACACCCCCTGCACGGCACCACCCATCTCGCGCCGCCGGATTGAGGTGGAACGTCGTCGCCCTGAAGAAATACTTCCACAGGATGAAGTCCAGCTCCGACACCAACATCCCCTCCGACATGGCCGCGAAGGCCACAAGGTGGAGGACGGAGTTGGGATTGAGATTGTGGAGCCCAATCCCATAATGGTGAAGAATCCCGCACAGGAAGCAAGATGGCAGCGTTCCAATCCTGCACTCGTGGAATGGGAGAAAGGAAACCACGTAACCCGTCGGCGGGTCCGGTACGTCGACGTTTGTGGGGACGATCCACTCCAGGTGGCCGTCGACGGAAAGCTCGGGGCGCAGCAGCCCGTATCCACTAGCTCGAGCACCCGCTCGTATTTGAGCGAACACCGAGCACCCGCTCGTATTTGAGCACCCGCTCGGTTGCGTCGATTCCACTGGTTGCGGGAATATCGGGAGCCCCACGCACGATGGCAGGTAACTGACACCACCCGCCCTTTTTCTCGCTCTGATCCACATCCCGTATCTATCATCATTACAGGATCCATCCCGGGCCCACCACGCCGCGCGCATAGATTTCTTTTCCTCGCGCGTCTCTAGCCAAGGCACACGCTCTCCGAGCGCAAGCGCACCTCGAGAGAACCTCCGACTCGTCTGAGCTCGGCCAACGTATGCATAGGTCGGAGGAATGCACACATGACGCAATTAGCGTAAACGGCCCATGGGTCCAGGTAAGATAAAGGGATAAGGGCTATAGACGCCCCGAGAGCCCATTACGGTCCAGAGATACGGAGGCCTACCCAGCGGGGTTCGAAAAGGCCGACTCAGGACAACAGAGCGAGGGGCGAATAGGGAATGGACACACTAGCTGTCATCAACCTGGCAATCAGATGCTAAGGTCATTCCCAGGTTTCGTATTTGAGTCCGTTTTTTACGGATGATTGGTTCATGGTATTCCTTTAGAGGAAGGCGACGAGCCCTCGGGACCCGTCGAACGAACCCGGGTACTAGATGAAACCGATATGGGGTGCGCCATGACATGGGCCACTAGTCGAAACCCTATCAAACGGGAACCGACACCCCACTCAGATTTGCCCGTTACTAACTCGACGAGCATCCATGGTTCGTCCGCCTCAAGGATAGCATGGATCGGCTCATATTCCCCCTTCTCGCGGAGAGATACGCGGGGAACACACAGAAAGACGGTACAGACCCGAGACGGTTCCTTACATCGAGTAATTACTCGGGGGCTGCCACCGCGCCCCCGCCCCGGTTCAAGCAACCGGGAAACCGGAGGGATAAACACGCCAAGCCTCATTCGTCAGAGGTACGCACAGGTAAACGCACAACATTCATTTCATTTTCATATACTAATCCTTGCAGGGGTTACACGCTTACATGCTTCCTAAGAGCCACGGGGGCTAAGCCCAATCATTAGACACCAAAAACACAAAAATGTTTACAAGGTGGACTGAAGGGAAATCCCAGGCCGTAAAAGCCAAAAGCCAGAGATGATACACAGGCGCCCGCACTAAGGGCACCGTCGTCCGACACGCCCGGAATCCAGATCAGGCAACCCAGCCACGAGGCCCGGGGGACACCTGCCTGGCATTAAAGATCGCGCCGAACGACGTTGTCATGATCCGCTGACCACTCTCACCACGCATGCTACAGCAGTGGGAGAACAGCGGTTGCCTCGTCTTCATGAGACCCCAGGCCGTGACGATGCTACTCCCTCTCCCGGAAGCAGTTGGGCGCTTTATAGCTAAGTCGCCTCAGCTGCTCCATGATCAAGGTCGCCACCGGCGAGCGGCCCCGGGCCCGCCATAGATCGGCAGCTCTGAGTCCGCCCATCTCGCCGACGGCGACATCGCCATCAACCAAGAGCCAAGGATGAGCCAACTCCTGGGGTCACGCAGGCGGACTGCCGTGACTTTCCCAGTGGACACATCCTTGACTGCCCTCCAGGAAGGGATAGCACGCCACCGCTCCCCAGATGCGAAAAGCAGGGACCATCCGGCGAAAGGATGGGTCCTGCTCCTCCCGGCCCTAAGAGCGATGAGTGCAGGGGGTGGTGACAACCTCTCGCCCCACCAGTGGCTAGAATGAGGAGAAGCACCGCGCACCTCGCAGAGCTTCCTCTGATTTCTGCCACTGGCCGAGATGGGACACCTGCACCCCTAACGCAGAACTTCTTCTGATCTCGGTTTGCTCTCAAAAAAGCCGCTCACCAGGGCGGCTCAAGGGTATCTCCGATGAGGTCTCGAGGGAAGAAGATGGGGTGTGCCATGCTGCGGAATTGTGAGTCTTATCCCGCAGATGGTTGTCCCTATTTATAGCCCGCCGAGGCACTATTGGCACAAATTATGATCAACTTTTATATAACTAAAATGATACCACCAACCTCCGGATCAAGGATAAACAAACACATCATGAGCATATTTTATCAAATAACCAGTTCCACATGTCCATGAGTATTTGAGTGCAGGAATGAACAAATGAAGCAAATGAGAGCCAGTGGGACCCATATAGGGGGTTGGCCGACCACCCTATGGGCCCACCTGGCTCCCCTCTCGGCCATGATCCAAGAGAAGCAACCTAGAGTGATTTCCAACCCTTAGACCACTCTGTGCTTTCTCTCAATGGCTCACAAGCAAAGCACAATTACTCATGGGCCCACACCAAGGAGATAAATGTGACAAACACCACAGAACCAACAACCAACACCTATGACGAGTGGGACCAGCACCAGGGAGCAAGAGGTGGGCCAGGGACCCCTAAGGGGGGTCGGCCGACCATCCATAGGGCCCACCTGGCCCTCAATCAGTCCCTGACCAGTGGAGCCACACCTTGGAGGTCAGAGGAGGGCCCACTGGAGATAGGGGGGGTAGGCCAACCACCCCCTTAGGTCGGTTGGCCTCCCCCAACCACCATACCTCTTCCCCACATGCTGAATCACATCCATCCATCCAATGACGGTTCAAGAGGCAGTTTGATCCAAGGGTGGAGAATGGAAGGCCCTGGATCGCTGACGTGGCGATGGAGTAGCCCCTACTCCACCCCCTACTATAAATAGAGGGTCACAACCCCTTCTCTAGATATTGTGAAGAAGCCTACAAGCTTTATTCCTTAGATTGTTCTAGGAGTTAGTCTAGAGTGGGAGTTAGAGTTGAGTCGAGCTGTGCTCGGGATTTCCGGAGTTGTCTTCTGGAGAGTCTGGTATAGCTCTTGTATCTTTCTTTCTTTGTAAGACTTTACCTTTATCAATATATTATCTTTTCTCTCTACTTTACTTAGTATTTACTTTGAGACTTACTATACTAGATATAGTCTTGTTATATGCTTTTGCTCTTTAATAGCCTTTACATCCATAGTCTGTGATCCTTGTGACCTTTCCTGTATGTGATCATTGCCTGTCATAGGGTGCTTTGATTATTGATCATAGTAAAAGTAGTAAGTTGTGTTATCCTTGGTTATCGCTTGCTGCACGGATTGTTTGTGGTACCTAGCAAGAGGTGCAAGCCTTGTCTAGTTGTTGTATTCCACCACGTGTTTATAGGCAAGTTCTGCACGGATAGTTCGGTAGGAGTTTTGTCCTCCTACTGATCTATCCCCTCGCCTAGCATACTTGTATTGAGGAGACAAACTATAGTGTTTAGACTAGTTAATTAGCTAAGTATATTGAAGTAGAGTGATTCACTTAGGAGTCCCTTTACTCTTCTTGTTGTCCTCCCACCTAGCTAGTCTATCTAGTCCGTTCTAAGTATCTTTTACCGTAGCTTCTTCATTCATCAACCCTTCCTATCACATATATCGTTTACCCCTCTATACTAGTTGGTACTAAGTTAAGGTGCTCTCAAAGATCTCTCTCTAATTATCATTTCTAGCCCAGCTTTCCCTTGGGATAATATAAATTACGATACCTTTGAATATTCTTTGGTGAAGTGCTACAGCGGTATAATCTGTGCGCTTGCGGATTTATCCAATAGTCATAAGAAATACCAACAAGCATTTTTGGCGCCATTGCCGGGGAAAGCTTAGCTAAGAAATTTTAATTAGATTGAATCCAGAGATTATCGTTAACTTAGTTATCAATTAGTCATAGGGGCTTACCCCTGTCTGTGTCTTCCTTTCTTGTGAAGCCAGACAGTTTATGAGCGGTTTCCAACTACCGGGAAACTACCTAGAAGATCCCAAGCAGTTGTTGAGGAGAACTAGACGTCGTCAAGTTCCCACTCAGAGGTTCCTCTCGAACCAGAATCCGTTCAAGGAAGGAGGCTCTACACCACCACTCAAGGAAGTTATGGCCCAGAAGGCGATTTCTGACTTCTCGGCTCCGTCAGCTACCCACGTAGCTCAGGGTCCCGAGGTCAACTTCGGGGATGGCACCTTCGAGCTGAAGCCTGCTGAAGAATCATGGCCCTATTGGTTTTGGTGATTAACAAAAATTAGCAATTATTATGGCTAACGTGTGTTTTGCAGAGGCTACGAGTAGCCTAGCCAAAGTGATCAACATGAATGGGCATCAATGGGTGTCACCTAGCCCCCAAGATGAATATCATTTTGGATTTCAAAGAGACATGATGAAGACCCTAGAATGATAGGCTAAGTGTCATAAGGTGATGAAGGGCACATAGAAAAAGATAGGGCTTCTATTTGATCTTTGATCGTACAATTAACAGGGGTTGAGACTAGTAACTTGACTTAGGAAAGCTTCATGAACTAGGTGTGGTGCACACTTGTCTTCCTTAGCTCTAAGCAAGCCTATGGTGACCGTAAGATAGCCTAGAACAACTTCCATATTCATCGCGGCAAAAAATGAAGTTGAGAGGTCTGTTTTCTGGGCGACGGACGCTCCTAACGGAGGCGTCAGACGTTGTCCGTCACGTCGGACAAAGGCGTCGGACGCTGGGTGGTTGAGTCCACAGCGTCCGTCGGCCTTCCAGTGGCCGTGTTTTCTGGCTAAGTTTTTCAAGGTCCGACGGAAGTTGTTCGTCGGCCAGGCGTCGGACGCTTGGAGAGCGTCCATCGGCCTTCCAGTGAGGGTGTTTTTTTTTCAGCCCGAGTCAGAGTGTAGCGTCGGACGCTGGGAAGAGCATCCGTCGCCCTCCGACGGAGCGTCCATCGCTGGGAAAGCTTGTCAGAACTAGCCGTTGGGGCATGCGATGGAGCGTCCGTCGCCTTGGCGACGGAGCGTCCATCGCCAACTTAAAAGCAATGCTTTTTTCAGCCCGAGGCAGTTTTGTGTGAGGGCTATTTATAGCTCCTCACACTTCTCTCCCACCTTGCCTTTGCTCATTTCATTTGTTGTGCTGTTTGAGAAAGTTGGGAAGAGAGCAAGAGCCCTAGAGAGAGAGTGATTTGTGAATCCATCCATCCTCTCCTCTAGTTCATCTAAGAGTTCAAGTGTGCATCCTCTAGTTGTGAAGCTTGAGTGAGTCAAGCGAAGATCAAGGCTTGTTACTCTTGGTGATCGACATCACCTAGACGGTCCGGTGGTGTTTGGAGGAAGGTGATCGCCGGAGGATTGTCGGCGGCCCTTCATCATTGACGTTGTGATCGGTTGTGGGCGATTCACCGAGCCGGAGTGGCGAAGAATCAGCTCGTAGAGAGCACTCATCCCTTGCGCGGGATTGAGGGGGAGCTATACCTTGCGAGGTGCTCCAACGAGGACTAGGGGGTAGTGTCTACTCCTCGATACCTCGGCAAAACATCGCCGTGTCAAGCATCTCTTTCCCTAGCTCTTTCTTACCGCATTACTTTCCGCACTTGTCTTTCAATTCATACTAGAATTGTGTAGGAAGTTTTCGCTTTCTATTGACTTGCTACCGCTTTCTAGCTAGGACACACAAGCGGTAGGCACTAGGGGGTTAATTGGCTCTTTATAGGTTTAATTCTTGTCTTGGAATTAAAAAGAGCCCAATTCACCCCCCCCTCTTGGGCATCTTGATCCTTTCAATTGGTATCGGAGCAAGGTTGCTCTTATTTTAGGCTTTACCGCTTAGAGCAAGATGTCCCATGGGGATGGACCACCTCACATGTTCGATGGAGACGACTTTCCTTATTGGAAAGTTCGTATGGAGGCCTATCTAGAGGCCATTGACGTGGGCGTGCTCAATGCCGCCACAAAGGGAGGCACTCTCTTCGCGGAGGACCTCAACTTTGATAAGCACAATGCCAAGACGAAGAACATTCTTTTTCGTGGCATTGGCAAGGATGTCTTCAACCGAGTGCGTAATGCCAAAGACGCATTTGAGTTGTGGACCACTATTTGTGCTCTTCACGAAGGCACAAAGAGTGAGCGTGAGGAACGCTATCACTTGGTCATGGCTAAGCTCAATTCTTTTTCTATGCATGGAAATGAAAATGCCAATGAAATGTACTCATGTATTAACATTCTTGTAGAAGAATTGAATGGGCTCGGTCTCAACCAAATGGCACCGGCCGATGTGGTGCGCAAGATTCTTTGTGTCTTGCCCATTGAGAAGTATGGCCACATTGTCACGGTTCTTCACCAAGGAGACCTCTCTGCCGCTACACCAACACAAATCTTGGTCAAGATCAATGCCCATGAGATGTACATGAAGATTGGTGATGGTGGCTCTTCTTCCTCCTCCAAGAAGAAAGAAAAAGAGAAGGAGGAGAAGAAGGACTTGGCTCTCAAGGCATCCTCTTCGGAGAAGTGCAAGATGCAATATGTGTATGAGAGTGCAAGTGATGGAGAGGATGATAATGACTTAGCTCTCATGGTGAAGAAGACAACAAAGATGTTGAAGAGGCTAAACAAGAATGGAGTCAGGTTTGACTCAAAGAAGAAGAAATTCTTCACAAGCTCTTCAAGAAAGCCTCTCTCCAAGATGGATTGCTACAATTGTGGCAAACTTGGACACTTGGCTCATGCTTGCCCCGAAGAGAAGAAAGACAAGTACAAGAACAATAAATCCAATAACAAGTTCAAGTACAACAAAGGCAACAAAGATGAGTCAAGTGATGAAGAGAATAAAGATGACAAGCCATTCAAGAAGAAGAAGAACTTCAACTTCCACAAGAAGAAGAAGGATGGCAAAGCCTACATTGTTGGTGATTGGCTCACCGACATTGAAGACACAAGTGACTCATCCGGAGATGAGAGTGAAGATGAGAAGGTGGCCGCTTTGGTGATTGGGTCATCTACTCCACCGCTACCTCCTCCATCATCTCCGGGCTCATCCTCTACACACCTATGCCTCATGGCTAAAGGTGACAAGAAGGTACAAAAAGAGGATAATGATGATGAGGCTAGCTCTAGTGATGATGAGTTTGAGGCACCTTCCTGTGATGAGCTAATTGTGATTTGCAACAAATATACTAAGCTCATTAGGAAGTATAAAACTAAAAGTGAAACACTAGAGAAAGCCAACGATAACTTGCATGCTAAACTTGATGACTTGTCTAGTGCTAATGATGATTTGAAGCTTGAGAACAAATCTCTCTCATCTAGCACTAGGGAGCTCAATGCCTCACTCAAGCAAGCTAATGAGAAACATGATAAACTTGAGAGGTCAACACAAGAGCTCCATACAAGATACAACTTGCTAAAAGATGACTACAACCAAGTTAGAAATGAACAGGGCACACTTGTGATAGCTAACGAATTTCTTACAAATGATCTTGCTACACATGTTGCTATTAACCCGGTTGTTAAGTGTCATATAGCTACTTCTTGTGAGGACTTGCTTGATGAAGCTGCTAGTGAGCAAAATGCTCAGTGCAATGGCAAGAAGGTTGTTGAGGCTGAAAAGTATGATGACTATGTGAAGATGAGGCAAGAGAACTCAAAGCTCAAGGAAGAGCTAATCAATCTCAAGGCCAACAAGTCCTTTACCATCAACACGGCCAAGCAAGATGACAAAGATGCAATCACCTTGATCAACTCTCTCGAAGAGGAAAATGCAAAGCTCAAGGTTGAGAAGATCAAGTTAGCAAGTGGAATGGAGAAGTTCACCAAGGGCCACAACCTTCAAAGTGAGCTCTTGATGAAAACAATCATGAAGACCTACAAGTCCGGTATTGGATTCAAGGAGAACCAACTCATGAAGGTCAAAGTCAAGACGGAAGCAATGAACTACTACAAGAACAAGGCCATGAGGAACAACTATGACACACCAAAGCCCAAGCCCAAGAAATGCTTTGGATGTGGTCAAGAGGGTCACATTGAATTCCAATGCAAGACTCCACCTCCCAAGACCTTGTCCAAGCACACAAGGCCTTTTGCTCATGATGCACACTTCATCATAAACAAGGACTCCAAGGGTAGACCCCTAGTTGTGTTTCTCGGTCCTAAGATGAAGAACAAGCCCAAAGTGCTATGGGTTGCTAAGGAGTTGGTGAATAAGGCTATGGGACCTCGCCAAGTGTGGGTTCCCAAACAACAAGCTTAACTTCAAGTTGCTTGTGTGTAGGTGAACTACAAGACCGGTGGAAGTCATTGGGTCATTGATAGTTGATGCACTCAACATATGACCGGTGACTCCCGGATGTTCACCACACTTGAGGAAGATTGTGAAGGGCAAGACAAGATTACCTTTGGGGACAACTCAAAAGGCAAAGTGCAAGGCCTAGGCAAAGTGGCAATCTCCAATGATCAATCAATATCAAATGTCTTGCTAGTGCAATCTTTGAGCTTCAACTAGCTTTCGGTTGGTCAACTTTGTGATCTTGGGTTCCAATGTCTCTTCACCCCCAATGAGGTAGTTGTGACCAAGATTGAAGATTCATCTTTGATATTCAAAGGGTTTAGGCACAACAATCTCTATCTAGTGGACTTCACCTCGAATGAAGCAAGCATGCAAACATGTCTCTTCTCCAAGAGCTCTTTGGGTTGGCTATGGCATAGAAGATTAGCACATGTGGGAATGTCAACTTTGAAGAAACTTGTCAAGAAGGAGATGGTTAGAGGTGTGAAGGATGTGGTGTTTGAGAAGTACTAGTTGTGTAGTGCATGTCAAGCCGGCAAGCAAGTGGCCAACACCCATCCCACCAAAGCTTTCATGTCAACCTCAAGAGTCCTAGAGCTACTTCACATGGATCTATTTGGACCTACCACCTATGCTAGCCTTGGTGGCAATCTCTTTTTCTTGGTGGTAGTTGATGACTACTCTAGGTACACTTGGGTGTTCTTCCTTCAAGACAAGGGAGAGACTCAATCAATATTCAAGAAGTTTGCAACTAGAACCCAAAATGAGTTTGATGTGAAGATGAGATAAGAAGTGACAATGGGACCAAGTTTGTGAACACCAAAATTGAAAATTATTGTGATGAAGTTGGAATCAAGCATGAGGTGTCCGCCACCTATACCCCTCAACAAAATGGTGTAGTAGAGAGAAAGAACCGGACACTAATCACACTTGCAAGATCAATGCTTGATGAATACAACACCCCCGAGAAGTTTTGGGCCGAAGCAATCAACACCGCATGCTATGCGGCCAACCGGCTCTTTGTTCAAAGGCTTCTCAAGAAGACCCCCTATGAGCTTGTGAATGGGAAGAAACCGGATATATCCTTCTTCCGAGTGTTTGGATGCAAAGTGTTCATCTACAAGAAGCGTCAACACTTGGGAAAGTTCCAAAGGCGATGTGACATTGGTTTCTTACTTGGCTACTCACTTAAATCCAAGGCATATCGAGTATTTAACAAAGCCTCCGGCCTAGTTGAGGAAACATATGACTTGGAGTTTGATGAAACTAATGGCTCTCAAGAAGAGCATGAGAATCTTGATGATGTAGGTGATGAACCCTTGAGGTAGGCAATGAAGAATATGCCCGTTGGTGCCATCAACCCAAAAGAGGTGAAGGAAGTAGAAGATGATGCAAATCAAGTACCTTCTCCACCGCACACACCTCAAGTTGATGAAGAACAAGTGAGGGAAGCACAAGAGGATACCTTCATCCCATAAGATCAAGCCGAGGCACAAGCTAGTGATGTTGATGCACCACAACCTCCTCCCCAAGTGATTGATAGAAGATCTACACCTATGCTCCAAGCTCATCCACAAGACCTTATCATAGGGAGTCCATCAAAGGGGGTAACAACTCGATCTAAACTTGCATCTTATGTTGAGCATCACTCCTTTGTTTCCTTTGTTGAGCCTTCTAGTGTGGAGGATGCACTTGCGGATCCGGATTGGGTGAACGTCATGAATGAAGAGTTGAACAACTTCACCCAGAACAAAGTGTGGACACTAGTAGAAAAGCCCAAAGGAGCAAGAATCATTGGCACCAAGTGGGTGTTTAGGAACAAGCAAGATGATCAAGGCGTGGTTGTGAGAAACAAGGCAAGATTGGTGGCAAAGGGGTTCTCCCAAGTTGAAGGCTTGGATTTTGGGGAGACCTTTGCACCGGTTACAAGACTAGAAGCCATTCGTATCCTTTTGGCATATGCTTCACATCATAAAATGAAACTTTTTCAAAAGGATGTGAAGAGTGCCTTTCTAAATGGTTTCATCAATGAACTTGTTTTTGTCTCACAACCTCCCGGGTTTGAAGACCCAAATTGTCCTAATCATGTGTATAGGTTATCCAAGGCACTCTATGGATTGAAGCAAGCTCCAAGAGCTTGGTATGAGAGGCTAAGGGATTTCCTACTCAAGAAGGGCTTCAAGATCGGGAAAGTGGATACCACACTCTTCACCAAGGTGCTAGATGGAGAGATCTTTGTTTGCCAAGTATATGTTGATGACATTATATTTGGGTCAACAAACCAAGACCATTGCAAGGAGTTCGGTGACTTGATGTCCAAGGAGTTCGAGATGTCAATGATTGGCGAGCTAACCTTCTTCCTTGGCTTTCAAGTGAAGCAAATGAGAGAAGGGACTTTCATCTCTCAAGAGAAGTACACTCATGATCTACTTAAGAAGTTCAAGATGGAGAATTGCAAGCCAATCACGACCCCAATGCCTACTAATGGGCATCTCGATCTCGATGAGGGAGGTAAACCGATTGACCAAACTCTCTATCGTTCTATGATCGGTAGTTTACTTTACCTCACCGCATCTAGGCCGGATATAATGTTTGGTGTGTGTATGTGTGCTAGGTTTTCAAGCAAGCCCTAAGGAGTCGCATCTTTGTGCGGTTAAAAGAATCCTTAGGTACATAAGGCACACACCTAGAATGGGTATTTGGTATCCCAAAGGAGCCCCCTTCCAACTAGTTGGCTATTCTGATTCGGATTATGCCAGGTGTAAGGTTGATAGGAAGAGTACCTCCGGCGGGTGCCACATGCTAGGAAGATCACTTGTTTCTTGGTCCTCAAAGAAGCAAAACAGTGTGGCATTGTCAACCGCCGAGGCGGATTACATTGCCATGGGAGCAAGTTGTGCACAAATCTTATACATGACCCAAACACTTCTTGATTACGGCGTTGTTTTAAAAGATGTTCCACTCTTGTGTGATAATGAAAGCGTCGTAAAGCTTGTTAACAACCCAGTTCAATACTCTCGCACCAAGCACATAGATATTCGCCATCACTTTCTTAGAGATCATGTGGCTAGGAAAGACATAACACTAGTTGGAGTTAAGAGCGAAGATCAATTGGCAGATATCTTCACAAAACCACTCGATGAAACAACCTTTTGTAGGTTGAGAAGCGAGTTGAATGTGCTTGATCACTCAAACTTCACTAAAAAATGAGATTCTGTGAATCATGCATTCATTTGTAATTTAACATGTTTAATTTAGTAATGCACATAGGCTTGGCTAACATGGTTGGAATAACCGTTCTTGAACGTGTGAAGAAGTCCAAATCATGGTTTAAACTTGCAAGCAACCTAGATTCAAATTCTTGTAAATGCATTGCATGTGCATGTGTTGTTTGCGGTTCCTTTTCGGTTAAGTTTGAGCATCCTCTATGTTCGTCCACTTAGGGGGGAGCATTCCCAGCTCAAGTCACTTCTATACCCCTCTTGTGGCCATATGATGTCTCCTTGAAGGTTCCATTCGAATATTTTGAGCTAAAATTAAATCTAAGCCTATGGCAAACTATTTGAAAAGGAGAGTTTGAGAGATGGTTCTCATATCAAGTCCAATCAGGTGTTATTTGGATTTTATTTGGATTGGAACTTGGTTGGGAGAAAGAAACAAAAAGAAAATTTGAAAAATTCTAAAATTTTGGCGACGGACGATACCGACGGACGCTACGTCATTCTTACCTCAGCGTCCGTCGCAACCGTCCGGACAGAAAATGCCGCTTGATTGAGGGGTGACGGACGATCTCCAGCGTCCGTCGCAGAGCGTCCGACGCATTCAATGTCGGCCGCCTCGAAAATTCCCTACTGGAAGACCGACGGACGATCCCGTCGGACGTTGTGCAGCGTCCGTCGCGGTCCGACGGAGCATCCGTCGCTCCGCGTCGGAGCGTCCATCGCGAACTTAAGGCGCAAATTTTTTTAAAAACCCCCGTCTTTCTTCCTCTCGGTCGGTTTCAGTTCATCCGTACGCCGTCGCCGCTCGATCTCTCCGAACCCTAAACGCTGCTGAGCAGATCCCGCGCCACCTCTCGCCGGCGTGCCCACCCAGCGCCGCCGCCGCATCTGCGCCGCCGCCATTCATCCTCCCTACGCCGCCGCCATTCATCCACCCAGCACCGCCATTCAGCAGCGCCCTCTCTGCTCCTCCACCGCCGCCGCTCGCCGTGACCTCTCCACCGCCCGTGAGGTCCATCTCCCCTGCCTGCGGCGCCCTCACTCTGTTGGGGGTATCCTCTCTGCCTCGCGCGTTTCAGCCGAGCAGGGGTGAAGTAGTCCTGTGGATCTTCCCCAAAGTCTCCCTGGTTGCTTCATTGTCTTCTTTTGGGGGTGCAAGGTTGCGGATTGTGACTTGCCTTGACCAAGGTTCTTTCCTCTTCGCATTTGGTCACCGTGTCTGAGGTATGGGATGGCAGAAACGATCTCTTTCTCATCAATAATTCATGCTTCTATATAGACTCAGTCTTCTCTAGATATATGCTTATGGTTATATTCCCTATCTATCTAATCGAGCAGGGTCAGCGTGTCAGAGACAGTGACAGTGAACTCGGGGCAAAGCCCGTGAGTAAGGAACGAGGCAAAGCCTCGAGAGTGTCAGTCTAGGGTCGTCGAGCCACTCTTGTTTGTGTTTTGGATTTGACCAGATCGTCAAAGGTTTGATTGCAGTGATCAAATCATGGCAAGGACGAAGAACGTCGGCCCCGTTCCCGGTAGTGGTGGTGACCCTCCCACCTCCACCGCGTCCACCCACTGATCGGGGAAGGGGTAAGCAGAAGGTTGTGTCACGGAAGCGCAAGAGGCCACATATGGATCCAGACTCCGTAGCAGCACTTGCAGTAGCAGAGGCAACAGAGCTAGCAGAGCGAGGTGGACGTCGCGCCAGCTTGAGGCTCTCGCCTCGCCATGGAGCGCGTCGTGAGTCCCCTACGCGTCCAGAGACAGAGCCCGCTGAGGCTACTAAGCCAGAGGAGGCAGAGCCAGTTCCCGAGACTGAGCAGACAGAGGTCGCGGGCCACTCTTCGATTGGGGAGCTAATGAGTCGCAGAGTTTCATGTTCTAGAGGCTCTGGAGCTCCTCCTAGTCCTCTCGGACCTTAGCTACCAGATCCAGTGAGGCATCAGGTCAGGGTTCTCATACCAAGTAGGTCCATCTACTCCGCTTCGTAGACTTTCAGTCTTGGTTTCCCACTTAGAGGGACCCCCGTGCTGGACGTGATTTCTATACCACTATCCACAAGGATTTCTACAGAGCATACGTTGAGACCGACGCTCCTCTTAGGGCTCACAGAGTTTGACCACCTGCTCACATAGAGGGTGTCGGTGGTCCAAAGATTCTCCAACACTTGCAGTATATTCAAGGCCTGACTGATTTGATGGGACGATCCGGTGCTTATCAGAAGGACTGGGTCTATCAGTTCTACGCATCTCTGTGGATCTCCCCTAACCACGAGTTCTTTCACTTCGGCTTTAAGGGCCGTGACTTCAGGGTTTTAGCAGCTCGGTTCAGAGAGCTCTTTCACTTAGAGTCCTCCTCTACGAGGATTCACAGCTTGTGCTACGGGGATCAGGAGACCCCTCGCCGACCTCACAGTGGGATAGTGTCATCTACAGACTACGTGAGTCCGTACTTTTAGCTGTCGTTCACAGAGGGTTCGAGCCGTACACCGAGAGATCTCACTCCTCTTGCTCGGATTCTCCACGAGGTACTCAGACGTACCATTCTTCCTTGGATTGGAGCTCGGGACACCATTACCCGTCTACAGCTATGGCTTCTCGCTCATATCATCCGGAAAGAAAAGTTTGATCTATGGGATTTGATTGTCAGCGAGCTAGAAGACATCATAGCTGCAGGGTTCAGAGGACACTGGCAACTATAGTTTGCACATTGGATTTCATACCTGGTAGTGGCCACGACTCGATCTGGATCTCTACGTGTCACTCTTACCAGGTCAGCTACTGAGTTCCCCGTGTACTCGATGAGCCAGTTGGTCATTCACGGGAACCTGCTTCGCCCCAGCAGAGCATACCGACCAGGCACCAGACAGGCAGGTGTGCCACCTCAGTCGGCAGAGGACACTGACACCACAGTTGAGTAGATCGCCCAGGCAGAGCTTGCGGATCTTGATGCTCAGATTGACACCGCCGCCAAGGCTGTCTATAGAGCGGATCTCAACTCAGACAGTTCAGATGAGGACTATCAGCCAGTGCAAGAGTACGCACCGATGTCTCATGACCATGAGGCAGGAGGGTCAGGTGCAGCTACAGCTCCAGCTCCAGGTTCCAGCACTTCAGAGGCTACCTTACTTACCATCCTTTCGAGGATCCAGGAGGAGCAGTCACGCCAGGCAGAGGAGTAGAGGCGACAGGCTGCAAACGTTCGAAGGCTCACAGAGCAGCAGTTGGTCGCTCAGGCCCAGACTCAGGCCAGGCAGGACGAGTTCCAGCGCCAGTTCTTGGCCTATCAGTTCCAGTAGGCAGAGATTCAGAAGACTTAGACTATGCTACTTTAGCGTCTTCTAGGCTCCAGCTCCGGGAAGACCTTCACTCCTCAGCTTCAGTTGCACGGGGTCTCGCAGCAGCAGCAGTTCACCTCGCCGGCACAGCAGACTCCAGTGGTTGTGGTACCGACTCCAGTGTTACCATCCAGAGGATAGCAGAGTCAGGCCCCAGTTGCTCCTCCCTTCCAGGCACCAGCTTCTCCAGAGTGCCAGTCTTCGAGGACCCAGGTGTCTTCATGGTTGGTTTCACCCGATGAGCTTCAGACAGGATTTACTCCTATCCGGGGAACTACCATAGCAGAGGCCTCGCGTGACCTCTTAGCCTCCTACTTGGAGATCACAGGAGATGACTCTCCCGGAGCAACTCAGCTAGACTCACCAGCTCTAGAGGTTGAAGTGGATCCTCCGGCGACGGGCACTTACCTTTCTTCAGTTGCCTCATCGGAGATCGCACCTGAGCAGTCTACGCAGATAGTTACTACTCCTCCAGCTACAGTTCAGACAGACGCTATTTCAATAGTAGTTGAGACAGTTGTCACAGAGGCCCAAGTCTAGACACGTAAGCAGGATGAGGGAGTTATAGTTGCAGTATCTACTCCACCTCAGACTCACCCAGCAGAGCTTGTCACAGCAGTGTCACTAGTTGCTCTGGCAGTGTCTTCTACTCCCCCGCCTCGTGTGTTCACTCATCGGGCTCGCCCCGCTCCTACTACAGAGGCAGGACCATCTGAGGCTCTAGCTCAGGATGTTCCCTCTTCCGAGCCTCAGGGGGAGACAGAGGAGTCAGCTCAGCCTACCCAGACCGCTACCCTGACAGATGCAGCTTCAGAGGGTCAGGCAGCTGATGACAGTGATGACAGTCCAGACTACTCACAGTTCGATCTTCCCTCCCGCTCCACGGATGGTTCACTTCCAGATGCTCCGGGAGCTCCGTAGTTTTTGGTGCTTGGCGCCAAAGGGGGAGAGATGGTAGTCGAGTATTAAAGATAGGGGGAGGGATTTGGATCTTTGTTGTGCTTAAATTCCCCGTACTCCTTCATCATGTCTACTTTTATGCTCTTGTATCTATGTGTGTTGGATGATGTTTGATGGTTGTGTAATATATGGTTGTGTGTGACAAACTCTTAATTATCACTAATATATCTTGTAAGTTGTCTTATGGTTCGTGAAATATCTCTATGTTCAAATGGTAATTGAGCTTCCACGCTATACTCCGATACATGTTTTGAGAATACCATGAGGTACTCCTTTTTACATTCATATGTATGAGTACCATGGTTTGTGACTTGGCTTGGGTGAGCAAGTATGCTTCTTTACAAATTCTCTAATCCTTGCTCAATCATTCCAAGTCACCAAAATCCTAACCTTTCACTCTTATATCCATACTCGAGGAGTTATTGTCGTCAATCACCAAAAAGGGGAGATTGAAGAATCATGGCCCTATTGGTTTTGGTGATTAACGAAAATTAGCAATTATTATGGCTAACGTGTGTTTTGCAGACGCTATGAGTAGCCTAGCCACAGTGATCAACATGAATGGGCATCAATGGGTGTCACCTAGCCCCCAAGATGAATATCATTTCAGATTTCAATGAGACATAATGAAGACCCTAGAATGATAGGCTAAGTGCCATAAGGTGATGAAGGGCACATAGAAAAAGATAGGGCTTCTATTTGATCTTTGATCGTACTATTAAGAGGGGTTGAGACTAGTAACTTGACTTAGGAAAGCTTCATGAACTAGGTGTGGTGCACACTTGTCTTCCTTAGCTCTAAGCAAGCCTATGGTGACCGTAAGATAGCCTAGAACAACTTCCATATTCATCGCGGCAAAAAACGAAGTTGAGAGGCCTGTTTTCTGGGCGACGGACGCTCCTGACGAAGGCGTCGGACGCTGTCCGTCGCGTCGAACAAAGGCGTCGGACGCTGGGTGGTTGAGTCCACAGCGTCCGTCGGCCTTCCAGTGGCCGTGTTTTCTGGCTAAGTTTTTCAGGGTCCGACGGACGGCCAGGCGTCGGACGCTTGGAGAGCGTCTGTCGGCCTTCCAGTGAGGGTGTTTTTTTTCAGCCCGAGTCAGAGTGTAGCGTCGGACGCTGGGAAGAGCGTCCGTCGCCCCTCCGACGGAGCGTCCGTCGCTGGGAAATCCTGTCAGGACTAGCCGTTGGGGCATGTGACGGAGGGTCCGTCGCCAACTGAAAAGCTATGCTTTTTTCAGCCCAAGGTAGTTTTGTGTGAGGGCTATTTATAGCTCCTCACACTTCTCTCCCACCTTGCCTTTGCTCATTTCATTTGCTGTGTTGTTTGAGAAGGTTGGGAAGAGAGCAAGAGCCCTAGAGAGAGAGTGATTTGTGAATCCATCCATCCTCTCCTCTAGTTCATCCAAGAGTTCAAGTGTGCATCCTCTAGTTGTGAAGCTTGAGTGAGTCAAGCGAAGATCGAGGCTTGTTACTCTTGGTGATCGACATCACCTAGACGGTCCGGTGGTGCTTGGAGGAAGGTGATCGCCGGAGGATTGTCGGCGGCCCTTCTTCATCGACGTTGTGATTGGTTGTGGGCGATTCACCGAGCCGGAGTGGCGAAGAATCAGCCCGTAGAGAGCACTCATTCCTTGCGCGGGATTGAGGGGGAGCTATACCTTGCGAGGTGATCCAACGAAGACTAGGGGGGAGTGTCGACTCCTCGATACCTCGGCAAAACATCGCCGTGTCAAGCATCTCTTTCCCTAGCTCTTTCTTACCGCATTACTTTCCGCACTTGTCTTTCAATTCATACTGGATTGTCTAGGAAGTTTTCGCTTTCTATTGACTTGCTACCGCTTTCTAGCTAGGACACACAAGCGGTAGGCACTAGGGGGTTAATTGGCTCTTTATAGGTTTAATTCTTGTCTTGAAATTAAAAAGAGCCCAATTCACCCCCCCCCCTCTTGGGCATCTTGATCCCTTCACCCGCCTTGATCCACATGGTGCAGGCCAATCCGTTTTACGGAAAGTCCCATGAGGATGCCAATGCTCATCTCCAGCACTTTATAGAGTTATGTGGCACTTTCACTATTAAGGGAGTGGCGTCTGACGCCATTCGCCTTCGTCTTTTCCCATTCTCGCTATTGGGGAAGGCGAAGCAATGGTTCTATGCCCACAAAGAAGAGGCCACTACATGGGAGAGGTGTGCTAACGCATTCCTCAAGAAGTTCTTCCCGACGGGCAAAACCAATGCCCTTCGTGGAAAGATCTCGAGCTTCTAGCAACAATCTGACGAGACGATTCCTGAAGCATGGGAGCATCTCCAGGAGTACATTCGTGCTTGTCCTCATCATGGGATAGACGACTGGCTCTTGATCCAAGGATTCTACCACGGGCTGACCAGCATGGCCCGTAGTCACCTTGATGCTGCCGCTGGAGGGGCATTTCTCCAACACACAGTGAGAAATACCAAGGACCTCATCGAGAAGATGGTAATCAATCAAGGATGGGGTGAGGAACGTCTCCAGCCAAAGAGGAGAGGTATGCACACCGTCAATGAGGTGGACATGCTCTCTGCCAAGATGGACCTCCTGATGAAGAAGATAGAAGAAAGTTCCAAGAAGGAATGAGGGGCCATCTACCCCGTCGCCACTGCACAAGCCAATGAAGCAGATCCATGGTGCGAGGTGTGCAGAGGAAATGGTCACTCGGGCAACAATTGCCCTGAGACTCCGAAGGAGGACGTGAACTTCATCATCATCAACAACAACAACAACGGGTATCGACCCCAACAACAAGGAGGATGGAACTCGCGCCACTTCTACCAAGGTAATGGAGGTAATAGCAATTACAACAATTACAACTCTTATAATAACCAGCCTTCATTGAAAGATCTTCTTCTTGGTCAATCTAAGATTGATGATGGTATAAATAAAAAAATGATTGCCAATGATAAAGTTCTTGAAACTCTTGGTGAAAAGATGGGTAGCTTTACAACTGCTATGAAAAATCAATTGAGCTTTAATAAAATGCTATAAACACAATTAGCTCAATTAGCAGCAACTATGTCATCCATGGAACAAGGTAAAATTCCTGGGAAACCAGAAGATTCAATTGATCATGTTAATATGGACACAACGAGGTTCGGTAAGCCTCCACTTCGCTCCTATTGGGGCTATCTTCTCGATCCTCCCTTCATCATGAAGAAGGAAGATCCAGGCCACCCGACAACCAAATGCTCAATCGGACAACAGAAATTTCACACTGCCTTCTGCGATCTCGGATCAGGTGTCAACATCATGTTTAAGGTAACTTATGAAAACTTGTTAGGAGGACCGTTGGTCCCCACATGTGTTCGCCTACATATGGCAGATCAAACGATAAGGTTTCCCGAGGGACTCGCAAGGGATATCTTGGTGAACATCCAAGACGAGTACATCCCCACCGACTTCATCATCCTGGACATGGGAGCTAATGTGGAAGTCCCCGTTATTTTGGGAAGGCCCTTCCTCAACACCACCAACGCAGTCATCTACGTTGGATCGGGCCAAATCCACTTCCAATTCCCGAGTCACAAGGTAAAATGTGCTTTCAATGGTTATAAACTTAACAGACAGGCTAAAGCACAAACACCAAGAAGAAGAGTTCGAGCCCTGCCCCAAAAGAAGTAGTACCCGGAAGCCAAGATCAATGAACTCAAGGAGGACGAATCTGCCAATCCAAGGCAGGTTTGGAAAGCAAAGGAGGTCCACACACCACGGTCTCCATCTCCGGAGCCATCAAGTGCACCCGAGGAATGAACAAGAAGTAGAGTCCCACTCCGAGGACTTAAAATCAAGGAGCCTTCGCCGAAAGGTAAATCGGTAGTTATCTTTTATTTTCTTTCTTACATTTAGCTCAAACCTTTAATTTCTTTCATGCTTAAAATTTAGAAAACTAAAGTTAGATTAAATAAAAACTTGAGAATTAGAATAGTTTAAAAATTTGACAAAAGGTAGGGTCATAAGGGTGGTCGTCCGACCACCCATATGCCCCCTATCTTGGCTTATTTAATTAAAGATCATTTAGGGACCTTTATAAAAGAAAAAGAAAAAAAATGGAGGACTAGGGTGGTCGGCCGACCACCCTATGATCCCCTTGTTCATCCATCTTTCTTCCCCATCATCCTTTGTCCAAGAATCTCATGATTTGATTAGTGAGATTTTCAAAAATCAGATTCTTGCTTTGGGAGACATCTCTTTTTGCTTTGTCATGCTTTAAAGTACATCAATCACCCTTTTGCTAAAGCATGACACATCCTTGTCTCCCACTACTCCTTGTCCAAAGTGGGGAATCATGACATCCATCACTTTCACTTTGTCATGGTTTGAAAAAGAAAACACATCAATCAAAGCATGGCATACCGTTGTCCCCCACTACTCTTTGTTTAAAGAGGAGAATCTTGACCACTTTAGCTCAGCTTTTGATCACATCACATAGCATCTTTCACCTTTTACCAAGCACTAGAAAAAGCATAGTGGAATCCCCACTTTAGGGGGTCGGTCGACCATGCTTTGGTCACCTCCTCTCCTTCTTTTGCTTTGTGTAAGGCATCAACCAAAGTGAGTGATCATGGCACCCAAGGGGCATGCCCAAGGATGGTTGGCCGACCACTCCATGGCACCCCCTTGGTGCCATTCCTCTCCCCTATAAGACCTCATGCAAGGAGAGCTCATTCCCTCACACCTCAACCATAATTCAGTCTTAGCTCAAGCCTCTCCTTGCCTTGCTCTCTTCTCTCTTCATTCAAGAGAAGTTCTTAGCTCTCAAGAGAAGTAGTGTTGCTCTCACTAGTCCACAAGAAGATTTCTTCTCTTAGCTCAAGCTTCTCCCCTCAAGGCAAATGAGGAAACTCTTTCCACACACAACCTTGTCCTAGTCCTGCCTCTTCCTCTCTAAAAGATGAAGAACCCGATAACATCGGCATTCAAGAAGATGAAACAAGCCATGAGTGGGAGCTCATCCTGACGCTCCCGTCAATCCGATGATACTTCCCAAGGAAGAAGAAGGGGAGGTTCTGCCCGATACACTTGGGAGAACCTCCAAACTGAAGAACACCCTCAGGAGGAAGAAGAAGTGCCGAAGGAGGTACCTCAAATCAAGGCATTCATGGTGCTCCTGATAAGGACCTACGATCAACAAAGTGGTCTTGGGTTCAACCAAGTAGAGTACCAAAGATATCTCTCTCTTCGGGATCGGTCTTTCGAGCACACAAGGATATTGGACCCGAATCTTCTCTCCAACGCAGTTATGACCACCGAATTCGAAACTATCTTTACCTCTATTAGTTGGTCTGGCTTTTGGCAGAAATAGAAGAGTTTGGAATTGAGTTGCTTACCATAGAATTCCTATGCTCTCTCCAAGTCTCTAATGTTGGAATTTCCTTTCACATGTTTAATCAAAGTCATAGTCTAACTTGGAGTCATCTAAGTGCTGCTCTTGGTTTTGAAAATTCATGCTTGATAGATTTAGACCTTGCCATGCATAGGTTTAACAAGAGGAAATTTTGGTTCTCTATCTCTACTCTTAATGATTGCTCAAATCCTAAACTTGAGGAAATTCATAATCCAACCCTTCATTTCATACATCTTTGGATGAAATTGACTTTGTTTCCTAGAAGTAATGCTAGCTTGATAAGTGACATGGAATTAAAATTGCTTTATGCCATGGTAAACAAAATGCAAATCTCTCCTGTAAAATGCTTAGTGGAGTTTTGGCAAAGTTCAATTGAGAGTAATGAATCTATTCAATTCACATCTTTAATTACTCGTCTTGTCGAGTCCATGAACCTGCTAAATGGCACTCAACCCTTTGTTCACATCTCTGCCCCTATAGCTGTAATCTCAGAAAAATATTTTACATTTGTTCAAATGTTAAAAAGAGATGCCAATGGTGAACTTAAAATTATTTACAGTGGCCATACAATTGAGGTGCCTCTTCCAAATAGACAATTTCAATTGCATAGGACCCATAAGCTAACCCTTGATTTAGATCAAGGCATTGGACAAAGAGGTTTTGCAGGATCAAACAGGAGAGCCCAGGAGGGGCTTTACTTTGTTCATCTTGAGCAAGGTGGTCCTTCCCAAGGAGCTATTGGCGAGGAGGAAGACGATGCATCTTCTGATCCCATGTACACTTCTAGTGGCATGCCTCCTCGACGATCACGTCCACAACGAGCACGAGCATCCTTCTCGTCGACACGAGAAAGGGAGCATCGTGAACTGCGGCGACAATTTGATCATCTCACCAACACCTTTGGTGAGTTGCGTGTTGAGCACAATGAGACAGCACGCATCGTCCAGCAAACTGCCGGAGACATTCAAGCAATGCAAGAAGAACAACACCGGCATTGGGACTTGTGGCGGCAACAACATCCACATCCGCCGCACTATTGAGCAAAAGATAAGCTTGGGGGAGGTTCCCTCCCCCACTAAGGTAAGTTTTTAATTTCAGCATTTATATCTATGCATTTCCTTGCTTATCTTTGTTTTGCATCTAAAAAAAATTCTGCATATGATAAAATAAAATAAATAGACTTTCTCTACTCTCACATGTTCCATGAAAATTAATATCTCCTATGGAAATGATGAATAGTTGCTCTGTTTAATGTTTCTCTAGTACTTAGTTTACAACTCGGTATTTCTCTAAGTATGGATCACTTGGCTTAAAAGAAACCATCATGAACCTCAAACTTTTGTGGGTCACAAATGTTGTAACTAAGTCTAAGTTGTTGTGAGACATGATATGACAAGATAAGAGCTGCTATAATATTGTTTAAAGCAAGAATGACTATCAGAGTTTTATTTATTAAAATGATAAAACACTTTTTGTTCCTCAATGGTGAAAATTCCTACCAAAGCCATACATGCTTTCTCATGATATAAGCTTTCAACATAAGCTGCTTGATTTGTGTTGAGTTTTGGTCAAATTTTGTGACCCTTGTTGAGAGATTTATCATGCTCCCAAGATCAAGATCACGTACACGCCACATATACATGTTGCTTCTACACTGGAAGTACGCAGAAACATCCCTTACATTTCCACATACTTCATACTCCATGCTCTAGTAGAAAAATCTCTCTCTAGTATGTTGCTAGTAAATGAGACATAGACTATGCAAAATTATAAAAAAAATTCAGGGGCACTCTAAAGTCCCAAGTTTTATGAGCATTCCAAAGCTCTCTCTTGAAAAAAATGAAAAGATAGATATGTCTCAAAAATATAAGTTAGGAAAGAGAGATCATCCAAATATAGGAGTATTGATCATTTGCCATGTTTCCACACACTTGCACGTCTTGATCTAAGAGTATGACACTTCTCTCCTTGGATCTAAAATTTAACTTTACAATATATGCAAGGTAAGTTTTCTACATCTTTGATCCCTGCCTATAGCTCCACATAAGCTTTAGAGATAGGATGAAAGAAGGCAAACTTTGATATATGCCTTGGTGAGGAATCATACACCTTATGAGCGACTCGAGAGTACCATTTGAGGAACACTAAGTTTTCTTTTACAAAACCTTGCAAAACCTCTGATATGAAAATTGTGAAAGAATGAGAAAACTAGTGCTCAAGTCAAGTTGTTCTATCTCTCAACTTCCAAAGATAAAGGATAAAGCTATAAGCCCCATGAAGGACTAAGGTAATACGGGTGAGTCTTTATTGCTAATTTTTCCATTCAAAAGAAAAGTATGATTGTTGTAGATTTAGTACTCTTGAAATATGAAGCATAGCAGCAACTCCTGATCCATCAAGCTAAGTTTGATTGTTTGCTCGGGACGAGCAAAGGTTAAGCTTGGGGGATCTTGTTGGCACAAATTATGATCAACTTTTATATAACTAAAATGATGCCACCAACCTCCGGATCAAGGATAAACAAACACATCATGAGCATATTTTATCAAATAACCAGTTCCACATGTCCATGAGTGTTTGAGTGCAGGAATGAACAAATGAAGCAAATGAGAGCCAGTGGGACCCATATAGGGGGTCGGCCGACCACCCTATGGGCCCACCTGGCTCCCCTCTCGGCCATGATCCAAGAGAAGCATCCTAGAGTGATTTCCAACCCTTAGATCACTCTGTGCTTTCTCTCAACGGCTGACAAGCAAAGCACAAGGACTCATGGGCCCACACTAAGGAGATAAACGTGACAAACACCACAAAACTAACAACCAACACCACAGAACCAACGAGTGGGACCAGCACCAGGGAGCAAGAGGTGGGCCAGGGACCCCCAAGGGGGGCCAGCCGACCATCCATAGGGCCCACCTGGCCCTCAATCAGTCCCTGACCAAAGGAGCCACACCTTGGAGGTCAGAGGAGGGCCCACTGGCCATAGGGGGGTCGACCGACCACCCCCCCAGGTCAGTTGGCCTCCCCAAGCCGCCATACCTCTTCCCCACATGCTGAATCACATCCATCCATCCAATGACGGTTCAAGAGGCGGTTTGATCCAAGGGTGGAGAATGGAAGGCCCTGGATCTCTGACGTGGCGATGGAGTAGGCCCTATGTTGACACAAAAAAACGTCAGATCTGTGAACACCTCGGGCTATTACCCAAAGCTCGATATTCCGGAGGCGTGCCAGTCGATTTGACCAATCAATCGACAAGGATGATAACTAGAACAAACTGAACGAGACGACAGTGATGCGCCCGGACGTCAAGGCTCAGATTGATCAAGGATAACTAGAGCAGAGCTGAACGAGGCAAACAACGATGCGCCCGGATTGCCAAAGCTCAGAGGTACTCCCACGCGGAACTAGCAAGGATTTGACAGAGATCAGGATGATGCAGCCCGTCGAAAGCTTGAAGAACTCGTTGAAAACTACAGCTAATGCAGTAAAAGGGTAAATTGCGATAAAAAGTAAAATAAGATAAAATTGGTTTGTTTTGAGTTGGCTTGATTGTTTATTCCATAGCCCTTGGGCACATATTTATACTCCCGCATGGAGAGTTGTACAAAGACACGACACATATCTTTCCTAAAACAAACTCCTACTTTAAAGGAAAGTGACTCGCACAGGAGCCGGATAACAATATTTATTTCCTAAACAAACACACCTATTTTAAAGGAAAATAAACGACTCATGCAAGAGTCGGACTCAAACTACTATAATAATATTGGTATAAAACACCAGTTTTCCTTATTCTTCTCTTCGATGAAAACTTTCCATCGGCAGATCCCTTTAATCCGCTCCTTCCTTCTTTTGACCACCGGTAACCTTCTACTGCCACCAAGCGCTAAGTTACGCCCATCGGCATCGGCAACACTTTCCTGATCGGCAATCGGCAACATTTCCGATTAGCGACCTCATGCGGGTAACTCTTCACCAATTATCCCCTATCAGCAGTCGGCAACCACCCTTCATCGGCAATCGGCAATGACTCCTCATCGGCAATCGGCAATCGGCAATGACTCTTCATCAGCCATCGGCAATGACTCTTCACCGGGCATTGGCAATGACTCTTCATTGGCAATCAGCTTCAGCAAGACTTCACCAATCTTTGTCGACAAAGATCATCTAGCCTCCATCGGCAACGCACTTGGTCCTCTGCAGCAGTCTTCCATCGGCAACATCAGTTCAAAATTTTCCCGATGCCGATGGAGAACGGCCATTGACCAGTCAAGCCTCAGCCCACTTGACACGTGTCGAAAAACGGTGTCAACACATGCCCCCAGTTTCGGAGCGTATAACTTTACGTGCCGAAATTCTCTCCACTGTAGCCGTTGCTGTAGCCGTTGCTGTAGCCGTTACCTCCGAGATAGATGTACGGTTCCCTCGATCCCCGCGTGTGGAACTGTAATTTAATAATAAAATCCCTCGATTGTAGCACAAACAGTTGCAGACCACTTCGATCATCACGCGTATCTACCGCGGGCCTCTCCACATTCCTGCACAGTGTGAAACAGAACCCCAAAATGCCCCTGAGCAGGCTTATAAAAGTTACCGGGATCCACACCGCCTTTTTACCCGAGTCCATTTTTACTTTCACCCTCCTGCCTTCGTCTTCAACCTCCAGCCGCTCTGAAGAACACAAGCTCGAGCAACAGTAATCCTCCGTAATCCAAGGATGAACTGCAAGCATCCCTCTGACTCCAATGGCAATCCAAGTCGACATCCCAAAGGTAAAACTCATCCTCCGCCTAATCCACCCTTCTACTGGTTCCTTTTCTCGCATAAATCTGGATTTATCCCCATTCTTTTTTCTGATTCGTCCCTCCTTCTTCGAACCCTAGGAACTGTACAATAAGGTAGTGATTCCACTCGCCGGTTCCAACCTCAGCTGCCTAGGCCCAATGGGCAACCCAGACCCCACCTTCATCATCAATGCAGAAACCAACCGGGTACCGTTCAGATCTGAGCGCTTTGATCTAGGAATGTGGAAGGACACATTCCGCTCATGGCCCAAGCCTACTAAGGGATGGAAAAACTGGTACCTGAGAGTAGTCAGATCACAGCAAGTGTACTGGCAGGAGCGTAACTTGGATCAGTGTGTTAGGCTCTCAATTGCCGATATGGAGAAGAACGAAAACTTGATGATGGCAGCCTCATACTTCTGGTCCGACAGCATGAACGCTTTCCTCTTCAGGCATGGACCAGCTACCCCAACCCTTGCCGATGTCTATATGCTGACCGGCTTGGACATCACCTCTGCCAATACACTTAGCCTTTTCAACAGAAAATCCGAGTACAAGGTGAACACTCGGAATATCGGCGGTTGGACGGACTATATCAAAGAGAAGCAGAAAACTAGATCGGTAACTCAACGGGAGCACGCCATCTTCTTAAACATGTGGTTGGAAAAATTCATCTTCTGCGGCAAAACCATCGGTCCGACCACCATGCACCTCCCAGCGGCTGAACTACTTGCCGATGGAATGAGGCTCCCTTTAGGCACGTATCTTCTTGGATCAGTTTACCGATTGCTGCATCAAGTGTCCCATAAGCTACTGCTAGGAGAGCCCATCGGCAATCTCGGAGGCCCCTGGTGGTTTGTCAATCTATGGCTGAACGCACACATGCACAAGGCCCTCCAGTTTGATTTATTTGCCCCACAATTCCCGAGGGATATATCGGAAGATTACCGATACGGGGATGATGAATCGGCAACTCGCCCTCCGCTTAACTTTGGAGAGGCTATCATAGTACTGCCAGGTACCGATGCCGATGCAGAGCACTTCGGCTATTATTTCCAGAAGTTCTACAACGGACTCCCCTCCTCAGAACGGTCCTGGTGGCCATATCTTGATGAACACAACCAGTTCCCGCTGTTGTTCAACTTGACCGATGCGAGCCTGCCCGAGAACCAAGCAATCATGAGGGCCAGCATTATTCCCCGAGCTATTCCAGTAAATATCTTTGGATCTGGGAAGAATGCCCCACCATCCTACGAGTTCTACTATCCATCGGCGGCAGCGAGACAACTGGCATTTGGCCAACTGCCAATCAAACTCTGCTACTCTAAGGTAGTAAGACCTAGGCAGGCAATCTTCCAGTAATCTAGACTGGAATAAAGTCATCAGCCTTCCTGCCGATGCCGATCTGTCAGACCTTGACTTGTCTTCCTGGTCGCCAACCTCCTTCATCACCAACGAGTTCAAGTCTTGGTGGCAAGAGTGGAAGTGCCAGCTACTCGCCAAGTCTTCGCACTATTATCGGCACTTGATTGATGCCGATTATATCATCCCCGATGACGCAGTAAGTCTTCCATCCGATGTATTTTATTACTTTATTTTCGTCGTCGGCACTTAAATCGCACTCGACAGGCCGATGATCCGATCCCCACAATGAGAACAGTGGCAGGCCCTTCAATCTGCGGATAATGGGCCCCATATCCATCATCGGCACCAAAGCTCCGACGTTGGCCGCTTTTTCGCCTCAACAGGTACCTACGCCAACACCTACAAAAGCCCAGGCTACATCGGCTGCTGCTGTTGCCTTGACGTGAGTTTATGCAGTAAACTGATCTTTACTTGTACCGATTACATACTATTTCATCGGCAACATTCCATCTTGTATAACTTGTTCTATACTTTTCAGGCACTCTGGTCATCGGCATCTGCTTCTAGCAGACAAACACCTTCCAGCCCAGGTGCCGATGCCCCCCGGTCTTCGTCAAAACGGGTTGGCTCCCCTGCTGCTGCACCGACGAAGAAGAGGCGCTTGAGGCTGGCTTCTCCTCCACCATCGGCTCCAACTACGCCATCAGCTGCCGATGCGCCGCCAACAGGACTGCCTCTGGTTCCAGTCGCACCACCTGCCGGCGGGTCATCGACAGAACCTCCATCGGCTTCAGTTGCGCCAACCACCGGCGGATCATTGGCAGAGCCTCCATCGGTGAGTGTACCTGATCAACCGATGGACGACGTCCCAGCTCAAGAGATAACTCCACCCACCACGATAGCGGAGGCATCGTCATCGGCACAATCGGCCAGACTACCCGGCGAAGAAACAACCCAACCTTCCGCAGCAACAGCAACGTCGGCATCAGCACCGTCGACCCACGTCCCCGATGACAGAGTGGAACTGCCACCACGAGAAACTGCCACCACATCAGAGGCGACACCAGCAACAACTATACCAGCACCAGCGACGTCGGCTGCCTCTCCAACAAGGGCCCAGTCATCGGCATCTGCTGCCGATGCTCAGGATGAAGCTGGACCATCCAGTATGCCAAGCCCAAGGCAGGAAATCCGTTTCAAGACGGTAAGTCGATTACCTTAAAGCTCATAGTATAATTTTACAATCGGTATATTTTAACTTCTCTGTTTTCAGGCTCAGGACTCTCCGGACACCCTCTTCTCCTACAGCCTGAACCCTCAGGACGAAGATGAACGCCAAGGCCGCATTCAAGCAGACAGTCTGTTCTCCTTTGGAGTCGACGTCCCCGACGATGAGGAAGAGGAAAGCTCTGTCCCAGCTTTTTCGGCAGAAATCAAGTCCAAATTTGAAGAACTGCTCTCCTTGCTGCTACACGACACGTCTCAACTCATCTAGGACTCATCGGCAGCAAGGATTGCATTCAAGGACATCAAAAGCCATCTTTCCGCCGACGCAGCAGAAGTCCTTCTCCAGGCAACCTTCCTCGACATCAAGCAGATCCAGTACCAGAGGCTTACCCGTCGTATTGCCGATAGGGCCGCTCAAGCCAAGAGCGAGGAAGAGAAGCTCAAATTCAAATACATTGCCGATGAGAAGCACAAAGGCATCGGTCAAGCAAAAGTCTCCATCGGCAACCTTGATCAAGAAATCTCCCGACTGTCGGTAAAGAAGGAGGAGCTACTGGCGGAGTTACAGAAGGTTGAGTGGGATCTGATTGCAGCCAACCAGCAAAAAAACCAACTGTCCAACTCCATCAAGGTCCTGCGGCAAGAAAGGGACCAGAACGCGCGACAAGCTATACTGTGGAAGAAGAAGATCAAGCCGGTCGAGGGTTCTGCCGACGCCGACGCTAAGGAGATGGCGAAATAGAGCAAATTCGTCTGCGTGCGATATCAGTTATCCACTCCTTACTGTAATTTGTCTGTTGTATCGACAAGGATGTAACCTGATACTTGATCTCAACTTGTAATATAATGCCAGTTTGTTTTTACCGATGTTTTTTTATAATTTTCCTTTCATCGGCATTTGACTGAGCACTATGCATCTACCCATATGCTAGGGTAATACCTCTTTAAGTATTTGTCGTTGATCGCTCTAGAAAACGCTACTCCTTCGAGAGTTTCCAAAATGTACGCATTACCAGGAGCAGATTGTTTTATCTGATAAGGACCCTCCCAATTAGGGGACCACTTTCCAAATTTAGAGCTCTTAGTCCCAATCGGTAAAATCAACTTCCAAACCAAATCACCATCGGCAAACTCCTTCACCTTTACTTTCTTGTCATACCATCGGGCAACCCTCTTCTTATTCTCTTCAATGCTAATCAATGCCCTCAGCCGATGACCTGTCAAATCTTATAACTCATCTTTCATCAGAGTAATATAATCATCGGTCGTCAATTGATCCTGAAAAGACAATCGCCTAGAACCAATTTTGATTTCCCAAGGTAGGACAGCATCGTGTCCATAAGCCAACTGATACGGCGAGACCTTGGTTGCACCATGACAAGCCATCCGATATGACCACAAAGCTTCGTTTAATACCACATGCCACCTTCTAGGTTTCTCCTCAATCTTGCGTTTTATAAGCTTAATGACTCCCTTGTTAGTCGCTTCAGCTTGACCATTAGCTTGAGCATAATAAGGAGAAGAATTTAACACCTTGAAACCCATGCTAGTAGCAAAGTCATCAAACTCTCCCGATGTGAACATAGTCCCTTGATCGGTAGTAATAGTCTGAGGAATACCGAATCGGTAAACAATGTGCTCCTTAACGAAATCCACTATGTTTGCCGATGTCACCTTCTTCAAGGGGATTGCCTCAACCCATTTGGTGAAGTAATCGGTAGCAACAAGTATGAACTTGTGCCCCTTGCTCGACGGCGGATAAATTTGGCCGATGAGATCAATAGCCCATCCTCTGAACGGCCAAGGCTTGATTATAGGATTCATTGCCGATGCAGGTGCCCTTTGCACATTACCAAACTTCTGACAGTCTTGGCATCCTTTGAAATAATTGAAGCAATCTTCAAGGATTGTCGGTCAATAATATCCATTCCGCCTAATCATCCACTTCATCTTGAATGCCGATTGATGCGCTCCACATACACCTTCATGGATCTCACCCATCAACTCTTTCGATTCCTCTTTGCCGAGACATCTAAGCAAGACTCCATCAATCGTCCGATAATACAACTCATTATCGAGGAGCACATACTTAGTAGCTTGGAACCTTAGACGCCTTTCAACTTTCCTGGATGGATCTCTCAAGTAATCGGCAATCTCCTTTTTCCAGTCATCGGCAACTGTTACCGATGTTGCGATTTCTTGAATCGGTTGATATCCTGAGGCATTCTGTGCTAACCGGTTGGCCTCTTCATTATGCAACCTTGGAATGTGCTCAAGGCGGTATTCTTTGAACTCCTTTAACAACTGCAAACACCGCTTATGAACAGTAATCAAAACTTCACTTCGGCACTCATACGTCCCGATCAATTGGTTAATCACCAACATAGAATCGCCGAAGATTTCAACAGCATCGGCACGCACTTCCCTGAGTAACTCCAACCCCTTAAGTAAAGTCTGGTATTCAGCCTAATTGTTTGTTGAAGTAGCAACAATCGGCAACGAAATCTCGTACCTCTGTCCTTGGGGTGAAATCAAGAGAATACCGATATCTGCTCCATCCTTGCATGTAGACCCATCAAAGAATAGAGCCCAAGGAGCAATCTCAACAAAGCTCACCATATTGCAGTGCTGAGTAACAAAATCGGCCATCACCTGACCCTTAACAGCCTTAGCCGATTCATACCTTAGGTCAAACTCTGACAGTGCCAAAATCCACTTACCGATTCGTCCACTCAAAATCGGCATTGACAGCATATATTTGACCACATCATCTTTGCAGACAACAGTGCATTCGGACGACAGTAAATAATGCCTTAATTTAGTGCAAGAGAAATATAAACATAAGCACAATCTTTCTATGGCCGAATACCTGGTTTCAGCATCCACCAATCTTCTGCTCAGGTAATATATTACACGTTCCTTTCCTTCAAACTCTTGAATTAAGGCTGATCCGATAACACCGTCATCGGCAGATAAATATAACCTGAAAGGCTTCCCGTGCTGAGGTGGAACTAAGACTGGAGGATTTACCAAGTATCTTTTAATCTCTTCTAAAGCTGATTGCTGCTCCTCTTTCCATGTAAACTCTTGATCGGCTTTTAATTTTAACAGAGGACTAAAGGACTTAATCTTACTAGATAGATTAGATATAAACCTTCTGATGAAATTAATCTTGCCGAGCAAGGACTGCAACTCAGTCTTGCTCGCAGGAGCAACCACCTTGTTAATTGCATCAATAGACTTTCTGCCGATTTCAATGCCTCTCTGATGCACCATGAAACCCAGAAACTGCCCTGCCGATACGCCAAATGCACACTTGTTAGGATTCATCTTTAACCCATGCTCCCTTGTGCACTCCAATACCTTCCGCAAATCGGCAAGATGCTTCTTAAAGTCTCCAGACTTAACCACCACGTAATCAATGTAGATCTCAACTATTGTGCCGATATATTTGTGAAAGATAAAATTCATCGCCCTCTGATAAGTAGCACCGGCATTCTTCAAGCCAAAAGTCATGACTACCCACTCAAACAAGCCAACGTGACCTGGACATCGGAAAGCAGTCTTGGATATGTCTTCTTCAGCCATGAATATTTGATTATACCCAGCATTACCATCCATGAAGCTAATAATTTGATGTCTAGCAGCAACATCGATCAGCAGATCGGCAACGGGCATCGGGTAGCCGTCCATCGGCGTGGCCTTGTTCAGATTCCTAAAATCAATGCAAACACAAAGTTTTCCATTCTTTTTATACACAGGAACCACATTAGAGAACCAATTGGCATATCGGCATTGCCGAATAAATCCAGCTTCGATTAACTTAGTAATCTCAGCCTTAATATCGGGTAAGATAGTAGGATTGCATCGGCGGGCCAGTTGCCGATGTGGCTGAAAACCAGACTTGATGGGTAACCGATGTTCAACTATCGATCGGTCTAAACCAGGCATCTCTGTATAATCCCAAGCAAAACAATCTTTATTTACTTTCAATAAATCGGTTAACTGTTGTTTACATTGGGAATCTAACTTAGCGCTAATAAAAGTAGGCCTAGGTTTACTACCATCGTCGATGTCGATCTCGAGCAAGTCATCGGCAGACGTAAAGCCTTGCCCCAATTTTCCGTCATCGGCGAACTGATCCATTAAGACTCCTCCTCAGGACCGACTGCTTGGATCGGCTCGATGCGGTAATCGGCGATTTTGAGGAACTCTTTATCCCAGGCTTCGCCAGATATACACCTGGTCTGCTCATAAGTTTCAACTCTGCCGATGCAACAGTAGATGGGGCTTCACCGTGGATGACCTCAATTCTGTCCCCGATCCACTGTACCAGGCTCTGATGCATAGTAGAAGGGATGCAACAATTAGCATGGATCCAATCCCTTCCAAGGAGCAAGTTGTAAGTTCTTTTGCCGCTGATTACAAAGAACGTTGTCGGCAAAGTCTTACTGCCGATGGTTAAGTCAACACATACGACTCCCATGGCGGTTGACACATTGCCTTCGAAATCTTTGAGCTTCATGTCGGTCTCGACTAAGTCCTGGTCACCTTTGCCAAGTTTCCTGAACACGACATAGGGCATTATATTGATCGACGCGCCACCATCCACCAGCATCTTGGTCATCGGCTGACCATCTACTTTGCCCTTGACAAACAGAGCCCTTAAGTGCTACCTCTCATCATCGGCAGGCCTTTCAAAGATGGCCATCATCGGATCCAGCACCAATTGTGTCATATCGACAGCCTCTTCATCATCGCTGATGGGCGCCATGAACTCTATCGGCAACATGACAACCATGTTTATATCTGCCGATGGGTCCCTGTCCTTACGCTTCGGCCTCCATTGCTTCTCTCCCGAGGGTTCTGCACTGTCATACAGGTCGTCGCGGCGCGGGCGCTGAATCCTCCTCTTCTGGGTCTTGGTCAAACCCTTAGGACACCACGGAGGAAGCTTGGTCTTCCAGACAGGTTGGTGCCGCTTTCCCCCGCTTACATCGGCACTTCTTCCGATATTGGGATCTCTGGAGAATACCCTTCGTCAGGCACTCTAGCATTGGCCATCTCCTCCAGCTCCCCCTGGTCAACACGCCTGCTAAGCCGATCATGGGCACTGAGCTTGCCCCCCAGTCGGTCATGTGCCGATCTATTCTCTCTGAGCGGTCTGGCATACCTGGGTGCCTGATCAAAACAAGGTCTCTTACCTGCCCGATCGGCTGTGTAGTACCCATTGCATTCCAGACAGTTATCGGCAGTGGGCAGCTTGATGCCTTCCTCCCAGCAATGAACGAAGAAGGGGCACCTCCAGTGGTCCTTGTGTCGAAGCCATTCCCGATGCTCCTCTTCTTCTTGCCGATACCGCTCTTCACGTGATTGCCAATGATCCCGCCTTGGCTGTTTGTGTGTGATCACAACCCCAGGAGCCCTATTGGCGCTGTTACCCTCATCGGCAACCTTCTTACCCTTCCTGTCATCGGCAAACCTCCTTGCATCGTGCTCAGTCACTTGATAGTTAGGATCTACCGATGAGTTCCTTCTGGCAGCTTCCAATGTCAGCACTTTGGTTTTTTCACTAATTCCCACCATATTGTTTGGGAACGGGTGCTGATCAATCTTCATCGGTTTCTGGACCTTAGAATTTTTAAACTTAATACGCCCAGACTCGATCTCCGACTGCAACTGCTGCCTGAATACTTTGCAGTCGTTGGTACTGTGTGAGGTTGCATTATGCCACTTGCAGTACCTAATCTTCTTGAGCTCTTCGGCCGATGGAATCACTTGGTTGGGCGCCAACTTGATTCGCCCCTCTTGCAGCAATAAGTCAAACATCCTATCGGCCTTGGTGATGTCGAAGGTGAACCTCTCAGTTTCTTTTTGGCCGAACAGACAAGACACAGGCTTCTTATCCTTCACCCATTCGGCCGCATCGACATTCAGCTCTTCATTCGATCCAGAGTCTTCTTCTTTCCCGATGAAGGTCACCTTCTTGTTCCAAGTTTTCCTGGGTTCAAAGGCCTTGATATCTTGATCGGCAATCCTCTGCACCAGGTGACTTAGACTTTCAAACTCTTGGGACGCATACTTGTCCTTGATGTGCGACAGCAATCCCTAGAAGGCCAAATCTGCCAGTTGCCGATCATCAAGCATCAGGCTGTAGCACTTGTTCTTCACGTCCCGTAGCCTTTGCACAAAGCTTTCCACCGATTCGTCGTTGCGTTGCCTCATCTTGACCAAATCGGTAAGCTTCTTCTCATGTATGCCAGCGAAGAAGTACTTGTGAAATTGCCTCTCTAGATCGGCCCATGTAATTATAGAATTTGGGGGCAACGATATGAACCACGTGAATGCCGATCCAGACAACGATGAAGAGAACAATCTCACCCTCAACTCCTCCCTGTTGGCAGCTTCCCCGCACTGGATAATGAAGCGGTTGATGTGCTCCATTGTCGACGTGTCGTCTTGGCCGGAGAACTTAGTAAAATCGGGCACCTTGTACCGATTTGGAAGAAGAATCAAATCGTATGCAGGAGGGTACGGAGTCCGATAGGAGTATGTGTTGACATTGGGTTTGATGCCGAATTCCTCTTTCATGACTTCGGCAATCTTACCGACCCAGTATGCATCCTGCTCTTGCCGACTCATTGGCTGGTTGTCGACTGGTGGAGTCGGTTGATGTGCCTCTTGAAGATCCGTAGTAGTTGCAGGCGCAACACCAGTCATCTGAACACTATGCATCGGTTGACTTACCGATGGATAGTCTTGTACACTTGGCGGATTTGGCTGAACTGTCACATTCATCGGTTGTTGCACCGATGGTCCGCTCTGAGTGTAAGATGGGCCTCCATAATAATACATCGGCGCCAGGCTGCTAAGCTAGCGGCTGGTTGACCCATCCAGGATTATAAAGCATCGGCATATGACTTACCGATGGCTGATAGCTGATCGGAGCATGCGGCTCTTGAATTCTAGAGCAATTAATCACCAGATTGCCCTGGGGGACCGGTACTCCGGCTTTAGAATTTGCCACCAGAGATTGACTGCCGGTGGTTATAATGTGTTGCATCGGCACAGAGCTTGCCGATGGTGGCATCAGAGGTATCTTGAGGATTACTTGGAGATCATCTGATGGCACTTGTATGGTTGGAGCAGGCGCAGAATTATGCATCATCGGGGCCATCGGCTGTGACTGCATCACCGATGCCGTAGAGTTCCTCCAGGCTGAACTGTCTCCCTGCACCATATTAGAACTAGCATATAGATTCGGAGGCATACCGTATCCCCACCAGTTAGCGGGGGCTGGTCCTGAAGTTGCCGACGCGGCTGGGTCTGCGTTGAGCTTGGTGACGCTGCCAGCGTTCGGCCTTGGTGATGTAGCCACATCGGCAGACGGTTCCACGGGGGTGGAAGACACCATTGGGGCCGCCGATGGGCTTGTAGATGCCAATCCAGGCTGATGATACGCTGGACCGACATATCGCGGTGCATGTCCTTCTTTGAACGTTTGCGCGACGGCATTGTAGACAGTATTGGACAACACGCTGGAGTGGTTGATCAATGCTTGATTTACAGCAGTATTAACCATCTCCTGTAGCTTACCAGGGTTGGCGTCGTACGTGACCTGCCGTGGCAACGGCGGATCTTGCTTCTGAATTGCTTCGCCGCTTCTGCTAAGGCTGAAGGACTTGAGATACAGCTGCTTGTATTCCTCCATAGCCCACTCCATGACCTTCTTCTGATCATCTTTCAGATCGGCCTCAGAAACTTCAATGACATTCCTCTGGTTGACATCGGCGTGATCACCCATGCCGAATGCGTGGATTTATATAATCGGGTCCCACCGAGCGTGCCAAAAGAGGTGTTGACACAAAAAAGCGTCAGATCTGTGAACACCTCGGGCTATTACCCAAAGCTCGGTATTCCGGAGGCGTGCCAGTCGATTTGACCAATCAATCGACAAGGATGATAACTAGAACAAACTGAACGAGATGACAGCGATGCGCCCGGACGTCAAGGCTCAGATTGATCAAGGATAACTAGAGCAGAGCTGAACGAGGCAAACAGCGATGCGCCCGGATTGCCAAAGCTCAGAGGTACTCCCACGCGGAACTAGCAAGGATTTGACGGAGATCAGGATGATGCAGCCCGTCGAAAGCTTGAAGAACTCGTTGAAAACTACAGCTAATGCAGTAAAAGGGTAAATTGCAATAAAAAGTAGAATAAGATAAAATTGGTTTCTTTTGAGTTGGATTGATTGTTTATTCCATAGCCCTTGGGCACATATTTATACTCCCGCATGGAGAGTTGTACAAAGACACGACACGTATCTTTCCTAAAACAAACTCCTACTTTAAAGGAAAGTGACTCACGCAGGAGCCGGATAACAATATTTATTTCCTAAACAAACACACCTATTTTAAAGGAAAATAAACGACTCATGCAAGAGTTGGACTCAAACTACTATAATAATATTGGTATAAAACACCAGTTTTCCTTATTTTTCTCTTCAATGAAAACTTTCATCGGCAGATCCCTTTAATCCGCGCCTTCCTTCTTTTGACCACCGGTAACCTTCTGCTGCCACCAAGCGCTAAGTTACGCCCATCGGCATTGGCAACACTTTCCTGATCGGCAATCGGCAACATTTCCGATTAGCGACCTCGTGCGGGTAACTCTTCACCAATTATCCCCTATCGGCAGTCGGCAACCACCCTTCATCGGCAATCGGCAATGACTCCTCATCGGCAATCGGCAATGATCTCATCGGCAATCGGCTATGAATCTTCATCAGCCATCGGCAATGACTCTTCACCGGGCATCGACAATGACTCTTCATTGGCAATCAGCTTCAGCAAGACTTCATCAATCTTTGTCGACAAAGATCATCTAGCCTCCATCGGCAACGCACTTGGTCCTCTGCAGCAGTCTTCCATCGGCAACATCAGTTCAAAATTTTCCCGATGCCGATGGAGAACGGCCATTGACCAGTCAAGCCTCAGCCCACTTGACACGTGTCGAAAAACGGTGTCAACACCCTACTCCACCCCATACTATAAATAGAGGGTCACACCCCTTCTCTAGACATGGTGAAGAAGCCTACAAGCTCTATTCCTTAGATTGTTCTAGGAGTTAGTCTAGAGTGGGAGTTAGAGTTGAGTCGAGTTGTGCTCGAGATTTCCGGAGTTGTCTTCTGGAGAGTCTGGTATAGCTCTTGTATCTTTCTTTCTTTGTAAGACTTTACCTTTATCAATATATTATCTTTTCTCTCTACTTTACTTAGTATTTACTTTGAGCATTACTATACTAGATATAGTCTTGTTATATGCTTTTGCTCTTTAATAGCCTTTACATCCATAGTCTGTGATCCTTGTGACCTTTCCTGTATGCGATCATTGCCTGTCATAGGGTGCTTTGATTATTGATTGTAGTCAAAGTAGTAAGTTGTGTGTAAGCGTGGTGCTTATACATCATCTTATCCTTGGTTATCGATTGCTGCACGGATTGTTTGTGGTAGCTAGCAAGAGGTGACAGCCTTGTCTAGTCGTTGTATTCCACCACGTGTTTATAGGCAAGTTCTTAAAAGGTAAGGCCCCCATAAGAAGAGGGCGCGGTCCGGTAGGAGTTTTGTCCTCCTACTGTTCTATCCCCTCGCCTAGCATACTTGTATTGAGAGACAAACTATAGTGTTTAGACTAGTTAATTAGCTAAGTATATTGAAGTAGAGTGATTTGCTTAGGAGTCCCTTTACTCGTCTCGTTGTCCTCCCACCTAGCTAGTCTATCTAGTCCGTTCTAAGTATCTTTTACCGTAGCTTCTTCATTCATCAACCCTTCCTATCACATATATCGTTTACCCCTCTATACTAGTTGGTACTAAGTTAAGGTGCTCTCTAAGATCTCTCTCTAATTATCATTTCTATCCCCGCTTTCCCTTGGGATAATATAAATTACGATACCTTGGAATACTCCTTGGTGAAGTGCTACTGTGGTATAATCTGTGTGCTTGCGGATTTATCCAATAATCATAAGAAATACCAATAGGCACCCACGCGGCAACCGGCCCGTGAAAGCTGCAGCACTCGCCTCCCCAATTAAACCGCACTACACGCCAGTGCCTGTTTCTGAGAGGATGCGGCAGGGCTATAAATGGTAAAACAGTCCAAAGGTTCAGGGCTCGCAGTTCGGAGTTTGACCAACAGGGAGCGGCGTCCCGCACTACTCCCTGATGGAAAAACATGACGTGCCCACATTGGACCAACAAGGGGGGTCGTCAGGTTTTCTGAGCGACCGCACGGCACCGACCCGCCCACTTGACTCCGCTGTCAGGTGGCAGCACAACGCAACACCGACTCGTCGCGTCGAAGTGCACCAGTCGAAGATCAACAGTACGCCCCGTGGTAGAGTTAGCGTACAGGTCAGACTCTGACCCCGCGCGTACGTGCAAAGACTCCTCGCCTCCTCACCCCCCGAGGAGAGCGAAAGGCTAAGCACTATATAAGTCAATCGAATAAGCCCTTAGGAGAAAAAAACATCCTCCTAAGGCCTCGGGGGCTACACTCGTCGGGTGCGCTCGCGCACACCCACCGGAATCCAAAAACTTAGCCAACCACCATAAACACTCTCGGAAGCCTCCGATGCAGTCCCGAACACTACATCGCAGGTTCGGGGGCTACTGTCGGATACCTGAGAATAGGGTACCCTAACAGCGCACTTCGCGAAGACAAAGTCACCCTCAGAAGCTTTCCGCCCCATCCGAGCCGGGATGACGTCATCACTCCCGAGGGCTCCCCGCTCCGACCAACCCGGGGAACAACACCCCCCTCGGGGGTCTTCCGCCTCGTCCGAGCTAGGGTGACATCATCCGTGACGCCACCTACCCTCGGAGGCTTCTCCGCCCCGGCCGAGCGGGGCGACGTCATCCATGACGCTTCCACCCTCGGGGGCTCTTCCGCCTCGCCCGAGCTAACGTGACGTCGTCCGACGACACCGCCCTCTCCCAATGGCGCTACCGCCACGGCTGACCCGTGGTGCCCAAGCCTATCGTCAAAGGGTCCACAGTACCACTCGTCCTTAGGGATGGGGTCCCAAGGCATGAGCCACCATGCCTAACCCTATATACGCCCTACAGTATGAGCTCCTGTGCTGACTAACCACCGATTGACGCTCGTCACACTCACGTCATCCATGGCGTCCTCAGCCTTGTACGACGGAACGCGGGGGTGCCTGGCCATGTGTTGCCTACCTCCGCCCATGCCCTAATCAAAGAATAGTGACGTTCCTGGCTGCAAGGCGCGATCTTCTCCAAGAAGGAAGGCAACAAAAAGCCCAAAAGCGCTCCCAAGACGACAGCCCAAGCTGGGCCCACGTTCTCTCTCCCTCTCCAATTGTACTCTATCATCTCTCCCTACGTATAAAGGGGGAGAATGGACCCTCAATCTCTCTCTCTCTCGACACTCTGAAACACACACACTCGCGCTCACGCGAGCTCCCACCAGAACCAAGAACCTATACGCACGAGACCTGGGAACCAGCTTCCCTCTCTCCACCTGCTTGTAGCTCCCCTCTACGAGCTCCCCGCGCTCGGTAACACGACTCCGCGACGAACTGGACGTAGGGTGTTCGAGCCTGAACCAGTATAAACCCTGTGTCCTCCGAGCGCAACCATCTGATCTCCGACACGCTTAGAAATTTACTCGTTGGCTGTCTAGACCCCGCCATTTTAGACACCGACAGATTCTGGTGGAGTGCTATTCAAGTCCATAATGATTGTGCCATTTGTAGCCTACAATGAAAAGATAATGTGCTAGTACAATACTATTTATGTTTTTAACACAAGGTACCACCAACAATATTGATTTGGGTAACGTAGGCACCTCAATTAAGCAATAATAGTAGCACTTTGAGACAATAATATCTTTTCAAATAGGCAACATAAATTTTTTTAACATATGCATCCTTTTATATCTCTATCTAGCAACAAATTTATGACATCTTATTCTTGTTTGAACATGCAGGATACAGGTCATGTAGACACAAGATATAGATCATGTACAGAAAAGATATGCAAATTCCTAGGGACTATGTATAGCGTTGTGCTTGTGCTCTAAAAAACTACAAATGCATGATAGGAATCTTACTACATGTATTTCTTTTTCTTTATACATTGCCCCTTTTTGATGAACGTGTACCACTAATACCTAAAAGCATATATCTTAGGCCCTGTTTGGATCCCTAGAATTGAATTCATTTTAATAATCATAATTTAGAGACATATTAATTAAGCTAATATGATTATATATGGATTATAGTTGCATATTATTGTTCACTATATGAGAGCTACTTATTTGTTGTATTTCTATCGTCGAAGAGGGAGTTTTAACAACATATTATAAGTTACGAATAGAATTATGGAATGATGATCTATAGAATCAATTTTCATCCCTCACCCTATGAATTTGAGATGGGCTTAAATGTGAACTTTAAAAAATTGTAGAATGTCAAATTTCAAGCTAAATAACTTAATTTATTAAGATAAATTTAATTCCTCCAAATGAAGAGATCCAAACGGCCCCAAACCTAATTTACCTTTGTTTCATAATAAGCGGGTCGGTATCATTGTGTGTTCTGCGCAGGCCAACAATCCAGCCTGAAAAATGGCGGAAAATCTTTTCTTCTGTGCACTAACACCATCCAGCCATTAGTATTGTTGCCAAAAAAAGAATATACTAGTTCTATTTTACTAAAAACAACAGCAAGACCGTGCGGATAGTTTATATTACGGACGGGCCGTGCATTAGGCGCTCCCTAAAATTAATATCATTATTAGTGCCGATTTTAGCATTTTTCACTCTGGAAGATACACATACAGCCTCACAACAACCGTTGAAAAGGAAAATTCAGTACACGATGGCCACAGACATGCAAGAGCTGAAAGTAAATTTTGGGTAGTAGAGGTCGAACTTCCAAGGCTCTTGCTACCTCGAGTCCACAACGGTGCCTTCTGGAAGCGCCGACAGGTGCACAAGAGGGACATGAGATTTCAGGGAAGCATTGGCACCAGTGATCTTGGTTTCCTTTGTTCTGTTGAGCACCTTCCTCACCTCGTTTGCAAGCTCTATGATTGAATCATCTTCGTGGCCTGAAGAGGGTAGCATAAGCACAATCTGATGTTTAAGTCTTAGGATGTAAATCTTTGACTTAGCAGAAAGCGCATACATGAACTACTCCTAGGTAATACCATATTTTATGGTGTAACACATGGGTATAAACAGACAGATATTCGAGTGTTACCACTTCAAACATATAAAAAGAGGTTCTCTTACTTATGCTGGCTAATGCCTTCTCCATTGAGAACAGGTAATCCCTATTATAGCCAGTAGGGCCATTGGCTCTAGCAATTTGCCTGCCATTGCAGACAAAATTGTAGAACATGTCAGAATTTGATGCTTGATGATCAAGTAAAACGTCCAAAAGATCAATAAAGGAGTGCAATGTCTCACCTTGCCATATCCTGCAAAGGAGCAGGGCCAAGGTAGTACTTGTTGCCAATTGGATCTGGAATGGACACAAAACTGCATGAACACCAAGTAATGAGTTCCATAGAGAAACAACAACGGATAGCATGGAATCGGTATAATTGGTTTTGGAATTTTGATCCTTACACTAAGACGCCCGTCACAGCTGGTTTCAGGGGATCTCCTTCCTGAACATACATCAAGGGAACATGAGAGTTCTGAAAGAAAAAGAAAAACTAGTTCAAAACTAATTGCTCAAACAAATAAATACTACCTTGTAGAAATCAATGGATATCTTCTGGTCATACTCACACTCTCTTCTCTCCAAGTACTGAAATGCCAAGGTAAACTTTCAGTGTAATTCAAGTGTCACAAATATAGTTGTCATTTCTTTTGAACTGCAAAACACAGGGGAGAAAAGCAGTGCACCTGCATTGCTTTTCGCTCTTTTTCTGGACCACCCTTGACGCAATATGCAATTCCCCACTGCCAAAAAGAAGAGTTTAAACTGTAAATAGAATCAATATAAGGAAACTAGTATGGGAATGTCAAATGTGAGTAGCATCTGATGGAAAGAACTTGGAATGCACATACCAACATTCATCAAAAACAAAAAGTCAGACCTAAAAGTGCCCACCAAGCGTTTGACACAAAAGCGCTATTAATAGAGTAGAATACAAACATGCCAAGCATGCTCTCAAAATAGGTTAGAGCTTTCGAAAGATGAGAAATTGTGGGTGGATTCCAGATGCCAGCTATTGATCTTGCATGAGTTTCAGGCGATGTACATGTTGTGTTAAAGTCAGATATGCTTGTCCATATATATCTACTGCCCGTGGAATAAGTGAGAACTTCCCTAGGCCGTTTGCATCACTCAGATGGTCATGGAAATGACACTCAGTGTAACTATTGTCATACTAAATTCGCCTCCTAAAGAAAGGAAACAGTGTTGTACGATACCATTTTAAGTGTACAGAATCACATGCAATAAGCTACGATAATTCATCTTTGCAACAAGAACACTGAAAACAGGGGAAATAAGGATGGACATGAAGTGGTTTCTTACGCATATGGCCTCGTCGTCAGTTTCAAGCGTGCAGGTCCTCGCCGGGTGCTCCGGTGTGCCTCTGTGGTCAATGCAAGCTGAAGGGAAAATAACAATGGAGGAAGTTGAGTTTGAGGTACGGGTTGGCGAGGGTGTACCCAAGCAAGCGCCTGCAAACAAACATGAAACATCCATACCGAGATTGAAGGTGCGCTTGTAGCCCTTGATAAAGCCGAGGATTTTGTCATCGAGGGACCCGTAGCCGAAGACCCACAGCACCATCCCGCAGCTTGTTGTGTATCCGATTCCTCTGCAGAATCAGAAGCAGAAACAGAGTCAGATTCACAGTCCCAATCCGAACCATGGTGGTATTCGCTAGACGAGAACCCTCCGAAAATGAATCCCAAAAAACAACAAAACCCAATGCTTGCGCCGGCATGCAGAGCATCCTCCAAATCCGACCATCACACGGCATTACCCAATGGCGGCATCCCTGCCCAACCCCACCAGAGAATCCCCATCCATCGAAGACCAGCAATCACCTGGAGGAGAAGCCGGAGGTGGGGCGCGGCCGGCAAGAAGGACGCGCCGACAGGCACGGGCGGGCGGGCAGGAAGGATCTGGGATTTTGGGGTGTCTCCTCGTCCTGTCCAGTCCCGAGCCCCCGCGCGGCTCGGCCTTGCTGCCTCACCGAGCCTCTTCGCCGACTTGCCTGCCTGGGGATTCGGAGAAGAGAAAGAGGGAGGAAGCAGCGCTGGGGGGGCCGCCTTTATATCGCACCAGGCGCCAGCATACGCACACGGACACGGCACACGGCCTGTCCCGGTCCCGGCGCAACGAGCGAGGGGATGACCCGGATGAGGATCAGGACGGGGTGGGCTGTGCCCGGTGGTCACCGCTGGCACGTGATGGCCCCCGGCGTGCGTGCGGCCTCTCCTGCCGCGACCGGCCGTTTACCACGGGATCTCGCAGGAAAAAGGAGGCCCTGTTTTTTTTCGTCGTAGCGGTTGCGGGGCACGCACGTGAGAAAGGCATGGGCGCTGTACGGACCTGGGCGGCTCGAAGATGCCGCTGGCTTCAAACCAACGGCACGTGCAATGTATCTAAACGGGTTTGGGCGCTAGGGGGCCATGGAGAGGCTTAAGTTCAATGAACGAGAGGTCAGACTGCCTGTTCATCGGGGGTTAAGGCCGGCCACCGACTCTCACGCGTCCAGCGGGTCAAATTCTGTTAAGAATCGGCCTATTCACGGATTCCTATATCTATTTTCCCGTTTCCGATCTCAAGAAAGAGACGTATAGAAATTGTAGATAGATCTCGTCTCCCTCTCCCAATCCTCAAGGACAGATAAGAAACACACAGGAGACAAGTATATAAGGGAGGAGGTATTTCTTCATTAGTCTATATAGGTGTACATATAGTCCTTTATATATAGATATGTCTTCCGGACAAATTAAATATGGTAACCATCATGACATACATGGTATAAGCCAAAGGCATATATGGTATGAGTCCATCAATCCTCTAATTGAGGAATTCTTAACATTGCCCTTTGGACGAATACCATGACAAATACATGCCTCGTTAAAACTCTAAAAACCCAATGAGAAAAATATAGAGAAATAGCACATTATTGTCGTTTAATGCATTTGCACATTATTGACTCATTAAAAACCTTACATGAGAAACTTCAGGAAAACTTATCAAGGGAAAAAGAGTACAACATTTGTCTTCAAGACAAATTGTGATCTTCTGAATCATATCATTTGAATTCCATAGAATTATGATCAAGGGTTAATATTGTCGACGAAATATACGTCGCAGTCTACCTAGGGGGTACCCTACGGTAGTAGATTGTAGGCGGAGGTGTGGCGACGACGATCAAGTGTAACACAGAGAGCGTAGACACGACGATTTATACAGGTTCGGGCCGACAAATCGTCGTAATACCCTACGTCCTGTGTTTTGGTAGCTGGATTGATCTTGCGTATTAGGTTACAAGATCTGTAGATGATCTAACAGAGGTTGTGAGAGGTTTTTTGAGGGGGTCTCTGCTCGCCTTATATAGCCAGGGAGCAGGGTTACAATTCCCATATCCTAACAGATTACGATGGGTTCCCTATGGAAAGGGGTCCGAGTCTATCTACTAGGATCTTCCTTGGCGAGCAAGACTTCTTCGGAGTCCTTGGCGAGCACGGCGGGCTGGTCACGTGCCGCAAGGCCTCGCGGGCTGGGCCGACTTCGGATCGGCAGGCCCATAAGGTCCCTAGGGATATGCCGAGGTAATATCCCCAACAAGTCCCTGACCACGTTGCATTCTTCTGGCGAGCCCGCAGCGTCATCCTCGGGGGTGTTCAACTTGTCACCATCACGCGGAGGTGGTCGTCGTAGAGTCCCGAGCAGGGTGGCTGGTCGAGGTGCTGCTCGGAGAAGTCTCCCGACCAGGTCGGGCTGGTCGAGAACGTCGTAGCTTGATGCGCGAGCTGGTCGTCTTGCCAGATGCTACGGCTGCTTGTTTGAAGAATGTGACGTGCTGAAAAAGAAAAAACTTTTGGAAAGTCCTTCCCTGGTGAAGTGTACCCACTTAGGCTCTGCAAAAACAACATAGAAAACAGCAGAGCTTTACCGAAAAAAATTAGTACATTCACCGCAAGGTGAAGTGTACCCACTTAGTCCCCGAGCATGGTAGCAGGTGAAGTATGCACGTGGTGCCATGCTTTATAAAATAGTGCATAAGGTATGTAAACGAAGACTGAAGCATAAGTTTGCAAAAAAACGACTGCAAGTACCAGCTTCTTGTATCAGGATCATATATTGAAAATTAAAGAACTGAAGTATAAGTTTAGTAAGAAACGATTGCGAATACCCGTAGTCCCCGAGCCTGATGGAAGGAGCTTGAAGAGGTTCTTGCATTGGGGTCATTTGCTTTTCATTCGCAGTCCCTGGGTGTTGTCCTTCGGCGCCTTAGCCGTAGTCCCCGAGGCTTGCTCTGTGCGTAGTTGGACGAAGCCCCCGAGCCTGGTCGGGAATGCGATCAATGCTCGGGGGTAGTTACTGTCGTCGGAGTCCCCGAGCTTGTTTGTGCCATCCACTCTGTGAAACTTGTCGGTCAGACTGCTGTAGTCATCTGACGTTGCTGCATAAGAGTAACAAGTCTGTTCGTCCAGTCCCCAGGACTGTAGCGTTGGTGATATTGCAAAGAAAAAATTATCAGCCGTAAATCATGTAATTAACTATAAGTAGAAATGGAAGGAGGAAAAAGAAGTAAATGAGCCAAAACAACGGGGCGGCCAGCGGCCCAGTTCACGGCGCAGAAAGTGGGCGTGGCGGTTCCTTATTTGGTCATCGCGGTTTCCCAAAAACCCTCGACTGGGAATCGTTGTGCCCCAAGGTATAAAAGGGAAGTGGCAGCGGCGGCGATCTTCGTTTCCTGGTGAAGTGTACTACGTTCCTCTATCCGCTTTTCTCCAGCTCTGTGATCCACTGCAATCTTAGTTCTTTGTCGTCCTATCCTACCGATGGCACCTCGGAAGAGGCCAAATACTCGCTCGTCGGTGAAGAAGGAGGGAAAGACTTCAAAGATGATGGATGTGCTTCCGGATTGGACCCAGTATTGGTCCAGATGTACTTTGAAGGAGGAGGATATTCAGCTTCTTGTTACCGCTGGTATTCTTCAGGACAAGTCCATTGTGGATTGGAGGCGGGCGACCAGTGAGGAGTTCCCGACCCCTAATACTGGTGATCTTGTTGTCTTTGAACCTTTCTTCTGGCGTGGATTCGGGGTTCATGTTCACCCCTTTCTCCGGAGTCTCTTGGAGTTTTACAAGATTGCGTTGTGCAACCTCCATCCCAACTCGACACTGCACATCGCAGTTTTTGTGCATTTCTGTGAAGCGTATTTGGGGATCGACCCGCATTTTGAGTTATTTCGTTATTTCTTCCGTCTCAAGCCGAACGGGACCGCCACATCCTGAGTTGTCGGTTCTGTGCACCTTCAGCTCCGGGAGGGTATGGCGGATGTGTATCTTGCTACTCCGTTGCCTTCGAAGGTTGCGGAATATGGGGTATAACGAAAAACATATCACTTTATTTATTTATTGGGATAGAGAGTACAAATTTCATTGACCCGCTTCAAGTATCTGGACTATTTGTATTGCAGGAATCGTAGGCCTTCATGCGTAGATGCGAGAGGGGCTGGCGTCAATGATTGATGCTTGCGTTTCCTTTGACCTCTTGGCGGTAGGGTTGTCGTTAGTGCTAGAGCTATATTTGTCGTGGGGACGGGGCCTCCCGGCGGCGTTTATTGTTTGCTGTTCACACTCATATGCGACTTTCAGGTCGGTGCGGAGGCTAAGGATGTCTTGCTGTGTCGGGATCTTCAACACCATGTAGGTGTAGTGCGGTACTACCATGAGCTTTGTGAGTGTTGGACGACCAAGGATCGCATGGTAGGCTGTTTGGAAGTCAGTGACGATGAAGTTGATGTTCTCGACTCTGAAGTGGTTCTGGTCGCCGAATTGCACGAGGAGTGTAATTTAACGCGTTGCTGTCGTCGACTAGCACTTTCCTGAAATGGCACGTCACGATGGTTGGGTCGATGATGAGTGGAAAACGGCCAGGGTACCTGTAGTCCGTCCAACCCCGGAGAAACTAATAGGCTGCTCCGACTAGTCTAGGTAGCGGGCGTCGATCGAATCGTCTCTATTGGCGGCGACAGAGTAAATTTCTTTGCGAACTTGGCGACGTCGTCTTTCTCCTTCAACGACCATGCTACCACCGAAGATGGAGTACGTTGTTGAAGGTGGTCGGAACTTTGGTGCTGGTGGGTCTTGGTCTTCGCTCTTACCGGAGTTTGCTCTCTTGTCTCTTCTTCCCTTCACTACTGACTTAAGGAGTTTGCAGTTTCGCATGGAGTGCTTGGAGTTCTTGTGGATGGGGCAGGGGTCGTGGAGGATCTTCTCGTAACTAGCGTTGTAGTCTGTCTTTGATTCGTCGTCTGCGTTGCCGACGTAACTGTTGTCTCACCTATAGTTGTACCTGTGCGGGTAACGCTCGGAGCTGCCCGACCGGTGGTCCCAGTGATGACCGGCCCTTCCAGCGCTACGGTAGTCTGGTCGGCGGTCCCTGTCCCTCTCGCGTTTCGGGAGACAGGAGTAACGTCGTCTGTTCTCCCTGCTTCGTGTGGCGTTGTCTTGGTTGGTGTGGGGAGTCCCTGCCAACTTGCTTCTGGATTCGTCGGCGGACGAACCATTGGAGAAAACGGGGGTGGCCTCCATCTCGCTATCGTGGTGAGTGCTGTCGGCAGAGGTTTGAAAAATCATCCTTCCGAAGCCTGGGGGCGCTCTGGGAGGTCGCTGGTCGATCTGGAGGAATCAGGTGTTTCAGGTCTCGCGGTAGCGACTGAGCCTGAAGAGGCCGTGCCACCGAGGGATACTGCCTGGCCGGAGTTACTGGAGATCGGGGAGGGACATCAATATGCTTTGTTCTTGAGTGTTGAACCGGATTGTTGGTTAGCTTGAATGCACTTTCATTGTCACATAGCAATGGCACCTTCTTGAATTTGACTCCAAAATCATTCAAAGTAGCTTTCATCCAAAGTATTTGTGCACAACAACTCCCCGCGCTAATGTATTCGGCTTCGGCGGTAGAGAGTGCCACACTATTTTGCTTCTTTGATGACCATGAGACAAGTGATCTTCCAAGCAATTGACATGTGCCCGATGTGCTCTTCCTTTCTATCTTGCAACCCGCATAATCCGAGTCAGAGTATCCAAGTAACTCAAAGTTTGATCCTTTAGGATACCACAACCTAACATTTGGTGTATGCTTCAAATATCTCAATATCCTCTTTGTGGCCTTCAAATGACTCTCTCTTGGAGAAGCTTGAAACCTTGCACACATACATACACTAAACATGACATCCAGTATTGATGCGGTCACATAGAGCAAGCTACCAATCATTGATCTATATAGCTTTTGATCTACCATGTTGCCACTAGCATCACTATCCAAGTTTCCATTTGTTCCCATTGGTGTGCTAATTGACTTTGCTTCATCTAGATTGAATTTCTTGAGCATGTCTTTGATGTACTTGCCTTGACTTACAAATGTGTCATTCTTCATTTGCTTTACTTGAAGACCAAAGAATTAACTAAGTTCACCGAGCATGGACATCTCAAACTCATTAGCTATCGTGTTGCCAAATTCTTCACAAAACTCTTGATTGGTTGACCCAAAGATGATGTCATCCACATAGATTTGCAACACAAACAAGTCCTTGCCAATCTTGTTGGTGAATAGGGTAGTATCAACCTTGCCCATAATGAATCCCTTAGAGAGGAAGAAGTCCCTCAACCTCTCATACCATGCTCTAGGTGCTTGCTTCAAGTCATATAATGCCTTTCTAAGCTTGTACACATGGTTGGGTTTCTTGTCATCTTCAAAACCGTGTGGTTGTTTAACATATACCAATTCATTGATGTACCCATTGAGAAATGCACTCTTCACATCCATTTGATAGAGCTTGATGTTGTGAGCACAATCATAGGCCAATAGAATCCTTATTGCGTCTAGCCTTGCCACCTGTGCATATGTTTCTCCAAAGTCAAGACCCTCTACTTGAGTGTAACCTTGTGCAACTAGTCTTGCTTTGTTCCTCACCACTATGCCATCTTGATCTTGTTTGTTGCGAAAGACCCATCTTGTGCCAATAACATTGTGGTTCTTTGGTCTCTCAACTAGCTCCCAAACTTGATTTCTAGTGAAGTTGTTGAGGTTTTCATGCATAGCATTCACCCAATCAATATCTTGCAAAGCTTCTTCAATCTTGGTTGGCTCAATAGATGACACAAAGGAGTAATGTTCAAAAAATGAAGCCAATCTTGATCTTTTTTGCACACCTCTTGTGATATCTCCAATAATATGATCCAAAGGATGATCCCTTGCAATAGATGTAGGTTGGAGTGTTGGAAGTTGATTGCTTGTACTTGGTTGGTCATTGGATTGAGATGATGAACTAGCCTCTTGTTGATCTTGAGTTGGAGAGGATGAACTAGCTTGATTGTCATTTGATTGCTCATTGGATGGAGCATGCACTAGATAGTCATTATCTTGCTCTTCCTCCACTTGCCTCGGCCTAATGTCCCTAATGTCCATATTCTTCATTGCATTAGCCAATGGTTCACCTCTCACATCATCATGATTGTCAATTTCATCTTGAGAGCCTTGTGTTTCATCAAACTCCACATCATGTACCTCCTCAAGTATGCCATGAGTAAGATTCCATACTCTATATGCTTTGCTTGTAGTTGCGTAGCCAAGTAGGAAGCCTTCATTACATTTCTTCTCAAATTTGCTCAATATTGCACCTTTCTTCAAGATATAGCATTTGCAACAAAACACTCTAAAGTATGCAATATTTGGCTTTCTTTCATTCAATAGCTCATAAGGTGTCTTCTCAAGCATCTTGTAGCAATAGAGTCGGTTGCTATAATAGCAAGCCGTGTTGATAGCTTCGGCCCAAAAAGAATCACTCACATTGTATTCACTAAGCATAGATCTTGCCATATCAATGAGTGTCCTATTCTTCCTCTCAACAAGCCCATTTGATTGAGGTCTATACTTGGCCGAGAATTGATGTTTGATTCCATATTCATCACATAGCTCATCAACTCTTGTATTCTTGAACTCACTACCATTGTCACTTCTCACTTTCTTGATAGTTGTTTCAAATTCATTTTGGCATCTCTTGACAAAGATATTGAATGTATCAAATGTGTCACTCTTGTCACTAAGAAAGAAGACCCATGTATATCTAGTGAAGTCATCAACTATCACAAAGCCATATTTGTTTCCTCCAATGCTTGTATATGTGGTTGGCCCAAACAAGTCCATGTGCAAGAGCTCAAATGGTTTGCATGTACTCATCATACTCTTGCTAGGGTGAGTATTTCCAACTTGTTTGCCGGCTTGACAAGAGCTACATAGCTTATCTTTCTCAAAGATCACATCTTTCAAGCCTCTAACTAGATCATGTTCGACAAGTCTATTCAATTGCTTCATCCCAACATGACCAAGCCTTCTATGCCATAACCAACCCATGCTAGATTTGGATAGCAAGCAAGTTGACAATTGAGTTTCTCTAGCATTGAAATCAACCAAGTATAGATTCTCATATCTAAAACCTTTGAAGATCAAATTAGAGCCATCTACACTTATGATCTCTACATCATCAACTCCAAAGATGCATTTAAAACCAAGATCACAAAGTTGAGCTACGGATAGCAAGTTGAAGTTCAAGCTCTCTACTAGCAACACATTGGATATGCTCATGTCATTGGATATTGCAATCTTACCAAACCCTTTGACTTTGCCTTTAACATTGTCACCAAATGTGATAGAATCAACCCCATTGCAATCATTTGGCTTGATAGAGTTGAACATTCTTGAATCTCCAATCACATGTTGAGTGCACCCACTATCAAGCACCCAATGCCTCCCTCTGGATTTATAATTGACCTACAAAATAATTCAATTCTTCTTAGGTACCCATACTTTCTTGGGTCCTCCAAAGTTAGTGACTAAGGACTTAGGTACCCAAATAGCTTTCTTCTTTGAGCTCCCATTGGGAGTACCCATGTACTTAGCTGTCACACCTTTCTTGCCCTTGGTAAGTATATAACTAGAATCAAAGCGAATAGATGCAATTGTAAATTTTATCTTGCTTAGATTTAGTTTGCAATGTTGCTCATCATGCCCTACTTGCTTGCAACTTGAGCAAAACCAGCCATTGCTCTTCACAAAGCGAGGCTTTGGAGTTGCAAAGGCCGCCTTGCCTTTCTTGGGGGTATAGCCCAATCCCTCTTTGCAAAGAGAGAACCTTTGGCTACTCAAGAACTTAAGCAAGCGGGCGTCTCCACCATAGGCATTGCCTAAGGCTAGAGTGAGCTTACCAACCTCCTTCTTAAGGGTCTCATTCTCAGCCATTAGTGAAGCATCACAAGTGAAACCATCACTAGTAGAAGAGATAGAGTTAGAAGTGCTACAAGAAGGGTTAGTTGGGGTGATGATGATGGGTTCATAGAAAGATTCATTGATTATGTCACAAGTTGTTCCCATGTTACTTGTTGAAACATGCTCTTTCTCCTTTTGCTCAACAAGAGATGAGTGAGCTTTTTCAAGCTTAGAGTGAGCTTTTCCAAGCTTCTCATGGGCTACCTCTAGCCTCTCATGAGAAAGATTGAGCTCATCAAAGGATTGCTTGAGAGCTTGGAGCTCTTTCCGCAATGCTTTGCACTCCTTTATCTTGATGTCAAAGTGAGTCTTAGCATCTTCCAACATTTCAACTAGTTCATCTTTAGTGGGTTCATCATCATCATCATCACTAGAATCACACTCATCATTGGATTGTACCTTAGTGGACCGAGCCATGAAGCATGTCGATGGAATGTCAAAGAGAGAGATCTTGTGCTTCATAGCAATGCTTGCAAGATCCTTCTTCTTGCTTGATCTCCTCTCATCATCACTTGAGTCATCATCATCACTTGAGGAATCACTATCCCAAGTGACAACATATGAACCTCCCTTCTTGTTCTTCCTGAGGAACATCTTGTTCTCTTTCTTTTCTTTCTTCTCTTTCTTCTTGCCCTTCTTCTCATCTTCATTGTCACTATGATGAGGGCAATCCGCAATGAGATGGTCCTTGCTATTGCACTTGAAGCATCTTCTATCCTTCTCATTGAACTTGTGTGAGTTCTTCTTCCTTCTTGCTCTATAGCCCTTCTTCTTCATGAACTTGCCAAATTTCTTGACAAATAGAGCCATCTCTTCTTCATCATCATCACTTTGGCTTGAGCTTTCATCATTGCTTGAATCATCATACTTGATCTTCTCTTTGCCCCTTTATGATGATGTGGCTTTGAGTGCCACACTCTTCTTCGTGTCATCCTTCTTCTCCTTGTTCTCTCTTATCTTGTCCTTGTCTTCTCTAAAGGTGTCATCGGTAATCACCTCACCAAGAACTTGGTTTGGTGTCATTGTGTCCAATCCGCTTCTCACCAATAGAGTGACTAGCATCTCAAATCTTGAGGGAAGACTCCTAAAAAATTTGAATGAGGAGTCCTTGTTCTCCACATTATCTCCAAGTGACTTGAGGTCATTGACAAGAACCTCAAGCCTATTGAACATTTCCGGCACATTCTCATCTTCCTTCATCTTGAAGCTTGCAAATTTCTCCTTCAAGATGTATTCCTTGGCCCCCTTCATGGATTGTGTCCCTTCATAAGACTCTTCAAGTTTCTTCCATGCATCATGAGCACTCTCAATGTTCTTGATTTGCTCAAACGCTTCTCTTGAGATTGCTTCATAGATGACACTCAAGGCAATGTCATTGTTTTGGAGCTTCTCCTCCTCGGCCAGGGTGGGTGCCGCTTCATTTGCTACCTCAAACTTCTTGTCGACCACCAACCATATCTTCCGGTTGATTGATTTGATATGGGTTGTCATAAATGCCTTCCAATAGCTATAATTGGTGCCATCAAACTTGGGTGGCCTCTTGGTGTTGTTGATTTGAGCCATTTTAACACCGTAGAATGTTAAGCCTTGTAAGAATGGTGTACCGGCTCTGATACCACTTGATATGGCTAGAGGGGGGGTGAATGGCCTATTAAAAATTCTACAACAACACTTAGGCAAACTTGTTAGAATAAAACACGGCGTAAGCAAGTTTGCACTAGCTCTAAGGGTCGGCAAGCCTCCTACCAATTCTAGTTACTAGCAAGATAGATACTTAAGCACACAAATTAGCTAGCAACCTAGAAAGCTCTAAACAAGACTACACAAGACTAGAGAGCTACTCTACTTTGCAAGAATGTAAAGAATGAAGTGCAAAGCTAGAGTTAGGAAGGTTATACCGCCGCGAAGAGAATACCAATGAGATAACCAATCAATCACAAGATGAATCCTCGGTAGAGAAACAATGAGACACAATATTTTTTACCGAGGTTCACTTGTTTGCCAACAAGCTAGTCCTCGTTGTAGCGATACACCTACTTGGAGGTTCACACGCTAATTGGCATCACACGCCAAACCCGTCACCGGGTGCCGCAAAACCAACACAAGATAGGGATCTACAAGCTACGAGCAATCCACTAGAGATACCTTTTGCGAACTCCCGCAGGGAAGGTTCAAGAACTCCTCACAATCCACCAATCGGAGCTGGAGACAATCACCTTCCTCCGCTCGTCGCTCCAAGCCGTCTAGTAGGTGGCAACCTCCAAGAATAACAAGAACTCCCACGACAACAACGATCACCAAGTGCCACTAGTATGCAATCAAACAAGCAATGCACTTGGTTCACTCAATCTCTCATGAAATTAGCAAGTGTATCAATGAGAATGAGTGGTGGAGGCTCTCACAAATGAGCACTAGTGTGTGAGTGATCAAAATGTGCAAGAGAGAGGCCCCAAGGGCCGGCCATACCACCTTATATAGCCCACACTCAAACACTAGCCGTTTAGCCCCCATTTTCCACTTCCTGTGCCACCTCCGGATGCTCTTTACACAGGGGGTCCAGACCATCAGCCGCGTCCGGACCCTTCACAAACCGAGCACCAACGGCTCTGCGAGGCACTCTGGACGCAGGCTCCGGACGCTCACCAGCCACTGTCCGGACCAATGCGAGTGCATCCGGTCAAACCCCCTTTCAAACTGTCTTCTTCCCGCGTGCGCCAAAGCACGCCACGTGGCTTCGGTCGCAACTATTCACAGGGTCCGGATCCACTGTTCATCGGGTCCGGAAATATTTTCCCGTGCACCCGAGAACACCCGAGAGCTCCCTCAGCTCCTCTTCTCCTCCGGACGCATGTCCGAAGCTGCTGTCCGGACTAACACCGACGTCCGGATCACCTCCTCCAGAGTCAATAGAGAGCAACAGGCCTCCGGACGCACGTCCGGATCCTAGTGTCCGGACTGCACACAGCGTCCGAAGCACTGCTCACAGCACTACCCAGCTAGGGTATGCCTCCGGACCCATGGCTGATGGTCTAGACTCGACCAAACCCTAGCGTCCGGACCCCAGTCCAGAGCTCTTTCTTCTTCTTGAACACTTCACCAACTTCTCCAAGCTTCCAAGTGCTAACACTAAGTGATCTCAACACTTGTGCATGTGTGTTAGCTTTTAGTTCACATTTATCTTGGAATTAGTTGGTTGTTTCACTAGTTCAATTGATTTTATATGCAATGCAAAGAACCTAGTGGCACATGATAACCGTAATCAAACACAAGAGCTCCCTCCTTGATAATACGGCTATCTATCCTAAATGTGATCACACTCTCTATGGTGTCTTGATCTCCAAACCGAAAATGGATTCCTATTTCACCTTTGCCTTGAATCCTTTTTCCATTTTCCTTTGCACTTGACCTCCACCATGCTAGAGCCTTGCAATCATCACCTTTGATCCATTAGCTCCATCACATGGCATGTACCAACCTATCTCATGATTCACACTTAGAGATCAAGGTTAGTACTTAGGTAGGTTTTATCAATTACTCAAAACCAAACACATGGGGACTCTCAACAAGGCTGTCACTCTCTTGCTAGATACCACAAACAATCCGTGCAGCAAGCAGTAACCAAGGTTAAGATGATATATAAGCACCATGCTTACACACAACTTACTACTTTGACTATGATCAACCAAAGCACCCTATGACAGGCAATGATCGCATACGGGAAAGGCCACAAGGATCACAGACTATTAATGTAAAGGCTAGTAATAAGCAAAAGCACACAACAACACTATAACTAGTATAGTAATGCTCAAAGTAAATACTAAGTAAAGCAAAGGAAAAGTAATATATTGAATAAAGTAAAGTCTACAAAGAAGGAAAGATACAAGAGCTATACCAGACTTCCCAGAAGACAACTCCAAAAATCTCGAGCATAGCTCAACTCAACTCTAACTCCCTTTCTAGACTAACTACGAAGAGAACTCTAAGTGATTGAGCTTGTAGGCTTGTCCACCATGAGTGAATAGGGGGGAGTGAGCCTCTATTTATAGTGGGAGGTGGAGTAGGGGCTACTCCATCGCTACGTCATCGATCTAGGAAGCTTCAACTCTCCACCCTTGGATCCACCGCCTCTAAACCGCCTTAGGATGGATGGTCTTGATCTTCAACATGTGTTTAATGTGTATGGAGGTCACCAGGGGTAGCACCGACCTAGGGGGGTATCGGCCGACCCCCCTATGCCTGTTGTGGGCCTTACCTTGGTCTTCTAGAACATGCCCCACAGGTCAGGGACCAAGTGGGGGGTGGTGCCCCTGGTAGGAGATCGGCCAGCCCCCTATAGGGGCCTGGGGCCCACCTCGGCCTTCCAGAAGGTGTCCCCACTTGTCATGTGGCTGGGTTGTTTCTTTTGAGATGTTTGTCACGTTGATCCCCTTGATTCGGGCCCATGGATCCATGTGAGGTGTATTTAAGCCGTTGGGAGGAAGCACAAGTTGATCCAAGGGATGAGGATCACTTGGGAGTGCTTCCCCTGGATCATGGCCACAGTGAGGGGCCTGGTGGGCCTAGCATGGGGTCGGCCGAACCACTATGTGGGTCCTAATGGCCCTCCTTGCTCCATTTCATCTAAATCTGCATCAAATACTTCATGGACATGTGGAACTTGTTATTTTATAAAATATTCTCATGATGTGATTATTTATCCTTGATCCTGAGGTTGTTGACAGAGTTTTGGTTATATAAAAGTGTATCATTATTGGTGTCAACAATGAAGAACATGGATATTGGGGACATTAAGCCGAGGCAAGTGGATGATGAGCAAGACAATGACTATCTAGTGCATCCTCCATCCAATGAGCAAATCAATCACAATCAAGCTACTTCATCCTCTCCAACTCAAGATCAACAAGAGGCTAATTCATCATCTCAATCCAATGACCAACCAAGTACAAGCAAACAACTTCCAACACTCCAACCTACATCTATTACAAGGGATCATCCTTTGGATCACATTATTGGAGATATCACAAGAGGTGTGCAAACAAGATCAAGATTGGCTTCTTTTTGTGAACATTACTCATTTGTATCATTTATTGAGCCAGCCAAGATTGAAGAAGCTTTGCAAGATATTGATTGGGTGAATGCTATGCATGAAGAGCTCAACAAATTCACTAGAAATCAAGTTTGGGGGCTAGTTGAGAGACCAAAGAACCACAATGTTATTGGCACTAGATGGGTCTTTCGCAACAAACAAGATCAAGATGGCATAGTGGTGAGAAACAAAGCAAAACTAATTGCACAAGGGTACACTCAAGTAGAAGGTATTGACTTTGGAGAAACATATGCACCGGTGGCAAGGCTAGAAGCAATAAGGATTCTATTGGCTTATGCTTGTGCTCACACTATCAAGTTGTATCAAATGGATGTGAAGAATGCATTTCTCAATGGGTACATCAATGAATTGGTATATGTTGAACAACTACCCGGATTTGAAGATTATAAGAAACCCAACCATGTTTACAAGCTTAGAAAGGCATTGTATGGTTTAAAGCAAGCACCTAGAGCATGGTATGAGAGGTTAAGGGACTTTCTCCTCTCTAATGGATTCATTATGGGCAAGGTTGATACTACCTATTCACCAAGAAGATCGGCAAGGACTTGTTTGTTTTGCTAATATATGTGGATGACATTATCTTTGGGTCAACCAATCAAGAGTTTTGTGAAGAGTTTGGCAATATGATGGCAAAAGAATTTGAGATGTCTATGCTCGGTGAACTTAGTTACTTCCTCGGTCTTCAAGTCAAGGAAATGAAGAAGGGCACATTTGTAAGTCAAGGCAAGTATATCAAGGACATGCTCAATAAGTTCAATCTAGATGAAGCAAAGTCAATTAGCACTCCAATGGGAACAAATGGAAACTTGGATAGTGATGCTAGTGGCAACATGGTAGATCAAAAGCTATAGAGATCAATGATTGGTAGCTTGCTCTATGTGACCGCATCAAGACCAGATGTCATGTCTAGTGTATGCATGTGTGCAAGGTTTCAAGCATCTCCTAGAGAGAGTCATTTGAAGGCCACAAAGAGGATATTGAGATATTTGAAGCATACACCAAATGTTGGGTTGTGGTATACTAAAGGATCAAATTTTGAGTTACTTGGATATCCTGACTTGGATTATGCGGGTTGTAAGATAGAAAGGAAGAGCACATCGGGCAAGTGTCAATTACTTGGAAGATCATTTGTCTCATGGTCATCAAAGAAGCAAAATAGTGTGGCACTCTCTACCACCGAAGCCGAATATATTAGTGCGAAGAGTTGTTATGCACAAATACTTTGGATGAGAGCTACTTTGAATGACTCTGGAGTCAAATTCAAGAAGGTGCCATTGCTATGTGACAATGAAAGTGCAATCAAGCTAACCAACAATCCGGTTCAACACTCAAGAACAAAGCATATTGGCGTCCGCCACCATTTCATTAGAGATCATTAATTGAAAGGGGACATTTTAATAGAGAGTGTGGGAACCAATAATCAATTGGCCGACATCTTCACCAAGCCACTAGATGAAAAGAGGTTTTGCAAGCTAAGGAATGAGTTGAACATACTTGATTTCTCCAACATTAGTTGATGCACCCCCACTTATATGACATGCCTCTACTCCAACAAAGCAAGGTACAAGTTGTTTGAAAGCATTCATGCATACTTTGTTAGGACTTGTGTAGAGCATATATACATCACTCATGCTTCTAGGCTCATTCATGAAAACCAAAATGAATTTGATGCTTATATGGTACCACTATTGCTTCTATGACTTGATATGATCTAGTGGTAGCATATGACATGTTGATGTGCTTGCAATCCTAGTGTTTGATCTATGACTATGAACTTCAAATGTTTAACTTAACATGGTCAAGATAACCATCTTAGCATGTGTGAAGAAGCTTGTCCATGGTTTGAACCGAGTTAAATGTTTTGGACAAGTAGTCTAGACCAAACCAAAGTTGAGAACAATCTTTCACCTCAGCTCACACCAAGGGGGAGTAAAACTTGAATGTCCATAATTGATCCTACCTTTTTGTGTCAATTGGATGACAAAGGGGGAGAAAATTTGAAAAGATATGTGAAAGGAAAATGTGAAAAGATATGTGAAACGGGGACAAATGAAAAATGCTTAAGGGGGAGAAATTGAAAGATAAATATGACAAAGGGGAGAAAAATGAACACCATTGTTGCATTTGATTGTTTGCATCCTCATATGTATTGTTGCACAAGTATTTCAAATTCAAATATTCATGCTTGTATGATGATTGCTAGTGATACAAATTGAATGATGACTGATCAACTAGCATGTATAAGTGTTAAATAGATACTATATTGTCTTTATTAAACTAATGCTTTCAAGTGAGTGTTAGTGGCACTCAAGTGACTCAAGTGGTATCTAATCTATCATGGTGCTAAGGGTGATTCTAAATTCTGCACTCCGATGGTATCATGCTTCAAAGGTCTACTCTTATACCTTAGCATCAGTTGGTAGCTATTTACTCTCCCATAATTTCTATCCATGCATATGTGCAAAACTTGAACAAAACTCATGAAGCACATATGTAGGGGGAGCTAATAACTACCAAACCGAATTTGTGTGACTTGTCCAAATCTAAAATCCTTGTTTCAAATGCTTGGACAAGTAACTCAAGTTCAAAATGATTATATTTCATATCTTTAAGAAAGGTTGTCATCAATTACCAAAAATGGGGAGATTGAGAGTCTCCTATGTGTTTGGTTTTGAGTAATTGATGAAACCTACCTAAGTACTAACCTTTGATCTCTAAGTGAACATTATGAGATAGGTTGGTACATAACATGTGAGGGAGCTAGATGGATCAAGGTGATTATGGCATAAGCTCTAAGCATGGTGGAGGAAATGGAAAAGGAATTCAAGCCAAAGGTGAAATAGGAATCCTTTTTGGTTTGGTGATCAAGGAACCATAGAGGGTGTGATCACATTTAGGATAGATAGTCGTACTATCAAGAAGGGAGCTCTTGTGGTTGATTGCGGTTATCATGTGCCACTAGGTTCATAAGCATTGCATTAAAATCAATTGAACTAGTGAAAAGAACCAACTTAATTCCAAGAAAATGTGAACTAGAAGCTAACACACATGCACAAGTCCTTGAACCACTTAGTGTTAGCCCTTGGAAGCTTCGAAGAAGTTGGGAGGCAGTTTTAGCAAAAAGAGGAGGTCCGGACGCTAGGTCCAGATGCTGGGGTTCTGCTGTCCAGACTTTTGCTTGCACATCCGGAGGCAAACCCTAGGTGAGCTTGTCAAGCAATAGAGGTCCAGACACTCGTTCGGAGAGGAGAAGCTCTCTGTTGTCTCTGGTGGTGAAGTTCGGACGGGGAGTTGTGTCCGGACGTACGACTCTGGACGCCGCGTCCGGAGTTCTGGCGCTCTCAGGTGCATTCTGTGTGGCATCCGGACGCTAGAAGCATTGGTCCGGACCCTCACTGTTGGTAGTGTCCGGAGACATGTGGCGTGCAGAGGCGAGCGCGGGAAGGAGCCGTTTGAAAGGAGGCTCGACCGGACGCACAGTCGTTGGTCCGGATGGCGCTCTGCGCGCTTTCGGAGGCCGTGTCCAGAGGTAAAATAGAGAGCTCGACTCTCGGCTGGTGAAGGGGTCCGGACGCTTCTAATGGTTCGGACCGCCTGTGAATTGTGCATCCAGAGGTGGCACAGAGACTCAGTTTTAGAGGGAAAATGGCTAGTTCTTTGAGGGAGCTATATATATGTGTTTGGTCGGCCTTGGGGAATGCTCTTGCACTCTCACTTCACTCATACACTTGTGCTTGCTTGAGATAGACTCCACCACTCATCCCCTTGACTTAATTGCAAATTTCATGAGAGATTAAGTGAACCAAGTGCATTGCTTCTTCGATTGCATTCTTATGGCACTTGGTGATCATCGTCATCGCGGGAGCTCTTGTTATTCTTGGAGTTTGCCAACTCCTAGGCGGCTTGGTACGACGAGGATCATTGAGTAGAGGAAGGTGATTGTCGTCGGCTCCGATCGGAGGATTTGTGAGGGGTTCTTGAACCTTCCCGTGGGAGTTCGCGAAAAGTATCTCTAGTGGATTGTGCGTAGCTTGTGGATCCCTATCTTGTGTAGGTTGTGCAGCACCTGGTGATGTGTTTGGCGTGTAATGCCAATTAGCGCGTGAACCTCCAAGTAGGTGTATCTCTACAACGAGGACTAGGTTGTTGGCAAACAAGTGAACCTCGGTAAAAAATCTTGTGTCTCATTATTTCTCTACCGAGGATTCATCTTGTGATTGATTGATTGGCATATCTCTCCGTGGCGGTATAACCCTCCTAACTCTAACTTTGCATTACTTTCTTTACTTTCTTGCAAAGTAGAGATTCTAGCTTAGCTTGTGTAGCTTAGTCTTGTAGCTCTAGTTCTCTAGATCTTGTGAGTGACATAGGTTATTTCTTGCTAGTGACTAGATTTGTTGTAGGTGGCTTGCCGACCTTTTAGTGCTAGTGCAAACATGCTTTACACCGTGTTTTATTCTAAAAAGTTTGCTTAGTGTTGTTGTAGAAATTTTTAAATAGGCTATCACCCCCCTCTAGGCATTTCTAGACCTTTCAAGGGTTCTATTTTTCCTTCTTGAAATGGAGAAGAGGTGTGGCGCTATGTCACATGGTCGTTGGCCATTTAGCCAAGAACTTGTCTAAAAGCACGCTCTATTCCCATCACCAATTGTCAGCATTGTGGATACCTCAAAAAGAAGTTTGTCAGTCTTGTCACATGGAGTTTCAGCTCCTAGCCACCATCAATATTTGCTGACCATTGCCACCACAACCATTGCAACCTTAGGGCCCTTGCAAATTTCCCAAGGTGGAGGATGCCCAAGCCTCTAGAGCATTTGGGTCTAGCACACCTCGGCCAATTGACCTTGCACCTTCCTCCCGTTAGCATCTTAGCTCTTTCCCATAGGAATTTCTTCCACTGTCGAACAATGTCCTTTAATGTCTATTTTGGGGCACGGAGGGATGTGAGGAAGTAGACTGCTTGCAAGGTAAGAACTGCTTTAACCAAAGTTAAGCGACCTACTGGATTAATTTTGCGATCGTTCCAAAGAGTGAGCTTGTTGATCGCTTTGTCTACAAGAGGCTAGAAATCCACTCGCCTTAGGCGTTTTGATGTTAACAACAAGCCTAGGTATTTAGTTGGGAAGCATGAAATGTCTGTCGGAGAGCCAACAAGAATTTTGTTTAGATTTATTCCTCCACAACATATAGGGATGATTGTGGATTTTTGAAAGTTCATTTTCAGTCCTGTAGTCTCACCAAACAAAGTTAGAAGCTCAGCTAGATCCAAGATATCTTCTCTAGTTGGCTCGACAAAAATTGTTGTGTCATCAACATACTTTGAAGCTCTGAGTGGAGTCGTTCTTCCACAGAGTCTAGATAGATGCCCTTTGTCTATTGCTAGATCAAGTAGCTTTGGACCATGCTTGATAGGCGTGTTTCGGATGCCTGTTGACGATAAGAATGACCCTTTTTGTCACTATCAAAATACCGTCAACATCCTTAGAATAGAAGAAAGGCAAGCATATCATGAGCATACTTTATCAAATAATTGGTTCCACATGTCCCTTGAATATTTGTATGCAGGCAATGGCAAATGGGGCATTTGAGAGTCTGTGGGCCCACTTAGGTAAGGATGGCAACGGGTCGGGTTCAGATTGGGTGGAGTCTCCATGCACCCAAAACCAAAACCCGAAATCGAAACCCGAAACCAAAACCGAAACCGATTCGGGTGGAAATTCATCACCAAAACCAAACCCACGGATACCCGAAACCGAACAGATACCCGAAACCCGAATGGATACATGAAACCCATGGATATATATACACATTTCACATGTATAAACAAGAGACAACAAATAATAAATATTTTCAGGAGTTAACTTTGAATAAATTTAATAATCTAAGTAAACAAATTATTATTAGCATATTATAAAATATGAATTTCAATTCCAAATGATTTATTTCGGATAGCCATAGGATATCCATGGGTGGAAAACCAAACCCAAAACCGAACCCGATCGGTTTTGGGGCCCCGAACCTGAAAACCGTGGGCAAAAAACTACCACCAAAAACAAATTGCTGGACCCAAAACCGCGGATATCCGAACCAAAACCGAACCGTTGCCATCCTTACACTTAGGCGGGTCGGCCGACCTCACTAAGAGGCTACTAAGAACTCCCATGCACCCATGATCTGAGTAACACATTCTAGAGTGAAATCCACTCTGTGATACCTCTCAATGGTTCTAGATCAAAGCACGAGGATCCATGGGCCCACAAGTATCTCGGAAAAATACCAAACTTCACTAAGGTGACCATGACATATGGGCCATGCTCCACACAAAAGGAGGAGGCCAGAAGCCTCAACTCCAGGTCGGTCGACCTAGAGTATGGGCCCAGAGGCCATCCATAGACCCCCTGACTAGTGGGTCAGCCTCTAGAAGAAAGGGGCAGATCCCACCTGCCATAGGGAGGTCGGCCGACCTGGCCCTGGTGCACAAAAGTTTCCCCAAGGTCTCCACCACCCTCCTGCATGCCGCCATGCATCAACTTGATCTCCACCATTGATTAAAGACGGTTACAATGACGGTTTGATCCTACGGTGGCTGATGAAGGTGGCGCGGATCACTGACATGGCACCGGAGTAGCCCCTACTCCACCTCTAGCTATAAATACCCCCTAGGCCTTCACTTGTAATCATGACTCATTGGAGAAAACCACTCTCTAGTAGCTTTAGCGAAGCTCTACAGTAGTGCTATGCTAGTTGGAAGAGAGTGAGGAGAGTCTGGAAGAGAGCCGGGCCTGTCTGGCATCTTCTCTGAGCTGTACCTCGGCGGATGCGATCCTCTTGTAAGTTCAGCACTTGTAAGTGATACATCCGAGTTCTTTATAGTATTTGATATTCTACTTCTGGCATAGCTATTATACATCTTTTCGCACTTGTTCATCACTTTACTTAGCGTGCTTTAGCCTTAAACATTGGGTTAAAGTAGTAAGAATAGTGTAGACGTGGTGTCTAGACTAGATCTTGCCTTTGTAAACCGCTTATGGCACGAATTGTTTGTGGTAGCTAGTAGGTGGTGATAGCCCTATCTAGTCTTTGTATTCCACCATGTGTGTAACATAAGTTCTTAAAGGTAGGGCCTCTGTTGGTATTTCTTATGACTATTGGATAAGTCTGCAAGCGCACAGATTATACCGATGTAGCACTTCACCGGGAGTATTCCACGTATCGTATTTTCCACGGGGAACGAGAAGTGATCTAACTAGGAATACGGGTATGTCCTATGATGGACCAAGGGAGACTATGATAACTGGGTTGAGAGGTTCGATATAGCAAAGATATCTAACAAGGTATAGCTGGTTATACTGGCTTTATGAGCCCTTCTCTTGTAGGAGGCGATGGGATAGATCAGAAAGAGGGCAAAACTCTAACCGGACCGCGCCATCATGTTGTATTGAAGCCCTACCTTTTAAGAACTTATCTGACACGCGTGGTGGAATACAAAGGCTAGATAGAGCTGTCACTTTCTACTAGCATCCATGAACAATCCACGCGATAAGCGGTTTACAAAGGTCAGATCTAGTCTAGACACCACGTCTACACTATTCTTACTACTTTAACCCACGCTTTTAAGGTTAAAGCACTCTACTTAAAGTAAAGCGATGAACAAGCAGGAAAAGGTGTATAACAGCTAACCCAGACATAGAATATCAAATACTATAAAGAACTCAGAAGAAGTCACTTACAAGAGCTGAACTTACAAGAGACTCACATCCGCCGAGGAAGAACTCCGGAGAAGATTCCCGACAGGCCCGGGGCTTTCTCCAGAAGACCTTGCTCACTCTCCTCCAACTAGCATACCACTACTAGAGAGCTCCGCTAAGAGACTAAGGAGTAGTGTTTGTCCAATGAGGCATGAGTGAGAGTGAGGGCCTAGGGGGTCTATTTATAGCTAGAGGCGGAGTAGGGTCTACTCTGGTGCCACGTCAACGATCCGCGTCACTTCCATCATCCACCGTAGGATCCAACCGTCATTAGAATTGACTTAGATCAACGGGGGAGATCAAGTGGGTGCATGGAGGCATGCAGGGAGCCGGTGGGGAGGTCGGTGCATCTTTTGGGCACTGGACCTAGATCGACCGATCCACCAATGGCAGGTGGGCCCTGCCATTTCCCTCAGGAGGTGTCCCCACAGCACAGGGATCATGTGGGTGGCCTGTGGGCCCATACATGGATTGGCCGAACGCTTGTTGTGGCCTTTGGCCTCCATCTTTCGTGTGGAGCATGGCCCATATGTCATAGACACCTTGGCAATAGTTTTGTATTTTTCCGAGATAGTTGTGGGCCCATGTATCCTCGTGCTTTGATCTAGAGCCATTGAGAAGAAGCACGGAGGCGATCCAAGGGTGGATCTTCACTCTAGAGGGTGTGCTTGGATCATGAACACATGGGAGGCCTTGGTGGCCCCATAGTGTGGATCGGCCGACCCCCTATAGAGAGCCATGGGCTTCCCCTTCAGCGTGGGACTTCTTTGATAGGTGTGGATCCTGCTGTCCAAGATTGGGCCCAAAGTACGGTCGGTCGAACGTCTTTTGTGGCCGAATGAGCTCATCTTTTGCAGGTAGCTTCTAGAGGTAATGCCCATCATGATGGTGTATGTATTTTGCACATTTCCAATACTTGGAAATATGTCATGTTGAGCCCCGAATTATGACGTTTTGTGCCTACATTCAAATAGAGGACATATACATGTGGAACCAAGTTATTGGGTAATTATGTTCATGTTATTCTTGTTTTCCTTTGAATAGGAGGATGTTGACGGTATTTTGATGGTGATAAAATAGCTTGTAATTACCGTCAACAAGATCCCCCATACTTACCTCTTTGCTTGTCCTCGAGTAAAGGTTAAAAGATAACAAGTCTATGTTATTCAAAGAATAAAGCAAGCATAAAGATTCACTCAAGACATTTTGTCATACTAATGGGATATGTGGTACTGGCTAACATATATCCTTGAGAAGTTGAGAAATGGAATAGTTCTCAAGGCAAAGTCATCTTCCCAAATCATATTTTAGTACTTGGAGTTTTTGATAAGTTTTTCAAAAGAAAGCTCATAAGTCAACTTACTCCTCATATAGCACTCTAGATCACTCAAGGTGTATGAATCCTTACCAAGGCATAACATGAGGTTGCCTTCTTTTTATCTTCCTACTTCTAAAAGGCTTATGTAGAGCTTAGGTAGGGATAAACAATGTAGCATACTTACCTTGCATATATTGTAAAGTCAAACTCCGGATCCAAGGAGAGAAATGTCGTACTATTAGATCAAGATGTGCAAGTGTGTGGAAACATGGCAAATGATCAAAACTCCTTTATATGATCTCTCTTTCCTAACTTATTATTTTGATACATAGCTATCTTTTTATTTTTCTATGAGCTTTGATATGCTCATCATCATTTTTTTTCTAAGACTTGGGACCTTCATGTGCCCCTATATTTTTTTCATATTATTCATAATTTTGCATAGTCTATGTCTCATTTGCTAGCACATACTAGAGAGAAGATTTTCTATTAAAACATGGAGCATGAACTATGTGGAAAATGCAAGGCATGTTTTTGCGTACTTCCAATGTAGAAGCAACATGTATATGTGGCGTGTACGTGATCTTGATCTTGGGAGCATGATAAATCTCTCAACAAGGGTCACAAAACTTGACCAAACTCAACACAATGCAAACAGCTTATGTAGAAAGCTTATATCATGCAAGAGCATATATGGCTTTGGTAGGAATTTTCTTACTATAGAGGAGTAGTGACATTATGGTTTTATGACGTTTTCAAAAGTTAATCTCCAAGAACCTTAAATAGATAGGGTATGAATCATGAGCCGAGAACTATATCACATTAATCAACAACTTAGTCAATATGGTTCCCTATCAAGATATTTTCCCACTAGCATAAGCAAAAGCAAGAGTTCATCTGTATGACGCTTTTATCCTCAGAACGTCATAGATCTTATCACTTTTCAAAATTTTAATTTTGGATGCGATCTTCTTGTTTTATTCAATATTAAAAGGAAATTAAGCTAAGTGATGAATTTCATGAAGAAAATTATTTTTATTTCATTTTTATTTTGAAAGAGAAAGATGAGTAAACAAATGAAAAGCATATAGGAAAATGGGAGAGATGTGACAAACCAGTCAGAGTAGATGTTTGAAGTTGAGTGGATGCTGGCTGGTGGGCCCGGGCCTTCTAAGTGCAGTTGGCCGACCGCTCTTTGGTGTCATTTGGCCACTTCGATCTCTGCATTAGACTCCCTAACCTCTGAGCATTGATCTGCTCTGTCCGTTCTACGATTAGGCCTCCAAAGTGGATCGGCCGATCCACAAAAGTGGCCATTTCGATCCAACTTTTTTGTGGAACATGTTATGGACGTGTACAACATGATTTAGTGGTCATTCTGGTGTTTTGACATGTTGGAGTGTCGACCAACCTCCCCCATACTTGTTTCGGGGCATGATGAAATCAATGACAGAGACAGATCAAATGCAGGGGTTTTGCTGGGGTAAGATACCAGCAGAACCAAGAGTTTTATTTGTGATTGATAGCTTAGGCATAAGTTCTTTGATTCATGAGTGATAGACTATTAGGCCTAAGTATCTTATTGCTATGAAGGGCTAAGGCACCAAAGGAGAAGGTGGAGAGAGAACGATCTATGGTCTTAGCATAAGGGATGACAGAATTTTGTCATGCTCTCTTTAGCAACAACACGCAGAACTTTTCTATATCACTCTTTTGATATTCTTCTTGGTGGAACCATGGTGAGGTCAAGGAAGGTGAAAAGGGAAACAAGAGGAGATGGAATTTCTACTGGTGGTGAAGAAGAACAAGGTAAGAGGAGGAAGAAGGAGAAGGAGAGGCTAAGAAGAAGAGAAACAACATTCAGGGCCTTCGTTTTTTCTCGGATCGCGATGAAAACCAAAGGAGAACGTTGGCCCAATGTTCCTGTGCAACGGGACGTTTGAATGAGTTCGAACCATGATCGGCCGATCCCTTTTGAAAGCTAACGTCCGACTGAGCCATGTTCTAAACTTGGTCGAGCCAGGTGAGTCAGCTCGTGAAGTTTCGGACCGATTGGGCCAAAGACACGGTCAGCCGATCCCCTTTAGAGGCCAAATGGGCCGACTTTTCACGAGGGGGAGTCAAGGCTAAGTCTAGGCCATTTCTATGGTCATTTTTGAAATTTGAACAAAAAAGTTAAAACATGTAGATTTTAGTTCTAATTTGGATTAAGAACAAAATCTGTCATATCAATTTCTTGTTCAGGAATTTCATGCTCATGTAAACTTTTAAGACACTGGCCATTTACCTTTAAAGGTGTTGCAGCCGTAATCTCGAAGCGTGACAATTCCTTGCATCACGATATTGATGATGACGAATGGTCTTTCTTCTCTGAATCGTCACGTTGTACTCAGACCCTTTTTCTCAATTCATTGCTTCTCACCTATGAAGGATTAGTGGACAACACATACCCGAAGGGATTCACAAATAATTTGAAACAAGGGCATTGTTGTCATAGAAAAGAGGACATCTTCTATGCTATATAAAAGTTGGCTTTAACAGTTTAGCACATCACAAGATGTTCCCTCATTGTTCACCAATTAAAAACCAAGCAAGGTTAAGGCAAAAGTGCACAAGATTTCAAAACTACCTCAAACCTTGATTTGTCTCTATGAATGATCTCATGACTTAACCACCAAAATTTGGAAGTTATCTTACATGGGTTAGTCCAAAAAGTTCATCCAAATTTTATACAAGCATACTTTAGGTTCATTAATCAAACTTGACACCATGTCTAATTTGATTAAGGAAGGCTATTGAACCTAAGCACCATGCTTAATTTAAAGAGCCTTTGGAAGCACAATTTCTACTCCCAAACCAAAGCATACTTATAACAAAACTAGGAAGCATGAAGGCATAAAGAGATTCAGTTAAGAAGACAAGAGCTTGGATGGTGAACTGGATGAGCATTATATATATTTTTTTCTTTTTAGTTTTTATTATTTCTATGACTTAGCAAGATGAGAAAGGTATAGAGAGAAAGCAAGGTAGAGCCAACCAAACAAAATTAAGCAATGAAGCACAACAAGAATTTCTTAGAGAATTCCACTCCCCCCCATACTTGGATTTTGCAACATTTTACAACGTGAAAATCCAAGTCTAGGATGTGGAATTTTCTTTTAAATGTTCTTCATTATTAAGAGATGTTTTGTTGGACATACCTTGTGTTTTGCTCCATCTTTCTTTTTGTTCAGACCTGAAATGGTTAGTGACAAAAATACCCGAAGGAACACTTTCACAAATATTCCCTTAATCTCATTTTACAAAGTCATTTTATTCATTTTAGAATTTTGGGAAACTAAAAAAATATTTTTATTTTGTTATTATTATTTTGTTATTATTATTTTTTTATTATTAAATTTTTTAATTAATTTCAATTCATTATTATATTATTATTATTTAATTATTTTTTTTAATAAATAAATAAGCAAACTTTAATAGAAAAGAAAAAGGATCGGGTTATCTCCCGAAAGTGCTTATTTTTAAGACACAAGCTTGTCTTTGGGAAACCTTCAAGTGTATCTCATGTTGGTGAAGCGGTTTCCCCTTCAACTCCAACATTTTCAAACCTATCCTCAAGACCAAAACTACTACAAGATTTGCAAATTTTGTGGTAGACAAACACATCTACAACCAACCTTGTAAAGATTTTTGAAACCAGAAGCATGAAGAGGTTGTAGATCATGTGTCTCGTGATGGTAGAGGGAAGGATCGATTTGGGAGATTTCTCATTTGAGCATGGATTTGATGAGAAGATTGGGGAATAACTTCCATGCTCATTGGTGGAATCTTCTGTTTCAAGGAGTGGGTGAGAACTTTCTTTCTTATGACATTCCAAGTCATCCTCAAGGCTTGAATGGGTCATGGTTGTTAGCGAGAAGGACATAAGCTCACCCCTTAGATCAAGAACAAGTTTGGATTCTATCCCTTTAATGAGAGGTCGGGAAGACCAAACGGGTAGATAATTTTCACTTATTCTATGACCAAGCTTCTTATTTCCTACTGTGTTCTCCAAGATTCTCATGATTGGCCTTTCAATAAAGGTAAGATGAAAGGAAAGTCAAGGAAGGTCAAAGATATGGAAATCTAGGAAGATCTTGAGATCATCAACCACCACAAGAACATCATGAAGGACTCATAAACAATCAAGGATTTGACCGCTAGGGAGTCTAAGGTGTTTTTGTGATTGAGATAGATGATCCTTTGATGATGTTGGAACATAGAAATGAGGAATGATGTTGATCCCAAGGCTAGGATCGTAGCAAATGTCGCCATCAATCCCCAACACTTGATAGGATATTCTCCTTACATGTGTGGGCATTTTAGCAACTTTCATTGAGGATTCGGCCTCATCCAACCATTCTTGACTTACAACGATTGATAGAGACTCTACCCGTTGACATTGCTCCTCTTGGTCAGATTTAAGGCCCTCGTGGCTTCCATGCCTTGGGTGTCTTAGTGAATTCCTAGAGTTATTAAGTGGGTCATCATAAGACTTGAATGAAGGAACACATGGCAGATCATCAGGATCAAGGATGGGTTCGTAAGATAAGTCAAATGTGGGCATAGAGAAGGAGAGGATAGATTCGGCTTCTAAACACTTTAGTTCTTCTATAGGCTCACTCGACATTTCTTCATCAAATATCCCAAGCTTTTCCTGATGTGCCATGTGGGAAGTCGAGGCATAAGATGATGTTGATTTGGGAGGTTTTTGAAGAGATCCCTTCATGAGAGGTCTATAAAGATGTTTCTTAGAAGGTCTCTTTAGGAAAGGATCATTTTGGGCATTCCCAAAACCAGCAAGATCATAGGAGAGGTTGGCCTCGAACTCGAAGGAATGGTTTAGGTGTTGGATTTCTTCTTCCTTCGAGATTTGTGGTATTTGTGGTTCGGAATCGATAGCAGAATCTTTGGATGGGAGTGGTGGTGATTCGGCTATCGAGATTTCTTTTCTAGGGAATGGTTTTTTCTCCTTCTATGGGTCCTTCATTATAAATGTTAATGTAGGGGGTGTTTTCAAGAATCTTCATGAGAAGGCTCTTCCCTTCACTACCGGGTAAACACAGGAAGGCTCCCCTAGAAGTCATGTCAAGAATTTGTGCAGAATCTTTGCTAAGACCGCCATAAAAGTGTTGCAACAATGTTGGCTTGGTTATAGCAAGATCAGGGCCATACGATGCTAGATCTAAGAGACGGGCCCATGCTGCACCAAGAGGTTCTTTCTCCTTTTGTGAGAAGTTGATGACCTCTTTTCGAAGACGAACAACTCGAGAGGTGGGAAAGAAAGCTAGGCATAATTTGGATTGTAACTTTTCCCAATCTCCGTTTGCACCATCTACATGGCGAAGGTACCATTGTTTGACTATTCCCATCAAAGAGAATAGAAATAGCTTCCACTTAAGGGTACCTCGCCTCATCCCATGGATGTGGACACATGAACACAATTGTTCAAAGTCACATAGATGAGTGTAGGGGTTTTCGTCTTCGTCCCTAGAAAAAGGTTTGTTCTGAACCATTCTTATGAGGCTTGGGCGAAGCTCATAAGGAATGTCCAATATGGCCTGAGACGAACTAGGTGACTCCAACCTAGCGCCCGTTGGAGCACCATACTCGAAAAGGGGTGTTTGGTCCATAAGTGTATGTGGAGTGGAAGGATGAATTCAAACAAAAGATAAAATAGGACCAAAGGGTACTAGTTAAAAGCTACCGTTCCCCGGCAACGGCGCTAGAAATGCTTGTTGGTATTTCTTATGACTATTGGATAAATCCGCAAGCGCACAGATTATACCGATGTAGCACTTCACCGGGAGTATTCCAGGTATCGTATTTTCCACGGGGAACGAGAAGTCATCTAACTAGGAATACAGGTATGTCCTATGATGGATCAAGGTAGACTATTATAACTATGTTGAGAGTTTTGATATAGCAAAGATATCTAACAAGGTATAGCTGGTTATACTGGCTTTATCAACCCTTCTCTTGCAGGAGGCGATGGGATAGATCAGAAAGAGGGCAAAACTCTAACCGGACCGCGCCATCATGTTGTATTGAAGCCCGACCTTTTAAGAACTTATCTAACACGCATGGTGGAATACAAAGGCTAGATAGAGCTGTCACTTTCTACTAGCATCCATGAACAATCCACGCGATAAGCGGTTTACAAAGGTAAGATCTAGTCTAGACACCACGTCTACACTATTCTTACTACTTTAACCCAAGCTTTTAAGGTTAAAGCACTCTACTTAAAGTATAGGGAGTGATTCGGCTATCGAGGATTCTTTTCTAGGGGCTGGTTTTTGTTCTTCCTCGGGTCCTTCATTATAATCATTAGTATAGGGAGTGTTTTCAAGAATCTTTGTAAGAAGACTCTTCCCTGCACTGACGGATAAACACAGGAAGGCTCCCTTGGAAGACATATCAAGAAGTTGTGCGGAATCTCTGCTAAGACCACCATAAAAGTGTTGTAACAATATTGGCTTGGTTATAGCAAGATCAGGGCCAGAAGATACTAGATCTATCAGACGGGCCCATGCCGCACCTAGAGGTTCTTTCTTATTTTGTGAGAAGTTGATGACCTCTTTTCGAAGATGAACAACGCGCGGAATAGGGAAGAAAGCTAGGCAGAATTTGGATTGTAATTTTTCCCATTCTCCGTTTACACCAACTACGTGGCGAAGGTACCATCGTTTGGTTATTCCCATTAAGGACAATGGAAATAGCTTCCACTTAAGGGTACCTGGCCTCATCCCTTGGATATGGACACATGAACGAAGTTGTTCAAAGTCATGTATATGAGTATAGGGATTTTCGTCTTCGTCCCCGGAAAATAGTTTTTCCTGAACCATCGCTATAAGACTCGGGCGGAGCTCATAATGAACGGCCAAAACGGCCTGAGATGATTTAGGTGGCTCCAAGCTAGCGCCCGTTGGAGCACCATATTTGAAAAGTGGGGTTTGATCCATATATGTATGTGGAGTGAAAAGATGAAATCAAACAAAAGATAAAATAGGACCAAAGGGTACTAGTTAAAAGCTACCGTTCCCCGGCAACGGCGCCATAAATGCTTGTTGGTATTTCTTATGACTATTGGATAAATCCACAAGCGCACAGATTATACCGATGTAGCACTTCACCGGGAGTATTCCAGGTATCGTATCTTCCTCAGGGAACGATAGTGACCTAACTAGGATTAAAGATATGTCCTATGATGGATCAAGGGATACTATGATAACTGGGTTGAGAGGTTCGATATAGCAAAGATATCTAACAAGGTATAGCTGGTTATACTGGCTTTATCAGCCCTTCTCTTGCAGGAGGCGATGGGATAGATCAGTAAGAGATATAACTCCGACCGGACCGCACCATCATGTTGTATTGAGGCCCTACCTTTTAAGAACTTATCTGACACGCGTGGTGGAATACAGAGGCTAGATAGAGCTATCACTTTCTACTAGCATCCATGAACAATCCACGCGATAAGCGGTTTACAAAGGTAAGATCTAGTCTAGACACCACGTCTACACTATTCTTACTACTTTAACCCCACGTTAAGGCTAAAGCACTCTACTCAGAGCAAAGTGATGAACAAGCACGAAAAGGTGTATAACAGCTAACCCAGACATAGAATATAAAATACTATAAAGAACTCGGAAGAAGTCACTTACAAGAGCTGAATTTACAAGAGACTCGCATTCGCCGAGGAAGAACTCCAGAGAAGATTCCCGACAGGCCCGGGGCTTTCTCTAGAAGACCTTCCTCACTCTCCTCCAACTAGCATAGCACTACTAGAGAGCTTCACTAAGAGACTAAGGAGTAGTGTTTCTCCAATGAGGCATGAGTGAGAGTGAGGGCCTAGCGGGTCTATTAATAGCTAGAGGTGGAGTAGGGGCTACTCTGGTGCCACGTCAGCAATCCGCGTCACTTCCATCATCCACCGTAGGATCAAACCATCAATAGAACCGACTTAGATCAATGGGGGAGATCAAGTGGGTGCATGGACGCATGCAGGGAGTCGGTGGGGAGGTCGGTGCATCTTTTGGGCACTTGACCTGGATCGGTCGATCCACCAATGGCAGGTGGGCCCTTCCATTTCCCTAAGGAGGTGTCCCCAAAACACAGGGATCATGTGGGTGGCCTGTGGGCCCATACTTGGGATCGGCTGAACGCTTGTTGTGGCCTTTGGCCTCCATCTTTCGTGTGGAGCATGGCCCACATGTCATAGACACCTTAGCAATAGTTTTGTATTTTTCCGAGATAATTGTGGGCCCATGTATCCTCGTGCTTTGATCTAGAGCCGTTGAGAAGAAGCACAGAGGAGATCCAAGGGTGGATCTTCACTCTAGAGGGTGTGCTCAGATCATGAACACATGGGAGGCCTTGGTGGCCCCATAGTGTGGACCGGCCGACCCCCTATAGAGAGCCATGGGCTTCCCCTTCAGCGTGGGACCTCTTTGATAGGTGTGGATCCTGCTGTCCAAGATTGGGCCCAAAGTATGGTCGGCCAAACGTCTTTTGTGGCCGAATGAGCTCATCTTTTGCAGGTAGCTTCTAGAGGTAATGCCCATCATGATGGTGTATGTATTTTGCACATTTGCCATACTTGGAAATATGTCATGTTGAGCCCCGAATTATGACGTTTTGTGCGTACATTCAAATAGAGGACATATACATGTGGAACCAAGTTATTGGGTAACTGTTGACACCGTTTTTCGACACGTGTCAAATGGGCTGAGGCTTGACTGGTCAGTGGCCGTTCTCCATCGGCATCGGGAGTCGATATTGCCGATGGAAGAGTGTTGCGGGAAGACTAAGTGTGTTGCCGATGGAGGCTGGATGATCTTTGCTGACAAAGGTTAATTGGTGAAGTCTTGCTGAAGCTCATTGCCAATGAAGTCATTGCCGATGGCTGATGAAGAGTCATTGCCGATTGCCGATGAGCCGCTATTGCCGATTGCCGATGAAGAGTCCTTGCCGATTACCGATAAGGGGTCGTTGCCGATTACCGATGGAAGATGGTTGCCGATTGCCGATGGAAGATGGTTGCCGATTGCCGAAAAGGGCTCATTGCCGATTGCCGACGAAGAGGTGCTGCCGATTGCCGATCGAGAAAGTATTGTCGATGCCGATGGGCATAACTTAGCACTTGACGGCAGCGGAGGATTACAAGTGGCCAAAGAAGGAAGGTGCGGATTGAAGGGGTCTGCCGATGGAAAGTTTCCATCGAAAAGAAGTATAAGGAAACTGGTGTTTTGTGCCAGTATTATTATAGTGGTTTGAGTCCGACTCTTGCATGGGCCGTTTGTTTTCCTTTAAAATAGGTGTGTTTGTTTAGGAAATAAATATTGTTATCCGGCTCCTGCGCGAGTCAGTTTTCTTTAAAGTAGGAGTTTGTTTTAGGAAGGATGTGTCGTGTCTTTGTATAACTCTCCATGCGGGAGTATAAATATGTGCCCGAGGGCTATGAAATATACAATCCAATTCAAAAACAAACCAATTTTATCTTATTCTACCTTTTATCGCAATTTACCCTTTTACTGCATTAGCTATAGTTTTCAACGAGTTCTTCAAGATTTCGACAGGCTGCATCACCTTGATCTCCGTCAAATCCTTGTTAGTTCCGCGTGGGAGTACCTCTGAGCTTTGGCAATCCGGGCGCATCGCTGTTTGCCTCGTTCAGCTCTGCTCTAGTTATCCTTGATCAATCTGAGACTTAACGTCCGGGCGCATCGCTGTCGTCTCGTTCAGTTTGTTCTAGTTATCATCCTTGTCGATTGATTGGTCAAATCGACTGGCACGCCTCCGGAATACCGAGCTTTGGGTAATAGCCCGAGGTGTTCACATATCTGATGCTTTTTGTGTCAACACCTCTTTTGGCACGCTCGGTGGTACCAGATTATACAGATCTACACATTCGGCATGGCTGATCACGCCGGTATCAACCAGAGGAATGTCATTGAAGTGTCTGAGGCCGATCTGAAAGATGATCAGAAGCAGGCCATGGAACAGGCTATGGAGGAATACAAGCAGCTGTATCTCAAGTCCTTCAGCCTCAGCAGGAGCGGCGAAGCAATTCAGAAGCAGGATCCGCCGTTGCCACGGCAGGTCACGTTCGACGCCAACCCTGGTAAGCTATAAGAGATGGTCAATACTGCTGTAAATCAGGCATTGATTAACCACTCTAGCGTGCTGTCCAATACTGTCTACAATGCCTTCGCGCAAACATTCAAAGAAGGGCATGCACCACGATATGTCAGTCCAGCGTACCATCAACCTGGATTGGCATCTGCAAGCCCATCGGCGGCCCAAATGGCGTCTTCCACCCCTGTGGAACCGTCTGCCGATGTGGCTACATCACCAAGACCGAACGCTGGCGACTTCACCAAGTTCAACGCAGATCCGGCCACGTCGGCAACTTCAGGAGCAGCCCCTGCTAACTGGTGGGGATACGGTATGCCTCCGAATCTATATGCTGGTTCTAATCTGGTGCAGGGAGATAGTTCAGCCTGGAGGGATTCTACAGCATCGGCAATGCAGTCACAGCCGATGGCCCATATGATGCACAACTCTGCGCCTGCTCCAACCATACAAGTTCTATCAGATGATCTCCAAGTAATCCCCAAGATACCTCTGATGCCACCATCGGCAAGCTCTGTGCCGATGCAACACATTATAACCACCGACAGTCAATCTCTGGTGGCGAATTCTCAAGCTGGAGTGCCGGTTCCCCAGGGTAATCTAGTGATTAATTGCTCTAGAATTCAAGAGCCGCATGCTCCGGTCAGCTATCAGCCATCGGTAAGTCACATGCCGATGCTTTATAATCCCGGATTGGTCAACCAGCCGCCGGCTCAGCAGCCTGGTGCGCCGATGTATTATTATGGAGGCCCAACTTACACTCAGAGCGGACCATCGGTACAACAACCGATGAATGTGACAGTTCAGCCAAATCCGCCAAGTGTGCAGAACTACCCATCGGTAAGTCAACCGATGCATAGTGTTCAGATGACTGGTGCTGCGCCTGCAACTACTACGCATCTTCAAGAGGCGTGTCAGCCGACTCCACCAGTCGACAACCAGCCAATGAGTCGGCAAGAGCAGGATGCGTACTGGGTCGGTAAGATTGCCGAAGTCATGAAAGAGAAATTCGGCATCAGGCCCAAGGTCAACACATACTCCTATCGGACTCCGTACCCGCCTGCATATGACTTGATTCCTCTTCCAAATAGGTACAAGGTACCCGATTTTACCAAGTTCTCCGGCCAAGACAACACGTCAACAATGGAGCACATCAATCGCTTCATTATCCAGTGTGGAGAAGCTGCCAGCAGGGAGGAATTAAGGGTGAGATTGTTCTCTTCATCATTGTCTGGATCAGCATTCACATGGTTTATATTGCTACCTCCAAATTCTATAATTACATGGGCCGATCTGGAGAAGGAATTTCTCAAGTACTTCTTCGCTGGCATACATGAGAAGAAGCTTACCGATTTGGTCAAGATGAGGCAACGCAACGACGAATCGGTAGAAAGTTTTGTGCAGAGACTACAGGACGTGAAGAACAAGTGCTACAGTTTGGTGCTTGATGATCGGCAACTAGCAGATTTGGCCTTCCAGGGGTTACTGCCGCACATCAAGGACAAGTATGCGTCCCAAGAGTTTGAGAGCCTAAGTCACCTGGTGCAGAGAATTGCCGATCAGGATATCAAAACCTTTGAGCCCAGGAAGACTTGGAACAAGAAGGTGACCTTCATCGGGAAAGAAGAAGATTCCGGATCGGATGAAGAGCTGAATGTCGATGCGGCCGAATGGGTGAAGGATAAGAAGCCTGTGTCTTGTCCATTTGGCCAAAAAGAAACTGAGAGGTTCACCTTCGATATCACCAAGGCCGATAGGATGTTTGACCTATTGCTGCAAGAGGGGCGAATCAAGTTGGCGCCCAATCAAGTGATTCCATCGGCCGAAGAGCTCAAGAAGATTAGGTACTGCAAGTGGCATAATGCAACCTTACATAGTACCAATGACTGCAAAGTATTCAGGCAGCAGTTGCAGTCGGAGATCGAGTCTGGGCGTATCAAGTTTGAAAACTCTAAAGTCTAGAAACCGATGAAGATAGATCAACACCCATTCCCAAACAACATGGTGGAGATCAGTGAAAAGACCAGAGTGCTGACATCGGAAGCTGCTAGAAGGAACTCATCGGTAGACCCTGACTACCAAGTGCCTAAGCACGACGCAAGGAGGTTTGCCGATGACAGAAAGGGTAAGAAGGTTGCCGATGAGGGTAACAGCGCCGACAGGGCTCCTGGGGTGGTGATTACTGACAAACAGCCAAGGCGATATCATCGGCAATCATGTGAAGAACAGTATCGACAAGAAGAAGAGGAGCATCGGGAATGGCTTCGACATAAGGACCACTGGAGGTGTCCCTTCTTCGTTCATTGCTGGGAGGAAGGCATCAAGCTGCCCACTACCGATAACTGTCCAGAGTGCAATGGGTACTACACAGCGGATCGGTCAGGTAAGAGACCTTGTTTTGATGATCAGGCACCCAGGTACGCCAGGCCGCTCAGAGAGAACAAATCGTCACATGACCGACTGGGGGGCAAGCTCAGTGCCCATGATCGGCTCAGCAGGCGTGTTGATCAGGGGGAGCTGGAGGAGATGGCCAATGCTAGAGTGCCCGACGAAGAAAGATTCTCCAGAGATCCCAACATCGGAAGAAGTGCCGATGTAGGCGGTGGGAAGCAGCACCAACCTATCTGGAAGACTAAGCTCCCTCCATGGTGCCCTAAGGGTTTGACTAAAACCCAGAAGAGGAGGATTCAGCCCCAGCGCCGTGATGACTTATATGGCGGTGCAGAGCCCTCAGGAGAGAGGCAATGGAGGCCGAAGCGCAAGGACAGGGAGCCATCGGCAGATGTAAACATGGTTGTCATGTTGCCGATGGAATTCATGGCGCCCGTCAGCAATGATGAAGAGGCTGCCGATATGGCACAATTGGTGCTGGATCCGATGACGGCTATCTTTGAAAAGCCTACCAAAGATGAGAGGCAGCACTTGAGGGCTCTGTTTGTTAAGGGCAAAGTGGACGGTCAGCCGATGACCAAGATGCTGGTGGATGGCCGGCGTCGATCAATATAATGCCCTATGTCATGTTCAGAAAGCTTGGCAAAGGTGACCATGACTTAGTTGAGACCGATATGAAGCTCAAGGACTTTGAAGGCAATGTGTCAACCGCCATGGGAGTCGTGTGTGTTGACTTAACCATCGGCAGTAAGACTTTGCCGATGACGTTCTTTGTAATCAGCGGCAAAGGCACTTACAACTTGCTCCTCGGAAGGGATTGGATCCACGCTAATTGCTGTATCCCTTCTACTATGCATCAGAGCCTGGTACAGTGGATCGGGGACAGGATTGAAGTCGTCCGCGGTGAAGCCCCATCTACTGTCGCATCGGCAGAGTTGGACACTTATGAGCAGGCCAGGTGCATATCTGGCGAAGCCTGGGATAAAGAGTTTCTCAAAATTGCCGATTACCGCATCAAGCCGATCCAAGCAGTCAGTCCTAAGGAGGAGTCTTAATGGATCAGTTCGCCGATGACGGAAAATTGGGGCAGGGCTTCACGTCTGCCGATGACTTGCTCGAGATCGACATCGGCGATGGTAGTAAACCTAGGCCTACTTTTATTAGTTCTAAGTTAGATTCCCAATGTAAGCAGCAGTTAACCGATTTATTGAAAGAGAATAAAGATTGTTTTGCTTGGAATTATACAGAGATGCCTGGTTTAGACCGATCGATAGTTGAACATCGGTTACCCATCAAGTCTGGTTTCCAGCCACATCGGCAACCGGCCCGCCGATGCTGTCCTACTATCTTACCCGATATTAAGGTTGAGATTACTAAGTTAATCGAAGCTGGATTTATTCGGCAATGCCGATATGCCAATTGGATCTCTAATGTGGTTCCTGTGTATAAAAAGAATGGAAAACTTCGTGTTTGTATTGATTTCAGGAATCTGAATAAGGCTACGCCGATGGATGGCTACCCGATGCCCGTTGCCGATCTGCTGATCGATGCTGCTGCTGGACATCAGATTATTAGCTTGATGGATGGTAATGCTGGGTATAATCAAATATTCATGGCTGAAGAAGACATATCCAACACTGCTTTCCGATGTCCAGGTCACGTTGGCTTGTTTGAGTGGGTGGTCATGACTTTTGGCTTGAAAAATGCCGGTGCTACTTATCAGAGGGCGATGAATTTTATCTTTCATAAGTACATCGGTACAATAGTTGAAATCTACATTGATGATGTGGTGGTTAAGTCTGGAGACTTCAGAAGGCATCTTGCCGATTTGCGGAAAATATTGGAGTGCACGAGGGAGCATGGGCTAAAGATGAATCCTAACAAGTGTGCATTTGGCGTATCGGCAGGGCAGTTTCTGGGCTTCATGGTGCATCAGAGAGGCATTGAAATCAGCAAAAAGTCTATTGATGCAATTAATAAGGTGGTTGCCCCTACCAACAAAACTGAGTTGCAGTCCTTGATCAGCAAGATTAATTTCATCAGAAGGTTTATATCTAATCTATCTGGTAAGATCAAATCCTTTAGCCCTCTGTTAAGATTGAAAGCCGATCAAGAGTTTACATGGAGAGAAGAGCAACAGTCAGCATTGGAAGAAATTAAGAGATACTTGGTAAATCCTCCAGTCTTAGTTCCACCTCAACACGGGAAGCCTTTCATGTTATATTTGTCTGCCGATGACGGTGTTATCGGATCAGCCTTAATTCAAGAGTTTGAGGGGAAAGAGCGTGTAGTATATTACCTGAGCAGAAGATTGGTGGATGCTGAAACCAGGTATTCGGCCATAGAAAGATTGTGCTTATGTTTATACTTCTCTTGCATTAAATTAAGACATTATTTACTGTCGGCCGAATGCACTGTTGTCTGCAAAGATGATGTAGTCAAGTACATGTTGTCAATGCCGATTTTGAGTGGACGAATCGGTAAGTGGATTTTGGCACTATCAGAGTTTGACCTAAGGTATGAATCGGCTAAGGCTATTAAGGGTCAGGTGATGGCCGATTTTGTTACTCAGCACTGCAATGTGGTGAGCTTTGTTGAAATCGCTCCTTGGGCTCTATTCTTTGATGGGTCTACATGCAAGGATGGAGCAAGTATCGGCATTCTTTTGAGTTCGCCTCGAGGACAGAAGTATGAAATTTCGCTGCCGATTGTTGTTACTTCGACAAACAATCAGGCTGAGTACCAAGCTTTACTTAAGGGGTTGGAGTTACTCAGGGAAGTGCGTGCCAATGCTGTTGAAATCTTCGGCGATTCTATGTTGGTGATTAACCAATTGATCGGGATATATGAGTGCCGAAGTGAAGTTTTGATTTATGTTCATGAGCAGTGTTTGCAGTTGTTAAGGGAGTTCAAAGAATACCGCTTTGAACACATTCCAAGGTTGCATAATGAAGAGGCCAATCGGTTAGCACAGAATGCCTCAGGATATCAGCCGATTCAAGAGGTCACGACATCGGTAACAGTTGCCGATGACTGGAAAAAGGAGATTGCCGATTATTTGAGGGATCCATCCAGGAAAGTTGAAAGGCGTCTAAGGTTCCGAGCTACTAAGTATGTGCTCCTTGATAATGAGTTGTATTATCGAACAATTGATGGGGTTTTACTTAGATGTCTTGGCAAAGAGGAATCGAAAGAGTTGATGGGTGAGATCCATGAAGGTGTATGTGGAGCGCATCAATCGGAATTCAAGATGAAGTGGATGATTAGGCAGAATGGATATTATTGGCTGACAATCCTTGAAGATTGCTTCAATTATTTCAAAGGGTGTCAGGACTGTCAGAAGTTTGGTAATGTGCAAAGAGCACCTGCATCGGCAATGAATCCTATAATCAAGCCTTGGCCGTTCAGAGGATGGGCTATTGATCTCATCGGCCAAATTTATCCGTCATCAAGCAAGGGACACAAATTCATACTTGTTGCTACCGATTACTTTACTAAGTGGGTCGAAGCAATCCCCTTGAAGAAGGTGACATCGGCAAACATGGTGGATTTCGTTAAGGAGCACATCGTTTATCGATTCGATATTCCTCAAACTATCACTACCGATCAAGGGACCATGTTCACATCGGGAGAGTTTGATGATTTTGCTGCTAGCATGGGCTTCAAGGTGTTAAATTCTTCTCCTTATTATGCTCAGGCTAATGGGCAGGCTGAGGCTACTAATAAGGGAGTCATTAAGCTTATAAAACGCAAGATTGAGGAAAAGCCTAGAAGGTGGCATGTGGTATTAAACGAGTCTTTGTGGTCGTATCGGATGGCTTGTCATGGTGCGACTAAGGTCTCGCCGTATCAGTTGGTTTATGGACACGAGGTTGTCCTACCTTGGGAAATCAAAACTAGTTCTAGGCGATTGTCTTTTCAGGATCAATTAACGACCGATGATTATATTACTCTGATGAAAGATGAGTTAGAAGATTTGGCAGGTCATCGGTTGAGGGCATTAATTAGTATTGAAGAGAACAAGAAGAGGGTTGCCCGATGGTATGATAAGAAAGTAAAGGTAAAGGAGTTTGCCGATGGCGATTTGGTTTGGAAGTTGTTTTTACCAATTGGGACTAAGAGCTCTAAATTTGGAAAGTGGTCCCCTAATTGGGAGGGTCCTTATCAGATAAAACAGTCTGCTCCTGGTAATGCGTACATTTTGGAAACTCTCGAAGGAGTGATGTTCTCTAGAGCGATTAACGGCAAATACTTAAAGAGGTACTACCCTAGTATATGGGTGGACGCATAGTGCTTAGTTAAATGTCGATGCACGAGAAGTTGTATAAACATCGGTAAAAACAAACTGGCATTATATTACAAGTCAAAATCAAGTATCAAAGTTACATTCTTGCCGATACAATAGATATTACAGTAAGGAGTGGATGGTTGATATCGCACGCAGGTGAATTTGCTCTATTTCTTCCATCTCCTTGGCATCGGCATCGGCAGAGCCCTCAACCGGCTTGATCTTTTTCTTCCACAGTATAGCTTGTCGCGCGTTCTGGTCCCTTTCTTGCCGCAGGACTTTGATGGAGTCGGATAGTTGGGTTTTCTGCTGGTTGGCTGCAGTCAGATCCCCCTCAACCTTCTGTAGCTCCGCCAGTAGCTCCTCCTTCCTTGCCGACAGCCGGGAGATTTCTTGATCAAGGTTGCCGATGGAGACTTTTGCCTGACCGATGCCTTTGTGCTTCTCATCGGCAATGTGTTTAAATTTGAGCTTCTCTTCCTCGCTCTTGGCTTGAGCAGCCCTATCGGCAATGCGACGGGTAAGCTTCTGGTACTGGATCTGTTTGATGTCGAGGAAGGTTGCCTGGAGAAGGACTTCTGCTGCGTCGGCGGAAAGATAGCTTTGGATGTTCTTGAACGCAGTACTTGCTGCCGATGAATCCTAGATGAGTTGAGATGTGTCTTGTAGCAGCAAGGAGAGCAGCTCTTCAAGTTTGGACTTGATTTCTGCCGATAAAGCTGGGACAGAACTTTCCTCTTCTTCATCGTCGGGGACGTCGACTGCGAAGGAGAACAGACTGTCCGCTTGAATGCGGCTTGGGCGTTCATCTTCGTCCTGAGGATTCAAGCTGTAGGAGAAGAGACTGTCTGGGGAATCCTGAGCCTGAAACAAAAGTTAGAGTTTGCCAATCGGAAGATTGTACTGTAAACTTTAGGATGATTAACTTACCATCTTGAAACAGATCTCCTGCCTGGAACTTGGTATGCTGGATGGTCCAGCTTCATCATGGACGTTGGCCGCAGATGCCGATAATGGGGTCAGAGAAGCAGTCGGTGCCATCGGTACTGGTGGTGCTATTATCGGCGCCGCTTCCGACATGGCGGCTGGTTCACGTGGTGGCGATGCTGCCCTCTCATCGGCTGATGGTGCCGATGCTGATGCTACCTCCGCTGCTACGGCGGGTGTTGTTTCTTCATTGAGCCCAGCCGGTACCGATGCCGATGCCGCTTCGGCTGTCGCAGCAGCTGCTATCTCCTGGCTGGGGACATCATCCATCGGTTGGTCAGGCGCAGAAGCCGATGGAGGTTCTGCCGATGACCCGCCGGCAGTTAGTGCGATTGGGACCGGAGGTAGTTCTGCTGGCAGCGCATCGGTAGCTGATGGCGCAGTCGGAGCCGATGGTGGAGGAGAAGCCAGCCTCAGGCGCCTCTTTTCTATCGGCGCAGCAGTAGGGGAGCCGACCCACTTGGATGAAGACCGGGGGGCATCGGCAGCCGGGCTGGAAGGTGTTTGCCTGCTGGAAGCAGATGCCGATGACCATAGTGCCTGAAAATACAAAGCAAGTTATACAAGATAAATGTTGCTGATGAAGCAGTATGTAATCGGTACAAGTAAATATGAGTTTACTGCATAAATTCGCGCGAAGGCAACAGCGACAGCCGATGTAGCCTGAGCTTTTGTAGGTGTCGGCGTAGGTACCTGTTGAGGCGTGAAGGCGGCCAGCGTCGGGGCTTTGGTGCCGATGATCGATATGGGGCCCATTATCCAAAGAATAAAGGGCCTACCACTGTTGCTTGTTGTGGGGACTGGATCATCGGCCTGTCAGGCGCAAAGGGGTTAGGTGATGATACCGATAAAAAAAATTAATAAAGTAATAAAAATACATCAGATAGCAGACTTACTGCGTCATCGGGGATGATATAATCGGCGTCAATCAAGTGCCGATAATAGTGCCAAGACTTGGCGAGTAACTGACACTTTCACTCTTGCCACCAAGACTTGAACTCGTTGGTGATGAAGGAGGTTGGCGACGAGGAAGACAAGTCAAGGTCTGACAGATCGGCATCGGCAGGAAGGCTGATGACTTTATTCCAGTCCAGATTACTGGAGATTGTCTGCCTAGGTCTTACTACTTTGGAGAAGCAGAGCTTGATCGGCAGTTGGCCAAATGCCAGTTGTCTCGCTGCTGCCGATGGGTAGTAAAACTCATAGGATGGTGAAGCATTCTTCCCAGATCCAAAGATATTCACTGGGATGGCTCGGGGAGTGATGTTGGCTCTCATGATGGCTTGGTTCTCAGGCAAGCTCATGTCAGACAAGTTGAACAGCAACGGGAACTGGTTGTGTTCGTCAAGATATGGCCACCAGGCCCGTTCCGAGGAGGGAAGTCCGTTGTAGAACTTCTGGAAATAGTAGCCGAAGTGCTCCACATCGGCATCGGTACCTGGTAGCACTATGATAGCCTCTCCAAAGTTAAGCGGACGGCGAGTTGCCGATTCGTCATCGTCGTATCGGTAATCTTCTGATATGTCCCTCGGAAATTGTTGTGCAAACAGATCAAACTCGAGAGCCTTGTGCATATGTGCATTCAGCCATAGATTGACAAACCACCAAGGGCCTCCAAGATTGCCGATGGGTTCTCCTAGCAGTAGCTTCTGGGACACTTGATGCAGCAATCGGTATACTGATCCAAGAAGGTATCTGCCTAAGGGAAGCCTTGTTCCATCGGCAAGTAGCTCGGCTGCTGGAAGGTGCATAGTGGTCGGACCAACGGTTTTGCCGCAGAAGACAAACTTCTCCAGCCACATGTTCAGGAAGATGGCATGCTCCCGTTGGTTTACCGATCCGGTTTTCTGGTTCTCCTTGATGTAGCCCGTCCAACCGCCGATATTCCAGATATTCATCTTATGCTCGGCTTTTCTGTTGAAGAGGGTGAAGGTATCGGCGGAGGTGATGTCCAAGCCGGTCAACATGTAGACATCGGCAAGGGTTGGGGTAGCTGGTCCATGCCTAAAGAGGAAAGCGTTCATACTATCGGACCAGAAGTATGATGCTGCTATCATTAAGTTTTCGTTCTTCTCCATGTCGGCAATTGAAAGTCTGACACACTGATCCAGATTACGCTCCTGCCAATACACTTGCTGTGATCTGATTATTCTCAAGTACCAGTTCTTCCATCCCTTAGTAGGCTTGGGCCATGAGCGGAATGTGTCCTTCCACAGTCCTAGATCAAAGCTCTCAGATCTAAGCGATACTCGGTTGGTTTCTGCGTTAATGATGAAGGTGGGGTCTAGATTGCCCATTGGACCTAGGCAGCTGAGGTTGGAACCGGCGAGGGGAATCACTACCTTATTGTACAGTTCCTAGGGTTCGAAGGAGGGACGAATCAGAAAAAGAATAGGGATAAATCCAAGTTTATGCGAGAAAAGGAACCAGCAGAAGGGTGGATTAGGTGGAGAATCAATCTTACCTTTGGGATGTCGACTTGGATCTCCATTTGGAGTCAGAGGGATGCCTGGTTCGTCCTTGGATTGCGAAGGAGTACTGTTGATCGAGCCTGTGTTCTTCAGATCAGCCGGAGGTTGAAGACGAAGGCAGGAAGGTGAAAGTAAAAATGGGCTCGGGTAAAAAGACGGTGTGGATCCCGGTAACTTTTATAAGCCTGTTCAGGGGTATTTTGGGGTTCTGTTTCACACTGTGCAGGAATGTGGAGAGGCTCGTGGTAGATACGTGCGGTGATCGAGGTGGTCTGTAACTGTTTGTGCTACAATCGAGGGATTTTATTATTAAATTGCAGTTCCACACGCGGGGATCGAGGAAACCATACACCGATCTCGGGGGTAACGACTACAACAACGGCTATAGTGGAGAGAATTTCGGCACATAAAGTTATAGGCTCCGAAACTGGGGGGCATGTGTTGACACCGTTTTTCGACACATGTCAAATGGGCTGAGGCTTGACTGGTCAGCGGCCGTTCTCCATCGGCATCGGGAGTCGATATTACCGATGGAAGAGTGTTGCAGGAAGACTAAGTGTGTTGCCGATGGAGGCTGGATGATCTTTGCTAACAAAGGTTAATTGGTGAAGTCTTGCTGAAGCTCATTGCCAATGAAGTCATTGCCGATGGCTGATGAAGAGTCATTGCCGATTGCCGATGAGCCGCTATTGCCGATTGCCGATGAAGAGTCCTTGCCGATTACCAATAAGGGGTCGTTGCCGATTACCGATGGAAGATGGTTGCCGATTGCCAATAAGGGCTCGTTGTCGATTGCCGATGGAAGATGGTTGCCGATTGCCGAAAAGGGCTCATTGCCGATTGCCGACGAAGAGGTGCTGCCGATTGCCGATCGGGAAAGTATTGCCGATGCCAATGGGCGTAACTTAGCACTTGACGGCAGCGGAGGATTACAAGTGGCCAAAGAAGGAAGGTGCGGATTGAAGGGGTCTGCCGATGGAAAGTTTCCATCGAAAAGAAGTATAAGGAAACTGGTGTTTTGTGCCAGTATTATTATAGTGGTTTGAGTCTGACTCTTGCATGGGTCGTTTGTTTTCCTTTAAAATAGGTGTGTTTGTTTAGGAAATAAATATTGTTATCCGGCTCCTGCGCGAGTCAGTTTCCTTTAAAGTAGGAGTTTGTTTTAGGAAGGATGTGTCGTGTCTTTGTATAACTCTCCATGCGGGAGTATAAATATGTGCCCGAGGGCTATGAAATATACAATCCAATTCAAAAACGGGCTGCATCACCTTGATCTCCGTCAAATCCTTGTTAGTTCCGCGTGGGAGTACCTCTGAGCTTTGGCAATCCGGGCGCATCACTATTTGCCTCGTTCAGCTCTGCTCTAGTTATCCTTGATCAATCTGAGCCTTGACGTCCGGGCGCATCGCTGTCGTCTCGTTCAGTTTGTTCTAGTTATCATCCTTGTCGATTGATTGGTCAAATCGACTGGCACGCCTCCGGAATACCGAGCTTTGGGTAATAGCCTGAGGTGTTCACAGATCTGACGCTTTTTGTGTCAACAGTAATTATGTTCATGTTATTCTTGTTTTCCTTTGAATAGGAGGATGTTGACGGTATTTTGATGGTGATAAAATAGCTTGTAATTACCGTCAACAGCCTCAATACAAGATGATGACGCGGTCCGATAGGAGTTTTATCTCTTACTGATCTATCTCATGGCCTCCTACAAGAGAAAGGCTGATAAAGCTAGTATAACTAGCTTTGCCTAGTTAGATATCTTTGCTTAAGTGAACCTCTCAATCCAACATCATAGTCTCCCTTGTCTCATCATAGGACATAACCTTTATCTCTAGTTAAACCACTTCTCGTTCCCTGTGGAAAATACGATACTTGGAATACTCCCGGTGAAAGCTACACTTGACAACCGTACGCTTACGGTCTTTTACCCGTTTGCCATTTCTGGTGTCAACAAGCTTTCTGGCGCCATTGACGTGGAATGATAGTTGTTTTAACTAGAACCAGGTGGTCCTATTTATCCTTGTTTTATTTTTCTTTTTCATTTTATCCTTTTCACACCATGAACCAATCGTCCATCTCTTATCTTGTGTCTCCAAAGGGCCATAGTTTGGAACCACCACCATCATTACATCCCATCCTTTCACCTAGCTATGAGCTTCGCCCTAGCTTCATAGCCAAAGTTCGAGAACAATCTTTTGCTGGGGATAAAGATGAGAATCCTTACACTCACCTACGTGAATTTGAACAATTCTGTTCATGTGTCCACATCTAAGGGATGAGGCGAATTACCCTTAAGTGGAAGCTATTTCTGTTTTCTTTGACGGGAATAGCCAAACGATGGTACTTTCGCAATGTAGATAGTGTAAACGGAGAATGGGAAAAGCTACAATCCAAATTCTACCTATCTTTCTTCCCAATTTCTCACGTTGTTCATCTTTGAATAGAGGTCCTAACCTTTAAACAAGAGGAAGAAGAACCTCTAGGTGCGGCATGGGCCCATCTTTTAGATCTATCATCATGTGGCCCTGATCTTGCTATAACCGAGCCAACATTGTTACAACACTTTTACGGCGGTCTTAGTAAAGATTCAGCACAACTTCTTGATATAACTTCTGGGGGAGCCTTCCTGTGTTTACCCGTTAGTGCAGGGAAGAGTCTTCTCACGAAAATTCTTGAAAATACTCCCTATACTAACGTTTATGATGAAGGACACGTGGAAGAACAAAAACTAGCCCCTAGAAAAGAAATCTCGATAGTCGAATCGTCATCACTCCTTTCCAAAGATTCTGCCATCGATCCTAAACCACAAATACCACAAATCTCGAAGGAAGATGAAATACAACACCTAAACCATTCCTTCGAGATCGAGGCCAACCTCATCTGATCTTGCTGGTTTTGGGAATGCCCAAAATTATCCTTTCCAGAAGAGACCTCACCTTTCTAAACCTCTCATGGCCTCCCAAATCAACACCATCATGCGCCTCAACTTCGCACATGGTATATCAGGAAAAGTCTGGGATACTTGATAAAGAAACATTGAGTGAGCATAAAGAACGAGAATTAAAGTGTTTAGAAGCCAAATCTATCCTCTCCTTCTCTATGCCCACATCTGACTTATCCTATGAACCCATTTATAAACCCATCCTTGATCCTGATGATCACCCATGTGTTCCTTCATTCAAGTCTTATGATGACCCATTTGATGACTCTAGGAATTCATTAAGACACCGAGGCAGGGAAGCCATGAGGGCCATAAATCTGACCAAGAGGAGAAAAGACAACGGTTAGAGCATCTATCTACCGTTGTAAGTCAAGAATGGTTGGATGACGCCTAATCCTCAAAGAAAGTTGCTAAAATGCCCAGACATGTAAGGAGAATATCTTGTCAAGTGTTGGGAATTGATGGCGAAATTTGCTATGATCCTAGCCTCGGGATCAACATCATTCCTCATTTCCATGTTCCAACATCATCAAAAGATCATCTATCCCAATCACAAAAGCGTATTAGACTCCCCAATGGTCAAATCCTTGATTGTTTAGGAGTCCTTCATGATGTTCTTGTGGTCATTGATGATCTCAAGATCTTCCTAGATTTCCATATCTTTGACCTTCCTGGACTTTCCTTTCATCTCACCTTTATCAGAAGGCCAATCATGAGAATCTTGGAGAACACTTTAGGAATTGAGAAGCTTGGTCATAGAATAGGTGAAGATTATCTACTGGTTTGGTCTTCTCGATCTCTCATCAAAGCGTTAGAATCCAAACCAGTTCTTGATCCAAGGGGAGAGCTTATGTCAATCCCGCTAACAACCATGACCCATTCAAGCCTTGAGGATGACTTGAAAGGTCATGAGAATGAAAGTGCTCACCCATTCCTAGAAACAGAATATTCTACCAATGAGCATGGAAATTATGCCCCGATCTTCTCATCAAATCCATGCTCAAGTGAGAAATCTCCCAAATCAATCCTTCTCTCGACCATGACTACACACATGATCTACAACCTCTTCATGCCTCTTGTTTCTAAAATCTTTGCAAGGTTGGTTGTAGATGTGTTTGTCTACCATAAATTTTGCAAATATCGTAGTGGTTTTGGTCTTGAGGATAGGTTCGCAAATGTTGGAGTTGAAGGGGAAACCACTTCACCAACATGAGATGCAACTTGAAGGTTTCCCAAAGACAAGCTTGTGTCTTAAAAATAAGCACTTTCGGGAGATAACCCGAGCCTTTTTCTTTTCTATTAAAGTTTGCTTGTTAATATATATATATATATAACAAAAATAAAAATATTTTTAGTTTCCCAAAACTCTGAAATAAATAAAATGACTTTGTAAAATGAGATTAAGGGAATTTTAGTGAAAGTGTTCCTTCGGGTATTTTTGTCACTAACCATCTCAGGTTTGAACAAAAAGAATGATGGAGCAAACCACAAGGTATGTCCAACCAAACATCTCTTAATAATTAAGCACATTCAAAAGAATGTTCCACATCCTAGACTTGGATTTGCTCATTATCAAATGTTGCAAAATCCAAGTATGGGGGAGTGGAGTTCTCTAAGAAATTCATGACATGCTTCATTCTTAATTTTGTTTAGTTGTCTCTACCTTGCTTTCTCTTTATACCTTGCTCATCTTGCTAAGTCATAGAAATAAAAAAATGCAAATGCTCATCTAGTTCACCAACCATGCTCTTGTCTCTTCTTAATTGAATCTCTTTATGCCTTCATGCTTCCTAGTTCTGTTATGAGTATGCTTTGGTTTGGGAGTAGTGATCATACTCCTATAAGCTCTTTAAATTAAGCATGGTGCTTAGGTTAAATGGTCTTCCTTAATCAAAATAGACATGGTGTCAAGTTGATTAATGAACCTAAAGTATACTTGTATGGAATTTGGTTTTACTTTTGAACAAACCCATGCTTAATGACTTCCAAATTTTGGTGGATTAGTCAAGAGATCATTCATAAGAGGCAAATCAAGGTTTGAGGCAGTATTGAAATAATCTTGCACATCTTTGCCTCAACCTTGCTTAACTTTTAAAGAATTGGTAAACAATGAGGGAACATCTCTTTTTGCGCTAAAATGCTGAAGTCAACTTTTCTATAGCATAGAAGATGTCCTCTATTTCTATGACAATAATGCCCTTGCTTCAAATCATTCGTGAATTCCTTCGTATGTGTTGTCCACTAATCCTTCGTAGGAGAGAAGCAATGAATGGAGGAAAAGGTCTAAGTACAATGTGATGATTCACAGGAGAAGGACCATTCGTCATCATCGATGTTGTGACGCATGGAATTGTCACGCTTCAAGATTACGGCTGCAACACCTTTAAAGGTAAATGGTCAATGTCTTAAAGTTTTTCATGAACATGAATCACCTGAGCATGAAATTGACATGATAGATTTTGTCCTTAATCCAACTAAGAACTAAAATCTACATGTTTTAATTTTTGTTCATTTTTCATGTTTGACCTTAGACATAGCCTATACTTAGTCTTAGCTTTCACCACGAAAAAGTTGGGCCCATTTGGCCCCAAAAGGGGGTCGGCCGACCGTCTCTAGGAGCTTCAGGGCCCGGCATTGCGCGGTTTGTAGAACCTGACCTGTGGGACCCTGAATCTAGGCTTGGTCGAGCCAAAACTCTCAATAGGGGGGTCGGCCGACCGGGGTTTTGGCCCTTCAGCCATGCGCGTTGCTCCTAAACATTGGACCAACTTTCCTTTCCTATTTCCAGCACGATCCAAGTGAAAACAAAGGTGAAAGATGTTGAGCTCTCTCTTCTTAACCTCTCCCTCTCCTTAGTCATCCTCTAGAGCCATCAACATAACCTACAACATGGCTCTGATAGAAGAGAGAATGACAAGATGCTTGTTACCCCTTATGCTAAGGCCATGTCAAGAATAAGACCTTCTCTCTCCATCTTCTACCTTGACATACCTTAGCCCTTCATAGAAATATGATACTTAGGCTTGATAGTCTATCACTCATGAATCAAAGAACATATGCCTAAGCTATCAATGACAAATGAAACTCTTGGTTCTGCTGGTATCTTACCCTAGCAGAACCCCTGCATTTGATCTCTCTTTGTCCTGTGTTATAGTATGCACTGAAACAAGTATGGGGGGTATCGGTCGACACCCCAACATACCATTTGACAAGATGGGTCACTGAATCATGTTGTACATGGTCATGACATGTCCCACGAAAAAATTGGACCTCAATGGCCACTTTTCTGCATCGGCCAATGCACGTTCGAGGCCAAAAAAGCAGAACTAACATAGCAGAAGAACATTCAAAAGGTAAGGGATCTATTTCAGTGACCGAAATGGCGAAAAGCCTCTGAAGTGATGTCAGTCGACACCACCAAGGACCTCCAGGGCCAACAACCAGCATCTACTCAACATGTTCATTAACCCTGTCTGGTTTGCCACATCTCTTCCCTTTTTCTTTTATGCTTTTATTTATTTAACTCATTTCCCTTCTAAAAATAAAAATAAAATAAAAATAATTTAAAATAAATTAATTTCTTCATGAAATTAATCACTTAGTTAATGTCCCTTTTAATATTGAGTAAAAACAAGAAGATCGCATTTGAAACTAAAATTTGAAAAGTGACATGATCTATGACGTTCTAAGGGTAAAAGCGTCATAAAGATGAATTCTTGCTTTTGCTTATGCTAGTGGGAAAATATGAGGAGTAAGTTGACTTATGAGCTTTCTTTTGAAAAACTTATCAAAAACTCCAAGTTAGCTAATACCATTGAGAACTATATCAAAAACTCCAGAGTACTATATCTTTGACTTTGCCTTGAGAACTATTCCATTTCTCAACCTCTCAAGGATATATGTTAGCTAATACCACATATCCCACTTGTATAACAAAATGTCTTGAGTGAATCTTTATGCTTGCATTATACTTTGAATAGCATAGTTATGTTTACTTTTATCCTTTACTCGAGGATGAGCAAAGAGGTAAGTATGGGGGATCTTGTTGACGATAAGAATGACCCTTTTTGTCACTATCAAAATACCGTCAACATCCTCAGAATAGAAGAAAGGAAAGCATATCATGAGCATACTTTATCAAATAGTTGGTTTCACATGTCCCTTGAATATTTGTATACAAGCAATGGCAAATGGGGCATTTGAGAGTCTGTGGGCCCACTTAGGGGGTCGGCCGACCTCACTAAGAGGCTACTAAGACCTCCCATGCACCCATGAACACATTCTAGAGCGAAATCCATCCTTGGATCCACTCTGTGATACCTCTCAACGGTTCTAGATCAAAGCACGAGGATCCATGGGCCCACAAGTATCTCAGAAAAATACCAAACTTCACCAAGGGGACCATGACATGTGGGCCATGCTCCACACGAAAGGAGGAGGCCAGAAGCCTCAACTCTAGGTCGGCCGACCTAGAGTATGGGCCCAGAGGGCATCCACAGACCCCCTGACCAGTGGGTCAGCTTCTAGAAGAAAGGGGCATGTCCCACCTACCATAGGGAGGTCTACGAACCTGGCCCTGGTGCCCAAAATCTTCCCCAAGCTCTCCACCGCCTTCCTGCATGCCGCCATGCATCAACTTGGTCTCCACCATTGATTAAAGATGGTTCCAATGACGGTTTGATCCTACGGTGGTTGATGAAGGTGGCGCGGATCGCTGACATGGCACCGGACTAGCCCTACTCCACCTCTAGCTATAAATACCCCCTAGGCCTTCACTTGTAATCATGACTCATTGGAGACAACCACTCTCTAGTAGCTTTAGCGAAGCTCTGCAGTAGGGCTATGCTAGTTGGAAGAGTGTAAGGAGAGTCTGGAGGAGAGCCGGGCCTGTCTGGCGTCTTCTCTGAGTTGTACCTCGGCGGATGCGATCCTCTTATAAGTTCAGCACTTGTAAGTGATACATCCGAGTTCTTTATAGTATATGATATTCTACTTCTGGCATAGCTATTATACATCTTTTCGCGCTTGTTCATCGCTTTACTTAGAGTGCTTTAGCCTTAAACGTTGGGTTAAAGTAGTAAGAATAGTGTAGACGTGGTGTCCAGACTAGATCTTGCCTTTGTAAACCGCTTATGGCATGGATTGTTTGTGGTAGCTAGTAGGTGGTGGTAGCCCTATCTAGTCTTTGTATTCCACCACATGTGTAACATAAGTTCTTAAAAGGTAGGGCCTCAATACAACATGATGGCGTGGTCCGGTAGAAGTTTTATCTGTTACTGATCTATCCCATCGCCTCCTGCAAGAGAAGGGCTGATAAAGCCAATATAACTAGCTTTGCCTAGTTAGATATCTTTGCTTTAGTGAACCTCTCAATCCAACATCATAATCTCCCTTGTCTCATCATAGGACATAACCTTTATCTCTAGTTAAACCACTTCTCGTTCCCTGTGGAAAATAGATGGAATACTCTGAGTGAAAGCTACACTTGACAACCGTACGCTTGCGGTCTTTTACCCGTTTGTCACTTCTGGTGTCAACAATGCAATTCAGCAAAACCATTATCGAGGAGGTGAATAGGAGCGCAGCAATCCAATCTTGCCATCGACTGGGAAATCCAACTTTATTTAGTAGGGTAAGGAGATATTCCCATCTGACTGAATCGAATGCTTTGATGATATCAAGCTTGAGGAATATGGTTGTCAACTTGGAATTGTGGTAGCGCCTTATGGCATTGTGGACAACCATATAGTTATCGTGAATGCTTCATCTTTTGATGAAAGCACTTTGCGTTGGATAGACAATATAGCTCATATGGGGTGCTAGTCGTAGTGCAAGAACCTTGGAAATTATTTTGGCAAAGGAATGAATTAGGCTGATGGGCCAAAAGTCCATAATAGCTTCAACGTCGTCCTTCTTTGGAATTAAAACCACGTTGGCTGAGTTAAGGAGTGCAAGGCTACTTTTCTGCAATGAATGGAAAGCATTTGCCGCCTTTGACTACATCAACCTTTATGATGTGTCAGCATGATCTAAAGAAAATCCTAGTGTATCCTTCTGGTCCTGGGCTTTATCGAGAGGCATTTGGTGCACAACATGCTTTATCTCCTCCTCGGTGAACGTCGTGTCAAATTGAAAGCCCATGTTTGGTTTTGAGTAATTGATGAAACCTACCTATGTGTTAACTTATTGCTCTCTAAGTGGATGTATGAGATAGGTTAATACAAGCCATGTGATGGAGCTAGATGGATCAAGGTGTTGATGACAAGAGCTCTAGCATGATGGATGAAAAGGAAAATGAATTTAAGGCAAAGGTAATATAGGAATCATTTTTGGTTTGGTGATTGAGACACTATAGAGAGTGTGATCACATTTAGGATAGATAGTCATACTATCAAGAAGGGAGAACTCATGTTTGATTACGGTTATCATGTGCCACTAGGTCATTTGCATTGCACATCTAAAATGAACTAGTGAGAGCTAAGCAAACATAATTCTACGAAATTGTGAACTAAAAGCTACCACACGTGCACAAGTGTTCAGATCACTTAGTGTTAGCATATGAAAAGTTCACTAGTAAAGAAAGCATTTTGTGTAGCGGGCAGTTTTGGTTTCCCGCAGCGGGCAAAGCTGTCCGCTGCGGTGATAAGGTCACGGTAAATCGTGGCCTCCCCGCAGCGGGCCGCTTTGCCTGCTGTGGTTAATCTATTCAACGCAACAGGCACATTAGAACGCCCGCCGCGGTAAATCGAAATAAAAAAACAAAGAAAACAACGAGCCCAACGCAAGACCAACCAGGCCCGGCGTCGAGCCCATCCGCCGCTGCACCGTCGTGCCAGTGCCTCGCCCAGAGCGCCGCCGCTGTCGCCTCGAGCATTTGCCGCCACAGCCCCGTGCATCTGCCGCCGCGGCCCCGCCTGTCTGCCCGCGAGTCCACTGGCTCCGCTCCGCTGCACGGCCGCCCGCGTCCGCCGGATCCGCTCCGCCGGCGCTTGGCCCGCGCGTCCGCCGGCTCCACTCCGCTGTGCGTCCGCCGGCGCGTCGGCTCGCGCGTCCGCCCTGCCGGCACGTCCGCTCGCGCACGCGTCCGCCGGCTCTGCCCCGCTGTGGCCTCGCGTGGAGAGTATGGGAGGGTGAGGGAGAGTACACGGGAGAGAAGAGGCGGTGTGGGAGGGAGAGTACGGGAGGGTGAGGGAGAGTACACGGGAGAGGGAGAAAGCTATAGGCTGCATGGGAGGGAGAGAATGAAGTGGGGGATGAGTACCCCATCCCTAACTCTCAGTATATATACTAGAGCGTGATAACGGGCCGGTATTTGGGCTGTTTGGGCCACTTATTTACCGCGATGGACAATATAACATGTCCGCCACGGTAAATCGATTTACCGCAGCGGACAACTTAAAATGTCCGTTGCGGTAAATACCTTATTTACCGCAGCGGACACGTTAAGATGTCCGTTGCGGTAAATTGATTTACTGCAACGGCCAAAAGTGTCCGCCACGGTAAATGAAAAAGGACCACTGCGGTAAATCGTGGGATTTACTGCATCGGGCAAAAATAGGTGTCCGTCACAGAGTGGAAAAGTCCAACGCTGCGCATAATCGTTTTTGTAGTAGTTGTTGGAAAGAAGTTTGAACTCGTGTGGACTGAGAGAGGGGGTCCGGATGCTAGGGTCTTGTTGGTTTGGACTATTGCGTGTGCGTCTGGAGGTATACCCTAGGTCTTCGGTGCTGTGCAGAGCTGAGGTTCCGGAACTTAGGAGCTCTCTACTGCTTACTGTGTTTGGTCCGGATGGTGGACTCTGGTCCGAAGGAGGCACTCTGGATGCACATCCAGAGTCAAGAGGCTCTCTAGAACCTTACAAAGTAAGGTCCGAATGCTAGAGGTTTTGGTCCGGAGGTGGACTGTTGTCAGCGTTCGGAGGACTGTTTTCAATGCATGCTAATGGATGTTTTCAAACCGAGGGGTGTCCGGACACGTTTGCTTTGGTCCGGACATGGTGTGAGTGTGCGTCCGGACATTGAGTTCAGTGCGTGAACAAGGGTTTCTGCTCTGCATAGTGGTCTGGACGCAATGCAAATTGGTCCAGACCCAATGTTGTTTTAGCGTATGGATCTCTCGCAGGAAGCGTGTTTTTGGGTGAAAACGGCTAGTTTCGTTTGAGGGGCTATATAAGTGATATGGCCGGCCCTTGGGGGCAACTCTGGCACTACACACTCACTCATACACTTGTGCTAGCTTGTGAGAGCATCCACCACTCATTCTCTTGGTAGAATTGTTCATTTCATGAGAGTTTGAGAGAACCAAGTGCATTGCTCCATTCATTGCATTCTAGTGGCACTTGGTGATCGTCGTCATTGCGGGAGCTCTTATTATTCTTGGAGTTTGTCGACTCCTAGACGGCATGGTGCGACGAGGATCGTTGAGCAGAGGAAGGTGATTGTCTTTGGCTTCGATCGGTGGATTGTGAGGGGTTCTTGAGTCTTCCCCGTGGGAGTTCGTGAAAGACATCTCTAGTGGATTGCTCATAGCTTGTGGAGCCCCATCTTGTGTTGGTTATGCGACACTCGGTGATGGGTTTGGCGTGTGATGCCAATTAGCGCCTGAACCTCCAAGTGGGTGATTCACTACAACGAGGAGTAGCTTGCTGACAAGCAAGTGAACCTCGGTAAAAATTATTGTGTCAATCTTTTGCCGAGGATTCATATTGATTGATTGGTTATCTATTGGTTGCTTCTCTACTTGTCGGTATAACCATCCTGCCTTTACTCTTTCAATCCACTTGTTTACATTCTTGCAAAGTAATGTAGCTCATATAGCTTGTTGATCACATTACTTAGCATAGTTGTTTTATTCATCTTAGCTAACTTGCTCTATCTAGCTTCTCTTGTGTGATAGACCTATACTTGCTAGATACTAAAATTGTGGATAGGTAGCTTGCTACATTTGATTAGAGCTAGCACAAAACTTGCTTAGTCTATTTGTTATTCTAATGTTTTGTCTAGAGTTGTTGTAGAAAATTTTATTAGGTTATTCACCCCTCTCTATCCATTCCTAGACCTTACACAAGTCCGCTAAGATCATGAGATAGCAATTGTAGCTCATCACAATTGATGTCTTGCTGTCCTAGCGAAGGGTGTCCCATGAAGTTTGAGAAATGGTCTTGTATTCTAGAAGCTTTGTCATCATGGTTTATCGCCCAACCATGTCCATGTCTGAATCTTTGGACGTGATTTTTCCTTCTTGCATTTACTTTATGGTGGAAAAATTTTGTGTTAGCATTGCCTAGCTTGATGGACGATAGTATTGAGGCTTGTTTACACCTAGCTCTTTCGATCACAGCTAGTCCTAGAACTCTTTTCTTGAGCTTGGCCCGTAGAGGCAACTTAGTAGTCGTTAGACTTCTATTTTCTTGGGCGATATCAAGCCTTAGGATGACCTCTTGCGCCATGAAGAAAACTTTTTTTGGCATCCAAATTAATTTCCTTGCTCCATGCTTTTAGCTTTTTCAAAGTAGAATATAGCTTACGGTGCAGAATATGGAATGGCTCGTGGTGATCCGTTGGAGTTTCCCAACATTCTTGACTACATCTTTGAAGCCTGGGAGTTTGACCCAATAATTTTCAAACTTGAACAAACTTGGCCTTCTAGGTCCCGATTGGTTGGATAGTAGTTGCACCACCACCATCTTTCCCTCCCTCCCTCTCGGTTCTCGTAGTCTTGCCTACATACCCGGGGGCCGCGCCGTCATCGGCGCCATGACGAAGAAACCCGGCCACATCGTCACCGATAGTTGGACAAACCAATAGCCTCCATGGACGGGCCGCCGATGGCCCAGGCCGCACTCGGATGGAGGCGACGAAGGAGTTGATCATGCAGGTGGCGGAACTGGAGGTGTCGACGGCGCAACTGCTCAGGGAGAAGGAGGCACCAACTCAGGGGGAGAGCTGATCTGGCAGATGGAGGAGCTGGAGGCGGTGGCGATGCAACTACTCAGGGACAAGGAGGGCCCAGAGGACATGGCATGGGGTGTCATCATTGACATTTCCTAACACCACTTTGAATACTGGGTTGTCATCCCTAGCATGGCGCTAGAAATGTGCAGTGGTATTTATGAATGTAAAGGCTCTTAGAAAACATATTTATTCTATCCGCAAGCGTACAGAAAAAATACCAATTGTAGCACTTCACCAGGAAAGTAATTCCAGGTATCGTTATTTATAATTTTGCTAAAGGAAAAGGAAAACTTTGGTGGCATCAACTAACAAAGGTTTAGACTAGAGATAGATTTGCAGAACATGATTACTTATGCGAAACTCAATCACACAGTCACTTGCTTCGGCAGATGGTAAGCAATAATAATAATGATATTGAATTGTAAGCTCAAAGATAAATAACATAGAGATTAGAGATAGACTACTCCATATAAATGTAAGGTGACGTCGGACTAGTAAGAGAATAACTTCTAAGTATGTTCAAATCTACTAAGTCATAATCTACTCTAGCACATATAAGATCATATATAGCATAAAAGCCTCTTCATCTATGTATAAGGAACATCGCTAAAGAAAGCCAGAACATAGCATGACTTACTCCGCAATACCAATTCTACCTGTCCTACCAACGAGGGGTGGACTATATAAGAATCAATGGAACTGTCACTTCCACGAACTACCACGCGACCCGGCCAATAAGATACATTTGCAGGTAAATAGCATCTAAGCACCACGCTTACATGTGATCTACCACCTAACTCCCTCGAGGTAAGAGCTAAGCGCTTTGCAAACTCGTACATAAACTCATTATCAATCATAACTATATCAAATATAGAACTAGAATAAACTAAGAACATAATAAATAGAAGCATAATGATATTAAGAATAAAGTCGTAGAGAAAGATATAGGATAGTACCAATCTTTATGATGACGATCCGAAATCCAGAGTGCGATGCTCTACTTCTCTAAATCTATCTAATCAATCCTATAGAACTTGAAGGAATAGGGAGTAGCTATTGTTGACAATGCTTAGCGTCGCACCAAAAATCCGCAAGCGCACAGATTATACCGTTGTAACACTTCACCCAGGAGTATTCTGGGGTATCGTAATTTATATTCTCCCAAGGGAAAGCGAAGCTAGAAATAATAATAAAAGAGAGATCCTAGAGATCACCTCAATTTAGTATCAACTAGTGTAAGGGGGTAAATGATATAATGATAGGAAGGTGATGATGATGTAACAACCCAGTAAAGATAAGTAAGAGATGACTAGTGAGTATAACTATGTGGGAGGACAACGAGAGAGTCAAAAGGGTTCCTATGATTCCAACTCTACCTCTGTGGGTTTAACTATGGCATTTAGCTGAGACAAACTTCGATTGATTCCTCAATACAAGTATGTTAGGCGAGGGGATAGATCAGTAGGAAGACAAAACTCCTCCCGGACCGCGCCCTCTTCTTACGGGGGCCTTATCTTTTAAGAACTTGCCTATAAACACGTGGTGGAATACAACGACTAGACAAGGCTGTCACCTCTTGCTAGCTACCACAAACAATTAGTGCAACAAGCGATAACCAAAGGCAAGATTAAGTATAAGCACCATGCTTACACCTATTCTTACAACTCTAATCATGTATACGGTCAACTAGAGCACCCTATTACAGGCGATGATCGCATACAGGAAAGGCCACAAGGATCTCAATTTAGTTTATAACAACTAATTGACAAGATAAACCACACAACAATACTATAGCAAGTATAATATTGCACTAAGTAAAGACTAAGTAAAGTAAAGAAGGAATATTGCATTAAATAAGTAAAGTCTTACAAAAGAGAAAAGATACAAGAGCTTATACCAGATCCTCCGGGAAGACAATTCCGGAAAGCCCGAACAAAGCTCAACTCAACTCTAACTCCCACACTAGAGAACACCCACTAGACTAATCTCCACTTGATAACAACAGTGGTTTGTATGGATTACATCATGATTAGAGAGGGAGGTCTAGGCCTCTATTTATAGAGGGGGGTGGAGTAGGGGCTACTCTAGAGCCACGTCATCGATCCAGGGGGCTTCAATCCTCCTCCCTTGGATCAAACCGTCATAGAACCACCTAGAATGGATGGCTTGGATTTCCAACATGTGTAACTTGGTATGGCGGTTGAGGGGGAACCCAACCGACCTAGGGGGTGGATCGGCCGATCCACACTATGGCCAGTGGGCCATCCCCTGGCTTTGTGGGTGTGGCCCCACTGATCAGGGTCTGAGTGGGAGCCAGTTGGGCCTAGGGGAGGTTCGGCCGATCCCCCCTAAGGGTCCCTGGCCCGCCTCATCCATCCTAGTGCTGGTCCCACCTGTCATGTGAAGTGGTTGCTCATTCTGAAGTGTTTGTCGTGTTGATCTCTTTGGTGTGGGCCCATGGATCCTTGTACATTGCTTGTGAGCCGTTTGGGAGAAAACACAAAGTGATCTGATGGTTGAGAATCACTCTGAGGGGTTTATCCTGGATCATGGCCAAGGGGGAAACCTGGTGGGCCCATAGTGGGGTTGGCCGACCCCCTCTGTGGGTCCCACTAGGTCTCTTTTGTTCCATTTCTTCTTATGTGCATTAAAATATTCATGGACATGTGGAACTTTGTTATTTAATAAAGAATGCTCATGCAATGATTGTTTTCTCCTTGATCCTGAGTTTGTTGGCAATATTTTAGTTATATAAAATTGATCATAATTTGTGCCAACAAGATCCCCCAAGCTTAACCTTTGCTCGTCCCGAGCAAACAATTGAACTTAGCTCGATGGATCAGGAGCTGCTACTATGCTTCATATTTCAAGAGTACTAAGCTTACAACAATCATACTTCTCTTTTGTATGAAAAATTCAGCAATAAAGACTCACCCATATTACCTTAGTCTTCCATGGGGCTTATAACTTTATCCTTTGTCTTGGGCGGTTGAGAGATAGAACAACTTGAATTGAGCACTAGTTTTCTCATTCTTTAACAAGTTTCATATCGGAGGTTTCGTAAAGTTTTGTAAAAGAAAGACTTAATGTTCCTCAAATGGTACTCTCGAATCGCTCATAAAGTGTATGATTCCTTACCAAGGCATATATCAAAGTTTTCCTTCTTTTTCATCCTATCTCTAAGCTTATGTGGAGCTATTGGTAGGGACAAAGATGTAGCAAACTTACCCCGCATATATTGTAAAGTCAAATTCTGGATCCAAGGAGAGAAATGTCATACTCTTAGATCAAGATGTGCAAGTGTGTGGAAACATGATAATTGATCAATACTCTTATAAATGATCTCTCTTTCCTATCTTATGAAATTGAGACATAGCTATCTTTATTTATTTTTTCTATAAGCTTTGAAAATGCTCATGATAAGTATTTTTTTCAAGAGAGAGCTTTGGAGTGCTCATAAAGGATTAGGACTACAGAATGTCCTTGAATATTTTTCATAATTTTGCATAGTCTATGTCTCATTTACTAGTAACAAACTAGAGAGAGATTTTCTACTTAGAGCATGGAGTATGAACTATGTGGAAATGTAAGACATGTTTCTGCGTACTTCCAGTATAGAAGCAGCATGTATATGTGGCGTGTACGTGATCTTGATCTTGGGAGCATGATAAATCTCTCAATAAGGGTCACAAAACTTGACCAAACTCAACACAAAGCAAGTAGCTTATGTAGAAAGCTTATATCATGAAAGATCATGTATGGCTTTGGTAGTAATTTTCACCATTGAGGAGCAAAAAGTGTTTTATTATTTTAAGAAATAAATCTCCGATAGTCATTCTTGCTTAGAACAATATTATAGCAGCTCTTATCTCGTCATATCATGTCTCACAACAACTTAGACTTAGTTACAGTATTTACAACCCACAAAAGTTTGAGGTTCATGATGATTTCTTTTAAGCCCAGTAATTCATACTTAGAGAAATATCGAGCTGTAAACTAAGTACTAGAGAAATATTATCATTTCCATAAGGGATAAATATCCACGATACATGTGAGAGTAGAGACAAGTCTTTTTATTATTTTTATTTTTATTTGCTGGGAATTAAAATGCATAATTAAAATGCTGAAATTGAAAGATGCGGAATTCAAATACTGAATTGAAATGCTGAAAATTAAAAACTTACCTTAGTGGGGAAGGGAACCTCCCCCAAGCTTATTCTTTTCATGGTCCCTGTGGATGAAATTGTGTTGGGTCTATCCCATGATAAGCATAGAACTGAGACCACTACTGGGTCTGGAAATCTCTCATTTCTTGGACTCTTTGCTGATTTTGGATCACGTTCTGATGGAGGATCCCATGATTTACCCGTAGTTCATCTACTTGGGTAGTGAGTAAATCCACATCGCGACGGAACTCACGGTCCTCTCTTCCCTGCGAAGAAGAAAAAGAGAATCGTGCACTTTGTGATGCTGACCTCTGGAGTCCACTGCTTGAGCTGGAGAAGCGTGTGGCGCTCATGGTTTCATCCATAAAATCTGAAGCTAGGGATGTGCCTTCTTCTTGAGCTGCATATGCCATGATGCGTGTTGTCCTTCGACCTGCAAAACTTCTACGCCCTTCTTGTGTGTCTGTAGTAAAGGTTAGTTGCCTACACCTATACAATTTAAGTCTTTCACAAGGGAGTTGAACTCTTTTTATGGGATCATTATTCATATATAGGACAGATTCATGCAGCCCATGCATCAACGTGTGACCTTGCACAAAATACCCTATCTAACACAGCTCGTGGTATGGTTAAGAAGAATTGATAATTATCAAGCTGAGCCGTGTTGTTCAAGATTTTAGTGATCATAGATGTAAACTCAAAGGGTCCTTTTCTGCTATTGGCTGAGCACCAGTTATCTACCATGGTTGTAATAGGAGAGACAGGAATTTTATTTACCATGGCAAAAAGTATTCTTATCTCAACATTTGTTACATGCCTTACATCATCTCTAGGGAACAAGGTTATTCCTACCCAGCGATGCATAAAACGTAAAGTAGGATTATGAATTTCACTTGTTCATGTATGTCTAGAACTATCTTTTCCAGAGATCAGTTTCCAAAACTTATTCCTATTATATCCTTGTGTAGCATGCTCAAGATTAACAGCACATTTTTCTTTACATCCAAGAACATGACTAAACTCTTTCTAGGTTAAAGATATTGGATGATTAAGCAACCGGAAAGAAAGCCCTTGAGCAATAGTATTAACTATGCTTAGGAACTCTAGAGTTAAAAGTCTACTTTCTGGGTCGTTAGTGATATCCCAAAACTCACGAGTCCACCCTATGGCTCTAAAAACTTCATCAAACTCCTCATCTAATCCTGTTTTAGCTAAGAGGGTAGGATCAATTACCTTGGTGTGCTCGTAGTCGCGGTCCTTCAAGGTGTTGAAAATAGCCATCTCATGAGGTGCGAGCTGGATGCCGGTTTTCGGATCAGTGACCCATGATGTTTGATCTCCCGAAGGCTCGGCCGGTTCAAAATGACCGGCACTAGGATGTTCTTGCTCATAATCACTATGACTAGCACTGCTAGCCATGATTTCGGTAGCACCCGAACCATGTACTGACTCAGACCTTGTATCAATGGACATAAAATCTGTACCTTGGGATGAGCTACCTCCCTAGGAATTCTTTGAAGAATTCCCACTGACTGAGCTTCGTGCCTTCTTAAGTGCCTTCTTGAGGGATTTCATCTCACTACTCTACTAGCTAAACTTGTACCCTTCTCTGAATTAGCGGTGTGGCTAAACGAAGAGAGATGGTAGAGGATTTTTTTGGCTTTGTGAGCTGCTGTGGTCGAGAGTGTGTGTCTGAGGGAGTGGCTCTATTCATGTTCATATAGCAGAAGAGAGGGGAGAGTGATTGGAGGTGTGGGCCTGATCGGCCGACCACCACCCATGGCCTCTGAGTGCCCTTCTTGCAAGGTAGTGAAGTGGAGGAGATGCCCGACAAGGATTTGAGAGGAGGGGGCCTTGCTTTGGATCGGCCGATCCTCCTTTGGATGCTCTCATGATGATTTTGCACCATGCCACAATGGATGGTAGTGGGGCGCAAGGAGAGGACATAGGTCATGCTGCTCTGCCTGAAAAATGGCCAAAGATTCCCCCCCCTTTGGCTTGGAATGCTTAGAGAGGATGGCATGTTTATTTGCTAGTGTGTCATGATCAAGAAGTTATGATGATGCTAGGAGTGTTTAGGCTCCTAACGATTAGTGACACACTTCTTGAGATTGGTGGTGAAGAAAATTGGGATTGATTATAGGAAGAGGTATGGTGATAACGATGTTCTTATTTTGGAAGAGATGAGTGGTAGTTTAGACTTCTCTTGCCAGGATGCTTCTCGGTGGAGTGAATTTGCAAAGGAAAAACTTTGTGCATGGCATGAAGAGAGAGATGGAGGGGGGCAAGGAGGTGATGGGAGGAGTCAATACATGTCCTCCTTGGCTCTAGCTTCATTTGTTTGGGAATCAAACATGAAGCATCTCGAGGTGGAGAAAGAAGAAGAGGAAAGGAGAGAGATAGGGGATCGGCCGATCACTTATTGTGATTAGAGGGCCGTGGCATACTGCCCCAAGACAGGGAATCATGAGGCAGGGTAGGCCAGAGGTAGTGGGGTCGTGGGCCCAATCGGCCACCCATCTGGGTCCACCACAGAACCTGGATTTGTGATGCTAAACCTCCTATGCTAAATTAGACGCAAAGCAATCTTTTGTGGACAAGAAAAGTTCAAGATTTTATTATTTTTGTGTTTTCAAATTTTATTATGGCTAAACGTGATTATGCTTTGGAATTAATTAAAATATATGATCATATGATAAAAAGATTTCAGGAATTAAAGAGGAAGAGAATGAAAAAGAAAACTTACTTTGTATGAGACTTACCTCTTCATGTAGCCATGCTTTCAATTATTTGAAGTAGGGTCATCCTCCTGATTTGCCCGTCGGATTTGCTGACGTGGTTTTGGAGGTGGAGCGGCGCATGGCTTGATCACCTTTTTCTGCCATACTCGTTTGGGTTTCACCCGAGGTTGTTGCTTCACTTTTGCCAGGTAAGTATAATTGACATAAGGATCGATTTCGAATACCTTTACTATGGAGCATTGCTCGATGTTTGGCTTGAAGTGGAATATCTCCTGGGTTCCATTGATGTTAAATTGAATTTCTCCCACTCCTACATCGATGTGTGCATTGGCGGTGCTGAGGAATGGTCTTCCTAGGATGAGTGGAGTCTTCTTGTCTACTTCCATATCCAACACCACGAAATCCACGGGGATGAAAAATTCTTGTATTTTGACGGGAATATTTTCAGCGATCCCCGCGGGGTAACGAATTGATTGATCCGCTAACTGCAAGCACATTGGTGTAGGGGATAAAGTAGTATGAGTTAGTTTATCAAAGACTACCTTTGGCATGAGGCTGACGCTTGCTCCCAAGTCGCAGAGGGCATGTTCGAATTGCGGAGTCCCGATGGAGCAATCAATGGTAGGACACCCTGGGTCCTTCTTCTTTAAAGGCAGCTGGTTGAGTATAGCTGCACTACACTCCTCCGTCAACTTGATGACTTCGGTGGTGGGTAACGGTCTCTTATTGTTGAGAATGTCCCGCAGATACTTGGCGTAGGTTGGGACCTGCATCGCATCAAGTAGGGGTATATGGAAGCGTTCGTCTGTTGATTGTCGTCTTTGGTTTCTTGGGAATGGTAGTAGAATGTTTGTATCATAGTACTCATGTGGGGTTGTCTTCCCATGAAACTTGACAGGGTCCTGGAGTGGTGCAGTCTCTTCTTGTTGTTGTTGTTGTTGTTCTTCTTCTACCTCAACTTCTTTTTCCTTCCTTGTGGTTCTACCTGAAATGTTAGGATGTGGTGGATCGCGAGTGGTCTTACCCCCTCTTGTGGTCACCGCATTTATACTAGAGACTTTTTCAGAATTACCAAGATATGGAGCAGAAGAAATCAAATGAGATAATTTTCTTTCTATCATATTGTTGAAGTTTGATTGATTCTTTACAATAGAAGCTAAGTCATTCATTTTATTGTTTAAAGATTCAAGGGTCTTGTCATTAAGTGCTAGTTTATTGTTTATGCTTTCATTGATTCTAGCTTGACTTAAGACAAGATCTTTAAATGAAGGCTGATAAATATTATTAAAGCTTTTACTTTCATTACCTTGATTGGAGGGTCGTGGCTTTGATCCCGATTGTTGAGGTTGCTTCTCATTGTTGTTGACGAAGCTCATGCCTTCATTGGTTTCGGGGCAATTGTTTCCCGAATGATTTCCGCCATATACCTCACACCATTGTTCTGACTTGTAAGCTCGTGTGGAGGCATAGTGTTGGATGGCATCTCTATCCTTCTTGAAGTTGGCTCATTCTTCGAGTTTCTTCATCAAGAGATCCATACTTGTGGAGAGTGCACTTACTTCATGAATAGGTTTTGCACTCTTTTTCTTGACTGGGAGCTTTTCATCTTTCCACCCTTGATTTGTCACTATCTTCTCGATAAGATCTTTTGCTTGTGTGACATTGAGTGAGGTGAATGCTCCTCTAGCGGATGCATCAAGGTGACTACGGGTTATTGGTGTTAACCCATAGTAGAAGCCTTGAATCAGGAGCCAATCTTGAATTCCATGGTGAGGACATTCCCGAATGTGCTCCTGAAGACGTTCCCATGCTTCGGGAATAGTCTCGTCCGCTTGTTGTTGGAAGCTTGAAATTCTTCCATGAAGGGCGGTGGGTTTTCCCATTGGGAAGAACTTCTTGAGAAATGCATTGGTACACTTCTCCCAAGTGGCAACTTCCTCAGAATGAGCATAGAACCATTGCTTCTCCTTCCCGAGTAATGAGAACGGGAAAAGACGAAGACGAATGATATCTGGTGCCACATTCTTAATGGAAATGGTGCCACTTACCTCCAAGAAGTGTTGAAGATGTGCACTGGCATCCTCATGGAACTTCCAGCAAAAAGGGTTGGCTTGCACTAAGTTGATCAAAGCTGACTGCAGCTCGAAGGTAGCACCCCCTGTATTACCATCTGGTCCTTGGGCCACGTGAGTGACTGAAGGAGCCGAGAAGTCGGAAATAGCCTCTTGAGCCATAGCTTGCTTGATAAACGGAGTGGGGCCTCCTTCCTTGAGTGGATCCGAGTTTGAGGTGAGCTTTCGAGGAGACACTAGACGATGCCTAGAGTTTCTTCGGAAACTCTTAGGATTTTCATGTATGGTTGCTCGAAACTGGAACTCACTCATACAATGCCTTGCTTCACAATTAAGAAAGACACAGGCAAGGGGTAAGCCCCAACAACTATTTGATAACTAATTTGATAGTAAACTCTGGATTCAATTCTATTAAAATTTCTAGGCTATGCTTTCCTCGGCAACAGGGTCATAAATGCTTGTTAACAATTCTTAGCTTCGCACCAAAAAAATAGAGATAAGTCCCTATCCCTAACGGCGCCAGATATGCTTGTCGGTATTTCTTATGACTATTGGATAAATCCGTAAGCGCACAGATTATACCTTTGTAGCACTTCACCCAGGAGTATTCCGGGGTATCGTAATTTATATTCTCCCAAGGGACAGCGAAGCTAGAAATAATAATAAAAGTGAGATCCTAGAGATCACCTCAATTTAGTATCAACTAGTGTAAGGGGGTAAATGATATAATGATAGGAAGGTGATGATGATGTAACAAACCAGTAAAGATAAGTAAGAGATGACTAGTGAGTATAACTATGTGGGAGGACAACGAGAGAGTCAAAAGGGTTCCTATGATTCCAACTCTACCTCTGTGGGTTTAACTATGGCATTTAGCTGAGACAAACTTTGATTGATTCCTCAATACAAGTATGCTAGGCGAGGGGATAGATCAGTAGGAGGACAAAACACCTACCAGACCGCGCCCTCTTCTCAGGGGGGCCTTATCTTTTAAGAACTTGCCTATAAACACGTGGTGGAATACAACGACTAGACAAGGCTGTCACCTCTTGCTAGCTACCACAAACAATCCGTGCAACAAGCAATAACCAAAGGCAAGATTAAGTATAAGCACCACGCTTACACCTATTCTTACTACTCTAAACGTGTATACGGTCAACTAGAGCACCGATGATTGTTGACGGTAATTAAGAGCTATCTTGTTGCCATCAAAATACCGTCAACATCCTCATTCTCCAAGGAAAGCAAGCATAACCTAAGTATCTTTGCGCCAAATAACTAGTTCCACATGTCCCATGAATATTTGATGTAGGAATGACAAAAGGGAACATTTGAGAGCCAGTGGGCCCACACAGGGGGTCAGCCGACCACCTTGTGGGGCCACTTGGCATCCCAAGTTCCCAAGATCCAAGATCCACCCTTTGGAACACTCTCTACCCTTGGCGGTTCTGAAGTCAGTAAGATCCAACGGTGGCTGATGAAGGTGACGCGGATCGCTGACATGGCACCGGAGTAGCCCCTACTCTACCTCTAGCTATAAATAGACCCCTAGAGCTCCCTTCTCATTCATGCCTCATTGGAGAAATACTACTCCTTAGCCTCTTAGCAGAGCTCTCTAGTAGTAGTGCTATGCTAGTTGGAGGAGAGTGAAGGAAGTCTTCTAGAGAAAGCCCCGGGCCTGTCGGGAATCTTCTCTAGAGCTCTTCCTCAGCGGATGCGAGTCTCTTGTAAGTTTAGCACTTGTAAGTGTCTCCTTCTGAGTTCTTTATAGTATTCAGTATTCTAAGTCTGGGTTAGCTGTTATACACCTTTTCCTGCTTGTTCATCACTTTGCTCTGAGTAAAGTGCTTTAATCTTAGGCTAAGGTTAAAGCTACCTTGACAACCGTACGCGTGCGGTTCTTTTCCGGTTGCCACCTTTGGTGACAACAAGCTTTCTGGCACCGTTTCCAGGGAATGGTAGCTGTTTTAACTAGTATCTTTTGGTCCTATTTTATCTTTGTTTAATTTTACCTTTCATACCACATACACATATGGATCAAACACCCCTTATCGAATACGGTGCTCCAAAGGGCGCTAGCTTGGAGCCACCTAAATCATCTCAGGCCGTTCTGGTCGTTCATTATGAGCCTCGCCCGAGTCTCATAGCGATGGTTTAGGAAAAACCGTTTTCTAGGGATGAAGACGAAAATCACTATACTCATATGCGTGACTTTGAACAACTCTGTTCATGTGTCCACATACAAGGGATGAGGCCAGGTACCCTTAGGTGGAAGCTATTTTCGTTCTCTTTAACAGGAATAGCCAAGCGATGGTACACTCACCATATAGATGATGCAAAAGGAGATTGGGAAAGATTGATGCCTAAATTCTGTTTAGCCTTCTTCCCTATCCCCTGTGTCATTCGCTTCGAAAAGAGATCATCAACTTCTCACAAAAAGAGAAGGAATCTCTAGGTGATGCATGTGCCTGTCTGTTAGATCTAGTATCTTTAGGCCCTGATCTTGCTATAACCGAGCCTACAATGTTACAACATTTTTATGGCGGTCTTAATAGAGAATCTACACAACTCCTTGATATATCTTTCGGTGGAGCCTTAACGTGTTTACCCGTTAGTGCAGGAAAGAGTCTTCTTACGAAGATTCTTGATAACACCCCCTATACTAACTTATATTATGAAGGACCTTCGGAAGAACAAAAACCACCCCCCAGAACAAAAACATCATCGATAGCCGAAACTCTTCCTTCTACACCTCAAGATCCTGCTATCGACCCTGAACCACCAAGGGAAGAAGAAATTCATCCCTTGGAATTCCCCCTTGATATCGAGGCCGATTTGTTTTCTGATTTTGGAAATGCCTTGAGTCAATCTGTGCAAAAGAAGTCATCCGCTCGAAAAGCTCCGAACCTCCACTTCTCTAATCTCATAGAGGAAGCCTATCATCAAGAAACGGTTCAAGAGCTAGCTTCGATCATGTGCAATGATTCGTTAGAAGAGGCCGAATATTCATTCGAGCCAATTTGAATTCTTTCTTCCTCTACAACTATTCCTTGTCAAATCAATAGAGCAAGGTTAGACTCTCTCTACGATCCTGCCGTAGGAGTCAGCATTATGTCTAAGTCCTTAGCTAATGCTCTCCTAGGCAGAGTAAATCTAACTCTAACCAATAAGTTCTTGAAGCTTTTTTCAGGACAATTGATTGAGAGATGTGGTATTGCACAGACCATACCTACGCTAATTAACAAAGTCAATATCCTCTTGAATTTCTTCATATTTGATATAGAGGAATTTGACTTGTTAATCGGACACCCACTCATGAGATTCCTTGATGGATCTCTTGATGGGAGTCTTAAGGGTCATCTTGGGAGTAGCATCAAGCTCTCGATTCCGCTAACCAACTCCACAAACACCATGATAGAATCGCTCCCAGAATTTGACCCCATAAAGGAAGTGATGGTTGCATCCCTTCTAGAATCATCTCATCCTGATCTAGAAGAAGCTGAAGATTTCATCCAGGAAGAAGACGATCTAGATGAACCATAGATCTAGAGAAATCCGAACCCCCATCTAACCCCTTTATAGAACTTAAACCCCTTCAGCTGGCTTAAAGTATGCCTTTCTAAATAACAATCGTGAGGCCCCTGTGATCATCAGTGACAAACTCTCTCCTAAAGAGTCCTTCAAACTCCTCACCATTTTAGAAAAGCATCAGTCAGTCCTAGGCTATTCTCTTCAAGATCTCAAGGGCATTAGCCCCACTCTTTGCACACATCGCATTCCCATAGAACCTGAGGCTCTTCCTTCCAGGGAGCCTCAGTGTATATTGAACAATGCGATGAGGGAAGTAGTAAAGGAGGTCTTAAAACTATTGCACGCGGGGATCATCTACCCCGTTCCTCACAGCGAATGGGTCAGCCTCGTGCAAGTTGTGCCTAAGAAGGGAGGTATGATGGTCGTTCAAAATGACAAGAACGAGTTGATTCCTCAACGAACCGTCACGGGTTGGAGAATGTGTATAGATTACCGAAAACTTAATAAGGCTACAAAGAAAGACCACTTCCCGCTACCCTTCATTGATGAGATGTTGGAGCGGCTTGCAAAGCATTCTTTATTTTGTTTCCTTGACGGTTATTCGGGATATCATCAAATACCAATCCACCCCGATGATCAAAGTAAGACTACGTTCACATGCCCCTATGGAACTTATACATACAGGCGAATGTCGTTCAGCCTATGCAATGCTCCTGCCTCCTTCCAGAGGTGCATGATGTCCATTTTCTCCAATATGATCGAAGAAATCATGGAAGTTTTCATGGACGACTTCTCTGTCTATGGAAAAACTTTCGATGATTGTCTTGAGAATTTGGATAGAGTCTTACAGAGATGCGAAGAAAAGCACTTAGTCCTGAACTGGGAGAAATGCCACTTCATGGTTCGCGAAGGCATAGTGTTAGGACATAGAGTGTATGAACGTGGGATAGAAGTGGATAGAGCTAAAATAGAAGTCATAGAACAGCTTCCACCTCCCACGAATGTCAAGGGAATCCGTAGCTTCCTTGGCCACGCAGGCTTCTATAGGCGGTTTATCAAAGACTTCTCTCAAATCGCCCATCCTTTAACAAATCTACTAGCTAAGAATGCACCCTTTGACTTTACTGATGAGTGCTTAGATGCTTTCTACATTCTCAAAAAGGCACTCGTCTCAGCTCCAACCATTCAACCCCTGATTGGACGCTTCCCTTTGAAATAATGTGTGATGCTAGTGATTATGCTGTCAGTGCGGTACTAGGCCAAACCAAAGATAAGAAGCATCATGCTATTTCATATGCTAGCAAAACCTTAATAGGGCCTCAGCTAAACTATGCAACAACTGAAAAAGAGTTGTTGGTTGTGGTATTTGCTATAGACAAGTTTAGATCTTACTTAGTAGGAGCAAAAGTCATTGTTTACACAGATCATGCTGCTCTTAAATTTTTGCTCACTAAGAAAGACGCTAAACCATGTTTAATACGATGGATCTTGCTACTCCAAGAATTTGATATTGAAATAAAAGATAAAAAGGGAGTAGAAAATTCTGTTGTCGATCATTTGTCTATAATGCAATTCAAAGAAGCACAGAATTTGCCCATCGACGACTTCCTCAGAGATGACACACTCCTCAAGGTGATGGAAACCAATCCCTGGTATGCAAATATCGTGAACTTTATGGTCGCAAGCCATGTCCCTCCAGGGGCAGGTGTGAAGAAACTAGTGCAGGAGAGTCGGGTGCATCTCTGGGATGAACCATACCTCTATAGAGTATGCAATGATGGATTGTTGAGAAGATGCATACCTATGGAGGAGGCAATCAAGATCATGGAAAGATTCCATGGGGTAGAGTACGGAGGTCACTATGGAGCATTCAGAACTCATGCTAAGATTTGGCAGAGTGGGTTTTTCTGGCCAACCATGTACAAAGACACCCATGACTATGTCAAAAGGTGTGCAAGGTGTCAAAAGCATGGGAACATCAATGCCCGAGATGTTATGCCACTCACCAACAACCTACAAGTCGAGCTCTTTGATGTATGGGGCATCGACTACATGGGGCCCTTTCCTTCATCAAAAGGGTATGAGTATATCTTAGTGGCGGTGGACTATGTGTCCAAATGGGTAGAAGCATTACCCTGCCGCAAAGCCGATGCAGCCAATTCAAAGAGAATGTTCCATGAAGTGATATTCCCCAGATTTGGAACCCCAAAGTTAGTCATAAGTGACGGGGGATTTCACTTCATTGACAAAGGCTTCTGCCAGTTCCTCACTAAACAAGGAATCCAGCACAATGTTGCAACTGCATATCATCCTCAAACAAGTGGTCAAGCAGAAACATCCAACAAACAGATCAAGAACATTCTGCAGAAGACCGTGGATGAGATGGGTACTGCTTGGTACCACAAGCTGTCAGAGGCATTGTGGGCATATAGGACCTCATACAAGACTCCAATTGGTATGACACCATACCAACTTGTATATGGGAAGACATGCCATTTTCCTGTGGAACTGGAGTTCAAAGCACATTGGGCAATCAAGAAATGGAACATGGATCTGCCAGCTGCTGGAAAGTTCAGGAAGATGCAAATCTCCGAACTAGAAGAATGGAGAGAAAAAGCATATCACAATGCCAGGATATACAAGGAGAGAACCAAGAAATGGCATGATAAGAGAATCAAGGTCAAGGAATTTAAGCCAAGGGACAAGGTTTTATTATTCAGTTCAAGAGTCAAGCTCTTCGGTCATGGAAAGCTTAGAAGCAAATGGGAAGGGCCGTACCTCGTCGTCAACACCGTGACTCATGGAGCAATCACACTCCAGGACAACGACGACAACATCTTTAAGGTAAATGGCCAACGTCTCAAAATTTTCTATGAGCATCAAATTTCTGAACATGAAATTGATATGCTAGATTTTGTTCTTAATCCAAATTAGAACTAAAATCTACATGTTTTAACTTTTTTCTTCAAATTCCAAGAATCACCCTATAATTAGCCTAGACTTAGCCTTAACTCCCCCCTCGTGAAAGCTCGGCCCTTTTTGCCACTATTGTGGTTTGGCTGAACCAGCTTTTGGGCCAAACGGCCCAAAACTTCACGAGCTGACTCACCTGACCCGAACAAGTTCGAAACCTGGCTCGGTCGTTCAAAAACTTTCAAAAAGCGTTCGGTCGAACGTGTTTTGAACTAGTTCGAACTCCTCGCTGCATAAGAGCGTCGGGCCAACGTTCTCCCTCGGTTTCCATCGCGATCCGAGCGAAAACGAAGGCCCTGAACGTTGTTTCTCTTCTTCTTAACCCCCCTTTCCTTCTCCTTCCTCCTTCCACCTTGCTCTCTTTCACAACCAGCAGCACTACCATCACCTTTGGCACCTCCTTGATCACCACCAATGGCTCCACCACACAGCAATGGCAAGGCTCCGCTCGTTCCTTTCGACGGAAGCCCGTCCAAGGCTCAAGAAGACATCAATGTCGACACCATGGCTGTCGAGGTGCTCGACGTCACTCCCCTGGCCATGGCACCACCGCCGGCGCAGCTGAACTCCCCTAGGGGGGTCGGCCAACCGGGCAGTGGAGCTTGGAGCGGATGTGGACCATCGCTCGATCTATGTCTCCATGTCGCAACCTCAACAAGCCCGCTACGCGGCCTGTGACGCCCAAAAGGCGACCACCAACCAGATAGGGGTGAAGAAGACCCCCGTCTCCTCCTCCACTGACGGCGACACAAGCACCGGCTACACCCACTCCTACTCGTCGTCAACACCGCCATGGATGCGCCTCTAGAGGGCCAATGGTGGACCGGGAAGAGGCAAGGTGCTCGTTTCCCCTCTCACCTCCGAGGAGCGGAGGGAGGGGGTGCGCAGATCACTGGAGACGGAGGAGTCTCGCAAGTCTGTTCGGCAGACTAGCAATCTGCCGTCAATCTCTGGCCCTCCTGGCCAATTCGAAGATGAAGAGGAAGCGAGTGACATAGAGAAACTGTTGCGCATAGTCACTAGGCTTAGAGAAAATAACACCAAGTTAGCAGAGCATGTAGCAGAGGAGAGGATGGCACGCCTTGACCTTGATGATAATTTTAAGGCCCTTCGCATTAGCACCAATGCGAAGATCAAGCGTCTTGCCCAAGCCATCGAGAGAGAGGATCTCTTTGCCCCTCCCTCTCCATAGATCACTAATTCCACCAATAAGATAGGCACTTAGGTTTAATTTCTAGTTTGTTTCATGCATTTTCCTTTTCAACAATGTAATGTGTGCCTGTAAGCAAGTTTGAATTGAATAAAATGTTCGGTTTTGCTGGTATTTTGCCTAGCAGAACCCCTGCATTTGACGTTTCTCTGTCACTGAATTCAGCATGCTACGAAACAAGTATGGGGAGCTCGGTCGAGACTCCAACTTGTCAAAACACCAAAATGATCACTGAATCATGCTGCACACATCCATAGCACGTACCAGAAAAAAATTTGGACCGAAATGACCACTTTCTTGGATCGACCGAACCACGTTAAAGGCCAAAATTCAGAAAATTCAGAGAACATCAACATTCAGAGGTAAGGGATCCAAATTCAGAATTCGAAGTGACCAAACGGTTCCAAGGAGCGTTCGGCCGACCGTACTTCTAGGGCCTAGACCCACCAGCCAGAGTCCCCTCGACGTCAAACACCTATCCTGACTGGTTTGCGACGTCTCTCCCTTTTTCCTCTATGTTTTTATATTTGTTTACTCATTTTCTCCTTCAATAATAAAGATAGGTACTCATTTGTGATGAAGGAGGTTGGTGACCAGGAGGATAGGTCAAGGTCTGACACATCGGCACTGGGAGGGAGATTGACAATTTTGTTCCAGTCTATGGTACTGGAGATAGTCTGCCTGGGCTTCACCACTTTAGAGAAGCAGAGTTTGATCGGCAGTTGGCCAAATGCCAGTTGTCTTGCCGCTGCCGATGGATGGTAAAACTCATATGATGGAGGGGCATTCTTCCCGGATCCAAAGATGTTCACTGGGATAGCCCAGGGAACGATGCTGGCTTTCAGGATTGTTTGGTTCTGAGGCACATTCCCATCGGTAATATTGAACAGCAACGGGAATCGGTTGTCCTCGTCAATGTATGGCCACCAAAGTCATTCCGATGCAGGGATTCCATTGTAGAATTTCTGAAAGAAAAGGCCAAACTGCTCTGCATCGGCATCGGTCCCTGGCAGCACTATGATGGCCTCCCCAAAGTTGAGTGGGGAGCGAGTTGCCGATTCGTCATCTCTGTATTTGTGATTTTCCGATATGTCTCTGGGGAATTCCTGAGAAAATAAATTAAACTGGAGAGTTTTGTGCATGTGTGCATTTAACCACATGTTTACAAACCACCAGGGGCCTCCAAGGTTGCCGATGGGCTCACCTAACAACAGCTTCTTGGACACTTGATGAAGAAGACAGTACACTACTCCAAGAAGGTATCGGCCGAGAGGGAGTCTTGTCCCATCGGCTAAGAGCTCTGCTGCTGGGAGGTACATTGTGGTCGGCCCGACGGTTTTGCCACAGAAAATGAATTTCTCCAGCCACATGTTCAGAAAGGTGGCATGCTCCCTCTGGTTTACCGATCCAGTTTTCTGATAATCCTGGATATAGCCGGACCAGTCGCCGATGTTACGAGTGTTTACCTTGTACTCGGATTTCCTGTTGAACAAGGTAAAGGTATCGGCAGAAGAGACATCCAAGCCGGTCAACATGTGGACATCAGCAAGGGTGGGAGTGGCTGGTCCATGCCTAAATAAGAAGGCATTCATGCTGTCAAACCAGAAGTATGAAGCTGCCATCAACATGTTCTCGTTCTTTTCCATATCGGCAATGGAAAGCCTGATGCACAGATCCAAACTACGCTCTTGCCAATAGACTTGCTGCGTCCTAGCAACCCTAAGGTACTAGTTCTTCCACCCTTTGGTGGGCTTGGGCCATGACCGGAAAACATCCTTCCATAGTCCTAAACCAAAGCATTCAGATCTAAAAGGGATTCGGTTGGTTTCCGCGTTGATCAAATAGCTGGGATCAGGATTCCCCATTGGGCCTAAGCAAGTAAAGCTGGACTGTTTGAGAGGGATCACTACCTTGTTGTACAGTTCCTAGGGTTCGAAGAAAAGAAAGGAATGAATCAGGAAAGAAACAGAGAAGATTCTAGATTCGTGCAGAAAAAGAACCGGCAGGAGATTGGATGAGGAAGAAAGAAGATTTTACCTTGGGGATGTCGACTTGGATCGCCATTGGAGTTGAAGAGTGCTTGCGGTTTGTCCTTGGGATGGGGAAGGATTTGTTGCTTGAGCTCGTGTTCTTCGGAAGCGTCGCCGGAGGTTGAAGACGGAGGAAGAGGGTGTGAAAGTGAAATGGACTCGGGGTAAAAAGCAGATTGGGTCCCGGTAACTTTTATAAGCTTACTCAGAGGCATTTTGGGGTTTCGGTTCACACTCTGCAGAGATGTGGAGACACCCGCGGTTGATACGCGCGATGATCGAGGGAATTTGCAACTGTTGGTGCTACAATCGAGGGATTTTATTATTAAATTGCGGTTCTGCACGCAGGGATCGAGGAAACTGTGCATTTGTCTCGAAGGTAACGGCTACAGCAATGGCTACAGTGGAGAGAATTTCGGCACGTAAAGTATTATGCGCTCTGAAAGTGGGGGTCATGTGTTGACACCGTTTTTCAGCACGTGTCAAATGAGCTAAGGTTTGACTAGTCAGCGGCCGTTCTCCATCGGCATCGAGAAATAATAAGTCAGTATTGCCGATGAGAATATGCTGCGGGAAGACTAAGTGTGCTGCCGATAGAGGCTGGAGGTTCTTGCCGACAAAGGTTAATTGGTGAAGTCGAATAACTTAAGCTATGAAGTTGCTAATGCCGATTGCTGAAAGATTACCGATTGCCGATGAGGAGGCATTGCCGATTGCCCATAAGGGGACATTGTCGATTGCCGATGAAGGGTGGTTGCCGATTGCTGATAGGGGTTGATTGGTACAGTTGCCAGTACAAGTGGCCGATCGGGAAATATTGCCGATGCCGATGGGCATGGGGTGCCGATGAGTGCAGGGTGACTTAGCGCTTAATATCAACAGGAGGCTGCCAGTGGCCAAAGAAGGAAACTGCGGATTGAAGGGATCTGCCGATGGAAAGTTTCCATCGAGGAAGGGCATAAGGAAACTAGTGATTTTGTACCAGTATTATTATAGTAGTTTGAGTCCGACTCTTGCATGAGTCGTTTATTTTCCTTTAAAATAGGCGTGTTTGTTTAGGAAAATAAATATTGTTATCCGACTCCTACGCGAGTCAGTTTCCTTAAAATTAGGAGTTTGTTTTAGGAAGGATACGTGTCGTGTCTTTGTACAACTCTCCATGCGGGAGTATAAATATGTGCCCGAGGGCTACGAAAGAGACAATCAATCCAATATCAAACAAACCAATTTTATTCTTATTCTACTTTTTATCGCAATTTATCCTTTTTGTATTAGTTATAGCTTATCAACGAGTTCTTCAAGCTTCGACGGGCTGCATCACCCTGATCTTCGTCAAATCCTTGCAAGTTCCGCGTGGGAGTACCTCTGAGCTTTGGCATCCAGGCGCATCGCTGTTGCCTCGTTCAGCTCTGCTCTAGTTATCCCGATCAAGCCTCAATCCCAGCATCCGGGCGCATCGCCGTTGTCTGGATTGAATCTTGTTCTAGTTATCGTTCTTATCGATTAACTGGTCAAATCAACTGGCACGCCTCCGGATATCGAATTTCGGGTAAAAGCCAAGGTGTTCGCAGATCCTGACGCTTTTTGTGTCAACACCTCTTTTGGCACGCTCGGTGGGAACCGATTATACAATTTTTATATCTATCATGACTAATCCAAGGGGTGTCATTGAAGTCTTCACAACAGATCTGACAGATCGTCAGAAGCAGTCTAGAAGCAAGATCCGTCGTCGCCACGGCAGGTCACTTCCAACGCCGATCCTGGTAAAATACAAGAGACGGTTAATTCTGCATTAAATAATGTATCAATTAGCCGATCCAATGTGTTGTCCGATACCGTATGCAACGCTGTCAAGCAAGCTTTCAAGGGACAGGCACCATATTATGTTGGTTCGGAGTATCGTCAACTCGGATCGGCATCTATTGCGATCCCATCGGCGGTTCCGAAGGTGTCCGCACCAATTATGAGCCGATCTGCCGATGAGATCACGCCGCCCAGATTGAGCCCAGCAAGCACTAAGGTGAACACAAATCTGGTGGCTTCGACAACGTATGGACCTATGATCCAGAATCAGCCGACTTCTGCCAATTGGTGGGGATACGGTATGTCTCCAAGTCTATCTGCTGATTCCAGATTGGTCCAAGATAACCATGCAGGGTGGAAGATTCCCATGGCATTGGCAACATCTATACAGCCGATGGTTCCTATGATGCATTATGCTACATCTTCTCCAACAGTGCAGTTGCCAACAGGGAATCTACAAACGGCAATACCCAGAGTGCCGTACGCCCAACCACTTGCCGATACAACAAGGCCCAGCAGTTGCGAGTCAACCCATGGCGGCAATGGTTCTTCAAACTGGAACACTTGCTAATCAAGGTAGCTATGCTGTCAATTATCCGGCGCCACAAGAACGACAGGCGTCAGCTGGCTATCAGTCTTCGGCAACTTCTTGGCCGATGCAACAAGGTATGCCGATTGTCAATCAATCTGTATCGGCAATGACTGCTCAAGCCGTGGTACCCGCGAGTCAAAGCGATCGTCCAAGGGTACAACAAGAACAAGCATCAGCCGGTTATCAGCTATCGGCAAATGCGTGGCCGACGCAACAAGACGTGCCAATAGTTAATCAGCCTATATCGGCAAATTCGTGGCCGATGCAACAAGGCATGTCGAGTGTCAATCAGCCTGCATCGGCCATGGCTGCTCAACCTGCGGTACCTACAAATCAAAGTTATCATCCAAGGGTACAAGGGCTGCGAGAGTCAGCTGGTTCTCAGCCATCGGTAAGTCACGTGTCGATGACACCTAATGTAGGTTGGATTGGTCAATTACCGATTCAGCAGCAATATGCACGGCCTGGGCACCAAGTGACAGGAACTCTGCAATATCATCCGGCAAATTTTCAGAGTGAAGTATCGGTACATCAACCGATAAGTACTACACCGCAATACTCGCAAGTGTACCATGAGACATCGGTACAGCAACCGATGAATGTAATTCCACAACACAAACCAGTAACTGTGCAAAGTGGCCCATCGACAACGCAGCCGATGCATGGTGTTCTAATGACTGGTACTGTGCATGCTCCAAACACTTCGAGTACTTTGACGTCAGAGCCTGAAGAAGTACATCAACTTACTCAACCAGTAGGCTTTCAGAGTTGCCCATCGGTTAATCAACCGATGCATAATATTCAACAGATTGGTGTTGTTAATGGATCGATTGCTCCGGCTTGTTTAATACAAAGATGTGAAGTGCATCCATCTGCTCGGCTAGCGGGCGAGTCTGCGCATCGGGAAGATCCAGACACCAAGTTGCTTTTGACCAAGAGAATAGAAGATTCAGATTCGAACGAAGAGCCAAGTATCGACATTGCTGAATTGGAAAAATTCACCTTTGATGTCACGAAGGCTGATCAGGATGTCCAGCTATTTGAGCCCAAGAAGACTTGGAGCGCAAAGGTGTTCTTTGTTGGATGAGGGGACTCCGAGTCAAATGAAGAGGCGAATGTCAGCACTGTTGAATGGGTGAAAGATGAGGAGCAGCCACCTTGTCCGCTCGGCCAGAAAAGGACTGGAAAGTTCACCTTCGATGTCACGAAGGCCGATGGGATATTTGACCTATTGCTTCAGGAAGGGCGAATTAAGTTAGCCCCTAATCAGGTAATTCCATCGGCCGAAGAACTCAAAAAGACCAGGTACTGCAAGTGGCACAATGCAACTTCTCACAGTACCAATGACTGTAAAGTGTTCAGGCAGTAGTTGCAGTCAGAGATTGACTCTGGACGAATCAAATTTGAAATTTCTAAAGTCCAGAAGCCGATGGAGATTGATCAGCACCCGTTTCCAAATAATATGGTGGAAACCAGTGGAAAGACTAGAGTGCTGACATCAGATGCTGCCAGGAAAAGTGCATCGGTAGATCCTGATCATCAAGTGGCTAAACGTGATGTAGAAAAGTTTGTCGATGACAGGAAAGGCAAGAAAGTTGCCGATGAAGGTAGCAGTACTCGTAGGGCTCCTGGCGTGGTAATCACTCACAAACAGCCGAGGAAAGAGTATCGGCAATCGCAAAAGGAGCGACATCGGCAGGAAGAGAAGGAACAGGAACGACTTCGGCAAAAGGACCACTGGAGGTGTCCCTTCTTCGTTTACTATTGGAAAGAGGGCATTAAGCTACCTACTGCTAATAACTGTCCTGAATGCAACGGGTACTACACTGCCGATCGGTTAGGTAAGAAACCTTGTTTTGATAATCAAGCATCCAGGCCACTCAAAGAGAAGAGGTCGGTGCATGACCGACTGGGGGGCAAGCTTAGTGTCCATGACAGACTTGTCAGGCGTGTTGAGCAAGGAGAGCCTGAGGAGATGGCCAACGCGAGAGTACCCGATGAAGACGTGCTCTCCAGAAGTCAAAATATCGGGAAAAGAGCCGATGCAAACAATGAGAGGTGGCACTAGCCTGTCTAGAAGACCAGACTCCCTCAGTGGTGCCCTCAGGGTCTGACCAAGACCCAGAAGAGAAGAATTCAGCGCGAGCGCCGTAATGACTTATGTAATACTGAAATTCCTTTAAGGGAAAAGTAGTGGAGGCCAAAGCGCAAGGATGGAGATCCATCGGCAGACGGCAATATATTGCCGATGGTCTAACCGGAGTCAATCTTGGACATTTTGGCTTGGGGGCCGCACTCGGCAAACTCTGGCGATTCCAATTATTATACTTGGGGGCACCGGCCGATGGTTTGTGTATGAAACGTCATACTGCCGATGAATTTGTTAACTGCCAGAGGAAAAACAGTTGTAAGAATGATTCTGCCGTGCTTACACGCAATAATTAAGTATGTGGTGCGGGTATTTTAGAGGAAGTTGCTCCTTTGTACTTTCTTTGGTGGGTTTATCGGCATTGTCCTAATTTTGTTCCGATGGAAGTATGAAACCTCGTTGCCGATTATTGCTACCTCAACAAACAGTCGGGCTGAATGCCAGGTTCTGCTCACTCAAGGAGGATTTTGGCCGATTCGATAAGTCATGGTGTCGGTAATGGTTGCCGATAACTGGGTGAAGGAGTTTGCCGATGGTACTCTGGTATGAGAGTTGATTTTACCGATTGGGACTATGTTCTAAGGTTGGAAAACGATTTCTTAATTGGGGAGGTCCTTATCGGAGGAGGCAGTCTGCTCCCAGCAATGCTTACATTCTAGAAACTCTTGAAGGAGTCAACGTATAGCGTGCTCGTTTGAATACCGATGAAAGGAAAGTTGTAATACATCGGTCAAAGCGTATTGCCGCTATATTACAGAGCAAAATCAAGTATCAATATTACATTTGCCGATGTGATGGAATTTAATAAGTTACAACAGGGAGTGGATGACTGATATCGCACGCAGGCGAATTTGTTCTATCTCCTCTATCTCCCAAGTGTCCTCATCGGCAGAGCCTTCAACCGACTTGATCTTTTTCTTCAGAGCGATGGCTTGTCGGGCATTGTTGTCCCTCTCTTGGCGCAGGGCTTTGATGGTGTCGGGAAGTTGAGCTCTCTTCTGGCTAACTGCATTCAAAGATTCTTCAACCTTTCTCAGCTCAGCTTGTAGCTCTTCCTTTCTTTCTGATAGCTGGATGAAAGCCTGTTCAAGCTCAGTGCCGGAAGCTTCTACTTGGTCGATGTTCTTGTGCTTCTCGCCGGCAGTTTGCTTAAAACTAAGCATTTCCTCCATAAGCTTCGATTGAGCATTCCTATTGGCGATACGGCTTGAGACCCGTTGGTATTGGAGTCGGCGACTCTCAAGAAAGGCTGCTTGAAGGAGGATCTCTTCTGCATCGGCAGGTAGTTGGCCTTGGAGATCCTTGAAGACTGTCCTTGCTGCGGTTGAATCTTGGACGAGTTGTGTCGTATCTTGTTGCAGCAAGGAAAGCAATGCTTCGAGTTTGGACTTGACCGCTGCCGATAGAGTTGGGACAGAGCTTTCTTCCTCATCATCATCGGGAATGTCGATAGCAAAGGAGAATAAGCTGTCGGCTCGAATGGGGCCTTCTTGGTGCTCCTCCTCGTCCTGGGGGTTGATGCCGAAGGAGAATAGGCTGTCTGGGGAGTCCTGGGCCTGAAAATGAAGAAGTTAAAATGTGCCGATCATGAAGCTATACTATGAATTTTTAGGTAACTAACTTACCATCTTGAAGCGGGTTTCTTGCCTAGGACTTGGCATGTTGGAGGGTCCAGCCTCATCTTGGAAATCGGCAGCAATTGCCGATGAATGAGCTTCTGTTGCTGAAGCTGTTGGTGCTGGTGGTGTTGTTGTCGGCATTGCTTCCGACGTAGTAGCTGGCTCCCTTGGTGGCGACACTGTTCTTTCATCGGGAATCTCGGCTGGTGAAGGCGCCGATGCTGATGTCGCCATCGCTGCTGCGAGTGGAGTCGTCCCCTGGTTACGGCTTTCATCTAGTGTAGGCACTGGTGCCGATACCGATGCTGTTGGTTCCTGTGGTGGCGATGTCATGCTCTCATCGGGGATTTCAGCCAGTGCTGATGCCGATGCCGCTTCCGCCGCCGCAGCAGGTGGAGTTGTCTCCTGGTCAGGGACGTCGTCCAGTGGATGATCAGGAGTAGGAGCCGTCGACGGTCTTGCCAATGGTGCATTGGCAGTTGGTGGCGCAGCTGAAGCCGATGGAGAAGATGGGGAAGCTAGCCTCAGACGCCTTTTCTTCCTTGGCGCGGCAGCAAGAGATCCAGCCCGTCTCGACGAAGACTGGGGGGCATCGGCAGCCGGACTTGAAGGTGTTTGTCTGCTTGGAGCAGCTGCCGATGACCTCATAGTCTGAAAATATTCAATGCAAGTTATACAAAATAGAATATTGCCGATGAGACATTATGTAATCGGCGTGAGTGAAGATGAGTTTACTGCAAACACCCGCGTCAGGGCAGCAGCAGCAGCCGATGTAGCCTTGGCTTTTGCAGGTGTCGGCGTAGGTACCTGTCGAGGAGTGGAGGCAGCCAACGTGGGGGCTTTGTTGCCGATGAGTGATACGGGACTCATCATCCGAAGATTGAAGGGCTTGCCGCTCCTGCTCATCGGAGGAATCGGATTGTCAACCTGCTAAGTGTGAAGGGGTCAGATGCCGATGATAGGGGTAAAGTAACAAGGAATGCATCGGAATAAAACTTACCATGTCGTCAGGAATGATGTGATCGGCGTCAATTATGTTCCGATAGTAGTGCGACGACTTGGCAAACAGCTGACACCAGTTCTTCCACCCTTTGGTGGGCTTGGGCCATGACCGGAAAACATCCTTCCATAATCCTAAACCAAAGCATTCAGATCTAAAAGGGATTCGGTTGGTTTCCGCGTTGATCAAATAGCTGGGATCAGGATTCCCCATTGGGCCTAAGCAAGTAAAGCTGGACTGTTGGAGAGGGATCACTACCTTGTTGTACAGTTCCTAGGGTTCGAAGAAAAGAAAGGAATGAATCAGGAAAGAAACAGAGAAGATTCTAGATTCGTGCAGAAAAAGAACCGGCAGGAGATTGGATGAGGAAGAAAGAAGATTTTACCTTGGGGATGTCGACTTGGATCGCCATTGGAGTTGAAGAGTGCTTGCGGTTTGTCCTTGGGATGGGGAAGGATTTGTTGCTTGAGCTCGTGTTCTTCGGAAGCGTCGCCGGAGGTTGAAGACGGAGGAAGAGGGTGTGAAAGTGAAATGGACTCGGGGTAAAAAGCAGATTGGGTCCCGGTAACTTTTATAAACTTACTCAGAGGCATTTTGGGGTTTCGGTTCACACTCTGCAGAGATGTGGAGACACCCGCGGTTGATACGCGCGATGATCGAGGGAATTTGCAACTGTTGGTGCTACAATCGAGGGATTTTATTATTAAATTGCGGTTCCGCACGCAGGGATCGAGGAAACTGTGCATTTGTCTCGAAGGTAACGGCTACAACAACGGCTACAGTGGAGAGAATTTCGGCACGTAAAGTATTATGCGCTCCGAAACTGGGGGGCATGTGTTGACACCGTTTTTCAGCATGTGTCAAATGAGCTAAGGTTTGACTAGTTAGCGGCCGTTCTCCATCGGCATCGAGAAATAATAAGCCAGTATTGGCGATGAGAATATGCTGCGGGAAGACTAAGTGTGCTACCGATAGAGGCTGGATGGTTCTTGCCGACAAAGGTTAATTGGTGAAGTCGAATAACTTAAGCTATGAAGTTGCTAATGCCGATTGCTGACAGATTACCGATTGTCGATGAGGAGGCATTGCCGATTGCCCATAAGGGGACATTGCCGATTGCCGATGAAGGGTGGTTGTCGATTGCTGATAGGGGTTGATTGGTACAGTTGCCAGTACAAGTGGCCGATCGGGAAATATTGCCGATGCCGATGGGCATGGGGTGCCGATGAGTGCAGGGTGACTTAGCGCTTAATATCAACAGGAGGGTGCCAGTGGCCAAAGAAGGAAACTGCGGATTGAAGGGATCTGCCGATGGAAAGTTTCCATCGAGGAAGGGCATAAGGAAACTGGTGATTTTGTACCAGTATTATTATAGTAGTTTGAGTCCGACTCTTGCATGACTCATTTATTTTCCTTTAAAATAGACGTGTTTGTTTAGGAAAATAAATATTGTTATCCGGCTCCTACGCGAGTCAGTTTCCTTAAAATTAGGAGTTTGTTTTAGGAAGGATACGTGTCATGTCTTTGTACAACTCTCCATGCGGGAGTATAAATATGTGCCCGAGGGCTATGAAAGAGACAATCAATCCAATATCAAACAAACCAATTTTATTCTTATTCTACTTTTTATCGCAATTTATCCTTTTTGCATTAGTTATAGCTTATCAACGAGTTCTTCAAGCTTCGACGGGCTGCATCACCCTGATCTCCGTCAAATCCTTGCAAGTTCCACGTGGGAGTACCTCTGAGCTTTGGCATCCGGGCGCATCGTTCTTGCCTCATTCAGCTCTGCTCTAGTTATCCTGATCAAGCCTCAATCCCAGCATCCGGGCGCATCGCCGTTGTCTGGATTGAATCTTGTTCTAGTTATCGTCCTTGTCGATTAACTGGTCAAATCGACTGGCGCGCCTCCGGATATCGAATTTCGGGTAAAAGCCCAAGGTTTTCGCAGATCCTGACGCTTTTTGTGTCAACAAGATAAAATTAAAAATAATTCCTTTATGAAGTTTATCACTTAGTTTAATTTCCTTTTGATATTGAATAAAACAAGAGATCTCTTCTGAAATTAAAATTTTGAAAAGTGACATGATCTATGATGTTTAAAGGGCAAAAGCATCATAAAGATAAATTCTTGCTTTTTGCTATGCTAGTGGGAAAATACTTTGATAGGAAGATCATATGGACTAAGTTGTTGTTCAATGTGATATAGTCTCGGCTCATGATTCATACCCTTTCTATTTAAAGTTCTTGGAGAATAATTTTTTGAAAATGTCATAAAACCATAATGTCACTACTCCTCTATAGTAAGAAAAATCCTACCCAAGCCATAAACGTTTATACAAGTTCAAAACCTTCCTCATATGCTTCTTGTTTTTACTTTTAGTTTGGTCAAACCATGTGACCCTTGTTGAGAATTATGTCATAGTTCAAAGATCAAGATCACGTACACATCACATACTTGTCGCTGCTTTTATACTGGAAGTACGCAAAAATATGCCTTTCATTTTCATTATCCATGTTCATCCAATAAATACTCTAGAAATAAATGTTATGATCTCTCTCAAAATTCCTCAAAAGAGATATGGCTATAATGAAAAATGATGAGCAAAGCTCTTTGTTCTAAAAAAATGATGATGATAGCCATATCTCAAGTTATCTTAAGATAGAGAGATCATATACATAGTTAAGGAGTATATGTTAGCCATATACCATTTTTCCACACACATGCACATCTTGATCTAGGATTATGACATTCTTCTCCTTGGATCCTTGTTTTGACTTTACAATATAAGTGATGTAAGTTTGCTATACTATTCATCCCTACCTAAGCTCCAGATAAGCCTTTTAGAAATAGGGAGATACAAAGAAGGCAACCTCTTTATGCCTTGGTAAGGAGACATACACTTTGAGTGACAATATATGCCTTGGATCCTTGGATCCGGAGTTTGACTTTACAATATATGCAAGGTAAGTATGCTACATTGTTTATCCCTACCTAAGCTCTACATAAGCCTTTTAGAAGTAGGAAGATAAAAAGAAGGCAACCTCATGTTATGCCTTGGTAAGGATTCATACACCTTGAGCGATCTAGAGTGCTATATGAGGAGTAAGTTGACTTATGAGCTTTCTTTTGAAAAATTTATCAAAAACTCCAAGTACTAAGATGTGAAATGGGAAGATGACTTTGCCTTGAGAACTGTTCCATTTCTCAACTCCTCAAGGATATATGTTAGCCAGTACCACATATTCCATTAGTATGATAAAATGTCTTGAGTGAATCTTTATGCTTCCTTTATACATTGAATAGCATAGACTTGTTACCTTTTGACCTTTAATCGAGGATGAGCAAAGAGGTAAGTATGGGGGATCTTGTTGACGGTAATTAAGAGCTATCTTGTTACCATCAAAATACCGTCAACATCCTCATTCTCCAAGGAAAGCAAGCATAACCTGATCATCTTTGTGCCAAATAACTAGTTCCACATGTCCCATGAATATTTGATGCGGGAATTACAAAAGGGGACATTTGGGAGCCAGTGGGCCCACACAGGGGGTTGGCCGACCACCTTGTGGGGCCACTTGGCAGCCCAAGTTCCCAATATCCAAGATCCACCCTTTGGAACACTCTCTACCCTTGGATCCAAGTGTATATCCTCTCAATGGTCCAGATTCACATCACAAGGATCCATGGGACCACATCAAGGAGTTTAATGTGACAACTCAACTCAGAATCAACATCCAAGGTAAATGACAGGTGGGACTAGTACCAGAGAGCAGAGGTGGGCCAAAGGACCCACATGGGGTTCAGCCGACCCCAAGATGGGCCCCACCTGGCCACCACTTGGTACCTGACCAGTGGGCCACCATCTAGAAGGTGCAGAGGGCCCATATGGCAGCAAGGTGGTTCGGCCGAACCCCTATAGGGCGGTTTCACCCCCCTCAACCGCCTCACTCACTCCCCACATGGTTGAAACCAACACCTTTGATCCTTAGGCGGTTCTGAAGTCGGTAAGATCCAACGGTGGCTGATGAAGGTGACGCGGATCGCTGACGTGGCACCGGAGTAGCCCCTACTCTACCTCTAGCTATAAATAGACCCCTAGAGCTCCCTTCTCATTCATGCCTCATTGGAGAAATACTACTCCTTAGTCTCTTAGCAGAGCTCTCTAGTAGTAGTGCTATGCTGGTTGGAGGAGAGTGAAGGAAGTCTTCTGGAGAAAGCCCCGGCCTGTCGGGAATCTTCTCTGGAGCTCTTCCTCAGCGGATGCGAGTCTCTTGTAAGTTTAGCACTTATAAGTGACTCCTTCTGAGTTCTTTATAGTATTCAGTATTCTAAGTCTGGGTTAGCTGTTATACACCTTTTCCTGCTTGTTCATCGCTTTGCTCTAAGTAAAGTGCTTTAATCTTAGGCTAAGGTTAAAGTAGTAAGAAATAGTGTAGACGTGGTGTCTAGGCTAGATCTTACCTTTGTAAACCGCTTATCGCGTGGATTGTTCGTGGATGCTAGTAGAAAGTGACAGCTCTATCTAGCCTTTGTATTCCACCACGCGTGTCAGATAAGTTCCTAAAAGGTAGGGCTTCAATACAACTTGACGGCGCGGTCTGGTAGGAGTTTTCTCCTCCTACTGATCTATCCCGTCGCCTCCTGCAAGAGAAGGGCTGATAAAGCCAGTATAACCAGCTATACCTTGTTAGTCTACTTTTCTATATCGAACCTCTCTACCCAGTTATCATAGTCTCCTTTGATCCATCATAGGACATACCCGCATTCCTAGTTAGATCACTACTCGTTCCCCATGGATACGATACCTGGAATACTCCTGGTGAAAGCTACCTTGACAACCGTACACTTGCGGTTCTTTTCCATTTGCCACCTTTGGTGTCAACAATGATCGCATACAGGAAAGGCCACAAGGATCTCAATTTAGTTTATAACAACTAATTGACAAGATAAACCACACAACAATACTATAGCAAGTATAATATTGCACTAAGTAAAGACTAAGTAAAGTAAAGAAGGAATATTGCATTAAATAAGTAAAGTCTTACAAAAGAGAAAAGATACAAGAGCTTATACCAGATCCTCCGGGAAGACAATTCCGAAAAGCCCGAGTAAAGCTCAACTCAACTCTAACTCCCACACTAGAGAACACCCACTGGACTAATCTCCACTTGATAACAACAGTGGTTTGTATGGATTACATCATGATTAGAGAGGGAGGTCTAGGCCTCTATTTATAGAGGGGGGTGGAGTAGGGGCTACTCCAGCGCCACGTCATCGATCCAAGGGGCTTCAATCCTCCTCCCTTGGATCAACCGTCATACAACCACCTAGAATGGATGGCTTGGATTTCCAACATGTGTAACTTGGTACGGCGGTTGAGGGGGGGGCCAACCGACCTAGGGGGTGGATCAGCCGATCCACACTATGGCCAGTGGGCCATCCCCTGGCTTTGTGGATGTGGCCCCACTGATCAGGGTCTGAGTGGGAGCTAGTTGGGCCCAGGGGAGGTTCAGCCGATCCCCCCTAAGGGTCACTGGCCCACCTCGTCCATCCTGGTGCTGGTCCCACCTGTCATGTGAAGTGGTTGTTCATTCTAAAGTGTTTGTCGTGTTGATCTCTTTGGTGTGGGCCCATGAATCCTTGTACATTGCTTTGTGAGTCGTTTGGGAGAAAACACAAAGTGATCTGATGGTTTAGAATCACTCTGAGGGGTTTATCCTGGATCATGGCCGAGGGGGAAACCTGGTGGGCCCACAGTGGGGTCAGTCGACCCCCTCTGTGGCTCCCACTAGGTCTCTTTTGTTCCATTTCTTCTTATCTGCATTAAAATATTCATGGACATGTGGAACTTTGTTATTTAATAAAGAATGCTCATGCAATGATTGTTTTCTCCTTGATCCTGAGTTTGTTGGCAATATTTTAGTTATATAAAATTGATCATAATTTGTGCCAATAGCTATTCTAATTCTCTGGTGGAGAGAGGGATATGAAACCCTAGCTTTGATGGCTTCCTCTAATAATGATTTCTCTTCCTCCTCACGGGTTGCAAGGCCTTCCTAATATAGCCCCCTCAAATGAACGTGGACCGTCGGATCAAATCGACCTTAAGCGAGTGGTTTAGATTCATCCTCAAAGGTTGTTAGCCATGATCTGCGAAGTTGACCGTGATTGGTCACAGGGGTAGGGCGGGCGGCCCAAGCCTTAGGGCGGGCGTCCCAAGCCCTAGGGCGGGCGCCCTGGGTGTGGGCTCCCCTGGCTTCCGACTTTGTCCAGTTCCTTTTAGAGTTTTCCTAAGTATTCTTGTTTGTGTGGAGGTCATTTCTCTCTATGTAAACATGACATGTGGACCTTGTTTTGCTCTTTTCCTGATAACTCCCTATAAAAACATAAACTCACCAAAACTTATGGAATTCTGTCAGTTAGACCCCCTAAGTCTATGGTGGTGATTCAATCAAGTCCTTTTTAGTTCTAGTTGACATATAGAAATTGATACTTAACGACCGTCAACAGTCATGTCGAGGAGGAGGACACAAAGCGTGGGAGTAGGAGCTTGACACCTAGCGGGACTCGAAAATATTTCAAACTATGGGTAACTCCATGCTTCAACGGACAACAAGTTGTCACAGTCAGTGTTCAAGGTATGCAACATACCTACGTGCAGTGGCAACCACAATACATTTGAGTAAATTACGATGCAATCATATCAGAGGCAACCACAATATATTTGAGTAAATTACGATGCATTCATAGCATTCGGTTGTGTTGCAGGAGATGGTAAATTAGATAATATTGGATCAAAAGATATATCAAGCGTAACAGTATATAAATAGATTACAAATAATGACATACTTTCTGCATGGGGAATAATGGTATACTTTGTGAATCAAGAATGGGACTACAAAAGTAGTACTATTTGTAGTACGATGGACAACCGTTGATAGTAATAAGCTTGCATGATCCAAATGAAAAATTAGTTGTGGTACGTGTTTTTGGAGGTTTCCCTTACTACTGATTAGTTGGCAGTGGAATTTGAAAAACTACTACTAGCGAGAACAAGTGGGTTATTGAGGAGAAAGGCGTAGATGCCTTTATCACTAACTTCCCATCTTCTGACCTCCTGGATACTATGGTGAATTGAGGTCCTATGGACACAAAATTGGTTAAGGGAAAATTCAGTTTGAGAAGGGTGTTGAAGATGATGTGTACAAATATGAAATTGATAAGGTGTGGGTTCAATTCCATGGTCTACCAAAGGAACTTAGGGAATTTCCTATCATTTAGGCAATTGGTTCTATTTTGGGTGTTACCAGGGATGTGGATACTAAGTTCACCAAAAAATTTTGTAGATCAAGAATGAAAGTAGTAGTGCTAGATCCCACTATCATCCCAAATTTAGTGGATGTAGTTATTGGGGATTTTGTTTATGAGCTACAATTTAGGGTTGAATAGGAAGCTTCCAATGGTGAGCCCAAGCTTATTGATATGGACTCTACCATGGAGGATGAAAAACCCAATGAGGAAAAACCTAACAATGGAAAACCCACTCAGCAAAAAGAGGGGGACAACATGGATGTAGATGGTAAGAAGGGTGAGGATTAGACACCTAGCAATGCAACTGGGAGCCAGCTACATGCCTCTGGTCAGCACAAAGCTGGCGGTGCTGCCCAGAAGAGGAGGAAGGTGTTGTATCCAGAGTCCATCAAAGTACACATGTCAAATCAAACGGCAAACCAGTGATAGTGCTTTCTTAGACTAGGATGAATAGTAATGGCCAGTGGAAGGCTAATTTATTGTCTCCACAAAGTGACTTTGGGTGACATAATAAAATGATAGTGCAAAATGGTGGGACGATGGCACCTGTGAGATCAAGCAAGAGGACTGCATTAAATGTGGATCAAGATTCTCTCTAGAAAGCATCAAAACTGAAGGCCCACAAAAACTTAGATCACGCGACAGGAAAAGGTAATATATCTCAGCCATGCTCTTTTATCTCGCACGATGATTCTTCTTTGTTAAGAATAGCTAAGTCTTTAGGGATTGATTTAGGGGATAATGAACAAGATGTTTTGAATTCTTTAAAGTCATTAAGAGATGCAGAAATATGTAGAATAGATGAGAATAAAAATTTAGAAGCTTCGACGTTTTGTTCGAATGATGATAACATAGATTTAGAAGCCTTAAATTTAATATGTTAAGAAATGTTGGAAGGTCTTGGTGACGGGGGATGCGACCCTTTGTGTCTACAAACCCCCGTATAACAGAATAAAAGTTCACTTGCTAAAAAGAAGAAAAAACACAAGAACTATTCTAGATGAAAGGAATTTTTTGGAATTGCAACTGGTTTGCTGACTGTAAAAAATATAGATTTCTTTCGGATCTTGTTGATGCCAAAAATGGGGCTTCTGGCGTCAGCACTGCGTAAAGCTTGTGGAGACCGTGCAACAGCAGAGCTTGATCGCCTAAACCTCTTAAGCGACTTAGGGCACTTCGATGATCGATTCCAGGCATGCCAATCAATTTGACCTACAATTGACAAGGAGATGAAATGTTAAATTATGGAACCTACCGGTCATCACCAGACAGTTCCATGAGTGTGCGGCTCTCATATAGCTGATGAATATGGGAGATTGACTAAAGAGTCAACTCCGGACAATGTGAAACATAATAATGGTGTACGAACGGCTGTCACGGGATATTGAGCATAAAGTACATGATTAGTCGATCATATGATGAGAATAAAGTAAAGATGCGACACATGCAGCATTATCATTATCAAACTACCAAATCTACCAAGCATACCAGATAAAGATCAACCGTCAACAGAGGTGTGTTCCCATGCAGCCATGATGACAATTAACCCGATAACCTGACTGATTTACTAGCATTGGGGTGTTTCCATGCAGCCATAAAAGTAAACAAGCCAAACCTCGTTCAGTATATTCGATAGATCTAATAGATTGAGATGACAATATACATGCATCGTATGATTGAAGCATAACCAGATCGGCTACGTTAGCCGATATGGGATCCACGAAGCTTGAACAAGATCCATACATCAGCCTCGGACGGATCTAAGTCTGGACAGACATAGCCCAACACACATGGCAGTGGGGTCCGGTAGATGCAACCGTACCACGTATGTTGAACCAGATCCAACCACACTCAAACCAATCTAATAACCGAATATATGTCTCGAACCCGTAACATGTGATAATCACAACCAATAGATTAGCCGATATGATCTTAGATCTATCGCGTCTCTAAGTGCAAAAGTAGATGCATCGGTGGCGATAAATCTAGATAGAAAATAAAGCACATGCCAATCCATCAGATGAGATTGGGCATGATATTGTAGCAATAGATTAAACAAAACATAATAGACAATATCGATAACTTAATGAATCTATTAGATCGCCAATCTAATAGAGCTGATAACTAGCTTGAAGCCACGATTCATGTGAGACTGAAACAATGCAGCCCCATAAACAATATAGAGCTTGCACAAGTTACACAATACAGCCGTACAAATGAGACATGAACCAAGGCTAAACTTACAAGCAAACCGGAGGTCGATCTAGTCGATGTAGCCCAATCCGTCGAAGGTTCAAACCGATAACTAGCTCATACCGAGCTTGCATGAGTTACACAATACAGCCATACAAACGAGACATGAACCAAGGCTAAACTTACAAGCAAACCAGAGGTCGATCTAGTCGATGCAGCCCAATCCGTCGAAGGTTCACCGAAATCTACTATACTCCTACTCCTAGGGGTGGCCGGAGGCCGAAAACTAAGAACTAGTTGTGTATTTGATTGATTGGATGTCCTTCTTATTCCCTAAGCCTTGCTATTTATAGACCATAGCATATACCCTAACCGGCCGTCACACAAGTCCTAATAATAAGGAAACAAAAGATGACTTGGGCCTCAATCCACTTCATTGCCGAAATCTTCGCGTGCGTACTGTTGAAGTCGCCCGAAAGATCTTTCCATGATCCCTCATTTCCTTAGTTGATCTTTCAGGTCCATCTTCCTCCAAAGGCCTGCTAGGGGCCCATAAGCGCACGTATGGTCGTGCCAAAATACGGCATTAACACATGCCCCCCAATTTTGGGATAAACTTGTTTTATTCCAAAATTCCTTCAGAAATCCCAAGAGTCATACCAACAGTCGGCTCGCCTTCCCAAAATATCTCTAGACTGTTGGGAACCAAAATGACCGACTTCTCTGCTTCCGCTAACTCCACGCCGCAACGTGTCCTCGAATCGACTCTCTATCCCTATAGAGGTTTTGTATAATGCTATATGCCCCCCGGGCTTAGATACTCATTCATAGCCATCTCACACTATAACCCTCCAGAGTCTCCAAGGTCCATCAAGAAAACCCCAATGGCTGGAGGTGATAGCCGCGGAAAGCGTCTGGCCAAAGGACCATTGTCGGAGGTTTCTTCTTCCCGTCAATGCCTGCGCATGAATGGTGATCGATCCTTCATGTGCTTCCAAGTTTTCCTTTTGGGATGATCATCACTCGTCCACTAATTTGTTTACCCCTTTTAGATCTTCAAGCAGTGGCAAGGCTTCTGCATCCGACTCCAACCCTGGCAGTGCCGATCTGGCAGCCTACTACTCTGTGATGGAAGAGCGTTGCCAACTCCGCGAAGCATACTCGGAGTCGACCAAGGAAATAGATCGTCTTCGCAATTCATCTGATGCGCATCAGGTGGCTCTGGCCGCCACCGAGGATGAGATTACCAACACGAGGCATCAACTATCTGAAGCCGACGGTCAAGTGGCAGGTAATGCATACTTATCTACCTTAGTTTCTCATGCCCCTTCTTCATCCTCTATTTTGATAGCACTGATGGCGCAACTGGAGAATCTGCATCACATAGCCTCCACCGCCGCCAGCGCCGTGAATGCCCAAGGTGATACCCTGAACCAGCGCCTTCAGGATATCCCATGCCAGATCAGGGAGATCGCTCATCACGGCGTCTGCCACGGGGCTGTCACTGCCCTCACTGCCACTGAAGCCGCCACCAATTACCGACTCCTGACAGTAGCACCCAGCTTCCCTAGGCAAGAGGGTCCCCAAGACCATGAAGATCTCCAGGAAGCCTTCCAGGAGCACGGCGAGGCGACAGTTGATATAACCCGTGCCGAGGACATTGTAAACAAAGTATTCATCGGCAATTAGTTTGTATTAGGCACGAATCAATATAATAACCTTGAAATGTCCCGTGTACATCATGATGATCATTATGGTCTTACTTTTGTGTTCATCTAAACGAGACCACCATTCTGTGTCCTCGACATCGTCGAGCTCTCCTCGAGCTATGATTAGCCGATCCATACCTTGCTTTCTAAAACTCTGATCGGCTACTTAGCCGATTTCTCCTGTAGCGGACTTTACTTCAGCCCACCGAATAGACATTTCCTCTATTTACGTCGGTGTCACAAATATCAGTCAGACGTCCCTGAAGTTGTATCCAACACATATCTCTCTTTCCCCCATCTCACCGAAGCACTCCTATGGCGAGCTCCGACGAGCGTCCAGCGATCAGCTCTTCCGGTAGTGCTCTACAGCAACCACGACACCGGCTCTTTAGGTAGACAATTGTCACTTCCCCATACGATTCATCTTGCTAGAAGTCTGACCGTCTTTCAGTACTCGCGTTGGTGAGTCGAGCTCCATCCCCACCACGTCACTCTCGGATAACGACTTGTGGGATCTCTTTCAAGGCATTCTGGCGGATAGGCGCCTTCTCCAATAAGAACGCGAAAGGTCATCTTTCCTAGAGAAGGAGCCGATTTCGGCCAAAACCACTATCATGAATACCCTAGTACTTCTGGATTCCTTCAATGCCAAGGCAGGAGGTATGCTTTCAGATTTCATAACTCATCAGATGGTTGCAGACCCTTGTCACCACAACCTTAACCGATCAGATCCGCCTTGACCACGTCGTCTATCTCGACTAATGTACTCTTCTAGTGTTCTAACAGAACTTGCCCACATTTCTGATGCAATAAACGTGCTGGCGAACTCTCTCCATGCCCATGGCTCGACCTCAAAAGAGCGCCTTGCCCAAATGTCAATGCGCGTCCGGGACCTAGTCTTCCATTCTGTTGCTTATGGAGCCACCTTCGCTCTCTCTGGAGCAGAGGTCGCCGGCGCAGATGTCTCCGGCGTCGTAGGTCCAGGCTTCACCAGCACCCATACAAGGCATGACTTCCATGCAATGATGGGGAGATTCCAACCAGTGGGACAGGCCGTCGCTGAAGTGATGCCCGTGGATGAACTGATCGATTGCTTATCTTTGGAATAGGAGCTGACCCACGCCTCATGACTGTAGATATTTGACATATCTATGTGGATAATGTTGTCTTCATGTTACCAGAATGTCCTATTTCCGCTTGAACTATGCCCCACTCCTTTTCTTTTTATATATTTTTTATCTAAAGGCGATACATTATATCGGCTGTCACCAGCTTCAAGCTGACCACTATTGCGCTGGAGGCGATATGAATCATACCGGCTACCCATCCTGATTGACCAATGACGTGTTGGCTCATGCGCTGGAGTAGTGTTTCCGAAAGGTTTTCCGTTAAGGTTTCCAGAATATTCTCCTTCCCCCATAATTCCATAAGCCTCACATAGGATGCCTCTCGCAACCTGGTATGGGTTTTCCTAGTCTGGTGTTCATCTACCATATTTATAGTTCTTAGTCCCAATGGGCAAGATGAATTTCCAAACCAAACCCCTTTCAAGCATTTCTTCTCTATCGGCGTTCAGCCCCCAGATGCCTGTTTGATGCTGATATGAAAGAAGGAACCAGGCAACCCATGACAGTTTCCATCACACTCCAATACTTGTTCCTGCATTCATGTAGTTCGTGTTGGTCGGTTAATTCCCAACCGAGAACCTCTAAGAAGATCACATCCCATTTGATTATCGGTGGTCACCAGCCTAACTAGGAAGCATATCTGAAACTTGCCCCCTGAGGCGGTGCCGAGACGACTCCAATGCTTTCACTTTGTTCGCGGGTAGGTTCATCAACTAACAACGCCAGTGGAGCCACACCGATTTCCCTTTTGGGATGCTAAGTGACAAAGTCAATCATCCTCTGGCCCCTTGATCGCCTTGGCTGACTAATAAAAATCTGATTCTGGTAGCACAAGGATCCATTTGCCGATTCGTCCATTCGGAATAGGCATTGATAGTATGTATTTGCTAACGTCAAACATCGACGCCACCGTACACTAGATGAAGACAGGTGACAGCGTAGCTTGGTGTGGGGAAGAGTTTGAGCATAAGTATAACTTCTAGCAGTTTTCAGGATCGAGTAATCCATGGATCCAATATTACTATCTTCTCCCCTTTGAACTCTTATACCAAAGTCGATCCAACGGTATGGTCAACGGCTGTTGCATCCAATCTAGAGAGCCTTCTACTATGGAGGGATTGGTACTGATGAAGACTTCAAATATTCCTTGACCCCCTCGATAGCCTCCTGCTGTTCGCTGCCCCATGGGTACCTTTGTTGATTCCCTGGCTTCAGCAGGACTGAGAACGGCAGGATCCCGGCCGACAAGTCCAGTGTGAACTGTCGAATAAATTAGCCTTGTCGATCAAAGATTATAACTCATTCTTTGTGGTTGGTGGTACGGCCTGACCGTGTCAGAACCCCCGTGATTATTCTTGATGCCTTGGTTATACCAAGAAGCTCAGAAACCGCCTAGTAGTTTCTCTGAGAGCACACTTGTGAGGGTCCATCCTCAAACCATGTTTCCTTGCTCACTCTAAGGTGGCTCTGAGATCTTCAAGGTGCTCTCGGTATTCCTCGGGCTTTTGCCACCACATTGCAGACTTCGTCGACCAACTTATGAAAGATATAATTTGTAGCTCTCTGATGTGCCGACGCTCTTCAATCTGAAGGTCATAATCCTTCGCCTGCATAATCCCAGCGTATCGGGGCATCCGACGGTAGTCATGCGCCACCTTCCACCATGAAGATCTGATTGCACCCAGCATCGCCACCCATACACTAATCACTTTGTGGCCTACTGCTGCATCAACTAGCATATCGGCCATTGGCATTGGGTACTCATTCATCGGTGTATCTTTGTGGTGGCCCCTGAAATCGATGTAAGTCCTCACTTGCCCTTCCTTCTCACACGCAGGGACCATGTCGGCGATCCATTTGGCGTCTTCGCTTTGTCGAATGACCTTTGTTTCACAGAGCCAAGCGATTTCTACGTATCGGCCATGACGTTGGTTCCATCCTTCCTGGGTTGCCGCTTATTTTAGCCGATATATTTTCTTAATCGGCGGATGATGCTCAATCGGCTTCTAGTCAAGACTGGGCGTTTTGCAATCCCGAACCAAACATTCCCTATGCTCTTTCAGAGCAACTAAACCTCTCGACTCTCGGGATTTGGGCACTGTTGTGCGTCGGTCTAGGTTTGTCACCGTTCAGTTCGCCAGCCAACGTAAGCCTTTTGCCCAACTTGTCTTCACCGTCACTTATCACTCCGCTTCGTTCAAGCCGACTGCTCAGGTCAACTATTGACACACAATGTTGAGAGTAGTGAGGTCTTCTTGCAACCTCCTACCTGAGAAGCGGTCGAAAGTGTAGTCTTCCAACACCCAGTGAGCAGGGTCAACGGTTGCTATAGAAATTGAATCATCGGCCGGAATGACGTCTAGTTCATCAATGTCCAGCCATTGCACTGCAATCTAATACATTGTAGATGGGATGCAACAGTTGGCATGAATCCAGACTCTGCCCAAAAGTAGATTGTACAAACTATCCCCGTCAATGACGAAGAAAGTTGTCAATAGAGTCTTACTGCCAACTGTCAACTCCACTTGCAGAACCTCCTTGGCTTCGGACTTCCTCCCCCCAAAGTCGCCAAGCGTCAGATCTGTATTGAAGAGCTTCTCGGACTCTAGCCCGACCTTAGGAATGATGTGAGTTGGTATCAGATTCATTGAGGCACCACCATCGATCAGTATCCTTCCAACAAACCTCTCATTAATGTATCCCTAGATGTATAGTGCCTTTAGGTACCTATGCTTTGTAGGCTTGCCGAAGACCGCCTGGAATTCACGTGTGAGTGCACTGTCCTGCTCTCCAAACTCTGACTCATCAAAGTCGAAATAGACTTCGGCATCGATCGGCGCCCTGAACTCCATAGGTAGGAAGAAGCTAGTGGCACGACCCGTTGCCTCGTGCCGCCTCCTGTCATCCCTCTAACGTCGGAATCTCCTCTTCTGGGTCTTGGTTAGCCTTCTAGGATTCTGAGATGTTATGTGCTCGTTGGGCTGCCCTGGCCGAGATTGAGCATGGTCTATGCTGACAACCTCAGTACTAGGCTAACCACAAACACAATCTTCGATGACACGCCGATTCCCCTCCTTATATTCCACTTGTCCTCGAGTGAACCGGCCATCAGCTTGGAGCCTCCTATATTCCTCAAACCGTCCATTGCACCTAGGACAATTATCCCTGGTAGGCAACTCCAGATTCTTGACGAGGCAGTATGCGAAAAATGGGCAATTCTCATGCACGTCGATCGGCTCTACAGCTCCGGAATGTTCTGCCAGTGGCTTCTTTCCTTTGTCTTCCTCTTTCTGGTGCCTCCACCTGGCCTGAGCAGCAGGCAGGTACTCGGCGCCAGGTGGATCAATTATCCCCTCCAAGACGAGCAAGGCCCTTTGTCTCTTCATCCTTTGCAGGATTTCTTGAAATTCTTCCTCGGTTACTCGGGTGTTCGGACCGATGGCCCTCAGCCTCTCATCTTGGGTTGCGTGTGAGACTTCAGCTTTGCCTTTTTTTATGTTTGACGATTGTGGTCCCACTGGGTGTGCCAAAATGTGTTGACACAAAAAATGGGGCTTCTGGCATCAGCACTGCGTAAGGCCTATGGAGAGCATGCAGCAGCAGAGCTTGATCTCCTAAACCTCTTAGCAGCTTAGGCCACTTCGATGATCGATTTCAGGCGTGCAAGTCAATTTGACATACAATTGACAAGGAGATGAAATGTCAAATTATGTAACCTGCCGGTCGTTGCTAGACAGTTCCATGAGTGTGCGGCTCTCATATAGCTGATGAATATGGGAGATTGACTAAAGAGTCAACTCCAGACAGTGTGAAACATAATAATGGCATACGAACGGCTATCACGGGATATTGAGCATAAAGTACATGATTAGCCGATCATATGATGAGAATAAAGTAAAGATGCGACACATGCAGCATTATCATTATCAAACTACCAAATCTGCCAAGCATACCGAATAAAGATCAACCGTCAACAGAGGTGTGTTCCCATGCAACCATGATGGAAATTAACCCGATAACCTGACTGATTTACTAGCATTGGGGTATTTCTATGCAGCCATAAAAGTAAACAAGTCAAACCACGTCCAATATATTTGATAGATCTAATAGAAATGAAATAACAAGGTACCTACCAAACCAACCTGCCTGGTTGTCATAGTGATTGCAAGAAACAGCAAGGCAGTCGACGGCCATTGAAATGAATGAAACAGCTATGTGGTCACTATGATGCTGCAAACGTTGACACAAATTCATGGCAGCACATATGACTATTTCTTCCTTTCCTTGCAGCTGCTCCAGCAAATGCATATCTATCGACAGTGGACATACAACTAGGGATGAAAACAATCGAAGTCGGTCGAAAAAACTCCTCAACCGTTTTCTACTTCTACATTTTGAATACGAAAAAAAAGCGAAAACGGTAAAGTCGAACACGAAAACGAACGCGAACTTACGAAATATTGTGAATTTCGAAAACGAATCAATTCGAGCGAAATTTTATCGAACACAGTCAGTATACGAAAAGTCAATTCGAAATACTGACCTACCATTCATAACAATTAACAAGTGCCATTGTGGCAAATTTTGAGTACAAGAGAGCAGATTTATCAATTTTGTTTCTTTTGCACGAGAAATAAATAAAGAAGAGAAAAATTAAGATGACATGGATATCAGTGTTTCACATTTACCTTTGCTTAGTTAATGATTGACAACCAAATTCAGTTTAAATCATATTTGAATTCGAAATATTTCCACATTAAAAGTAGAAAAGTAGAAAACGGTCGAACTTGGTCGAAAAACGGCTTTCCATTCGGGATTCGGGACATTTGAAATACGAAAACGGAAGCGACTACGATAAAGTCGAACAAGAAAATACGGATTCGATCGGGTTAAATATAGGAAACGGTGCGGTTCGGTTCGGGATATTTCCGTTCCGTTTTCATCCTTACATACAACCAAGCGTGCCCATTGCACCAGTCACAAGACATGTCCTTCAAATTCAAAAGTCCATGTGACCATCATGCATGTATGTACCTAATTAGAATTTTGTAGCTCTTTGCTAAAAACAAATCTGTAAAAGTTAAGTGGATATTTGCTTTGGTATGAGATATGCACACCTAACCTAAACCTCTGGTGACCATCTGCTGCTGCTATGAGCATTCTATCAAACACACCATATGCAACTGATAAAAGATAAAACTTTCTCTGACATTGGATTCAATCAAGACTTGTTGTCCAAGTGTTGGTCGCACACACCTTTACCTGGGGCTTGCTCAGCTTTTGTGTGCCAGCATATGCGCGTGATGGAGGCAGGGCCGGGTCCGATTCCGCCCCCAAACCCTAGGTCGGCGTGGCGGCGGGACTAGGGTTTGGGGAGGCAGCGGAGGGGGAAGCGGCAGCGGCAGCCACCGGCGGGCCCCAGCAGCGCCGCTCCGTGGCCGGAGACGGCGACCGGCGGGGCGCACGCACGGCGCTGTGCCGCGTGCCGAGGGCGCCGCCGCTCCGTCCGCGTCGGAGGAGACAGCCGCTCCATGGCTAGTGGCGCACGGCGGGACTCCTCACGCCGCGCCATGGCCGGAGACGACCGCCGGCGGGGGCCGTCGTGCAGCGCTGTGTCGCAGCACGGGGCGCCGTCGCGGCTCCAGCGCCTCGCGCAACGAGGCAGCGATGCTGGGCCAGCCAGCACGGCATCAGGAGGGAGAGGGCGAGGGAGGGGGAGAGGGCAGAAGGGAAGGAGGAGGCGGGGGTGGGGGTGGGGGCGGGCGCGGCGGAGGCGGCGTCCCACGGCAGGAAGGGTGCCGGGGTCGGGATGGGGAGTTTTTTTTTAGCGTCGGGAGGTTACAGGAGAGAGACCGTTTTTTTTTTACTGGAGAAGCCGGAAGCAGAGTTTATATGCGGGCGTCTGGATTCTAACAGAAGCCACAAAAGCCGAGGAGAAGCAGTGTAGAAGCCGGATTTTAATGGGAAGTTGGGTGAGCCGAGATCCGCTCTGAGCGATCTCGATCGTCGATGTCATATCCGTCGGTCAGGAACAAAAGAGGTGACGTGGCCAGGTTAAAAATGCAGGGAGGTGGGGTAATCTATATATAGAAATCGGACTGTCATGAACAAAAGAGGTGACGTGGCCAGGTTAAAAATGCAGGGAGGTGGGGTAATCTATATATAGAAATTTTAGCCACGGATCGCTCCTCGTGAGTCGTTCATTTTCTAGCTATCATTGTAAAAAAAAACTCATACTTTAAAGGCATACCTTGATGGTTGCAAACCACCAATGAGAATTTTAGCCATGCACAAAATTCAATTTATAATATTGACATTCCAAACATCAAGCTGGCATTGTTGTTTTTTAACAATAACAACATGTTCATGCTCAAATCATTAGGACATTATTTTGTTCTCATTGAAATGCACGGAAAGTTTTATAGAATAGAGTTGGTGAGCCTGTGAAGCTGCCTTCTCCTTGATTGTTTTAGGGCAGTCCCAATGGTGTATTGATGATAGTTTTTATCCTCATTAAATGACTTGCCACGTAGGTAAGATGCTGACATGGCAACATAATTAATGAGGAAAGAGAGCACAAATCATAGAAATGGTTTCTTCATGAAGAAACCAGATCTTCACTCCACCCAATGCACTAAGAAATTATGAAATTACCATTGGCAAGAAACCACCAATTTCTATGGGACTCATGGCACACTCTCATTGAATGAAGAAGATAGAGTTCGGAGAGAGAAAGAGAAAATAATTGTTACTTGAAGACACCTCTATTGTGGAATATAATTTCTATAAATGATTTCTTATGCTATGGAAATCATGTCAGTTTCTTTTGTTGGAACTGCCCTTAGTTTTATGAACTTTATTTTTTTATTAAATGTTACTTTAATGTTGGTATTAATTTCACAGTATTGTTATAAATCGTGCGATCCGTGTATTTTTAATACAAAAAAATTTAACTATTCCATGGCAATGCACGGGCACGAAACTAGTATCAACTATATTTTCGTAGTATGGCTACTTCACGTTATAAATCTTCATAATATTTTTTATAATTATTGGTTAAACTTGAGATGTTTTAACTCTCTAAGCTTCTTGGAATGTCTTATAATTTAGGATGGAGTGAGTCAATGATAGGGAAAAATAAATATCGCATACGTATATACTTACCAGGAATCAATTTTCTGTTCTTTACTCCTTTCCATCCAGAGGAAAACACACACGCAAAGATTAGCTATAAAGGATCCGCAATAATGACAGACGAAGATTAACACGAATAAATCCAGTTTTTAGTAATAAAGAAAGATAGCATGGGAAACATCATGTATAGAGGTGCGTGCAGTGCATGCAAAGGAAACACGATGAAAATGGACACCAAAGTAGGAGTAAGCTGCAACTAAGGCCAGTCTCGACGAGAGTTTGGTTGAAGTTTCATTTGTATTTAATAGTCTGCCATATATGTATTTTTGTGACATGACACTGTTGTACTAGGTGCATTAGTCAAACAGAAAGGCATAACTAAACATTCATACAACTCAAACTTTGTTTTAAAAGCAGTTTTTCATTCATCTCCAATTTTTATTTTAATTTGATGGTAACCACTTCTCAAATCAATTTTAAAAAATATCATTGATCCACTCAATTCATCTAGCATATCATCTAGCCTAGGAATAGGATGACGATAATGTACAATGATGTTATTTATGGCTCTACAATCTACACACATCCTCCATGACCCATCTTTCTTTGACACCAAAATAACAGGAACAACACAAGGACTTAAACTTTCTCGCACATAACCTTTATCTAAAAGTGTTTGTACTTGCCTTTGAATTTCCTTAGTTTCTTCAGGGTTGGTGCGGTATGTTGGATGGTTTGGAAGTGCAGCGCCAGGGATGAGATCAATTTGATGTTCAATGTCATGCAAATGAGGAAGTCCAGCAGGAGTTTCCTCTGGAAAAACATCTTCATATTCCTGCAAAACACGTGTAACAACACTAGGGACAGAGGATAAGTCGTTAGCTGAAAGCAATGTGTCCTTGCACATATGTAGGTATAATATTTGTTCTGGGTTATTCCTCACATCTCTCATTTCAGATTTGGTGGCAATCATCACTAAGTTCTCTCCCTCTCTTTTTTTGTTTTCTCTCATGTTTGGCTTGTGGCTCTCACTCACTGATTTGTGGAAGGCACTCAAATTCTTTTTCTCTCCTTTTGCACTCCCACTGCTCACATCAGAGCTCTTTTGCAAGTGCTCAGCTAGAATTTGCTGCGGTGTCATGGGTTTAAGAATCAACTTCTTACCCTTCCACTTGATGGTGTATTGATTAGTTCTACCACAATGTAGAGATGATCGATCATATTGCCATGGTCTTCCCAACAGCATGTGACACACTGTCATAGGTGCCACATCACACTCCATAGTGTCAATATATTCACCAATTTTGAAAGAAACTTTCACTCTTTGTGCAATCTTGATAGAAGCTAAATTATTAAGCCATTGCACATGATATGGATGAGGGTGTTTCAACAGCTTTAAACCAAGCTTTTCCACCATTTCTTTGCTAGCAAGATTGTGGCAACTACCACCATCAATGATCACATTAACAGCTTTATCTTGCACTCTAGCCCTGGTTTGAAATAGATTGTGCCGCTGTCCAATTTCAGCATCACTCATTTGCACACTCAAAATTTGAGATACAACAAGGGCAACACCAGATTAAAATTCACAAATATCTTTCTCAAGATTATTCTCCTTTTCACTATCTTCTTGTTCTTCTTCACTAGCTGATTCATACTCTCCTTTGTCATTCACAATGATGGTTCGATTGTTTGGACACTCTCTTGCAACATGACCACGACCACCACACTTGAAACATTGAATGCCACTACTTTTGGTGGAAGAACATACTAAAGTAGATGGTGTATTTGCTGATTTGTTCTTCTCATTTGGAGCAGCCAACTCTTTGCCACTAGAAGCTCCAAAATTTCTAGATCGTGCAGCACCACTTGAGTTGGAAAATGTACCTCTATTTTCACTAACTCTTGGTGTGAATTTACTTCCACTTGCTGCACTCTTTGTGCTAAAAGATACTCCTCGATTGGACTTTATGTCCTACTGCAATTGTCGTTCCACTTTACTAGCTTGATGCACCAAGTCAACAAGATTGTGGTACTGCTGAAATTCAACAATGCGTTGAATGTTGTGGTGTAGCCCTGACATAAAACGTGCTATTGATTTCTCTTCATCTTCATACACATTGGCTCTAATCATTGCCTTCTCCATCTCCTTATAATACTCATCAACATTGAGACTTCCTTGCTTTAAATTTTGTAGCTTGTCAAAAAGATCACGACGATAATGTTTGGGAACAAATCTTTCCCTCAATTCTCTCTTCATTTCAGCCCATGAACGCACATTACCTTGACCAGCTTCTTCTCTTTCATTCAGCATTTGCTCCCACCAGATTAGAGCATAGCCATCAAACTTAAGAGCAGCCATGGCAACCTTCTTTCGCTCAGAATAATTGTGCAAGTGAAAAAATTTATCCACCTTCAACTCCATGTAAGATATGCTTCAGGATCAGATCCTCCTTCAAACTTGGGCATGATGAATTTTAATTTGTCAAACCTCTCTTCATTGGGCTGGTTTCGCCCACGATTTCCTCGGTGACGACGATCATCATGATGGGGTTGTTCAACCTCTTCTTCTTTGTCCTCTTCGTCAGTCCCACTTTCTTCTAGTCCATATTCTCTTCCATGACCAGCACCCTACCACCATTTCCACGACCTAGAAGTGGGGGCCTTCTTGCATTTATAACCACACGGTCTCTCCGTCGTCTTCGTTGTTCTCATGCAAGACGAGCAACAGCTTGTTCTTCGTTTTCTTCAACTTCTTCATGGTGACTTGCATTTGAAGTTTCAGGAGGAAGTTCTTGCAACCGAGTCATAAGCGCTTGAAGATTGTCTGTTAGTGTCTCCACGCTTTGCTTCATCTCATTGAATTGTGCCATGGTGACACAATCATCAATCTCAACGCGAGAACCCATCTTCCTGTCAAGTTAGTGATGGTTTGCAACAAATATATGTGGAATATATGGAATAGGAAAATATATGTGGAATCACACAACCTTACCTCTCTTACCAACCAAAGCTCTTATGAATTCCCTGCAAATTACAGAGAGCCAATGCGAGGTGAAAACCAAAAGTGATGGTTGGGAGAATACAAGATCAACGTTCCTATGACGGTGGGTTATTTGGGGAGCTTGGTGGGGATATAATTAACAAGGAATGCAATCTGAATTCTCGATATTGTAAAGTTAAATCGCAGTCCAAAATAGAAGTTCAGTGCCTAGTGCTGCCCACAAGATATGGATCAAACACACACGCAAAGATAATTTCTGATTTGATGCAAACAAGATGTATGCCTAGGATGCAAATGTTGCAATCAAACCCAAGCAAAATTTTGCACCAAAGGATAGATAATAAACAGATTGTGCAACTTGATTTCAAATTCAGAACTTGTGCACATAAACAAACTGAACTTTTGACTTCTCTGTCTCAACCTTTCTCAACTTATTTTTTTTGCACTTTTCTTTCTTCTCTTTTTTTGACACACTTTTTTATATAACTAAGAACAAGACCAAAGATAACACTTATACACTTTTTTTTAGAAACAAGACACAACTGTCAACGTTCTAACTTGATAGGATCAAAGTTTACGCGAAGGATGATACGGGTTTCTGATTTTTTTTTATATAGGGATTTGCAGATATATGAAAGAAGCTCAAAGGACACACGAAGGATAATATAATCAGCAACTAAACAAAGACTCTAATGAACCAAAATTTAACCAAACTCACAAGAACAATAGATTGAAACAAAGGGTTATGGCAGAATATTTTGTGGCTTTTTAGTAGATAGGACGAACACAAATATATGTAGCTAAGGGTAAAAATTCCTACCGTGGCAACTGAAGATCTGATACTAGATGATGAGGGATGGTCTCGATCTTCACGACGTAGGATCTTAATCTTGATAACTAGCCAAAGATTGGTCGATAACTTGCTGCAAGCAGCAATAACTAGTGCAACCTAACGACACGTACAAGGAGCTAACCACCGTCTCTATATGGCAGCCTGAACCAAGGATTCCCCCAACCACACTCTCAAAGACCCAACCTACGTAACCTGAACTCGAAGATCAGGAGCACGGATTGGGTGCCGATGACGTGGCCGCTTCTATAATCTCCGCGAAGGAAAACACAAGAGCAAAGGGGTAAAGAATCTCTCTCTGGGGTTAGCACACAGCTGGACAAAGGTTCGATATTTTGATTATCAAAAGTCTGTGTTTGCTAGGATGCAATAGGGTATATATACTAGCAACAACCCTGCTAGATAGATGTAAACACGAGATGGAAATGAAAAGACTAAGAATGTGAAAAGGCCTCCACGAAATGGTCCTCTGAAGTGGATTCGTGAGGTTATTGGTTTCTGCGTAGTCTTCACTAAATTAGCAATATCTCCATCTTGGGAAGTCCAAATGACACACGGTTAAATGCGTTGGAAAGTTAACTTGACCATCTTACCAACAATGTATACCATGCAGCACAAGTCTTTATAGAATGGTACAGTTTTGCATGGAAAGTTGTACCAACATTCTGTCATGTGAAATCATTCACCTTCTGAGTAGTCTTCACTAATCTGTTCGTATCTCAATATTGGCACGTCCAAAGTGGTGAGGTTTGCTGCATTGGAAAGTAGACCTGAAGATCTTTCCAAAATTTCCTCATGAGCCTTAAAAGCTTTTCGGAGTAGAGAGATATGATCATTTCTTCAACTGGTCCGTTTTGGACTTGACTGGTCCGTTTTCTTCCTGAGAGAACTAGTCTGTTTCTTCTTCTTCCTGAGAGAACTGGTCCGTTACTTCTACTGGTCTGTTTTTGGTCTGTAGCTTTTCTTTATGTAGAGTTACATCCTCCTCTTGATGTGTATACCTATGTACAACCAAAGTAGAACACTTAGGTAGTATAACATTCTTAGAATTATCAAGATTAAAATCAATAAGGAAAGAATTCACCTGCTCTTGGAGTTTCTTAGCGTGACTTCTTGTGAGTGGACCTTGAATTGTATGCTTAGTACTTGAAGTAGCGTGCATGGTTGAGATATCCTCATCAACCTTCATCAGCCACCGTAGGATCAAACCGACCTTTCCACCGCCTTAGAATGGATGGTGATGATATTCAACATGTGTTTAGTATGTGGGGAGGTCACCAGGCTCAGCACCGACCTAGGGGAGATCGGCCAACCCCCCCTATGGCCTGTGGACCCTTCCTTGATCTTCTAGAAGGTGCCCCACTGGTCAGGGACCGAGTGGGGAGGTGGTGGCCACCTGGGTGGATCGGCCGACCCCCTATAGGGGTCTAGGGCCTACCACCTCTCTCCAGAGGGTGATCCCACTTGTCATAGACTTCATCTGATCTTCCTAGAGTGTTTTGTCACGTTTGTTTCCTTGGTGTGGTCCCATGGATCCATGTGTTGTTAATCTGAGCCGTTGGGAGAAAACACACGTTGATCCAAGGGTTGGGAACCACTTGGGAGTGCTTCTCCTAGATCATGGCTAGAGTAGAGAGCTGGTTGGCCCTATAGGTGGTCGGCCGACCTACTGTGGGTCCCACTGGCTCATATTCCTCCATTTGCTATAGTTCTGCATCAAATACTTCATTGACATGTGGAACTTTTTATTTTAAATAGTATGCTCATGATATGCTTGTCTTCCTTCAAATTTGAGGGTGTTGATGGTATTTTGATAATGACAAAAAGGTTCATTCTTACCGTCAACAACTAGATCACTATGACTAACATGTGTTTTGCAGAGGAAAAAGTATTTAAGTTAGGTCATATGTGATGGCAAGTGAATGGGCTAAATGGTATTCATGCCCCCAAGATGGATTTTGTTTCTGTTTTCAAAGGATGGAGTTCAAGGTTAAAGACTAGGCTAGGTCTTAGTGCCATAAGGTGTGAGAAGGGCACTAAGTATAGACTAGGGCTTTGTTTTTCCTTTGGCCATACTATTAAGGGGGTATGAGATTAGTAGCTTGACCTAGGAGAGGATGTGAATGTTGGTGTATGCACACTTGTCAAACCTAGTCCTAGAAATCCTACAAATAGCCCTTGAGATGGTAGGAGCAAGTCCCCTTCACAAGTCATGGAGATTGGAGATGAAGAGGGGGGTCTGAGAGGCTCCGGACCAGTTTGCCTAAGTGGCTCCGGACCAATGCAAGCGGTCCGGAGGCCAGGGTATGGCAGAGTGCTGAGAAAAGAACTCCGGACCACCTGTCCGGAGGGCTTCGGACTAGTTGTCACTGGTCCGGTGCTATGTGAGTGATGTCAGAGCCTAGGGTTAGGCTCCGGACTAGTCTGACGACTAAGTCCGATGGCTAGTCTAACACTGTCCAAAGAGGTCTAGAGAAGAGAAAAGGGTGTCGAACCTCGTCCGGTGCCTAGCTCCAGACTAATGCAAGTAGTCCGAAGGTCCTCTGCATAGTGGCGTTCATGTTGGATGTGTGAGCTCTGAACCAGAGTGTTTGGTTTGATGGACTCGATAGTGGTCCGGTCTGACGATTCACAGAAAGTTGAAAAAGCACATAACGACTAGTTTGGAGGGTGGGGGCTATATATAGTTGCCCATCTCGTCCAAGTTAGCTCTCTTGGCCATTGTTTCAGTTGAAGGAAGCTTGAAAGAGTTCTTGAGAGACCAAGAGCCTAGTGAGGAAGAGATTTGTGAGACCCAAAGCTTGAATTCCTCCCTAGGGTGATTAGGAGTGACAAGTGTGCATCCATCCACCTTCATAGCTATGAGTAGGTCAAGTGAAGGTCTTGTACTTGTTACTCTTGGTGATCAATAGCACTTAGATGGCTTGGTGGCGATCGGAGAGATGGTGACCACCGAAAGCTTGTTGGTGGCCCTCCTCCACTTCATGTGATCAGTTGTGGGCGATTCACCAAGCCGGAGCGGCGAAGAATCAGCCCGTAGTGAGCACTCGGTCCTTGAGCGGATCGAGGGGGAGCTATACCTTGCGCCGTGCTCCAACGAGGACTAGGGGGAGTGTCGACTCCTCGATACCTCGGCAAAATGTCATCGTGTCAACCTCCCGCTCTCTAGTTCTTCACTTTCCGCAATCTACTTTCAAGCACTTCATACTTGTTGTTTCATACTTGCTATCTATCATGGCTTGAAAAGATTTGCGTGCTAGGTTGCTTTACTTGATACTTTCTTAGTTGTCAATTTCCATCTTGCTATTTGAATTGCTACCGCTTTCCTAGCATAGAATACATAAGTAGGCACTAGGGGGGAATTGACATTTATTAGGTTTTAATTTTGCATTAGATTTTAAAACAAGACCAATTCACCCCACTCTTGGACATTGTTGACACTTCTTAGCATCACACCACAAATAGAGATAAATCCCTATCCCTGGTACGGCGCCAGAAATGCTTATGGGTATTTCTTATGACTATTGGATAAATCCGCAAGCGCACAGATTATACCGTTGTAGCACTTCACCTAGGAGTATTCCAAGGTATCGTAATTTATTTTATCCCAAGGGAAAGCTGAGCTAGAAATGATAATTAGAGAGAGATCCTAGAGAGTACCTCAACTTAGTATCGACTAGTATAGGGGGGTAAATGATAAATGTGATAGGAAGGGGATTGATGAATGAAAGAGCCTAGGTAAATGATACTTAGAACAGACTAGATAGATTAGCTAGGTGGGAGGACAACGAGAGAGTACAAGGGACTCCTAAGCAATTCACTCTACTTTAATATGCTTAGCTAATTAACTAGACTAAACATTATAGTTTGCCTCCTCAATACAAGTATGCTAAGTGAGGGGATAGATCAGTAGGAGGACAAAACTCCTACCGGACCGCGCCCTCCTGTTGTCTTGAAGCCCTACCTTTTAATAACTTATCTGACACGCGTGGTGGAATACTAAGACTAGATAGAGCTGTCACCTTCTACTAGCATCCACGAACAATCCACGCAATAAGCGGTAATCAAGGATAAGCTAATATATAAGCACCACGCTTACACACAACTTATTACTTTGACTACGATCAATAATCAAAGCACCCTATGACAGGCAATGATCGCATACAGGAAAGGTCACAAGGATCACAAACTATAAATGTAAAGGCTATTAAAGAGCAAAAGCATATAACAATACTATATCCAGTATAGTAATGCTCAAAGTAAATACTAAGTAAAGTAAAGGGAAAGGATAATATATTGATAAAGATAAAGTCTTACAAAGAAGAAAAGATACAAGAGCTATACCAGACTTCCTCGAAGACAACTCCGGAAATCCCGAGCAAGCTCGACTCAACTCTAACTCCCACTCTAGACTAACTACTAGAACAATTCTAAGGAATGGAGCTTGTAGGCTTCTTCACCATGTGTAGAGAGGGGGGTATGACCCTCTATTTATAGTAGAGGAGTGGAGTAGGGGCTACTCCATCGCCACGTCAGCGATCCAGGGCCTCTCATCCTCCACCATTGGATCAAACCGCCTTTGCAACTGTCATTGGATGAATGGTGGTGATCCAACACGTGGGGAAGGAGTATGGCAGTTGGGAGGAGCCAACCGACCTAGGGGGGTGGTCAGCCAACCCCCCCATGGCCGGTGGGCCCCCCTCTACCCTCCAGGGTGTGGCCCCACTGGTCAGGGACTGCTTGAAGGCTAGGTGGGCCCTTTAGATGGTCGGTCGACCCCCCCTGGGGGTCACTGGCCCACCTCCTGCTCCCTGGTGTTGGTCCCACCTGTCATTGAGGTTATTTGCTGGTTCTGAGGTGGTTGTCACGTTTATCTCTTTGGTGTGGGCCCATGGATCCTTGTGCTTTGCTTGTGAGCCGTTGAGAGAAAGCACAGAGTGATCCAATGGATGGATTTCACTCTAGAGTGCCTCTCTTGGATCATGGCCGAGGGGGAGAGCCAGGTGGGCCCATAGGGTGGTCGGCCGACCCCCTATGTGGGTCCCACTGGCTCTCACTTGCTTCATTTCTTCATCTCTGCACTCAAACACTCATGTACATGTGGAACTAGTTATTTGATAAACTATGTTCATGATGTGTTTGTTTTATCCCTGATCCAGAGGTTGGTGGCACAATTTTAAGTATAGAAAAGTTAATCATAACTTGTGCCAACAGACATCTTGATCCTTTCAGTGTTGCAATATGGTAGTTTTGCAATGCACATAAAAAAACTAATGCAACTGCAATATGGTTGCAAGCACGAATATTGCAACAAACAGAATGGTGGTATGAGTTACTGTTGCGACGAAACACGTGGCTGCAATATGACAATATTGCCATGAACAAACTTGTTGCAAAATGGCGTTATCGCCACTCCATAGTTATGTGGGAATATGACCATATTGCCTGTAGTGTGCTCCATTGCATAAAAGAAATCTTACAACATAATAAATTTGGTGGCTAGAGTCACAATTGCCACGCATAATGTCTGCTTGCAATAAGTTCTTTGGCCGCGCTCATTGGCCAATGGCAATAAATCGTAAATGCAATGAATCAATTGGTGGTAATAGATGGAAAATGCAACAAATCATTGTTGGCGGTAACCATGTCCTATAGAAACACAAAGTTTGTGGCAATAATGTATATTTCAACCACAACCTGTCATTGCATTCTAGTTTGTTGCAACGAGGACATTTTGGTTAGCGTCTTTTTGTTTCGCACCTAGATATTTAATTGTTGATGCAAAATAATTGTACCATAATTATAGATTTCATCATCACATATATATGAACTCAAACCTTGATTAACTTCAAACATATGTCTTGACCAAAGTAATAACACAATGATCAGAATACTGCTAAAATAAATATGACCTCCCTAAAATAAAAAATATATCATCTCCAACTATAAGTCTACAACTATGTTGCCATAAAATGAATTATATATAAGTCTGCAACATATGTCTCTTCATGCACCATCGGCACTAACATTCACCAATAAACATTTCTCTAATTCTTCTGGTTGTCCATCACTAGTATTTACTATTTAGGCATAAAGCTTTCTCTAAATATTCTGGATGTCCACATTTTTCTAGCAACCTGGCAACATAGGATAGAAATACAAGATCAAAATTACTCTAAATACAATTGTAATTGTTCGAATGGCTTCACAACTTCTTGATGAACAATTAAAATAAGATAGAGCTAGATCCATGCAAAGACAGCTCTAGTGAATATGTCCATTTATGGCAGTCTTTTTTTAACAATACAAAAAATAAAAGCTCTAGTGTGTCCATTTCACAAACATTTAACTAATTTAATTCTGATACTAATGGCAGTCTTCTATGAAAAATGTAGAAAGAAAAGAAATGTTTTAAGCTTGTCCTAACCTGATATCCATGTCTCAGAAGGGTCTATGAGTTTTAGATTCATCAAAGAGCACATTCAAGCTTGGCCAATGGAGCATTCAGAGATATCCATCCTGCAACTAAATGGAAAGAATCAACTAAATGAGTACTGTTATTGTTATGGTGGGCAACGTGTATCAGCGGCGTGGGAGCAAAAGTAGCTAAGTAAGTTGGCCTAAATAAGTTTAGTCGGCCAGAATAATTAGCAGATTTATTACTTTAATTAATTCCTTGTGTTTAGCAGAGAAGTTGTTAGGCTTTGGTATAAGTATTGAACAATTCAGTTAATAGAGATTAGCCTGGGATTGGAGTTATCTCCCATTGGGCCCCCAGTGATACTCTCGTATTCTATTGCTCCTACTCCCATCTACTCGTGAAGGCGCCGAGCACGGCGCCGCCAAGACCCCGACGCGGCGTGTTCAAGCCACAACCTCCTAGCAGCCCCCGCTACGCCCTTCGATCACAGGGGTCTAACAACCTGGTACCAATGTCGGGCTCTGGATCCTCCGCCGCCACCGCCCCATTGTCTTCCGCTCCACAAACCACAACCTCCGCCTTGAGCTCTTCTACAGCTCCCAGACTGGGCGTCATCACAGTGTCCACTGGTGCCCTGGATGCCCTCACCATGGCCCTCCTGGGCGTCCAGCGCCAGATGGGCGACATGGCGCTGCGTGTCGTGAAGATTGAAGGCGCACCGAGCAGCTCGTCCCTGCCACCGCCTTCACTTGGCCTACACGGGTTCGGTGGCATTTCGTTGCTGCCCAATCCGGTCGTGTCTGAGGCCTCAGCCTCCCAAGCGTCGGCGGCCTCTAGGACTCCACTGATGTCATCTGCAGCACCTCCGGTTCCTTCTTCCGCACCAGTGCTCATCACACAGATTCCGTTTCCGCATTCGTCGTCGCCAATTTTGTCCCTGTCATCCATCATGAATCCAGGCCATGTCGCAACGATGCTGCCACCACGTGCCCATATGCTAGCCGACGCGCACGCGGTTGGTGCGCCGCGGTACCACAAGCTGCCCTTTCCGACCTACGATGGCAAGGAGGACCCCCTGAGCTAGCTCAATCGTTGTGAACGGTTCTTCAATGCCCAACGCACCCGAGACGCCGACAAGGTTTGGTTGGCTTCCTTCCACATGACCGGCTCAGCTCAACAATGGTACTACGTCATTGAGCGTGATGCCGGCGTGTCGTCCTTGGAGGACTTCAAACAGCTCTGCCACCAGCGCTTCGGGCCACCTCTGTCCAGCAATCATTTGGCGGACCGCGCGCGCTTACCATTCGCCTCCACGGTGGATGTCTACCTCAAAGCTTTCCTGGCACGATTGCCACATGCTGGGTGCCTGTCACCGCTGCAGCAGACACAGCTGTTCACTAGTGGGCTTCCTGATCATGTCTGTATTGATGTCGAACTCCATGAGCCACAGGATCTGCAGCGTGCGATGCGCCTTGCTCGTGCATATGAGCGGCGTAACGCCATTCCAACGTTGGCCTTACCCGCACCTCTAGCGCGCCAGCTGCGCCGGCCACCTCCAATCTCGGTGGCACCACCCTCAGGACAGGGAGTCCCAAGCCAGCAGACTCCTCTTTGACCATTCAAACGCCTAATGCCGACCGAGATGGCAGAGCGCCGCAAGCAGGGTCTCTATTACAACTGTGAGTAACCTTATCTCCAAGGTCATAAGTGTGCTTGGCTCTTCTTCCTTGAGGTGTAGGATTACATCGTTGAAGAACCCGAGGACTCCGAAGATGATGTCCCAGACACCACTGCTCAGGACCCGCCTATGGTCTCCCTTGCTGCTATTGCTGGAATTCGGACAGAGGATACAATGCAAGTGTATGTCACCATCGGCAATGACCATTTCGTGGCACTGTTGGATTCCGGTTCAACACATAATTTTGTTCGAGAAGAGGTGGCAGGACAGGTTGGGTTGCACTTTTTACCCTACCCAGGAACAGGCGTGATTGTGGCCAATGGAGACAGGATGGCCTGCCAGGGTCCTGATGTGGGCATCAGGATTGCCGATGAGGTGTTTTCCGTGGACTGTTATTCAATTCCGCTAGACAAGTGGGATATGGTGCTTGGTGTTAGCTTCCTCCATACCCTCGGCCCCATCCTTTGGGATTTCGAAGATCTATGTATGGCCTTCAACCATGGTGCTCGCCGAGTTTTCTGGCAGGGGGGATTGGTTCCACCCGACATGATGTTCAGTCGACGCGCTGTCTCACTCTCATCCATAACGAGACGGAGCTGCTGGATACCTTGCTGCACTCATTCGAAGATGTGTTCGCTATGCCACATGGGCTGCCATCGGCGCGGGCCTATGATCATAGGATCCACCTGCTCCCGAATACACCGCCAGTCGCAGTCCGCCCCTACCGCTATCCGCAACTACAGAAGAACGAATTGGAAGTGTAGTGTGTCGCGTCGCCATGCTACAACAGGGCATCATCCAGCCCAGCACCTCGGCTTTTTCGGCGCTAGTCATTCTCGTCAAGAAGTAGGATGGATCTTGGCGCTTTTGCGTGGATTATCGCGCGCTGAATCAGCAAACTATGAAGGATAAGTTTCCAATTCCTGTGGTAGAGGAACTGCTCGATGAATTGCAGGGGGGCTGCTTTTTCACCAAGCTGGATTTGCGCTCTGGATATCACCAGGTTCGGATGCATGATGCTGACATAGAAAAAACGGCGTTCCGCACCCACGAGGGCCACTTCGAGTTCTTAGTGATGCCGTTTGGATTAACGAATGCGCTGACAACCTTCCAGAGTCTGATGAACACGGTGCTTTGGCCATTTCTTCGGAAGTTTGTACTGGTATTCTTCAACGACATTCTCATATATAGCCCCCTCCTGGTCCTCACATTTGCACCATATCAATGCTGTCCTCGCCGCAATCCGGACTCATCAACTCCACCTCGAACACACCAAATGCTCCTTCGCTCAGCCATCTGTGACTTATTTGGGCCATGTTATCTCGGCCGAAGTAGTGGCAATGGATCAAGACAAAGTTGGGGTAGTCACTAGCTGGCCCCAACCGCGTTCCGTGTGCGGCCTTCGTGGCTTCTTGGGCTTAGCAGGCTACTACCGCAGATTCATTAAGAACTATGGAGCCATTGTGGCACCCCTGACTCAACTCCTCAAAAAGGACGGCTTCACTTGGACCCCGGAAGCTTCAGCAGCATTCGACGCGTTGAAGAGAGCACTGTCCACTACCCCAGTGCTGCAGCTTCCGGAGTTCATCAAGCCATTTGTGGTGGACTGTGACATGTTCGGGTCGGGCTTCGGTGCGGTTCTGCACCAAGACGATGGCGCCCTTGCATTTTTCAGTAGACCTTTCGCTGCTCGTCATGTGAAGCTGGCAGCATATGAGCACGAGCTCATTGGCTTGGTACAGGCGGTGCGGCCTTTGGGGCCGCTCTTTGGTTGTCAGGACTGACCATTACACGCTGAAATTCATGCTGGACCAGCGCCTATCTACCGTGCCGTAACATCAGTGGGTCAGCAAATTAATTGGCTATGATTTCAATGTGGAGTACCGGCTGCGCTGGCTCAACACGGTCGTCGATGCTCTATCGTGCCATGGCGATGAAGAAGCTTCACTGCGTGCAATCAGCGCACCATCCTTCGCGCTCTTCGACGAGCTGCGGCGTGAAGTGCAGCAAGATCCAGCGCTGAGTGCATTCCGAGATGGAGTCGAGGCCGACCGTGGCGCGTCGTGGACGGGTTGGTCCTTCACGGTCGCCAGGTGGCTGTTCCGGCAACGTCCGCCTTCTTGCCTTTAGTGCTGCAGCTAGCGCAAGCCGGTCATGAAGGCATTTAGAAAACGTTTGAAAGGTCCTAGATGGCTAGAGGGGGGTGAATAGCCTAATAAAAATTCTACAAATCACTAGAGCAAAGGTTAGAATAACACTTAAGCGAAGCTTTTGCTGTAGCTCTACTTAGGGATGCAAAGCCACCTATCCAAGCAATTCTAGTTAACTAAGTGCCTATCACACAATAGCAAAAACCTAAAGCACTTAGCTCAAGCTAGCAAAAACAACTAACAAGAGAAACTAACTAGCAAGCTCACTAAGCAAGATATGAAGAAAGTTAATGCAAGGGATAGAGGTGATCGTTATACCGATGCCTTGTGAAGAGAATATACCAATGTGAAGACCAATCACAATAAGATCACCAAGAGTAGCCGGGAGACAAGATGAACACAATGATTTTTCTCCCGAGGTTCACTTGGTTGCCACCAAGCTAGTCTCCGTTGTGTCGACTACTCAAATTGTGATTCGGTGGCTAATAGGCAATCACAAGCCTAGCCCACGACCCGGGCGCCACAAGAATCCACCCAAATGAGAGTAACTCAATGACACGAGCAATCCACTAGAGTTACCCTTTGACGCTCCGTCGAGGTGGGTACAAGACCTCTCACAATCGATGAAGCCGGCCACGAACAATCACCGACACGTGCCGAAGCTTCTCCACAATCGCCAAGCCGTCTAGGTGTTGGCAAACACCAAGAATAACAACAAATCCCGCGGCGATGACGATGACCAAGTGTCACTAAGATGCAATGCAATGATCAATGCACTCGGTTAACTCAAACTCTCAAGAATTAGCAACACAAGCAAAGAGAGATGAGTTGGGGGCCTTCTCAAACAAGCACAAAGAGTGAGAATGAATGGGAGGTGCAAGAGTTGCCCCTAGAGGCTGACCAAAACATATAAATAGCCCACACACAAGAGCTAGTCGTTTGCCTCCTCTTCCTTGCTTTCCTGCGTAGCTCCGGACGCTATTTACACTTGGGGTCCGGACCATTGGGAGCGTCCGGACCCTTGATCCACCGAGATGCAGAGCCTCTGTGAGAGTGTCCGGATGCGGCCTCCGGACGCGCGCAGGGCGCCGTCCGGACCAATGGCTATGCGTCCGGTCTCCTGCCGGTTTGAATTCTGTCGTTCGCGCCTTCACCAGGAGCTGCCACATCGCCTCCGGACGCACTGAACACTAGCGTCCGGTCTCCTTGTCTTCTGCGTCTGGACCTCAGCAGAGAGGGTCTAGAGAGCTCCAAATGCCCGGACGGTCGTCTGGAGTGCCACGTTCGGACGCTACTTAGCGTCCGGTCACTCCACCAGAGGAGTCCAGAGAGCTCCAGGACTCCGGACGCACGACCGGAGTGAGCGTCCGGACTTTGATCAGCGTCCGGACCTCCTGTCCAGAGAGGCCGAGAGCTAGGGTTAGCTTCTGGGCGCGTCTGCGTTTGTCCGGACAGAGCGACCCTAGCGTCCGGACCTTGCGTCTGGACCTCTTTCCTTTGTCCAATCGAGTTGCTTCTTCTTCTCCAAGTCTTCAAGTGCTAACACCATGAGATCCATACACTTGTACTCTGTGTTAGCCTTTGTATTGAATTATCTTGGATTTGTTTCACAAATTTAGTGTCACTTAGATTCATTTTATATGTATGCAATGCAAACCTAGTGGCACATGATAACTGCAATCGAAACGAGTTTTCCCTTCTTGATAGTACATCTATCTATCCTAAATGTGATCACACTCTCTATAGTATCTTGATCACTAAACCAAAAATGACTCTATGATATACCTTTGCCTTGGGTCCATTTTTTCTCTTTCTTCTTTTCCTTGGTTCATGAAGCACTTGATCAATGCACCATTGTCATCCTTTTAGCTTCATGTGTCAAGGTGGATTACCCTAGCTAGATCAAACACTTAGCACAAGGGTTAGTCCATAGGTTTCATCAATTAACCAAAACCAAACTTGGGCTTTCAACGTTGCAGCGCCTTCGGAGAGACTTCTTTATTGATCATGACCGTCGGCTTATCCAAGAGTATGTCAGCGCCTGCTTAGTTTGTCGGCGCAACAAGACTGAAGCTTTGCACCCGGCGGGCCTCCTACAGAGCCTCTCACAGTTCCATCATAGGTCTGGGCGGACATCTCCCTCGACTTCATCGAAGGCCTGCCCCGGGTCAATAGCAAGAGTGTCATCCTCACGGGGATCGACTGTTTCTCGAAGTATGCTCATTTCATTCCACTTAGCCACCCATACACAACATCCAAGGTGGCCAAGGCTTTCTTCGACGCCATCGTCCGGCTTCATGGCATTCCGATGTCTATCGTCAGTGACTGTGATCCGGTGTGCACGGATCATATTTGGCGAGATTTGTTCAAGATGGCGGGCGTGCAGCTCCGGATGAGCACGACATTTCATCCGCAAACCGACGGGCAGTCGGAGATTGTTAACAAAATTATTGCGATGTATCTCAGGTGTCTTACTGGTGATCGCCCGCGCAAATGGTTGGACTGGCTATGTTGGGTGGAATATTGTTACAATACCTCATATCATACGGCACTGCGCCCTATGCCGTTCGAGATCGTCTATGGCCGGCCACCACCAGCACTACTTCCATACACGACAGGAACAATGTCTACTGAGACCGTGGACACTCTCTTCCGTGACCGTGACGCATTCCTTGCGGAGGTTTGGGACCGGTGCTGCAAGCTCACGCTTATGCTAAGAAATACTACGACGCCAAGCATCGCAAGCTTGAGTGTGTCATCGGCGATTGGGTGCTACTCCGTCTGCTTCACCGCCCCGCACAGTCCCTAGTACCAGGTTTTCCAGGTCATTGAGCGGATTGGGCCTGTGGCATACCGTCTGCGTCTTCTTGAGAGTGTCCGGATACATGACGTGTTTCATGTGGGCGTGCTGAAACCATTCCGGGGACCTACGCCAGATGCACCTCCGGCGCTGCCTCCACTGCACAATGGGTGTCTGCTACATCAGCCTTCACTGTGCTCTGGACAACCTTCCACTGCACAATGGGTGTCTACTACATCAGCCTCCACGAATGCGCCGGCAACCTTCCAGAGTCTGATGAACACGGTGCTCCGGCCATTTCTTTGGAAGTTTGTACTGGTATTCTTCGATGACATTCTCATATATAGCCCCTACAGGTCCTCACATTTGCAGTATATCAATGCTGTCCTCGCCGCAATCCGGACTCATCGACTCCACCTCAAACGCACCAAATGCTCCTTTGCTCAGCCACCTGTGACTTATTTGGGCCATGTTATCTCAGCCGAAGTAGTGGCAATGGATCAAGACAAAGTCGGGGCAGTCACCATCTGGCCCCAACCGCGTTTCGTGCGCGGCCTTCGTGGCTTCTTGGGCTTAGCAGGCTACTACCGCAGATTCATTAAGGACTATGGAGCCATTGCGGCACCCCTGACTCAACTCCTCAAAAAGGACGGCTTCACTTGGACCCCGGAAGCTTCAGCAGCATTCGACGCGTTGAAGAGAGCACTGTCCACTACCCCAGTGCTGCAGCTTCCGGAGTTCAGCAAGCCGTTTGTGGTGGACTATGACGCGTCCGGGTCGGGCTTCGGGGCGGTTCTGCACCAAGACGATGGCGCCCTTGCATTTTTCAGCAGACCTTTCGCTGCTCGTCATGTGAAGCTGGCAGCGTATGAGCGTGAGCTCATTGGCTTGTTACAGGCGGTGCGGCACTGGCGTACATATCTTTGGGGCCGCTCTTTCGTTGTCAGGACTGACCATTACGCGCTGAAATTCATGTTGGACCGGCGCCTATCTACCGTGCCGCAACATCAATGGGTCAGCAAATTAATTGGCTATGATTTCAGTGTCGAGTACCGGCCGGGCTGGCTCAACACGGTCGCCGATGCTCTATCGCGCCGTGGCGATGAAGAAGCTTCACTGCGTGCAGCTCCGGATAAGCACGGCGTTTCATCTGCAAACCGACGGGCAGTCGGAGATTGTTAACAAAATTATTGTGATGTATCTCAGGTGTCTTACTGGTGATCGCCCGCGCAAAATGGTTGGACTGGCTACGTTAGGTGGAATATTGCTACAATACCTCATATCATACGGCGCTGCGCACTACGCCGTTCAAGGTCGTCTATGGCCGGCCACCTCCAGCACTACTTCCATACACGGCAGGAACGATGTCTACTGAGACCGTGGACACTCACCTCTGTGACCATGATGCATTCCTAGCGGAGGTTCGGGACCGGTGCTGCAAGCTCAAGCTTATGCTAAGAAATACTACGACGCCAAGCATAGCCAGCTCGAGTTTGTCATCGGTGATTGGGTGCTGCTCCGTCTCTTCACCCCTAGTACCAGGTTTTCCAGGTCATTGAGCGGATTGGGCCTGTGGCGTAACGTCTGCGTCTTCTTGAGAGTGTCCGGATACATGATGTGTTCCATGTCGGCATGCTGAAACCATTCCGGGGACCTGCGCTAGATGCACCTCTGGCGCTGCCTCCACTGCACAATGGGTGTGTTGACACCGTTTTCAGCGTGTGTCAAAAGGGTTAAGACTCACTCTGATCGGTAGCCGTTTTCTATCGGCATCGAAAGGTCATCGGTCCAGGTTACCGATGAGAATAAAACTACGGCGCTAATGATAAAGTATGCAGGGATGTTGCCGATGAAGGTTGGTTGACGAAAGTTATCGATGCGTGAAATGTTGCCGATTGGGGGATGTTGCCGATAAGGAGATGTTGCTGGTGAGTGCAGGATGACATGGCTAACGTGAGCATACAGTTGCCGATGGCGCTAAAAAGAAGTTACGGATCGGAAGGATATGTCGATGGAAAGTTTCATCGAAGAGAAGACATAAGGAAACTGGTGATCTTATACCAGTATTGTTATAAAAGTTTGAGTCCGACTCTTGCACAAGTCATTTATTTTCTTTAAAATAGAAGAGTTTGTTTAGAAAGGTTTGAGTCGTATCTATCTACAACTCCCTCTGCCGGAGTATAAATAGGTACCCAGGGGTGTTGTAAAAGGACAATTCAATACAATCATATATCAAACAAATCTATTATTCTTATTTACTTTTCCAGCAATTCTACTTTTATCGCATCAGATCTAGTTTACCTACGAGTTCTTCAAGTCTCGACGGGCTGCATCTCCTCGATCTCCGTCAACCCTTGCAAGTTCCACGTTTGAGCAACCTGAGCCTTGACGTCCAGGCGCATCGCTGTCGTCTCGTTCAGCTCTACTCTAGTTATCCTGATCAAGTTTGAGCCTTGACATCCGGGCGCATCGCCATTGTCTCGTTCAGATCTTGTTCTAGTTATCGTCCTTATCGATTAATTGGTCAAATCGACTGGCACACCTTTGGACATCAAATTCAGGCATAAGCCCGAGGTGTTCGCAGATCCTGACGTTTTTTGTGTCAACACCTCTTTTGGCACACCTAGTGGGACCAATTATACATCTGCTATGGGTGATCATACCGACGTCAATCCGAGGAACGTCATCGAAGTCTCCGAGGCTGATCTGAAAGATGATCAAAAACAGGCTATGGAGCGGGCTATGGAGGAGTACAAGCAATTATATCTGAAGTCCTTCAGCCTAAGCAGGAGCGGCGAAGCCATCTAGAAGCAAGATCCGCCGTTGCAGCGACAGGTCACATTCGATGTCAATCCTGGTAAATTACAAGAGATGGTTAATTCTGCATTGAATCATGCGTTAATCAGCCATCCCAATGTGATGTCCAATACTGTGTACAATGTTGTTATGCAATCTTTCAAAGAAGGACAAACACCTAAGTATGTTAATCAGCCACTCCAATGTGATGTCCAATACTGTGTACAATGCTGTTATGCAATCTTTCAAAGAAGGACAGACACTTCATGGATAGTAATGCTGGATATAATCAAATATTCATGGCTGAAGAAGACATATCCAAGACTTCTTTTAGATGTTCAGGTCATGTCGTTTATTTGAGTGGGTTGTAATGACTTTTGGCTTGAAGAATGCCGGTGCTACTTACCAGAGAGCAATGAATTTTTTTTTTCATAAGTACATCGGCACGATAGTTGAAATCTATATTGATGATGTGGTGATCAAGTCTGGAAATTTTGAGAAGCATCTTGCCGATTTACGAAGGATCCTATAATGCACAAGGAAACATGAGTTAAAGATGAATCCTAATAAGTGTGCGTTTGGAGTATTGGCAGGTCAATTTCTGGGTTTCATGGTACATCAGAGAGGTATAGAGATCGGCAGGAAATCTATTGATGCAATAAACAAAGTAGTTGCTCCTACCAATAAGACTGAGCTGCAATCTTTGATCGGCAAAATTAATTTTATCAGGAGATTCATATCCAACTTGTCTGGTAAAATTAAGTCTTTTAGCCCGTTGTTAAAGCTGAAAGTTGATCAAGAGTTTACATGGAAAGAGGAACAGCAGTTAGCCATGGAAGAGATCAAGAAATATTTGGTAAACCCTCCGGTCTTAGTTCCACCTCAACACGGGAAGCCTTTCAGATTGTATTTGTCTGTCGATGACGGCATTATCGGATCAACCTTAATCCAAGAATTTGAAGGGAAAGAACGTGTGATTTATTATTTGAGCAGAAGGCTGGTAGATGCTGAAACCAGGTATTCGGCCATAAAAAGATTATGTTTATGCTTATATTTCTCTTGCATAAAATTAAGGCATTATTTATTGTCGGTCAAATGTACTGTTATCTGCAAAGATGATGTGGTTAAGTATATGTTGTCAATGCCGATATTAAGTGGGGGAATCGGCAAATGGATTCTAGCAGTTTCATAATTTGATCTAAGGTATGAATTGGCTAAGGCAGTTAAAGGTCAGGTGATGGCCGATTTTGTTACTCAGCATTGCAATGTGATAAGCTCTGTAGTGATTGCTCCTTGAACTTTGTTCTTTGATGGGTCTACATGCAAAGAAGGGGCAGGTATCAGTGTTCTCTTAATTTCACCCCGAGGACAGAAATATGAAGTTTCGTTGCCGATTGTTGCTACGTCGACAAACAATCAGGCTGAGTATCAGGCTTTAATAAAAGGGTTGAAGTTACTCAGGAAAGTGTGTGCCGATGCCGTCGAAGTCTTTGGCGACTCTATGTTGGTGATCAATTAATTAATTGGGGTATATGAATGCCGAAGTGAAGTGTTAATTGCACACCATAAGAGGTGTTTACAGTTATTAAAAGAATTCAAAGAATAGCGCCTTGAGCATATTCCTAGGTTGCATAATGAAGAGGCTAATCGGTTAGCGCAGAACGCTTTAGGGTATCAACCAATTCAAGAAGTCATGACATCGCTGATGGTCGTCGATGACTTGAGAAAAGAAATTGCCAATTACTTAAGAGATCCGTCTAAAAAGGTTGAAAGGCGTCTAAGGTTTCAAGCTACCAAGTATGTGCTCCTTGATGATGAATTGTATTATCGGACAATCGATGGAGTTTTGCTCAGATGCCTTGCCATAGAAGAGTCAGAAGAATTGATGGGTGAGATTCATGAAGGGGTATGTGGAGCGCATCAATCGGCATTCAACATGAAGCGGATGATTAGACGGAATGGGTATTACTAGCCGACAATTCTTGAGGATTGCTTCAAATACTTCAAGGGATGTCAAGATTGTCAGAAATTCGGTAATGTTCAGAGGGTACCTGCATCGGCAATGAATCCTATAATCAAGCCTTGGCCGTTTGAGGATGGGCTATTGATCTCATCGGTCAGATTTATCCGCCATCAAGCAAGGGGCATAAGTTTATACTTGTCGCTACCGATTACTTTACAAAGTGGGTTGAAGCAATTCCTTTGAAGACTCTTACGTCGACGAATATGATAAATTTTGTAAAAGAGCATATCATTTATCGATTTGGTATTCCTCAAACTGTTACGACTGATCAAGGAACCATGTTTACGTCGGGAGAGTTTGAGGATTTTGCGATCGGTATGGGGTTCAAAGTTTTAAACTCTTCTCCTTATTATGCTCAAGCTAATGGTCAGGCCGAGGCAACTAATAAGGGAATTATCAAGCTTATCAAGCGCAAGATTGAAGAAAACCCTAGAAGGTGGAATATAGTGTTGAATGAAGTTTTGTGGTCATATCGGATGGCTTGTCATGGTGCAACTAAGGTTTTGCCATATCAATTGGTCTATGGGCATGATGCTGTCTTGCCTTGGAAAATTAAAACTGGTTCTATGCAATTATCTTCTCAGGACCAATTGACAACCGATGATTATGGTACTCTTACGAAGGATGAGTTAGAAGATCTAGCGAGTCATCGGTTAAGGGCTTTGATCAGCATTGAAGAAAACAAGAAGAGGGTCACCAGGTGGTATGACAAGAAAGTAAAGTTGAAGGAATTTGCCGATGGTGATCTGGTATGGAAATTGATTTTACCGATTGGGACTAAGAGTTCTAAGTTTGGAAAATGATCTCCTAATTGAGAAGGTCCGTTTCGGATAAGTCAGTTAGTTCCTGGTAATGCCTATCTTTTGGAAACCCTCGAAGGGGTTGCGTTTCCTAGAGAAATCAATGGTAATTATTTAAAGAAGTATTATCTTAGTATCTGGGTAGATACATAAAGAAATACAAAGTAAAAGTGCTGATAGAACATCGGCAGAAAGCGTGCTAATGTTATATTACAAGCAAAATCGGACGTTAAGTTTACGGCTGCCGATACACTGGACTAAAATTACAACAAGGATTGAATAGCTGATATTGCACGCAGGCGAATTTGCTCTATTTCTTCTATCTCCTTGGCATCGTCGTCGGCGGATCCTTCTATTGGTTTGATCTTTTTCTTCATCCGGAGGGCTTGACGTGCATCGGCATCTCTTTCTTATTGTAAAGCTTGGATGGCACTTGGAAGTTCAGTCTTCTGTTGATTGGCTACAATCAAGGCTTCGTCAACTTGTTTCAGCTCTGCTAATAGTTTTTCCTTCCTTGCCGATAGATGGGCAATGTCTTGATCAAGCTCAACGCCAGAAGCTTCTAGGCGACCTATGTCCTAGTGTTTTTCATCGGCAGATTGCTTGAATTGAAGCATTTTCTCTTCAAGTTCTGATTGAGCAGTCCTATCGGCTATGCGGCAAGAGAGCCTTTGATACTGAAGTTGCTTGCTCTCAAGAAAAGCTGTCTGGAAGAGTGTTTATTCTATATCGGCAGATAGATGGCCTTGAATGTCTTTAAAGGCTATCTTTACTGCAGTGGAGTCTTGGACGAGATTAGATGTGTCTTGTTGCAGTAAAGATAGCAATGTTTAGAGCTTGAGTTTAACATCTGCCGATAAAGCTAGGGCAGAACTTTCTTCCTCTCCGTCTTCATCAGGGAGATTGACGGCGAAGGAAAACAAACTATTCGGAGAATCTTGGGCCTGAAGAAGAAGAAGATTAGAGCTTGCCGATCATAAGTTTGTGTTACAGAATGTGAGTCAACTTACCATCTTAAAGCGGATCTCTTACCTTAGGCTCGGGAAGGCAGCTGGCGTGGCATCATCTTGAAGATCGGCAACGGTTGCCGATGAACTTGCCTCCGTGGGAGGAACGGTTGGTGCTGGTGGTGCTGTTACCGGTGCTGCCTCTGCCGTGGTGGCTAACCCCTATGGCGATGATGTTGTCCCCTGGTCGTGGATTTCAGTTGGTGTTGGTGCTAGTACCAATGCCGATGTTGTCTCCATTGTTGCAGCTGGTTCCTGCAGCGATGGTATCGTTTCCTGGTCGGGAGTTTCGTCCAATGGTTGCTCAGGAATGGACGCCGATGTTGGCTCTGGTATTGGTGCATCAACGGGAGTTGGTGATGCAGCTGGAGTTAATGGCACGGATGGAGTGGCTCGCCTCAAGCGTTTCTTCTTCGGGGCAGCAGTTGGTGAGCGGACGCGTTTTTGCTGTGAAGCTTGGGGGGCATCGGCAGCCTGAGTCAGAGAAGCTTGTACATTTGGAGTAGTTGTCGATGAGCCCGTTGCCTGCAAAGGATTTTTGGTGCAAGTTAAATAAAGTGAACGTTGCCGATGAGGGTTTGTAATCGATATAAATGAAATAAGAACTTACTGCGAAAGCTTGCGCCAAAACAGCGACAGCAACCGATGGAGTAGTAGTGGTGCTAGTTGTTGTCGGTCTGGGCTTGAGGGTGTCCTTGGGTACCCTTTGAGGGGTGAAAGCAGCCAACGTAGGAGCCTTGTTGCCGATGATTGATATGGGGTTCATCATTCGAAGATTGAAGTGCTTGCCGCTCTTGCTCGTTCGAGGGATTGGATCGTCAACCTGTTAGTAAAAGAGGGTCAGATGCCGATAGTAGAAGTAAATAAGAGATGCATTAGAAGAATGAACTTACTGCATCATCGGGAATGATGTGATCGGCGTCGATCAAATGCCGATAGTAATGCGACGACTTGGGGAATAGTTGATTTTTCCATTCTTGCCACCAGGATTTGTATGACTCTGTGATGAAGGATGTTGGTGCCCAAGAAGATAAATCAATGTTTGATGTATCGGCATGGGGAGAAAGATTGACGATCCTATTCCAGTCCATAGCACTGGAAATGACTTCTCTTGGTTTGATTACATTAGCGTAGCTGAACTTGATCGGCAATTGGCCAAATGCTAATTGTCTGGCTGCTGCCGAGGGATAGTAAAACTCATAAGATGCAGGAGAGTTCTTCCCGGTTCCAAAAATATTGGCTGGAATGGCTCGGGGGATGATGGTGGCCTTCATGATTATTTCATTCTCTGGGATATTTCCATCGGTGAGGTTGAAGGAGAGTGGAAATCGGTTATGTTGTGGCCTTCATGATTATTCCATTCTCTAGGATATTTCCATCGGTGAGGTTGAAGGAGAGTGGAAATCGGTTATGTTCGTCAATATAGGGCCACCAAACCCGTTCTGCAGCCGGGATCCCGCAGTAGAATCTCTGGAAGAACATACCAAATTGACCTATGTTGGCATCGGTCCATGACAGCACTATCACAGCCTCCTCGAAATTGAGTGGGAGACGAGTTGCCGATTCATCATTATCAAACTCATATTCTTCCGATATGTCTCTTGGGAATTGTTGGCGGAATAAGTCAAACTGGAGAATCTTATGCATATGGGCATTCAGCCACGTGTTGATAAACCACCAAAGACCTCCAAGGTTGCCGATGGGTTCGCCTAACAATAGCTTCTTTGATACCTGGTGAAGGAGGTGGTAGACTGAGCCAAGGAGGTATCGGCCAAGGGGAAGTCTTGATCCATCGGCTAAGAGCTCTGCTAAGGGGAGGTATGTAGTGGTAGGTCCAACTGTTCTGCCGCACAAGATGAACTTTTCCAGCCACATATTCAAGAAAATGGCATGTTCCCTCTGGCCTATGGATCCAGTCTTCTGGTTTTCTTGGATGTATCCAGTCCAACCGCCGATGTTACGGGTGGTTACCCGATGATCAGGCTTTCTGCGAAAGAGATTGAAAGGATCGGCAGTGAAGACGTCGAGGCTAGTAAGCATATGCACATCGGCAAGTGTGGGAGTGGTTGGTCCGTGTCTGAATAAGAACGCGTTCATTGTATCGGACCAGAAATAAGAAGCGGACATCATCATGTTTTCATTCTTTGCCATATCGGCAATAGAAAGCCTAATGCATTGTTCCAAACTGCGCTCTGCCCAGTAAACTTGCTGTATTCTGATCATTCGGAGGTACCAGTTCTTCCACCCCTTGGTGGGTTTGGGCCATGAGCGAAAAGCATCTTTCCACAACCCTAGACTAAAACACTCAGATCTGAAAGGAATGCGATTGGTCTCTGCGTTAATCAGATTGGTGGGATCGGCGTTTCCCATTGGGCCTAGACAGTGAAAGTTGGATTGCTCAATGGGGATCACTACCTTGTTGCGCATTTCCTAGGTTTCGAAAAAAATCAAAGAAAGAAAGGGGAAAAAGATTACAAAAATGATACGGAAAAGAAACTCGCAGAAGATGAAGCGAGAAGGGAGCAGATTTACTTTGGGGACATCGAAGTTGATCGCCATTGAAGCTAGGGAGGTCCTTGCGATTCGTGCTCTGCTAGAGGAAGACGCCGCTGCTTGGGTTGCCGGAGGTGTTCTTCAGAACCGCCGCCGAGGTTGAAGATGAGGGCAAATGAAGGTATGAGCTCAGGGTGAAGAATAGGTTGGGTGATGGTAACTTTTATAAGCCCGACTGAGAGTATTTTGGAATTTTCTTCACACCGAGTAGGAATGTGGAAGGGTATGGTGATGGATTCACGTAGCAATCGAGGAGTTGTCAGATTGGATTTGTGACTGTTCGCTACAGTTGCAGGGTTCTGCTGATAACTTGCGATTTTTGCGTGCGATAATCGAGGAAATTGTGTGGGTATCTTGGAGGAAAATATTGCAGTAGAGAGAATTTCGGCGCGCAAAATATTTCACACTCCGAAATTGGGAGCATGTGTTGACACCGTTTTTCAGCGTGTGTCAAAAGGGTTAAGACTCACTCTGATCGGTAGCCGTTTTCTATCGGCATCGGAAGGTCATCGGTCAAGGTTGCCGATGAGAATAAAACTAGGGCGCTAATGATAAAGCATGCAGGGATGTTGCCGATGAAGGTTGGTTGACGAAAGTTATCGATGCGTGAAATGTTGCCGATTGGGGGATGTTGCCGATAAGGAGATGTTGCTGGTGAGTGCAGGATGACATGACTAACGTGAGCATACAGTTGCCAATGGCGCTAAAAAGAAGTTGCGGATCGGAAGGATATGTCGATGGAAAGTTTCATCGAAGAGAAGACATAAGGAAACTGGTGATCTTATACCAGTATTGTTATAAAAGTTTGAGTCCGACTCTTACACAAGTCATTTATTTCCTTTAAAATAGAAGAGTTTGTTTAGGAAGGTTTGAGTCGTATCTATCTACAACTCCCTCTGCCGGAGTATAAATAGGTACCCAGGGGTGCTATAAAAGGACAATTCAATACAATCATATATCAAACAAATCTATTATTCTTATTTACTTTTCCAGCAATTCTACTTTTATCGCATTAGATCTAGTTTACATACGAGTTCTTCAAGTCTCGACGGGCTGCATCTCCTCGATCTCCGTCAACCCTTGCAAGTTCCGCGTTTGAGCAACCTGAGCCTTGACGTCCGGGCGCATCGCTGTCGTCTCGTTCAGCTCTACTCTAGTTATCCTGATCAAGTTTGAGCCTTGACATCCGGGCGCATCGCCGTTGTCTCGTTCAGATCTTGTTCTAGTTATCGTCCTTGTTGATTAATTGGTCAAATCGACTGGCACACCTTTGGACATCAAATTCGGATATAAGCCCGAAGTGTTCGCAGATCCTGACGCTTTTTGTGTCAACAGGGTGTCTGCTACATCAGCCTGCGCAATTCGGCGGGGCGTCTAGCATGTCTTGGTCACATGGACTGACTTGCCGGAGGCTGAAGCCACCTGGGAGATCGTCGACAACTTCAAGGCTCGCTTCCTCGACTTTCAGCTCGAGGACGAGCTGTTTGTCGAGGAGGGGGGGGAGAGATGTTATGGTGGGCAATGTGCATCAGCGGCGTGGGAGCAAAAGTAGCTAAGTCAGTTGGCCTAAGTCAGTTTAGTCGGCCAGAATAATTAGCAGATTTATTACTTTAATTATTTCCTTGAGTTTAGCAGAGAAGTTGTTAGGCTTTGGTATAAGTATAGAACAATTCAGTTAATAGAGATTAGCCTCGGATTGGAGTTATCTCCCCTTGGGCCCCCAGCGATACTCTCGTATTCTATTGCTCCTACTCCCATCTACTTGTGAAGGCGCCGAGCACGGCGCCGCCAAGACCCCGACGCGACGTGTTCAAGCCGCGGCCTCCCAGCAGCCGCCGCCACGCCCTTCGATCACTGGGGTCTAACAGTTATAGATCAAAAAACAGTAAGGAACAAAAATCGATGAGCTGTTGCCAAGAAAAGAACAAATGGAAAGGTACTCAGGCAACTAAAAACATCCAGTATTTTAGAAAAAAATGGTAGCCCAACAGAAAACACCTTGAAGCAATACTGCAAGTAAATTGTCAAGGAGCTATAATAGAAAGTTGATACATTGAGGAAACATCAAGCTGTCCAACACATCACTAATCTTAGCACAGCACAGCCTTATAGCAGATTGTTGATAGTCAGACAACTCAATTCCAGAATTCCAATGAAATTATGCACCAAAAGGCTACACAGTACTTAGTGCAATACCAAATTATGGAAGAGGCAATAGAGGATATTATATTATGTAGGAAACCACTTATGCAGAGGAAAAGTACAAGATTACTCTACTCTTGATATATATATATACTTTTAAAATGTCAAGAGACATGAAGCAATGCATAAGTCAATATGATAGATAAAGCACATTTGAAACATTGAGTTTATGGTAAGATATTAGGCAGAGAAATTTCATATTCATAGGGTAAGAAATAGAATCAACAAACCCCTTCTAGTTTTATCGAGATCTATCATCCTACTTTGGTAATAGACCAATCTAAAATACTGATATCACCTCTCATACGACTACATTTTCTTAGCATACATTGATATGATAGATAAAGCATATTTGAAACATTGAGTTTATGGTAAGATATTAGGCAGAGAAATTTCATTTTTATAGGGTAAGAAATAGAATCAACAAACCCCTTACTTCTAGTTCTATCGAGATCTATCATCCTACGTTTTGTTAGCATACTTTGATACACGATTAATCTGCCCATCAACTTCTTCTAGCTTCCAAAGATTAATAGAACAAAAAAGTTGTAATTTTTAGAAATAGGAGTGGCATAAGACAAATAATCTCATCTCAGTTATGCTAACATGTATCAGACAGAATTGCAGTTTATCATATCAGTTATGTTAACATGCATCTGAATTTCGTTTAGCTACTCCAAGGCTCATTGTTCATATATATTCTAAACTTTAATAATAATTTTCAAAAAGAAAATGCAGTTACATAAGCAATCATACTCTACGTCGCCTTACTTTAAATATCATTTAAGTAGTAACAACCACAGAATTCATTTTAAAAAGATCAAATGAGAAACAGATTTTTGCAAAACACCATCAAGCATATGAGACAACTCTGAAAATGCAGGGTAGCTTTATCTGAACTATATCATCCATCAGGCCATCCAAATAAAAGAGCTTTCAGAATGGGAAGTGTTACCACATTTGCTATCATAAATTTTTTTATGCACCAGATTTTGTGGATTTTAGCGGATCAGCCTAGGGTTCAAATATTGGAGGGAAAAGGAAAGCCTAATTATCTCTTTTGCAAAGAGAGAAGTAGCTTATTACCTGAACAGCATCTTGGTGGTAGGATCCCCCATTTCTAACTTGAAAACATTCAGTATACTATTGTCCATCTTAATTACCCAAAGATCTCCAGCACCAAACTACACAGATCAATTAACATTTTGGAACCAATTGAGAGACAGGATCTAGAGACAAATCGCGCTCAAAGCATACAGAAAGGATCAGCAAACACCTGCTTGGTGTAATTGTCGCTGATTAGCAGAAATCCTCTACAACCACCAATGGAACTCGATGTCTTAACCTATTCAGAGGAATGTGGGAGCCAAATTAACGGATTTGGTGGTTACAATGTGATGAGCATGGCAGAGCTTGGTCTGCGCCTCTGATGAGTGGAGTTACGAGCTGATGTAGAACGAGAAGGGCATGCAGAGCCACAGGTCCTCCTCGTCATCAACAGGACCGAAGTAAGGAATGGCTTGGCTTGCAGAGAGAGCAGTCACAGTTGGTCTTATATTGTAAAAGGAACTAAAATGAGATTATTTAAAAATAAGCTACCTATGCTCACACAATTTTCAATTTTTTCAAATAATTTTACTAATTTCAATTAATAGGAAAGTCAAATCAACCAATAGATGTGGGGCATTAGCACAATGCATCATATATGAAAACATGTCATTTCAGACATGAACACTAAACATGTATCCATTACTTGATTCTAACTGTAAAGGAATTGCATTGCAGTCAAATAAGCAGTGGTGATAGATACTATTGCATACAGGCATTTCAGAAGTAACATCACCAAAAATCAAAGTTCCAAAAAGCGTTAAGCGCGAGCGGTGACTCGCCGCTTAGCGCTTAAGCGGGCTTAAGCGTTTTAAGCGTTGCTTAAGCGTATACTGTAGAAAATCAGATTCATGTATAGTCTATAAACTGGAGAAATAAAAATAAAAATAAAAACATACCTCATTTGCAAGGTTACAAAAAAAGAAATGGAAAATAAAAAGGAAAAAGGTATAGTATGAGTTTTTATTCAGTGGCCCTCTAGAAGCCCATCTCACTAACCGACCCATAGGGCAAGCAGAGCAGGGGCGCAGGCCAGAGCACGACGTTCACCGCTCCCCACCCCCACCCACGGACTCAGGCGCTTGGCGGCGCCGATGCTGGCGCTTGACGCCGCGGAAGCTCCGCTCTCAGTCGCTCCCTCTCCTAGCTCCCAGCTCCCTGGTCCCCCTCTCAGATCCGCGCGTGGCCGGTCGGCAAGCAACCAACAGTCGCGGCCCACGGAAGGCGGGCGGTCGCCGGTCGGCACAGGTGCGCGACGCCGTGGAGGCTCCCCGCTCTCGGCTCCCCGCTCCCCTTCTCAGGTCCCCGCGCCGCTTAGGGAGCGCTTATGGCCCAAAGCAAAGCGGTGACCGTCCGCTCAGCGCTTTAGCGCGCTTAAGCAAGGGCTTAATAACGCTTTTTGGAACCTTGCCAAAAATGCACCTTAACGTTAGCATTATCTTTGTACTATATACAGTACATATACATTGAAACTCCGGCTCCTGTAAACAAAAAAAATACATTGCTAGTTTCTGGTACAGCTAAAGAGTTCATGTTATTTTAAAAAGGTGGGATGCAGTTCATTGGAAAAACTCTCTGAAATACAAACAACAGAGATCAAATAAATCTAATGGAATGGGCCAATTAACTCCCGAAGTAAATCAATACCTCAGATATAGGTAAACCTCTGCATCATGGTAAGCAGTGGCGGATCCAGGATGCGACCAGGGGAGGCTAAGTAACAATATCATGATCAATAATGAAAATTTCGGTGAATTTTATAGAGATTTAATGGAGAAATAGATGAATTTGTTAGAAATTTAATGGACAAATGAGTGAACTATATATATACTTAATGGAGAAATGAGGGCAGGGGGGGGTGCAGGCCCCCCTGGATCCGCCACTGATGGTAAGATCAGAGAGACATGAACAATACACATACAGGTATCAAAGGCTCGCTCTTGCATACACACATGCATGGATCAATGAGATGTGATGCCTGCATACATGTTTTTTTCATGCAGGAGAGTTGTGTATCATTATATTAAGAAGATTTTAGAAATGGGTTTAGAAATGAGATGTGATGCTTGCATACATACAGGGATAAATTAAAATTTCATGCACACTGCAACTACACAAGGCCACAAGCACTAAACCATTCTTCATCACCAAATAGAGAAATGACACGCAAGAAAGAGGGATAGAGTACCGTGGGCACATTGGTGGGCTGTGCGCGGTTGCCCTTTTCGGTGCCTCAGGGGGTTGCGAGCACTATAGAGACCTAGGCTCTCGCACCCGTGGCCGCGGTGATCACCGGCTATGTGAGTAGGGACGCGGGTATAGGAACGAGGACGCCAGCAGGGCAAACCCCCTAGCCTTGGCGATATTGTATTGGATAGAATGTCTAGTTGCTGGACTCGCTACAGGAGGCGGCCTTAAGAGTCTATTACAGTCCTGGCCACCTGGGCCTACATGTCATTGGTTTAACTGAAATGTAAATAGCTAACTCAGTAGATAACTACGCTTTCCCCATCTTGTACTCTGCTCCTCACTCTGTGTCTTCCGGCGTGACACCTTCCCCCCTTGAGTTGCAGCTTGCCCCCAAGCTGCTACATCTGGAAAGCGTCGTTTGAGAACGTAGTAGTCTTCCCAGGTTGCGGCTGATGAAGGCAATCATGTCCATGTCACCTTGACTTGAGGAATAGCAGTGTTGCCCTTCTTGACCAGGCGGCGTTCGATAACCGCAGCTGGTGATGTTGTTGAAGCCTGCAAATCTGTAGTTACTGGAAGGGAATCATACACTGGAGTGTAATATGCAATGAATGGCTTCAATTGTCAGATATGGAAAACTAGGTGTATGAGAGGGTTGTCAGGGAGTTCCAGACGGTATGCCACTTGACCAATCTTCTCCAAGACTTTGTAAGGGCCAAAGTATCTGGAAGCTAGCTTTGGGTATGGCCTGTTAGCCACTGATGACTGAGTGTATGGCTGCAGCTTAAGTAGCACTAGATCTCCCACTGAGAACTGAAAATCTTTCCTCTTTCAATCTGCTATGAGCTTCATTCTGTTCTGCGCCGCTAAATGTTCCTTCAGGGACTGAAGATGTAGTTCTCTGTTCTCGATGACTTCGGTCACTGTTGGTGTTGTAGTATTTGGGACTGATGGTACAACACCTATGTTGGGTTCATAACCATACAGTGCTTTGAAAGGTGAACACCCTATAGCAGTATGGAAGGAAGAGTTGTACCACAATTGTGCTAAGGATAACCATGCTTTCCATGTAGTTGGAGAATCTTGCACATAACATCTCAAATACATCTCCAGGCATTGATTGACTCTTTCTGTTTGACCATCCGTTTGTGGGTGATAAGCTGTGGTGAGCTGCAGGTTCACTCTGTACAATTTGAATAATTGCTTCCAAAAATGACTTAAAAATATTGTATCCCTATCAGTTACAATGGAGCTTGGTAAACCATGTAGCTTGACCACATTGTCCATAAATAGTTGAGCTATAGTTGTTGTTGTATATGGATGCTTGACTGGGATGAAGTGGGCATATTTAGTGAGTCTATCGACTACCACCAATATCACACTGTAGCCCCGTGATTTAGGTAAGCCTTCTATGAAATCCATGGACAGATCTTGCCAGAGACCCTCAGGAACAGATAGTGGTTGCAGCAAACCTAGGGGATGATTGTTACTATGTTTAGCATGCTGGCAAACTGAACATTCCTTAATGTAACTATCCACATCTTGCCTCATTCCCTTCCAAGCAAAATGTTTCTTTAGTTTATAATAAGTTGCAACAACTCCTGAGTGACCTCCCAATGGACTAGAATGAAATGCAGCAATCAGCTTAGTTTGTAATGTTGAATTCTCACCAATCCATACCTTGTTCTGGTGTCTGATCAACCCATCTTCCAGACAGAAACCTTGAGGATCAGGACTATTGAGTGCCAATCGTTGGAGTAGTTGTTGTGCATGAGCATCAGTTGCATAAGAATTCAACACTTCCTAAATCCAAGCTGGCTGGATAGAGGACACTGCTTGAATAGCCATCAGATGTGCTACTCTAGATAGTGCATTGGCTGTTGTGTTCTCTTTCCCCTGCCTATATATGATCTTGAACTGTAATCCCATCAACCTTGTCATGGCTTTGCGTTGCATATCAGAGTGGAGATTTTGCTCATTCAGATAAAAAAACTCGACCTGCCAGGGGTTAGACAGCCCCCAGGCATTGCATTAAGAAGAAGACCTTCTCACGCAGGTCGAGAAAACCCCCGAACCCCTGCCCCACCCATACACAGCGGCACCGTAGCCCATGTGAGACGACCACGACCGGGGCCGGACCTTAGACCTGTGCTTTGGCCATGGGACAGACGAGGGGATTTTTTTAACCCCAGCCTGAAATTCGCTCCAACAAGGAGTCGAACCAAGGACCTGAGGAGTGCCGCTGGGTTCCTCTAACCAACTAGACTAGAGGCCCTTTGGCATTTTGCTCATTCAGATAAGACAAGGATTTGTGGTCAGTGACTATTATGAACTCCTGCCTTTCAATGTAATGCCTCCATCGTTCTACAGCCATGATTAGAGCTAAGAATTCCTTTTCATAGATGGACAATGCTCTGTGCTTTTCTCCTAGGGCCTTACTAAGATATGCCACTGGTTGACCCTTTTGCATGAGGACTGCCCCAACTCCATCTTGACAAGCATCTGTTTCAATAGTGAAGGTTTCTTGGAAACTTGGCAGAGCTAGTACAGGGGTTTTAGTCATAGCCACCTTGACACTGTCAAATGCTTGTTGTGCTTCTTGAGACCACTGGAAAGTTTGATGTTTGAGCAGATTTGTCATTAGCTTTGTCAGTATTCCATAATTTTTGACAAATCGCCTGTATATCCTGTGAGCCCTAGGAAAGCTCTGAGCTCTGTCATTGTAGTAGGTACTGGCTAGTGCAGCATTGCTAATATCTTTGATGGATCAGTTGATACTCCCTGGGTTGAGATGATATGTTCCAGATACTCCAAGCTATACTGTGCAAAAGAGCACTTTGCCTCTTTTAAAAATAGCTGATGTTGCCTTAATTGCTCAAATACTTGTTTCAAGTGACTGATATGTTCCTCTAGAGAATGGTTGTAGATGAGTATATCATCTAGAAATACTAGAACAAACTTTCTGAGAAATGGTTGTAGTATATGATTCATCAAACATTGGAAAGTTGCTGGAGCATTATTAGTGAGACCAAAAGGCATCACCTTAAACTGATAATGACCCGGATGTGTCTTGAATGCTATCTTAGCTTCATCAGCAGGGTGCATCCTTACTTGATGATAACCTGATCTCAAGTCTAGTTTGGTGGAAAATTGTACTCCTGCTAGCTCATCTAGAATTTCTTCAATGACTGTCATTGGGAATCTATTCTTGATAATTAGATCATTCAGCTTTCTGTAATCCACACAAAAATGCCAGGTTCCATCTTTCTTTTTCACCAATAAGATAGGAGAAGCAAAAGGACTGGTAGTTCTTCCAGTTGCTTCTCAATTTCTGTTTTATGGAGAGGTGAGTAGTGGTACGGTTTAGCATTGATGGGTATTGCACCTAGAATTAAAGGAATTGTGTGGTCATAGACCCTTTGTGGTGGTAAGTGCTTGGGGTCTTGGAATATGTCTTGATAGGTATTGAGTAGGGCTTGTATTTGTGGTGGTGGTGGTGGTTGTGCTGTAGTTAGGTCTGGGTTCACCTGATCAAACAGCTGGTCCATTAAAACAAATGCCCATACATCATTGCCCTTGGCAGAATTATAAACCTTGGTTGCAGACATAGAGTGTATCTGTAAAGGTGGATCCTGTAATCCCTTCAGTAGAACTGTTGTGCCATTCTCATAGAACTCTAGAGTTTTGTTTTCCCAATCACACTGCATGGGGCTATGAGTTTGTAGCCAATCAAACCCTAAAATGGCATCATAAGAATTCATTTCCAAAACTACCATATCTGCAGATAGAGTATGTCCTTGACAATACCATTGCATGTTTGGTACCTCCCTGTCAGTTGTGATAACATCTCCATTTGCCAATTTGACCTTCCTTGGTTTCATTGATACTATAGGTAACTTGGTCAGTTCCACAAATTTTGAGCTTATGAAACTGTGAGAACTACCACTATACAACAATATCAACATGACTTTGTCTTGTACATGTGATTTGAGTTTGATGCAGTTTGTATGATCTGTTCCAGAGATAGCATTCAGAAACAACTGACAGAATTCTTCTTGGAGAGCATCCTCAGCTGCAAGATCATTGAGGGTTTCATCTGTTAGTTCTCTGTCCAAATCATTTAGTACCATAGCATTTGCTTGAGGCTTGTTTCTTTTTGTGCACAATTCCAAGTGACCTGGGCTGAATTTCTTCCCACAGTTAAAACAGAGACCATTTGCTTTCCTGTAGTTAGGAAGTTGCCTATCCCTCCATAATGATGAATGTTGCAGGGGTGGTTTATTTTTCATTCTGGGTGGGTAATATGGCTTTGTTGGAGGTGTGTTTCTTTGGTATTTGGTTTTGGCTCTTTCTAAGACACCCTGCTAAATACGTGCTATAGTAGCTGCTCTAGTGACTGAGGTTGGCTGTTGGGGTTCTACTATTGCCCTGATCTCCTCCTTGAGTCCCATAATGTATTTTGGTTTAAGGAATATGTCATCATAACTGGAGTTGTGCATAATGATGCTGAACTGTAGTTTTTGGAATTGAATTGTGTACTCCTCCACTGTGGTTGTCCGTTTGAGTTCCAACAATTCATTCATAGCAAATCTCAAATCATCAGCTCCAAATTCAGCCTCCACTGCAGCACAGAACTGTGTCCAATTGCCCAGATTGTGATTCTGCTTCTATGCTTGAAACCACTTGACAGCTTTTTCTTTGTAGTGTAATGTTGCTGCTGTGACCCACATCCCTTCAGGTAGATTGTATAACTCAAAATAACTATGGCATTGATCTTTCCAAACTTTGGGATCAGTGCCATCAAAGATTGGAAATTGCATCTTCGGCAGAGCTTGATGAGGCAGATGGGCTTTGATTCCATGCTTGGACTGTTGTTTGTCTCCCTTAGAAGATTGTTGCTTGAGCTTTGCTTTATCCTTGGAAAAAAAATTCTAAAATGACCTCTCTTCCTCAAACACCACTGAGACAGAATCAGTGTCAGACTCATGGTTTGCTTCAGTTGCCATTTGTCTTAGTGTGAGCTGAGCCACTGCTTGCCCATTGGCCTTGACCTGTTGAACAATCATGTGTTGCTCTTGCGAGTACTGGTCCATTGCTGCTCCCCAAATATCCAGTTGTACCTTCAGCTGCTTTTGAACCACTCCGATTTCATTCATTTGAGAAAAGAGGAGATCAAAGTTCCCCATAAATTGGTCCCATTGTGTTTTCTCCTCTTCAGTGCTCTTGGACATATTGTCCAGCAAGATTTGCGTCTGCTTGGAAGGTTTAGGAGGAGCCGTGATGACCATTGAAAGAGAACCAACCAATACCAGGTACTAGCAGCAGGTTTGGATTGCTCCTCCCCCGATCTGTGCCATGTACCTAGGGATGAAAACGGATCGGATACGAACGGATATTGTTGATATTGTATTTGTTTTCATATTTCTGTTCGAATTCGAATTCGAATACGAATTGTATGAGAAATATCGGATATGAAACGATTAGATATCGACATCATAAATATACCGATTTTAGTATTCGGATACGGATACGGTATCGGATGTTAATCTTCGGACTCGGATACGGACAAGTCTAAACTCCTCTAAACGAATTTGGTCGGACGAACGGTCGGATAAATATCCGTCCACTTTTCATCCCTACATGTACCGTCACCGCCGCCTAGGAGTGATGCGGAGCCAATGAATTTTACACGAAGACAATTGCTTTGCAACCCAAACTCATGGACCTCCTCCGCCAATGCCGCCGCATCGAGTTGAACAAGCCGACTACGGAATTTTATGCAAGAACAAGTGCCTTGCAACCCTCATCGCCTATTCAATCGTGCAAATTGGAGTGAAAAGGAGCAGAATTGGAAGTGCTCACGGTGGTTCTCGCCGCCGAACCCTCAGTTGTTGGTGTAGCCCCCCAGTCGAGCATGTGGTGCGCAGGTGCTTGGTGTTGATGACGAGTGCGACGATCTGGTACGCCGAAGTTCTGTGGTGGTTGATGTAGTGGCGCTTGGTTGCCGCCCGGAGCCGGAGTCGTGAGGTGGGCTTGTGGAAGGTGGACGTTGGATCGCTGGATCTGCCGCCGTGGTGTCGTCAGATGGCCGGATAAGTGGCGGTGTGGAGATCCCTCCCCACCCACGCCGAGGATACGTCGTCTCTGATACCACTATTGCCCCGTGGCCGCGGTGATCACTGGCGACGTGAGTAGGGACGTGGGTTTAGGAACGAGGATGTCGGCAGGGCAAACCCCCTAGCCTTGGCGATATTGTATTGGATAGAATGTCTGGTTTCCGGACTCTGTGTCTTCCAGAGTGACACAGGCTAACAGGCCGTGTGGTGGATGTGATGGGATCCCCATGCTCGACCCCACTCCAAGGCCCTCCATCCACTTTGGGTGGGAACCCATGACTACCGCCCGATCTAGATCTGGCAGCCAAGGGAAAGGGTGCCCGATCTAGAGACGGTAGCCGAGGGAAAGGGTAGAAGGTCAGCCAAAGTCGGGTCAGATCGGAGCCACTACGGCAAGTGGGATCTCCGTTGCCACCGTCGCTGCTGCCAGAGGAATCTCCATGGCCGTCGCCACCGCCGCTAGAGGGATTTTGTATCTTGTGGAATTGCGGAGGTTACGGAGAGGGAGAGAAAAATGTGAGAGGCAGGGAAGATGATTATGTAATAAAAAATAGATAGGCGCGCACAAACTAGTTTGGCCGAAAATTTGGATTCTGCGGCCGCTAGTTCTGCCACCCTTAACTAGAGATGAAAAGTATCCTAATTTTTTTTAATCGGATTCGAAATGGATTGGATATTATATGGTTTTGGATACAAAAGTGGATTTTTTAGATGTCGGAAATGGTACGAATTCAGACTGATTTTAGAGTAGAATCGAACTTTTCTAAGTCAGATAATATGTGCTTACATGTTATTTTTTATGATGAGCAACAATTCATCATATGCCATTTTCTTAAAAAACAATAAAAAAATCAATAACTATGCGTATGTACTACAATATAATAATGCTAGTGTTATGGATTGAGCTGGTTTATACTCTTGCACTTGAGCTACTTAAAATATTCGGATTATTCTATTAGAAGCATCAGATTATCCACCGGATTTCGTCAATCCCATAAACTGTACCACATCCGCATATAGTCGGATTTGGATTATCCGTATGCTCACAGATATGAAAAACACTTCTCCATATCCTTAAAATTCGGATTGGAGCTCGACAAGGGTTAAATTCTTTGATAATTTTAGTAGCTTGGGAGAAGTGCAGAAAGGGTTAAATTCTTTGATAACTTTAGTAGCTTGGGAGTTGCTTAAAAACAATAAAAAATCAATAACTATATGTATGTACTGCAATATAATAATGCTAGTGTTATGGAATGAGCTGGTTTGTACTCTTGCACTTGGGCTACTTAAAATATTCAGATTATCCTATTAGAAGCATCAGATTATCCACCGGATTTCGTCAATCACATAAGCTATACCACATCCGCATATAGTCAGATTTGGATTAGTATTCATGAGGTCCTTAGGGCTGTCAGCTCGGAGGGAGGGCTTTGGTGCTCTGCATGGGCTACCAAACTCCAGGAGCTTGTTTTAAGGTTGCCACCATAGGAGCTTATGCTCAAAGGCATTTGGTCGTTTTACTGCTTGAGTAGAGAGTCTGTGACTTAGTCCTGTGTGTGTGTGAGTTGGGTCTCTTTGGTCTATGTATCCTACTCCTTTCTTAATGAAATGACACGCAGTTCTCCTGCGCTGTCCGAGAAAACAAAATCGGGTTGGAGCGGACGGAGCGGAGGATTATCCCCACCACTTTCACCCCTATCCTTAACATTTGACCCCCAATACACAGGCCTTTTGAAATATGACCCTCGCATGTTGGGATAATGAAGGATTAATCTAATCGTCTAAATCAAAATGCATCTATTCATGATTCAGGACACACGAAAAGACTAGATTGCCACTCTTACACGGAAAAGATTAAATATCAAAATTTATTGCCAAATTTGCTTGTTGAGTGTTCTATAAGGACATACAATACATTTTGTCCCAACCCTGTTTTTTAAAAGTATATTAGTATATTATTAAATAGAAAATTGGTTAAGTGAAAAAAAATAGATTGTAAAGTATGCAAACATTTGACTTTTTATTAGTTATATAGACACACACACATATAGACACGATTTTTTTAATCCGTAGTGTTTAAATTGAGTAATTCCAATATAAAGAAAAATAATTTAAAATTTTCTGAAAGTATATTGTTTACATTTTGAGTAATTCCAATGCGTACCAAGTAGCCATTGTCATACTGAGGGCGTGTTTGTTTCAGCTTAAAATCGAAATCGAGATGAAAATAAACGAGAATCCCACCCAAACACCTTTGATTGTTTTAAAGAATCACAGAACAACTGAGCTGGGCGTTCTGGGGACCGCGAGCCCAGCGCCGCGTTTTGGCCACTGCGAGTGCTTTTCCACCCGGTGCCCCTCCTGGCGCCCTTCCCGCGCACGTGCCTGCAGGTGAGTACTAGATGTCGTGTTGACTCCTTGGGTTGGCCTGCGATCTGTGGTTTTTTTTAGCAAAACCTGCGCTCTGTGGTGAACAGCAAGGCTAGAGATGTTACCTTGCCGTTTTTCTTTAGAAAAATAATTCTAGAAAGACACTAGAAAATACACATATGTATCCCTAAAACAGAAATAAACCAAAGCCGTTCATTCATCAAATCATCTGGTCATCAAATTTTTGTGCATGTGTGCAAACTTTTGTTAATTTCATGTTGTCTTCATATTAGTTATTATCACAAATGTTTTATTATATGAAAACAAAAAATTAGTATTATAATTTTTGTCAACATGTATTTAGTGAACAAATGAGGTGTCATCAGTCTAAGGGGTATACAAGTCATTTTACGTTCACAATAGACAATCTATAGATAATAATCAGGATTGCCAAACACTCTTGATTATTTAGACAACAGATTTTTTTCATCGCAGCTTATCAGAAAATCCTGATCAGATTAAAATCGATTCTCAGATAAGCGTTCCCAAACAGGGCCTCATGAGTTGTTTCTAGAAAATCTAAAAATTTATAATCACTATTGTTCAAAATTTTCAATGTGAATTTGAGGTTTTAATTTCAGCTTTTGTCGTTTGATATGGTTCTCATGTATAGATAGAATCATATCAACTGCACAAATTAGCAAGTTGTGGTGAACCATTTTAGCAAATCTTAATAAATTTCACTAAAATTTTAAGGTATGAGTGTGATATTTTTATTCTAGCGTGCAACTTCGAAGTAGAGCCCACATGTATGGCTAGAGATGACAAGATTGTGGATTCAGGCCAGGTAGAGTCTCAACAGACCAAGTGGTTGTTAGAGGACGCCTTCGACACGCCACCCCACTCTGCCCTTGTCCAATGGCTGAATTATATCCTCGACCGCACTCTCCCTAGACCTAAGAATGTAGTTATCGAGGCCCTTTCCGATGAGGCCCAAGGAAGACCCTCGGAGAGACACCCTCACTACCATACTTGGCAATGTTCTTAGTAAAGGGCGTCACATTAATGCTTGATCATGTGTCTTTGTAGGCCGAGTATCGCCCACGAAGCCTCTCAAGCGGGAGTGAACCCTTGCATGATCAGCTGTGCACCATCACCATCAAGAGAAGGACGGAAGATGGTGGTCCCCAAAGACAGCATCCCTGCTCCTTAGAGGAGTAGTTGAACTAGGGTACGAAAAGTCTGATATGTCCCTAGATCACCCTTGACACAAATCCGATGGACCAAAAGAAGCCCACTGGTTTACAATCCACAAAACCTTCTGAGATATGACGATAACGTCGACCCTCGAGAATCCATCATGAGTTACGAAGTAGCCGTCGCAGCAGCAAGCGATGCGAATAGCCACATGGCAGACCACTACATGGCGCTCAAGTTCGACCTTTTCTTTGCATGAAGTCAAATATGATGTCAAGACACTAAAATTTCCTTAGCATCATTGGCACGACGCATGAGTATGCGATCAGAAAGGCACCGTAAGCTATGATAAGTAACCATTTTTTATCAGAAAATCATATTTTCACTCTTATGTCCTGTTTTTTTATTAATTCTATGACTTTTTTTGATCCCTACATATAGTAGTTATCTGCTACTAATTATCTTTTTTGGATCCGACCAAACAGGTATAGATAGTAGACTAGATAATTGTTAGCTTGAGCTTTAGATAACAACTATCACACTATTTGAACCAAATCAGATAATAGCTATTAGTCAGATAACTACTTGAGCGTTTGGGTAATAGAGGAGGCGGCGCTAGGGCAGGGATTGGAGTCAATCTCTATCGCCGTATGCTGGAGTAGATTTAGAAAAAACATGCGGGTACAACACGGGTATATAAAATCGCCGGTAGAAAAAAATCATCACGGAGGCGTCGCTAAGAGGGGAAACACGCGTGTGTAGGTGGTGTCCTTACTTGGGTCCATCCGTAAGATTTATATCTAGCGTTAGATTGAGAATCAAGACACATCCAATAGATGAGATATTTATGGGTAGAAAATTTTTAGGTGATAGCTATTTTTCAATTTCTTCACTTTTTTATAGCATAGATATAGATAAAGATATATCACAACGTGAACTGTCCACAATTAGCACTATACATGATAGGGATGATAGGCAGCAGATCTGCCAAAAAAAAATTACAACACCAACGAGAACTTTTGCTTGTCATTCAGAGGAATAGGCAACGTGAACTGTCCACAATTAACACTATACATGATAGGGATGATAGACAACAGATCTGTCAAAAAAAAAATTACAACACCAACGAGAACTTTTGCTTGTCATTTAGAGGAATAGGAGGGAGGAAAAGGGAGAAGGGTTCACCTCATCGCTCTGCCGGTGAGGCGTGGTCGACGTCTCCGGCCCTTTGCCAGGACACAATCATCCTGCATCCTAAATAAGAGCAACGAAGGGCGAGGAAACTGGCCAAGGATGCGAGCAAAAAACAATTAAAAAAAAGAGGGCTTCTTCAATCACCTAACTCCCCAAGGCTTGTCTTCTTCCACCCACTGACGACTGGGCCGGCCGTCGCCGCCGCCCTACTTTGCCACCTTCGGCGGCAACGAGCACCACTAGGTATGCCCTCCCCTTGGCCTTCCTTCCTGCTGTGCGAAGCCGTACGCCAAAGCCTTAACGTAATCCGCAATTACGTCCTCTCATTGGTCTTCACTTCCTGCTTTGCGAAACCGTTCGCCCAAACCCTAAATACTATTCGTAATTCCGATCGAATCTAATTACAAGTGTATATGCATGTATTATCCCTACTAACTCTGATTGCTTTGCAAAAATTATCGGCTGCTCATGTGTAAACCCATGTTCTTTACTAGGCGCACCCTTGGATTGCAGGATTCAACTGTATCAGCTCAAGATCTTTTTAGATGAGTAAGCTTACAAACATGTTCTCGGCTCTGTATCTCGATGCTGAAAATAATGATGAAGATGACCAAGCTGAAGTACCAAAGGCGTCTTCCAGCACAGACGAAACTGATGCAAGGAAACCTGGTTGGTGCTCCTTTAGACCTCCCATCTTGAATGGAATTTGTGGATTACATGATATTAAGTCTCCTTTATTTGTTCTCCATGGGGAATTGAGTTCATGTATATCCCTGCAAGTTTAAGTGGCTACACCCGATTTGGTAGTTTAGATGAGTATACAAGGACAATTAAATTGGCGATAAAATAGTACCCACCAGATGTTTGTCAATGGCATGATGATTGTTTACTCTAATGTTTTGGTAATATGCAGCAATTTGCCAAGGTTCTTGAGCCCTTCTTGTCTTTCGCCTGTTTTTTTTTATCGTAAACAGAAAGGACTGGCCACTAGCAGGTCGGTACGCAGGAATTTAGGGGCCCAGTGCTAAAAGCAAATTGGGCCCTGCATTTGAGGAATGCTGATACCAAATTTTTTGTGCTACCATTATTTGCAAACCTGTTTTTACCTAATGTTTTCAATTAGATTGTTGTAGTAACGGAGAAGCAATTAATATATTTCTTGTAGAGGAACCTCATTTTCTACTATTGAATGCATGTACTATGTGTTATTGTTTATGACCACATGCTAATTTTAGTTGTTCCATAGCTTCAATTTTTCTTAGAAGCCATTGATTTTGGAAATTTCATTCCCTTACCAGATAAAAATGAGCAGAATGACACAACTGCAGTAAACTATGAGGAGGCCGCACTTGTATCATCATCTGGTGATTACAGGATGCCTTTGGTATGGATAGACTTGGAAATGACCGGTGAGTCTTTTCTAAACTTCTACATTTTTTAATCTGAAAATAATCAGAGTTCAGTTTCAGTGATGCATTATCATTTACTTGTTTGTTCAGTTTTCATAATATAATTTTAAATTACATCATGAGTCATGTGTATAATGTTTGAATTTTGAAGACATTATTTATGTTCTGGAATAACTTTTAACCGCTCATGAGTCAATTAAAAATTAGCTATTTTGCCATCTTTTTTATCCAGCCAGCCTTTAATGTTTAATGTTAGCATGCACTTCCTCGACTTTGTAGGTTTGGATATTACAAAAGATCGGATTTTGGAGATTGCTTGTATCATAACGGATGGTAAACTTACAAAACAAATTGAGGTTGTCGTTGAAACGAAGTACTTTTGTTGGTTTGTTCTATATAGCTTTTATAAAATGTGATGATGTTGCTCAATCACTTCAACTTTTCCTACAAAACATCCTGATCACATTCTTTGGGGTACTGATATTTTTGCTTGATTATTAAATAGAAAGATAATGGCATGTTACTCTCTCTGCCCCAAATTAGCTCTGTTTGTTAAAACTATGTTGTCGTGGCGTGTATATAATGGGAGAGAAAGTCCATCCCTCAATCACGGGACAATCCTCCTGAAATCCATTACATAACTTTCTTTGTAAGTGGCCTTAGAGAGGATATTAAACAGTTGGTTCTGGCCAAACATCCAACTGATCTCCTGGATGCTTTTGAGCAAGTATATTCATTCAAAATTTAGGGAGCAGTGATTTCAACTAGAAATATGTTTATGGTTTTGACCCCAGCTTTCACACCACATTATGGTATAGGTTTCATTTTGGTTAGTTCCATCATCACTTTCGTGATAAATATGGCCAAGTTCGAATGCTAGGTGACTGCTAACTAGATTATGTTTTTTGACACATTATCCCATTGTTAACTGGCGATAAGCCATGTGGGATATGATACATCAAATGCTTTAATACAGTTTCCATGCCAATGCTCCCTTAGTGTGATATCATTAAGCAAAGAAAGTGTTCATTATCACTAGTCATATCAATGCCTCATACATGTTGTCAGCACCATGTATAAATTGAATTATTTAACATGGTTGGCTTGCTATTTGCAGGGCCCTGACTTGATTATAAGCCAGAGCAAAGATTGTTTAGATAATATGGGTGAATGGTGCAAAACTCATCATGCAGCTAGTGGTAAATACTACTCTTTTCTAAAAAAAATGACATTTTCTGTTTTATTTTTATGTCTGAACATAATTCCAAGAGCCCTGATTTCTAATTTAGGTTTGACAGAAAGAGTGCTGCAGAGTGAACTTACTGAACATGATGCAGAGGCAAAAGTATGTTTTTCTATTTGTGGTGAACATGTTTTCCTCCTTGGAAATTTGTTTGTAGACATAACTGAAGTTACAACACTCAAGTATCATGCCACAGATATTTTTAAGAATGTCTCCACTAATTTCATAGGACTATTTTTTTTTTCTGTTTTGCTTTCTGTAGTAACCCATCCACAATACTGTAGTAATCTAGTTTAATTTGGCACCTTTGTTTGAAACTCTTAGAGGAGTCAATGGCCTATTGGGCCTTAGCCCAGTAGGGTTAATTAGTCGCTTGCTTAGGGGGCAAGTCAGACCTCTCTATATAGTGAGAGATGTATCAATCTAATCAAGAAAGATATTAGAAGGAAATCCCTTCTCTCTTGCCGGCCGTGGGCAAAGCCCCGCGGCCGGCCTTCCTAGCGCTCCTAGCCCTAGCCGCTGCCTTGCTGTGAACAGTACCCGCGGGTACTGTAGCGCCGCGGGTACTGTAGCGTGGCAGCCACCGCCTCTCCCTCAATTCATCTCCTCTCAACCCTAACACCCTTCATAACAGCTTGATATCCAGAGTTCCAGGCACGATGAACTCCGCACCGGCCAGCACCGTCGCTTCGCCGCCGCTGCCGTCCATGCCGTTGTCCACGGCGTCTTCCGAGCTCTCATGACATGTCCACGTCATCTGGGGGCGCACTCACCCTCGAGTCCTTGGCCAGCGTGGTCGCGCGGATGGGCCGCAACATGGATCTGCTCAGCACCAACATGGCCGCCATGCAGGCGTCCCTGGCCGGCCTGATCCCACCGCCTCCCCTATCCCAACACCATGTGCCACCACCGCTGCCCTCCGTGGCGCTGTCAATGGCTCAATGCATCCGACGATCTTCCCCTACAGCATGCCGCAGCACAGCAGGACGGGGGTGCCTCTCCACTAGCTGCAGTGGCCGAAATATCCGTCCCTCATCACCTCGTGGGCGTTGGGGTCGGCACTCGCGCCGATCTACACTACAGCGATATCGCCCACGACATCCACCGCGGTAAATTCGTCTGCTTCATGTCGATCCTTCATAGGGCATGGGCAGCGCACCATCTTCAAGCAGCGGCGCTGTGTCATCCCTGCAAATCAGCTGGCTAGCTACAGCAGCAACCTTGCTGCTGATCGAGAAGAGGAAGGAGATTGCGCGAGAGACTGCCCGCCAGGTGTCGGCGGCAATGCAGCTGCAGGCTGCTGCTCGTGGCCTCCTAGCGCGTCGGCGGGTGGAGGAGATGCGCGATCTGCAGGTCATTCAGCCCTGCACCCCTTCACCGCTCCTCCAAGTTGCGCTTCGCTGCGTGGAGGACCTCGATCTCGTGCGCTGCGTCGGTGATCTTATCTTCTCCGTGGGCGGCGAACTCAAAATCAGCAACCATCCGACGGGGAGAAGGCATAGGGTCACCGGCGGGAGCACACCGCGCAGGGCTGTAGCATTCCTCTACCGGCCACAATGAGGGCGCCGCCGCTGGTCACTACGACCAATTCTGGGTGGCCATACACGTGCGTCCCTTTCATCCAGATGATCTCCACGGGATCCAGGTGGCTACACACGTGTAGGTCCAGCATGCGGAGGGTGTCCACTTTTAATGCTGAGTCAAATTCAGGATGAGAATAATAAAATAAGCCGATATGTAAAAGGCTTGTTTTCAGGTTTTAGTTTTGGGTCTAGCAGAGTCGTTAGGTTGCAGCTCGAGGACGAGCTGCATGTCCAGGTGGGGTGTAGTGTTAGAGGAGTCAATGGCCTATTGGGCCTTAGCCTAGTAGGGTTAATTAGTCGCTTGCTTAGGGGCCAAGTCAGACCTCTCTATATAATGAGAGGAGATGTATCAATCTAAACAAGCAAGAGATTAGAAGGAAATCCCTTCGCTCTTACCGGCAGTAGGAGCGCTAGGAAGGCCGGCCGCGGGGGCGGAGGCGGTGAAAAGGGATCTAAAAGCTTGGGATATATCTAGAGATCTATGTTTGGATAGGATTGCCTGGAAAGAAGCTATCGAAGTGCCGGAACCGTGACTTGGGTATCTTGTTGGGTTTCAACTCTAGCCTACCCCAACTTGCTTGGGACTAACAGGCTATGTTGATGTAACTCAATTCACAACCTTATTGTCTAAGAATCTTTTAACTGTGAATAACTATAGTTCTTGAATTTGGTTGTGAAGTATGGTTTTCAAAACCTCGATTCAGTCGTATGGCTTCGCAGCTTCACCATCTGGATAAGGGGTTTGATTCTACAATTCCAGTCAGTGAAATCTATATTTCTATGATATTCATTTTTAAGATTCTCTATGATAGCAATCTTATGAAAACCTCCCATGCAATTTACGTGATTTTGAGGACCTTAGTGTTACGTGCCAATATCATTGCATGCCTACTCAAATAAACAGCTTTAGGTACTGACTAGGCACCACCCTCCTTGGTAGCACCTAATTGCCTCTGAGCTCACCTATATATTTAGAACTCTAAATCAGGAACTGCCCACATAGTGATGGAAACATGGTAAGATATTTACCCTGAAATTTGCTTAAAAAATTATTTTTCAGTTTGAAGTGAAGAAATTTATTGGAGGCTAATTTGAATTTTGAAAAAACACTATAATAAATGCACATGGAAGGACTAGTTTCTAGAATAGCAGTGTAATATGATCAAACTGTATAGTGCACGAAGCTCATCGAAATTCTTTCTTGTAGCTTATTGCATTTTAGTGCAACAATTACATGAGACCTTTAATTTATTTATTTTTCTTTCCATTTGTATGTAATTAACTATCTACCACATTGAAGATAGTGGATCTAAAAAATCCTCTTGCTGGAATTGTCATAAATAACCAATGTATTCCTTTTGTTTTCCTAACAGAGAATCTTCTATTGGCCTGTTGGCAGGTTTTAAACTTCGTTAGGAAGCACATAAATTCAGGCACTCCATTATTAGCTGGGAATTCTGTTTATGTGGATTTACTATTTCTGAAGGTTAGTACGAATAATTGGTAAACTTCTTTTATTTTTACTCAGTACTTTTTAAGTTTAGTGTACCGCCAAGAACTGTAGAAGTATTGCACTTGACTACCAAAACATCTGAGTTCAGTTCCTCTTCTTTGAAAACCTAGATACTTTGCCTGATGCTTTACTTTCTAAATTTTGCTGATATGGAGATGGTTTTTCTTTTGCCACTAATCAACTTATGGCTTAAATTCACCCAACCCGACTATCCAGACATGTAAAATGACCTGTGTTATAAAAGATGAGGTGGTTAAATTACTACTGTCCAAGGATGTGCAAAAAATACTAACTACTACCTTCGGTCATAAATTATCTGTACTTTCTGTTGGAATGTTGTTTGTAGGATTTGATAAAATTATGATACTACAAAATAATTATTTTGAGAACAAAATCATACATCTATATTTTGATTACCATTATTTTAAAAGATATTGATAGTCAAGGTGCTAAGACTTGGAAGCTTGATGAAAAGTGTCATGTAATCTACTTATCATGACTGAAGGGGGGGTATGGATCACATTCGCATTATATTTCTCAATAAATAGGATGAGTGTTTCCTACTTTTGTGAAAGCATTTTCCATATGAAATTTGAGAATTCAACCCTTGGTTGCTCACATTTTTGTTTGCTGTTTTCCTGCCAGAAGTACATGCCACAGCTTGCAGCCGTCTTCTCTCATGTAATTGTCGATGTGAGCAGTATAATGGCTTTATGCATACGATGGTACCCCAAAGGTAAATTAAATCTGGTGGCCATGGATCCAAGTACTTTCAGCTTCTGTAGTCAGTACTTAAAATGCCAAGCAGTGGCAACAGTTTATATGTTTTAGCATCATTGTCGTTTCATTCGTAGCTATTTTGGTTTATTACCAAATCAGAATCCGCAGCTTTGCTTCTAATGTGAGGTGTTGAGTAATACTAGCAGAATTCCAGTTTCTGCTAGTATCTAAAATGATCTTACTGGACTTATGATGAGACTGAACTTGTTCGTTTGCTGTTTAACTCTGTACAGAAAGGAAACAAACTCCAAGAAAGCAAAAAAAACACAGGGCAATGGATGATATTAAAGAAAGCATCGCCGAACTGAAGTACTACAAGGACAACATTTTCAAACCACAGAAATCAAAGCGGTAGCTGCATGTGGAATAGCTGAATCAACTAATAGCTAACCAGAACTGGAGAGGGATTTTCAGGTCAAAGCCAATGTTTTGCTTTGGGCTATGCAAGGGTTTACGTTCTGTGCATCCATTAGTATTTGGGTTTATGGCACAATTTTTCTCTTAAAAACGTAGGAGAGATACGTTTCATTATATTAAGAAGAGAATAAAGGGCAAAAGCTCAAACAACACCACACACTCACACTACAACAGTTTCAAAGACTACATTTGCGCTGGTGACAACCACATAAGAGGACCACCCACATAAGACGGCCACTACTGAGCTAGACACTAACTACCGGGGGGGATGGCAGTCAAGAAAGATAGCCCTTGAGAGCACCTACTGTAGACCACAAGTGGCGTTCCTTGCAGGCTATGATTAGAACACTAGCTAAGTTTATAGCTGCTCCATCAAAAATACACACATTGCGATGGTTCTATTTAGAGCATCTTCAAGAATTTGACATTATTCATTTCCCAAATCATGGTATTTATCAACTCCCAAAATAGTATGGGGAGGAAAGAAAGAGATCATCTCCAATAGTTTGACATTTTTGGCTTGGCAAATATCTGATTATGGCCCCATGTTTTTTCTGTACATTTTTTAGCGCAAGTTCAAGGTGTCTGTCTCCCATCTACAGGTGGGTCGATCACCTAGCTACAGCAGCCGGCCATCTAGTCATCTAGTACTCAGTGGCCATTCAGGAAACCATCAGCAACACTAGCATCATATTCGCTCCGTCCCTAAATAGATGTCATTCTCGCTTCTTGAGAAGTCAACGTTTTCAAAATACCGATAATTATATATTAAAATATATAAATAATTAGGTTAAGTAATTAATATCATCGGAAAGATTTTTAAGTCTAGTTTTTTTAACAAATTTATTTGGAGATATAAATGTTGCACGTATTTTCTACAAACTTAATTAAAATTAAAAAAGTTTGACCGGTACGCATCCCATAACTATCTCTTTTTAGGACGGAGGGAGTAAATGAGAAGCACATGTAGGCATCTGGTTTTTGCTTGGGAATCTCCAACAGGACGCTCGCCAGGCCTAGTGGCCACAGCGTACAGTACGGCGGCGGCGCCTCACCTTGGGCGGACAAGCATAGTAGGAGACAAGCACAGCAGGCGGCAGCAGACCATACGGGGAAGAGGGGCTAGAGCGGTTGTGTAGGAGGATCCGTGCGCGCAAATATGCGCACAAACCAGCCCTTTTTGCCAAATTGCTAAAAGATGGTAAGGATATGAGATACTGTTGTTTTTCCTATTTTGCCAAAAAAATAAAGATAGAGAAGAGATATGCCAAATTATTGGAGATGCTCTTAGTCCATAAGCGTTGCTACTGTTAGCTTTCTCCCACCCAGCATAGAAGGATTGAACCACCATTCTCTTTGCGAACACACAATGGATAAGATGATTAATAGTCTCCTTTTCTTGGTTACAAAGAGGACAGTCCTTAGGATGTGACAACCCATCAACCATTCAGCGCTTGTGTGGGACTAGCCACGTAAAGAAACGACATGTAAGTAGATTCTTTCCCATGGTTCTTCGTAGTACTCTGAAGCCTTCGTGGATGCATCTCTTAGTTGGTGCATCACATCATACATAATACCTATTACTTTGGAGGGATTGAGAAATCATCACACCCAAGTGATGAACTGGTCCATCAAGCATCCCATTAGTTTAAGGTTTTAAGAAGTCTATTTTTGACCATTCAACTATTTTCCGAATTTGTTTTTAACAATGTAATTCAATAGCTAGAAATCTTTTACTATTAAATTATCAATACTGGACAAATTTGATTATCTAGCTGGTTCAAAGGTAGTTTTGTAATTTTTTTTTAAAAAATAAATGCTGGTTTATTTTTGAAAAAACATAAATAATTCATTTAAAATCAGAAAAAAAAACTAGTACTAAAATATTTCTGAAAGTATAATCACCCTGTTCGCTTGACCGTTTTTTGACTGATAAGCCGCAGCTGATGCTGTTTTGGCTATTTTCTGTGAGACAAAAACACTGTCTCAGTGGCTGATAAGCCAAGCGAACAGGGCAAATATACTAGTTGACGCTCAATTTGGAGATATTTTGATTTATATATTCCCATTAGTAGTGGTTTCTTGTTTGAAGTCATGTTCATAATTTATTTAATTAATTATTTACACTGGTATTATATCTAAGATTGACCTTGAGAATCCATAGTAGGCTATGAATAAACAAAAGATGTAGAAAATGATACCAATCTCACATCTGCTATGCTCCACATATGGATCATAGTTGACATTACAGCCAGTATAGAATCACTTGTCCTACAAAAAGAATTTGGTCAATTTAACCAACATATTTGGTACTATGTTTTGAGTATGTATTTTCTTGGTGGATCTCTAGGTTTAATATAGCACAAAATAACAATTTAAATAAATTCTTGGGCATGACTATGAGCAATAAAATATAGGAACAACTGAATAAGCTCCAGATAGCTTAAAATCTATCCCAAATAGGCACATTGTATTTTAGAATATTTGGGGTCCTAGTTTCATATTTTTCCGACTGAAAATGAATCAGCTATGAAATTTTTGAAAGTAAACTAGCTTTATTATTTCTGGAAAATAAAAAAACACATCTAAAACCAACTAGATGGTCAATTTTTTCGGTATTAATAATTTCTAGTTTTAGAGTTCGCATTGCTAAAAACAACTGGGACAATAGATGTTGAAAGCATCTAGGCCCCTAGTGTTTTAGACGACAATGCAAGATTACTATGACTAACGTGTGTTTTGCAGAAGCAATAAGAATGTTAGGTCATGACAATGGATGAATGATTGAGCTATCAATGATATTCGTGCCCCTTAATGGAATTGTTTCGGTTTTCAAAGGTTTGGCGACAAGGTTGAAGCATAGACTAGGTCTAAGTGTCAATTGGAGTTGAGAGACACTTAGAGTAGTTTAGCACATTTATTTTACCTTTGTCTGTACTATTAAGGGGGTACTATCTAGTAGCTTGACCTAGGAGAGGCTAAGTGATTAGGTGTGGTGCACACTTGTGAATACTAGCCCTAGGCAGCTTTAGAAATAGTCCTTAAGTCATGTTGAGCAACTTGCATTTTGGAAGTGTGTTGTTTTGACTCTCAGAGAGGCTCTGAACGCTAGTAGAACCCTGGGTCCGGACCATTGGATGTGCGTCCGGACCCCTAGGGTTTGCTCAGAGGTGTCAGTGCGTCCAGACGCTGTGAACAGTTGGGGGTCCGGACGGGTCCGGACACATGTTGGCGTCCGGACCCTATGCAGAGAGTTCCTGAGAGCACAAGTTAGTCTGGACGCTGTCCGGAGTGCAGGGTCCGGACACAAGGTAGCATCCGAACCTTTCATAGAGAGTTACAGAGAGGAGTTTTTGATCTGGAAAGGGTCCGGAGTGTTGCGTCCAGACACAAAGCAGTGTACGGACCCTTTGCAGAAAGCAAACAGAGAGCAAACTTGAGTCCGGACGATGTCCAGAGTCACGCGTCCGGACTGCGTTTAGCGTTCGGATGGTGTGTAGATTAGTGCTGAGCACAGTGAATCAGAGGGTTCCGGACCCCACCTTCCAGCAGCGTCCGAAGTGGCGCAGTTTCGTGAGAATTGAGCCTAACGGCTAGAGGTTGGCTTGGGGGGTATTTATACTCCCCACCAACCCCTTTGCACTACTCTTGCCCATTGCAATAGCTGAGACAACCTTGTGAGAGTGCAAGGAGTGCAAGAGCTCTAGTGAGAGAGTGATTTGCTAATCCATGAGCTCATCCTCACTAGTTGCTTAGAGATAGCAAGTGTGCATCCATTCAATCACCAGACTAGCCTTGGTCAAGTGAGAGTTAGTAGTTGTTACTCTTGGTGATTGACATCACCTAGATGGCTTCACAGAGGTTTGCTTGGTGATCATCCGGTGGAGCTCATTGTGGATGACCCAAGCTTGGTTGTGATCGGTTGTGGGCGATTCACCGAGCCGAGGTGGCGAAGAATCAGCCCGTAGAGAGCACTTAGTCCTTGCGCGGACTAAGAGGGAGCAATACCGTGCGCGGTGCTCCAACGAGGACTAGGGGGAGTGTCGACTCCTCGATACCTCGGCAAAACGTCGTCATGTCAATTCTTCTTCCTCCCTTCTCCTTACTTATTGCAATTACTTTCAAGCATTACTTTCTGCATTACTTTTGTGTTGTGTGAGTAGAATTGCATAGGGCTTTACCGCTTTCCTTGCCTTGTCTTGCTTGTGTAGCTAGGACACACATGAAAAGCATTAGGGGGTTAATTGGCTCTTGTTTAGGTTTCAATTCTTGCTTAGAAATTTAAGAGAGTCCAATTTACCCCCCTCTTGGGCATCTTGATCCTTTCAATTGGTATCTATCGATGAAATATGCGTCGCAGTCTACCTAGGGGGTACCCTATGGTAGTAGATTGTAGGCGGAGGTGTGGCGACGGCGATCAAGCGTAACACAGAGAGCGTAGACATAGCGATTTATACAGGTTCAGGCCAGCAAATCCCCGTAATACCCTATGTCCTGTGTTTTGGTGGCTGGATTGATATGAGTATTAGGTTACACGAGGTGTAGATGAGGTATTTTCGAGGGGGTCCCTGCTCGCCTTATATAGTCGGGGAGCAGGGTTACAATTTCCATATCCTAACATATTACAATCGTTCCCTTAAGGCAAGGGATCCAAGCCTATCTTCCAGGATCTTCCTTGGCGAGCAAGGCTCTTCGGAGTCCCTGGCGAGCACGACAGGCTAGTCGCGTGTCGCAGGGCCTCGCGGGTCGGGCCGTCTTCTGGTCGGTAGGCCCATAAGGTCCCTGGGGATATGCCGAGGTAATATCCCCAACAAGTCCCTGAGCACGTTGCATTCTTCTGGCGAGACCGCAACGTCGTCCTTGGAGGCGCTCAGCTGGTCGCCTTCGTCGTCGTAGGTTCCCGACCAGGGTGCCTGGTTGAGGTGCTGCATGGAGAAGCCTCCCGACCAAGTCGGGCTGGTCGGAAGCGTCGTAGCGCGATGTGCGAGCAGGTCGCCTCGTCGGATGTTGCGGCTGCTTGTCGGAAGAATGTGACATGCTGAAGAACAACTTTTGAAAAGTCCTTTCCTAGTGAAGTGTACCCACTTAGGCTCTACAAAATCAACACAAAAACAACAGAGCTTTGTCGAGAAGAAAATCAGTATATTCACCGCTAGGTGAACTGTACCCACTTAGTCCCCGAGCTTGGTAGTAGGTGAAGTATGCACGTGGTGCCAAGCTTTATAAAAGATGAACAATGCGTAAAAATTGTAATTAAAAACTGAAGCATAAGTTTTGTAGAAAACGACTGCGAATACTCGTAGTCCCCGAGCCTGATGTAAGAAGCTAGGGGTTTCTTGCATCAGGATCATAGATTGAAGACTGTAGTCCCCGAGCCTGATGTAAGAAGCTAGGAGGTTCTTGCATCAGGATCATATTGTTTTTTTCGCAGTCCCTGAGTTTCAGTCCTCGGGTGTTTTGCTGTTGTGTGCCGCCTTTCCTTGTGCTGCGGTCGCAGTCCCCGAGCCTTGCTCGGCGTATGTAGTTTGACGAAGTCCCCGAGCCTGGTCAGGTTTGCGACTAGGTGGCTGAGTCGTGGTTGCGGTCGACGAAGTCCCCGAGTACCACCGTATCTTAAGTTTGATGGGGTTTGCCGACCAGTTTGCTGTATCCGAGTTACTGTAGCTGTAGAGAAAAGATCATAATAGAATTGTATGCCCAGTCCCCGGGAATGTGGTGTTAGCGGTATTTTGGACATCAGTAACCGTAAATTAGGGAGGTTATTTGGAAGTAAATACGAAATGAGAAATAAAAAAGAAGTAAGTGGGCCGAATTAACCACGCGGTTAGTGGCCCGAGTCGTGGCGCAGAAGATCGGCGGCGTGGCAATTCCGTATTTGGCCGTTGCGGTTTCCCAAAAACCCTGGGAGGCGGAGCGTCGCACCCCTTGGTATAAAAGGGGGACTTGGCAGAGATGCCTTCCGTGCTAACTCTTGCTTGTGAAACCCTCCGCCTTCCGCTTTCGTCTTCCTCGCACTCCGCTTGTCCTTCCGCGCTCATCCTTCCTATTTGCTCCATCGCCATCTACTATTTTCTTTCACTGTACCCCAGAGATGGCCCCTAAGAGGAGACCCAGCACCCGTTCGTCCTCGAAGAAGAAGGTGGAGAAATCTACGAAGATTCCGATGGTGGTCACTGAAAGGTCCTAATCCAAGGCTAGAGGGGGGGGTGAATAGCCTAAATCGAAAACTAAAAACAAACTCAACAACAAGTTAGATAACAATGAAGCGAAGCTAGGATAGCACTAGCCTACTAGGGGAAGCGAAGCCTCCTAACCACAATTTCTATCCTAATATAGCTATGAAATCACTCAATGCCTACTCAATTCTAGCAGCCCTCAAGCACAACCTAATATACTACTTGTAAGTATGAAAAGGATAGGAAGGGTGATTATACCGCCGAGAATAGGATTGATCCAATCAAATGAAGAACACCGAGATAGCCAATCAATCACTCAATGGGAGACAAGGTTGACACTTGATTTTTCTCCCGAGGTTCACTAGTTTGCCAACTAGCTACGTCCTCGTTGTGTCGGCTCACTCACATGGAGGTTCACGCGCTAATTTGCATCACACGCCAAACCCGTCACCGGGTGCCGCACAACCAACACAAGATGAGGGCACTTAAAGACACACGCAATCCACTAGAGTTACCTTTGCGATCTCCTGCGGGGAAGGCACAAGAACCCCTCACAATTGCCACTTGTGGTTGACGAAGCACAATCACCAAGCTTCTCGAATCCACACCGCTTGCTCGAACCGTCTAGGTGATGGAAATCACCAAGAGTAACAAGAAACTAGCAGCAGTATCAACTCCCAAGTGCCACTAAGATGAACTCAGTTCATGGAATGCACTTGATGCACTCAAATCTCTCAAATGGATGATCAATCAATGATGAGATGAGTGGGAGTGTGCGTCACAAGCTCACAAATAGTATGCAATGTCAGGTGTGCTAGAGAGACTCATTGAACCAACCACACACCCTTAAATAGCCCCCTCAAAGGAGCTAGCCGTTATGCACTTGGGCTGCTGAAATCTTGACCTCCGGACTACTTCTGAGACCACCGGACCAATGCACCTGGTCCGACGCTATGTTCCGAAGCCTAGTCCGACGCCTGGTCTGGAGCTTCTTTGATTGCCACGTGTCCACTTATTTCTGAATTCGACCATTGGCTTTCCAACCTGCAGACCTCCGGACTACTTACCATGGTCCGGGGAGCCTTCTGGTCCAACGCTTTTGCCTTCAGCTTCAAGTCTATGCAGTGAGCACCCTGGCTTCGGACCACTGGTCCGCCGGAGCCTACCACCGGACCAATCTCTCTGGTCCGGAGCTTCTCCAGTCCTTCGACCAAGTTTACGCAGGGAGCATCCAAGCTCCAGACTCTGGTTTGGAGGTCCACCATTGGACCAATACTCCTGGTCCGACGCCCCTGCCTGTTTTCTTCTTGCTAGGCCCCGGCAACCGGACTCTTGGCCAATGGTCCGGAGCACCACCGGACCACTGGTCCGGAGCTTCTCTGCCTGGAAGCCAGTGCTGGGAGCAACCGTTGGACTACCTCCTATGGTCCGGAGCTCCTATGCAAACTGGTCCGGAGCTTCTGTCTTGGTCTGAATTCTCTTCTCTTTTCTTCCCTTGCTCTGATGTGCCACCACCAAGTGTTTCACTGACTTGTGCTCGTGTGTTGGCATATTTTATCAAGTTTTACAAGGGTAGTTCATTAGGTTTAGATGCAATGCAATCATGATCAACCTAGTGGCACTTGATAGTTGTAACCACATACTATTTTCCCTTCTTAATAGTACGGTTATCTATCCTAAATGTGATCATACCCACTAGGTGTCTTGATCACTAAACCAAAAAGCCCTAGCTTATACCTTTGCCTTGTATAGCTCTTAGGGTCTCCTCCTCTTCTCTTCTTCTCCAAGTCTGAGCCTTTGATTTGCTTTCTCCTTAGCCTTCTCCTTGCTCCATCACTTGTCATCTTCACTTCACCTTGGTGTACTAAACCTACTCACACTTAGAGCTAGGTTAGTACTTAGGTTTCATCAATGACCCAAAACACTTAGAGATCTTTCAATCTCCCCCTTTTTGGTAATTTATGACAACCCAATATAAAATGATATGAAATATGATTTTGATTTCAATCCGTAATGATTGATACCACTTGAAAGATATGATTATGAAAGAAAGTGGTCAATCATTTCTAAGTTGGTTTGATAGTGTTAACTCCCCCTATATGTGTGCACTTTTATGAATATGAATCAAGCTTTGCACACATGTTTAGATAGAACTTTTTTGGAGGGGTGAACAACTAGCAAACTATGACATGATTCTAAGGTTTTAAGAATAGACCTTTGAAGCATGATACCAATCGAAGTGCGCCTTTCGTTTCACCCTTAGCAACATGGTTAGCTCGATACCAATTGATAGACATACTAAACAAGAGAGGATATCTAGCTAACTTCCTATGCATGCTAGTGATCAATCATCAATCAAGATTATAACTAAGCATGCACCACACAAGCATATCATTTTGAATGAAATACAATGCAAGCAAGCATATGTGTGAATGCACAACCAAATGCAACAACTTGTTCATAGGCTTGCCCCCCCTACTTGTGTGCTCAAAATTTTAATTTTTCACTTTCAAAATCCACTCTCCCCCTTTTGTTCTTTTCATATTTTATATCCCACACTAATCTTCTCCCCTTTGTCATACATTACCACAAAGGGTTCACTTATTAAAGTTCCATCAAGTCAATTTAGGAAATGATGTGTGATTATCAAATTGAGATTTAATCTAGACCACTTGTCCTTTATATTTAACATGGTTTAAACCATGGACAAGCTTGTTCACACATCTTGCAATGGTTATCTTATCCATGTTGGTTAAATACAAGAGCAAATATTCTAGACTAATCATGGGAGGTTGCAAGCTTATCAACATGTCATATGTTATCACTAGATCAATCTAGTCAAAGAAGCAATAGTGATACCATATGTTCATACAAAACATTTGTTTTTCATGAATGAGCCTATATGAGTGATGTCTACATGTTCTACACAAGTCTAGCAAAGGATGAATGCATATGTCAATCAATTGTACCTTGCTATCTTGGAGTAGAGGCATGTTATAAGTGGGGGTGCATCAACTCATGTTGAAGAAATCCAAGATATTCAACTCATTCCTTAACTTGCAAAACCTCTTCTCATCAAGCGGCTTGGTGAATATGTCGGCTAATTGATCATCGGTGCCCACATTGTCAATGTAAATGTCACCCTTTTGTTGATGATCTCTTATGAAATGGTGTCTCACATCTATGTGTTTTTTTCTAGAGTGTTGGATGGGATTGCTTATAAGCTTCACCGCACTTTCATTGTCACATAGCAAAGGAACCTTCTTGAATTTGATTCCATAATCATTCAAGGTGGCCTTCATCCATAATAGTTGTGCACAACAACTCCCCGCACTAATGTATTCAGCTTCGGCGGTAGAGAGCACCACACTATTTTGCTTCTTGGATGACCATGAAACTAGTGATCTTCCCAATAGTTGACATGTTCCACTAGTGCTCTTCCTATCAACCTTGCATCCCGCATAGTCGGAGTCCGAATATCTAACTAATTCAAATCTTGACCCCTTGGGAAACCATAATCCAACCTCTTGTGTATGCTTTAGATATCTCAATATCCTTCTTGTGGATTTCAAATGACTCTCTCTAGGAGAAGCTTGAAATCTTGCACACATGCATACACTAAACATGACATCCGGTCTTGATGCGGTCACATAGAGTAGATTTCCAATCATTGACCGATATAGTGTTTGCTCAACCATTATGCCACTTGTGTCATTATCCAAATGTCTATTAGTCCCCATAGGTGTACTAATGCCCTTTGCATCCTCCAAGCCAAACTTCTTGATCATATATTTGATGTACTTGCCTTGACTCACAAATGTACCATTCTTCATTTGCTTGATTTGAAGTCCAAGGAAGTAACTAAGTTCACCAATCATTGACATTTCAAATTCATTTGCCATCATCTCCCCAAACTCTTCATAAAAGTCTTGATTTGTAGACCCAAAGATAATGTCATCCACATAGATTTGCAAGACAAACAAGTCATTTCCAATCTTCTTGGTGAATAGGGTGGTGTCAACCAATCCAATCTTGAATCCCTTAGAGAGGAGAAAGATCTCAACCTCTCATACCATGCTTTAGGTGCTTGTTTCAATCCATAGAGAGCCTTCTTGAGCTTGAATACATGGTTGGGCTTCTTTATATCTTCAAATCCGGGTGGTTGCTCAACATACACTTCCTCATTGATGTACCCATTGAGAAAAGCACTCTTCACATCCATTTGATAGAGCTTGATGTTGTGAGCACAAGCATAGGCCAATAAGATTCTAATTGCCTCTAATCTTGCCACCGGAGCATATGTTTCACCAAAGTCAAGACCTTCAACTTGAGAGTAACCTTGTGCAACTAGTCTTGCTTTGTTTCTCACCACTATTCCATCTTGATCTTGCTTGTTCTTGAATACCTATTTGGTTCCAATGACATTGTGATTTCTTGGTCTATCCACTAATTCCCAAACTTGATTTCTTGTGAACTTGTTAAGCTCTTCATGCATAGCATTTATCCAATCCACATCCTTCAAGGCTTCATCAATCTTGGTTGGCTCAAATGATGAGACAAAAGAGTAATGCTCACAAAATAAAGCCAATCTTGATCTTATTTGAACTCCACATTGAATTCCACCAATCACTTGATCGAGACGATGATCTCTTGCAATATTAGTAGGTTGAAGCACTTGCATGTGAACATCTTGCACAATCGGTTGAGATGATGATGGACTAGCTTGATCTTATACTTGAGCTTCATTATTACTAGCTTTATCTTGAGTTGGAGAGCCACTAGCTTCTTCATTTGTAGGAATAGTCACTTGCTCTTCATCTTCATCTTGTATTTGTCTTGGTCTAATGTCACCAATATCCATATCTTTCATTGCATTGACCAACTTGGCACCTTTCACATCATCTAAGTTTTCTTGTTCATCTTGAGAGCCTTGTGTTTTATCAAATTCCACATCGTGCACTTCCTCAAGAATTCCACTAGATGAGTTTCACACTCTATAAGCCTTGCTTGATGTAGAGTAACCAAGTAGAAATCCCTCATCACATTTCTTCTCAAACTTGCTCAACCTTGTTCCCTTCTTCAAGATATAACACTTGCATCCAAATACCCTAAAGTAGGCAATATTTGGCTTTCTTCCATTCAATAGCTCATAGGGAGTCTTTTCAAGCATTCCATGACAATAGAGACGGTTGCTAGAGTAGCAAGCCGTGTTGATAGCTTCGGCCCAAAAGGAATGACTAACATTGTACTCACTTAGCATTGATCTTGCCATGTCAATCAAGGTTCTATTCTTCCTTTCAACTATCCCATTGGATTGAGGAGTGTACTTTGGAGAGAATTGATGGTTGATTCCAAAGTCATCACAAAGTTCATCAACTCTCGTGTTCTTGAAATCACTCCCATTGTCACTTCTAACTCTCTTGATAGTTGTTTCAAACTCATTATGGCACCTCTTGACAAATGACTTGAAGATATCAAATGTGTCACTCTTGTCACTCAAGAAGAATACCCATGTGTATCTTGTGAAGTCATCCACTATCACAAATCCATACTTGTTGCCACCGATGCTTGTATAAGTTGTTGGCCCAAAGAGATCCATGTGCAATAACTCAAAAGCTTTGCTTGTACTCATGATGCTCTTCTTTGGATGAGTGTTGCCAACTTGCTTTCCGGCTTGACATGAACTACATAGCTTGTCCTTTTCAAATGTGACATCCTTCAAGCCTCTCACTAGATCATGCTTGACTAACTTGTTCAATTGCTTCATGCCAACATGTCCAAGCCTTCTATGCCATAGCCAACCCATGCTAGATTTGGTGATGAGACATGTTGAGAGTTGGGTCTCACTAGCATTGAAATCCACTAGATAGAGATTCTCATATCTAAATCCCTTGAATACCATGTTTTACCCATCCACACTAATGATTTCCACATCCTCAACACCAAAGATGCACTTGAAACCGAGATCACACAATTGGGCAACCGACAATAGATTGAACTCAAGTTTTTCAACAAGAAGCACATTGCTAATGCTTAGATCATTGGAGATAGCAATCTTTCCAAGCCCTTTCACTTTGCCTTTTCCATTGTCACCAAAAGTGATACTATCATAGCCATGAGTGTTATCTTGGTTGATTGAGTTGAACATCCTTCCATCACCGGTCATGTGTTGAGTGCACCCACTATCAAGCACCCAATGCCTCTCTCCGTCTTTGTAGTCTACCTACAAGAGAGATCAATTCTTTTTAGGTACCCAAACTTGCTTGGGTCCTCCAAGGTTAGTTACCAAGGATTTTGGTACCCAAATGGACTTCTTAGTAGTCATCCATGGTGCACCAACAAACTTGGCATGAACTCCATTAGTACCCATGGAAAGGACATAGAATGAATTAACTCTCATTGAAGATACATCTTCCTTGGGCTTATTGTTCTTGCATTGTTGCTCTAGGTGACCAAATTGCTTGCAACTTTCTTGGGGTATAGCCCAATCCCTCTTTGTAGAGAGATGCTCTTTGTCTACCCAAGCACATAAGCAAGTGGTCCTCACCTCCATAAGCCTTAGCTAAGGAGTGATTGAGCTTTGTAACCTCCTTCTTGAGGGTTTCATTTTCCACCATTAGTGAGGCATCACAAGTGAAACCATCACTAGTAGATGAAGTAGGAGTGGAAGTGCTACAAGAGGGGTTAGTGGGAGCAACAACAATAGGAGTATAGAATGATTCATCAAGAATATCACAAGTTACTCCCATGTCATATGTTTGAACAATCTCTTTCTTACTTTGATCTAAGAGAGAGGAATGAGCTCTTTCAAGCTTAGTGTGAGACTTCACTACCTTCTCATGGGCTTCCATTAGCCTCTCATGAGATGCCACGACCTCATCAAGGTTTTACTCAAGAGCCTCATTGGCCTTGCACAATTCCTTGCATTCCTTCCTCTTCTTATCAATGTATTCCTTAGCTTGTTCAAGCATGTCCATGAGTTCCTCCTTGGAGGGCTCTTCATCCCCACTCTCGCTTTCACTCTTACTCTCATCATGAGAAAGTACCTTAGTGGACTTAGCCATGAAGCATAATGATGGAGTGTCAAATAGAGAGATCTTGTCCCTCATTGCAATGCTTGCAAAATCCTTCTTCTTGGTAGTGGTCTTCTTTTCTTGATCTTCATCATCACATGAAGAAGAATCACTATCCCAAGTCACTATATGAGAGTAGCCCTTCTTCTTCTTATTGTCAAAAGTGGGCTTATTTTCATTCTTGCCTCTCTTCTTGTGTTCATCATCATCCTTGTCACTATTGTATGGACAATGAGCAATGAGATGATCAAAGATTCCACACTTGAAGCACTTTCTTGGTTCATCATGGTTCTTGGATGAAGTCCTCTTTCTTCTTGCACCATAGCCCTTCTTCTTCATGAATCTTCCAAATTTCTTTACAAAGAGAGCCATCTCTTCCTCATCCACATCACTAGCACTTGAGCCTTCACTTTCACTAGATTCTTCAATCTTGGCTTTGCCCTTTCTCTTATGTTATGAAGTGGCTTTGAATGCCAAGCTCTTCTTCTCATCCTTCTTGTCTTCATTCTTCACATCTTCTTCCTTGTTGTCCCGATAAGCATCTTCGGTCATTACATCTCCCAAGACTTGATTGCGTGTCACGGTGTTCAAACCACCTCTCACAATCAAGGTCACAAGAGTGTCAAACCGGGGAGGAAGACACCTCAAGAACTTATGATAGAAGTCCTTGTCCTCAACCTTCTCACCAAGAGCCGTGAGATCATTTACAAGCACTTGGAGTCTATGGAACATCTCCGACACATTTTCATCATCCTTCATCTTGAAGCTAGCAAACTTTTCCTTGAGAATGTATGCCTTGGCATCCTTGACAGCTTGAGTGCCTTCAAAAGATTCTTCAAGCTTCTTCCAAGCCTCATGAGCACTCTCAAGATTCTTGATTTGCTCAAACACCTTCTCATCAAGAGCCTCATGAATAGCACTAAGAGCAATGTCATTGTGTTGCAACTTCTCTTCTTCGGCCGCGGTGGGAGCTTCCTGATTTGCATCCTCAAACTTCTTGTCCACCACAAGCCAAACCTTCCAGCTAATTGACTTGATATGAGCGGTCATCTTGACTTTCCAATAGTCATAGTTTGTGCCATCAAACTTGGGTGGCTTCTTCATGTTGTTGATATGAGCCATGATCACACCGTAGGTTGTTAAGCCTCAAATCAACGGTGTCCAAACTCTGATACCACTTGAAAGGTCCTAATACAAGGCTAGAGGGGGGGGGGGTGAATAGCCTAAATCGAAAACTAAAAACAAACTCAACAACAAGTAAGATAACAATGAAGCAAAGCTAGGATAGCACTAGCCTACTAGGGGAGGCAAAGCCTCCTAACCACAATTTCTATCCTAATATAGCTATGAAATCACTCAATGCCTACTCAATTCTAGTAGCCCTCAAGCATAACCTAATATACTACTTGCAAGTATGAAAAGGATAGGAAGGGTGATTATACCGCCGAGCAGAGGATTGATCCAATCAAATGAAGAACACCGAGATAGCCAATCAATCACTCAATGGGAGACAAGGTTGACACTTGATTTTTCTCCCGAGGTTCACTAGTTTGCCAACTAGCTACGTCCTCGTTGTGTCGGCTCACTCACTTGGAGGTTCACGCGCTAATTGACATCACACGCCAAACCCGTCACCGGGTGCTGCACAACAAACACAAGATGAGGGCACTCAAAGACACGCGCAATCCACTAGAGTTACCTTTTCGATCTCCCATGGGGAAGGCACAAGAACTCCTCACAATCGCCACTTGTGGTTGATGAAGCACAATCACCAAGCTTCTCGAATCCACGCCGCTTGCTCGAACCGTCTAGGTGATGGCAATCACCAAGAGTAACAAGAAACTAGCAGCGGTATCAACTCCCAAGTGCCACTAAGATGAACTCACTTCATGCAATGGACTTGATGCACTCAAATCTCTCAAATGGATGATCAATCAATGATGAGATGAGTGGGAGTGTGTGTCACAAGCTCACAAAGAGTATGCAATGTCAGGTGTGCTAGAGAGACTCATTGAACCTGAAGGACCGAGAACAGCGACCAGAGGGGGGGTGTGAATGGGAGCCTCCAATTTCTCTCAAAATATTCGGGCCACTCTTGCCAAAAACAACCCCGGCAAGCAAGCTTACTTCACCAGAAAGATCACGACCCTAGAGAGGGTGGATACCTTTGGTGATGACCAAGAGGTACAACAGATCTTCCGAAAACCAAAAACTCAAAACCGAGACACCGAAAGTGAGGCTCTCAAACCCTAGAGAGAAGAGAAGAGGGCTCACCCAAAATTACTTATGAGAACTGGTCTCACAAGTGCTTCATCAAGTTTCCTACGTGATTACGAAACCAACGCAACAAACGGAACTCAATTCGGAGTCCGGACGAGGGAGAAACGAGCTTAGGACTACTTCTGTCAGGACCACAGGACCATTGGAAGTGGTCCGGAGGTATGGTCCTAAGCTACCTCAGAACTAGTCCGGAGCACCTCAGGACCAATGAAAGTGGTCCGGAGGGTGGTATGAAGGGTGGTCCGACGCTATTCCTCTCAAAATCAGCCAACACAGAATGCACCCTAGCTTAGGACACGTGGTCCGACGGTACCACAAGACTATGCAGAGTGGTCCAACGCATGGGGCTGCTCGGAGGCTCCCTTGGCAAGACCACCAGGACCAATGGCCGATGGTCCGGAGCCTGCACAAAGTAGTCCGACGCCTGGTCCGACGCTCACGAACATAGCGTAGAGACCCGCGAAAAACGATTTCACTCCGCCAAATCTTCCCAAAACTCAACCAAATGAACTCTAACTGCAACCAAACTTTGTAGGCATGATCCTTGTACAGTTGGAGAGCTATCCCGAAGAAATCATCACTCAATTTGGCTTAGAGTAACGGGGAGAGAAGAGATTTTGGGGAAAACTCAAGAACGAAGAACTCCGCAAAGAAATCGCCTGATCTAAGTACTCGTGAGGTTTCAGGAGGAACCCTTCGGTGCAAAGATGCTCCTCACGATTACGAACAACTTGGTTCAAACGGATTTGCAAGAACTACTCCATAGAAAGAGATCTCAACTCGGGATCAAAGGAGAGCAAAAAGCAAAACGCGAAGAACACAAGCAAACCGGAGACTTAATCACGAAATCAAAGCCACCAATTCCCACCGAAAACAAAGTGAAAATCCTTACAAAGGTTGGAGAGATCAACCTAGGGACCTCATGAACTAGAGAGAGGTTAGAGAGAGAGAGAGAGTTGGTGCAAATGATTAGGGTTCAAGAGGTGGGATGAGGGATACCCCTTCACCCCCTACTTATCGGGCTTTGGCTATTTCCCAAAGACCCCCCTAGATACATTGAGTGAACTACCTAGCCTAAGCATTGCAGTCCAAGCTCCAGAAAATATCTCCCGCATTTTGAATGGACGACCTCGCTTCCTGCCAGGAGTTGCCGTCGCCTCGACGCAACCTCCAGGATTCCCACACGTGCCATCCCCGCTTCCTTGGAAGCTCCGCCCGGGTTTTGAGGCCCAAACCCGCGAAACCCGCCACCGGTAGCTTTGGGCTCAACTAGCGAACCCCGAGTTTTGAGGCCCAAACTCAGAAACCGTCCTCCGATGGTTTTGAGGCCCAAACCACCAAACCACTCGACTCGAGCCACCATGTCCTCGCCCGGTCAGACTCCGAGTCCCATGAGCCTCCGCTCGACCCGCACGTCCGCCGTCTTGACTCGGTCAACTCGGTCTACCTCCATGTCTTCTCGCGCTCACCGGTGCCAAGTACTAGCCACCATAGCTAGTCCTCCGGCGCCCATGGTCCCTCAGTCCGAGCCTCGCTTCCGCCCTTCACCGCTCTCAGTCCATTGGCACAGCAAGCCTCTACTCGACCTTCTCCACGCCATTGACTACTGTCTCCAAGTATAGCACCTGCACACCACAAGCCGATAGACAGGCACACACATGCTTTCGCAAGGGTCAGTGTAAAGCCACTCAAACTAAAACGCTCAAGTGTTGGGCAATCACTCATCACAAAACTGAACATCATGGGCACATATCAACCATGTGTTCGCAATCTCCCCCTTGATGAGTGCATTGTCAACACAAGTGCATTTCAGATTTGAGCCACAAGGTAAAGCTCTCCAAATGACCAAAAGCTAAGAAAGCCAAAACAGGGTCACTTGAGAGAAGCAAATCGCATCCAAAACTTTGTCCCCAAAGACATGGGCAACAACTCGACGGAACCAAGCAAAACACAACTAGCCCTCAAGAAGAGGCAGAAATGGGCTCAACACCGCTAGCAAAGCTCAAGATACCAATCAAACCAAAAATGGCTCAGAATGCCAATCAAAACCTATCGGAGCCAACAAGGCAAGCTAGACCCTCCAGAAGAGGCAAAGGCTCAACACATCTAGCAAGAACTCCCCTAGGAAAATGCACACTCAAGATACCAAGAAGGATGAAAAGAGTCAAAGATGCAAGATTTTCACAAATGCACATTTTCTCCCCCTTGGATGTGGATGGCTGAAAGATAGACTGATATGCACATTTCTCCCCTTGATGACACATGCAGCTCATCAAAGCTCAAAACTCAAGATTTAGCTACAAATGCCATGAAGTGCAAAAGCTTCATACATAGAGCTAAGACAATGAAAGGATGCTTTAAGTGATATGATCCTGTGAGAATAGGAAAAGCTCTACGTGCCCAACAAAGACTCAGGTTGAGCTAATGATCACTCTAGAAGCCAATTTAGAGAGGATTACATGTGTGAGCAAAGAAAGGGTATCACCTCCTAAAGACAACTAATCATGGCATACAAGATAAGATCAACCTCAAAACTATCTCATGTATAGCAAGTAAAACTATCCCTAGCAAAGTTCATACAACAAGCAAATGACCCAAACTGAAACAAAATTTTGATTTTTAGAGTTTTGCAGCCAAAATTTAGTTTTAGGCACATTGTAAGTGTATGCGAGTGGTTGTAAGCAAAGTGATGCCACTTACCAACCGGGTGAAGCCAAAGAGCTTAACACACCGGTTTCGGTCATACACAACACCGCTCAAGTTCAACCCTTATGGGAAGCAGTCTCGAACACACGGTGAAGTGCTCACAAATGTGAACCCAACTCGATCTTTTCAATTCACTATTCAGAGAGCTACTTCATTTTAGATCAAGTTTAAACATGGTGCTCAATGGAAGTGAATGAAACAATGAAGAGTCATAGTTACAAGCTATATACAAGACAACCAAGAGGGATCATCAAAAAGCCTACACATGCTAGTGTCATTTCAGAGGTGATGTATTAGAATTAAATTCAGTTTTAAAGCTTTGCTAACTTAGCTCTATTGCATATCAAAAGATCAAAGAGAGTCTAAGTTAAGAAACACCATAAACACATAAAGCACCTCAAATAGATCATAGTTTCATTATATCGGCTATAGGTATGAAGCTCAAAAAGAACTATGTCTTAAATGCATATGAGATGCAAAAATGCAGACCGACACCAATTGAAAACTAAAAGGACAACAAAAGAAAGAAGGTAAAAGAAAAGACAAATAAGAACAAAAAGGAACTATGATACACAAAACATTCCTCCTCTAAAAAGGAAAGCAAACACCCAACTCGCCCCGAAGGCGAGAAAACACAACTTGATCCAAAGGCTTCGTGAGAATATCCGCAAGCTAGTTTTGGGTATCGACATGATGGAGGTCAATGTCGATCTCTCAGGAAGTGAAAACGAACATCAATGTGCTTGGTCTTAGAGTGAAGCACAGGGTTTTTGGCCACACTAATGGCACTCTCTTGACACCGTTTTCGGCACGTGTCAAATGAGCTAAGACTTGTGTTGGTCAACAGCAGTTTTCCATCGGCATCGGGAAGACATAGGTCAGTATTGCCGATGGGAGTATGCTGTGAGAAGACAGTCTATTGCCAATGGAAGCTGGAGGTTTCGGGTGTTGCCGATGCCGATTGCCGATAAGGTTAATTGGTGAAGTCAAGTCGACTGAGCTGTAAAGTTGCTGTTGTCGATTGCCGATAAGGAGATGTTGCCGATTGCCGATAAGGAGATGTACCGATTGCCGATGAGGGGATGTTGCCGATTGCCGATGCCGATTGGCATGGGGTGCCGATGAGTACAGGGTGACTTGGCGCTTGATGTTAGCAGAAGACTACAGGTGGCCAAAGAAGGAAGTCGCGGATTGAAGGGATCTGTCGATGGAAAGTTTCTATCGAAGGAAAGACATAAGGAAACTGGTGATTTTATACCAGTATTATTATAGCAGTTTGAGTCCGACTCTTGCATGAGTCGTTTGTTTTCCTTTGAAATAGGTGTGTTTGTTTAGGAAAATAATATTGTTATTTTAGATCCGACTCCTGCGCGAGTCAGTTTCCTTAGAGTTAGGAGTTGGTTTTAGGAAAGATACGAGTCGTGTCTTTGTACAACTCTCCATGCGGGAGTATAAATATGTGCCCAAGGGCTACGTGTAATCAGGTAAATCCAATATAAAACAAATCAATTTACTCTTATTCTAGTTTTATCGCAATTTACCCTTTATCGCATTAGTTATAGCTTATCAACGAGTTTTTCAAGCTTCGACGGGCTGCATCACCTTGATCTCCCGCAAATCCTTGTAAGTTCCGCGTGGGAGTACCTCTGAGCTTTGGCATCCGGGCGTATCGCTGTTGCCTCGTTCAGCTCTGCTCTAGTTATCCTGATCAAGTCTCAATCTCAGCATCCGGGCGCATCGCCGTTGTCTAGATTGAATCTTGTTCTATTTATCGTCCTTGTCGATTAACTGGTCAAATCGACTAGCACGCCTCCGGATATCAAATTTCGGGTATAAGCCCGAGGTGTTCGCAGATCCTGACGCTTTTTGTGTCAACACACTCGTGCTATCACAAAGCAGAGGCACTTTAGTAAGCTCAAGACCAAAATCCTTCAAAGTCGTAATCATCCAAATCAACTATGAGCAACAACTAGCGGTAGCCACATACTCAGCCTCCGTGGTAGACTGAGCAACGCTAGACTGTTTGCAAGAAGACCAAGACACGAGAGAAGAGCCGAGAAACTGACAAGTCCCCGACGTGGACTTCCGATCAAGACGACAACTGGCAAAATCGGCATCGGAATAGCCGCAAAGACCTAGAGAGGAAGAGGTGGAAAACCACAAGCCAAACTCAGGAGTGAAGTGCAGGTACCTCATCATGCGTTTCACTGCCTGCTTGTGCGAAGTGCGCCTTGACGCCTGAAAGCGCGCATACAAGCAGACGGCGAACTGAATATCCGGCCAGGTCGCTGTCAAGTACAAGAGCGACCCGATCATGCTTTGGTACTCCGTCTGATCCACCGCTTCTCCTTCCTCGTCTGCATCCAAGGCAGTTGTAGTCAACATGGGCGTCGAAAGAGGCTTTGCCTCACCCATGTCAAACTTCTTCAGAATGTCCTTCGTGTACTTGCCTTGGTGCACAAACATCCCTTCCCGGGTTTGCTTGATTTGCAACCCGAGAAAGAAGGTCAACTCTTCCATCATGCTCATCTCAAATTCCCTGCTCATAATATCTACAAACTTAGCAACAAGAGCATGAGAAGAACCACCATAGATGATATCATCCACGTAAATCTGGACAAGGAGAGTGTTTTTGCCTTGCTTGAGGAGAAAAAATGTCTTATCTACCATTCCCATTTTAAAACCCTTAGCAAGCAAAAACGTTTTCAACCTATCATACCATGCTCTAGGGGCTTGTTTCAAACCATACAAGGCTTTGTGAAGTTTAAACACATGGTTTGGAAACTTGGGATTTTCGAAACCAGGAGGTTGTCTAACATACACTTCCTCCTCTATGTAGCCGTTTAAGAAGGCACTTTTAACATCCATTTGAAAAAGCTTAAAACCCTTAGAAGCCGCAAAAGCTAGAAGGATTCCAATGGCTTCTAAACGAGCTACGGGAGCAAAGGTTTCCTCATAATCTATTCCCTCCTTTTGACAAAAGCCTTGCGCTACCAACCTAGCCTTGTTTCGCACTACCACCCCATCCTCACTTTGTTTGTTTTTGAAAACCCAATTGGTTCCTATGGGATGGCAATTTGGTGGTGGTGGCACTAAGACCCAAACGCGGTTTCGCTCAAAGTTTTCAAGCTCCTCATGCATGGCATTAACCCAATCCGGATCCATCAATGCGTGTCCAACATCTCGGGGCTCAAAAGAAGCGGCAAAAGCTGAATGAGCAAAGTGAGAGAGATAGGACCTAGACCGTGTGACTCGACGGTCGATGTCGTCGATGATGTTCTCCGGCGGGTGCTGCTTCTAGATGTAGCGAGGAGCTTGCCTGGACAAAGTAGGCTCCCCCTCAACAATAGTTGGTGCTCCCTCAAGTGCACCGTGCACCGACTGAGGAAGTTGCTCGAACGACCTCCAAGTAGAAGAAGTAGTCGGGTTGGGACCGTGAGCCGAAGTGGACGTCGCAGGGTTGACTAGGGCAGCCGGTGGAGTCGGCTCGGGATCACCCCAATCGGCATCGTCCTGCTCCTCCTCCACAAAGATGCTAGTGTTCACCTCATCATCACCTGCAAGCTCAAAAGCAGGGGAACTACAAGGCATAGTCTCATCGAAGGTAATCTCACAAGTCTCCATCACTCGGTTAGTCTCAAGGTTAAGAGCACGATAAGCACGAGAGTGAGTAGAATAACCAAGAAAGATATCGTCAGAAGACCGAGACTCAAATTTGTCCAACTTACCGCCCTTCTCGAGGATGAAACACTTGCACCCAAGCACCTGTAGGTGACTTACCTTGGGTGGTCTCCCAAATCGCAACTCATAAGAGGTCTTTTTCTTGAAAGCTCAGAGAAAAATGCGATTGGAAACATAGCAAGCAGAATTGATCGCCTCGGCCTAATACCGCCTAGGAGTCCTATGCTCATCGAGCATCGTCCTGGCCGTCTCAACAACGGTCCGATTCTTGCGCTCAACAACACCATTCTGCTAGGGAGTGTAAGGAGAGGAAAACTGGTGGTCGAGACCTAAAGAAGCGCAAAGAGATGCAAATTGAGCATTCTTGAATTCTGTGCCATTGTCACTGCGTATCGCTCTCATGGCATGCTTGGGTAGCTCATTTTGCAATCTCAAAATCAGATCTCGAACATGTGAAAAAGCCTCATCCTTACTCTTCAAAAAGAACACCCAAGAGTATCTTGAGTAGTCATCAATGACTACAACAACATACCACTTCCCTCCCTCCGACCTAACCCGAGCTGGACCAACTGTGTCCATGTGTAAGAGCTCGCCAGGTTGTTTGGTCATAATCTCCGTCACCGGAGAATGGGAAGCGGCAACCATCTTGCCATGCCTACAAGGATGGCATACCAAATCCATCTCGAACTTTAGCTTTGGCAATCCTTGGATAAGGTCCATTGAGCTAAGACTTGCAAGCAAGTCAAAACTCAAATGTCCCAATCTCCTATGCCACTTCCAAAGATCGGAAGAAGAACCGGCAAGAAGGCAACGAGAAAGTCCGGAAGAGATCGAAAAATCTGCACGAAAAACCTTCCCGAAGGGCAAAATCCAGCAGACAAGCTCACCCCGAGAGTCCAAAATCCGAGAGAGGTTGGGCTTAAAGCTCACCTCAAAACCGTCATCAAGGAGTTGCGAAACCGAGAGAAGGTTAAAATGCAAATTCGCAACCAAAGCAACATCCTTGAGGACAAAAGACGAATTGACTCGGATCGACCCTCGGGACACAACCTTACCTTTACTCTTATCCCCAAATGTGATGTACACGGTGTGGCGCACGGGGTCGAACCACTTGGCACTTCCGGTCATATGACGTGAACATCCGGAATCCACAAGCCAAGTCTGTAACACCCTGGTGTTTGCCACGAGATAATCAGTGCCTGAGCCCAAACACATTGGATCAAGTGGCCATCAGAGGCTATAGTTCATATATTGTAAATATATGATAAGGTATTTATTCGATGTGCCTCATCTCTATTTCCATCTATATGAACCATTGGAGAAGTTTCACGAAGTTCGGAACTAAAAAGTTAAGTGAATAGATGATTCATATAATTATCGGAATTTATTTATGGAGTGGAAATAATTATATGAGTGGACCAAGTCTCACGACCTTACCCAAAAGATTCCAACTGAATTCTACAACAAAAGTCGCGAAAGATTCGTGTTGCCCGGAAACACAGAAAATACCCAGAAAATATTCGGGAACCCGAGTTCGAGCTTAATCGACCCTGATCTTGACCGTCGTTGACCAAAATTTTGGAGATCTCGCATGTCGACGCGCTTTGAACGAAAGTTGTAGATTGGATCGAGACGAAAAAAATTCTTTCAAACCTCGGGACTCGAATCAGAGCCGGAAATGGTGAAACAGATGACCGAAGATCGTCGGAATGCCAATTTTCGGTACCCGTGAGGTTTTCTTCGGGAATCAATAATTTGCAAACCGTTTGGACTTTGACTGTGGTTCTTAAAGCAAAATAATCTACTCGACGAGACCTTCGCAACGGCGCCCTCAAAATTGCGAAACGAATTTCGATTTGCCAGTGGTAATTTTATGAATACCCCTAAATTACAAGTGACAATTAATGAATTTGGTGGGGAAGAGGAAAAGGAAAGAAATAAAAGGGCCGGGCCCTCTCTTGGCCGGCTCCCTCACGCCGCCTCCCTCCCCTTTTCTGTTTTGCCAAGCAGAACAGGTAGAGCTGCTGCTGTTCCTCTACCTCCTCCTTGCTGCGTGGAGCAGCAAGGCCAGCACAAGGCTGACCACAACCCCTTCTTCGGTGACCTCCGACCACCACAACGATGACCGCCCCCGCATCCTCTCCTTGGTGAAGGACGCAGCAAGGACTGCAAGAGCAGGACCTCTCCCTCTCTCCCGTTTTCAGTTGTTCAGATTATGTTGCAACTTTGAAAATTGTGTAAATTCATAGAAAAATCGCATGGATGTGTGGTTGGACGTTTTGGAATCCTTGTTAAATGCTCTATGCAGTAGATCTATTGGATGCCATGTGTTAGTTTGGTTTGATTGCTCAAAAATTCGTTTATGCAGTTAGAGTTTGTATGGTTAGTTGTATGAAATAATTATGGTGTGTTTCCACTGCTATGAACAAACTATGGTTGAAATTTAATGGCTAGATGTTGAATGGTTTGAGATTTATGAAGTTAACAAGTGTCTCTTTCATTGTTTTGGACTACATGCATGATCTCTGAATATTAATGTTTTTCGTGATTAAAATTTTGTTTTCTGTTGGTATGGTGAATACCAAAGTTGTAGGTGATGATATGATGGAGCTTGTGTTTAAATTTAATGGCCATATCTCTAGTAGTTTAGGAGATATGAATTTATCAAGTTGATGGCTGAAAACTGTCATTTTTTGGACAGACCTAGAGGTTTGTGTTTTTTGACCAAGTTAAACATAAAATCATGTCTTGCTACTGTGGAAACATTTATAGTGGATTTCATAAGCTCTCTATAATGTCTAAATTCATATTTTTAGGAGCTCTAAATTGTGAGTTACGGCTGTTTGAAGTAGAGTGACAAAATCTGCCCACTTGTGGACAGAGATGCACTCTTTGTTTATTTCATGTTTGTTAAGCTTTAAATCATGTTAATATGGTTATAAGAAACTTGTAAATAACTTGAGTACCTTTCCAAATAATCAAGAACCTTATGTGTTGGATAAGTAGAACTTCATTTATGCTTCTTTGAACTTCAGCTTAGTTGTATGTTTAATTTTGTCTCACTCATTTGTGGGCTGCATGTGTATTGTTTGTTAAGCAATCTTTTTCATTGTATTATCGTGGTTTTCTATGGTTGTTATGTATATCAAGTTGAGCATCATGTTCTAAGCTTTCTAAAATATCTAGAACCATCTTTATATCACTTCTACAACTCAAGTTATGAATATTTCAAGTTATATGTCAAATCTGTCCAAAGTATGGACAGAGTTGCTCTCTTATGTTTGTTTGACCTTGTTAAGTGTAGAATCATCTTGCTATGATAATAATCATGTTTTAGAATATCTTACTAAGTTTTCTATTAAGTTAAGATTCATGCTTTTTGTATGTTTGTAACTCAAGTTATGCATGTTTATATGTAATGTTACTTTTCTGTCCTTTTTGGGCAGGTCTGAAAAAATGCATAATTGACTTGTTTAACTTGTGATTTAGCTTTTGGTGGTAACAACAATGTTGTAGATAATTTCATTACCTTTTCAGAAAGTCTGAGATCACCTCTTTTGGATGCTTATATCTCTGGTTATGGTTGAAACAAGTAACCTATGTGCTGCTGCCCTGTTTTCTCTATGCATGTTAAATCTAAGTACTCTAGTATATGTTTGTTTGAGTGAATCCTTTTGTTAGTTATTGGATGATGAACTTTTGCAATGTATTAGTTGAATTAATGAGCATGTAGCATCTTAATATGCTTGTTATCCTTCTATGCCATGTTAGGGTAATACTTAATTAAATAACTCTATGATTATCATGAATGTGGTTATAACTTGATTGAGCTAATTAATATGTTTACTTGAGGTGCTTGCTACCTTCCTATGATATGCATGTGTATTAATTAGTTCAAATATATTCATGTGCTTGTGTAGGTTGATTTAATCAATTGCTTGCTATCTTGGATGCTAGACTTGAGTGTTAGTAGTTAATAAATTGCCCTATGAGTGTGTATGTATATCTTGCATACTCTTGTGCTTGTCTGGCATAATATAGTACTTGTCTTTAATGCTTGTATATATGTCTTGTGTTGCTTCATCGCATTCATACACTTGCATCTTGCATCTCATTTAGGTACGCTAGGTACACTATGTGGAGATGTGATGGTTGGAGCCAAACCCGAAGACGGTGTTTGGTGGAGCCAACCTAAAGGTGGTATTGATGGATGAATCCAGGAGACAAAAGGGACCAAGAGTACGAGCGTGGATCAGCAGAGCTCGCCAAGCGAGTGTCATCTAACAATCTCTGACTTGTGTCGGTTCCCAAGGCAAGCCCCAGAGCATTATTCACCTCCCTGATTCTATTTAAAGTATTTTACTTACAATACAACCACTTGTTTGTGCATTAAGTTCATAGGGGTTGAGATGAAACCCTTTGCTGCATTATATCTCCTTATCCACTAAAAAGAACCTTGTAGGCCCAAGATCGAAACCTCTGCTTAACCATGCTTAGACCGGTAGTGTGGGTGGTCTACCATCCCCCACAAAGATAGGTTGCTGGTCACGGTTGGCTATATTTTCTATCGTGGAAAATAACCACGTGGAAGTAATAAATCGAGACCGGGCGGACAAGGTGTTGTGAGCCACTTGACTTGGAGGTCTTGTGAGCGGGTTCTCTCCGCCTGTGTAGCTAGGCACTGGATCATGGTTGGACATCTGCCGAGATTGAACGCATGCCTCCTTCATAGCTGGCCGAATAACTCGTTTCGACCGCGAAGCCTAACTCTGTGGGTTCGGGCCGGAATCTCCCCCTACTTGGGTCATGAAGACCGCGAGCGGCATACTAGTCGTGGGCAAGTATGACCTGAGCTACCTGGCCGGGACCGTGGGCAGGATCTGCTTGAGCAACCTGGCTATCCGTGAGTCGCTACTCATGCCTGTACCCAGGAGACCCGCGGGCTACCCGAACGATAGTGAAGGTGACCCGTTAAAGTCAACCCGACGGGGAAGACTTGGGTGTGATTGAGGAATAAACCTCCAGCTGGATAGGAATTCGATTCGAATCGTGGTCTCTCCCCGTCAGTGAGAAACTTGAAAGATCTTCCTCCCACTGTAGAAACTTGAACCCTAATAAGTAACCAAAAGATGGTTATATGGTTTACATGCCAAACTGGATATGGTTACTATTGTGATGCTTTAATTAAGTGATTGCTCTAGATCAGGTGCAAATCTAGACTTGGTAAGCTTTATTAATCTTGATGCTAAATTATTGATTAAAATGTTGGAAGATAGGACTCGAGGTAGTAATGCTCTTTTATGCAAAATTATGCTATCCTGTCAACTCCACCATATGAGCATTGCATATCCTTGGGAGTCTTTTATTTTATCTCCTGTCGGGTAAGTCTAGCTGAGTACATTCGAGTACTCAGGGTTTATCCCACCCTGTTGCAGGTGAAGGGCTTCGTCCTGCTGAAGGAGTGGTTAACCACCGGTGGGCTCGGTGATTCTATAGTTACTTCTCCTCTATATGTTGTTGTTGGAGGATGTCACTTAAGCTAGCAATGTATTTCAAGTTATGTTACTATAATCATTTCAAAGCTATATTGTTTCCTTAAACAGTTTTTGAACTCAGACTTGTATTATTATTTCCGAGCTTATTTGTAATATTATTTTAGCTGCAAAACTCTGTGAAGTGATTGGTGTTTACTTGATCAAGCGATCTGGGATTGGTTTGTTCATTTACCGGGGTCCTTTAGGATACTCAGCGTACTACCGAACTGGTATAAGTGAGAGTATGTGCGTGTCAACGTGTTAAACGGGGACAGTCGTGCTTGATCTTATATTAGTTGGGCGGTTCCGTGACAGTTGGTATCAGAGCAAGATTAAGTATAATACTGTCATTTACTTGGCTTTTAAAACAAAGTTTTGTTGTCAAAATGCTATTTGGACTAAAACTTTAGTTATAGGCAAGTTTGTCAAAAACTAATTTGAAAAACTATGCTAGCAGCAACCTTCAATTAAGCCCAACTTAGGATCATCAGGTGGCTTATTTAAGTACTGACTTGGGGGATTGCATCATATTTCTATTTACCTGTCCATACATGTTGGAATAATATAGGGGCCATTCACTTGAATGGTGTTGTATGGATCAATTTTGCCGCTACGCCTAAGGTAAGGTGAGTTGCGAGAGCATGATTGGATACACTGCCGATCTAGGGGAATGCTTATATGATGACTAGACCATAATCATGTTTTACACAAGATTATGAGAAGCCATCCATGTGTGGGTGTTGCCGTCTGTTGAGACGATGCCGTCAGTAGGACGAGGAAAGGGTGCATATACTGCTTACGTGTATACAGGGTGTACACCTAAGTGAGTATCTTTCAGCAGTGCATGATATTCATACTGTTGGGATGAGTTGAAATGAAATTTTCTGCGGTACACTAACCACGAATACGTATGAACTAGTTAACGACTAGCTATATATCGAGAGTGCGTGTTATGCCACCGCCATAGAACGTGATTGTAGCCTAAGGCTGACAATCTTGCGAGGACGAATAGGACAAGCATACATCATAATGTTTGTTGCATCATGTATGTCTGTGCTTCTCTCATCCTTGCTTCTAATGATAAGTAATCTGTGATCAAGGTGATGTGTTAGCTTTCTTGTCAAGAAGCTAGAGAAGTGTGCCTTCATCCTTGTTGTTTGAATGGTCTTGTTAGAATGTTCTATGTGGTGTTACCTTGCTTGTGTTAAGATATGATTTTAGATCTATGAAATGTTTTTAACATGAGCTAGATATATCCAAATTTAGTGAAACTAATTTGGTTAGCTATGTCTTGCAACACCCTACCTAAAAGCAACTATAAAAACTTATTGTTGAATATTGTTTTGTATGTTGCATGGTTTGCTCTATGTTAGGGTGCTTTTCTGAGTAAGATAGTAAAAGCTTGTTGTGTAAAATATTTTGCATACACTGTCTTTTATCCTTGCTAGATGCTCTCTAACTCTGAAATTTATGAACTTGAAGTTAACATGCCAAATGATACATGGTTTAATTTCTGTTAAGATCGTCGTATCATGCTTTGCTTAATATTTAAACCTGCTATGTAAGTGTCTTACTAGATAGTTGTATTTTAACATGTGTCTACATTTAATCTCATGCCAAAGTGAATATGAGAGCTTTATGTATCACGTAGGTGTAAAATAATTTTCCATAGCTTCCTAGTAAGATGCTTGCTAAGGTTTAGTAGGTGGTACACATGTTTGAAATCATGAGCTTTTATAGTAAACTTTTAGTGTATGCTTAACCTGCTATACTCATCCAGAAGTTACTGTGCGCTATAATGGTTATCAATTTTATCTTGCTAAATGTGCAAATTGATAATTACATGTCAACTAGTATAAGGCTGCTCAATAACCCTTCTAGCATGTTTAGGATGTATCTTATTATCATCATTTAAGTAGAAGTGCATGTTTCTATTTAAATGCAGTTCATCCATCCTTTTCATGTTATCCATGTAGTAGCTGCACTAAGCTTGTTATGTTCATATAATTTGCTGATGTATAGCTTGTAAATGTAAACATACTGCTATGTCATGCATGACTAAAAACAAGTTTGCTAGATCTAAGTTAAAACTCGTTCCCTCTACTAGTGAAGATATACGCACCTACATGGTAAAATAATCTCAGTGACAAAACATCATACCACCATGATATGCATGATAAGCATGTTTGCCTTGTTGTAGATGTAAACTTGTTTGTATGAAGTTTCGTGCTTAGTAACCATGCTTAAACTAGTGTGATTGATTTTCTCAATGCTTGCTTGTACTCATGACATATTTGTGTGTTGTTATGTTGTTACCTACTTGGTACCATAGCTATCACCTCTCGTGTCCTCGGTGAGCATATGAGCGTCGAATAGCTTTATCTGGATCATCTCTCAAGTTATGTTAATATCATGGTTATCATCTCCAATCGTGTTCTCTCTCTTAGAAGCTAGAATCGGTAGCCATGGTTGTTAGCCCTTGTATGGTTGTGTAACTATACTTTGGTTGGTCTCATAAACTAAAGTTTAGTTCCTTTGAGTGCTTGCTTATGTTGTGAATGTTATGCTCTTGTGTGTAAACATCCTAAACCAATAACCCTTTTTGGACCTCCTTGTTCCTTATCTTATGGGTGATCGAGTGCAACATCTATCTATATCCATCTGGTTTGGAACCTTTTTCTCACAAGATCATATCTCGCTTTATTGGCCGAGCTCCTAATCAGTGTATCGACTTTGTCCCTTGAGTCTTTCTTGTTGTCTCCAACTTTATCAAACTCGCTGGATGTTGATCTATTTGGATCCCTTGCCGCTCCCTGACAAGAATAGATCTCACTTTAATCTATGTTTGGTAATCACTTTGGTAAGGACAAGTTGTACGTGGAACTAAATCAATAATCTTCCACTCATCCTTGTGGGCACTTGAAAATCCTTGTTTCTCATGTGCCATGTCTTTACCTTGGGATCTCCTTGTTCACTCTAAACCTTGTAACTAGCTTTACTTGCTATCCCTCCCTTGCATAGTTCTTGCTCCTATGCAATCCAATTTGCTTCATGTGAGATTTCTCGTTGGTGTATGTTTGGTAATGGTGTTACGATGAGCATTCTACAGTGCCATGACGAAATCAAGAGCCTCCTGTGGGTGCACACACAAGGTAGGGTTGCTCGGCACGTGCTGGTATCGTGAAATGGTTAGTCATAATCCATTGCAAAAGATACATTGGTGTGATATCTTCTCATGTGTTCTTCCTTAGTTATCTCCCCATATCTTATCGGAACATCCCTACATCGGACCAAATGCAATCGAGCTTCTATCTGAAGATGCAAATGGAGTTCCTTCTGAATATGCCAAGAGGGTAACCTTTGATGAACAAGTCACAGATATAAACATTGAGAGATGATAAGAAGTGGTATACAAGGGATGATGCTTGACCATCTCCAAAAGAGGATACCCATAAGATGAACCACTCTTATATCCTCCCTATTGGATCAAAAGGACACACAACGTTTAAACTTGGATAAGTGTCAGTTGGATTGGATTTTCCTAAGAGATATCAGGTGCTAGATTAAGTCATCTAGTGCTTATGATCTTTATGGATTCAAGATCTCAATTTTCATGCAAGATGTCTCCACTGTCAGAATCAACCATCTCGAATGGAATCCCTTGTTTGGTAATGTTGAGAGTGTTTGCTGTTATATAGTTATATGTGCTGAATTCACCTGCTATAAGAGATGAAGCCTTGGAGCTTTTTTTAAGTGCTGAGAGACAACTGATTAGTTACAAGTGAGAATGTTAACCTCTAACTAATTAACAACTCCTTGGTAGCTATGAAGGCTATATCTCATAGAACAATGCTAAACAAAAGAAACAACATTGTTGGTCAATAATACGAGCGTTGTTGTTTCCCCTGGACCATGTGTTGTCTGTCAAGTCAGTTCTATCATGGACAATCACACAGATGGTACCAGGTGTTGTATCAGCTAAGTCAGAAGCTAGTAAAAAGTATGTTCCTAGCCTCATTCAGAACCTTTATGTCTCAAGTTTTGTAAGAAGAAAGTATTCATAACTCTTTGGTATGAAGCACTTGAGCATATCTAGAAGTGGTACCTTGCCTTTCTAGAAATGTTTCTCCATGTGGACTATGCTTTGTGCCCTATAGAACACCTCACAAGTTCAGTGCTTGTGCATCATCAGGTGGGTGCATAAGTCACTAGTTAAGAGTGTTTTCTAGGAAACATGTAAGGGAATATCCCAACCTTTCGCTTAACAAAGAGATGCTACCAGAATATGGAAAGTCAAGCAGTACCGAACACAAGATATTGTGTGAGCAATAAAAAGAAAGATGAGAAGTCTATCCATATTTGAGGATGCTACATATCTTGCCTTTAAGCTATCAATTAGAGACTTAAACATGGCTAGCTTGTTAAAAACTCTATGAGCTCTTTTCCTCACTTAGGATACTCCAATGTCTTAAGTGGGCTGAGGCTCAGATGAGTAAAGCTTCAAAGATGATAGATGTCATGTCATCTGGTTCGCTACCGTTTCAAAATAGAACAATTTTGGAAAATGTTTGTTTGGATAGCAAAACAATTTTAGTTTGAACTGAATTTTGGTCAGTAGTCAGTGTACTCTGGGATCTATATGCCTACCAAAAATTCATACACCATGGAATATAAGTTTATGAGATCCGAATGAAGAACCAAGATATGTGGAATCTGTGATGTCTCGGTTGAATGACACCTTCTATCTTTTAGAAAGACATGTTTGCAGTTGACGCCAAGGCTGGCAACATGGTCAATGTGTTGCTAGTGGAGTAATATTTGATTGTACGCTTGAAGACTTGGTGTACCCTGTGGTACCTTGCTTTCACCTTCTCACATTGATGATGTCTGATCGATCAAGATCTTTTGCAAATGAACCTGTGCCTGTGCGAATTGAAAACACTCCAAAAAGTGTCAACCAATAGATTTCAAAAGTTGTTCATTGACATAAGAAAGGAAGACTCAATGTCAAAAGTAGTACTACAAGACTGGTCTGCTACAGCGCAATGCAACCCAACTTACAATACAACTGCATCATGTGGGAAAGTAATCCACCTACTTGATGTGGATTGTTCTCTAAGTTTGGTGAAGGTTTACAACTTTTGTTGTCCTCCAAGCCTTTTTAGTGCCCTTTTCGGTAAAGGATTCTGATGCTAACTTGTTCTTGGTACCTTCTATGTGTTTTTACCCTAGAGGTTGCATCGGATTCAACCTAGATGTTGTTACCATTTGGATGTGATGATTCACTTAATGGATGTTTAGCAGACATGCTAAGTTGACAGAGTCAGCTATCACATTCACTACTCTCAACAGACTCCATTAAGGAAGTGTTATCATCAGAGAAAGAGAACTGCACACCTGGAACATCATGTAGTTTTCCATCAGTTGACATATGCGGAATTGGTCAAATGCGACTCACCTGGTTGTCTTTGGTTAGTTAATCGGTTCCTCATCATCTCAAAGGATGTTTACCCGGTTAATGACCTCATTCCTTATGGAAAGTTGTACTTCATCCGCATGGTAGAGGATTGCTTTGTGAACCTTGTGAATAAGGTTTAACCCTCAGAAGCTGCAAGTTCGAGCAAGTTTCACATGGTTATGCTATAATGCTTAGAAGAAGAGATACATGTAAGTGATCATTATGCTCTGAGCTGCCTACGATACCTCGAAAGTGAAGTATGTTGCTAATTTGGATACCTCCCAAAGTAACAAGGCTTCATGGAAGTCAATGAAGGAAATTCTTTAAACAAAAATTTCCTAAGACAAGAAAGTATCAAGAAATGGTTTGACCCGATTTGCCATTTGAATGCTCGAGGCTAGATAGCCAAGTGCTATTGCTGGTATTGGAAGACGGGTGACGTGTTTCTCTTCCCTTGAAAGTCTTTCATTCTGAATCTCGGGACGAGATTCTTTTTAAGGGGGGAAGGGCTGTAACACCCTGGTGTTTGCCACGAGATAATCAGTGCCTGAGCCCAAACACATTGGATCTAGTGGCCATCAGAGGCTATAGTTCATATATTGGAAATATATGATAAGGTATTTATTCGATGTGCCTCATCTCTATTTCCATCTATATGAACCATTGGAGAAGTTTCACGAAGTTCGGAACTAAAAAGTTAAGTGAATAGATGATTCATATAATTATCAAAATTTATTTATGGAGTGGAAATAATTATATGAGTGGACCAAGTCTCACGACCTTACCCAAAAGATTCCAGTTGAATTCTACAACAAAAGTCGTGAAAGATTCGTATTGCCCGGAAACACAGAAAATACCCGGAAAATATTCGGGAACCCCAGTCCGAGCTTAATCGACCCCGATCTTGACCGTCGTTGACCGATATTTTGGAGATCTCACATGTCGACGCGCTTTGAACGAAAGTTGTAGATCGGATCGAGACGAACAAATTTTGTTCCAACCTCAGGATATGAATCAGAGCCAAAAATGGTGAAACAGATGACCGAAAATCGTCGGAATGCCAATTTTTGGTACCCGCGAGGTTTTCTTCGGGAATCAATAATTTGCAAACCCTTTGGAGTTTGACTGTGGTTCTTGAAGCAAAATAATCTACTCGACGAGACCTTCGCAACGGCGCCCTCGGAATTACGAAACGAATTTCGATTTGTCAGTGGTAATTTTGCGAATACCCCTAAATTGCAAGTGGCAATTAATAAATTTGGTGGGGAAGATGAAAAAGGAAAGAAATAAAAGTGCCGAGCCCTCTCTTGGCCAGCTCCCTCACGCCGCCTCCCTCCCCTTTTCTGTTTTGCCGAGCAGAACAGGTAGAGCTGCTGCTGTTCCTCTACCTCCTCCTTGCTGCGTGGAGCAGCAAGGCCAGCACAAGGCCAGCCACAACCCCTTCTCCGGTGACCTCCGGCCACCATAGCGACGACCGCCCCTGCATCCTCTCCTTGGTGAAGCACGCAGCAAGGACTGCAAGAGCAGGACCTCTCCCTCTCTCCCGTTTTCAGTTGTTCAGATTATGTTGCAACTTTGAAAATTGTGTAAATTCATAGAAAAATCGCATGGATGTGTGGTTGGACGTTTTGGAATCCTTGTTAAATTATCTATGCAGTAGATCTATTGGGTGCCATGTGTTAGTTTGCTTTGATTGCTCAAAAATTCGTTTATGCAGTTAGAGATTGTATGGTTAGTTTTATGAAATAAATATTTGTCACTGGTAAGGAGTGCTCCAAAAATTATGAAATAATTATGGTGTGTTTCTACTGCTATGAACAGACTATGGTTGAAATTTCATGGCTAGATGTTGAATGGTTTGAGATTTATGAAGTTAACAAGTGTCTCTTTCATTGTTTTGGACTGCATGCATGATCTCTGAATATTAATGTTTTTCGGGATTAAAATGTTGTTTTCTGTTGGTATGGTGAATATCAAATTTGTAAGTGATGATATGATGGAGCTTGTGTTAAAATTTAATGACCATATATTTAGTAGTTTAGGAGATATGAATTTATCAAGTTGATGACTCAAAACTGTCATTTTCTGGATAGACCTAGAGGTTTGTGTTTTTTGACCAAGTTAAACATAAAATCATGTCTTGCTACTGTGGAAACATTTATAGTGGATTTCATAAGATCTCTATAATGTCTAAATTCATATTTTTAGGAGCTCTAAATTGTGAGTTACGGCTGTTTGAAGTAGAGTGACAAAATCTGCCCACTTGTGGACAAAGATGCACTCTTTGTTTATTTCATGTTTGTTAAGATTTAAATCATGTTAATATGATTATAAAAAACTTGTAAATAACTTGAGTACCTTTACAAATAATCAAGAACCCTATGTGTTGGGTAAGAAGAACTTCATTTATGCTTCTTTGAACTTCAGCTTAGTTGTATGTTTAATTTTGTCTCACTCATTTGTGGGCTGCATGTGCATTGTTTGTTAAGCAATCTTTTTCATGGTATTCTTGTGGTTTGTTATGGTTGTTATGTATATAAAGTTGAGCATCATGTTCTAAGCTTTCTAAAATATCTAGAACCATCTTTATATCACTTCTACAACTCAAGTTATGAATATTTCAAGTTATATGTCAAATCTGTCCAAAGTATGGATAGAGTTGTTCTCTTAGGTTTGTTTGACCTTGTTAAGTGTAGAATCATCTTGCTATGATAATAAGCATGTTCTAGAATAACTTACTAAGTTTTCTATTAAGTTAAGATTCATGCTTTTTGTATGTTTGTAACTCAAGTTATGTATGTTTAGATGTAATGTTACTTTTCTGTTCTTTTTGGGCAGGTCTGAAAAAGATGCATAATTGACTTGTTTAACTTGTGATTTGGCTTTTGGTGGTAACAACAATGTTGTAGATAATTTCATTACCTTTTCAGAAAGTCTGAGATCACCTCTTTTGGATGCTTATATCTCTGCTTATGGTTGAAACAAGTAACCGATGTGCTGCTGCCCTGTTTTCTCTATGCATGTTAAATCTAAGTACTCTAGTATATGTTTGTTTGAGTGAATCCTTTTGTTAGTTATTGGATGATGAACTTTTGCAATGTATTAGTTGAATTAATGAGCATGTAGCATCTTAATATGCTTGTTATCCTTCTATGCCATGTTAGGGTAATACTTAATTAAATAACTCTATGATTATCATGAATGTGGTTATAATTTGATTGAGCTAATTAATATGATTACTTGAGGTGCTTGCTACCTTCCTATGATATGCATGTGTATTAATTAGTTCAAATATATTCATGTGCTTGTGTAGGTTGATTTAATCAATTGCTTGCTATCTTGGATGCTAGACTTGAGTGTTAGTAGTTAATAAATTCCCCTATGAGTGTGTATGTATATCTTGCATACTCTTGTGCTTGTTTGGCATAATATAGTACTTGTCTTTAATGCTTGTATATATGTCTTGTGTTTCTTCATCGCATTCATACACTTGCATCTTGCATCTCATTTAGGTACGCTAGGTACACTACATGGAGATGTGATGGTTGGAGCCAAACCCGAAGACGGTGTTTGGTGGAGCCAACCTAAAGGTGGTATTGATGGATGAATCCAGGAGACAAAAGGGACCAAGAGTATGAGCGTGGATCTGCAGAGCTCGCCAAGCGAGTGTCATCTAACCATCTCTGACTTGTGTCGGTTCCCAAGGCCCTGATTCTATTTAAAGTATTTTACTTACAATACAACAACTTGTTTGTGCATTAAGTTCATAGGAGTTGAGATGAAACCCTTTGCTACATTATATCTCCTTGTCCACTAAAAAGAACCTTGTAGGCCCAGGATCGAAACCTCTGCTTAGCCATGCTTAGACCGGTAGCGTGGGTGGTCTACCATCCCCCACAAAGATATGTTTCTGGTCATGGTTGGCTATATTTGCTATCGTGGAAAATAACCATGTGGAAGTAATAAATCGAGACCGGGCGGAAAAGGTGTTGTGAGCCACTTTACTTGGAGGTCTTGTGAGCGGGTTCTCTCTGCCTATGTCGCTAGGCACTGGATCGTGGTTGGACATCTGCCAAGATTGAACGCATGCCTCCTTCATAGCTACTGGAGCTATCCAAGAGGAATATTAAAAGATATCTGTGTCCGGATTGGCACCTCATATGTCCCAGCAGACTTCATGGTAATAGAGACCAGTGTTGACGAGAGGTCACCCATCATCTTAGGGAGGCCACTCTTGAACACTACCAGAGCTGTCATCTATACTAACGCTGCCAAGATCAGTTTCTTCATGAAAGGGAAGAAGGACACATTTACCTTCAAGAACAAGACCCTACAATTTCCTGAACAACCCCAACATGAGTCAAGAAAGAGGACCAACAAGCAGAACAAGCAGAACAAGAACAAGCAGAACAAGAACCAAAATAAGAAGCAAGGACGGACAGAATCAGCGAAGATGGTCACTGCACTCCACAATAATCAAGATCATCAAATCAAGTCACCTCATTTGATCAAGAAGGACGACCCAGGTGTCCCCACCATTGAATGCACAATCAACAGATGCTCATTCCAGAAAGCAATCTGCGACACTGGATCGGGCGTCAACATTATGGACAAGTTGACCTACGAGTTTTTGTATGACACAATGCCTCTACATCCAACATACACCCAACTCCAGATGGCATATCAGACATGTCGCATCGTCGAAGGCATAGCAAAAGATGTTCCCATCCAAATCGATGACCACTTCATCCCTACAGACTTCCTAGTCGTTGATATGGGAGAAGATGATTATGATCCACCTATCATCCTTGGAACACCGTTTCTAAGCACCAACAAAGCTATCATCTACATTGGGACAGGAGAAGTGCACCTACACTTCCCCTCTGAGAAGGTACGTCGTTACTTTAATGCTAACTACATTGTTGAAGAATCTAAGCAGAATAGAACGAGAAGAAGACGTCGCTACCACAACCAGAAGAAGCAAAACACCAAGGACGGATGGGCAAACTATAAAGGAGAAGTATCAAGATATGAAGAGAGATACCCCAAAGAAGAAGAGTCAATATACGCAACCCCATTCTCTAGGCCAAACACACCACCAACTCCAAGGTTGGGAAATGAAAGATCATTCTACGACTACCACAGGCACGAGAGCGGAGAATCATGGGAAGAAACAAAGGTACATCACTTATTATTAATAAGTGTCCAAAAAAGAGGGTTTGTCCTAGGGAGGCCGCCACACCAATACGATTCTGGAGAGAAAAAGAAATCATATCAAAAGAAGAAGTACAGCCGAAGGAACCAGCCCCGCCGTCCGACGAGCCCCAGGACAACTAAGGACGTAAGAAGTCCTATTCGAAGGACTTAAACCACCGAACGCCGTGCCAAGAGGTAACACTTGGTAGTTATCCCTTTTCTCTCAATTATTTACTTTACCTAAATAGTTAATCATGTTTACTCTATCTTAAAAAGAAAATAAAAATGTTTAAAACTATTAAGCCCCTTGTGAATAGACTCGTGGTATAAAACCCATAAGTACACTCGCTGTGGTGGTATAAAAATAAAATAAATATTTTTTTGTCTTATAAAATAAAAATATATAAATAGAGAGTTTATGATCCTACTAAATAATAACATCCATTAGAGGAAGCTCGATATGATTCAAGCTAGAGATTTATGACTAACACTTAATTAGTTCCACAAGCTTTGTTGTCTATTTGAAGCTTCACAGAATTCAAGGATCAAAGAAGAACAACAACCAGAGGACATCCTACCCACAGTCAGAATGCTCTGACAAGATAAGTACGCCTCTGCTACCTGCAAACTACATTAGAAAAAATTACGTCAAAATCAAGCTTGGGGGAGAGCACCCCCATACTCAGCTAAGTATTTCTACCTGTCAGTTTTATATCTATACTTTACTAAAAATAAAATAAAAAAAAGACGCATAATCATAAAAACCCAATAAATAGTTTCCCGTTTATATATATATATATATATATGTGTGTGTGTCTTTGCTAAGTTTAAGAGTTTGCTAATAGATAATAGGGGAGAATAAAATAAAGTAGCTATGATAAAATAAACCCCAATAATAAACTCTTAATATGGAGATGATGAATAGTTGCTCTGCTGTAATTCCTTTCAAGTACCTAGTTTTCAAATTTGAACTCTCTCTCAAGTTAGGTATAACTATTATGATTTGAAATTTGCTCTAAACCTAAACTTGTGGGAAGAGTACCTCATCTAAAGTCTAAGTCGTTGACGGATATGATATGGGAAGGTTTGAGTTGCTATTTATCTGTTCCTAGAGATACTAGAATTCTGAAGAACTTTATCTTTTGAAAACTTTAAAAATGCTGCATGATGAGTTCCTGTATGACGAGAGTTTAAATTCCTACCACAACCATATATACATGCTTACTAGATTAGGAAATCACACAATTTTATATACTGCTTATGAGCATTGAGTGTGGTCAAGCTGTGTGACCCTCCGGAACTAGTCATGCGGTCTGAATCAAGATTCACGTACACTCCATCCATACATGCTGCTTCCACCTCAGAAGTACGCATCCATATACATCCACTCATTTCCATCTCCAGATCCACCCAAAAAAACATTCTGCTCCCAATCCGGGAGAGAATAGAAACAAATATATATTCTCCTATTCCTGTTGTTTTCTGTGAAATAAATGCTCCAGTCACTTTTGCTTTGTTGCTCTACAAGGATGAGTGCTCTTAAAAAAAGAAAAGAGAGAGAGAGAGACGAGGAAATAAAAAGGGCAAGTGTCCGCCAACCTCGAAAAATAAAAAAGTGAGAAGAGAGGTAAAAATGGGCAAGTGTCCGATAGTAGAATTAGGGGTACAAGATACCCACCTGAAAAAAAATATTTATATATCGAGCATCTCATTCCCTTTGAAAGGTTTCAAATACGAGGAAGGTATATCCATCAAAAAAGGAGCAAAAGTAGAATTAGACTTTCACCTCTATCACCATCATCACCACCACCATTATCACCATATACCATTCATTCACCACACATGCACATCTTGATTTGACTTATTAACCTGTTCCTTTGGATCCACGGTTTGACTATGCAATATATGTCTTGTAAGTATGTATTCGCTATCTCCCACCTATGAGCTCCAGATATTAGCCTTATTAGAAGTAGAGTGAGAGAGAGAAGGCAATACCACAATGCCTTATAACACAAATACCACATATCTGAGAGAAGGCATACACCATTAATGCCTTGTTAAGGATCTAGAAATACCACAAAGGAGAGATTTGAGAGAGTCATACAAGGAATCTCTGAGTTTTATTTTGAAAATCTGCAAAAACTCCGGAACTATAGTTGATCAAAGAGCAAGATACATGGCGCTTGACTGGACCGTTCTATCTTTCAGCTACCCAAGACAAAGGTGATGGTTACAAGCCCCATGGTGGAAGGTAAAATGGGTATGTTTTAAAGTCTTAATAGTTGATCTAATCCGGAGATAAGATCTTATTTGAAAGCATCTGTACTTGTAAGGCGTGAAAGCATTGTAGCAACTCCTGATCCATCACTGAGTCTATCTTTGCTCAGGGACGAGCAAAAGGTAAGCTTGGGGGAGTTGTTGACGGTCCTTAAATACCAAATTCAACCGTCAACTAAACTAGGATAAGGATCTAATTGAAACCAATATCTAGAAATAGGATTTATACTGACAGAATTCCACAAGTTTTGGTGAATATCTATTTCTGCAGGGGGATGTCACGAAATATGGAGGAAAGGCCCACATGTCAGCATTACATAGAGATAATTATCATCCGCACGAAAAAGAATCTCTAGAAGGGTCAAGAAGGCGCAGGAAAAACCAGAGGCCAAGCGGGTCCAGGGGCAGGGCGGCCGCCCTACCCCCTGGGGCGGCCGCCCTAGGTCAAGCACCACTCAGGCTCTGCCTTGTGGACCCCCTCTCCACCGCCTTTGAGGTTGCATCTAAGCCCTCCATTAAGGTCGGTTTGATCCGACGACCGACGTTCATTTGAGGAGGCTATATAAGTAAGGCCTCCTGACCCTGAGGAGGAGAGCCCCCTGAAACCCTAATTCATTATTCAAGATCCATTTCAGGAGGAGAGGTCCCTGATCAAGCCCTAGAGCCACCAGATCAACTAGATATCTAGTTTAGCATAGCTATATAGGATTAGAACTAGGAGTCAATCTTCGATTGGTTTCCGGATATGTCAAGAGGATTCTTGGTAATTCTCTCTCTAGTTCCTCCTTGTTCATCATTTGTTCTTCAGTATTATGAATATGACTTTGCTCTACTTCATTATATTGTTTATGACTTTACTTTATTTGATTATGTTCTCAATTATATTGTTCTTAGTCTATTTTGATTATATGCTTGGTTTAGTTAGATCTGAATCATATTCATTTTTAGGATCGTATAACGTTTATCCATCAGTACTATGGGTAAATGATAGATATTGTGTAGGCATAGTGCCTAGACCGTATTTATCTGCGATTGTACCCTATATTCCGGATCGAGAGGTAGATCGCGGGAGTGACAGTCCTGTTGAGTCCTTTGTAGTCCTCCTCCTGTTTATAGGGCAGGCAGAGCAGTACTATTATGGGGAAATGATTGCTATGTTTCTCATCTTCCTTAGTAATACTCACTACACATGAATATCTCTTATCTCGCCATGATTGCCAAGTATAATTGCACTAATCATAGTATGCTAGGCTGTATAGTTAAGAATGACTTGGGAAATATCTTTGTAGTTCGTCCTAATTCTGTGCTAATGACTTGCTAGAATATCTATTGAGGTGCTTATCATTATCTTATATGGCTATTATATATGCTGATCAGTATTTATCTTTTGTCACTATTCATTCATTATCTATATCTTATGTGACACTTATCCTGTTTTGAGAGAGATAGATGGAAACTCTTCATTACACATGCAGTGATACTCTGTCGATGGGATATCCTATAGGGTACCCATAGGCCGACTTACCGGAGCTTTGGGCCTTTTTCACTTGGCCCACGAAGGAAGGCAAATAAACAAAACCAAATTCTACTTGGTAACAACGGCAAGGCCGAAGCGTAGCTTAGGACTCTGAATTTGTAACCGAGTAGGACTAGAGCAATCCTCAGCCAGATCCTGAACTATAAAGGGCTGATGAGGGTACCACCCAAAAAACATCTGAACATACTACGCGACACCCGACACGTAGAGCGACACACAACACCTTGTATTACAATATCAGAGCAATAACAAGCGACCCAACTGGACGTAGGGTTATTACTCGACTATGTCAAGGGCCTGAACCAATATAAACCGTGTGTCCCTGCGTGTCCAACCATCAAGGTTTCACTATTCGCCAAGGCACAAACTACTGTCTCGGGTAAACCCATGGCAGACTATCGGTGGTAAAACATCGACAGCTAGCGCGCCCGGTAGGGGCTTTCGGCGAATTTTTTCTTGAAAGCTTGGTGGACCACGACCTCAAGACAATGGAATCCACGAAATCAACGTTCTTCTTCGGATAAAGAGATTGAGCAAGATCTTCAAGAACTGGATCAAAAAATCAGAAATCTCACAATTTCAAAACCAACTGGATCGACAAAAGAGGATGGATACGAATCCGACTCAGAGAAGGAGACTTCACCATATACCTACTCCGAGACTAACACAGAAAGACTAAGCACAAATCAAGTGGGAATACGCAACCGAGCCGTAAGCAGGAACAACTCGGAGACAGTCAAGTACTCGGTTCCATGCGGACTGCATAATTCCGCATCCACATACGGGAAATTTCTTCGAAGGAGGATGACAAGAAGCGTAACTCTGAAAGGCACTTAGGAGGGAATGATTATGTCAACAACTCTAGAAGGATGTATCGTGCACTGACCCAACCAATCCCCGAAAATTCAAGGCCAGGGTGCAGAACTACCATTCCAAATAGGAAAAGAACTCGGACTCTACCAAGGATCATCATGTGAGACAAGAAGGAGAAACCAACAAACAAAAAGAACTCAGAGAGCACATACGATATACATGGCGGAGTTAGAACCTTACTTAGAACCACCACAAATACCCGATCTAAAATCATCAGATGAATCAGAAGGGGATATCTCGGACGATGAGGAAGGCGACGACAATGAGACCAATGATCACAAGGCTGGAAGGCTGAAAAAGAATAAGGCTAGAGCAGGAAGAAGAAATCGAGCCGCTCAGAGAAAACAAATCTGGAACATATACAAAGCGGAATTGACAGAATACAACAAGAAGAAGGCGGAAAGAGAATCCATGAGGAATACAAAGAGAGAAAGAATCGAGGAACTGACGAAAGAACTAAACATCCTCACTAAAGAGAAAAGAATCACAAACGAGCCAATCAAACAAGACAGAGACCCCAATAAACAACCCGATGAAAACACACCTCAAGAAGGACAGGGAGAAAAACATGAGGAACATCCACCCAAGAAATCAATATTTCACAGACTGGGGAAAACAGAGATACCACAACCATCGGAAAGACAAGAACAACATCTCGGACTGGTAAAACAAAACGGCCCAGACTGGGGCCAGCGTTATCCGGAAGACTATGGTGAATCCGAATACAGAGAGGACAGGGATTATTACCGAAGAGATTGGTCACCAGACTTCAACAGGACAGAACAATACGACAGATTCCCATGCTTTGCAGGAAGACTGCAGACGTTGAAATTACCACACAAATTCAAACCAGCAAACCACTCCAAATACAATGGAAAAGTGGAACCCAGACAATGGATAAGAGTATATTCCCAATCCATTGAACTCGCGGGAGGAAACAACGACATCAAAGCCTTATACTTTCCAATGGCACTTGAAGCCATGCCTTTGCAATGGTTTGACAAGCTGAAACCAAGATCAATCAAGTATTGGGAAGATTTGCATTCTGGAACAACTTTGCAGGAATAATAACGCATCCCATGACAGCGACAGAATTGAAGAATGTAAAACAGAGAAGAGGAGAAATGCTAAGGGAATATTATCGAAGGTTTGGAGAACTCAGAGCTCAAATACATGACATCACCGATAGAGAAGTAATAGAAACATTTGCAGACGGAATCATAGCAAATTGGCAGTTCAAAGATTACTTTAACGAAAACCCAAGATCTAATGAAAACTTCAAAAGAGCTGTCGAAAAGATGATATCGTTAGAAGAAAGAACTCGACACAGATTCACCCGAGATTCTCATGAAAACAAAAGACCAGATTTTAGACCAAGTGACAAAAGGCCAAGACAAGACAACATGGTAGCAGCAACAGACAACAAAAGAAGGTTTAATGATAATGATAAAGGAGGATACAACAACAATTACAACAACAACATATACTCAAACAACAGCTACCAGGGCAACAATTATGCAAAAAGGCTAGCAGAGAGAATAGAAGACCTACCCTGCTACATACATCCTCACACAGGCCATAAACTAGTCGAATGTGACACCTTTCAACGAAGATTCACAAAGAAAGAAGATACACGAGCAAACAACTCGGAACAGAGAACAAATGAATCTAGGAAGGATACAAAAAAAGCAGAGGGGAATTATCAAGAACCTCAACGACAAATAGCAGTAATCTTTTCTGGAGCATCATAGGCAAGAAACAAAAGACAAGAAAAGTTAGCACACAGAACCATTATGGCGGCAGAACCAACTACCCCAAGATATCTAGATTGGTTAGAATACCCAATCCAGTTTACAAGAGAAGACTAATGGACAAGTGCAGCAAATACTGGCTACTATCGCCTAGTGGTGGGACCAACAATGGCAGGGGTAGCAGTATCCAAAATGCTCATTGATGGAGGAGCAGGACTAAACATAATATTCACAGACGATGGAGGAGCAGGACTAAACATAATATTCACAGACACCCTGAGGAAGATGAATTTGGACTACGAAGGCATGATCACACCAACAAGTACTCCTTTCTACAGGATAATACCTGGAAAAGCTTCCATACCATTAGGACAAATTATCTTACCAGTTACATTTGGCACACCCGACAAATATCGAACTGAGTTCATTAAATTCGAAGTAGCCGACTTCGAATCATGCTATCATGCAATTCTTGGAAGACCAGCGCTCACGAGATACATGGCAATACCCCATTACCCATACCTACTGCTCAAGATGCCGACAACAAAAGGAGTTCTTTCGCTAAAAGGAAATCTAAAGAAAGCATATGATTGTGACGTACAAGCCATACAAATATCAGAAAAATTACAAGACTACAAGGAAAAAGAAGATATTGCGAAGAAGGTTGAGAAAATGAACCTGGATGAAATCCAAATACCGGCAAAGAAGCCAAGCAACTTTACAACTCCAAAAGAAGCAGCCACGAAGACAATCGACCTATTAACTGGAGATTCAGAGAAGACAACAATAATCAGTGCAAGTCCGGACCCCAAATAGGAACTCGCGCTCACCAACTTTCTAAGGGACAACAAAGACATATTCGCATGGAAACTAACAGACATGCCAGGAGTCCCGAAGGAGTTGGCTGAGCACAAAATTGACACAAACAAAGGATCAAGACCAGTGAACAGAAGCTACGCAGATTTGCACTAGACAGGAAAGCAACAATTAAAAAGGAAATTACAAAATTACTAGCAGCAGGATTCATCAGGGAAATAATCAACCCGGACTGGTTAGCTAACCCAGTTTTGGTGGAGAAAAAAGAACTCAAATGAATGGAGTATGTGTGTGGATTACACAAATCTTAACAAACATTGCTCAAAAGATCCATATGGCCCACCAAGAATTGACCAAGTCATAGACTCAACAGCTGGATCATCACTACTATCTTTCCTCGACTGCTATTCGGGGTACCATCAAATATCACTGAGAGAAGAAGATCCAAGCAAAACATCTTTTATAACACCCTTTGGAGCATACTGCTACAAGTCAATGCCATTCGGGCTGAAAAACGTAGGAGCAACATATCAAAGAGCAATACAAACCTATCTAGGAGATCAAATCAGAAGAAACACTGAGGCATACATTGATGATGTAGTAGTCAAAACAAGGCAACCCAAATCACTCTTGGAAGACCTAGAAGAGACCTTCAAGAATCTGAAAACGTGGAACTGGAAGCTCAATCCTACAAAATGCGTCTTCAGCGTACCATCAGGACAACTACTCGGTTTCTTAGTCAGCAACAGAGGGATTGAAGCAAGTACAAAACAAGTCAAAGCAATAATGGATATGAAGCCACCAAAAAAGATCAAGGACATAGAAAAACTCACAGGATGTATGGCAGCTCTCAACAGATTCATATCAAAATTGGGAGAAAAATGACTACCCTTCTTCAAACTTCTAAAAAGGAAAGAGAACTTCGAATGGATAGAGGAGGAAAATCAAGGTTTTATCAAATTAAAAGAATACTTATCATCATCTCTAGTAATGACACCACCAAGAAATAAGGACATGATGCTATATATCACGGCAACAAAAAACGTAGTAAGTGCAACAGTCATCGTAGAAAGAGAAGAACCCAGACACACCTACAAAGTGCAGAGACCAGTATATTACATCAGCGAAGTACTCACAGAGTCAAAATTTAGATACCCACACATACAAAAGCTACTATATGCAGTACTCATATCATCAAGAAAACTGAGGCACTATTTCCATGAGCACAAAGTAACAATTGCGACCAACTTCCCATTACAAGACATACTCAGAAACAAAGATGCTAGTGAACGAATATCAAAATGGGTAGTAGAGCTCGGAGCTCTAAACATAGATTTCAAACCAAGAACAACAATCAAGTCACAGATACTACCCGATTTCATCGCTGAATGGATAGAAATCGCACAAAAAGAACCCGAACCAATACAAGATCACTGGAAGATGTACTTTGATGGTTCTCTAAAGCTTGGAGGGGCAGGAGCAGGTGTACTATTGATCTTCCCAGAAGGAAGATAACTAAAATACGTACTACAGATATTATGGCAAGCAACAAATAATGAAGCAGAATACGAAACACTCATACACGGATTAAAAGTGGCAACTACTCTAGGAATCAAAAGGGTTCTCGCTTATGGAGATTCAGCAGTAGTAATCAATCAAGTAAACAAGGAGTGAGATTGCACAAAAAACAACATGGACGCATATTGTGCAGAAGTAAGAAAACTCGAGAAAAATTTCGAGGGACTAGAAATCCATCACGTCTTGAGAGATTCAAATGTAGCAGCAGATGTTTTGTCTAAATTGGGATCAGACAGAGCAAAAGTACCACCTGGAATATTCGTAGAAGAACTGGCAAAGCCATCAATCCAAGAAATCAGTAAACAAAAAGAAGACTCGATGGACATAGACAAGATAAAAAAACCCGACGCCTCAAGACAGATCCTCACCATAGAGAGCGATTGGAGGCAACTATACATCGACTATAAAAGTGAAAACAAACTACCCGGTGACAAAGCGGAAGCAACAAGGGTTATAAGGAAGAGCAAAGCATACGTCCTCGTAAAAGACAAACTATACAAGAGAGCAGCATCTTCTGGAGTACTATTGAAATGCGTATCTACACAAGAAGGAAAAGAGATATTGGAAGAAATCCACTCGGGATGTTGTGGAAATGATGCAGCATCTAGAACATTAATCGGTAAAGCATTCGGAAGCGGATTCTATTGGCCAACGACACTTAAGGATGCAGAACAATTAGTTAAGACATGCAAAAGTGGCCAAATGTTTGCAAGACAATCACATGTTCCAGCACACAATCTAATATGCATACCGCCAGCCTGGCCTTTCTCATGCTGGGGGCTAGATCAAGTCGGACCCCTCAAGAAAGCAAAAGGAGGATTTGAATATATATTCATGGCAGTAGACAAATTCACCAAATGGATCGAATACAAACCACTAGTCAAATACACTGCGAAAAAGGCAACAGAGTTCATACAAGACATCATGCACAGATTTGGGATGCCCAACCGTATAATCACAGATCTTGGGTCACCGTTTACAGCAAAGGAATTTCAATATTGGGCAAGAGATTGCGGAATAGAGAAAGACTATGTATCAGTAGCTCACCCCCAAGCAAATGGACAAGTTGAAAGAGCCAATGGGCTATTATTGCAAGGCCTAAAACCAAGATTATATGAAGACCTAAAAGACTATGGAAGTAAATGGATAGAAGAACTACCAAAAGTAATATGGGGATTAAGAACTCAAATCAGCAGAGCAACAGGATATGCACCTTTCTTTTTGGTATACGGATCAGAAGTCATATTACCGATTGACTTAATATGGCAATCACCAAGAATTGAGCAATACGACGAAGGAGAAGCAAAAGAAACAAGAAGATTAGAAATCGACACAATCGAAGAAATAAGAAACAGCTCAATAATACAAAATGCAAGATACTTACAAGTTTTACGAAGACACTACGACAGAAACATGCATCCAAGAACACTAAAGCCAGGAGATCTGGTACTACGACTAATTCAAAAGAAAGAAGGAAGACACAAATTACTCAGCCCTTAGGAGGGTCCTTTCATAATCAAGACAACACTACAACTTGGAACATACGAGCTGATGATAGAAGATGGAATTCAGCTAAGCAACACTTGACATATCAGCCAACTCAAGAAATTCTACAATTAAAGACACAAGATACAAGGCTTCAAGAACAAACGATCTACAAGTCTGCCATTTTGTGAGGCGACATGACAAGCAGACAACTTTGCACCATGAGCGGCACTGTCTAGCATTTTAAGTCAGTTGTTTCGTGAGGCAACTCGACAAACCAACTCCTTTGCACTAAGAGCGGCACAGTCTGGTTCATATATATAAGTCTACAATTTCGTGAGGCGGCATGACAAGCTGACAGCTTTGCACCAAGAGAGGCACTGTCTAGCATCTTAAGTCAGTTGTTTCGTGAGGCAACTTGATAAACCGACTGCTTTGCATCATGAGCGGCACAGTCTGGTTCATATATATAAGTCTTACCGTTTCATGAGGCGGCATGACAAACTGACAGCTTTGCACCAAGAGCGGCACTGTCTAGCATCTTAAGTCAGTTGTTTCGTGAGGCAACTTGACAAACCGACTGCTTTGCACCATGAACGACACAGTCTGATTCATATATATAAGTCTACCATTTCGTGAGGCAGCATGATAAGCTGACAGCTTTGCACCATGAGCGACACTGTCTAGCATTTTAAGTCAGTTGTTTCGTGAGGCAACTTGACAAACCGTCTGCTTTGCAGCAAGAGCGGCACAGTTTGGTTGATATATCTATAAGTCAACCATTTCGTGAGGCGGCATGACAAATATCAAACAACTCGACGCAATAAAGAAGATCAGTCTACCTCGACAACATTTAAGTCAATCACTTGTACAAAGTGGCAACACATCAACTGCTGGAAAAGCAGTAATAACTCGACGCAACAAAGACTGCAAGCCGAGTATTATTACATCAAGAAGTGGCATTCATTATTCCAAACATTGGAAACTACTCGACAAAGACAACAGTATTTACCTTGCAAAATATAGCATGACAAAGAAGCAGTTAGCCGAAGATGAAAACAACTCGACAGAACGTGATTAGTGAGAGTCCTTTATTGAGAAGTATCAGCACATAGCCATTTTTACATCAGAATACAATGCCTCAACAGATACAGAAGTACCCTAACAAGCAGGGAGTAGTAAAATCAAAAGTAAAAATTACACAAACCAGAACCGGTAATTGTCGTGTAGGAAAAAGCAGCTCGAAAGCGCTTGATTTCAGATGAGAGGAAGTGCATCCTTGCTAATTGAAGGAAGTAGAACCAAGAAGTCATCCAAGACGGGCGTCATCAAGGACAACGAATCCAGAACAACCCGGAAGGAAGCATAAATAAATGACTGAAGGGTCCATGACAGTACACACCAATGCCATCACAAGGCCTACACCATTTGCTTTGGCTCCTTCCATAGAATTCTACCACCTTAGAACTAGCCTGCAAATAGTCTCTATCACAAGATCTACACCATTCACCAAATTACAACCAAGAAGGGAAGGAAAGGAGCCCAGGGGCTCGTCAAGCTCGCCCACTACAATATCCATGATACAACAAGGGCTTCTTACAAGGGAGAACAGAAGATATGTGACAAGGAAACCATACTACAACTATTTATAGAAGAACAACGGGTGCACATACACCAGGTCCATGAAGAAAAAGACAACAATAGCAATAGTACATAAAGGAAGCAGTAAAGGCAAAAGATTCTACAAGGACTGAATTGATAAGATACAAACGGCTACAATAAAAGCAGTACATCAGAGTACTAGATAGAATATCCAGAAGAATATTCCAAGGACAATCATACAACCAAGAACACTCATTGGATACCAAAAACAACTCAGTCAGTATTCTTATAGATACAACAACCAGAAGCTACCTCCACAAAGCTTGAGGAAGTGCTGGATCTCAGGCAGAAAACCACTCCTAGCAAATGAGATTGAACAGCTCCAGCTCTAGCCTTTCTAGCAAAAGTTTGGTGCAAGCATGCACAACTAGGAAGATGGAGCGTACAACTTCAACCAACTCAGGAGCAGCAATGTTTACAGCTCAGAGTTCAGCAGACAGATAAAGAAGGCATGGAAGCCACATCACAAGACTTCTTCTACCTGCTACGCCAAACTTCCCAGGAAAATCTAACCGAGGAGTTAGTCTACCTCCAACTCCTTTCACAAGAATTCTTATACCCACTCAAATACCAGAAGACGGGCATAAGCCCGGGGGCTGCTCAGTTTCACTCGGCAGCATGATCATTAAAAAGAAAGAGGAGAACCCTAGAGATCAAACTAGCAGTACAAGCACAACGCAATATATAGCAAGGAAGGACCACCAAAAGCCAAAAGTCACGAGAAAGAAAAGCAAGAAAACAACAAAAGCTGACCAAAGCAAACAGTGAAAGCAAGATTCCACACATCTATGAAGGCACAGTACCCACCCGTGAACAAAATCAGACAGAAGCAGAGTATTTCAGACCCTTCTGCCGATTTATTTTTTCACTGAAAAGAACTCGGAGAAGGCTTGGGGGCTGGAAATACATACCACACAAAGTTTTTTCTCGGATCCTCCAAATACTTGTATCAAGTAATCAGAGGCTCGGGGGCTACACTCAATGAGTGCACCTTTTCTCCAAAAAACAAAAGAGGCAAGAAGACTGAGGACGCAAGAGACCATCCCATGATTTTTCTTCAAGAAGAACTCGGCTTGTTTTCAAAACAACCCGACACATTGAAGAAAAATCATGAGATGCTCGGGGGCTTGTCGATGGGATATCCTATAGGGTACCCATAGGCCGGCTTACCGGAACTTTGGGCCTTTTTCACTTGGCCCACGAAGGAAGGCAAATAAACAAAACCGAATTCTACTCGGTAACAATGGCAAGGCCAAAGCGTAGCTTAGGACTCTAAATTTGTAACCGAGTAGGACTAGAGCAATCCTCAGCCAGATCCTGAACTATAAAGGGCTGATCAGGGTACCACCCAAAAAACATCTGAACATACTACGTGACACCCGACACGTAGAGCGACACACGACACCTTGTATTACAATATCAGAGCAATAACAAGCGACCCAACTGGACGTAGGGTTATTACTTGACTGTGTTGAGGGCTTGAACCAGTATAAACCGTGTGTCCCTGCGTGTCCAACCATCAAGGTTTCACTATTCGCCGAGGCACGAACTACTGTCTCGGGTAACCCCGTGGCAGGCTATCGGTGGTAAAACATCGACATACTCATTACTCATTCCTCATTTATTCCTTAGTATCCCTTCCCAATGGTAAAAAGATAAATAACGATACCTAAAATACTCCTGGTTAAAATGCTACTTCGGTATAATCTGTGCGCTTGCAGATACACATTTATATTTATTATTTATTAGAAGAACAAATGCATATTTCAATACCGCATCTCTCTGCCATGCTGGGGATGACAACTTGGCATAAGTGGCATGAGAGGTGGTTAACTATTTTTGGCGCCGTTATCAGGAATAGAAATTAATTTACTTTTGGTAACGACGTTAAGAAATGTCAACAAGGCTCGCGACGGGAGAGAGATTCCCCACTCCAAACACTGGTGAGCTTGTCGTCTTCAAGCCCTTCTTCTGGTGTGGATTCGGCGTACTCGTTCATCCCTTTCTTTGCGGCCTCCTTGAGTACTATCAGGTCGTGATGTTCAACCCTCATCCTAATTTGGTTCTGCACATCATGGTATTTTTTCATTTTTGCGAAGCGTACATGGGGATCAAACCCCATTTCGATCTCTTTTGCCATTTCTTTTGCTTGAAGTACAACGTCATTGGAGCGCCACGGGTTGTTAGATCTGTTTACCTTCAACTCCGTGAGGGGATGGCTGATGTGTACATTGCCATGCCACTTCGGTCCAAGGTAGCGGAGTATAGGTCCCGCTAGTTTTATATTCCGCAGGCTGAACCATATGCCCGTGGGGACCCGTTGTTTATTCCTATCTCTCAACCAAGCTGGTCAGCGCGCCCAACGTCAGCGGGTATGAGCCAGGTCAACGAGCTGCTTGGGTTGGTTGACCGGGCGTCTGTGGATGGTCCTGCCATGGGCTAGAATTTCATCATGCAGAGGTGCTAGCCATGCAAGGAAAGAGTCCATCCTTCGTTCGAGTACATGGGTCGCCTTGACCCCAGTCGAGAGGTTCCACAGGAACTGGCATATGACAAAGCGCGCGTTCATCAAGATGCGCTCTTCGATCCTTCCCAGGGGTATATGCCGGTGTCGAGGGATCCGTTTCGTGTAGGTGCTTCTCCGCCGTTGGTGAGTTTTGATACTTTTGTTTCTATTCGTTCCGGGGTGTTCGATTGCTGCCGTGACTAACACCTTTTAGTTCTGTTTGCAGGATCGCGCCGTCTTCTTCTCCCGAGTCCCATCGGCAGAGTGGCCTGCAGGTGTCGACCAGGCGCTGAGGTGGGCAACCGGGTTGGATGACGTGGATGATGATGGTCGCGGTTCTTCTCGTCGGGGTGGAGTCCCGAGCCTCTTGCTGGGGGGCGCTGGGCGCGCGACGACCTGTTGGGAAAACGTTCGGCTGATGTTGCATCCAAGAAGTCGAAGCCGTCGGTTAGTACCGGCGGCCCCGCCTAGTCACCGCCCTCGTTATCTGATTGGACGACGAGTGGCCAGATGAGGAATATGATGTGCCGGTGGTGAACGTGGATGAGGAGGGGGCCTCCAGGTAGAGTGCCAAGGTTCCTTTCCCAAGACGGCTTCTGCTTCATGGCCTGCATCAGTGGTTGCCGGGGAGCCTACTTTGGAGGAACGTGCCGCCCCGACGTCGGAGCGTCCGCCGTTGCTTGTACCGCCAAGTTCTATGGGGGCTCTTCTGGCCCGGCGGTTTGTGAAGGTGCGCCGGAAGTCGGACTTGTAACTATTCCATCCTGGTTTTGTCTGCTTTCTTGTGGTACGGTTTTCGGTAGGACGCCAAATGCTGAGGACCCAACTGTCCCAAACGGTGTTGCGTCGGATGCCACTGGGCATGCGGATAGTGAGTCTAGTCCAACGGGATATGGAGCCCGGCGCCTGTAGATTCCTCAGGGCATTAGGAGGATCCTAATCTTGTGGGTGTTCCGGTCGGGGGTCCTATAGGTGGCGGGTTAGTGTTTGCAGAAACCCTTCAGGTTGAGGCCTCGGTGGTCGGAGTTGTTGATGATGTCGCTCCTGGGTCGGTGATGGAGGATGCTGCTACCGATCCGATGCGTGCTGATGTGTCGGCCCCGTTGGCAGCCTCGGCGCTGGGTCCGAGGCCGGTGAAGAGGAAGAGGGTGGCAGCGTTGTTGGAGGGGCCGGAGCTGGTGGAGGAAATTCCGTACGCGGGAGATGACCCGAAGCCAATGCCGGTTCGGACCTTCCGCCGTGACGGCGAGGACTTCTTTGTAATTGAGGACGACAAGGCCGAGGAGGAGGCGGCGGTCTTCCTTAATGATGCGAGCAATCTGCTGGGGCGGGTCAAGGTAAGTGTAGCACTTCTTCTGGCTTGCTGTTTCCGCCGTGCCTCCTCTGGTGAACTATCATCGTGTGGTCGCACGGCCTCTTTAAGGCCGGGAGGGAGCGCAAGGCAATGGTCGATCAGCTTGCGAAGCTGTCTGCTGAGAACAAGCATCTCTGTGGCGATGTTGCTCGTGTCGAGGGCCAATTTGCAGGGCTGGAAGATAGCCTAGAGGCGGCGCACCGATGTGCACAGGTATTGGAGGCCACAGTCCAGGAGCGAGAGCGTGAAAATGCGGAGCTTCAGTCGCATGTTGAGAAGGTCGACGAGCTTTCAGCCCGTAAGTCTTCGTTATTTTCTTGCTGGATAACTTGTCGCTTTGATCGTGCAATGATGTGTGCTTCTTTGTTTAGGCCTTCTCAGTGCTGAAGAGGTGAAACGCCTTGTGGAGGAGAAGGTCGGCGCTGCCCAACAGGAGATTTACAAGATGCGGGCGATGCATGAAGGTAGTGTTTTCTTACCTGTCGCTTTGATTGTGTGTCTACCTTATCCGACGTTTATTGTGTTCGTAGCTTACCGTGGGCACGTTCAACTTCAACTTGCAGACCTACAGGCAAAGGTGGATTCTTACTATGATAACTTCTGGTTGCTGGCACGGGAGATCGCCCCTGTGGTCGAGTGTGTTGATGGCCAGGCATTCATTCCTGAGCGCGCTGAATAAGCGACCATGGAGGGTGTGTTATCGAAGACCCGCGACCTGTGGGCTAGGCTCCGGTCATTTACGACTTCAGCGGCACAAAGTGTGGCTGCTCACAAACTATCTTGGAAAAATACCAAACTTTGCTAAGGTGCCAATGACATGTGGGCCATGCTCCACACGAAAGATGGAGGCCAAAGGCCACAACTTGAGGTCGGCCGACCTCATGTGTGGGCCCAGAGGCCACCCACAGACCCCCTGAGTGGTGGGTCAGCTTCTAGAAGGAAGAGGCAGGTCGGCCGACCTCTCTTAGGTGCCCAAAAGATTCCCCGAGGCTCCCAACGTCTCTCTGCATGCCTCCATGCATCATAAGCATCCCTGCCGTTGATCTAAGGTGGTTACAATGATGGTTTGATCCTACGGTGGCTGATGGAGGTGGCGTGGATCGCTGACGTGGCACCGGAGTAGCCCTTACTCCACCTCTAGCTATAAATACCCCTAGGCCTTCACTTGTATTCATGCCTCATTGGAGAAACTACTTAGCTTAGCATTGCTCTGCAGTAGTGCTATGCTAGTTGGAAGAGAGTGAGGAGAGCTTGGAGGAGAGGCGGGCCTGTCTGGCGTCTTCTCTGAGTTGTACCTCAGCGGATGCGATTCTCTTGTAAGTTAGCACTTGTAATTGATTCTTCTGAGTTCTTCATAGCATAATACTCTACTTCTAGCATAGTTGTTATACATCTTTTCACACTTGTTCATCGCTTTACTTTAAGTAGAGTGCTTTAGTCCTCAGCTGGGGTTAAAGTAGTAAGAATAGTGTAGACGTGGTGTCTAGACTAGATCTTGCCTTTGTAAATCGCTTATCGCACGGATTGTTTGTGGATGCTAGTAGGAAGTGGCAGCCCTATCTAGTCCTCGTATTCCACCACGTGTGTAAGATAAGTTCTTAAAAGGTAGGGCCCCAATACAACATGATGGCACGGTCTGGTTAGAGTTTTATCCTCTTTCTGATCTATCTCATCACCTCCTGCAAGAGAAGGGTTGATAAAGCCAGTATAACCAGCTATACCTTGTTCGATATCTTTGCTATATAGAACCTCTCAACCCAGTTCTCATAGTCTCCCTTGATCCATCATAGGACATATCCATAATCCTAGTTAACTCACTTCTTGTTCCCTGTGGAAAATACGATACCGGGAATACTCCCGGTGAAAGCTACACTTGACAGCCGTACGCTTGCGGTCTTTTACCCGTTTGCCACTTGTGGTGTCAACAGTACGCTGCTGGCAACCCACGGTGCAGAGGGCGAGCAACTCATGCACGCTTAGGGAGATGTCAGGGACATGACCTTTTTCCGAGAGGCTCGATCGTGGCGTGACTAGGGCCTGTGGAGACTGTTCGTGCAGACGCTGGGCGAAAAGTCATGCTGCTTGTAGAGTCGTCGACCGTGTCGTGGTCATGTATAGATTCTGGGCACATAACCTCATGGCCTTCGACCCAAATGATGTCTCCCGGTTGATGGAGAGACGTCATTTGAGAGGTCTATCGATATGATCATAGCATATAGGGTAGCTACTTCTATGCATTATGGGAATCGGTAGGCCAGATTCGAACGCTTCTGGTTATAGCCAGGCTGTTTAGAGAGAACGTTGTAATGCGTTTTGGAGAGGTCGTCAAACACTATGGGAGTGTTTTGGAGAGGTCGTCGAATGTCGTGGACATTTTGTAGTGGTCGCCGAACGCCGTGGGCGTTTTGTAGAAGTCGAATTGTTTACGCGAAGTATGGGAAAAATGCAGCACCTTTATTTATTACTTGAGAGGCACATAGTACAACTTTATCGTATCACCTTAAACTTTTAAATCTCCTCACGCCGCTGGGGGCCGAGGGTCTCTACATCTAGTTGCAGAAGTGGTCGACGCTGGTCGTTGCTGGTTCTGCTTCCTTCGGCTTCTTTGCGATGGGCTTGTCGCTAGGCTCGGAGTTATACGTGTCCTGGATGCGGGTCTTCTCGACGGCGTTGATTGTCTGCTGCTCGCATTCGTACGTGATCTTCAGGTTGTTACGGAGATTGGACGCCCTGCGGCGTCAGGATTTTCAGCACCATGTAGGTGTAGTGCGGGACTGCCATCAGCTTGGCGAGCACCGGGTGGCCAAGGATCGCATGGTAGGCTGTCACGAAGTCGACGACGATGAAGTTGATGTTCTCGACCCTGAAGTGGTCCTGGTCGCCAAACTATATGGAGAGGGTAATCTATCCCACCGGTGTGGACGCCTTATCTGGGATGATCCCCCAGAAGGGGAAGTTCGCCGGGGGGAGGTCCTTCTTCGAGTAGTCGAGTTGGCGGAATGCATCGGCGAAGATGATGTTGATAGCGTTGCCGCCGTCGACCAACACTTTTCTGAAGTAGCACTTAGCAATAGTGGGATCGATGATTAGTGGGAAACAACCAGGGTATTTGTAGTCTGTCCACTCGTCTTCCCTGAAGAAGGTGATGGGTTGTTCTGACCAGTCGAGGTAGCGAGCACTGGTCGTGTCATCTCCTATAGCGGTGACTGAAAAGACGTCCTTGCGGACTTGGAGGCGTCGTCTCTCCCCTTTGAAAGGTCTAGGAATGGCTAGAGGGGGGTGAATAGCCTATTAAAAAAAATTCTACAACAACACTTAGGCAAATTTGTTAGAATAAAACACGACGTAATCAAGTTTGCGCTAGCACTACGGTTAGGCAAGCCACCTACGAATTCTAGTTACTAGCAAGATAACAACTAGTACACACAAGCTAGCTAGCAACCTAAAAAGCCCTAAGAAAAGCTACACAAGCTAGGGAGCTACTCTACTTTGCAAGAAGGTAAAGAAAGTAATGCAAAGCTAGAGTTAGGAAGGTTATACCGCCGCGGAGAGTAGAACAAATCAATCAATCAATCAATAGATGAATCCTCGGTAGAGAGACAATGAGACACAATATTTTTTACCGAGGTTTACTTGTTTGTCAACAAGCTAGTTCTCGTTGTAGCGATTCACCTACTTGGAGGTTCACGCGCTAATTGGCATCACACGCCAAACCCATCACCGGGTGCCGCAAAACCAACACAAGATAGGGATCCACAGGCTACGCGCAATCCACTAGAGATACCTTACGCAATCCACCGACCAGAGCTGGAGACAATCACCTTCCTCTACTTAACGATCCTCGTCGCACCAAGCCGTCTAGGAGGTGGCAACCTCCAAGAATAACAAGAGCTTCCGCGATGATGACGATCACCAAGTGACACTAGTATGCAATCGAAGAAGCAATGCACTTGGTTCACTCAATCTCTCATTAAATTAGCAAGTATGTCAATGAGATGAGTGGTGGAGGCTCTCACAAATGAGCACTAGTGTGCGAGTGATGAAAAATGTGCAAGAGAGCTGTCCCAAAGGCCAGCCAAACCACTTATATAGCCCACATTCACAACTAGCCATTTTCCCTCCACAAAACACTTTTTGCGCGTTCTCCGGATGCTAGCAACAGTGAGGGTCTGGACCAACAACCGCATCCGGACGCCCCTCACCCTAGCTGCCAACGACTCTGTCTCCTCCTCCGAACACGACCTCTGGACGCGCGCGAAGCGCCATCCGGACCATGCCACATGCGTTCGGTCGAGCCCCCATTCAAACAACTTGTTTCCCGCGCTCACCTCTATGCGTCACGTGTCTCCGGACGCTGCTGTAGCTCGGGTCCGGACTCGGGCACAGTGTCGTCTGGACTATATGCAGAGAGCTCCCAAGAGCCTCTTTTCCTCCGGACGCGCGTCCGGAATCACCTATCCGGACACGGTTTAACGTCCGGTTCTTCTTCCAGAATAACATAGAGAGCACCTGCACTCCGGACGCTTGTCCGGAGCCTCCGTCCGGACCTTAGACAGCGTCCGAACCTCTCTTCATAGCTGAGTTGACTTAGGGTGTGCTTCCGGACGCACACACATTTGTCCGAACCACCAAAACCCTAGCGTCTGGACTAGCGTCCGGACCTTCTCTTCTGCCCAAAACTACTCTCCAACTTCTTCCAAGCTTCCAAGGAGTAACACTAAGTGATCTCGACACTTGTGCACATGTGTTAGCTTTTAGTTCACATTTTTCTTGGAATTAGTTGGTTGTTTCACTAGTTCAATTGATTTGAAATGCAATGCAATGAACTTAGTGGCACATGACAACCGCAATCATTCACAAGAGTTCCCTCCTTGATAGTATGGCTATCTATCCTAAATGTGATCACACCCTTTATGGTGTCTTGATCACTAAACCGAAAAAGGATTCCTATTTCACCTTTGCCTTGAATTCCTTTTCCATTTCCTCCACCATGCTAGAGCTTTATGCAATCACCGCCTTGATCCATTTGCTCCATCTCATGGCATGTACCAAGGTCACACTTAGAGATCAAGGTTAGTACTTAGGTAGGTTTCATCAATTACTCAAAAGAAACATATGGGGACTCTCACCCTTCGATGACCACGCTGCCCCCGAAGATGGAGTATGTCCTTGAGCATGTTCGGAACTCCGGTGCTGGTGGTTCTTGGTCCTTTTCCTTGTCGGCGTCATCCTTCTTCGGTCTTTTATCGCCTCTTCCCCGCATTGTAGACTCAAGGACGTCACACTCGCGCATGGAGTGCTTGGAGTTTTAAGTATGGGGCACTGGCCGTCAAGGATCTTCTCATAGCCGGCGTCGTAGTTCCGCCTTGGACGGGCATTCGTGTTGGCGATGTAGCGGTTGCCGCGCCTATAGTCGTACCCCTATCGATAGCCTTCAGAGTTGCCCGACCAGTAGTCTCGGTGCTCGCGCTCTCGGTCGCTAGGCCTTCTTTTGCTGTAGTATTCCGGTCGGCAGTCGCTATCCCTTGTGCATTCTGGGGAACGAGAGTGGCGCCGTCTATTCTCCCTACTGCGGGTGGCGTCATCTTGGTTGGCATAAGGATTCGCGATTGTCATAAGGTCTTCTATGGTTGTTATGCTCTTGCAGGCCAAATTGTTTCAGAGCTCGTCCGTGCGTAGGCCATTGGAGAAGATGTCGATGGCTTCTAGGTCGGAGATATCGGCAATGCTCAACCGTTTGTCGGAGAAAGCGCCTGATGTATTCCTGGAGGCTTTCATTGCTCCTTTAACGAACGCATGTTGCCTTGTATGTCTTGATGAAGACTTCCTTGAGTTCTTCCCAGCTATCGATGGTGCCTTCTGGGATCTTCTGGAGCCAGCTGTTGGTGGAGGTTGACAACATCATGGGTAAGTAGTTGGCCATCACGTCTTGATTTCCCCCGGTGGCATACAGGGCGATCTCGTAGGTGGTCGCCCATTGTTCTGGGTTTGCCTTGCCGTCTTATTTCTCCATCGACGTGACCCTGAAATTCTGGGGCCACTTGATGGCGCGAACACGAGCGGAGAAGGGGCGCGGTCCCCTTATGGCTCGGGGTGCCAGTGCAGGTGTTCGATCACGTTGGGGCTTATCATATTCTTGTTCATCGTGTCGTGGGGATCTTGGCCGGTGCTGCCTCTGAGGGCTTCGTGGGTGGTTCCTGCTATGAGACTGGCTAGAGAATTCAGGTGGAGACCCCATCTTGTTGACCTGGACCACAGCCGCCATGACGTGGGCCTCGATTTTCTCAATCTCAGGTGTGCCGGGAAGCCTGGACAGCTCGCAGGCAGCTACCGCCAGATTGGCGCTGGGGGTCGGGTACACCGGGATGTCGCCCATCTGGTCGAAGTCGTGCTGGAGGTTGCGTCGTGGCGGGCGATTGTGATCCCTTTGCTCACGCTCATGTTGTTCCCGCGCCAGGCGTTCCTATTCACGATGCTCCTGGTCGCGCCTCTCCCGTTCGCGGGTGTTGTGCTACTCTCGGGCAATATGTTCGGCGTCTGTCTCATTGTTGTGGGTGATGTTTTCGGCTAAAACTTGAAAAATCATCCCTCCGAAGCCCGGAGGGAATTCCGGGAAGTCGCTCGTCAATCCGGAGGAGTTGGCGATTTCGGTTCTCGTGAGGGAATTGTGTGAGATCATGCCGTCGATGGACACCGCCTGCTCGGAGTCGCTGGGGATTGTGGAGATGATGACCTTGTTGACAACCGGTGCCGCCGGGGCCTGGTCAGAGATCAATTGGAGTGCCTCACACTGGGAGATGGTCGCTTGATTACAGAGTCCGTAAGGCATCACTGGAGGATGGCGGGCACCCTTGGTCGACGCGGCCATGGCCTTCGACGGAGTATGATGGCGGTGCGACTGGCAACTATGATGGCCGGATGTTCAGCGTCGCGCTGTTTGCATGAGGTCGATGCAGTTGATGATGCCGACGTTGGAGTGGTCGATGGTGTCGATTAGATTATCGATGCTGGCGACCCTTCACGGGTGGTACTTCGGCATGACGGGGCGACGTGCAGGTGGCGGCGTGTCTGCTCCGCGTGGTGTAGATCCGATGGTCCAGGATATAGATCCGATCTAGAGCACGGTGCCGATCGACGGGAAGATCATCGAATCAGGGAAAGTGACTGCTTCATGAGCCATGGAGTCGTTGCACACACCCCCTACCTGGCGCGCCAGCTATCGATGAAATATGCGTCGCAGTCTACCTACGGGGTACCCTACGGTAGTGGATTGTAGGAGGAGGTGTGGCGACGACGATCAAGCGTAACACAGAGAGCGTAGACATGGCGATTTATACAGGTTCAGGCCGACAAATCAGCGTAATACCCTACGTCATGTGTTTTGGTGGCTGAATTGATATGAGTATTAGGTTACACGAGGTGTAGATGAGGTCTTTTCGAGGGGGTCCCTGTTCACCTTATATAGCCGGGGAGTAGGGTTACAGTTTCCATATCCTAACAGATTACGATCGGTCCCTTAAGGCAAGGGATCCGAGCCTATGTTCCAGGATCTTCCTTGGCGAGCAAGGCTCTTCGGAGTTCTTGGCGAGCACGACGGGCTGGTCACATGCCGCAGGGCTTCGCGGGCCGGGCCATCTTCTGGTCGGTAGGCCCATAAGGTCCCTGGGGATATGCCAAGGTAATATCCCCAATAGTATCGGAGCTGAGTACTCTTGATTTAAGCTTAACCGCTTATAGAAATATGTCCCATGGGGATGGACCGCCGGCCTTCTTTGAACGGGACGACTTTCCTTATTGGAAACTGTGTATGGAGGCTTACCTCAAAGCCTTAGATGTTGGTGTGCTCAAAGCCACCACCGATGGATTTCCTCAATTTGATGGAGAACCATTCAGTGACAAAGTCCACTATGAGAAGTGGAATGCCAAGGCCCAAAACACTCTCTTTATTGGCATTGTCAAGGATGTGTTCAATCGTGTGCGCACATCCAAGAACGTTCATGAGTTGTGGAAAAACATTTGTGCTCTTCATGAGGGCACAAAGAGTGAGCGTGAGGAGCGCTATCATTTGGTCATGAACAAGATAAATGCTTTTACTATGCTTGCAAATGAAAATCCAAATGAAATGTATTCACGCTTGAATGTTCTTGTAGAAGAATTGAATGGACTTGGCCAAACTCAAATGGATCCCGCCGATGTTGTGAGGAAGATTCTATGTGTGCTTCCAATTGACAAGTATGGTCATATTGTGACGGTGTTGCATCAAAGTGATCTTTCCATATCTACACCAACTCAAATCTTGTGAAATATCAATGCTCATGAGATGTACTTGCACATCAACAACAAGGAATAATCTTCATCATCCACCAAGAAGAAGGATTTGGAACTCAAATCTAGCCATGACATGGGCAAGTCAAAAATGGTGGTTGAAAGCTCAAGTGAAGAAGATGATGACACAAACATTGCTCTAATGGTGAAGAAGACCACCAAGATGCTAAAGAATCTAAACAAGAGCAATGTTAAGTTTGATTCAAGAAAGAAGAAGTTCTTCACTAGCAACAAGAGCAAGCCTTTGTTGGAGATGGATTGCTACAATTGTGGTGATCTTGGCCATCTAGTTCACCATTGTACAAAGCCAAAGAAAGACAAGTACAAGAAGAAGTTCAAGAATGGTAAAGAAGAAAAAGATGAGTCAAGTGATGATGTCAAGAAAGTTGAGAAGGCACACAAGAAGAAAGGTGGTTTCAAGAAGAAGAAGTTCCAACACCACAAGAAGCAAGATGGTAAAGCATACATAGTTGGTGATTGGTTGACCAATATTGAGGACTCAAGTGATTCATCCGATGATGACAGTGATGATGAGAGGTTGGATGCACTTGTCATTGGGACTTCATTGCCTCCTCCACCATCCTCATCTTCTACTACTACATCCTCTACACTCCTATGCCTTATGGCCAAAGGAGACCGGAAGGTACAATCTAAAGTAGAGTAAAGTGATGATAGTGATGATAGTGGTAGTGAAAGTGAAGATGAATACGAAGCTCTTTCTTATGATAGTGGTAGGAAATTGTTGCTAAATACACTAAAATTGTTAAGAAGGAGCAAGCTACAAATGAGAAGCTTGAAAAAGAAAATGATGATTTTCTTGCTAAACTTGAAGTAACCTCAAATGCTAGTGATGATCTCATAAGTGAAAACAAATCCTTATCCTCACATGTTAAGGAGCTCAAATCCTCTCTTAAAGAGCTAAATTAGAAACATGATAATCTAGAGAGGACAACACAAGAGCTTAGAGCTAGACATAGCAAGCTTAAGGAAGAGTACATTGAAGTAAAGATGAACTATGATACTCTCCTTATTGCAAATGAATATCTTGATAATGATTCACATGTTTCTACTAACCACATTGTTAGGATTGACATAGGCACATCTTGTGATGATTTGATTGTTGAGCCCATTGAGCAAGAGCCTAAGTGCAAAGGCAAGCAAGTGGTTGTGGCGGATCACTATGATGACTATATCAAGATCAAGAATGAGAACGAGAAGCTCAAGCAAGATCTCATCAAGCTCAAGTCAACCAAGTCAATAGTGATTGAAACACAAGATGAAGACTACAATGTGTCACTTGAAATTTATATGCTTGTTGATGCTACAAAACACCTACTTTTATACCATCAAAACAGCGTCAACAGGCTCGGTTTGGAAGGAAGAATAATAAATCATGAATATAATCTTATCAAATAACTAGTTCCACATGTCCCTTGAGTATATTCAAGCAGGTAATGACAAATGGGGACATTGGGAGCCTATGGGACCCACTTAGGGGGTAAAACGACTCCACTAAGGGCCCACTAGGGGCTCCCATGCACCCATGATCTAAGTGACACCTCCAGAGTGAAGATCCACCCTTGGATCCACTATGTGCTTTCTATGAATAGCTCAAGATCAAAGCACATGGATCCATGGCCCCAAAAGGAACCAATTTACCATGACACCTCCAGACCACGAGAGAGAAGGAGCCTAGGGGGCTCAACCCCCGGTTGGCCAACCTGGCATGTGGGCCTAAGAGCCACCTAGAGCCCCCTAATCAGTAGGGCCACCTTCTAGAAGAAGGGGAGGTCCCCACCTATCATTGGGGCGTCAGCCGACCTGGCCCTGCTAGCCAAAACCCTCCCCGACCTTGCCTAAATAGAGGGTGACACCCCCCTCTCATATCATGAAGAAGAAGATTCAAGGCTCAAGATTAGTGTAGTCCACTATATAGTAGTGTAGTTTAGTGTGGGAGTTAGAGTTGAGTTGAGCTTGCCTCGGGATCTCTAGAGTCATCTTCTGCAGAGTCTGGTATAGCTCTTGTACCTTTCCCTTTATAGTAAGACTTGTTTATTTATCAATATATCCTTTCTTTAATTTACTTATCTTGTGCAATAGTATACTTGTTATATATTGTTGTGTCTTGTCTTAGTCTATAGAGTGGTTATAGTGTAGATTGTTATCATGTGATTCCACACTTGGGTACAATCAACGCCTTTTATAGGGTGCTCTAGTTGGCATTTGAGCTCTCAATTAGAGTACTAATATAGGGTGTAAGTGTGGTGCTTATACACTATATTACCTTTGTGTTCCCGCGTGTCGCACGGTTTGAGTGGATGCCAGTAGGATGTGACAGCCTTGTCTGTGCCTTTGATCCCTGCCATGTGTTGTAGACACGTTAAAAGGTAAGGCTCCCATAAAATAGTGGCCACTTCAGATAGGGGTTTTGTCCTCCTATTGTTTGTCTGCTGCCTAGTACTTTCAGGATGTGTGGATGCAATCTGTAGTATATCACCTTTGTGTCTAAGTTAAGTCATAGGAGTAAAGTCTGGATCATACGAGTCCTATACTCATTCGTTGTTCTCCCACCTAGCTATACTAGTTATATTTAATTTATCTTGCTTGATCTCTCTTTATCACCTTCCTATACATATATATCATTTACCCCCCTATTGCTAGTTGATAGCTAAGTTGGGGTAACTATAAAGATCTCTTCTCTATTAAACTTTCCTAGCTATCGCATTCATTTGGGATAAATATAAATAACAATAGCTTGGAATATTCCCAGGTGAAGTGCTACAACGGTATATTCTGTGCGCTTGAGGAATTATCCAAAAGACATAAGAAATACCCCTACAGGTATTTCTGGCGCCATTGCTCAGGATTGGGGTCTAGCTCCATTCTTGACTGGTGACGTTTAGAAATACCAACAATGCTTAAAGAAGAAAACAAGAGGATAAAGAATGAGAAGAACCATCTTGCCATTGGAATGGAGAAGTTCACTAAGGGCCACAATCTTCAAAGTGAGCTCCTCATGAACACCGTCATGAAGAATGACAAGACCAGAATTGGTTACAAGTATGCTCAAGTGAAGAAGGCCAAAGCTAAAGCAAAAGCTCAATATCAACAACAAGCCAAGTATTTCTATCAAGCAAAGCCAAAGCCAAAGCCAAAGACAAAGACAAAGACAAAGACATGCTTTGAGTGTGGGAAGCAAGGACACTTTGCTCATGATTGTGTGACACCACCTCCACAACCCTTGCCCAAGCACACTAGGCTATTTGCATACAATTCTCACTATATCATCAACAAGTATGTCAAGGGAAATCCACAAGTTGTGTTCTTAGGACCACCTAACAAGAATAGACCAAAGACACTATGGGTTGCTAAGTCACTAGTAGAGAAAGCAATGGGCCCCTATCAACAATGGGTGCCTAAACATCAAGCTTGATCTCTTGTGTGTGTGTAGGTGAACTACAAGACCGGTGGAAGTCATTGGGTGATAGATAGTGGTTGCACTCAACATATGTCCGGTGACCCCCGGATGTTCACCACATTGGAAGAAGATGTCAACAATCAAGACAATATTACATTTGGGGATAATTCAAAGGGAAATGTCAAAGGACTTGGAAAAGTAGCAATCTCAAATGATCATTCAATATCAAATGTCTTGCTAGTTGCATCATTGAGCTTAAACTTACTCTTGGTTGGTCAATTATGTGATCTTGGTTTCCAATGCCTATTCACTCCAAATGAAGTTGTTGTGTCCAAGATAGATGATAGTCAAGTCATATTCAAAGGCTTCTGGCACAATAACCTCTACCTTGTGGATTTCTCATCAAATGATGCCAACCTCCAAACATGTTTGTTCACTAAGTCATCACTTGGTTGGTTGTGGCATAGAAGGCTAGCTCATGTTGGAATGTCTACGCTTAGGAATCTATTGAAGAAGGAAATGGTTAGAGGAATCAAGGATGTTGTGTTTGAAAAGGACAAGCTTTCTAGTGCATGTCAAGCCGACAAGCAAGTTGCCAACACTCACCCTCACAAAGCATTCATGTCAACATCAAGAGTTCTTGAGCTACTACAAATGGATTTATTTGGACCTACAACATATGCTAGCATGGGTGGCAACCTCTTTTGTATTGTGATTGTGGATGACTATTCAAGATACACATGGGTGTTCTTTCTTCATGACAAAGGAGAAGCTACAAGCTCGTTCAAGAAGTTTGCCAAGAGAGCCCAAAATGAGTTTGATGTGGAAATCAAGAAAATAAGAAGTGACAACGACACCGAGTTTATCAACACAAGAATTGAAGAATATTGTGATGAAGTTGGGATCAAGCATGAAGTGTCCTCCACATATACACCTCAACAAAATGGAGTGGTTGAAAGGAAGAACTAGACATTGATTACACTTGCAAGAACCATGCTAGATGAGTTTAACACCCCGGAGAAGTTTTGGGCCGAACCTATCAATAACACATGCTATGCTTCCAATAGATTGTTCATCCAAAGATTCTTAAAGAAGACACCATATGAGTTGCTAAATGGAAAGAAGTCGAATGTATTATTCTTTAGGGTCTTTGGGTGCAAAGTATACATCTACAAGAAGCGTCAACATCTAGGGAAGTTTCAAAGAAGATGTGATATTGGTTTCCTAGTTGGTTATTCTTTGAAATCCAAAGCATACCATGTATTTAACCAAGCCACCGGCTTAGTTGAAGAAACGTATGACTTGGAATTTGATGAGACTAATGGCTCCCAAGGAGCAAATGAAAATCTTGATGATGTAGGTGATGAACCATTGAGGGAGGATATGAAGAACATGCCTACCAGTGCAATCAATCCTAAAGAAAAAGATCAAGTGGTGGTTGATATAGAAGGTGATGCGAATCATGAACCATCTCCACCACAAGAGCCTCGAGATGATGATGACAAAGTGAGGGAAAAAAATGAAGACACCTTCATCCCTCAAGCTCAAGTAGAGGCTCAAGTTCAAGATGTTGATGCACCTAATCCTCATCCTAAAGTGGTTGATAGAAGATCCGCACCCATACTCCAATCACATCCACAAGAACTCATCATTGGGAGTCCTTCAAGGGGAGTAATGACTCGGTCTCAAAAGCTTTCTTCATTTATTGAACATCGCTCTTTTGTGTCCTGTGTTGAGCCTACATGTGTAGAGGAAGCACTTGAGAATTCGGATTGGGTGAATGCCATGCATTAAGAATTGAACAACTTCACCCGCAATCAAGTGTGGACTCTAGAAGCAAAACCACAAGGTGCAAGAGTGATAGGAACAAAGTGGTTGTTCCGCAACAAGCAAGATGATCAAGGCCAAGTGGTTAGAAACAAGGCAAGGCTAGTTGCAAAGGGGTTCTCCCAAGTTGAAGGCTTAGATTTTGGGGAGACCTTTGCACTGGTTGTAAGACTAGATGCCATCCGTATCTCCCTTTCATATGCATCACACCATGACATGAAACTATATCAAATAGATGTGAAAAGTGTATTCTTAAATGTCTTCATAAATGAACTAGTCTATGTTAACCAACCTCCCAGTTTTGAAGACCCTAGATTTTAGGTTGTCCAAGGCGCTATATGGGCTCAAGAAAGCCCCTAGAGCTTGGTATGAGCGTCTTCGAGATTTCCTCTTCAAGAAGGGATTCACTATTAGGAAGGTTGATACAATACTATTCACCAAGAAGAAAGATGGAGATATCTTCATTTGTCAAGTATATGTTGATGACATTATATTTGGCTTGACAAATGAAGATCATTGCAAGGAATTTGGTGACTTGATGTCGAAGGAATTTGAGATGTACATGATTGGAGAGCTTACTTTCTTCCTTGGTTTTCATGTGAAGCAATTAAGAGATGGCACATTTGTATCTCAAGAGAAGTATACTGATGATGTGCTCAAGAAGTTCAAGATGGAGGATTGTAAGCCAATCAAGACACCAATGCCAACAAATGGACACCTTGACCTAGATGAGGGAGGTAAACCGATTGATCAAACTCTCTATCATTCTATGATTGGTAGCTTGTTGTATCTTACCACATCTAGGCCCGATATCATGTTTAGTGTATGTATGTGTACTACATTTCAAGCAAAACCTAAGGAATCACACCTAAGTGTCGTAAAAAGAATCCTTAGATACATAAAGCACACCCCAAGCAATGGCCTTTGGTATCCCAAAGGAGCTACTTTTCAACTAGTGGGCTATTCCAATTCTTATTATGCCAGTTGCAAAATTGATAGGAAGAGTACCTCCGGAGGTTGCCATTTTCTTGGTAGATCACTTGTGTCATGGTCATGTAAGAAACAAAATAGTGTGGCTTTGTCTACCGCGGAAGCGGAATACATAGCCGCCGGAGCTTGTTGTGCACAAATCTTATACATGAAACAAACTCTTCTGGACTATGGCATAGAACTTAAAAGTGTACACTTCTTTGTGATAATGAGAGTGCGGTAAAACTTGTAAACAACCCTATTCAACACTCTCGCACCAAGCACATAGATATTCGCCATCACTTTCTAAGGGATCATGTTTCAAAGAAAGATATATCACTAGAAGGTGTTAGAAGTGAAGATCAATTGGTGGATATCTTCACAAAACCTCTTGATGAAACAACCTTTTGTAGGCTGAGAAATGAACTAAATGTGCTTGATCTAAGTAACTTCACTAAAAGATGATCTTGTGTTGATAACTTGCATTCATTGTATTATATGTCACGCTTAAATTATGTATGTGCACATAGGCTTGTCTAACGTGGTTAAGATAACCGCCCTCCAAGCGTGTGAAAAAGCTTAATCACGGTTTAAACTTGACAAGCAACTAGATTCAAATTCAAGTATTGCATTGCATATGCATGTTTGTTGCTTGATCATTCTTTTTCGGTTAAGTTTTGAGCATCCGCTAAGTTCGTCCACTTTAGGGGGAGCATTCCTCGCTCAAGTTGTCACTATACCCCTACTAGTGGCCTTATGGTGCTCCTCGCCTGTTGATGTTTTACCACCGATAGCCTGCCATGGGGTTACCCAAGATAGTTGTTCGTGCCTCGGCAAATAGTGAAGCCTTGGTGGTTGGACGCGTAGGAACACACGGTTTATAAGGGTTCAGGTCCTTGATACAGTCGAGTAATAGCCCTACGTCTAGTTAGGTCGCTTCTTATTGCTTTGATCTCATAATACAAGGTGTTGCGGGTCGCTCTACGTATCGGGTGTTACGTAGTATGTCGAGATGTTTTTGGGTGGTAGCCTCATCAGCCCTTTATAGTCCAAGGACTGACCGAGGGTTGCTTCTAGTTCTACTTGGTTACAGACTTAGAATCCTAAGCTACGCTTCGGTCTTGCTATCGTATCCGAGTAGAATCCGGGTTTGCGTGCTTACCTTCCTTCGTGGGCCGTGCGATTGAGGCCCAAAGCTCCGGTGGGCCTGTGACACTCTGTGTCAAGCTTTGCATTAGGATCATCGTTAGCCTAAGCATAAAGCATAATCAATTGCACTTCCATGCATTGAATATGTCATGTTTTCATGTGTGTTTTAAATATCTGAAACTGGGGTTGAATAGGAGTTGTATGTTTTTGCCTTGTGCAAACCTAAGTAATATTTTTGCTAAATCTATAATAATATTTAGATCACTTTTCATGTTAACACCCTAACCTGTTTAAGCTTGGTTTATAAATGAAAAATCAAAGTGTTTAATTCCTAATATGAGTTAAATCGGTTTTAAACTTATGTGCATTAACATAATAGTTTTCAGAAAATATGACCTACATGAAAAATATAGAGTATATTATTGAAGAACTTTGGTTTAAGCAGCAAGTTCAAATTTGGAGTTTTTGAAAAACATTCAGTTTGAAACAAATAAAAGAAAATGGAAAAAGGGAAAAGAAATCTGGAATGGGCTGAGTCGACCATTCGGCCCACTCGCTCGAGCCGGCCCGCTCGCGCTCTCCTGCATGCTCGCTCACGCCGGCCGCACCCGCACGTGTAGCGCACGTGCCCTGCACGCACAGCTCACTCGAGCGCACCAGCGCCCGGCACAGGCCGCGCCGTACGCTGGCGTTGCTGCCGCGTGGCCACAGATGCCTGCCGACCTACGCCGAACACGCCACGCCGCGCCACTCACCTCGCGCCACTCGCTGACACCCTACACCGGCCATTCACTCGCCCACTCACCGTCTCTGCTCGCACAAAGCGCCGCGCCGCGCGCTGCACCGTCGCGTCGCCATTAAGCTGTCGCAGTGCTATTTTCGGCTAGCCGCTCGCCCCATCACAGTCACACTCGATCGCGCATCCGCTCTAACGGCACGTCGACCAAGTCGCACTCTGCCCCGCGCGCTGCCGCCTCTGCCCCGCGCGCTGCAGACGCACTGTGTCACTGCCACCGTCGCGCCATCGCGTCCTGGCCCCTACCGGCCACGCCGGTCAGCCATAATCGCGCCCAAGGGTGCGCCTACCCCCCTCGACCTCCCGCACCCGCAAACGCACACGCTCTCACTCTCCCGCGCTCGCATTCGCACTGCCCCGCTTGCTATCGCCCGCTCTCCTCTCACTCTCGCCACGCCAGAGCACAGCGCACCCGCAAACACTCCCTTCAACGCCTCACCACCATCCGCGCTCCTCTGCTCGATCCATCTCGCCCATCGCTTCACCTTCACGTCGCACACGCCACGCTCGCCCAAGCTCCGACAGTCGAGCATTGCTCAGCGCCGGAACACCACCGTTGTTCCTCGGCCCTAAGTCACCACCACAAGCACCGCGCCGCGTTCCCTCTCCTCCGACCCGCCTCCGTCGCCTCCATCTTCGTGGCAGCATCGCCCTCACCTAGCAAGGTGAGAACACCACACTGCTTACCTTATCCTGCCTTGAATCGCCGCGTCACGCGCACCGTGCGCCATGGCTGCCGCCGCAGAGTTCGCACGTGGCTGGACCTCCTCAGAGCTCCTGCGGCCCAACCAACACTTGCGCTGCACTCACCGCATCATCGTGGTGCTCACGCACCTGTTTGCCGAGCCGAACGCCGCCGGCAACGGCTTCACCACGTCGCACCGCCACGTTGTGCTGCCACCGCATGCCGCCGGCCACTTACATGGTCACGCTGGTTCAACCAAGCATCCCAGTTGCTTCGTGACGTCACCACGAGCACGTCAAGCACCGCACCACCGCTGACGAGGTCACCGCCGGCGAGAAAACGCCGGTCAGCGCCGGTGCTCTGCCCTGGCTCGCTGCCAAGTGGGCCAGTGTTGACCGTGGGCCCTGCCTGTCAGCTCGGCATCCCACGCGCACTGGGCCGAGCCCAACACTGTTCGCCTTGGGCCCAATCCGGAAATGCTTTTCCTTTTATTCATTTTCAGTAATTATATCTATGCTTGTTTATTTAATATCTGGAGTTTAGTAAACCCTAAAATGATGAAATAAATTTTGTTAGACTCTATAAATGAAGATCTTTCTGTTAAAAATATGAAAGTAATTTTTGGAGAATGTCTTCAGTACTAATATTTAAATAGTTCTTTTCTGCATTTATCAAAGTAAAATGTGTTCCTGCATGTTTTGACCAAATAAAAATGTGAGGTTTTTATGCTAGCTTTTTCATCCCGTGTAGAAGCTAGGAAAAATATGAGTTGCCATGTTTCTATGTAGAATTTATTTGTTATCTATTAAAATGTGTTTCTGTTGCTTTCTTAGTTAAATTCCTGTGGTAAATCTATGCTTAGATAAATCATGAACCTTTTTGAGTAGTCTATGTATGTCTTGCCCTGTCTAGGAAAAATATAAAATGTGATAGGTTTTATGGCAGAAAAGATACTTGTAGTTCAAGTGTTCTTTTCTAAGGTTTTCTTTGGAAAATCATATAGAAAATAACCTGGTAGTGTTGATCATGGAACTTTCTTGATAAATATTTTTCTAAGCAAAGAACCTGTTAAAAATAAGATATAGCATGTTTCACCCTGTTAGCCAGTAGGTCTAGTTCAAAGTGCTTTTTCTGCATTTAAATTCATCTTTTTGTATCTGCTAACTGGTAGCTTTGCTATGGGTGAATTTTATACAGTAGTATCCTTTAAGCATGCTCTGTCCCCTGTAATTTTTATAGATTTTTCTGAGTTGTTTATAATAGGCTTGCTGTGTAAAGTGGAACTAGAATGAATAATAGGTTAACTCTAAAAGCAATCTTTGAGTGATTAAATCTTGTTCAAGCATCATCCCTACACCATCAAGTTTACTTATATACATTGCAACCATTCAGGATCAGTAGAGGAACACCAGGTGCCACTTCCAGAAGTAGAAGTCCAGGTGGTGCAAGAGCTGAACGAGGAGTTCCCAGAATCAGAAACTAACCTCCCCGAGTGCCCTGACCATCAGCCCTCTACCTTCACTCAAGGCAAGCCCCGAAGCATCTTTAAGCCTCCCAGTATTTACAATTAATCTACTTGAGTATTTTATACTGTGATGTATTAGGTGATAGGAGTTGACTGAATCCTAATTGCTGCATTACCTTCCTTGATTATTGTTTTACCTACCTTGTTAACATGTTAAATAAAAGTAAAAGCAACCGCTTAGCCTGCTTAGAATAAATGGTTACATTTATATTTATGTTCGTATTATCCCATGGGGATAGTACCGATCACGGTTGGCTATATTTGCTATCGTGGAAAGAACCAATGGTAGTAATGAAATGTTGTCAACTGGAAGGCAAGGGCACCGAGTGGTTTAGACTTGGGGCAGTCCGTCCGTTGGATCGTATAGCTTTGTATACGATGGTGGCCCTCTTACATCTTTGAATGCGCCCTTTCACATAGGGGTCGTTGCGAGTATCGACCCCGAAGCCGAGTAAACACTGTCCCGGCCGACTCTCAGTCTACTGTTAGCACCCTCTAGTTTGTAGATACGACTTGCCCCGTGGTGGCCAACTGATTTCTACAATTGGGTGGACCAATTTGAGCTCGCGACGTTACTACCTGGACAGTGTTGAGCGGTAACCCAATGCATGGACCCGACGGGGGAAGTGTGGGCGTGTGTTAAAGGTAATCTTGCCAGCTGGTTGTATATCGATTCGAGTCGCCGCCTCCCACCGGATAGTGGGGGATTATGCTGAACTTCACCACGGTTCAACTCCATGTGACATCGTAATGGTTCTACTAAAATATTGATGAAGGAATGGGATATATTATTATTATATTGTTTGCTTAGATCAAGTGTGTGCTCTAGTACAGGTGCAAAACCTAGAGATAAATAATAGGATGGAAAATGGCTTCTCTCTAATATTAAGTTATTTTATCTTTCTCGCGTTTCCGCAAAAGCAAAGTTATCCAGATCCCCATAAATAGCCATGCATATTCTTGGAGTCTTTCTTTTTAGTTAGACGGGTAAGTCTAGCTGAGTACATTCCCATACTCAGGGTTTATCCCGTTTGTTGCAAATGACAAAGTATACTTTGGCTATTGTAAGCATTGTCTCTATCCTGTCGAAGGAGAAGAGGAGTAGGCTTTGGGCAAGGTCTTCTGCGAGCTCATCTTTTGTTGTTGTCGGACATGATCTCGTTGGCGCCCCTATCTATTAATGGTATTAGTGTGGAGTAAAACTTTGGGTTCGAGTTTCAAAGCAATGTTTCATTTGGCCACGTGTGTTGTGGCGTGAGTACTACTTTATTTGGATCAAAGTGTTGTAATAACTTTATTTTGTACTTCCAGTACTTTCGTTTAAATTGTTGGTTCGTTCGAATGTGCATACCTGAGTTTGTGCGATCTTGGTCGGAGATACGATTGTTAGAAATCCTTCGAGATTTCTGGACTACCGGGATTATATGAGCTCAAGTGCTTTAAGTGGCAGTTAAATCGGCTACTTTGGTACTTGATCTCTTATAATTTGGACGGTTCTGCCACAACTGGTATCAAAGCCGAGTTCAGGTATCCTCATTCGTTTGAGCAACTTTTAAACAAAATGGGTATTTCAAAAATATTTTATAAACAAAGTTTGAAAACTTAGGGTGCCAGAGTCTAGTCCTTAGCCCTATACTAGGAAATTAGGTGGCTTAGGAATACTAATTTGGTTCAGGGTTTTGCTCATGCTAGATCTTTAAAAAGTGTCGGGGTGAATAATACAAGTTTCAAAATATTGCATTGCAAACTATTTGTGAGATGTGAGAGTAGACCCTCCAACCGTTGGTCTAGGGAAGTGATATGGTTACTTAAAGATATGTGAGCTTTTACGCAAACATATCTGAGAAGTATGAAATGCTGGGTGGGTTTTCCGAGCTTGATGCATAAGGTTTTGGTATCTAACTGATGCATACTTAGTGCTTATCAGGAAGTGCCCGGTGATTTTTCTGCATCGGGTTTTGTTCTTTTGGGCTGAAATGAATTTTCTGCAGGTACACTAACTATGTATCCATGTAAAATGAATAATTGCATAATGAGAGATCGTCTTGCCACCGACTAGAACGTTAGGACTTACAAGTCATTCTAGTTGAGTGCGAACGTAATTACGATCAAGCATCATGTTTATATTCTTGTACCATGTATCATACCTCCCCTTAAATTGTAATTGTTCCATTTCGATAAAATGCACCAACTTAATATCTGTCTCATGAGAGTTCGAAACCCCTTTTTCTACAGATGCCTCGCACACGTCTGATCGCCAGGAAGGCAACCGGAGGAGCAGGAGTTCCTCGTTACCCATTGGCTAGGAAGATGACCAAGGGAAAGTTCTTGACGTACTTTGGGCTGCCGACTATCCTTTGGCGGGTTTTGCACGCCATTGGGTATCCCGAGGGCAGGAAGCCCAAGTACTCTTGGCAGAAGCAGCAGTATGGTCAGGATTCTATGGTCCATGTGCAGGTCAAGGTACGAGCTTTGGAAGGCAGGCCGGACTGGTCAGGAAGGACCATCATCACCAAGGGAGCTGGTGCTAAGGATGGTGCCAACAGGGCAACATACTTGGTGCTGAAGGATATCATCGCCTGTTTTCCCGGGGACCTTGCAGCAGCTTGGCCTGGAGTGTTTCCCCGTGGATAGGCTTTTCCGGTGGATTGGACACAGGCCGTGGAGACAACACTGACAGGAGATGAGGAGGAGCTTTTCTACTGCGAGACTCCAGCCACGAGTACCACTGGCGCGCTGCTTGGCACTTGTGAGAGTTTGGAGTGCAGTCTTGCAGATGTGGCGGAGATCCACAACGCCACTCTTGAGAGCAAGATTCAGTTGCAGTAGGAGTTTGAGACAGCCGTCGCACACCTTCAGGTAGAGTTGGCTCAGATGACTCTAGAGCGCGACCAGGCCCGGACTAGGGTGGAGGAGGAGATCACTGCTCGCGTGGTTGGTGAGCAGTTACTCCTAGAGGCCACCAACTCCAGGAATGAAGCTTGGACCGAGTCAGAAGGCTTGCAAGAGAGAGTTGAAGAGTTAGAGGGGCACCTCAACGAGCAGTAGGAGTACATCAACATCCTGCACGAAGCTTTCCACGCCCTTCACCACGAGCAGGCAGCAGTAGCCGAAGCACCTGCACCTGAGGAGCCCGAGCCATAGGACGGAGTGATCCTTGGTCCCGACCCACCAGAGGAGGACTTGGCTCCGAACGAGACCTTCGCCGATGAGCCCTACTTCGACACCAATGGAGAGCACTACTACTCCGACGGCAACTGAGCGCTAGATTAGGAGTTTGATCTTTCATGCTAAGAGCTTTTGTATCATGTTGTTTAAGACTATGTTTGATTTGGATCTTCGTTGTGTGTAAGCCGAATTTGGAATTAAGTCCAGACGTTGTCCTGGCAAAGGATATGGAATGTTATTTGTATGCTTATGACGAGTAATTAATTTTGTGATGTTATGTGGAAAGATAAGTAATTATATCTTGTTGTGTGCTTAATATTATATTTTGTACAACACGGTATTTATTCATTATTCAATATAACATCATCTAATTGTTGCTTGTTAATGGGATATACAGATGCCGGCTAACACTCGTCGCAGCACTCAAGGTGATGGAGAGGTAGCCAGGGAGGACCTACCACCACCACCACCACCTCCGCTCACACCGGAAGCGTTCTTTGGCCAGTTCTTGGGCAGCCAAAGGAGTGTGGAGGAGACGCAGCGCCAGATGAATGAGACCTTGCGCAACATCGCCGCCAACACGGCTCAGCAGCACAGGCAGCAGCAAGGGGCCATGCCTAATCAGTACAGCTCCTATAAGGATTTCATGGACACCCGCCCTCTGATCTTGAAGGAAGCTACTGAACTGCTGGAGGTAGACGAATGGTTGCACTCCATGACACAAAAGTTCCGACTTCTGCGCCTGACCGAGGAGCTGAAAGCGGAGTATGCTGCGCATAGGCTGGAAGGACCGGCAAGTATGTGGTGGTCACAATACTGCGATAACTTGCCTGCTGGTACTGCGGTCACATGGGATAGGTTCTCCACTGCTATGCGCCGTCACTACATCCCAAATGGAGTGATGGAGATGAAGCTCACTAAGTTCATGAGACTTGCTCAAGGTACCAGGTCAGTGACAGAGTACCTCTCCAGCTTCAACCGGTTGGCTCGCTATGCCACTGACTTCGTCAACACCGACGCTAAGAATATTGCAAGCTTCAAGAGGGGCATGAATGCAACCCTCCTATCCAAGATGGGAAACAATTACCATACCACGTTCAGCGACTTCATCAGTGACTATCTGAACCAAGAAGCCAATGACAACAGGTTGCTGGCTGAGACCCATCGTCGAGTCCTAGAAGGAGGATCCCACCAGAACAGGAGTCCTAATGCTTCAAGGCCAGCGTATCGTCCACCACAGGCTGGTGGACGGTTCCGACCACCTCAAGGGAAGATGACCAATGCGTGTAATCGTCCCGCTTACCAGAGGCCTTTCACTGCACCTCTGCCGTAGAATAAGGACAAAGCTAGAGGATCCGGAGCTGGAGGGCAGAAGACGCCCTATGTGGTGGGACCATGTTACAATTGTGGTCAAACGGGGCACCTCGCACAGGGATCCGGAGCCCAGGAAGTAGTTCAACCAACAACAGAAGCCTCGCACAGGGAACGTCCACCACACCACCTTGGAGGAAGTGCCGGAAGGAGAACCCGTCATAGTTGGTACGTTCCTTGTAAATCAATGTCCTGCAGTTATCTTGTTTGATTCTGGAGCATCGCATTCATTCATTAGTGGGAACTTCGTGTTGTGGAGTCAGCAGAAGGTGGTAGAATTCGAAAAGGAATATCAGATTAGTGTAGCTAGAGCTATACTATATACTCGTAAAATGGTAAAGGATGTAGAAATTACGATGGGGACGACATCGGTTAATGTCAGTCTCATTGTAATACCTAAGCTAGGTCTGGATGTCATTCTTGGAATGGAGTGGATGAAGGTTTGGAAAGTGCATCTAGATATAGCCCAACGTGCAATATCTATCACAAACCCCCAGAATGGAGCCACTTTTGGAATCCTCTTACCTAAGAATCCGAATCAGTTGGGAGTCATGTTTGCTATCACTGCAGAGTTGTTGAATAAGATCCCTGTAGTCTGTGAGTTTCCGGACGTGTTTCCTGACAATCTTCTGGGATTGCCCCTAGACAGAGATGTCGAGTTTGCTATAGAGTTGGCTTCCGGAACAGCACCTATATCCAGAAGACCATATAGGATGTCACCCAACGAGTTAGTAGAACTTAAGAAACAACTCTATGAGTTGCTGGAAAAGGGTTTGATCCATCCAAGTTGTTCACCTTGGGGATGTCCTGCCATCTTTGTGAAAAAGAAGGATAAGACCTTAAGAATGTGCGTGGACTATCGCCCTCTCAATGCGGTTACCATCAAAAAGAAATATCCGTTGCCGCGGATTGATTTGTTGTTTGATTAGTTGTCTAAAGCTAAAGTGTTCTCTAAGATAGACTTACGGTCTGGTTACCATCAGATTAAGATCAGAAAAGACGATGTACCCAAGACCACTTTCTCCACGAGATACGGTCTCTTTGAATATCTAGTGATGTCCTTTGGGTTGACAAATGCGCCTACGCATTTTATGTACTTGATGAACTCGGTGTTCATGCAAGAGTTGGACAAGTTTGTAGTGGTTTTCATCGATGACATCCTAGTATATTCGGAAAACGAGAAAGACCACGCAGAACACTTGAGAATAGTGTTGAAACGGCTAAGGGAACATAAGCTTTATGCTAAGTTTAGCAAGTGTGAGTTTTGGTTAACCAAAGTGCCTTTTCTGGGTCATATCTTGTCAGTAGAGGGTATCTCAGTGGAGCCCTCAAAAGTGCAAGAAGTCATGAATTGGAAAGCACCCGTTAATGTGCATGAAATTCGCAGCTTTTTAGGATTGGCCGGGTACTACCGTTGTTTTATTCCGGACTTTTCTAAGATAGATAAACCAATGACATAGTTAACTCAGAAAAACAAGAAGTTTGAATGGGGCCTAGAATGTGAAATAGCGTTCCGTACCTTGCAGACACTGTTAACGACTGCACAACCCAATCTGGAGGAACCTTTTGATGTGTTTTGTGATGCGTCAACCATTGGTTTGGGATGTGTGTTGATGCAAAATGGAAGAGTCATTGCTTATGCCTCACGACAACTTCGAACTCATGTCACACCCGGTTTTCCGAAGAATACCGAATGCTAACCATATGTGTGCCCAGGATGTCCACACGCTACACATAGTAACAAAATGGAGATTATCAAAGACAATGGTTTATTATATATCGAAACATAGCTTAAAAAGACTTACATCTATATCAAAGCATCATGGAAACTATTCTTAGACTTCTGTCTTTGGGTCTCCATACTCCACAGGGACGGTTGACTGGGGGAGAACTTGCCTAGCTCTCTTGGAACTCCAAAAGAAACTCTTCACTTGCAACACCGGCTGGTACCCATCCGGGATTTTTATACAAAGGTGGTGACAACAAGCGTCACCTCACCAAGCTCAACAAGTATATCTATGGGGATGCAATCTCAAAAGGCTGACTCTGGTTTAAGTGATAAACAATTTTAGTTGGTCAAGTTTTATTAATACATAACATATAAAAACATAGGTTTAACCCCATTCCCATGATTAAGCAGGTAGCATCAATATTCCATCTCATCATCATCTCCATTTGTAAAAACAGGTAATATAATTGGAAAGATCCAGACCGCTCGTATCCGTGAGCACGACTATCATGATAGATTTTAGAACTCTGCAGAGTTTGTACAACTTTACCCTTGAGTCGTGTTACCCCTTTGCCCGAGATTGCAAGACTCTTAGCTCACTACCAAGGTAAGCCGACAGGGTTCACTACGAAGTCTTACACCAGCCACTCTAACAAGTCAGTAGCCACGCGAATGGGGCCCTCCTTCGAGGCGGCTCTCTAAAAAGGCCGCAGCCTCCAAGGCACATCAAGACAGGCAAGAGAACCATTCTTAACTCAAAGCGCCCCTCTGCGCTATGAGTTTGTAACTACTAACAAGCTAGAGAAAACTAGCTTTATGCCTAAGATCAGAGCCATGTAATCCTCAAGGTTGTACTGACTTCCTGGATTTTCTGTCCCAAATACAAACCTTATAGAGAGGTACTGGAGCATATGGGAATAAAAAGCATCTCGAGCCCCCTCCTTGTCAAGTTTTAGTAAAAACATTATCATTTCAGCCATGAGTCCATCCTTCCATTATCCAAGTTTCATAACGTAAAGTTGAGCATAGCATAGCTATACAAATAAACTTAATCATGCATAAACACCCCATAGGTAACAAGGATGTGTGGTACAAGTATTTCAGGGGATACCACTAGGGTTTGAGTAAAATAGACACATGCATATGAATTACAAGTGAATTGAGTTTGCTAGGTAACAAGGAAACCATAGGCTATACTTGCCTCCAAAAGCTTTCCAAACTCTTGAACTTTTCCTTCTGCTGGATCATCCTTGAATAGCTCCACTTCTAACGACGGAAAACAACTTGAACAAGCATCACATTTGAACCTAAGAACAAAACACCAAGCATTAAAATAGGACATAAAGGTTTTGAAAAGGTAGGGCTTGTACTACTAACGTATGAGCGCAAAAACACTAACCAAAATGGGAGCCACGATCAAAAGATGTGAGAATTGGAAGATACGCATGGAAATGATTGGATTCGAATGATCAAGATGGAGTTTGGACTAGCATAAACATATCCATCAGAACAAAAAGGATTGGATATGCAAATATGTACTTTGGAACATATCATGATCAAACAATGCAATAAGTTGGATGATAGATCAAAGGGAAACACGATTGTAGTGATTTGTGAATCAGTTGAGCGTAACTGGTGGCGGATAGCGGTGGTATGATGATCAATTGCAAGGTTATAAAAGAGACAAAAGGTGATGCATTATTTGTGGTTCCTAGGTACTATATGAATCATGTGGGGACAAAAGGATGTGATGTTGCAACCATCGGATAGCTAGGGAACAAGATTACAAAATTACATTGTTCGATTGTTGGCATGACAAGAGCAATGGCATGGTGATGTTTATAACACCAATGTTGTAGTTCATATGTCAAAGGAAACTTGCAGATATGTGTACAAGTATATCATATATATTGTGGTTGAATGGCTTGACCACCATAGCGGTGAATCAACGGGAACGCTCATGCCAACCGGCATCAGCGCGGCTGCAGGACAGCAGGACAGTAAGCACAAGATAGGAACATAACTCTTTCACATTTAACCCTATGACCTTGAAACTTTGCAGAGACATGTGAAAGTATATATAAGATATTGTAGCCAAAGGGTGCATCCATGCGGTCAATGGATCAACGGGAACACGATTGACAAAAACAGGTGGTCTGCTGTTGGCCAGCAGGGGTAACAGAGACATCAAACACTATATCTCAGTCATATAAGATTGCATAGCCAAACCAATTGGTGGGATAATGTGTAGGGATGTTATGAACATGTAAAAAAAAGGAATTCGTGATTTCGATAGTGGATTGGTGGGGAACACCAAAACAACTCAGTGCTGCAAAACTGTCCAAACAGCAGGAACAGTGGCACGGGAATGATCATATATTGAATTTCACAAGTCCTATGACCAAACCAATTTACCGAGGCGTGTTCAAGGATGTAAAAAACAACTCCACCAAAGGGTTTCTTCACTGGAGTCATGAAACAGCGGGGAACGCCAAATCCCTCAACAACAGCAATTCTGTCCCTGTTGACAGCAACACCTACAACGGGTAAACATCGCGGGGGATCAATCAAATGTCATCCAAGGTGCATGAATTTTGTAGGGGAACATGAAAACAGTATGTGGAAGATGATGGAGTGTTCTCACCATGGGTAAGTGAGAGGATTACCAAGGGGATGCGCTGCCACGGCCGGGGACGACGATTCGGTGCGGTGGAGCGCCGTTCTTGTGTTCCGGTTGATTGGGGACGCCATGGGGGAGGAGGAGGAGGTGCTGCGGTGTCTCTCTTCTGTTCTTGGCGTGGGAGAGGAAGGTGGAGGCGTGGGAAACTTAAGGGGAGACGTGAGGGGGTTGGGAGATAAAGGGGTAAGGTTGGGAGGTGAAGGGGTGGGAGGCAAAGGGTCATGAGTTGATATTATCCTTGCCTTTTGATTATTTTTGTGCAAAAAGGAGAGGGGCCTAGGGGTTGACGTGGGAGAGGGGAGAGGAAGAGTTAGAGGTCTGGTTGGGCTTGGTCTTGGTCTACAAGGAAGAGGAGGATGGTTGGTCTTTGATCCGAGGCGAGAGCAAATGAAAGATTTGGACCGGGTTTGGCCCGAAGCGATGTTGGAAGGTGGAAAGATTTGGACTTGAACCATTAGCATAAGAGAGATATATAGGGTATGGTTTACTAATGGACTAAGAATATGAAGTTCTCCCAAGACAAGAGAAGATGGAAGGCAAGATGTTGGGCTCGGCCCTATAAATTCTCAGAAAGACCAGATTAGGATTTTACGGAAACTTAGGTCAAAAGGTGAGATCAAGGTCATATAGTTTTCAAGGATGGTTCAAAAACAAGTTGACTTTGATTAATAGGAGAAAAGGCGGTGAGGAAAGATCATCCCATGTGGATGTTGCCCAAGGCAAAGAATGCACAAAAAGTTAGAATTGAGATTAACATTAATACGAGACATGTGATTGATTTGACTTGAACAAAGTGATGGTGGCATTGAGAGAGAGAAAGGTACAATGATTGGTCATATAACATAGACTCGAGATTTGGATAAGTCTTAACAAAAAAGAATTAGGAGATCAAATATAAGGAAGATAAAGAAAAGATAAAAAGAGAGCAAAACAAGATATGACTAGAGAGAGTTTTGACAACATGACAAATAGAAGATCCATCAAGGTTTTTGGAACAAGGATCAAGGTATATGGTTTCCAAGGACTTCACCAAGGATTTGGAGGTCATGAAAACTTGGTCAAAGATCAAGTGAGGTTTTGTTTTAGTTCAAACCCTAGGCGCATTTGAAAACTTTAAATTCATTTTTCATACATAAACACTATGCAAAGGCATGAAATGCATCAAACCATTAAATTAGATTCTTAAAACTTTTTGGAAACTCACATTTTCCACTATTTAAATTATCAACAACTAAATAAATGATTGAAAATTTTAGTAAATATTGAAATCATTGATTGTCTTTTATGTTTTCTAAGGCACATCCCAAAATAGAAATTTTGGGGTGTGACAAACTACCCCCCTTAGGCTTCCTTTGGGAGCATGGGCTAGCTCAACCCAGGGAACAACAGCCCCTCGGGGGGATTTTTATGGACAGTCACATCCCCCTCCATGCCAGGGGAGATGAACCCTGTCCCCCTGTGTTGTTTGGAAGCAGGGCAGGGGAGATCACCATGTTGCTGCTCTTTGGTCCCAGGGAAGGTATTATACTATTGCGCAGCCAAAAGACAGGGGATAAAGCATCGATATACAGAGTGTTTCTACTATCCAGTGATAGAAGGCTAATAATTCATCGACATGGACTTAAAAAATTCACATAGAAAATTACCGAAATTAAAAAAAATGAAAATTCAAAGACATGAGAAACATAAAAAAATCATTTAATTTAGAAAATAAATACATGCTCTATATCATCACTAGCACTTAAATAAGTAGCCAAAAACGTAATGCTCCACACAGAACTTGGCTCTGAACATAGGTTTCAACATGACGTTCTTAAGTTTTTGTATGAATAATGAACCAACTCAAACAGAGATGTGCAAGATTGTCCTCCTGAAGCCAACTCAAATATGTTTCAACATAGTATTACTTCTGAAGCCAACTGAAATCAAACAAACAAGTTTATTAAGGAGACACATCATGCGCCATCACAATATGTAATTAACAACTAGCATGTTCATCAAAATAAATGAGCTATGAATACAATGTTGACCCAGTATTGTCCTCCTCCTTTTGGGTGTTGGCTAACTCCATCTCTAATTTTCCTGCACCATAACAGCACACCTCAGTGCTTACTGCTTAGGATACACATATGATCTTAGACTCTTTATAGAAATTGAAATTCCGTAGAAGTGGAACACCTGGTCATTTTCTAACACTACACCAGGTCATCTTCTAACTATGAAACTGTCTTAGCTCCTTTGAAGTTAAATCTTAGTATATAGGTTCAATAAACATGATGTAATGCTACAAGAGGAGAAAGCAAACATACCTTCGATTTTTTTTCATCTAACATGAAAAGCTCATCGTCCTCTGCTTCCTCATCTAACATGAGCTGCCTAACATCCTCCTCCTAAGAATCCATTATCTATTATATATGGATAATATTATTAACTAGGATATAATATAATTAAAACTTCATCAAACAGAATATTCTACTATATAGGCAGCTAGCAGCCTTTTACTGCCAACATTAATCATTTCAGAGATTACTTTAGTGGTAACTATAGGTAAAGCTATTGGCATTATGGCAATAAATAGCAACAGCTTCTTGTCCTAAATGTAATCAAGTGCTTATAATATACTACCTTCTATTAGTCAAACTATAAATTGTTTAACCTAGAATTAGTCAAACTATAATATGCTAGATCAGACATGCCTACTCCAGGAAAGAAGCTTTTCAAGTGAAGTCTAAGCCTTGTGCAAGATTGAAACACTTTAGAATAACAGAAAATTTCTAGCTATCATCAGAATGTATATATGAACACTGCACCTCAAGTATCATAATATATATGTGAGATTGAAATAAAACCAAACAATGGCTGCACAACTATAGTAAACTTAAATGAAATCCCCAAAGAGTCTTCAGAACATCAATGGCTGCACAACTTAATAAACAATGGCTGCTCAAACGAAATTTCAACTAGCATCTAGCCTCAGTAGTAATTGATGACCTCTCATCGGCTATATACATTAATAGCCTCTAGGCCTCACTATTCCATAAGAAATTCTAATAGAATATAGAAGCATGGAGCATACAGTCAAATAATCAGTGTAATATAAAATCCATACATATATAAACTAACTGCTCAGTACAGCCCCTGAGTGCTTACCACAGCTAGACAACCTCAGTGGAGACGAGTGTGCTAATGATGGTGCCAATCCCAGTGCCACAGAACAGCCCTCTCTCCATGATCAGCCAGATCTACTTGCCAATCATCAATTCCAGGAACAAACCAGCTGCTGCATACAGGTATTCACCCAATGTTTTTTTCAGATTAGTTTTGCACATTTAACATACAAAGATATTTGCTTCAGAACAAAGTAGAAGTGAAGTTGGTACATAAAGAGAGAAAATATAAATGGCTACAAGCCTACCATTTGTTCTACTTTATAGATCCCTTTGAGTATTTTATGTGACTTCTTAGTTGTCATGTTACTAACTTTTCCATTAACTTTTAGTTAAATGGATGGACATCCATGAAAGCATAGTCTTTGATACGTTGTATCTTTTAGTCAGATGCAGCTGTTCATCCTGAGAAATCCATTTGCCAGGGGCCTCTATGGTGTAGATATCATGCTTGATAACAGATTCAAACCAAAGATTTCGAGGTCCATCTCAAGGACTTATTGTTTACCGCCCTCCCCCTAAATGCACATAGAGGGGTTGTTGCTCGTTTTTTGCCAATTTATTTTCTGAATGAAAGCAAGCATCGAAGCTAGACACTTGAGTAAATATCACAACTTAACCGTGGTGCACATACTGCTTGTTGGAAAGAGTAACTAATTTAACTCAATCATCACAAGGGTTAGTAAATCTAGTTCTTTTGGTGCATAGTAATTGTAAAAGTTGTGTACGTCAGGTACTAGGCAGAGACACAACAATGGTTCTCCTTTTGGGCACTGATTGGAATGGCTAATAACCAAATAGTTAGCTAGATTCCGCTAACCAGATCACATCAATTGAGCTTGAGTAGGTCAAAATAGTAGTGCACCTACTAATAACTGGTATTATTTCGTCCTCGTTTGGGAGCCGTGATAATGCAGGAAGTCCGATGAGCCTAGGACGATACACGATAGTCATGAATCGGATCTAGAATAGGAACTTGGACCGGATGTTGGAGCTAACCTGGAGTATGTAGATGTTGAAGCTTAGACGGAGGAGGTGGCGGCGGTCATGAGGCCAGCGACGGAGATGAGGAAGAAGTCAACCGAGGTGGCGGCGCTTGCGAGGCCAACGACGGGGAACAGGAAGAAGACGACGGAGGTGGGGGGTGAGGCGGCGGTGGGGGCAAGGAAGGCACCAGCGGTGGGGGCCGAGGACGGCGGCGGCGATGGCGGGAGAATGGCGTTGCGGCGCCTTCGTCTTATGCGTTACCCTCAGTCGGGGAAGAGACAGGGAAGAGCCGCCCGGACCCCTGCGTGCGGGATGAGCTGCCCCGTGGAAAAGGCAGGGTTCGGGTGAAGCTTCCCCCCGCGTGGGCTTCCAAATGCAGGGGAATTGTGGCCCGTGGCCAAATTCCGCGAGGGCTTCTCGCCCAGGGAAATCGCCGGGATACCCACGGGGAATGGGGCTTCCAAAGGAGGCCTTAAGAGGAATCTTGTCCCGAGATTCACTGTAGAAGCACTCAATACAAAGAACCAAATCATACATGGACATCATAACAAAACAATCACCATGCAAGAACACACTAACACTTACCTTAGCCTCATTGCTATCGTTATAGCGCTCGGGTGAAAACCTACTTCTATAGGGTATAGGATAGAACGATCTTGAAGTCTTCACTCTTCTTTAGGGTGGTGATTCTTCTTGTTGATGTAGAATCTTGAACTTCTCATGCATCTTCATGGTTCTTGGATAAACGAGGTGTTTTCGTTATAAATTAGTTTTATTTTCACAAAGCATCAAGGGAGAGGAAACCAAGATTAGTTTTTACCAAAATAAGTTTGTAAAAACGACCATTTCTAACTAGGCTGAGCGTCCTACAGTCAACACTGCTTTGATAACATTTGTCACACCCGGTTTTTCGAAGAATACCGAATGCTAACCATATGTGTGCCCAGGATGTCCTCACGCCACATATAGTAACAAAATGGAGATTATCAAAGACAATGCTTTATTATATATCGAAACATAGCTACAAAAAGACTTACATCTATATCAAAGTATCGTGGAAACTATCCTTAGACTTCTGTCTTTGGGTCTCCATACTCCACAGGGACGGTTGACTGGGGGAGAACTTGCCTAGCTCTCTTGGAACTCCAAAAGAAACTCTTCACTTGCAACACCAGCTGGTACCCATCCGGTATTTTTATACAAAGGTGGTGACAACAAGCGTCACCTCACCAAGCTCAACAAGTATATCTATGGGGATGCAATCTCAAAAGGCTGACTCTGGTTTAAGTGATAAACAATTTTAGTTGGTCAAGTTTTATTAATACATAACATATAAAAACATAGGTTTAACCCCATTCCCATGATTAAGCAGGTAGCATCAATATTCCATCTCATCATCATCTCCATTTGTAAAAACAGGTAATATAATTGGAAAGATCCAGACCGCTCGTATCCGTGAGCACGGCTATCATGATAGATTTTAGAACTCTGCAGAGTTTGTACAACTTTACCCTTGAGTCGTGTTACCCCTTTGCCCGAGATTGCAAGACTCTTAGCTCACTACCAAGGTAAGCCGGCAGGGTTCACTACGACGTCTTACACCAGCCACTCTAACAAGTCAGTAGCCACGCGAATGGGGCCCTCCTTCGAGGCGGCTCTCTAAAAAGGCCGCAGCCTCCAAGGCACATCAAGACAGGCAAGAGAACCATTCTTAACTCAAAGCGCCCCTCTGCGCTATGAGTTTGTAACTACTAACAAGCTAGAGAAAACTAGCTTTATGACTAAGATCAGAGTCATGTAATCCTCAAGGTTGTACTGACTTCCTGGGTTTTCTGTCCCAAATACGAACCTTATAGAGAGGTACTGGAGCATATGGGAATAAAAAGCATCTCGAGCCCCTCCTTGTCAAGTTTTAGTAAAAACATTATCATTTCAGCCATGAGTCCATCCTTCCATTATCCAAGTTTCATAACGTAAAGTTGAGCATAGCATAGCTATACAAATAAACTTAATCATGCATAAACACCCCATAGGTAACAAGGATGTGTGGTACAAGTATTTCAGGGGATACCACTAGGGTTTGAGTAAAATAGACACATGCATATGAATTACAAGTGAATTGAGTTTGCTAGGTAACAGGGAAACCATAGGCTATACTTGCCTCCAAAAGCTTTCCAAACTCTTGAACTTTTCCTTCTGCTGGATCATCCTTGAATAGCTCCACTTCTAACGACGAAAAACAACTTGAACACGCATCAAATTTGAACCTAAGAACAAAACACCAAGCATTAAAACAGGACATAAAGGTTTTGAAAAGGTAGGGCTTGTACTACTAACGTATGAGCGCAAAAACACTAACCAAAATGGGAGCCACGATCAAAAGATGTGAGAATTGGAAGATACGCATGGAAATGATTGGATTCGAATGATCAAGATGGAGTTTGGACTAGCATAAACATATCCATCAGAACAAAAAGGATTGAATATGCAAATATGTACTTTGGAACATATCATGATCAAACAATGCAATAAGTTGGATGATAGATCAAAGGGAAACACGATTGTAGTGATTTGTGAATCAGTTGAGCGTAACTGGTGGCGGATAGTGGTGGTATGATGATCAATTGCAAGGTTATAAAAGAGACAAAAGGTGATACATTATTTGTGGTTCCTAGGTACTGTATGAATCATGTGGTGACAAAAGGATGTGATGTTGCAAACATCGGATAGCTAGGGAACAAGATTACAAAATTACATTGTTCGATTGTTGGCATGACAAGAGCAATGGCATGGTGATGTTTATAACACCAATGTTGTAGTTCATATGTCAAAGGAAACTTACAGATATGTGTACAAGTATATCATATATATTGTGGTTGAATGGCTTGACCACCATAGCGGTGAATCAACGGGAACACTCATGCCAACCGGCATCAGCGCGGCTGCAGGACAGCAGGACAGTAAGCACAAGATAGGAACATAACTCTTTCACATTTAACCCTATGACCTTGAAACTTCGCAGAGACATGTGAAAGTATATATAAGATATTTTAGCCAAAGGGTGCATCCATGCGGTCAATGGATCAATGGGAACACGATTGACAAAAACAGGGTGGTCTGCTGTTGGCCAGCAGGGGTAACAGAGACATCAAACACTATATCTCAGTCATATAAGATTGCATAGCCAAACCAATTGGTGGGATAATGTGTAGGGATGTTATGAACATGTAAAAAAAAGGAATTCGTGATTTCGATAGTGGATTGGTGGGGAACACCAAAACAACTCAGTGCTGCAAAACTGTCCAAACAGCAGGAGCAGTGGCACGGGAATGATCATATATTGAATTTCACAAGTCCTATGACCAAACCAATTTACCGAGGCGTGTTCAAGGATGTAAAAAACAACTCCACCAAAGGGTTTCTTCACTGGAGTCATGAAACAGCGGGGAACGCCAAATCCCTCAACAACAGCAATTTTGTCCCTGTTGACAGCAACACCTACAACGGGTAAACATCGCGGGGGATCAATCAAATGTCATCCAAGGTGCATGAATTTTGTAGGAGAACATGAAAACAGTATGGGGAAGATGATGGAGTGTTCTCACCATGGGTAAGTGAGAGGATTACCAAGGGGATGCGCTGCCACGGCCGGGGACGACGATTCGGTGCGGTGGAGCGCCGTTCTTGTGTTCCGGTTGATTGGGGACGCCATGGGGGAGGAGGAGGAGGTGCTGGGGTGTCTCTCTTCTGTTCTTGGCGTGGGAGAGGAAGGTGGAGGCGTGGGAAACTTAAGGGGAGACGTGAGGGGGTTGGGAGATAAAGGGGTAAGGTTGGGAGGTGAAGGGGTGGGAGGCAAAGGGTCATGAGTTGATATTATCCTTGCCTTTTGATTATTTTTGTGCAAAAAGGAGAGGGGCCTAGGGGTTGACGTGGGAGAGGGGAGAGGAAGAGTTAGAGGGCTGGTTGGGCTTGGTCTTGGTCCACAAGTAAGAGGAGGATGGTTGGGCTTTGATCCGAGGCGAGAGCAAATGAAAGATTTGGACCGGGTTTGGCCCGAAGCGATGTTGGAAGGTGGAAAGATTTGGACTTGAACCATTAGCATAAGAGAGATATATAGGGTATGGTTTACTAATGGACTAAGCATATGAAGTTCTCCCAATACAAGAGAAGATGGAAGGCAAGATGTTGGGCTCGGCCCGATAAATTCTCAGAAAGACCAGATTAGGATTTTACGGAAACTTAGGTCAAAAGGTGAGATCAAGGTCATATAGTTTTCAAGGATGGTTCAAAAACAAGTTGACTTTGATTAATAGGAGAAAAGGCGGTGAGGAAAGATCATCCCATGTGGATGTTGCCCAAGGCAAAGAATGCACAAAAAGTTAGAATTGAGATAAACATTAATACGAGACATGTGATTGATTTGACTTGAACAAAGTGATGGTGGCATTGAGAGAGAGAGAGGTACGATGATTGGTCATATAACATAGACTCGAGATTTGGATAAGTATTAACAAAAAAGAATTAGGAGATCAAATATAAGGAAGATAAAGAAAAGATAAAAAGAGAGCAAAACAAGATATGACTAGAGAGAGTTTTGACAACATGACAGATAGAAGATCCATCAAGGTTTTTGGAACAAGGATCAAGGTATATGGTTTCCAAGGACTTCACCAAGGATTTGGAGGTCATGAAAACTTGGTCAAAGATCAAGTGAGGTTTTGTTTTAGTTCAAACCCTAGGTGCATTTGAAAACTTTAAATTCATTTTTCATACATAAACACTATGCAAAGGCATGAAATGCATCAAACCATTAAATTAGATTCTTAAAACTTTTTGGAAACTCACATTTTCCACTGTTTAAATTATCAACAACTAAATAAATGTTGGAAAATTTTAGTAAATATTGAAATCATTGATTGTCTTTTATGTTTTCTAAGGCACATCCCAAAATAGAAATTTTGGGGTGTGACACCTCATGAGGAGAATTACTCGACACATGACTTGGAGCTAGCAGCAGTCGTGCATGCTTTAAAAATATGGAGACATTACCTAATGGGTAATTTGTGTCACATCTTCACTGATCATAAAAGTTTGAAGTACTTGTTTACCCAGTCTGAATTGAATATGAGGCAGAGGAGATGGTTAGAGTTAGTCAAGGATTATAACTTGGAAGTGCATTACCATCCTAGAAAAGAAAATGTTGTAGCAGATGCTTTGAGCCGCAAATCTCATTGCAACTTGTTGCAACCCCTGTTAGAAGATGGATTCGATCTAATGCATCCCTTGGTGCTAAATAATATTGTTATCCTGTACACCTTGGATAGTGATATTATTCAGGGACAGAAATCAGACAAGGAGCTTATGCAAACCAAACAAAGGCTAGAAACCAGTGAATCTCTGAATTTCAAAGTGGACTAGAAAGGAGTCCTTTGGTTCAATCAGCGTTTGGTAGTACCCAAGGATCAAGCCTTGCAAGATAGAATTCTCAATGAAGCACATAACTCTAAGTTATCGATTCACCCTGGCAGTAGCAAGATGTATCATGACCTCAGGACGAGATATTGGTGGTCTAAGATGTAGTTGGATATTGCTGAGTATGTCGCAAAGTGTGATACATGTTGTCGCATTAAGGCAATACATATGAAATCTGCCGGTTTGCTACAACCTCTATCTATACCTGAGTGGAAGTGGGAAGATATCAGTATGGACTTCATCACAGGGTTACCTACCACTCAGAAAGGAAGTGATTCTATATGGGTTATCGTTGATCGCTTGACCAAGGTAGCTCACTTTGTACCAGTCAAGGTTACCTACCAACCACATCAGTATGCGGAGCTATATGTTCAGAATATTCTGAGACTGCATGGTGTTCCCAAAACCATCATATCAGACAGAGGGTCCCAGTTCATCGCTCGTTTTTGGGAGCAGTTGCATAAAGAGTTAAGAACAAAGTTAATTCGAAGCTTAGCTTATCATCCTCAGACAGATGGACAAACAGAACGAGTGAATCAGGTGTTGAAAGACATGTTGAGAGCATGTGTTGTGTCAGCAAAAGGATCATGGGAGAAATGGTTACCTTTGGTAGAATTCTCCTATAACAACGGTTACCAAGAGAGCATTAAGATGGCACCGTTCGATGCTTTGTATGAACAAAAGTGTAGAACCCCTATCAATTGGGTTGAAGCAGGAGAAAAGGGATTCTATGGTACGGATTATGTGAAGGAGGCAGAAGAGATAGTCCGCACTGTTCAACAGCATATCCGGGCAGCTCAGTCTCGACAGAAGGGATATGCCGATCATGGGAGGAGACCTTTGGAGTTTTAGGTTGGTGACTATGTGTACCTTAAGGTATCACCTATGAAAGGCGTCCGCCGTTTTGGAATTAAGAAAAAGTTAGCATCCCAATATGTTGGACCTTATCGGATCGTTGCCAAGAAGGGAAGGTAGCTTACCAAGTACAGTTACCTCCAAAGATGAGTGCTATCTTTCCAGTATTTCACGTATCTCAGTTCAAGAAATGTCTTCGAGTTCCGGAAGAAGAAGCAGTACAGAGTTCCGACATCGTGATCAGATCAGACTTGGAGTACTTTGAGAGACCAGAAAAGATCTTGGACAAAGAAACCAGAGTTACCAGAAACCGAGAAGTGAAGACTTGCAAGGTTCTTTGGAGTAATCATGGTTCCGAACGATGCAAACTGGGAAACTGAGGCCTACCTAAGCGCAAACTATCCCGTCTTTTATAATGAGTGGTACGAAACACAAAATCTTGGGACGAGATTTCTTTAAGGGGGGAAGGGTTGTGACACTCTGTGTCAAGCTTTGCATTAGGATCATCATTAGCCTAAGCATAAAGCATAATCAATTGCACTTCCATGCATTGAATATGTCATGTTTTCATGTGTGTTTTAAATATCTGAATCTAGGCTTGAATAGGAGTTGTATGTTTTTGCCTTGTGCAAACCTAAGTAATATTTTTGCTAAATCTAGAATAATATTTGGATCACTTTTCATGTTAACACCCTAACATGTTTAAGCTTGGTTTATAAATGAAAAATCAAAGTGTTTAATTCCTAATATGAGTTAAATCAGTTTTAAACTTATGTGCATTAAAATAATAGTTTTCAGAAAATATGACCTACATGAAAAATGTATAGTATATTATTCTGAACAACTTTGGTTTAAACAGCAAGTTTAAATTTGGAGTTTTTGAAACTGTTTTGAAACAAATTCAGTTTGAAACAAATAAAAGAAAATGGAAAAAGGGAAAAGAAATCTGGAACGGGCCGAGTCGACCACTCGGCCCACTCGCTCGTGCCGGCCCACTCGCGCTCGCCCGCGGGCTTGCTCGCGCCGGCCGCACCCGCACGTGCCGCGCACGAGCCCCGCACGCGCAGCTCACTCGCGCGCACCAGCGCTCGGCACAGGCCGCGCTGTACGCCGACGTTGCTGCTGCGTGGCCGCAGATGCCTGCCAGCCTGCGCCGAACACGCCATGCCGTGCCACTCACCTCGCGCCGCTCGCTGACACCCTGCACCGGCCATTCGCTCGCCCACAGTCACACTCGATCGCGCATCCGCTCTAACGACGCGTCGACCAAGTCGAGCTCTGCCCCACGCGCGCCGCAGACGCGCTGCGTCACTGCCATCGCCGCGCCATCGCGTCCTGGTCCCCATCGGCCACGCCGGTCAGCCATAACCGCGCCCAAGGGTGCGCCTACACCCCCTCGACCTCTCGCAACCGCAAACGCACACGCTCTCATTCTCCCATGCTCGCATTCGCACTGCCCCACTCGCTATCGCCCGCTCTGCTCTCGCTCTCGCCACGCGATCCATCTCGCCCATCGCTTCGCCTTCACGTCGCACACGCCACGCTCGTCCAAGCTCTGACAGCCGAGCCTCGCTCACGCCAGAACACCACCGCCGTTCCTCGGACCTCAGTTGCCACCGCAAGCACCGTGCCTCGTTCCCTCTCCTCCGACCCACGTCCATTGCCTCCATCTCCGTGGCAGCATCGCCCTTACCCTATCTTGCCCTGAATCGCCGCGTCACACGCACCGTGCGCCATGGCCGCCACCGCAGAGCTTGCACGTGGCCGGACCCCCTCAGAGCTCCTCCGGCCCAACTAACACTTGCGCTGCACTCACCGCATCATCGTGGTGCTCACGCACCTATTTGCCAAGCCGAACGCCGCCGACAACGGCTTCACCACGTCGCACCGCCGTGTTGCACCACCACCGCACGGCGTCGGCCACTTACACGGTCGCGCTGGTTCAACCAAGCACCCCAGTCGCTTCGCGACGTCACCACGAGCACGTCAAGCACCGCACCGCCGCCAACGAGCTCACCGCCGGTGGAAAACGCCGGTCAGCGCCGGTGCTCTGCCCTGGCTCGCTGCCAAGTGGGCCAGTGTTGACCGCGGGGCTCGCTGCCAAGTGCCCTGGTTTGCTTTTCTGCATTTATCAAAGTTAAATGTGTTCCTGCATGTTTTGACCAAATAAAATGTGAGGTTTTTATGCTAGCTTTGTCATCCTGTGTAGAAGCTAGCAAAAATATGAGTTTCCATGTTTCTATGTAGAATTTATTTGTTATCTATTAAAATGTGTTTTTGTTGCTTTCTTAGATAAATTCCTGTGGTAAATCTATGCTTAGATAAATCATGAAACTTTTTGAGTAGTCTATGTATGTCTTGCCCTGTCTAGGAAAAATATAAAATGGTGGTAGGTTTTATGGCAGAAAAGATACTTGTAGTTCAAGTGTTCTTTTCTAAGGTTTTCTTTGGAAAATCATATAGAAAATAATCTGGTAGTGTTGATCATGGAACTTTCTTGATAATATGTTTCTAAGCAAAGAACCTGTTAAAAATAAGATATAGCATGTTTCACCCTGTTAGCCAGTAGGTCTAGTTCAAAGTGTTTTTTCTGCATTTAAATTCATCTTTTTGTATTTGCTAATTGATAGCTTTGCTATGGGTGAATTTTATATAGTAGTATCCTTTAGGCATGCTCTGTCCCCTGTATTTTTTGTAGATTTTTCTGAGCAGTTTATAATAGGCTTGCTATGTAAAGTGGAACTAGAATGAATATTAGGTTAACTCTAAAAGCAATCTTTGAGTGATTAAATCTTGTTCAAGCATCATCCCTGCACCATGAAGTTTACTTATATGCATTGCAACCATTCAGGATCAGTAGAGGAACACTAGGTGCCACTTCCACAAGTAGAAGTCCAGGAGGTGCAGGAGCTGAACGAGGAGTTCCTAGAGCCAGAAACTAACCTCCCCGAGTGCCTTGACCATCAGCCCTCTACCTTCACTCAAGGCAAGCCCCGGAGCATCTTCAAGCCTCCTAGTATTTACAATTAATCTACTTGAGTATTTTATACTGTGATGCATTAGGTGATAGGAGTTGACTGAATCCTAATTGCCGCATTACCTTCCTTGATTATTGTTTTACCTACCTTATTAACCTGTTAAATAAAAGTAAAAGCAACTGTTTAGCCTGCTTAGAATAAATGGTTACATTTATATTTATGTTCATATTATCCCATGGGGATAGTACCGATCACGGTTGGCTATATTTGCTATCATGGAAAGAACCAATGGTAGTAATGAAATGCGGTCAACTGGAAGGCAAGGGGACCAAGTGGTTTAGACTTGGGGGCAATCCGTCCGTTGGATCGTATAGGTTTGTATACGATGGTGGCCCTCTTACATCTTTGAATGCACCCTTTCACATAGGGGCCGTTGCGAGTATTGACCCCGAAGTCGAGTAAACACTGTCCGGGCCGACTCTTAGTTTGCTGTTAGCACCCTCTAGTTTGTAGATACGACTCGCCCCGTGGTGGCCACCTGATTTCTACAATTGGGTGGACCAATTTGAGCTCGCGACGTTACTACCTGGACAGTGTTGAGCGGTAACCTAATGCATGGACCCGACGGGGGAAGTGTGGGCGTGTGTTAAAGGTATTCTTGCCAGCTGGTTGTATATCGATTCGAGTCGCCGCCTCCCACCGGATAGTTCTAATTAAATATTACTCGGGCTTCACCACGGTACAACTCCATGTGACATCGTAATGGTTCTAATTAAATATTGATGAAGGAATTGGATATATTATTATTATATTGTTTGCTTAGATCAAGTGTGTGCTCTAGTACAGGTGCAAAACCTAGAGATAAATAATAGGATGGAAAATGGCTGCTCTCTAATATTAAGTTATTTTATCTTTCTCGCATTTCTGCAAAAGAAAAGTTATCCAGATCCCCATAAATAGACATGCATATCCTTGGAGTCTTTCTTTTCAGTTAGACAGGTAAGTCTAGCTGAGTACATTCCCGTACTCAGGGTTTATCCCGTTTGTTGCAGATGGCCAAGTATACTTTGGCTATTGTAAGCACTGTCTCTATCCTATCGAAGGAGAAGAGGAGTAGGCTTTGGGCAAGGTCTTCTGCGAGCTCATCTTTAGCTATTGTCGGACATGATCTCATTGGCGCCCCTATCTATTAATGGTATTAGTGTGGAGTAAAACTTTGGGTTCGAGTTTCAAAGCAATGTTTCATTTGGCCACGTGTGTTGTGGAGTGAGTACTACTTTATTTGGATCAAAGTGTTGTGATAACTTTATTTCGTACTTCCAGTACTTTCGTTTAAATTGTTGGTTCGTTCGATTGTGCATACCTAAGTTTGCGTGATCTTGGTCGGAGATACGATTGTTAGAAATCCTTCGAGATTTCTGGACTACCGGGATTATATGGGCTCAAGTGCTTTAAGTGGCAGTTAAATTGGCTACTTTGCTACTTGATCTCTTATAATTTGGACGGTTCTACCACAGGGCCGATCAATGGGTACCCTCTAGGATATCCCATCGACAAGCCCCCGAGCATCTCATGATTTTTCTTCAAAACATCGGGTTGTTTGAGAGTAAGCCGAGTTCTTTTTGAAGCAAAATCATGGGATGATCTTCTTTGTCTTCTCCTTGTGGTCTTCCTGTACTTTTTGTTTTTTGGACAAAAGGTGCACTCATTGAGTGTAGCCCCCGAGCCTCTGGTTACTTGGCATAAGTATCCGGAGGATCTGAAAAAAGTTTTATAGGGTACGTATTTCCAGCCGCCCGAGCCTTCTCCGAGTTCTTTTGAGATCAAAAGAACTCGACAGAAGGGTCTGAAATATTCGCTCCTGTCAGCTTTTGTTCCCGGGTGGGTACTGTGTTTTCACGTGTGTGTAGAATCTTGCTTTCACTATTTGCTTTGGTCAGTTTTTGTACTTTTGTTGTTTTCTTGCTTTTCTTTCTCGTGACTTTTGGCTTCTAGTGCTCCTTTCTTGCTAGAAATTCTATGGTGCTCGATTGTGTATTGCACTGGTTTTGGACTTGAGGGTTCCATTTTCCTCTTTGATGGTTGTGCTGCTGAGTGAGACGAAGCAACCCCCGGGCTTATGTTTGTCTGCTGGTAGTTGAGTGGGTAGAAGAATTCTTGTGATAGGAGTTAAAGGTAGACTAACTCCTTGGTGAGATTTTTCTGGGAAGTTTGGTACGGCAGGTAGAAGAAGTCTTGTGACCTAGCTTCTATGCTTTCTCTATCTGTTTACTGAACTCCGGATTGTCACCGTTGCCGCTACTGAGTTAGTTGATGCGGCGTGCTCCATCTGCTTGGCCTTCCATGCTTGCATCGAACTCCTGCTGGAAAGGCTAGAGTTGGAGTTGTCCAATCTCATTTGTTGGGAGTGGTTTTCTGCCTACAAACTAGAACTTTCCTCATGCTGTGTGGAGGTTCTAGATTGTTTTATCCAATATGGTCTTGACCGGGTGCTAGGTCTTCTTTGGTGGTAGACCTGATGTATCCTTGGTTTTAGCCTTTATATTCTGTCACTTGCGGTGTTTTGTTGTAATTGAGGCTTCTTTGGGCCTTGTATTTATGCCCTTCAGATATTTGTGTCTGTAAATTTCGCAGCCGAGTTGTTTTGGCATGTTTCTTTTGCTGTAGGGTTGTTTGTCAGATGTCACAGGTTGTATGATTGTCTTTAGAATATTCCTTTGGATATTTTGCATGATGTAGTGTTGTACTGTCTTATTTGTATCTCATCAATGCAATCCTTGTAGAATCTTTTTCCTTTACTACTTTCTTTATGTACTATTACTATTGTTCTCCCTTCTTCATGGACTTAGTGTATGTGTGCCCACTATTCTTCTATAAATAGCTATAGTCTGGCTCCCATGTCACACATCTTCTCCCTTCTTTTTGTAAATCCTTTATTCTTGATCTGTTATGTCATGGACATTGTAGTTGGCGAGCTTGACGAGCCCCCAGGCGTCTTTTTCCCTTTTCTTGTTGTAATCAGGTGAATGGTGTAAGTCTTGTGATAGATACTAGTTGCAGGCTAGTTTCGGGGTGGTAGCAAATTGAGGTTTTATTTTGCATAGCACTTGGGTTTTATTAACCGTGGCGGTTAAACACATAAACCACCGCAGTTAATAGGTGCACCGAAAGCCCACCGGCTGGGTGTCACAACCGCCACGGTTAATGCATTAACCGTGGTGGTTGTTATAATATGACTGCCATGGTTAATGTGTATTAACAATGGTGGTTACTGTTGCACAACTACCACGGTTAATGCATTAACCATGGCGGTTGTTATAATCTGACCGCCATGGTTAATGTGTATTAACCATGGTGGTTACTGTTGCACAACCGCCACAGTTAATGCATTAACCGTGGCAGTTGATGTTACATAACCGCCACAGTTAATAGGCCATTAACCGTGGCAGTTATTATTAAGTTAACCACCACGGTTAAGCCTGTAGTATAAATACAACATCCCCCTTCTTCTTCCCCGCGGATCCTTCTCCATTTTTTATGGTTTTGAGCTCAAAACCATCAAATTGACCATTTTTTGAGGGGGGAGGTTTTGCCCTTGGATTTGGTGAAGGGTGTCCCCGCAAAAGGTTGACTTTTACTCTCCAACACTCGGTTTTCTCTTTTTGATTTTTTGGGTGCTTTTCCCTAGATCTAGATCTAGATCCAATGGAGAGGATAGAGAATAGGAGATCTAGAGGTACACACATGTTAGGGAGGTTTTGCCCTTGTATTTGGTGAAGGGTGGCACTGCAAGATGTTGACTTTTACTGTCTAACACTCGGTTTTCTCTTTTTTGGATGATTTTTGTGCTTTTTCAACTAGATCTAGATGAGAGGGAGAGAGAATAGTAGATCTATAGAGCTACACACATGCATGCTAAGCTAATTTGATTTTTTATGCATTTGAAAGGTTATGGAGCACAGGGATGAGTGCATGTACAAGACATCGAGGATGGAACTAAGTTTCCTAGAAAATGTGAGGAAGAAGTTCATGCCCGTTGCACAGAAGCATCGTCTTAGTCTGGATCGGGAGCTCATGGTTTGTCCATGCAATGACTGTAAGAATCGGTTTGCCCAGAAAGATGCAGTGGTGCAATCACACCTTGTACGATATGGTTTCATTAAGGATCCAAAGTACATTGTGTGGAAGTTTCACGGCGAGAAAGAGCCGAGTGTCGCCAATGAACATGGCAAAAGATCATCGATGACATCCAGAGTTGTGTCTGGCGATGGAGGACACCAACAACCCACCGCGAGACCGAGCATGGATGATGAGAGTCGTGACTACATCACTATTGCTGATCTGCTCCAAGATGACAATGATGGCGCCGAGAACAACAACAATGGTGACCCGATGATTGATACACTGTAGCCCGAGGATGCAGAGCTTCTTGAGGAGATTGCTAACCATCAGGACCATGATGATGTTTTGTTTGGTAATCCAAAGTGGATAGAGACTTTCAAGGAGATGAAACAAGCAACAATTGATCTCCTCTACCCGGACGACGGTGAATGTCCAAAGCATTGCACGACGTTGCATTTCGTCCTCCAGATGCTGATGTGAAAGGCTCGCCATGGGATAACCGACACAGGCTTCAATGACATGTTACGCATCATTGGTGAAACGCTACCAGAGGGTAACAGGGTGCCCGTCAATACATATCGAGCGAAGAAGTTGATCAGGCCAGTAGCAATGAAGCTTCAAAAGTTTCATGCATGTCCTAACCACTGTATTCTATTTCGGCGGTGAGTATGAGAATGCACAGAGTTGTCTGAACTGCGACGCGAGCCACTACAAGAAGAATGTTGGTTGTCGCGTGGACGATGAGGAAAGACCGTCAAGAGATAGGCAAGAAGCATTTGCCGCCTATTGAGGACGAAGAAGAGGGTTACACACAGAGGAAAAGTCCTACCCTATCAGTGTGGTACCTGCCTGTCATCGACCAACTACGTGTGCTATTCAGGAACCCAGAGGATGCCCAGCTCATGTCCTAGCATGCATCTCCTGTGCGTATCAAGGGCGATGGCAAGCTGCGACACCCCTCCGATGGTAAGCAATGGAAGCAGTTCGATGCCATGTTTGCGAAGGAGTTTGGGGACGAGCCAAGGAATGTGAGGTTCGCGCTGAGTACGGATGGGATGAATCCGTTCAGTGACCTCAGCAGCACGCATAGCACCTGGCCAGCCACCCTCACCATATATAACCTACCTCCGCACCTAAGTTAGAAGCGCAAGTATCTTCTACTGACAGTGCTTATCTCAGGACCGAGGCAGCCTGACAATGATATAGACGTGTTCCTGGAGCCGTTGATGGAGGATACCCAGAAACTATGGGTGGAAGGTGTCCAGATGATGGATGCGTCCCTAAAGAAAGAGTTCACTCTAAGAGCCATCATTTGTGTCACCATCACCGACTACCTCGATCATTTTTCACTATCGAGACAGATTAAAGGGAAGGCTGGTTGCGTAGTATGCATTGATGGTACCTGCTCCACTTATCTTAGTGGATCCCAGAAGACGGTGTACATGAATCATAGAAGATTCCTCCCCAAGAGGCACAGGTACCGTCATTCTTCGATGAATCAGTTCTTCGATAATCAGGCCGAGCCATAGATTGAGCTGGAGAGGACGAGGTACGCGCCAAAGGTGTTTGACATTGTGAAGGACATTAACTTCGAGTTTGAAAAGAAGAAGAAAGAGGACGAAGATGGGCAGATGTCACACCCCAAAATTTCTATTTTGGGTTGTGAATAGAAAACACTAAATAAAATAAAAGGATTTATGATTTTCCTAAAAATGATAAGATTTAATTAGGTTTTTTAGTAACTAAAAATGTGCAAAATGTGAGCTTTAAAATTGTTTTCAATAGAATATGAAAGGGGTATTGCATTCATGCCTTTTCATTTAATTTTATTGTGTGAAAAACAATTTATGAAAACTCAGTTTTGGTCCAAAGCAATTTTGATCTATTTATAAAATAAATAAAGTTTTAAATGTTTTTCTTAAAAATAAGTTCAAATTTCCATTTTCAAAACTCAGAAAATGGTTTATAAAGTATTTCAAAGTTTATTTGATTTCAAAAGGTTTCAAACTTGGTTTTCCAAAGAATTTACAAAAGAAAAAGAAAAGAAAAGGAAAAGGGTTTTCTTTCAAAATCTTCCACTCTCTCTCTCTCCTTTCTGGCCGAACCCAGAAATGAGCCCAACTCTTCTCTCCCTCACCCGCACCCCTCCCCTCGCCCCTTCGGCCCAGCAATCGGCCCAACCAACCAGCCCACGCGGGAATGCTCTCACCCGCACCCCCTCTCTCTTCCTCTCGCTGCGTAGTGGGCCCTCCCTGTCGGCGCCGAGCTGAGCCAGTGCGCCACTCCCTCCCCTCTCTCCCTCCCACTGCCATGTGGGGCCTGCACGTCAGTCATCCCCTACATCACGCCAACACCCCTCCCTCCCTCTCCTCTCCTTTAGTGGCGAGCCCGAGCTCGACCAGAGCCCCCTCCTTCATCCCCTTTTAAACCGAGCCCTTCAATGCACTCCTTAACTCCCCCTCTTGACTTGCCCCTCTTTAACCGATGGATTGAAGCCCCCTAATGGCCATAACCGTCGGCCGCCATTAACTGCCTCCGAGCTCCACCCCCGACCCATCTCTCCCTCCCCGACCCCATAAAAGGATCTCTCCAGCATCCCACGCGCACTCTGCTCCTCATCCACCCCTCCTCGCGCTCTCTCCCCCCCCCCCACCAGAGCCCCACCGCGACTGCCTCGCCACCGAGCAGAGAACCGCCGCCACCATTGGAGCCCCTAGAGCTTCTTCACCGCGAGCCAGCTCTTCTCCGCCCTCGAGGAAAGTTCCAGAGACCCCGTGAACCCCCTCAACTGCTCGGTTTTGCCCCGCATCACCCTCACTGTCTTGCCACCATGCGCAGGGGAGCCAAGACCGCCGCGTCGCGTTGCCAGCCGCATCGGGTGCTCCTCTATCCATGAAAAGCCTCTGGGTGAGCTCGCATCCTCCCTTTTTTCTCCCGGACCACTAGGTTCGTAAAATCACGCTCCGTAGGGCCATATCCACTCACGCTGGCGAGGAATCACGGCCACCGGCGATGGCGCTGCCGTTCCTTGTGGATGAAGCCCTGGTTCCGCCCCGACGGCGAGAAGAAGACCGTTATAGGATCACTTCCAGCAAAATGATATATGTGTAATAATGTATTTATTGATTAACGACTGAGAACTTTTGTGTAATAATGTAATAATGTATTTATTGATTAACGACTGGTAAAGGAGTATAAATACCCCCAAGCAAACCCCTAGCTGTTAGCACAAATTGTACCTTTCTGCATCACTCCGGATGCTACTGCAAGGTGGGGTCCGGACCATCACGCATGCGTCCGGACCCCCTCGATTCACTGAACTCATCACAGAGGAACATGCCGTCCGGACGCTAAACGCAGTCCGGACGCGCGCAACTCTGGACTCGCGTTCTGGAGCTCTCTGTGTAGAGTCCAGATGCAACCTGCAGTCCGGACCATGCACTGTTCACAACGTCCGGACACTCTGATAAAAGTACAGCAAACCCTAGGGCCTGGACGCATAGCCTATGGTCCAGACCCAGGGAAAACTACCGTCCGGAGCTCCATTTTAAGTCTGATCAGCACAATTCCAACATGGAAGTTTCTCTACTCCATCCAAGGACTATTTCTAAAGCTTCCTAGTGCTAGTTTTCACAAGTGTGCACCACACCTAATCACATAGCCTCTCCTAGGTCAAGCTACTAGATAGTACCCCCCTTAATAGTATAGCCAACGACAGTTTTATTTTTGGTTTTCAAGTGACTTGGCTTATCTAAGCATTGGTTAGTGAATAAGAATGAATAATACATGCTTAAATAGACCAAGCCACGGCATGTACTATGGATATGAATCGAGTACGAGTACATGAGATATGCTCAAAATAAATATATATCAAAGTAAAGCGCGAAAGCATATCATGAACATAAGCAAGTGACATACCATCACATAGGAGTGAAAACTCAAAAAGGTCACAAGCAAGTGTAGCACCACACAAAACCAAATGCATGGATAGGGTAAACATGATGCATGAGTACGAGAAGAGTAAACACATCAAAGGATCCAAATCTCTCTCTCAACTCCCCTATCACTAGCATACTCGCTCTCTCACCCCCTTTGGCGACAAAGCACCAAAAACTAAGCGTCGGGCGAAGGAAGAGCCGCCGGGTCACGAGCACGAGCATGGAAGTCAAACTGGTCGTAGTTGATATCTGGACTCGAGTCACCGTTGCCCTGACCGGCTATAGGAGGAGCTGTCTGAGGAGCAGTAGCTGCGGAGGTAGAAGCTGAAGCATCGGCCACTGACTCTACTGATGCATCTGATGGCTGTGTCTCCGATACCACTGACTCTGGCTGTGTCGGTGCCTCTGTACTAGGCAAGTCTAGAGCTGGAACTGGCACTGAAAGAGAAACCTCTGACTCTGTAGCAAGGACTGTAGGTGGTGTCTCTGACACTGAACCCTCAACTGTCTGTCCCTAGGGCTCACTAGCCACTAGAGTCTCGTCTGGCTGGACCACTGGAGGAGTAGTGACTGTGGTAGTCACTGGTCGAGATAGTCCTGGAGGCGTAGCTGGCCGACCCACATACTATGCAGTGGAGACCAATGGAGCGGTATAGTACGAAGATGAGGGTGCCGGGTGCTGGACATAGTAGGGCACGCCAGGTGGAGGTGGCTGAGGTGAAAACCCTGGGCGTTGCCCAAACTGAGGCTGTGCTGACGGACCCACAAATTGCCCAAACTGAGGACTGGGCGGCAGGCCAAGCTAAAACTGTGGCAGCCTCTAAAGGTACAGAAGAGGAGGAGCTCTAGTGTGCTGCAGGATATAACTCATGAAGTGAAGGGTCTGAGCCCGAGAAGCAAGTAGCTGCTGCTGAAACTAATCCTGATGAGCCTAGACCTGAGAGATCATCGGAACCATCGAGCCCTGGGACGCCTCAAGCCTGTCCAAGACCCGAAGAAGAGCTGAGTCGGACGGTGCTGGTGGAGGAGCTACACTGGATGGACCGGCCTCTACATCATGAGCTACTGCTGGACGAGGTGGACGGTAGTCGTCGTTGTCGCTGTCAGAGGGGATCGACTCAGTGCCCAGATCTAAGTCCAGCTACCTCTCAAGTTCAGCAAGCTTTGCCTATGCCACTACACGGATTGCCTCGTCTTGGGCATCAATATCATCCATCTCTCTGGGCGGGACAACACGGCGAATACCCCTGAGAACTCTGCTGCCCCGACGACCATCGATCACTGCACTCATCTTGTAGATAAAAAATACAGACGGTGAGTTCTTAAGCTTTCTAACATTCCCAGGCACACTGAGTCGTAGTGAAAGGACTAACAAGGATCAGATCCAATGCCCATAGGGTAGCTGCCTCCGTGAAATAATACCATCAGCTACAATATCCTCCATCTCACACACAAGAAAGTTTGCAATATCGAACGGTGTCTCTCACACTATCGCTGCCAGAAGGTACTGCTGGAGGTTCGTGAGCGCGTCACGGTAACCAGTGCGGGGTAGAAGAGTGCACCTCAACATGTCGTTAAGGAGACGAACGTGAGAGAGCAACACAGCAGGAGTCTAACGGGCACCAGGACCGAATGGCTGACGAAAGCACGGAGAGATGTGGTCGACTGTGGGTGTAGTGCCTCCAATAGCTCTACATGTAGGGTCACTGAAGAATCATGGCCCTATTGGTTTCGGTGATTAACGACAAGTAAAAGATTATTATGGCTAATGTGTGTTTTGCAGAGCCTATGCGTAGCTTAGCCATAGTGATCAACATGAATGAGCATCAATGGTTATCACTTAGCCCCAAGATGGATATCGTTTCGGATTTCAAAGTTGACATGATGAAGACCCTAGAGTGATAGGCTAAGTGCCATAAGGTGATGAAGGGCACTTAGAATTAGATAGGGCTTTATTTGATCTTTGACCGTACTATCAAGGGGGGTCTAGACTAGTAGCTTGACATAGGAGAGCTTCATGACTTTGGTATGGTGCACACTTGACATCCTTAGCTCTAAGCAAGCCTATGGTGACCTTAAGATAGCCTAGAACAACTTCCATATTCATCGCGAAGAAAACCGAAGTTGAGAGAGCCAGTTTCTAGGCGTCGGACGCTAAGGCTAGAGGCGCCGGACACTGGCGTCAGCATGAAACAGCGTTCATCGAGCCAGCAGAGAGCTCCAGAGACAGCCAGTTTGTGACGGACGCGTCTGTCACATGGGCGTCAGACGCTCGCGAGCGTCCGGGAATATTTTCCCAGAAACCCGAGAGCAGCCAGTTGGCACCGGACGCAGAGGGTCAGCGTCCGTCGCCAACCGACGGAGCGTCCGTTGCCTGCTGACGTGAACAGGTTCTAGCCATTGGGGCTAGCGATGGAGCGTCCGTTGCCAACTTAAAATGCCTGTTTTTTCTCAGCCCGAGAGCTGAGTGTGTGGGGGCTATAAATAGCTTAGACCTTTCTCTCCCACCTTGCCTTTGCTCAATTGAGTTGCTGAGTTCTTTGAGAAGGTTGGGAAGAGAGCAAGAGCCCTAGAGAGAGAAAGTGATTTGCGAATCCATCCATCTTTCTCTCCTCTAGTTCATCCAAGAGTTCAAGTGTGCATCCACTCTAGTTGTGAACCTTGAGTGAGTCAAGTGAAGATCAAGGCTTGTTACTCTTGGTTATTGACATCACCTAGACAGTCCGGTGGTGCTTGGGAGGAAGGTGATCGTCGTAGGATTGTGAGCGGCCCTTCTCCATCGATTTGTGATCGGTTGTGGGCGGTTCACCGAGCCAGAGTGGCGAAGAACCAGCCCATAGAGAGCACTCATCCCTTGCGCAGGATTGAGGGGGAGCAATACCTTGTGAGGTGCTCCAACGAGGACTACGGGGGAGTGTCGACTCCTCGATACCTCAGGAAAACGTTGCCATGTCAAGAATCTCTTTCCCTAGCTCTTTCATACCGCATTACTTTCCGCTCTTGTTTTTCAATCCATACTAGAATTGTGTAGGGTGTTTTCGCTTTCCTTGGCTTGCTACCACTTTCATAGTCTAAGGCACACAAATCGTTAGGCATGGGGTGATTGGCACTTGATAGGATTTCATATTTGCTTTAGAAATTTGAAATAAGCCGAATTCACCCCCCCCTTCTTGGGCATCTTGATTCTTTCAATTGGTATCGGAGCCTTGTTGCTCTAAATTAGGCTTCACCGCCTAGAGCAAGATGTCCCATGTGGATGGACCGCCACCCATGTTCGATGGGGATGACTTTCCTTATTGGAAAGTGCAGATGAAGGCCTACCTTGAGGCCATGGATGTCAGCATTCACAAAGCCGCCACCATAGGCGGATCAGTGTTCACCGAGGATCCCTTCTTTGAGAAGAACAATGCCAAGGCGAAGAACATTCTTTTCCGTGGCATTTGCAAGGATGTGTTCAACCATGTGCGGAATTGCAAAACCGCGCATGATGTTTGGACAAACGTTTGTGCACTACACGAAGGGACTAAGTGTGAGCGTGAGGAACGCTACCACTTGGTCATGGCTAAGTTGAATTCCTTTACCATGCTTTCCAATGAAAATGCTAATGAGATGTATTCACGTCTTAACATTCTTGTAGAGGAATTAAATGGCCTTGGGCTTAGCCAAATGTCTCCGTCAGATGTGGTGCGCAAGATTCTTTGTGTCTTGTCAATTGACAAGTATAGCCACATCGTCACCGTGCTTCACCAAGGAGATCTCTCAACATCTACACCGACACAAGTGTTGGGCAAGATCAATGCTCATGAGATGTACATGAAGATCGGTGATGGCGGTTCTTCATCCTCCTCTAAGAAGAAAGACAGAGAGAAAGAGGAGAAGAAAGACTTGGCCCTCAAAGCTTCCACCAAAGAGAAGTGCAAGATCCAATTGGTGGTTGAGGACTCAAGTGATGAAGATGATGAAGACAACATCGCTCTCATGGTGAAGAAGACTACCAAGATGTGGAAGAGGCTAAACAAGAATGGAGTCAAGTTTGACTCAAAGAAGAAGAAATTCTTCACAAGCTCTTCAAGGAAGCCAATCTCCCAAATGAAGTGCTACAATTGTGGCATTCTTGGTCATCTAGCTCATACATGCACCGAAGAGAAGAAAGACAAGTTCAAGAATAAGAAGTTCAAGAACTACAAGAACAAGAAGGGTGCACAAGATGATTCAAGTGAAGATGACAAGAAGGAAGATAAGCCTTACAAGAAGAAGAAGAACTTCAACTTCCACAAGAAGAAGAAGGATGACAAGGCTTATATTGTGGGTGATTGGCTCACCGACATTGAGGACTCAAGTGACTCCTCCGATGATGAGAGTGAAGAAGAGAAGGTGGCCATATTGGTGATTGGTTCTTCTACCCACCGCTACCTCCTCCTTCATCACCGGGCTCATCCTCTACAAACCTATGCCTCATGGCTAAAGGTGACAAGAAGGTACAAAAAGAGGATGATGGTGATGTTTCCTCTAGTGATGAGAGTGATGATGAAGAAGCACATTCCTATGATGAACTAATTAAAATTTGCAACAAATACTCGGACATCATAAGGAAGTACAAAGCTAAAAATGACAAACTTCTTGTGATACAAGAAAACTTACATGCTAAGCTTGATGCCTTGTGTAGTGCTAATGATGTTTTGAAGCTTGAGACTAAGACTCTCACATCTAGCACTAGGGAGCTCAAAGCCTCTCTTAAGCAAGCCAGTGAGAAACATGATAAGCTTGAGAGGTCAACACAAGAGCTCCAAACAAGGTATAACTTGCTAAAACATGACTACAACCAAGTGAAAAATGAATATGGCACACTTGTGGTAGCTAATGAATTGCTTACACATGATCTTGCTACACATGTTGCTATTAACCCGGTTTTTAAGTGTGATAGTGCTACTTCTTGTGAGGACTTGCTTGATGAAGTTGCTAGTGAGCAAAAAGCTAAGTGCAATGGCAAGAAGATAGTTGAAGCCGACAAGTATGATGACTATGTGAAGATGAGGGAAGAGAACTCAAAGCTCAAGGAAGAGCTAATCAACCTCAAGGCAAACAAGCCCTTCACTATCAAGTCGGCCAAGGAAGATGACAAGGATGCCTCTACCTTGATCAACACACTTAGAGAAGAAAATGCAAAGCTCAAGAATGAGAAAATGAAGCTAGCAAGTGGTTTGGAGAAGTTCACCAAGGGCCACAACCTCCAAAGTGAGCTCTTGATGAACACCGTGATGAAGAATGACAAGATGGGCATTGGGTTCAAGGAGAACCAAGTTATGAAGGCCAAGGTCAAGATAGAAGCAAAGAATTACTACAAGAACAAGTACAATGGCTACAATCAAGACAAGCCAAAGCCCAAGCCTAGAAGATGCTTTGGATGTGGACAAGTTGGTCACCTTGAGTTCCAATGCAAGACACCACCTCCCAAGACCTTGCCCAAGCACACAAGGCCATTTGCTCATGATGCACACTTTGTCATCAACAAGGACTCTAAGGGTAGACCACTTGTGGTGTTTCTTGGTCCACCCATGAAGAACAAGCCTAAAGTGTTGTGGGTTTCTAAGGAGTTAGTTGACAAGGCTATGGGTCCCCGCAATGTGTGGGTTCCCAAACAACAAGCTTAACTCCAAGTTGCTTGTGTGTAGGTGAACTACAAGACCGGTGGTAGCCATTGGGTAATTGATAGTGGTTGCACTCAACATATGACTAGTGACCCCCGGATGTTCACCACACTTGATGAGGATTATGCAAAGCAGGACAAGATTACATTTGGGGACAATTCAAAGGGAAAATTTCAAGGGCTTGGCAAAGTGGCAATCTCCAATGATCAATCAATCTAAAATGTCTTGTTAGTGCAATCTTTGAGCTTCAACTTGCTTTCGGTTGGACAACTTTGTGATCTCGGGTTCCAATGTCTCTTCACTCCAAATGAGGTAGTTGTGACCAAAATTGAAGATTCATCATTGATATTCAAGGGGTTTCGGCACAACAATCTCTATCTAGTGGATTTCGCCTCAAATGAAGCTAGCTTGCAAACATGTCTATTCTCCAAGAGTTCTTTGGGTTGGCTATGGCATAGAAGACTAGCACATGTGGGCATGTCAACTTTGAAGAAGCTTGTCAAGAAGGAATTGGTTAGAGGGGTTAAGGATGTGGTGTTTGAGAAGGACAAACTTTGTAGTGCGTGTCAAGCCGACAAGCAAGTGGCAAACACTCATCCAACCAAAGCTTTCATGTCAACCTCAAGAGTTCTAGAGCTACTCCACATGGATCTATTTGGACCTACCACTTATGCTAGCCTTGGAGGAAATCTCTTTTGCTTGGTGGTGGTTGACGACTACTCTAGATACACTTGGGTGTTCTTTCTTCAAGACAAGAGTAAGACACAAGGCATATTCAAGAAGTTTGCAATTAGAGCCCAAAATGAATTTGATGTGAAGATCAAGAAGATTAGAAGTGACAATGGGACCGAGTTTGTGAACACCAAGATTGAAGACTATTGTGATGAAGTTGGCATCAAGCATGAAGTGTCCGCCACATATACTCCACAACAAAATGGGGTAGTTGAGAGAAAGAACCGGACTCTAATCACTCTTGCTAGATTAAAGCTTGATGAGTACAACACCCCCGATAAGTTTTGGGCCGAAGCAATCGACATCGCATGCTATGCGGCCAACCGGCTATTTGTCCAAAGGCTTCTCAAGAAGACCCCCTATGAGCTTGTGAATGGGAAGAAACCAGATATTTCATTCTTCGGGTGTTTTGATGCAAAGTATACATCTACAAGAAATGCCAACACTTGGGGAAGTTCCAAAGGCGTTGTGACATTGGTTTCCTTGTTGGTTATTCTCTTAAATCCAAGGCATACCGTGTATTTAACAAAGCCACCGGCTTAGTTGAAGAAACGTATGACTTGGAGTTTGATGAAACTAATGGATCCCAAGGAGCGCTTGAGAATCTTGATGATGTAGGTGATGAACCCTTGAGGGAGGCTATGAAGAATATGCTCGTTGGTGCTATCAACCCACGAGAGGTGGAAGAAGGAGAAGATGGTGCAAATCAAGAGCCTTCTCCACCCCGCACGCCTCAAGTTGAGGAAGATCAAGTGAGGGAAGCACATGAAGATACATTCATCCCTCAAGATCAAGCGGAGGCGGAAACTCAAAATGATGAAGCACCACATCCCCCTCCTCGAGAGACTACAAGAAGATCTACACCTATTCTTCAAGCTCATCCACAAGAACTCATAATAGGGAGTCCATCAAGGGGGTAACAACTCGATCTAGACTTGCTTCTTATGTTGAGCATCACTCTTTTGTTTCCTTTGTTGAGCCTATTAGTGTGGAGGAAGCACATGCGGATCCGGATTGGGTGAATGCCATGCATGAAGAGTTGAACAACTTCACCCGGAATGAAGTGTGGACACTAGTGGAGAAACCCAAAGGAGCAAGAATCATTGGCACCGGGTGGGTGTTTCGGAACAACCAAGATGATCAAGTCGTGGTTGTGAGGATCAAGGCAAGATTGGTGGCAAAGGGGTTCTCCCAAGTTGAAGGCTTGGATTTTGGGGAAACCTTTGCTCCGGTTGCAAGATTAGAAGCCATTTGTATCCTTTTGGCGTATGCTTCACATCACAAGATGAAACTATTTCAAATGGATGTGAAGAGCACCTTCTTAAATGGTTTCATTAATGAACTTGTCTTTGTATCACAACCTCCCGGGTTTGAAGACCCAAATTGTCCTAATTATGTGTATAGGTTGTCCAAGGCGCTCTATGGATTAAAGCAAGCTCCAAGAGCTTGGTATGAGACGCTAAGGGACTTCCTACTCAAGAAGGGCTTCAAGATCGGGAAAGTGGATACCACACTATTCACCAAGGTGCTAGATGGAGAGATCTTTGTTTGCCAAGTATATGTCGATGACATTATATTTGGGCCAGCAAACCAAGATCATTGCAAGGAATTTGGTGCATTGATGTCCAAGGAGTTCGAGATGTCGATGATTGGCGAGCTAACCTTCTTCCTTGGCTTCCAAGTGAAGAAATTGAGGGAGGGCACCTTCATATCTCAAGAGAAGTACACTCATGATGTGCTCAAGAAATTCAAGATGGAGGATTGCAAGCCAATCAAGACCCAATGCCTACTAATGGACACCTCAATCTCGATGAGGGAGGTAAACCGATTGACCAAACTCTCTATCGTTCTATGATCGGTAGTTTACTTTACCTCACCGCATCTAGGTCGGATGTCATGTTTAGTGTGTGTATGTGTGCTAGGTTTCAAGCAAACCCTAAGGAGTCGCATCTATGTGCGGTTAAAAGAACCCTTAGGTACATAAGGCACACCCCTAGCACTGGCCTTTGGTACCCCAAAGGAGCTCCCTTCCATCTTGTGGGCTATTCCGATTCGGATTATGCCGGGTGTAAGGTTGATAGGAAGAGTACCTCCAGAGGGTGCCATATGCTAGGAAGATCACTCATTTCTTGGTCCTCTAAGAAGCAAAATAGTGTGGCATTGTCTACCGCCGAGGCGGAATACATTGCCGCGGGAGCATGTTGTGCACAAATCTTATACATGACCCAAACACTCCTTGATTACGGTGTTAACCTTAAAAGTGTTCCACTCTTGTGTGATAATGAAACCGCCGTAAAGCTTGCAAACAACCCGGTTCAACACTCTCGCACCAAGCACATAGATATTCGCCATCACTTTCTTAGAGATCATGTTGCCAAGAAGGATATCACATTAGTGTAGGAATACAAGGTTGCTACGCTAGCCGGAAAACAAAACTTTTCGACCTCATAAACCAGGATCTACTGCTAGTCATAGGTTACGGGATTACCACTAGACGCGCAGGTGCAACGGAAGACGACTTGATGTAGTCGTGAGCGTCGCAGCAGGCAGTGCAGTTGCGTGGTCGTCCGTCTCAACGTCCCCTTCGCGCGGTTCGTCCTTGTGCTCTAGATGCAGCACCTCCGAGGAATCCCACACGTACAGGGAGGAAGCGTTGCGCCTCCGGACTGCTAGGTCCGCGAGGAGCAAAAGGCGCGAGCGTGGGGAGGCGACGGCGGCTGCCAAAAGGCGTGGATTAATCTTGCCCCGCGCCCACCCCTTGCTTATATAGGCGTCCTAACGAGCTCCCACGTTGGAGGCCCATTAGTAACCCTAAACCTAGTCTAATTCGGGTCCAACCCGAATTAGGCTTCCAGCCCTTTAAGCGTGCGACCCTATGGGCTCACGCATACATAGACATGGCCCAAGTACTCTTACTCGCCCAATAGTTGATAGCGGCCTCTAGCAAGGCGTGTCAACTCCTATGCATACGCTATGATCATATCAGACGAACCACTATGACCATGTACAAGTTATTCCCTTCGCCACTCGATATATGGTTCAACTTGTGGGTTAACACTTAACCCAAGCATGGCCATGCATTTGTTGATCCAATCACATGAGTGATCCAGTGATATCTCTCTCACGAAGAGAGGGGCAAATTCCATCTTGATTGTCTATGTCTCATAGCATGTTTCCCGACCACCCAATGACCACCTTTATAACTACCCAATAACGGAGTAGCGTTTGATAGTCCCTAAGTAGATCATTTCACATCTTGAGTACATATCACAATCTCAGGTTTAAGGACATAACGTACATGACATGAATAGAGACTTTCTCTTGTTGGGTCAGTCCAGCCTACATGTCTCACATGTGCCCACATTATTAGTTTGACATCTCCATGTCTATGACTTGTGAAACATAGCCATCAACTAATACATGTGCTGGTCTAATATTCAAGTGTGCTCTTACAAGAATGCCGACCAGGGACAACTTTTAGAATAACCATTCAGGTAATTGAGTTCCACAAACAATTCACATAATCGTCAATCAATACTCGTTGTCTATAATGGATATTCAAAGAACACTTTATTAATCATGGATACAATCAGAATATAATCATCTACATGATTAGCTCTAGGGCATATTCCTAACAATTAGTTGGAGTTAGAAGCGAAGAGCAATTGGCGAATATCTTCACAAAACCACTCGATGAAGCAACTTTTTGTAGGTTGCAAAGCGAGTTAAATGTGCTTGATCACTCTAACTTCACTAAAAATGGAGTTTGTGTGAACCTTGCATCATATGTAATATAACATGTTAATTTTGTAATGCACATAGGCTTGGCTAACACGGTTAGAATAACTATCCTTAAAACATGTGAAGAAGTCTAACCGTGGTTCAAACTTGCAAGAAACCTAGATTCAATTTCATGTATTGCATAGCATATGCATGTGTTATTTGTTGTTTCTTTTCGGTTAAGTTTGAGCATCCGCTGGGTTCGTCCACTTAGGGGGAGCATTCCAAGCTCAAGACACTTCTATACCCCTCTTGTGGCCCTATGATGTCTCCTTGCAAGTTTCCATTCGAATATCTTGAGCTAAAACTAAGTCTAAAGCCTATGGAAAAATACATGAAAATGAGAGTTTGAGAGATGGTTCCCATATCAAGTCCAATCAGGTGTTATTTGGATCTTATTTGGATTGGAACTTGGTTGGGAGAAAGATGCAAAAATCAGATTTGAAAAATTCCATTTCAAAGGCGTTGGACGCTGCCGACGGACGCTCGGCTTTCCATGCCTCAGCGTCCGTCGCGATCGTCCGGAGATTAAAACCTGCTCGCCTAAGGGGCGTTGGACACTTGCTTGCGTCCGTCGCAGAGGCATCAGACGCGCCTGGCGCGTCCAGGAGCTCTCTGGTCCTCTCTGTTCGAGCAACAGACGCTTCACAGCATCCGTTGCGTTGGCGCCGGACGCGTCCATCGCCAACTGGAGCTCTTTGGTCCCTTACTGCATAAGCGCTGGACGCTGTGACCTAGCATCCGTCGACCTCGATGGAGCGTCCGTCGCGAACATGCATAGCGCATATTATTTCAAAAACTGCTTCTTCTCCCTCGGTCGGTTTCAGATGCAATCCGTACGCCGCGCCGCCTATTCTCCCATCAGCCGCCGTGCCATCGCCCGTGCATCCTTGCCGCCGCCCGCTCTGCTCTCCGTGCCCTCCCTTGCCCGGCAAGCATTGCCCCTGCGCCGCCGCCGCTCCCCTGCTCTCCTTTGCCCCGTGCGTTAACAGCCGAGCAGAGGGTGTGTCTAGCAGTGGAAGCTGGGTGGATCCTCTCCAAGGTCCACCTCCTTGGTCCCTTTGATTCCTCTCTAGTTCTCCAAGGTGATCTTATGCCCTTCATTCTCCATTCCTCCTGTGTTGCTTTCCTTGCCCTATTCATTCCTTTCCAAGACCTAATCCTCCTCTGTAATTTGTTAGGATTGCGGATTGTACTGTGATTTTGATCGAGGTTTCTCACCTATTTCTTTTGTGTCACTGTGACAGAGGTATGTATGGCAGTAGCGCTTCTACTCTTACCCAATTCATGCTTCACCATAGACATTACTCATCTCCAGATATGTGCTTATATGTTATATATATCCAACCTATCTCTCGTACAGGTGATTGCTTGAGCAGTGGCAGTAAACTCGGGGCAAAGCCAGCGAGTACGGAATGCGGCAAAGCCTCAAAAGGACAGTCCAGGGCCGTCGTGCCACTCTTGGAGTTTTGGTCAGTGGATTGTGAGTTTGTTTGGGATTGATCAGTGTCAGTGGTTGATTGGGGATCCTCATTGATAGTTGATCTTTCCATTGTGACAGTTGATTCTTCTGGTGCCCGACAATGGCTCGCACGAAGAATGCCGGTCCTATTCCCGGTGGTGGCAGTGATCCTCCACCTCCACGTCGTCCACCCACCGACCGGGACAAGGGCAAGAAGAAGCGCATTGTGAAGAAGAGGAAGAGGCCGATGATGGATCTAGACTCAGTGGAAGCAGTGGCAGCAGCAGAGGCAGCAGAGATCGTCGAGCGTGGTGAACATCGCGCCGACTTGAGGATTGGTTCCTCACCTCGCCGTGGAGCGCGTCGTGAGTCCCCCGCTCGTACAGAGGCTGAGACACAGTCTATAGAGCCTACAGAGACAGAGGAGGCAGAGCAGACAGAGACTCAGAGTCACTCTTCAGTCCAGGAGCTCATGGCTCGCAGAGTTACATGTGCCCATGGGTCAGAGCCTCCTCCTAGGCCCGATGGTGCACGGTGAAATGACAGACCTCCACCCCGGTCCAGCTTACCAGATCCAGTGAGGCATCAGGTCACTGCACTTTCAGCGAAGCAGATTTAGCAGATGAGGTTTGCTGACTTTCAGACCTGGTTTCCACCAGCACGAGACCCCCGTGCCAGTCCGGATTTCTACACGACAGTGCACGAGGACTTCTACCGAGGGTATGTCAACACACGTGCTCCACTTTGTGCTCACTGAGTGTGCCCTCTTCAGTCTATCATTGATGTCGGTGGTCCAGGCATAGCCCAGCATCTTGAGTACCTACAGGGACTAACTGGCTTGATTGGCAGAGTTGGGAACTACCAGGAGGACTGGGTCAGATAGTTCTATGCTTCCCTTTGGGTTCTCTCCGGATCACAAGTTTATCCATTTTGCCTTCAAGGGCAAGGATGTGAGGATCTACAACACTCGCTTCAGAGAGATCTTCCACCTAGAGGAGTCAGCTACAAGGATCCATAGTCTATGCTATGGGGATCAAGAGGCTCCTCGACGTCCTCACGAGGGAGAGGTACCGACAGTGGACTTTGTGCGTTCCTGTTTTAGACAGCCATTCGGAGAGGGTTCCAGTCGCAGCGTTCGTGACCTCACGCCGACTGCCCAGATCCTGAACGAGGTTACCAGGAGGACTATACTTCCCAGAGTAGGAGCCTGTGAGACTCTGACACGCCTACAACTTTGGCTCCTAGCTCACCTAGTTCGGATGGACAAGTTTGACCTTTGGGACTTGATTATCAGCGAGATGGAGGACATTATAGCCTCAGGGTTCGGAGGTCACTAGCAGTTGCAGTACGCTCATTGGATCTGTTTTCTGCTAGTGTCTCGTGGGGGGTTTCCAGGCTAGCTACTTACTCTTACTCGCTCAGACACAATGTTTCCTGAGTACAACATGAGTCAGCTGGTCAGTCACAGTGGCAGAGGTCGTCTGTGGTGTTAGGGTCCTCATACCAGGCAGACAGGTATACCACCTGAGGCAGAGGAGCAGCAGGAGGCCACAGTTTAGGGGCTAGCAGAGGCTGAGATGGTAGAGTTAGATGCTGAGATTGATGCAGCTGCAGATGATGCTTATCATGATGATCTACCCTCTGACAGTTCAGATGAGGACTATAGGACAGTTCTAGAGTACGCTCCTCGGTCTCACGACCACGAGGCCGGTGGGTCTAGTGCAGCGTCAGGCACCTCAGAGGCTACCATCCTCACTCTTCTGACCAACATGCAGCAGGAGGAGATTAGACAAGTAGAGGAGCAGAGGAGGCAGGCAGAGGAGGTTAGGGGACTCACCGCTCAGTAGCTAGCAGCTCAGGCTGAAGCACAGGCTCATCAGGATGAGTTTCAGCACCAGTTCCTTTCATATCAGATGCAGCAGGCTGAGATTCAGAGGACACAGACTCAGATCCTTGAGAGGCTCCTTAGTTCAAGCTCCGGGCCGTCCGTCACTCCATAGCTTCAGTTTCCCGGACTCTCCCAGCAGCAGCAGTACATGTCACAGGCTCAGACACCTCCAGTCGTGGTACCATCTCCTACCTTACAACCCAGTGGGCTTCAGAGTCAAGCACTGACTTCCCCTGCCATTCAGACACCGATGACCCAGGTGTCATCTTGGTTGGCTTCACCCAGTGAGTTTCAGACCGGATTCACACCTACCCGGGGGGCCACACCTGCTGAGGCGACTCGATACCTCACGGCTTCATATAGAGAGATCACCGGTGAGGATTTTTCCAGCTCCAGCAGCTCAGCCTAGCACTCCAGTAGCAGAGGCTCAGGGTGATCTTCTGGCGATTGGCACTCACCTCTCCTCAGTATCCTCGTCGGAGATCGCACCGGATCAGTCAGCTCAGACGGTCACCACTCCTCCTGTTGTAGTTCAGACCGATGCCACCTTAGTAGCAGCAGAGGCATTTGAGTCTACGACCCCAGCCTAGTCAGAGGGTCTGCCAGCTGAGTTAGTGGCAGCAGTTTCACTTGTTGAGCTCGCAGTGACTCCTTCTCCGTCGCATCGAGTCTACTCTCGTCGGGCTTCTCTGCCCGCTACTTCAGAGGTAGGACCGTCTGAGGCTCCAGCTCTGGATGTTACACCTTCAGAGCCTCAGGAGGTGTTGGGACAGTCAGTAGCTCCCGAGTCAGCAGTTCTAGAGCTTGTAGAGCTAGCCACAAAGTCAACATCTGCTCAGCCTTCCCAGACCGCTACATAGACAACACCAGTTTCAGAGGGTCAGGCAACAGCTGAGGACAGTGACTCGAGCCCCGACTACTCTCAGTTTGACCTCCGTGCTTGTCAGCCAGGTGTTTCAGCTCCAGATGCTCCAGATGCTTAGAGTCTTTATGGTGCTTGGCGCCAAAGGGGGAGAGGGTAGTCGAGTAGTATCAGAGATAGGGGAGGGTTTTTGATTTACTTGTGTGATTTTCTTTTCCCGTTCTCATGCATCATGTCTATGTTTCTAGTACTTATATCTATATGTGATGGATGATATGGTTGATGATTGTGTGTGACAAACTCTTATGCTTTCACTAATATATCCTGTGAGTTGTCACATGTTTCATGATATGTCTCTATGATCTAATGGTTTTTGAGCTTCCGCGCCATACTCCGTTTCATATGTGAGAATATCATGAGGTATTCCGATTCTATTTCATATTCTAGAGTACCATGTTTGTGGCTTGGTTCGGATGAGCAAGTATTGTTCTCTCTTATTCACTAACTCTTGCTCAACCTACCCAAGTCACTTGAAATCCTAACCTTTCACTCTTATATCCATACTCGAGGAGTTATTGTTGTCAATCACCAAAAAGGGGGAGATTTAAGAATCATGGCCCTATTGGTTTTGGTGATTAACGACAAGTAAAAGATTATTATGGCTAATGTGTGTTTTGTAGAGGCTATGCGTAGCTTAGCCATAGTAATCAACATGAATGTGCATCAATGGTTATCACTTAGCCCCCAAGATGGATATCGTTTCGGATTTTAAAGTCGACATGATGAAGACCCTAGAGTGATAGGCTAAGTGCCATAAGGTGATGAAGGGCACTTAGAATTAGATAGGGCTTCATTTCATCTTTGACAGTACTATCAAAGGGGGTCTAGACTAGTAGCTTGACTTAGGAGAGCTTCATGACTTAGGTGTGGTGCACACTTGACATCCTTAGCTCTAAGCAAGCCTATGGTGACCGTAAGATAGCCTAGAACAACTTCCATATTCATCGCGACGAAAATCGAAGTTGAGAGAGCTAGTTTCTGGCGTCGGACGCTAAGGCCAGAGGTGCCGGACACTGGCATCAGCATGAAACAGCGTCCTCGAGCCAGCAGAGAGCTCCAGAGACGACCAGTTTGCGACGGACACGTAGGTCGCATGGGCGTCGGACGACCAGTTTGCGACGGACGCGTCTGTCGCATGGGCGTCGGATGCTCGCGAGCGTCCGGGAATATTTTCCCAGAAACCCGAGAGCAGCTAGTTGGAGCCTCAGCGTCCATCGCCTGCTGACGTGAACAGGTTCTAGACGTTGGGGCTAGCGACGGAGCGTCCGTCGCCCACTTAAAATGCCTATTTTTTTCTCAGCCCGAGAGCTGAGTGTGTGGGGGCTATAAATAGCTTACCCCTTTCTCTCCCACCTTGCCTTTGCTCAATTGAGTTGCGGAGTTCTTTGAGAAGGTTGGGAAGAGAGCAAGAGCCCTAAAGAGAGAGAGAGTGATTTGCGAATCCATCCATCTTTCTCTCCTCTAGTTCATCCAAGAGTTCAAGTGTGCATCCACTCTAGTTGTGAAGCTTGAGTGAGTCAAGTGAAGATCAAGGCTTGTTACTCTTGATGATTGATATCACCTAGATGGTCCGATTGTGTTTGGGAGGAAGGTGTTCACCGGAGGATTGTGGGCGGCCCTTCTCCATCGACTTGTGATCGGTTGTGGGCGGTTCACCGAGCCGAAGTGGCGAAGAACCAGCCCATAGAGAGCACTCATCCCTTGCGTAGGATTGAGGGGGAGCAATACCTTGCAAGGTGCTCCAACGAGGACTAGGGGGAGTGTCGACTCCTCGATACCTCGGGAAAACGTCGCCGTGTCAAGAATCTCTTTCCCTAGCTCTTTCATACCGCATTACTTTCCGCTCTTGTTTTCCAATTCATACTAGAATTGTGTAGGGTGTTTTCGCTTTCCTTGGCTTGCTACCGCTTTCATAGGCTAAGGCACACAAATCGTTAGGCACAGGGTGATTGGCACTTGATAGGATTTCATATTTGCTTTAGAAATTTGAAATAAGCCCAATTCACCCCCCTCTTGGGCATCTTGATCCTTTCAGTCACACTCCCCGAAGCACTGCTGGTGTAGTCTGAGGTCGTATTGGGTGAGGTGGAGGTGCTCTCTCAGGGCTGACAGGTACAAACGGTACCGCTCCCCTCTGAAGGTGTACTAAAACTAGTGGTTAGGGTCAATCCATAGCGATGCGTAGAACTCCCTGACCTAGTGCTCGACGTAGTTCCCAGAACGGCCTAAGAGGTCTGCTAGCCCGGGAAGGTACGTGAGTAGAGGTCGTAGCACCTCTCCACCAGTGTCCAAGATGTGCTCAAAAGGGCACACACGGTGGGGTCGCAGGTGGATCCTCGTCGTATGAGATGCCACGTAGAAGTCCTCGTGGCGTGGGTGCCACCGGCCTAGAGAGGCGTCCGGGTGCCGCTGAACTAGACACCAATCCTCAAGCTCTCCCAGAACGGCCTAGGAGGTTTGCCAACCCGGGAAGGTACGTGAGTAGAGGTCGTAGCACCTCTCCACCAGTCTATGCTCAAGAGGGCACAAACGGTGGGGTCGCAGGTGGATCCTCATCGTATGAGATGCCACGTAGAAGTCCTCGTGGCGTGGGTGCCACCAGCCTAGAGAGGCGTCCGGGTGCCGTTGAACTGGACACCAATCCTCAAGCTGTCCCAGAACAGCCTAGGAGGTCTGCCAGCCCAGGAAGGTACGTGAGTAGAGGTCGTAGCACCTCTCCACCAGTCGCCAAGATGTGCTCAAGAGGGCACACACGGTGGGGTCGCAGGTGGATCCTCATCGTATGAGATGCCACGTAGAAGTCCTCGTGGTGTGGGTGCCACCAACCTAGAGAGGCGTCCGGGTGCCGCTGAACTGGACACCAATCCTCAAGCTCTCCCAGAACGGCCTAGGAGGTCTGCCAGCCCGGGAAGGTACGTGAGTAGAGGTCATAGCACCTCTCCACCAGTCACCAGGATGTGCTCAAGAGGGCACACACGGTGGGGTCACAGGTGGATCCTCATCGTCTGAGATGCCACATAGAAGTCCTCGTAGCGTGGGTGCCACTAGCCTAGAGAGGCATCGCGGTGCCGCTGAACTGGACACCAATCCTCAAGCTCGATCATCCGTAACTCACACACCTGCTGTGTAGTCGCCAGGCTGAGGTCGAGGTGCACGGGCATCACTTGGGGCCCGACAAGAGACGGTTGCGGTGCCTGAGCTGTCCTAGGAACTCTGTCTCCGCGGCGAGGACCCGTAGGGCTAGGAGCAACCTCGACGTGGGTGCTGGTAGAGCATCTAAGGGGATGAGTCGGCTGAGTTGCCATTGCTGGCTCTGCTGGCTCTCTCTACTACTCTACTACCCTACTACTACTCATACTACTCTCTACTACACTCTACTACTTTACTACTACTCATACTACTCTCTACTACACTCTACTACTTTACTACTACTCATACTACTCTCTACTACACTACTACTTTACTACTACTCATACTACTCTCTACTACACTCTACTACTTTACTACTACTCATACTACTCTCTACTACACTACTACTTTACTACTACTCATACTACTCTCTACTACACTCTACTACTTTACTACTACTCATACTACTATCTACTACCCTCATACTACTCTCTACTACACTCTACTACTACTCATACTACTCTCTACTACACTCTACTACTGTACTACTACTCATACTTCTCTCTACTACCCTCTACTACTTTACTACTACTCATACTACTCTCTACTACACTCTACTACTTTACTACTACTCATACTACTATCTACTACCCTCATACTACTCTCTACTACACTCTACTACTACTCATACTACTCTCTACTACTGTACTACTACTCATACTTCTCTCTACTACCCTCTACTACTTTACTACTACTCATACTACTCTCTACTACACTCTACTACTTTACTACTACTCATACTACTATCTACTACCCTCATACTACTCTCTACTACACTGTACTACTACTCATACTACTCTCTACTACACTCTACTACTGTACTACTACTCATACTTCTCTCTACTACCCTCTACTACTTTACTACTACTCATACTACTTTCTACTACCCTGTTCTACTTTACTACTACTCATACTACTCTCTACTACACTCTACTACTCTACTACTACTCATACTACTCTTTACTACCCTCTACTACTTTGCTACTACTCATACTACTCTCTACTACACTCTACTACTTTACTACTACTCATACTACTCTCTACTACACTCTACTACTTTACTACTACTCATACTACTATCTACTACCCTCATACTACTCTCTACTACACTCTACTACTACTCATACTACTATCTACTACACTCTACTACTGTACTACTACTCATACTACTCTCTACTACGCTCTACTACTTTACTACTACTCATACTACCCTCTAGTACCTCATACTACCCTATACTACTGCCTACTACTCCTACTACCCTCTAGTACCTCATACTACTATCTACTACTCTATACTGCTCCTTACTACTACTCTATATTAACCGTGGTGGTTATAGTAGAGCAACTGCCACGGTTAATTGCTCCCTATAAGTATAGGTGCAGCAACCCTCTCCCACCATCTTCTCCTTGCCGCCGCCACCATACCCGAAGGGCTGCCGAATCATGGTGCTCCTCCGTGGCGGCGGTCCCCCTCCCCAGTGCTGGCCTCCCCCGCGGTGGTCCCCCCCTCCACCGATGCTCGCGCCTCCTTCCTCCGCGGCATCGGCGGACCCTGGTGCTCGCGCCTCCTTCCTCCTCGGTGGCGGCGGACCCCCACTCCCCGGTGCTCACCTCCCCGCGGTGGCGGACCCTGCGCCGCCTTCTTCTTCCCCCGCGGCGGCGGACCCTGGTGCTCGCGCCTCCTTCCTCCCCGGTGGCGGCGGTCCCCCTCCCAGGTGCTCGACTCCTTCCTCCCCCAACAACCACCCTCTCCCTCCAAGGTACAGTCTCTCCTCCCTGTCTCCCCGATGCCGCGTCTCGTGAAAACCCTAGCTATTTCTTGATGCCCAGTCTCTATGCTTGATGCAAAGGCTCTGTGCTTGATGAGTTTTACTTGTTGCGAGGTTCTGTGCTTGATGCAAAGTTGTGTGCTTCATGGAAGAAGCATTAGAAATGAGTAATTTAGATGAAGATTATGCTGCACATTACTTTAGATAATGTTGTAAGGTTCTGCACATTACTTATGCTGCCTATTTCAATTTCATCTATATGCTGCCCTAGCAGTCATTGTGATGCTCTATGCTGCCTGACGCAATGTGATTCAGGAATCTGAGAAGACGATGTCTATTTTGATTTTTACACACTGAGGAAAGTGTCTTAGGTCAGTGATTTTTTCAATTTGGAAATGATGATGGATATTTCAATTCTTACACACTGAGCAATGTGCAGTAGTTATATGATGTTATTGTGCTTCTTGAACATGATGATGGCTATTTTGACTTGTGTAAACACTTGTTGGCGCAGGAGGAGCACCTTTAGGTGCAGTAGCCGCGCCATAATTGTTTACTAGATTTTTTGCTTTCCTCTAATAAATACACGTGCACATTGCAATGATGAAAGTTTGTAATATGAACTGAGACCTAAGGCACTTTGCAATGATGTTGACTCTAAAAATCCAAGATTGGGAGCATATAAACGACACTTCTTGTTTGTGGGCAGCAGTTTTGTGTCTTGTACTACTACCCTCTACTACTCTCTACTTCTCTATACTTCTCTCCACTACTACTGCTGCTCACTACTGCTATCTACTACTGCTACCCTCTACTACCCTCTACTTCTCTCTACTGCTACTGTTGCTCACTACTGCTGTCTACTACTGCTACCCTCTACTACCCATTACTACTGCTCAATTTCTTTCTTGGACATGATGATGGTTATTTCTTGGACATTTTGATTACTTTTTTTATTACTTTCTTGGACTTCTATACTACTACTACTGCTCTCTTTTGCTAGGCTCTCTACTACTGTTGCTGTTGTTCTCTGTCAACTACTACTACTCTCTACTACTGCTCCTCTACTACTACTCTACCCTCTACTGCTAGTACTACTAGTCCTATTACTACTACTACTTTTGTACTACTACTGCTGCTCTCTGTTGCCGGGCTCTCTACTACTGTTGCTGCTATTCTCTATCAACTACTAGTACTCTCTACTACTACTGCTCCTCTACTACTACTCTACCCTCTACTATTCTCTGTTGCTTCATAGCAGTCATTTTTGCTTTCCTCTATACTACTACTACTACTCCTCTACTACTACCCTACTACTCTACCCTCTACTATTCTCTTCTCTACTACTACCCTATTACTACTTCTACTAGTATCTACTACTACTACTATATGGTAATTACAAGGCTGGGCTTTCCTCTCTACTACTTCCCTACTACTTGTACTACTTTACTAATACTCTACTACTGCTACTACTACTCTACTACTGCACATTACTTATGCTTCCTATTTCAATTTGATCTATGCTGCCCTATCAGTCACTGTGATGCTTTATGCTTCCTGATGCAATGTGATTCAGAAATCTGAGAAGATGATGTCTATTTTGATTATTACACATTGAGCAAAGTGTCTTAGGTCAGTGATGTTTTTTCAATTTGGAAATGATGATGGATATTTCAATTCTTACGCAATGTGTAATAGTTATATGATGTTATTGTGCTTCTTGAACATGATGATGGCTATTTTGAGTTATGTAAACACTTGTTGGCGTAGGAGGAGCACCTTTAGGTGCGGCAGCCATGCCAAAATTGTTTACTAGATTTTTTGCTTTCCTCTAATAAGTACACCTGCACATTGCAATGATGAAAAATTGTATATTAACTGAGACCTAAGACACTTTGCAATGATGTTGATTCTAAAAATCCAAGATTGGGAGCACTTTGCTGTTATGTTTCTTGTACACTCTACTACTACTTAGTGATGCTCTACTACTCTCTACTACACTCTTCTACTTTCTACTACACTCTACTACTAATAATACTCTCTACTACTGTTGGTGCTGACTACTACCCTCTACTGCTCTCTACTACTACTGCTGCTTCTAGACTACTGCTACTTCTATACTACTACTGCTGCTACTCTACTAGTCTATGACCCTCTAGTACCCTATACTATTACTCGTACTACTCTCTATTACTCTACTACTCCTCTCTACTAATCTCTACTACTACTGCTGCTTCTAGACTATTGCTACTTGTATACTACTGCTGCTGCTCTATGTCAACTGCTACTATACTCTCTACTGCTACTGCTCCTCTACTACTACCCTACTATCCTACTACTCCTACTACTAATGGTGTTGGCTGCCTGTTGCTATCTACTTCTTCTATACTTCTCTACTACTGCCAGTACTATTACTACTGCTACTTCTATACTACTACTGCCACTACAAGACTGGACTTTCCTCTCTACTGCTACTACTACTCTCCTACTGCTACAAGGCTGGACTTTCTTGTGTACTGCCTATTTTGATTACTACTTCACACTACTATACAATGTGATTTTTGCCGGCTTCGATGCTCTATTTTGATTATTACACACTAAGCAAAGTGTCTTAGGTCAATGATGTTGTTTCTTTCTTGGAAATGATGATGGCCACACTAAGCAATTTGCAGTAGGTATATGATGTTATTTTGCTTCTTGAACATGATGATGGCTATTTTGAGTTGTGTAAACACTTATTGGCACAGGAGGAGCACCTTTAGGTGCGGCAACAGCGCCATAAAGGTTTACTAGATTTTTTGCTTTCCTCTAATAAATACACGTGCACATTGCAATGATGAAAAATTGTATATTAACTGAGACCTAAGACACTTTGCAATGATGTTGATTCTAAATAAATACCCGCTACTACTCTCTACTCTGTACTTCCCTCTATTACTCTATTTCTTTCTTGGACATGATGGTTATTTCTTGGAAATTTTGATTACTTTGTTGCTCGATGATACACGGCGGTGTAGTGAGACAATGTGACAACCGAGTTCTTTAGTGTTTGTCATGACTCTCATCAAACCATGGAAGATGTCCATACCTAAGCAAAAGCATAGTCATGCTGTGTTGATGGTTGGATTGGATGTGTCCCATTGTTCTATGATTGTGATGATTTGAGTTTTGCTGTCTATGAGATTTTGCTGCCTATAAGGTAAGAAGAGTTGTCACATTAGTCAAGGATCAATGATCACCATAAGCGTTGGAAGGCTGCATTGTGCAGAAACCCGCTATTTTGAGAGCAATTAGTATACTACTACTCCTAGTCTCTACTACTTGTACTAGTCTACTACTTCTATACTTTGACTCCTAGTCAGTTATAGTGTTATTTATTTGCTGGTTGTTCACTGTTGTTGACTATGGTTAACTAATGCCTATGATGATAATAACAACCAACAATTGAGGTGGCTGCCTTTGTGCATTTGCCTTTTCCAAGGTTTTATGTGAAAGTTGTGGCTGTCTTTGTCATGTGATGTCATAACTCATCATGAGACACATCCGGAAGGGCCACATCCACCCTTCACTCCTAATGTGGCCTAGGGAGTGCAAGAGGATGTGCTCATGCATGGTAGACATACATTCATGAACATACTTCTCACCTTATTTTGCTTCCTTTTCCAAAGGCAGGCACTAATGATATACGACCCACAAGTAATCTGAGAAGGGAATTCCCATATCTAAGGCATTTGCAATGATTAAACTTGAAAAATATGCTGAGGCAGCGCGATGATGATCAAATCCCCTCCTGATAATAAGCTTCTAAACTAGGATGGCTTGTCTTGCAAGCAACCTGTTTGGAAGCTATGGGATGACATTGGGGTGGTCTGAGCCAAATTGATACTTTTTTTAATGATTATGTATTTTTCTTTGGACACTTTTGTAATTTTCATTGGACAAATTTGTACTTTTCTTCACATTTTGTATCCTACACCCAATGTACATGAAAAAGTGTAATGTTTTACTCCAAATGAATACAATTCATGATTCCAAATGAATATCCATGTTTTCAGATTCTCATATGTGAATGCAATACTTTTCTCTTCTTTGTAGTAGATATATGGCAAACCAACAAAGAGCAAAAGAATGGCACGAGCCAAGCCCGGCCCCAAGTTATAAGGGCTCAGACGACGAGGGCTCAGACAAGTCCACCTCAGACGGTGAGGTGCCATTAGCCATGTCCTCCTTAGATGGCGAGGGCTCGTTAGCCAAGTCCGCCTCAAACGACGAGAGCATCTCTATGAGGAGGAGGTATTTACACCGAGGGCCCCTAAGAATGTAGCCACAGAGTTAGAAGTTGGTCCAGTCTGGGAGCCAGAAGAAGAGACAGAAGAAGAAACGAGGCCCTCAACTCGAGCATCTAACAACCCAGGACGACACTTGGATAACGAGCAACACATAAGTATATAATTAGCTAGCTTACACAATGTTGATTCGCCACGCATAAGTATACAACTAATGCAAGCTCATATATATTCTCGATAGTTACCTATGGTGCCTATGTCTTTGGAGTTCCCCGATGATGAAGAAGAGGGGCATGCATCAGGTCCCATACCGAGCACTTCAGCTGCAACGGGAGGTGCCAACAAAGGGAAGAAGTCTTACATGAAGAGGGGCCAACATGGGAGGCACCAGGTAACCAAGAAAGTGCATGTCATCAAGCAGATAGGGGCATAGGGAGAGCCCTTGGTGTCACAGTCAGTCATCGGCACCTTTAGCAACCAATGCTCGTGTATAGTCAGGGAGCACGTGCCAATCACGTACTTCAACTGGCAGATGGTCCCGAATGAACTCAAGGACAAAGTATGGATTGAGATCAAGAAATATTTCTAGTACCCACTAGAACAATTCAATGAGGAAAGATGTAGGGGGCATGCGCTGTTTATTGCAGGCAAATCCCTTCGCACCCTCCGGGCTACACTAAACAAGAAGTATGTGAAGACCGGGAAGACACCCTTCGCGGACTACAACTTCATTAAGAAACATGTCTGGGATGAGTATCTCGAGAAGATGACCAGTGACGAAGCAAAGTCCAAGAGCCAGAAGTTCTTGGAGCTTGCAAAGAAGAACAAGCTCTCGCACCACCTAGGCATGGACGGGTACGCTGGTAAGAGGCCGAGTTGGCGCCAGGAAGAAAGGGAAGCAGAAGCGGCCGAGCAGAGTTATCCATTACAAGGCGTGGACAAGAGGTCACGCAACTACTTCTATGCTTGTCGGCCGAAGAAGCTGAAGAAGGGGATGGCCAAGTATAATGAGCCACAGACCGAGGAGGCATAGAAGGCTTTGCTTGCAGTCAAGGCGTCAAAGAAACATGGGGAGTTCGTACCTCGCAGGGACCACGACGAGCTCACCGAAGCGCTGGGAAACCTTGAGCACCATGGCTGCGTCCGGGGTGTTTCCTCGAGGCATAGATGGAAGAATGTGGGGTCGTGGCAGTCCGGTGCCTCCTCATACCACACGAGGCAAGGAGACAAGGAAGGTTTATTCTAGGCCGGCAAGGAAGCCGCCATGAAGGAAATAATCATGGGGTCCATATAAGATGCTTTCACGAGCACCGACCCCAAGATGGTGGAGCTGAGGACACAGATGTTTCGCCAGGCTAGCGTGGTGCCACAACAGGGTGAAGGTACCTCAGCACCCCAAAGGTATCCGGTCGATGATATCGTGAAGACTAGATACGTCCACCTCTTGGTGCCGTTTGGCAGAGCAGGAAAGAAGAAGAAGGTGGAGGAGGGCACGGTAGAGCCACCCAACCCTAAAGACAGGTTCCTAGGCAAGCCCATCCCACCCGAGCATGCCAAGATCACTATGGCATGGACGGACGATCACAACGAGGATGATGAACTTGATTTCACCACTGAAGAAGGAGGCAGGACCCTCGCAAGTGCTTTGGGAACTCATTGCTATGGAACAAGGACGACCTTCACTTCCCTCCAGATCCACCGTCACCAAACAGCTCACAGCGGTCACCTAATCTCCCAGTTGGCGGCCCAGGTGACGGCGGCAACAACGACGGTGTTGGTGGCCACCAAAGCCCAAGTAGCCCATCACATTGCCCGCGTCCAGACACAGCAACCCACAGGGATGAACTACAGATGATGGGTTGGGCCACCAAACACCGCGTCAAAGCCAGAGGAAAGTGGAGTGTCCACCACCGCTGAAGAAGCCAGAAGAAGAAGGGGAGAAACCCCCGAACTCACCGAGCTTGAAACTACAGTGTGGGACTTGACAGCAAAGCACCCTTACACAACGTCGTTCCAAAGGTACAAGCTAGTGGCAACCAAACATCGTCAGCAGAGTATGTGTGCTCATATATATATGATACTAACACACTCTTCTCTTGCCTCAATATAATAGGGAGCAAACCTCGCTGTCCTTTTGGCCTCTGTCTCCAGATTGCCCTGCTAACTTTGAGAATGGCAAGTTCATGTTGCCGTTAGGCCAGCATGTCGAGGAACCATGGGAGATTAGAAGGTTCCAGCGCTGATATATGCATGCTTCGAGGTTAGGCATGAAGGAATTTGTTCGGAGGGTCCCCAAGGAGTACATCCTCTTGCATGAGGACGCCTATTTCTCAATTGACTTCCACGACATGCATAGAATGCTATGGCGCAAAGACCTTGATGTCGCCCAAGTCACCCTACTTGCCATGTAAGTTATTGCACCTCTGCATCTCTACAACTAAGTAAGTTCATTACAATCTAAGTAACGTATGCAATGATGACTACTGGTGCTTGCAGGATGCAATCATATGTAAGCAAGGAATTGTCGCTTAAGGTTATTTACCTATCACCTATGCATATTAGCGAGAGGGCCATCATTGGCCATGAGATAATGGACATGGATCTGAAGCTGTCGAGCTTGACAGGGATGGAGCGAATGGAGGCCATAGCTTTGATGCGAGGTGATATCAAGTACAAGAAGGGACACTACATTCTGAATGCCATGAAGCAGCTCAAGGGAGAAGGGTGTATCCTTGCCGCTCACCAGTTCGGGTAAGTCCAAATGATACATGTTGGCTTTGATGCATGTTGGCTTGACCACTTTCCATGATTCAAAATCTTTGATCCTTATTATTTGAATGGTGTAGCACGGGCGTCACGGGGCATTGGATTGTATTCATGATCTTTCCTCAGGATGGAATGGTGGTCGTATTGGACTCCATGCGGGACACACACATGTGAGGCTACAAGCATTTTTAAGGATGTCTGTGATAGTACATGACTACACATATTTTCTTTTAAGCACTCGAAGTATATGATTATATCTGATGTTTGACACTAGTGCCATGCACATTTAGCGCTTACAGGATGTACGTGGAAGACCCTGCCTGCATTGACCATAGGTCTGATAAGGTTAAGGTGTAGGGCACAAAACTGAGGCTAAGGCGACAATTCCCGGTAATACAACTCGTACTACTGCTATCCTACTACCACTACTACAACCATACTACTACTTACTGCTACATATGTATATCTTACATGTAGTGTGCCAAGCAACCTGAAGGCTCACTTTTGTGTGGATACTATGCTTGTGAGTATCTCAGGAGATGCCAGAAATTTAGCCAAAGCTGGCGGCTGCTCAAGTAAGGTATAGATTGTTGGAGGGGACGAAACGTGATTCAAAAGACCAACACTCGCACAATAGCCGACATTTGTAAGTTTGTCACCAATGAATGTGCTGAAATGAGTGGTAAATTCTTCTACACGGGCAATGCGCTAGCGGCATTACCTCAGTACCGTGTGCTAGCCAATTGGAGAACCAGCGGTTTAGACATGTCTGACTACAAGCTGCCGGACATCTTCGATTAGATGAACTTGTTGTAATGAACTTGTTTACTGCTGGAAATGCTTTTGAACAATGAACTTGTTGTAACTTTGTGATATCGATCGGTTCATCTCTTGGAACAAGACAACACATTCATGTAATATACCTATTTAATTCATGTATGCTTATGTTCTCTTATATAATCTGTGCTTGAATTTGAGAAAAATGTTTTAAAATCCAATTTAAAATTAAAAATACATTTTTTTTGTTTTTTGGAAAACATTAACCGTGGAGGTTGCTATAAGAAACCGCCACGGTTAATATTAATTAACGGTGGCGGTTGACCTAACATAGTCGCCATGGTTAATGCCCCTATTAACTGTGGCCATTGATCCATGGCGGTTGGAATAACCGCCATGGTTAATCTATTTTAACCGCCATGGTTAATAAATCTTGTAGTAGGGAACCGAAGCAAAAGGTGTAGGCCTTGTGATGGTATTGGTGTGTGTTGTCATGGGCCCTTCAGTCAATTGTTTGTGTTTCTCTCAGGTTGTTCTGGATTCATTGCGATTGGTGCTGCTTATCTTGGACGACTTCTTGGTTCTACTGCTCTGTGTCAATAAGGATGCACTTCCTCTCGTCTAAAATCAAGTGCTTCCGAGTTGTTTCCTCCTGCACGGTGATAACCGGTTTCGGTAATTGGGGTTTGACCTTAAATTCCACTAGGTTTCTTTTTGCCAGGGTACTTATTGTATCTATTGAAGCTTTGTATTCTGATGTAACTTAACTATTACTATCCCACTATCTTTTAATAAAGACAGGTGCACAGTTTGTGTCGAGCATACCGTAGCAATGGTAATGGTGTTGAGCACACCGGATGTTACTCCTAGGTGAGATCTATCATCTGGAAGCTTGTTTCGCTCCATCTAGAGACTTGTGTTTGTTGTAGCACAAGATAGGTGCACGGTTTGTGCCAAGCGTACCATGACAATGGTAATGGTGTTGGGCACACCGGATGTTACTCCTAGGTGAGATCTATCATGTGGAAGCTTGTTTCGCTCCATCTAGGAACTTATATTTGTTGTAGCACAAGATAGGTGCACGGTTTGCGCCGAGCGTACCATAGCAATGGTAATGGTGTTGGGCACACCGGATGTTACTCCTAGGTTAGATCTATCATGTGGAAGCTTGTTTCGCTCCATCTAGGAAATTGTGTTTGTTTCGGCACAAGATAGGTGCACGGTTTGTGCCGAACGTACCATAGCAATGGTAATGGTGTTGGGCATGCCGGATGTTACTCCTAAGTGAGATCTATCATGTGGAAGCTTGTTTTGCTCCATCTAGGAACCTATGTTTGTTGAAGCACAAGATAGGTGCACGGTTTGCGCCGAGCGTACCATAGCAATGGTAATGGTGTTGGTGATGACGACCCATAGGGTTCGCTGTCCGATCTTTTGATGAGAGATGGTGGATAACTCGATTGGTGGATGGAGATGACGTTCACGGCACGACTACAACCGTCCAAGGAAGCTGCGCCTTCACAACTGATACACCATCTCCGATGGTTGCCGTGATCTTGCGGCGCGACAACCAGCCACTAGGGCTCCCGTCCTGCAAGCAATCAAAGAACTAGCAAGAACAAGATGAACAAGCACTCAATTGCAAGATGAATATGAAGACTTTCAATCTGAGAACACAATATGGTGAGGTTCTGATGACAATCGGACAGACGGTTGATCCAACATGCGCGCTGAAAGGCAATAGCAATAGCTAACTCGACAAAACAAAACCTAATCTGTTTGTGGCGACTCTAAAGACTTATAAGGAGCTGGGAGGACGACCACAAGGGTGTTGGGGTCATGCTCCAACTCTAGGACGCGTCCCTAATGGACCTAACTTGATACATGGGCCATCGGGCCAAAATAAGGTGACGCAGCACCGGTGGGCAGAATAGGTCTCGGTACAAAAACGATGACTCTAGACGTGTGTGATAAGATATAGCCATGGTTCTGGATCCGTTGGAAAGTAGACTTGATAAGCTTTCTAAAAAGTCCTAGAACGTCCCAATCGAAGTCTGTATGAAGTCATGGCATCCATCACAAGTTGGTGCTGTCCTGCAGTCCAAATCCAGCTAGCGCCCATCCTTTGCCCTGCTGATCCTCTCCATTGTTCCTAAGCAAAACAAGAGTGCACGTATCTCCATTGTCTAAATATAATGGACACGAGTGTGAGTATAAACTTACTTGATGGTTGAGTTCACGGGCAAGAGCACGAGTAATAGGACCATGTGGTGCTGGAGATGGTGTTGGTGTGGTGTTGATGTCCTCTTCATCCCCCCCCCCCTTCTTGCATTTGAGTCGTCCTCGACTCAAGCTCATCTTCCTCTCCCAAAAATGGCTTCAAATCTGCAATGTTAAATGTGGGACTAACCCTAAAAGCTACAGGAAGATCAAGCTTATATGCATTCTCATTAATTCGTTTTAGCACTTTAAATGGTCCATCAGCTCTAGGCAGTAATTTAGATTTTCTCAATTCAGGAAACATATCCTTTCTCAAATGCAACCAAACCAAATCACCAGGTTCAAAAATCAAATTCTTTCTACCTTTATCACCAGCAAGCTTATACTTAGCATTCATGCGCTCTATGTTTTCTTTAGTTGTTTCATGCAATTTTAACATCAACTCAGCACGTTGCTTAGCATCAAAATTCAATTTTTCAGAAGTTGGTAGAGGCATTAAATCAATAGGAGCACGTGGTAACAAGCCATAAACAACCTCAAATGGGCACATCTTGGTAGTAGAATGCAATGAAAGATTATAAGAAAACTCAATATGAGGCAAACAATCTTCCCACATCTTAATATTCTTCTTTAAAACAGTCCTTAACATAGTAGACAAAGTTCTATTCACAACTTCAGTTTGACCATCTGTTTGGGGATGACATGTGGTAGAAAATAAAAGCTTAGTCCCCAATTTATCCCATAAAGTTCACCAAAAATGTCTAAGAAATTTAGCATCTCGATCAGAAATAATTGTATTTGGCACACCATGCAAACGAACAACTTCCCGAAAGAATAAATCAACAATATGTGTAGCATCATCAGTTTTATGACAAGATATAAAGTGTGTCATCTTAGAAAATCTATCCACAACCACAAAAACACTATCACGGCCCTTCCTAGTCCTTGGTAATCCAAAACAAAATCCATAGAAATATCTTCCCAAGGTGCATTAGGAACAGGTAGAGGCATATACAAACCGTGTGGATTTAATCGTGACTTTGCCTTTTGATAAGTTGTGCAGCGAGCAACAAATCTCTCCACATATCGCCTCATCTTTGGCCAAAGAAATGACTAGCAAGTATGTCCTCTATCTTCTTTACTCCAAAATGTCCCATCAAGCCACCTCCATGCGCTTTCTGAAGCAACAACAAACAAACGGAGATAGCTGGAATGCATAGCTTGTTAGCTCTAAACATAAAGCCATCATTTAGAACAAATTTATTCCATGCTTTTCCATCTTTACATTGCAGAAATACTTCTCTAAAATCATTATCATGTACATATTGTTGTTTAATTGTTTTCCAAACCAAGATCTTATAGTCAAGTTGTGTTAATAAAGTATATCTTCTAGACAAAGCATCAGCAATGATATTCTCTTTCCCTTTCTTGTGCTTAATGACATAAGGAAAAGATTCAATAAATTCAACCCACTTAGCATGTCTATGGTTTAGTTTTCCTTGACTACGAATATGCTTTAATGATTCATGATCAGAATGAATAACAAATTCTTTGGGCCACAAATAATGCTGTCATGTTTCTAATGTCCGCACAAGAGCATACAATTCCTTATCATAAGTAGAATAATTCAGAACAGGTCCACTTAGTTTCTCACTAAAATATGCAATGGATTTTCCTTCTTGTAACAAAACACCACCCAATCCAATTCCACTAGCATCACATTCAAGGTTAAAAGTCTTATTAAAATTAGGAAGTTGGAGAAGAGGTGCATGTGTCAACTTATCTTTCAACACATTGAAGGCATTCTCTTGTGTGGTTCCCCCAAGAAAAGGACACTTCCTTCTTTGTAAGCTCATTCAATGGTGAAGCAATGGTTCTGAAGTTCTGCACAAATCGACGATAGAACCCAGCAAGTCCTAGAAAACTCCTCACTTGGGTGATAGTCTTTGGTACCGGCCACCCCTGTATAGCTTCCACCTTGGCTTTATCAACCTCAATTCCCTGTGGAGTGACAACATAACCAAGAAAAGAAACACGATCTGTGCAAAAGGTGCACTTGTCAAGGTTACCAAATATTTGTCCCTCTCGTAGAGCCTTAAAAACAACACATAAGTGGTCAAGATGTTCTTCCATAGACTTGCTATAAATCAATATATCATCAAAGTAAAAAACAACAAATCTTCCAATGAAAGCATGCAAAACCTCGTTCATCAATCTCATGAAGGTACTAGGTGCATTAGTTAACCCAAAAGGCATGATTAACCACTCATACAAACTGAACTTAGTTTTGAAAGTAGTTTTCCATTCATTTCCTAATTTCATGCGAATCTGGTGGTAACCACTACGCAAATCGACTTTGGAAACACAACAACACCTCTCAATTCATCTAGCATGTCATCTAAGCATGGAATAGGATGATGATATCGAATAGTAATATTATTAATAGCTCGACAATCCACACACATACGCCATGATCCATCTTTCTTAGGTACTAAAATAACCGGAACAACACATGGACTAAGAGACTCACGTATGTAACCTTTGTCGAGTAGTTCTTGTACTTGACGTTGAATCTCCTTTGTTTCTTCACGATTGGTCCTATATGGTGCACGGTTGGGCAACGAGGCACCGGGAATCAGGTCGATTTGGTGCTCAATGCCTCGAAGTGGTGGCAGCCCTGGTGGTATTTCACTTGGGAACACATCAGAAAACTCCTACAAAATGTTAGCTACAATAGGAGGCAAGGAATGCTGCACATCGTCAATGGAAATCAATGCCTCTTTGCATATTAAAGCATAAGCAACAGAAGTGGATGCATTCAACTCAATAACATCAGATTTAGTAGCAAGCAAACAATTCCCATTCAATTTAATCTCAGTTTCTTATCAACAACAGATTTGGCATTTTTATTGTTCTCACTTGTAGCCTTTGCAGCTTTAGCAACATCATCATGCATAATAGCTTCAGGAGACATAGGATGCCACACAATTTTTCTATCATGGTATAGAAAAGAATACTGATTTGCTCTACCATGATGCATAGAATCCCTATCAAATTGCCATGGTCTACCTAGCAGAATATTACAAGCTTGCGTAGGCATAACATCGCATTCAACCACATCATTATAGGATCCAATGGAAAAATTAATTCGCACAAGTCTAGTTACAGATACTGTTGGTATTTCTTATAACTATTGGATAAATCCGCAAGCGCACAGATTATACCGTTGTAGAACTTCACCTAGGAGTATTCCAAGGTATCGTATTTCCACGGGGAACGATAAGTAAGTTAACTAGGATTATCGATATGTCCTGCAAGGGAACGATAAGTAAGTTAACTGGGTTGAGAGGTTCAATATATCAAAGGCATCCAACAAGGTATAGCTGGTTATACTGGCTTTATCAGCCCTTCTCTTGCAGGGGGCAATGGGATAGATCAGAAAGAGGACAAAACTCTAACTGGACCGCGCCATCAAGTTGTATTGATGCCCTACCTTTTAAGAACTTATCTGACACACATGGTGGAATACGAAGACTAGATAGAGTTGTCACCTTCTACTAGCATCCACAAACAATCCGTGCGATAAGCGGTTTACAAAGGTAAGATCTAGTCTAGACACCACGTCTACACTATTCTTACTACTTTAACCCAACGTTTAAGGCTAAAGCACTCTACTTAAAGTAAAGCGATGAACAAGCGCGAAAAGATGTATAATAGCTAAACCAGATTTAGAATACTAAATGCTATAAAGAACTCAGAAGAAGTCACTTACAAGAGCTGAACTTACAAGAGACTCGCATCCGCCGAGGAAGAACTCCGGAGAAGACTCCCGACAAGCCCGGGGCTTTCTCCAGAAGACTTCCTTCACTCCCCTCCAGCAAGCATAGCACTACTAGAGAGCTCCGCTAAGAGACTAAGGAGTAGTGTTTCTCCAATGAGGCATGAGTGAGAGTGAAGGCCTAGGGGGGTATTTATAGCTAGAGGTGGAGTAGGGGCTACTCCAGTGCCACGTTAGCGATCCGCGCCACCTCCATCAGCCACCGTAGGATCAAACCGTCATTAGAACCGACTTAGAACAACGGTGGAGATCAAGTGAATGCATGGCGGCTTGCAGGAAGGCGGTGGCCGACCAACCCATGACAGGTGGGCCCTGCCACTTTCTCCAGGAGGTGTCCCCACAGCACAGAGGGCATGTGGGTGGTCTATGGCCCCACAGGGTGGTCGGCTGACCCCCCTATGGGGTTCCTCGCCCACCTCTACCTCCTGTACGCTGGTCCCACTTGTCATATTCAGTGGGTGTTTGTTCTGAGATGTTTATCCCGCTGATATCCTTGATGTGGGCCCATGGTTCCTCGTGATGTGAATCTGAACCGTTGGGAGAAAACACACTTGGATCCAAGGGGTAGAAAGTGCTCTGGAGGTTGTTACAGGGTCATGGGGGCTTGGGAGGCCTAGTGGCCCCACAAGATGGTCGGCCGACCCCCTAAGTGGGCCCACTAGCTCCCAAAACTCCCCATTTGTCATTACCTACACTCAAATAGTCATGTGACATGTGGAACTAGTTATTGGGTAAATTATGTTCATGTTATTCTTGTTTTCCTTTGAATATGAGGATGTTGACGATATTTTGATGGTGACAAAATAGCTCGTAATTACCGTCAACAAGATCCCCCATACTTACCTCTTTGCTCATCCTCGAGTAAAGGATAAAATATAACAAGACTATGCTATTCAAAGTATAAAGCAAACATAAAGATTCACTCAAGACATTTTGTCATACCAATGGGATATGTGGTATTGGCTAACATAAATCCTTGAGAAGTTGAGAAATGGAACAGCTCTCAAGGCAAAGTCATCTTCCCAAATCATATTTTAGTACTTGGAGTTTTTTGATAAGTTTTTAAAAGAAAGCACATAAGTCAACTTACTCCTCATATAGCACTCTAGATCGCTCAAGGTGTATGAATCCTTACGAGGCTTAACATGAGGTTGCCTTCTTTCTATCTCCCTATTTCTATAAAGGCTTATGTGGAGCTTAGGTAGGGATAAACAATGTAGCATACTTACCTTGCGTATATTGTAAAGTCAAATTCCGGATCCAAGAAGAGAAATGTCATACTCTTAGATCAAGATGTGCAAGTGTGTGGAAACATGGCGAATGATCAAAACTCCTTCATAAGATATCTCTTTCCTAACTTATTATTCTGAGACATAGCTATCTCTTTATATATATATATGAGCTTTGATTTGCTCATCATTTTGTTTTCTAAGACTTGGGACCTTCATGTGCTCCTATATTTTTTTTCATATTTTTCATAATTTTGCATAGTCTATGTCTCATTTACTAGCATTATACTAGAGAGAGATTTTTCTACTAGAACATGGAGCATGAATCTATGTGGAAAATGTAAGGCATGTTTCTGCGTACTTCCAGTGTAGAAGCAGCATGTATATGTGGCGTGTACGTGATCTTGATCTTGGGAGCATGATAAATCTCTCAACAAGGGTCACAAAACTTGACCAAACTCAACACAAAGTAAGCAGCTTATGTAGAAAGCTTATATCATGAAAGAGCATATATGGCCTTGGTAGGAATTTTCTCACTATAGAGGAGTAGTGATATTATGGTTTTATGACATTTTCAAAAATTAGTCTCCAAATACTTTAAATAGACAGGGCATGAATCATGAGCCAAGAACGTATATCACATTGATCAACAACTTAGTCAATATGGTTCCTGTAAGAACATGGACCCCATGTCCCATAAAGTTTAGATTTTGGTGTTTGATGATCAACATAACCAAATTGGACTAACATATTTGCAAGTGTTTATTTTGTAGTCCAATAAGGTGCAAACATGCTTTGGACTTAGGCAACACCGCAAACAAGACATTTGAAGCATATAGAAGACCTAAAAGATCAAGCATAGATCAAGCATGGTGGATGGAACCTACTCGGAAGCAAGACCATGAAGAAACAAAGTCTTTCGGACGCGAGTCGACTCGCGTCCGGACTTTTGGAAATCAGCCCGGATGAAATCACTGATGAAAAAGGGTTCCGGACGCTGCAAATAGGAGGGTCCAGACCATTGCAGATACATCCGGACACCTAGGGTTTGGTCTGCTCAAATCAGTGAGTCCGGACGCTATGAACAGTGTGTGTCCGGACCATTGGAGATTGCGTCCGGACGCACACAGAAAAGAACCCAAGAGCACAAAGGACTCCGGACGCTGACCGGAGCATGGGCTCTGGACCAATAGTGGCATTCGGACTCTATGCAGAGAGGTTCCAGAAGTGCGTAAAGGCTCCGGACACTGTCCGGACTGTGGACTCCGGACCATAGACAGCGTGTGGACCAACCAGTCAGCCGCTACGTGCAGAAGACCGTTGGAAGGTCCGGACGCACAGCGATTAGTCCGGACCCCCCTTGCTGCCTGCGTCCGGAGCTACGCAGAGGAGCTACATCAAGGTACCAACGACTCCATTTGGCTTGGGGCCAATATATATGACCTTTGGCCAGCCAAATGAGGGAGTGGAGACTTGAGAAACATTCCAAGGTGTTGATAAACAATTCTAGTGCTCTCCATATGCATAGTGCTTAGAGATATACTTGGTGATTAGCATAAGTGCTTTGCAAAGTGCTTAGGTTAGTTAGACCACTCATATGCGCTTGCTCTAGGTGTAAGCCTAGTGTTAGTGAGGTTTGTAAACCTCTTGATCAAAGGGTGCTTGTGCGCACCAAGCTTGTACTCGGTGGGGCTTGTAATCTTGCACGATCACACCAACCGCGTTTGTGGTGTGGCCGCCACCGGTGTACCGAAGGGAACAAGGCCTGCGGTGTTTCGGCCGGAAGCTTGATAGTGAAGACGGCGGAGAGCATCCGGGAGAGGCTTGTCGGAAGGCACATTGGAGACCCACTTGCGTGTGGGGAGAGCCCGAGGCTATCCACGGAGTTACCCGACCGGGAGCTTGGCCCTTGCACGGGATTCCTCGTGAGGGGCTCCAACGAGGACTAGGGGGAAGCTTGCGCGCTTCTCGATACCTCGGTAAAAATACCTGAGTCATCGACGGTAGTTTGCATCTCTACCTTGCTCTTTACCTTCCGCACTTACTTTGTTTACCTTGTGTTCTTTACCTTTCCTAGCTTAGTTGACAGGCTCGTTGATAGGTTTGGAAACGTGGTTGCGTAACTCTTTTGCGGTAGAGATAGCAACACTTAGCAAAACCATAGTTGCACCACTAGATAGTTTACCTTTTGCATAGGTTTTGCTAAGGTTAGAAAAAGAGGCCATAGATTAGAGAGTAGTTTTTAAGTAACCTAATTCACCCCCCTTCTTAGGCATCACGGTCCTTTCAATTGGTATCAGAGCCGGTTGGCTCATCTTTGGACTTTAGGCTCACCACCTTCGAGTCGATGTCTTTAGGAGAGGGAAGGATGGATACCTCTAGGCCCCCGCACTTTGATGGCATAAACTTTCCCTACTATAGTGCTAGAATGGCTTGCTACCTAAAAGCGGTTGATCTAGGTGTTTGGAGAGTCACTCGTGACGGGATGAAACCCCTAAGAAATCCCGAAAAACCCACCATGAGTGATGAAAAAGAAATTCATTTCAATGCTAGAGCTAAAAATTGCTTGTATGAATCTTTTAGTGTGGATGTTTTCAATCAAGTTTTTACTTTACAAACATCCCATGAAATTTGGCTAAAATTACATGAGCTCCATGACGGCACAAGCAATGTCCGTGAGCAAAAATATTGTCTAACTAAGTCAATCTATGATTCCTTTAAAATCAATGAAAATGAGCTTGTTAAGGACATATATTCTCGTTTGAATCTAATTGTCAATGAGCTCAATTCCATAGGATTGACAAAGCTAAAAGATGAGGACATTGTGAGGAAGATCATCTCGGTGCTACCACATGACAAATATGCATCCATCATCACCGTTCTTCACAACTTGGAGGAAGTAAGTAAAATGACCCCGGCCATCCTCATTGGCAGGCTTGTGGCATTTGAGATGTCACGCAAGATGGGTCAAGAAGAAGCATCCTCATCAAGCAAAGCAATTGCTCTCACATGTAAAGAGCGCAAAAAGATGAAGAGCAAGAAAGTTGAGACAAGCTCAAGCTCCTCAAGTGAAGAAGAAGAAGATGAAGATGATGATGATGATGATGATGATGATGAATCAAGTGATGATGATCAAGCCTCCACCTCGTCCACCTCCTCCATTGATGAAGAAGAAACTATCAAGCTCATACGAGGAGTAGAGAAGATGATTTGCAAGCTCAATGTCAAGGGTGTGCCCATCCAACTTGAAGATTGCATCTTCACAAATCAAAGAAGAGAGCAAAGAAAGAAAGGATGCTATGGATGTGGCAAGAGAGGGCACTTTGTTGAAGATTGTCCAAGAAACAAGCACACACCCAAGACAAGGAAGGAGAGTTGCAAGGTCAAGGCCCTTACCACAATCAAGAGTTGGAGTGACTCATCAAGTGATGATGAAGCCCAACACAAGAGGCATGACCGCAAGCAATCATCATCAAGCACTTCACGAGTATGCCTTATGGTACGGGGTAACGAAAGTTCTAGCTCTAGTGATAGTGATAGTGATGATGATCTACCTTCCCATGAGCAACTTGTGCGAGATAACCTTAAATATGCTAAAGCTTGCACTAGCCAACAAAAGAAAATCAATGATCTAAAAGCTAAAGTAGATAGCTCTAAAAATGCTTACAATACCATTCTTGAGCAATATGAAACTTTTGCCAATCTTAATGTTGAGCTAACTACTAAAATTGAGAAATTAGAGGCTAGTGCAAGCACAAATGAATGCACAATCAATGATAAGCAACTTGTAAAGAAAAATGAGAAACTAAAAGCAAAGTTAGCTAGCTTACAAGATTCATATAATTGTTTGCTTGTTAAAATGGAAACCATGTGCAAACATTGTGATGAGCTAACAATAAAAGTTGCTAATCTTGAAGCCGCAGGTAAAACCCCCACCGAGGCTCCTAAAAAGAAAACCTCTATATTTGACATGCCTAAAAAGGATGCCTCGACTTCTTGCATTGATTTATTGGACTCACCCCTATGCAACCAAGCTTCTTTTGAGGATGTGTTTGTAGAAACATGTACACAAGAGGTTGCAATGGAGAATGAGCTACTTAGGCAAGAAGTGGATAGCCTTACAAGGGACTTGACACAAGTCAAAGGCAAGGAGAAACAAGCCCAACCGCATCAAGATAACACCATCAAGGGAGTGAAGAAGCTTGATGAGGGAGAAACCGTGGTTTGCTACCTTTGTCACAAAGAAGGTCACAAGTCCTACATGTGCAAAGTGAAGAATGGGGGAGGAGCTAAGAAGAAAGAGAAAAACAAAAAGCCAACAAGCAAGTTCTCCAACACCTACACCAACAAGGTGGACAAGAAGGCCTCCACACCTTATCTTTTGATGAAGAAGAAAAATGACAAGGTGGTGGCCATCAAGGTGAACAAGCAAGCCAACAATGGAGCCAAACGCTTTTTGGTGCCAAAGGAAATCATTTCCAACATGAAGAGCACCAAGAAGGTTTGGATTCCAAAGGGAAAGTGAAGCCCGATGGACTTTGGGGAATTTGGAGACTTGGAAAAGATTGGGTGCATTACATGGGATGCATCATGATGATCATTAGTACTATTGCCAAGTGGATTAGTGAACACTACTTACCCAAGTTCCCCTTCCCATGTTTAGGTAACTAGATTTCTATCTTGCAAATTCAATTAGCATCTAGTTCCCTTCATGCATAGGTATTGCATTTGCATATCTAAATTCTTGTCATGCAGACACTAGGTTATAATATGATAGGATTGCTCGGTATCACTCTTACCCTTGGAGCAACCTACATGTTTTTAAAATGTTTAGGAGCACGACACATAGCTCGCTTGTCAATTGTTTATTGTATATGTGCCAAAGTACCAAATTGTAGATAGCTTACCCCAAATACCAATTAAGAGTGTTGTTCACTTTCATGTGACATTACCTTTCATTTGGTATCTTGACCTTAAAAGTCAATGTGCATATCTCCTACAAGTATTCTATGCTTGTATGCACACTTTTAGGGGGAGCTAATCTACAAGTTGGAAGCTTTGAGACTAACACCTATTTCAAGTCTATCATGTGTGTAGTAGTCTCATTGCAAGGAACATGGAGTCCCCGGAGAAAAGCAAGGATGAACTTCCATAAGTATCATTGCATTTCATTTCTTTGTATCTTTTAAATGCTTTCTCCATGCATTATATAAATTAAACTCCTTTGTGCAAATTTCTGGTTATGCATATGCTTTGCCATCCACTATATGTATGCATACACTTAGGGGGAGTTTAGTTTATGTAATCTGAGAGTCAAGTCTTGTGATCACTTTCTTTCCACATACAAAGGATCACAAAACTTGACCCTCCCTTGTGCTACTAATGTCTTCCTTTTCGGTGTTTGATTCCAAAGGGGGAGAATTTGAAGGACCAAAACAAATGATCATATATTTTGGTCCAAGATAGGGTGGAAAGTGGATTATGGAGATAGGGGGAGTATAAATCCATAATACCACACGGGGACATGTGCAAGGGCAAGACATGTCATAATAGTATGAGCTTCAATTAGTATAAACAAGTATCATATAGACTTGCCTTTGCATTGCATCCTAGCAAATAGATATGTTTTCATTTGAGCATCTTATATTATTTGCTTATTTTGGTCGTGGTGTCATCAAGCACCAAAAAGGGGGAGATTGTAAGGAACATGGACCCCATGTCCCATAAAGTTTAGATTTTGGTGTTTGATGATCAACATAACCAAATTGGACTAATGTATTTGCAAGTGTTTATTTTGTAGTCCAATAGGGTGAAAACATGCTTTGGACTTAGGCAACACCGCAAACAAGACATTTGAAGCATATAGAAGACCTAAAAGATCAAGCATAGTTCAAGCACGGTGGATGGAACCTACTCGGAAGCAAGACCATGAATAAACAAAGTATTCGGACGCGAGTCAACTCACGTCGGACTTTGGAAATCAGCCCGGACGAAATCCTGAAGAACAAGGCTCCAGATGTTGCAAACAGGAGGGTCTGACCATTGCGGATGCGTCCGGACAACTAGGTTTGGTCGCTCAAATCAGCGAGTCGGGCGCTATGAACAGTTTGTGCCCGGACCATTGGTGCTGTGTCTGGACGCACACAGAGAAGAACCCGAGAGCACGAAGGACTCCGGACGCTGACCGGAGCATGGGGTCCGGACCAATAGTGGCTTTCCGGACCTATGCAGAGAGTTCCAGAGCGCGTAAAGGCTCCGGACACTGTCCGGACTGTGGTCCCGACCATAGACAGCGTCCGGACCCACTAGTCAGTCACTACGCGTAGAAGACCGTTGGAAGGTCCGGACACACAACGATTAGTCTGGACCCCCCTTGTTGCCTGCGTCCGGAGCTACGCAGAGGAGCTACATCAAGGTACCAATGGCTCCATTTGGCTTGGGGCCTATATATATGACCTTTGGCCGGCCAAATGAGGGAGTGGAGACTTGAGAAACATTCCAAGGTGTTGATACACAATTCTAATGCTCTCCATATGCATAGTGCTTAGAGATATACTTGGTGATTAGCATAAGTTCTTTGCGAAGTGCTTAGGTTAGTTAGACCACTCATATGCGCTTGCTCTAGGTGTACGCCTAGTGTTAGTGAGGTTTGTAAACCTCTTGATCAAAGGGTGCTTGCGCGCACCAAGCTTGTACTCAGTGGGGCTTGTAATCTTGCACGATCACACCAACCGCGTTTGTGGTGTGGCCGCCATCGGTGTACCAAAGGGAACATGTCCTGCGGCGTTTCGGCCGGAAGCTTGATAGTGAAGATGGCGGAGAGCATCCGGGAGAGGCTTGCCGGAAGGCACATCAGAGACCCACTTGCGCGTGGGGAGAGCCTGAGGCTATCCATGGAGTTACCCGACCGGGAGCTTGGCCCTTGCGCGTGATTCCTCGCGAGGGGCTCCAACGAGGACTAGGGGGAAGCTTGCGCGCTTCTCGATACCTCAGTAAAAATACCGGAGTCCTCAACAGGAGTTTGCATCTCTACCTTGCTCTTTACCTTGCGCACTTACTTTGTTTACCTTGTGTTCTTTACCTTTCCTAGCTTAGTTGACAGGTTAGTTGATAGGTTTGGAAACTAGGTTGCTTAGCTCTTTTGCGGTAGAGATAGCAACACTTAGCAAAACCATAGTTGCACCACTAGATAGTTTACCTTTTGCATAGGTTTTTCTAAGGTTAGAAAAAGAGGCCATAGATTAGAGAGTAGTTTTTAAGTGACCTAATTCACCCCCTCCCCTCTTAGGCATCACGGTCCTTTCAGTTCCCTATCAAGATATTTTCCGACTAGCATAAGCAAAGGCAAGAATTCATCTTTATGACGCTTTTACCCTTAGAACATCATAGATGATGTCACTTTTCAAGTTTTAGTTTCGAATGCGATCTTCTTGTTTTTATTCAATGTTAAAAGAGAAATAAAATAAGAAATTGATTTCAAGATGAAATAAAAATCTATTTTATTTTATTATTATTTTTATTTAAAAGGGGAAATGAGTAAAACAAATAAAACATAAAGGGAAAAGGGGAGAGACGTGTCAAACCAGACATAATGGATGTTGAAGTTGAGTGGACGCTGGATGGTGGGCCCGGGTCTTCTAGGTGCGGTCGGCCGAATGTCCTTCGGGGCCATTTGGCCACTTCGGTCTCTGCATTAGACTCCCTTACCTCTGAACATTGATCTGCTCTGTCCGTTCTACGATTTGGCCCTGAACATGCATCGCCCGATGCACAAAAGTGGCCGATGAGGTCCAATTTTTTCATGGGACGTGTCATGACCATGTACATCATGATTCCATGGTCGATCTGGCGAAATAGTATGTTGGGTGTCGACCGATACCCCCCCATACTTGTTTCACTACATACTGCAACACAGCAACACTAGACAGAGAGAGATTAGATACAGGGGTTCTGCTGGGGTAAGATACCAACAAAACCAAGAGTTTCTTTTATCATTGATAGCTTAGGCATATGTTCTTTGATTCATGAGTGATGGACTATCAAGCCTAAGTATCTTGTTTCTATGGAGGGCTAAGGTGATCCAAGGGAGAAGATGGAGAGAGAAAATCCCATGGCCTTAGCATAAGGGATGACAAGAATCTATTCATGTTCTCTTCTATCAGGGCCATGAGGTAGGTTGTGCCGATGGCTCTAGAGGATGACTAAGGAGAAGGAGAGGCAAAGAGACCCTATCTCTCAAATTCCTTGGATAAGAGCTTGAGCTTTGCATTAATGATAATGCGAAGATCATTAAAGCTATCTTCAAGACCGAGATGCTCCATTCTCTCCTTAGAAACCCTTTCTTCTAAGTTGGTAATGCTTTCTTTGGAAACAACACGTAGAAACTTTTCCATTTCGCTCTTCTTCTTTGTGGAGAAGGGAAACAAGAGGAGATGGAATTTCTACTGGTGGTGAAGAAGAACAAGGTAAGATGAGGAAGAAGGAGAGGGAGAGGTTAAGAAGAGAGAATCCAACGTCCTTTGCCTCCATTTTAACTTGGATCGTGTCAGAAACAGGAGAGGAACGTTGGTCCAATGTTCTGGAGCAATGGGCATGGATGAAGGGCCATATCCACGGTCGGCCGACCGCTTTTAGAGAGGTTTGGCTCGATCGAGCCTGGATTGGAGGTCCCAGAGGTCAGGTTAGGCAAGCCGTGCAATGTCGGGCTGAGAAGCCTCAACATGTGATCGGCCGACCGCCTTTTGGGGCCAAATGGGCCAAGATTTCATGTGGGAGGTGACAAGGCTAGGTACACGCTAATTCTTGGGTCAAACACAAAAAATGAACAAAAATTAAAACATGTAGATTTTAGTTCTAAATTGGATTAAGGACAAAATCTACCATGTCAATTTCATGCTCAGGTGATTCATGTTCATGAAAACTTTTAAGACATAGACCATTTACCATTAGAGGTGTTGTAGCCGTAATCTCGAAGCGTGATGATTCCTTGCATCACGATATTGATGATGACGAATGGTCTTTCTTCTATGAATCATTGCATTGTACTCAAAGCCTTTTTCTCCATTCATTGCTTCTCTCCTACGAAGGATTAGTGGACAACACATACCCGAAGGGATTCACGAATAATTTGAAGCAAGGGCATTGTTGTCATGGAAATAGAGAACATCTTTTATGCTATAGAAAAGTTGGCTTTAGCATTTTAGCACATCAGAAGATGTTCCCTCATTGTTCACCAATTAAAAACCAAGCAAGGTTAAGGCAAAGGTGTGCAAGATTATTTCAAAACTACCTCAAACCTTAATTTGTCTCTAATGAACGATCTCTTGACTAACCCACCAAAATTTGGAAGTTACCTTACATGGGTTAGTCCAAAAGTAAAACCAAATTTCATACTAGTATACTTTAGGTTCATTAATCAAACTTGACACCATGTCTAATTTGATTAAAGAAGACTATTTAACCTAAGCATCATGCTTAATCTAAAGAGCTTATAGGAGTATGCGCACTACTCCCAAACCAAAGCAAACTCATAACAGAACCAGGAATCATGAAAAGAATAAAGAGATTTATTTAAGAAGAGATAAAAGCATGGATGGTGAACCAGATGAGCATTTGCATTTTTTTTGTTTTTATTATTTATATGACTTTACAAGATGAGCAAGGTATACAGAGAAAGCAAGGTAGAGACAGCCAAACAAAATTAAACAATGAAGCAAGACATGGATTTCTTAGAGAATTCCACTCCCTCATACTTGGATTTTGCAACATTTGATAATGAGTAAATCCAATTCTAGGATGTGGAACACTCTTTTGAATGTGCTTCATTATTGAGAGATGTTTTGTTGGACTTACCTTGTGTTTTGTTCCATCATTCTTTTTGTTCAAACCTGAAATGATTAGTGACAAAAATACCCGAAGGAATACTTTCACAAATATTCCCTTAATCTCATTTTACAAAGTCATTTTATTTATTTCAGAATTTTGGGAAACTAAAAATATTTTTGTTTTTTTTGTTTTATATATTTTTTTAACAAGCTAACTTTAATAGAAAAGAAGACGACTCGGGCTATCTCCCGAAAGTGCTTAATTTTAAGACACAAGCTTGTCTTTGGGAAAATTTATGGTTTCCCCTTCAACTCCAACATTTTCAAACCTATCCTCAAGACCAAAACTACTACGAGATTTGAAAAATTTATGGTAGACAAACACATCTACAACCAACCTTGCAAAGATTTTAGAAACCAGAAGCATGAAGAGGTTGTAGATCATGTGTGTAGTGATGGTAGAGGGAAGGATTGATTTGGAAGATTTCTCACTTGAGCGTGGATTTGATGGGAAGATCGGGGAATAGTTTCCATGCTCATTGCTATCATTCTCCATTTCAAGGAGTGGGTGAGCACTTTCTTTCTCATGACATTTCAAGTCATCCTCAAAACTTGAGTGGGTCATGGCTGTCGGCGCGATGGACCTAAGCTCACCCCTTGGATCAAGAACAAGTTTGGATTCTATCCCTTTGATGAGAGGTCGGGAAGACCAAACGGGTCGATAATCTTTACTTATTCTATGACCAAGCTTCTCATTTCCAAAAGCGTTCTCCAAGATTCTCATGATTGGCCTTCCGATAAAAGTAAGATGAAAGGAAAGTCCAGGAAGGTCAAAGATATGGAAATCTAGGAAGATCTTGAGATCATCAACCATCACAAGAACATCATGAAGGACTCCTAAACAATCAAGGACTTGACCATTGGGGAGTCTAAGGTGTTTTTGTAATTGGGATAGATGATCCTTTGATGATGTTGGAACATGGAAATGAGGAATGATATTGATCCCGAGGCTAGGATCGTAGCAAATTTCACCATCAATGCCCAACACTTGACAGGATATTCTCCTCACATGTGTGGGCAATTTAGTGACTTCCTTTAAGGTTTCGGCCTTATCCAACCATTCTTGACTTACAACGGTAGATAGGTGTTCTAACCGTTGTCTTTGCTCCTCTTGGTGAGATTTATGGCTCTCATGGCTTCCATGTCTTGGGTGTCTTAATGAATTCCCAAAGTCAATAAGTGGGTCATCATAATACTTGAATGAAGGAACACATGGAGGATCATCAAGATCAAGGATGGGTTCGTAAGATAAGTCAAATGTGGGCATAGAAAAGGAGAGGATAGATTTGTCTTCTAAACACTTTAGTTCTTCTATAGGCTCACTCGACATTTCTTCATCAAATATCCCAAGCTTTTCCTGATGTGCCATGTGGGAAGTTGAGGCATAAGATGATGTTGATTTGGGAGGTTTTTGAAGAGATCCCTTCATGAGAGGTTTAGAAAGATGTTTCTTAGAAGGTCTCTTTAGGAAAGGATCATTTTGGGCATTCCCAAAACCAGCAAGATCATCTGAACGGTTAGCCTCAAACTCGAAGGAATGTTTTATGTGTGGGATTTCTTCTTCCTTTGAGATTTGTGGTAATTGTGGTTCAGGATCGATGGCAGAATCTTGGAATAGAAGTGGTGGTGATTCGGCTATCGAGATTTCCTTTCTAGGGACTAGTTTTTCTTATTCTATAGGTCCTTCATCATAAACATTAGTGTAGGGGGTGTTTTCAAGAATCTTCATGAGAAGACTCTTCCCTTCACTAACGAGTAAACATAGGAAGGCTCCCCTAGAAGTCATATCAAGAATTTGTGCAGAATCTTTGCTAAGACCACCATAAAAGTGTTTTAACAATGTTGGCTCGGTTTATAGCAAGATCAGGACCAGATGATGCTAGATCTAAGAGACGCGGTGCCGCACCAAGAGGTTCTTTCTCATTTTGTGAGAAGTTGATGACCTCTTTTTGAAGACGAACAACTTGAGATGTGGGGAAGAAAGCTAGGCAGAATTTGGATTGTAACTTTTCCCATTCTCCGTTTGCATCATCTACGTGGCGAAGGTAACATCATTTGGCTATTCCCATCAAAGAAAACAGAAATAGCTTCCACTTAAGGGTACCTCGCCTCATCCCATGGATGTGGACACATGAACACAATTGTTCAAAGTCACGTAGATGAGTGTAAGGATTTTCATCTTCGTCCCCAGAAAAAGGTTTGTTCGGAACCATCGCTATGAGACTTCGGCGAAGCTCATAAGGAATGGACAATATGGCCTGAGATGAACTAGGTGGCTCCAACCTAGCGCCGTTGGAGCACCATACTCAAAGAGGGGTGTTTGATCCATAAGTGTATATGTGGAAGGAAAGGTTTAAATCAAACAAGGATAATAGGACCAAAAGATACTAGTTAAAACAGCTACCGTTCCTCGGCAATGGCACCAGAAATGCTTGTTGGTATTTCTTACGACTATTGGATAAATCCGCAAGCCCACAGATTATACCGTTGTAGCATTTCACCTAGGAGTATTCCAAGGTATCGTATTTCCATGGGGAACGAGAAGTGAGATAACTAGGATTATGGATATGTCCTATGATGAATAAAGGGAGACTATGATATCTGGGTTGAGAGGTTCAATATAGCAAAGGCATCCAACAACGTATAGCTGGTTATACTGGCTTTATCAGCCCTTCTCTTGCAGGGGGCGATGGGATAGATCAGAAAGAGGACAAAACTCTAACCGGACCGCGCCATCAAGTTGTATTGATGCCCTACCTTTTAAGAACTTATTTGACACACGTGGTGGAATACGAAGACTAGATAGAGCTGTCACCTTCTACTAGCATCCACAAACAATCCGTGCGATAAGCGGTTTACAAAGGTAAGATCTAGTCTAGACACCACGTCTACACTATTCTTACTACTTTAACCCAATGTTTAAGGCTAAAGCACTCTACTTAAATTAAAGTGATGAACAAGCACGAAAAGATGTATAATAGCTAAACCAAATTTAGAATACTAAATGCTATAAAGAACTTGGAAGAAGTCACTTATAAGATCTGAACTAACAAGAGACTCGCATCCGCCGAGGAAGAACTCTGGAGAAGACTCCCGACAAGCCCGGGGCTTTCTCCAGAAGACTTCCTTCACTCCCCTCCAGCAAGCATAGCACTACTAGAGAGCTCCGCTAAGAGACTAAGGAGTAGTGTTTCTCTAATGAGGCATGATTGAGAGTGAAGGCCTAGGGGGGTATTTATAGCTAGAGGTGGAGTAGGCGCTACTCCAGTGCGACGTCAGCAATCCGCGCCACCTCCATCAGCCACCGTAGGATCAAACCGTCATTAGAACCAAATTAGATCAACGGTGGAGATCAAGTGGATGCATGGCGGCATGCAGGAAGGCGGTGGGGAGCTTGGAGCACCTTTTGGGCACCTGGGTGTGGTCGGCCGACCACCCCATGATAGGTGGGCCCTGCCACTTCCTCCAGGAGGTGTCCCCACAGCACATGGGGCATGTGGTTGACCTGGTGGCCCCACAGGGTGGTCGGTCGACCCCCCTATGGGGTCCCTGGCCCACCTCTGCCTCCTGTACACTGGTCCCACTTGTCACCTTCAGTGGGTGTTTGTTCTGAGATGTCTATCCCGCTGATATCCTTTATGTGGGCCCATGGATCCTCGTGATGCAAATCTGAACCGTTGGAAGAAAACACACTTGGATCCAAGGGTTAGAAAGTGCTCTGGAGGGTGTTACATGGATCATGGGGGTTTGGGAGGCCTAGTGGCCCCACAGGATGGTCGGCCGACCCCTAAGTGGGCCACTAGCTCCCAAAAGTCCCCATTTGTCATTACCTGCACTCAAATAGTCATGGGACATGTGGAACTAGTTATTGGGTAAATTATGTTCATGTTATTCTTGTTTTCCTTTGAATATGAGGATGTTGATTGTATTTTGATGGTTACAAAATAGCTCATAATTACCGTCAACAGATACTAGCACCACGTTAGTCACAAAAGCGAGTTGAATAATCGTTCAAAGGTGGTACTATGCTGGTCCTAGCCTAGACCGTGCTAGAGACGCAAGCCTGGACATAAAGGAACTCACAAACACCACCTAATCAAAGGAGACAACACAAAGATCAGCCCCCTTTTTTATTTTATTTTCTTTTTTTCATTTTTTCCCTTTTTTTCTTTTTTTTCAGGGGATCCTCAAAACTGATTATATGAATAGAGAGATGTCAAATGAGCAATTCACCAGACACACTTTCTCTCTCTCTCTCTCTCTAAAGTAAGTTTCGCTGTAATATGCTATGAAACAAGTAGTCCCGACTTGATGATTGAAAGAAACTCGGACTCCTAGAAATAAATATCAGAGTAGTGCACGAACTTAATTATGGAAAAAAACTCGGACTCAGAATTTATAGCAACGAATATGAGTAGAACTCGAACTCGATTCCATAATTCAACTCGGACTCGAACTTGACAGCAGCGAATACCAGGGTAGTACTCGGACTTGATTCCAGAAAACAACTCGGACTCGATCTTGACAACAACGAAATCTACTTAGACTCGGACTAGGATGTGACAAGAACTCAAAACTCTAAAGGACTATAACTAAAACCAGCAACTCAACAAAACCGATGCAACCGACGACTCAACAAGCCCTAACTAAGTAGTACTAGCAAAAAGGCTCAACGGGTTTATGGGATTATGGGAAACTAATGTACTATTTTTTTGGACTTTTCTGGACTATAGGATTTTTTTTGCGAAGGAATGGAAATCTCTCACCAATAAACCTTGCTATGATACCAACAGATGACGACCTGTAGGGTTTGTTGTCCGATCTTTCGATGACAGATGGTGGATAACTCGATTAGTGGATGGAGATGACGTTCACGGCTCGACTACAACCATCACAGGACGCTACGCCTTCGCAACCAATACACCACCTCCGATGGTTGCCGTGATCCTGCGGCGCGACAACCAACCACTAGGGCTCCCATCCTGCAAGCAATCGAAGAACCAGCAAGAACAAGATGAACAAGCACTCAATTGCAAGATGAATATGAAGGCTTTCAATCTGAGAACACAATATGGTGAGGTTCGGATGACAATCAGACGGACGGTTGATCCAACACGCGCGCTGAAAGGCAAGTAACAATAGCTAACCTGACAAAACACAACCTAATCTACTTGTGGCGGCTCTAAAGACTTATAAGGAGTTGGGAGGATGACCAAAAGGGTGCTGGGGTCGTGCTCCAACCCTAGGACGCGTCCCTAATGGACCCAACTTGATACATGGGTCATCGGGCAGAAATAAGGTGACGCACCACCGGTGGGCAGAATAGGTCTTGGTATAAAAACAATGACTCTGGACGTGTCTGATAAGATATAGCCATGGTTCTGGATCTGTTGGAAAGTAGACTTGATAAGCTTTCCAAAAACTCCTAGAACGTCCCAATCGGAGTCTGTATGAAGTCGTAGAATCCATCACAAGTTGGTGCTGTCCTGCAGTCCAAATCCAGCTAGCGCCCATCCTTTGCCCTGCTGATCCTCTCCATTGTTCGTAAGCAAAACAAGAGTGCACGTATTTCCATTGTCTAAATATAATGGACAAGAGTGTGAGTATGAACTTACTTGATGGTTGAGTTCACGGGCACGAGCACGAGTAATAGGACCACGTGGTGCTGGAGATGGTGTTGGTGTGGTGTTGATGTCCTTATCAGTTGGGCACACCGGATGTTACTCCTAGGTGAGATCTATCATGTGGAAGCTTGTTTCGCTCCATCTAGGAACTTGTGTTTTTTTTGGCCCAAGATAGGTACACGGTTTGCGCCAAGCATACCATAGGAATGGTAATGGTATTGGGCACACCGGATGTTACTCGAAGGTGAGATCTATCATGTGGAAGCTTGTTTTGCCCCATCTAGAGACTTGTGTTTGTTGCGGCACAAGATAGGTGCCCAGTTTACGTCGAGCATACCATAGCAATGGTAATGGTGTCAGGCACACCAGATGTTAACCCTAGGTGAGATCTATCATGTGAAAGCTTGTTTCACTCCATCTAGAGCCTTGTGTTTATGGAAACACAAGATAGGTGCATTATTTGTGTGGTGCATAATATGGCAATGGTAATGGTGTCGGGCACACCAGATGTTACTCCTAGGTGAGATATAATATGTGGAATCTTGTTTCACTCCATCTTTAGACTTGTGTTTGGTGCAGCACAAGATAGGTGCACTGTTTGCGTAGAGCGTACCATGGCAATGGTAATGGTGTTTGGCACACCAGATGTTACTCCTAGGTGAGATCTATTATGTGGAAGCTTGTTTCGCTCCATCTAGAAACTTGTGTTTGATTCATTACAATATAGTTGCACGGTTTGCGCCGAGCGTACCATAGCAATGCTAATGGTGTTAGGCACACCGGATGTTACTTCTAGGTGAGATCTATCATGTGGAAGCTTGTTTTCATTCCATCTAGAGTCTTGTGTTTGTGGCAACACAAGATATATGCATGGTTTGCATGGTGCATACCATGGCAATGGTAATGGTGTCGGGCACACCGGATGTTACTCCTAGGTGAGATCTATAAGCTAGAAGCTTGTTTCGCAACATCTAGAGACGTATGTTTGTTGTAGCACAAGATAGGTGCACGGTTTGCGACAAGCTTACCATGGCAATGGTAATGGTGTTGGGCACATCGGATGTTAGTCCTAGGTGAGATCTATCATGTGGAAGCTTATTTTGCTCCATCTAGGAACTTGTGTTTGTTTCCGCATAAGATAGGTGCACAGTTTGCGCTGAGCGTACCATAGCAATGGTAATGGTGTTGGGCACACCGGATGTTACTCCTAGGCGAGATCTATCATGTGGAATCTTGTTTCGCTCCATCTAGAGACTTGTGTTTGTTGCTGCACAAGATAGGTGCATGGTTTGCGTGATGCGTACCATAACAATGGTAATGGTGTTGGGCACATCAGATGTTAACCCTAGGTGAGGTCTATCATGTGGAAGCATGTTTCACTCCATCTAGAGCCTTGTGTTTACGGCAACACAAGATAGGTGCATCATTTGTGTGGTGCATACTATGGTAATGTAAATGGTGTCAGACACACCGGATGTTACTCCTAGGTGAGATATATCATGTGGAAGCTTGTTTCACTCCATCTAGAGACTTGTGTTTGTTGTAGCACAAGATAGGTGCACAGTTTGCGCCGAGCATACCATGGCAATGGTAATGGTGTTGGGTACACCGGATGTTACTCCTAGGTGAGATATATCATGTGGAAGCTTGTTTCGCTCCATCTAGAGACTTATGTTTGTTTTAGCACAAGATAAGTGCACATTTTGCGCCGAGCGTACCATGGCAATGCTGATGGTGTTGGGCACACCGTTGTTGTAGATGGGATCAATCATGTGGAAGCTTGTTTCGCTCCATCTACAGACTTGTGTTTGTTACAGCACAAGATAGGTGCACAGTTTGCGCCAAGCGTACCATAGCAATGGTAATGATGTTGGGCACACCAGATGTTAACCCTAGGTGACATCTATCACGTGGAAGCTTATTTCACTCCATCTAGAGCCTTGTGTTTACGGCAACACAAGATAGGTGTACGGTTTGCGCCGAGCATACCATAGCAATGGTAATGGTGTTGGGCACACCGGATGTTACTCCTAGGTGAGATCTATCATGTGGAAGCTTGTTTCACTCGATCTAGAGACTTGTGTTGCGGTACAAGATAGGTGCACGGTTCGCGTCGAGCATACCATGGCGATTGTAATGGTGTTGGGCACACAGGATGTTACTCCTAGGTAAGATCTATCATGTGGAAACTTGTTTCGCTCCATCTAGGAACTTATGTTTGTTGCAGCACAAGATAGGTGCACCGTTTGCACCAAGCATACCATAGCAATGGTAATGGTGTTGGGCACACCGGATGTTACTCCTAGGTGAGATCTATCATGTGGAAGATTGTTTCACTCCATCTAGGAACTTGTGTTTGTTTCGGCACAAGATAGGTGCACGGTTTGCGCCAAGCGTACCATAGAAATGATAATGGTGTTGGGCACAACGGATGTTACTCCTAGTTGAGATCTATGATGAAGCTTGTTTTGCTCCATCTAGAGACTTGTGTTTGTTGCAGCACAAGATAGGTGCATAGTTTGCACGGAGCATACCATCGCAATGGTAATAGTGTTGGGCATACCGGATGTTACTTATAGGTGAACGGTTTGCGCCGAGCGTACCATAGCAATGCTAATGGTGTTGGGCACACCGGATGTTACTTATAGGTGAAGCATATCATGCAGAAGCTTGTCTTGCGCAATCAAGAGTCTTGTGTTTGTTGCAAAACAAGATAGGTGCACTGTTTATGCCTAGCGTAACGTAGCAATGGTAATGGTGTTGGGCACACCGATGTTACTCCTACATGAGATCTACCATGTGGAAGCTTGTTTTGCTCAATCAGGAGTCTTGTGTTTGTTGCCAAACAAGATAGGTGCACGGGTTATGCTGAGCGTACCATAGCAATGGTAATGGTATTGGCCACACCGAATGTTAGTCCTAGGTGAGATCTATCATATGGAAGCTTGTTTCGCTCCATCTAGAGACTTGTGTTTGTTTTGGCACAAGATAGGTGCACGGTTTGTGCCGAGCGTAGCATAACAATGGTAATGGTGCTGGGCAAACTGGATGTTACTCCTAGGTGAGATCTATCGTGTGGAAGCTTGTTTCGCTCCATCTAGAAACTGGTTTTTGTGTCGGTACAAGATAGGTGCACGGTTTGCACCGAGCGTACCATAGCAATGCTAATGGTTTTGGGCACACCGAATGTTACTTCTAGGTGAGATCAATCATGTGGAAGGTTGTTTCGCTCCATCTAGAGACTTGTGTTTGTTGCAGCACAAGATAGGTGCACAGTTTGCGCCAAGCGTACCATAGCAATAGAAATGGTGCTGGGCACACTAGATGTTAACCCTAGGTGAGATCTATCACGTGGAAGCTTGTTTGACTCCATCTAGAGCCTTGTGTTTATGGCAACACAAGATAGGTGCATTATTTGTATGGTGCATACCATGGTAATGGTAATGGTGTCGGCCACACCAGATGTTACTCCTAGGTGAGATCTATCATGTGGAAGCTTGTTTCACTCCATCTAGAGACTTGTGTTTGTTGCAGCACAGGATAGGTGCATGGTTTGCGCCGAGCATACCATGGCAATGGTAATGGTGTTGGGAAAACCAGGTGTTTACTCCTAGGTGAGATCAATGACGTGGAAGCTTGATTCGCTCCATCTAGAAACTTGTGTTTGTTTCAGCACAAGATAGGTGCACGGTTTGCGTCGAGCGTACCATAGCAATGCTAATATTGTTGGGCACACCGGATGTTACTTCTAGGTGAGATCGATCATGTGGAAGCTTGTTTTGCTCAATCAAGAATCTTGTGTTTGTTGCAAAACAAGATAGGTGCACGGTTTATGCCGAGCGTACCATAGCAATGGTAATGGTATTGGCCACACGGAATGTTACTCCTAGGTGAGATCTATCATATGGAAGCTTGTTTCGCTCCATCTAGAGACTTGTGTTTGTTTTGGCACAAGATAGGTGCACGTTTGGGCCGAGGTTAGCATAACAATGGTAATGGTGCTGGGCAAACTGGATGTTACTCCTAGGTGAGATCTATCGTGTGGAAGCTTGTTTCGCTCCATCTAGAAACTTGTTTTTATTTCGGTACAAGATAGTGCACGGTTTGCGCCGAGCGTACCATAGCAATGCTAATGGTGTTGGGCACACCAAATGTTACTTCTAGGTGAGATCAATCATGTGGAAGCTTGTTTTGCTCCATCTAGAGACTTGTGTTTGTTGCAGCACAAGATAGGCGCACAGTTTGCGCAAGTGTACCATAGCAATGGTAATGGTATTGGGCACACTAGATGTTAACCCTAGGTGAGATCTATCACGTGGAAGCTTGTTTAACTCCATCTAGAGCCTTGTGTTTATGGCAACACAAGATAGGTGCAATATTTTGTGGTGCATACCATGGTAATGGTAATGGTGTCGGCCACACCAGATGTTACTCCTTGGTGAGATCTATCTTGTGGAAGCTTGTTTCACTCCATCTAGAGACTTGTGTTTGTTGCAGCACAGGATAGGTGCACGGTTTCTACCGAGCGTAGCATAACAATGGTGATGGTGCTGGGGAAACTGGATGTGACTCCTAGGTGAGATCTATCGTAGTGAATCTTGGTTCGCTCCATCTAGAAACTTGTTTTTGTTTCAGTACAAGATAGGTGCACGGTTTGCGCCGAGCGTACCATAGCAATGGTAATGGTGTTGGGCACACCGAATGTTACGTCTAGGTGAGATCAATCATGTGGAAGCTTCTTTCGCTCCATCTAGAGACTTGTGCTTGTTGCAGCACAAGATAGGTGCAGAGTTTGCGCCAAGCGTAACATAGCATTGGAAATGGTGTTGGGCACACTAGATGTTAACCCTAGGTGAGATCTAACACGTGGAAGCTTGTTTGACTCCATCTAGAGCCTTGTGTTTATGGAAACACAAGATAGGTGCATTATTTGTATGGTGCATACCATGGTAATGGTAATGGTGTCGGGCACACCAGATGTTACTCCTAGGTGAGATCTATCGTGTGGAAGCTTGATTCACTCCATCTAGAGACTTGTGTTTGTTGCAGCACAGGATAGGTGCATGGTTTGCGCCGAGCATACCATGGCAATGGTAATGGTGTTGGGTAAACCGGGTGTTACTCCTAGGTGAGATCAATCATGTGGAAGCTTGATTCAGTCCATCTAGAAACTTGTGTTTGTTTCAGCACAAGATAGGTGCACAGTTTGCGCCGAGCATACCATAGCAATGCTAATAGTGTTGGGCACACCGGATGTTACTTCTAGGTGAGATCGATCATGTGGAAGCTTGTTTTGCTAAATGAAGAGTCTTGTGTTTGTTGCAAAACAAGATAGGTGCACGGTTTATGCCAAGCGTATCATAGCAATGGTAATGGTATTGGCCACATGGACTGTTACTCCTAGGTGAGATCAATCATGTGGAAGCTTGTTTCGCTCCATCTAGAGACTTGTGCTTGTTGCAGCACAAGATAGGTGCACAGTTTATGGCAAGCGTACCATAGCAATGGTAATCGTGCTGGGCACACTAGATGTTAACCCTAGGTGAGATCTATCACGTGGAAACTTGTTTCACTCCATCTAGAGCCTTGTGTTTGTGGCAACACAAGAGAGGTGCATTATTTGTGTCGTGCATACCATGGTAATGGTAATGGTGTCGGGCACAACAGATGTTACTCCTAGGTGAGATCTATCATGTGGAAGATTGTTTTGCTAAATCTAGAGACTTGTGTTTGTTGCAGCACATGATAGGTGCACGGTTTGCGCCGAGCATACCATGGCAATGGTAATGGTGTTGGCACACCGGGTGTTACTCCTAGGGGAGATCTATCATGTGGAAGCTTGATTCGCTCCATCTAGAAACTTGTGTTTGTTTCAGCACAAGATAGGTGCATGATTTGCGCCGAGCATACCATAGCAATGCTAATAGTTTTTGGGCACACCGGATGTTACTTCTAGGTGAGATCGATCATGTGGAAGCTTGTTTTGCTCAGTCAAGAGTCTTGTGTTTGTTGCAAAACAAGATAGGTGCACGGTTTATGCCGAGCGTACCATAGCAATGGTAATGGTATTGGCCACACCGAATGTTAATCCTAGGTGAGATCTATCATATGGAAGCTTGTTTCGCTCCATCTAGAGACTTGTGTTTGTTTTGGCACAAGATAGGTGCACGGTTTGTGCTGAGCGTAGCATAACAATGGTAATGGTGCTGGGAAAACTGGATGTTACTCCTAGGTGAGATCTATCGTGTGGAAGCTTGTTTTGCTCCATCTAGAAACTTGTTTTTATTTCGGTACAAGATAGGTGTACGGTTTGCGCCGAGCGTACCACAGCAATGCTAATGGTGTTGGGCACACCAAATGTTACTTCTAGGTGAGATCAATCATGTGGAAGCTTGTTTCGCTCCATCTAGAGACTTGTGTTTGTTGCAGCACAAGATAGGTGCACAGTTTGCGCCAAGCGTACCATAGCAATGGTAATGGTGTTAGGCACACTAGATGTTAACCCTAGGTGAGATCTATCACGTGGAAGCTTGTTTCACTCCATCTAGAGCCTTGTATTTATGGCAACACAAGATAGGTGCACGGTTTGCGCCGACCATACCATCGCAATAGTAATGGTGTTGGGCACATCGGATGTTACTTATAGGTGAAACATATCATGTGGAAGCTTGTTTTGCTCTATCTAGAGACTTGTGCTTGTTGCAGCACAAGATAGGTGCATAGTTTGCGCCATGCGTACCATAGCAATGGTAATGGTGTTGGGCACACCGAATGTTACTTCTAGGTTGAGATCAATCATGTGGAAGTTTGTTTCGCTCCATCTAGAGACTTGTGCTTGTTGCAGCACAAGATAGGTACACAGTTTGCGCCAAGCGTACCATAGCAATGGAAATGGTGTTGGGCACACTAGATGTTAACCCTAGGTGAGATCTATCACGTGGAAGCTTGTTTCACTCCATCTAGAGCCTTGTATTTATGGCAACACAAGATAGGTGCATTATTTGTGTGGTGCATACCATGGTAATGGTAATGGTGTCGGCCACACCAGATGTTACTCCTAGGTGAGATATATCATGTGGAAGCTTGTTTCACTCCATCTAGAGACTTGGGTTTGTTGCAGCACAGGTGTTGACACAAAAAGCGTCAGATCCGTGAACACCTCGGGCTATTACCCAAAGCTCGATGTCGAGGGCGTGCCAGTCGATTTGACCAATCAATCGACAAGGATGATAACTATGACAAACTGAACGAGACGACAGCGATGCGCCAGGACGTCAAAGCTCAGATTGATCACGGATAACTAGAGCAGAGCTAGACGAGGAAAACAGCGATGCGCCCGGATTGCCAAAGCCTAGAGGTACTCCCACGCGGAACTAGCAAGGATTTTGACAGAGATCAAGGTGATGCAGCCCGTCGAAAGCTTGAAGAACTCGTTGATAGCTATGACTAATGCATAAAAGGGTAAATTGCGGTAAAAGTAGGATAAAAAGTAGAATTGGTTTGTTTTGAATTGGATTGATTGTTTATTCCATAGCCCTCGGGCACATATTTATACTCCCGCATGGAGAGTTGTACAATGACACGACACATATTTTTCCTAAAACAAACTCCTACTTTAAAGGAAACTGACTCGCGCAGGAGCCGGATAATAATATTTATTTTCTAAACAAACACACCTATTTTAATGGAAAATAAATGACTCACGCAAGAGTCGGACTCAAATTACTATAATAATACTGGCACAGAACACCAGCTTCCTTATACTTCTTCTCAATGGAAACTTTCCATCGGCAGATCCCTTTAATCCGCACCTTCCTTCTTTGACCACTCGTAATCCTCCGCTACCGCCAAATGCTAAGTTACGCCCATCGGCATCGGTAATATTTTCCCGATCAGCAATCGACAGCATCTCTTCGTCGGCAATCGGCAATGAGCCTTACCGGCAACCATCTTTCATCGGCAATCGGCAACGATCCTTTATCGGCAATTGGCAAGGCCCCTTCATCGGCAATCGGCAATATCAGCTCATCGGCAATCGGCAAGATCATCAACATCCAGCCTCCATCGGCAATACACTTGCCCTTTTCATCGGCAATATTGTCTCATATTTTACCGATGCCGATGGAGAACGGTCATTAACCAGCCAAGCTTCAACCTATTTGACACGTGTCAAAAAACGGTGTCAACACATGCCCCCCAGTTTCGGAGCGTATAACTTTACGTGCCGAAAATCTCTCCACTGTAGCCGTTACCCCCGAGATAGGCGTACGGTTTCCTCGATCCCCGCATGTGGAACTGTAATTTAATAATAAAATCCCTCGATTGTAGCATGAACAGTTACAGACCACCTCGATCACCGCGCGTATCTACCACGGGCCTCTCTACATTCCTGCACAGTGTGGAACAGAACCCCAAAATGCCCCTGAACAGGATTATAAAAGTTACCGGGATCCACACTGCCTTTTTACCCGAGCCCATTTTCACTTTCACCTTCCTGCCTTCGTCTTCAACCTCCGGCTGCCCTGAAGAACACAGGCTCGAGCAACAGTACTTCTTCGCACTCCAAGGACGAATCGAGCATCTCTCCGGCTCCAAATGGCGATCCAAGTTGACATCCCGAAAGTAAGATCCATTTCCCATCCAATCCAACCTCTCTGCACAGTTCTTTTCTCCACAAAAACCCGGTCTTTATCCCCATTCTTCCCTCTGATTCATCCCTTTTTCTTTCGAACCCTAGGAGTTGTACAACAAAGTCATCATCCCTCTCGTTGGTTCCAACCTGAGCTGCTTAGGCCCAATGGGCAATCCAGACCCCACCTCCATAATCAACGCAGAAACCAACCGGATTCCGCTTAGATCTGAGAGCTTTGATCTAGGGCTGTGGAAGGATACAATCCGCCCATGGCCTAAGCACACCAAAGGATGGAAAAACTGGTATTTGAGGTTGGCCAGGTCACAACAAGTATACTGGTAGGAGCGTGGCTTAGATCAATGCATTAGGCTCTTAATTGCCGATGCAGAGAGGAATGAGAACTTGATGATAGCAGCTTCATATTTCTGGTCCGACAGTATGAATGCTTTCCTCTTCAGGCATGGACCGGCTACTCCCACCCTTGCCGATGTCTATATGCTGACCGGCTTGGATATTACCTCTGCCGATACGCTTAGCTTGTTTAACAGAAAAGCTGAGCACAAGGTGAACACCCGCAGTATCGGCGGCTGGACAGGTTACATTCAAGAACACCAGAAAACCGGATCGGTAAGCCAACGGGAGCATGGCATCTTCTTAAACATGTGGTTAGAGAAGTTTGTCTTTTGCGGCAAAACCATCGGCCCGACCACCATGCACCTCCCTGCGGCCGAACTGCTTGCCAACGGCACAAGGCTCCCTTTAGGCAGGTACCTCCTCGGGTCAGTTTACCGATTGCTGCACCAAGTATCCAATAAGCTGCTGCTAGGAGAGCCCATCGGCAATCTCGGAGGCCCCTGGTGGTTCATTAACCTTTGGTTGAATGCACATATGCACAAGGCCCTCGGGTTTGACCTATTTGCCCAACAATTCCCGAGGGACATATCAGAAGATTACCGATATGATGATGATGAATCGGCAACTCGAGCTCCGCTCAACTTTGGAGAAGCCGTCATAATGCTGCTGGGTACCGATGCCGATGTAGAACACTTCGGCTACTTTTTCCAGAGGTTCTACAACGGACTTCCCTCCTTAGAACGGACTTGGTGGCCGTATCTTGATGAACAAAACTAGTTCCCACTGCTGTTCAACTTGGCCGATATGAGCTTGCCTAAGAACCAAGCAATTATGAGGGCCAGCATCACTCCCCGAGCTCTCCCGATAAACATCTTTGGATCTGGGAAGAACGCCCCACCGTCGTACGAGTTCTACTATCCATCGACAACGGCGAGACAACTGGCATTTGGCCAACTGCCGATCAAGCTGTGCTTCTCCAGGGTAATAAGACCCAGGCAGGCAATCTCCAGCAGTCTAGATTGGAATAAAGTCATTAGCCTCCCCGCCGATGCCGATTTGTCAGATCTTGACCTGTCCTCCTGGTCGCCAACCTCCTTTATCACCAACGAGTTCAAGTCTTGGTGGCAAGAATGGAAGTGTCAATTACTCACCAAGTCTTCACATTATTATCGGCACTCGATCGACGCCGATTACGTCATTCCCGATGACGCAGTAAGTCTGCTATCTGATGTACTTTCATTACTTCATTTGTCATCGGTATCAACACTTAGCTCCTATACCTTGTACTTGATAGGCCGATGATCCAGTCCCTACAATGAGCAACAGCGGTAGACCCTTCAATCTTTGGATGATGGGCCCTATATCAATCATCGGCAACAAAGCTCCGACGTTGGCTGCCTTCACGCTTCAACAGGTACCTACGCCGATGCCTACAACAGCTCAGGCTACATCGGCTGTCGCCATTGCCTTCACGCAAACTTATGCAGTAAACTCATCTTTACTTGTACCGATCACATGTTGTTTCATCGGCAACATTTATCTTGCATAACTCGCTTTGTATTCAGGCACTATGGTCATCGGCATCTGCTACCAGAATACAACTGACTTCTAGCCCTGTTGCCGATGCCCCCCAGTCTTCATCCAAACGGATCGGCTCCCCTGCTGCTGCGCCGACGAAGAAGAGGCGCTTGAGGCTGGCTTCTCCTCCACCATCGGCTCCATCTGCACCACCAGCTGCCGATGCGCCGCCAATAAGACTGCCTCCAGTCCCAGTCGCACCACCTGCCGGCGGGTCATCAGCAGAACCTCCATCGGCTTCTGTGCCCGATCAACCGATGGATGACGCCCCCGGCCAGGAGACAACTGCTGCAACGACCGAAGCGACATCGGCATTGGTACCGGCGGCACTGAATGAAGAAACAACTCCTTCCGTAGCAGTAGCGACGTCGGCATCGGCACCGTTGACTCACGTCTCCGGCGAAGGAACAACTCCCGCAGTAGCAGCGACGTCGGCATCGGCACTGTCAACCCCAGTCCCCGATGTCGGAACGGAACCGCCACAAGATACCGCCACTACATCGGAGGTCACGCCGGCCGCAGCTATACCAGCACCAACGGTGTCAGCTGCCCTTCCAACAAGGGCTCAGTCATCGGCATCTGCCGCCGATGTTCAAGATGAAGCCGGACCGTCCATCATGCCAAGTCCCAGGCAAGAGATCCGCTTCAAGACGGTAAGTAGATTACCTTAAAGCTCATAGTATAGTTTTGCAATCGGCATATTTTAACCTTTGTTTTCAGGCCCAAGATTCCCCGGACAGCCTCTTCTCCTACAGCTTAAATCTTCAGAACGAAGATGAGCGCCAAGGTCACCTTCAAGCGGACAACATGTTCTCTTTTGCCGTCAACGTTCCTGATGACGATGAAGAGGAAAGCTCCACTCCGGCTCTATCGGCAGAAGTCATGTCCAGACTGGAAGAATTGCTTACCCTGCTGCTGCAAGACACCTCTCAACTCGTCCAAGACTCATCGGCGGCAAGGACCATATTCAAAGATATCCAAAGCCATCTTTCCGTCGATGCAGCAGAAACCATCCTCCAAGCAGCTTCCATTGACGTCAAACAAATCCAGTACCAGAGGCTTACTCGTCGCATTGCCGATAGAGCAACCCAAGCCAAGAGCGAGGAAGAGAAGTTTAGATTTAAACGCCTTGCCAATGAGAAGCATAGAAGCATCGGTCAAGCCAAAATTTCCATCGGCAACCTTGACCAGGAAATCTCTCGACTGTCGGCGAGGAGGGAGGAGCTGCTTGCAGAGCTGCAAAAGGTCGAAGGGGGTCTGACAGCTGCCAATCAACAAAAGACCCAACTGTCTGACTCCATCGGGGCTTTACAGCAAGAAAGGGATCAGTACGCTCGGCAAGCTATCTCATGGAAGAAGAAAATCAAGCCGGTTGAGGGCTCTGCCGATGCTGACGCCAAGGAGATGGACGAGATAGATCAAATTCTCCTGCGTGCGATAAATGTTATCCACTCCTTATTCTAATGCCTGTTGTATCGGCAAGAATGTAGCCTGATACTTGATTCTGTCTTGTAATATAACGCTAGTTTGTTTTTACCGATGTTTTTTATAAGTTTTCTTTTCATCGGCACTCGACTGAGCATTATGCATCTACCCATATGCTAGGGTAATATCTCTTCAAGTATTTGTCGTTGATCACCCTAGAAAATGCCACTCCCTCGAGGGTTTCCAAAATGTACGAGTTACCAGGAGCAGACTGTTTTACCCGATAAGGACCTTCCCAATTAGGGGACCACTTTCCAAATTTAGAGCTCTTAGTCCCAATCGGTAAAATCAACTTCCAAACCAAATCGCCATCGGCAAATTCCTTTACCTTTACTTTCTTGTCATACCATCGGGCAACCCTCTTCTTATTCTCTTCAATACTAATTAATGCTCTTAACCGATGACCTGCCAAATCTTCTAACTCATCCTTCATCAGAGTAATATAATCATCGGTCGTCAACTGATCCTGAAAAGATAATCGCCTAGAACCAGTTTTAATTTCCCAAGGTAGGACAGCATCGTGTCCATAAACCAACTGATATGGCGAGACTTTGGTTGCACCATGACAAGCCATCCGATATGACCATAAAGCTTCGTTTAATACCATGTGCCACCTCCTAGGGTTTTCTTCAATCTTGCGCTTTATAAGCTTGATGACTCCTTTATTAGTCGCTTCAGCCTGACCATTAGCTTGAGCGTAATAAGGAGAAGAATTTAGCACCTTGAAACCCATGCTAGCAGCAAAGTCATCAAACTCTCCCGATGTGAACATGGTCCCTTGATCGGTAGTAATGGTCTGAGGAATACCAAATCGATAAACGATGTGCTCCTTAACGAAATCCACCATGTTTGCCGATGTCACCTTCTTCAAGGGGATTGCCTCAACCCATTTGGTGAAGTAATCGGTAGCAACAAGTATGAACTTATGCCCCTTGCTCGACGGTGGATAAATCTAGCCGATGAGATCAATAGCCCATCCTCTGAACGGCCAAGGCTTGATTATAGGATTCATTGCCGATGTAGGTGCCCTTTGCACATTACCAAACTTCTGACAGTCCTGGCACCCTTTGAAATAATTGAAGCAATCTTCAAGGATTGTCGGCCAATAATATCTATTCCGCCTAATCATCCACTTCATCTTGAATGCCGATTGATGCGCTCCACATACGCCTTCATGGATCTCACCCATCAACTCTTTCGATTCCTCTTTGCTGAGACATCTAAGCAAAACTCCATCAATTGTCCGATAATACAACTCATTATCAAGGAGTACATACTTAGTAGCTTGGAACCTTAGACGCCGTTCAACCTTCCTGGATGGATCCCTCAAGTAATTGGCAATCTCCTTTTTCCAATCATCGGCAACTGTTACCGATGTCATGACTTCCTGAATCGGCTGATATCCTGAGGCATTCTGTGCTAACCGATTGGCCTCCTCATTATGCAACCTTGGAATGTGTTCAAGGCGGTATTCTTTGAACTCTTTTAACAACTGCAGACACCGCTCATGGGCTACAATTAGCACTTCACTTCGGCATTCATATATCCCGATCAGCTGATTAATCACCAATAGGGAATCACCGAAGATTTCAATGGCATCGGCACGCACCTCCCTGAGTAATTCCAACCCCTTAAGCAACGCCTGGTACTCAGCCTGATTGTTTGTCGAAGTAGCAACAATCGGCAATGAAATCTCATACCTCTGTCGTCGGGGTGAAATCAACAGAATACCGATACCCGCTCCATCCTTGCATGTAGACCCATCGAAGAATAGAGCCCAATGAGGAATCTCAACAAAGCTCACCATATTGCAATGCTGAGTGACAAAATTGGCCATCACCTGACCTTTAACAGCCTTTGCCGATTCATACCTTAGGTCAAACTCTGATAATGCCAGAATCCACTTATCAATTCGTCCACTCAAAATCGACATTGACAGCATGTACTTGACCACATCATCTTTGCAGACAACAGTGCATTCGGCCGACAGTAAATAGTGTCTTAATTTAATGCAAGAGAAGCATAAACATAAGCATAATCTTTCTATGGCCGAATACCTGGTTTCAGCATCCACCAACCTTCTACTCAGGTAATATATTACACGCTCCTTCCCTTCAATCTCTTGAATTAAGGCTGATCCGATAACACCATCATCGGCAGACAAATATAACCTGAAAGGCTTCCCGTGTTGAGGTGGAACTAAGACTGGAGGATTTGCCAAGTACCTTTTAATCTCCTCTAAAGCTGACTACTGCTCTTCTCTCCATATAAACTCTTGATCGGCTTTCAACTTTAACAGAGGACTAAAAGACTTAATCTTACCAGACAAATTGGATATAAATCTTCTAATGAAATTAATCTTGCCGATCAGAGACTGCAACTCAGTTTTGTTTGTGGGAGCAACTACCTTGTTAATTGCATCAATAGATTTTCTGCCAATTTCAATACCTCTCTGATGCACCATGAAACCCAGAAACTGCCCTGCCGATACGCCAAACGCACACTTGTTAGGATTCATCTTCAACCCATGCTCCCTCGTGCATTCCAATATTTTCCGCAAATCGGCAAGATGCTTCTTGAAGTCCCCAGACTTAACCACCACATCATCAATGTAGATCTCAACAATTGTGCCGATGTACTTATGAAAGATAAAATTCATCGCCCTCTGGTAAGTAGCACCGGCATTCTTCAAGTCAAAAGTCATGACTACCCATTCAAATAAACCAACATGACCTGGACATCGGAAAGCAGTCTTGGATATGTCCTCTTCAGCCATGAATATCTGATTATACCCAGCATTGTCATCCATAAAGCTAATAATTTGCTGTCCAGCAGCAGCATCGATCAGTAGATCGGCAACAGGCATCGGGTAGCCATCCATCGGCGTAGCCTTGTTCAAATTCCTGAAATCAATGCAAACACGAAGTTTTCCATTCTTTTTATACACAGGAACCATGTTAGAAATCCAATCGGCATATCGGCATTGCCGAATGAATCCAGCCTCGATCAACTTAGTAATCTCAGCCTTAATATCGGGTAAGATAGTAGGATTACATCGGCGTGCCGGTTGCCGATGTGGCTGAAAACCAGATTTGATGGGTAACCGATGTTCGACTATCGATCGGTCTAAACCAGGCATCTCTGTATAATCCCAAGCGAAACAATCTTTATTCTCTTTTAATAAATCAATTAACTGCTGCTTACATTGGGAGTTTAACTTAGCACTAATAAAAGTAGGCCTAGGTTTACTACCATCGCCGATGTCGACCTCGAGCAAGTCATCGGCAGACGTGAAGCCCTGCCCCAGTTTTCTGTCATCGGCGAACTGATCCATTAAGACTCCTCCTCAGGACCGACTGCTTGGATCGGTTTGATGCGGTAGTCGGCAACTTTGAGGAACTCTTTGTTCCCGGCTTCGCCAGATATGCACCTGGTCTGCTCATAAGTGTCCAACTCTACTGATGCAACAGTAGATGGGGCTTCACCGCGGACTACTTCAATTCTGTCCCCGATCCACTGTGCCAGACTCTGATGCATAGTAGAAGGGATACAACAATTAGCATGGATCCAGTCCCTCCCAAGGAGCAAGTTGTAGGTGCCTTTGCCGCTGATTACAAACAACGTTGTCGGCAAAGTCTTACTGCCGATGGTTAATTCAACACATACAGCTCCCATGGCGGTTGACACATTGCCTTCGAAGTCCTTGAGCTTCATGTCGGTTTCGACCAGATCTCGATTACCTTTGCCAAGCTTCCTAAACATGACATAGGGCATTATGTTGATCGATGCGCCACCATCCACTAGCATCTTGGTCATCGGCTGACCATCCACCTTGCCCTTGACAAACAGAGCTCTTAGGTGCTGCCTCTCTTCTTCGGCAGGCTTTTCAAAGACAGCCGTCATCGGATCCAGCACCAGTTGCGCCATATCGGCAGCCTCTTCATCATCGCTGACGGGCGCCATGAACTCCATCGGCAGCATGACAACCATGTTTATGTCTGCCGATGGGCCCCTGTCCTTACGCTTCGGCCTCCATTGCTTCTCCTCCGAGGATTCTGCACTGTTATTCAGGTCGTCACAGCGCTGGCGCTGAATCCTCCTCTTCTAGGTCCTAGTCAAACCCTTAGGGCACCAGGGAGGAAGCTTGGTCTTCCAGACAGGTTGATGCTGCTTCTCACTGCTTACATCGGCACTTCTTCCGATGTTGGGATCTCTGGAGAATATCTCCTCGTCAGGCACTCTAGCATTGGCCATCTCCTCCAGCTCCCTCTGGTCAACACGCCTGCCAAGCCGATCGTGGGCACTGAGCTTGCCCCCCAGTCGGTCATGTGCCGATCTGTCTTCTCTGAGCGGCCTAGTGTGCTTGGGTGCCTGATCATCAAAACAAGGTCGCTTACCTGACCGATCGGCTGTGTAGTACCCATTGCATTGTGGACAGTTATCGACAGTGGGCAGTTTGATGCCTTCTTCCCAGCAATGAACGAAGAAGGGACATCTCCAGTGGTCCTTATGTCGAAGCCATTCCCGATGCTCCTCCTCTTCTTGCCGATACTGTTCTTCACGTGATTGCCGATGATACCGCCTTGGCTGTTTGTGAGTAATCACCACTCCAGGAGCCCTGTTGGCGCTATTACCTTCATCGGCAACCTTCTTGCCCTTTCTGTCATCGGCAAACCTTCTTGCGTCGTGCCTGGGTACTTGGTAGTCAGGGTCTACTGATGAATTCCTTCTGGCGGCCTCCGATGTCAGCACTTTGGTTTTTTCACTGATCTCCACCATGTTGTTTGGGAACGGGTGCTGATCTATCTTCATCGGTTTCTGGACTTTAGAGTTTTCAAACTTGATACGCCCAGACTCGATCTCCGACTGCAACTGCTGCCTGAATACCTTGCAGTCATTGGTACTGTGTGAGGTTGCATTATGCCACTTGTAGTACCTAATCTTCTTGAGCTCTTCGGCCGATGGAATCACTTGATTGGGCACCAACTTGATTCGCCCCTCTTGCAGCAATAGGTCAAACATCCTATCGGCCTTGGTGATATCAAAGGTGAACCTTTCTGTTTTTTTTTGGCCAAACGGACAAGACACAGGCTTCTTATCCTTCACCCATTCGGCAGCATCGACATTCAGCTCTTCATCCGATCCAGAGTCTTCTTCTTTCCTGATGAAGGTCACCTTCTTGTTCCAAGTCTTCCTGGGCTCAAAGGCTTTGACATCTTGATCGGCAATCCTCTGCACCAGGTGACTTAGGCTCTCAAACTCCTGGGACGCGTACTTGTCCTTGATGTGCGGCAGTAACCCTTGGAAGGCCAAGTCTGCTAGTTTTCGATCATCAAGCACCAGACTGTAGCACTTGTTCTTCACGTCCCGCAGCCTCTGCACAAAACTTTCTACCGATTCGTCATTGTGTTGCCTCATTTTGACCAAATCGGTAAGCTTCTTCTCATGTATGCCAGCAAAGAAGTACTTGTGAAACTGCCTCTCCAGATCGGCCCATGTAATTATAGAATTTGAAGGCAACGATATGAACCATGTGAATGCCGATCTAGACAATGATGAAGAGAACAATCTCACCCTTAATTCCTCCCTGCTGGCAGCTTCCCCGCACTAGATAATGAAGCGGTTGATGTGCTACATTGTCGACGTGTCCCCTTGGCCGGAGAACTTGGTAAAATCGGGTACCTTGTACCGATTTGGAAGAGGAATCAAGTTGTATGCAGGCGGGTACGGGGTCCGATAAGAATATGTGTTGACCTTGGGTTTGATGCTGAATTGCTCTTTCATGACTTCGGCAATTTTACCGACCCAGTATGCATCCTGCTCTTGCCGACTCATTGGCTGATTGTCGACTGGTGGAGTCGGCTGACGCGCCTCTTGGAGATGTGCAGTAGTCGTGGGCGCAGCACTAGTCATCTGGACGCTATGCCTCGGCTGACTTACCGATGGGTAGATTGGAATGCTTGGCGGAGTCAGTTGATGCGCCCCTTGAAGATATGCAGTTGTCGCAGGCGCAGCATCAGTCATCTGCACGCTATGCATCGGTTGACTTACCGATGGATGATTTGGCATACTTGGCGGAGTCGGCTGACCTGTCACATTCATCGGTTGTTGTACCGATGATCCGCCTTGGATGTAAGCTGGGCCTCCATAATAACACATCGGCGCGCCAGGCTGCTGAGCTGGTGGTTGAAGAACTCGTTGATTACTATAACTAATACATAATAAGGGTAAATTGCGATAAAAGGTAGAATAAGATAAAATTGGTTTGGTTTGAATTGGATTGATTGTTTATTCCATAGCCCTCGGGCACATATTTATACTCTTGCATGGAGAGTTGTACAATGACACGACACATATTTTTCCTAAAACAAACTCCTACTTTAAAGGAAACTGACTCGCGCAGGAGCCGGATAATAATATTTATTTCCTAAACAAACACACCTATTTTAATGGAAAATAAATGACTCACACAAGAGTTGGACTCAAATTACTATAATAATACTGGCACAGAACACCAGCTTCCTTATAATTCTTCTCGATGGAAACTTTCCATCGGCAGATCCCTTTAATCCGCACCTGCTTCTTTGACCACTTGTAATCCTCCGCTACCGCCAAATGCTAAGTTACGCCCATCGGCATCGGTAATATTTTCCCGATCAGCAATCGGCAGCATCTCTTCGTCGGCAATCGGCAATGAGCCTTACCGGTAACCGGCAACCATCTTTCATCGGCAATTGGCAACGATCCTTTATCGGCAATTGGCAAGGCCCCTTCATCGGCAATCGGCAATATCAGCTCATTGGCAATCGGCAAGATCATCAACATCCAGCCTCCATCGGCAATACACTTGCCCTTTTCATTGGCAATATTGGCTCATATTTTACCGATGCCGATGGAGAACGATCATTAACCAGCCAAGCTTCAACCTATTTGACACGTGTCGAAAAACAGTGTCAACAACAGGATAGGTGCACGGTTTGCGCCGAGCATACCATGGCAATGGTAATGGTGTTGGGCACACCGGATGTTACTCCTAGGGGAGATCTATCATGTGGAAGCTTGATTCGCTCCATCTAGAAACTTGTGTTTGTTTCAGCACAAGATAGGTGCACTGTTTGCGCCGAGCATAGCATAGCAATGCTAATAGTTTTGGGCACACCGGATGTTACTTCTAGGTGAGATCGATCATGTGGGAGCTTGTTTTGCTCAGTCAAGGGTCTTGTGTTTGTTGCAAAACAAGATAGGTGCACGGTTTATGCCGAGCGTACCATAGCAATGGTAATGGTATTGGCCACACCGAATGTTAATCCTAGGTGAGATCTATCATATGGAAGCTTGTTTCGCTCCATCTAGAGACTTGTGTTTGTTTTGGCACAAGATAGGTGCACGGTTTGTGCCGAGCGTAGCATAACAATGGTAATGGTGTTGGGCAAACTAGATGTTACTCCTAGGTGAGATCTATCGTGTGGAAGCTTGTTTCGCTCCATCTAGAAACTTGTTTTTATTTCGGTACAAGATAGTGCACGGTTTGCGCCGAGCGTACCATAGCAATGCTAATGGTGTTGGGCACACCAAATGTTACTTCTAGGTGAGATCAATCATGTGAAAGCTTGTTTTGCTCCATCTAGAGACTTGTGTTTGTTGCAGCACAAGATAGGTGCACAGTTTGCGCCAAGCGTACCATAGCAATGGTAATGGTGTTGGGCACAGTAGATGTTAACCCTAGGTGAGATCTATCACGTGGAAGCTTGTTTCACTCCATCTAGAGAGATGTGTTTGTTGCAGCATAGGATAGGTGCACGGTTTGCGCCGACCATACCATCGCAATAGTAATGGTGTTGGGCACATCGGATGTTACTTATAGGTGAGACATATCATGTGGAAGCTTGTTTTGCTCCATCTAGAGACTTGTGCTTGTTGCAGCACAAGATTGGTGCATAGTTTGCGCCATGCGTACCATAGCAATGGTAATGGTGTGGGCACACCGAATGTTACTTGTAGGTTGAGATCAATCATGTGGAAGCTTGTTTCGCTCCATCTAGAGACTTGTGCTTCTTGCAGCACAAGATAGGTGCAAAGTTTGCGCCAAGCGTACCATAGCATTGGACATGGTGTTGGGCACACTAGATGTTAACCCTAGGTGAGATCTATCAGTGGAAGCTTGTTTCCTCCATCTAGAGCTTTGTTATATGCAACACAAGATAGGTGCATTATTTGTGGTGCATACCATGGAATGGTAATGGTTGGCCACAGAATGTTACTCCCTAGGTGAGATCTATCATTGGAAGCTTGTTTCCTCCATCTAGAGACTTGTGTTTGTTTGCACAAGATAGGTGCACGGTTTGCGGCGAGCATAACAGATGGTAATGGTGTTGGGCACACTAGATGTTACTCCTAGGTGAGATCTATCGTGTGGAAGCTTGTTCGCTCCATCTAGAAACTTGTGTTTATTTCGTACAAGATGTGCACGGTTTGCGCCGAGCGTACCATAACAAGGGTAATGGTGTTGGGCACACCGAATGTTACTCTAGGTGAGATCAATGATGTGGAAGCTTGTTTCGCTCCATCTAGAGACTTGTGTTTGTTGCAGCACAAGATAGGTGCACAGTTTGCGCCAAGCGTACCATAGCAATGGTAATGGTGTTGGGCACAGTAGATGTTAACCCTAGGTGAGATCTATCACGTGGAAGCTTGTTTCACTCCACTAGAGACATGTGTTTGTTGCAGACATGATAGGTGCACGGTTTGCGCTGACCATACCATGCAATAGTAATGGTGTTGGGCACATCGGATGTTACTTATAGGTGAGACATATCATGTGGAAGCTTGTTTTGCTCCATCTAGAGACTTGTGTTGTTGCAGCACAAGATAGGTGCATGTTTGCGCCAGCTACCATAGCAATGCTAATAGTGTTTGGGCACACCGAATGTTACTTTAGGTTGAGATCAATCATGTGGAAGCTTGTTTCGCCCATCTAGAGATCTTGTGTTTGTTGAAAGACAAGATAGGTGCAAAGTTTGGCCAGCGTACCATAGCAATGGAATGGTTTGGTCACACTAAAATGTTAATCCTAGGTGAGATCTATCACGTGGAAGCTTGTTTCACTCCATCTAGAGCCTTGTATATATGGCAACACAAGAAGGTGCATTATTTGTGTGGTGCATACCATGGTAATGGTAATGGTGTCGGCCACAGATGTTACTCCCAGGTGAGATCTATCATGTGGAAGCTTGTTTCACTCCATCTAGAGAGTTGTGTTTGTTGTAGCACAGGATAGGTGCACGGTTTGCGGCGAGCATACCATGGCAATGGTAATGGTGTTGGGCACACCGGCTGTTACTCCTAGGGGAGATCTATCACGTGGAAGCTTGATTCGCTCCATCTAGAAACTTGTGTTTGTTTCAGCACAAGATTGGTGCACGGTTTGCGCCGAGCGTACCATAACAATGGTAATGGTGTTGGGCACACCGAATGATACTCCTAGGTGAGATCTATGACGTGGAAGCTTGTTTCGCTCCATCTAGAGACTTGTGTTTGTTGCAGCACAAGATAGGTGCACAGTTTGCGCCAAGCGTACCATAGCAATGGTAATGGTGTTGGGCACACTAGATGTTAACCCTAGGTGAGATCTATCACGTGGAAGCTTGTTTCACTCCACCTAGAGACATGTGTTTGTTGCAGCACATGATAGGTGCACGGTTTGCGCTGACCATACCATGGCAATGGTAATGGTGTTGGGCAGATCGGATGTTACTTATAGGTGAGACATATCATGTGGAAGCTTGTTTGCTCATCTAGAGACTTGTGTTTGTTTCAGCACAAGATAGGTGCATGGTTTGCGCCGAGCATACCATAGCAATGCTAATAGTTTTGGGCACACCGGATGTTACTTCTAGGTGAGATCAATCATGTGGAAGCTTGTTTTGCCCAGTCAAGAGTCTTGTGTTTGTTGCAAACAAGATAGGTGCACGGTTTATGCGAGCGTACCATAGCAATGGTAATGGTATTGGTCACACCGAATGTTAATCCTAGGTGAGATCTATCACGTGGAAGCTTGTTTCACTCCATCTAGAGCCTTGTGTTTATGGCAACACAAGAAAGGTGCATTATTTGTGTGGTGCATACCATGGTAATGGTAATGGTGTCGGCCACACCAGATGTTACTCCTAGGTGAGATCTATCATGTGGAAGCTTGTTTCACTCCATCTAGAGACTTGTGTTTGTTGCAGCACAGGATAGGTGCACGGTTTGCGCCGAGCATACCATGGCAATGGTAATGGTGTTGGGCACATCGGGTGTTACTCCTAGGGAGATCTATCATCTGGAAGCTTGATTCGCTCCATCTAGAAACTTGTGTTTGTTTCAGCACAAGATAGGTGCACGGTTTGCGCCGAGCATAACATAGCAATGCTAATAGTTTTGGGCACACCGGATGTTACTTCTAGGTGAGATCGATCATGTGGAAGCTTGTTTTGCTCATAAGAGTCAGTTGTCTTGTTTGTTTGTTGCAAAACAAGATAGAGTCACGTTTGAAGCGTGACACTAGAACTGTAAATGGTATTGGCCACTACCAAGCAATGGTAATGTATTGGCACATCCGAATTGTTTCCTAGTGAGACTTCATGGGAATCGTTTGGCAGCTAATCTGAGCTTTGTCACAGATGGTGACTGTTTTAACTATGTGCTGCAGTAGTCATGGTTTGACTCTCTAGTATCAACAGTGGAAGCTTGTTTCGCTCATCTAGAGAGTTGTGTTTGTTGCAGCACAAGATAGGTGCACAGTTTGCGCCAAGCGTACCATAGCAATGGTAATGGTGTTGGGCACACTAGATGTTAACCATAGGTGAGATCTATCACGTGGAAGCTTGTTTCACTCCATCTAGAGCCTTGTATTTATGGCAACACAAGATAGGGGCATTATTTGTGTGGTGCATACCATGGTAATGGTAATGGTGTCGGCCACACCAGATGTTACTCCTAGGTGAGTCTATCATGTGGAAGCTTGTTTCACTCCATCTAGAGACTTGTGTTTGTTAAAGCATAGGATAGGTGCACGGTTTGTGCCAAGCATACCATTGCAATGGTAATGGTGTTGGGCACACTGGGTGTTACTCCTAGGTGAGATCTATCACGTGGAAGCTTGATTCGCTCCATCCAGAAACTTGTGTTTGTTTCAGCACAAGATAGGTGCACGGTTTGCGCCGAGCGTACCATAGCAATGCTAATGGTGTTGGGCACACCGAATGTGTTGACACAAAAAGCGTCAGGATTTGCGAACACCTCGGGTTTATACCCGAAATTCGATATCCGGAGGCGTGCCAGTCGATTTGACCAGTTAATCGACAAGGACGATAACTAGAACAAGATTCAATTTAGACAACGGCGATGCGCCCAGATGCTGAGATTGAGGCTTGATCAGGATAAATAGAGCAGAGCTGAACGAGACAACAGCGATGTGCCCGGATGTCAAAGCTCAGAGGTACTCTCACGCGGAACTTACAAGGGTTTGACGGAGATCAAGGTGACGCAGCCCGTCGAAGCTTGAAGAACTCGTTGATAAACTAAGACTAATGCGATAAAGGGTAAATTGCGATAAAAGTAGAATAATAATAAATTGGTTTGTTTTCGATATGATTGATTATCTTCACGCAGCCCTTGGGCGCATATTTATACTCCCGCATGGTGAGTTGTACAAAGACACGACTCGTATCTTTCCTAAAATAAACTCCTAACTTTAAGGAAACTGACTCGCGCAGGAGTCGGATCTAAAATAACAATATTATTTTCCTAAACAAACACACCTATTTTAAAGGAAAGCAAACGACTCATGCAAGAGTCGGACTCAAACTGCTATAATACTACTGGTATAAAATCACCAGTTTCCTTATGTCTTTCCCTCGATGAAAACTTTTCATCGGTAGATTCCTTCAATCCACGACTTCCTTCTTTGGCCACTGGTAATCCTCTGCTGACATCAAACGCTAAGTCACCCTTTGCTCATCGGCACCCCATGTCCATCGGCATCGGCAATACTTCCCGGACGACAGCCTTGTATTGGTAACTTGTCTTCACCAATTGACCCCTATCAGCAATCGGCATCGGCAACATCTCCTCATTGGTAATCGGCATCAGCAACTTTGCATTCGGCCTCTGGTGAGCCATTCAACTCCTATCGGTAACATCCGAAACTTCCAGCTTCCATCTGCAACACACTTAGTCTTTCCACAGCACACTCCCATCGGCAATACTGACTCATGACTTCCCGATGCCAATAACGACTGCTAATTAACACAAGTCTTAGCTCATTTGACACGTGCCGAAAATTGGTGTCAACACATGCCCCCCAGTTTTGGAGTGTATAATACTTTATGCGCCGAAATTCTCTCTACTGTAGCCGTTACCTTCAAGATAACTACACAACTTCCTCGATCTCCGCGCGCAGAATCACAATTTATTAATAAAATCCCTCGATTGTAGCACAAACAGTTGTAAACCTGACAACATCTCCTTGATTATCGCGCACATCCACCGCAGGCCTCTCCACATTCCTGTACAGTGTGAACCGAAATCCCAAAATACCCCTAACTAAGCTTATAAAAGTTACCAGGATCCAACCTGCCTTTCTACCCTGAGTCCACTTTCATTTTCACATCTGCCTTCGTCTTCAACCTCCGGCGGCGCCTCCGAAGAACACCTGTTCGAGCTCGAGCAATAGTTCTTCCCTCAAGCCAAGTATAATCCGCAAGAACTCCCAGCTCCAATGGCGATCCAAGTCGACATCCCTAAGGTAAATCCACTTTCCTCCTCATCCAATCTCCTGGTAGTTCCTTTGTTTGTACGAATCCCGTAATTTTTTCCCTTTTTCTTCCTTTGATTCCTTCTGTTTCTTCTTTTAAAAACCTAGGAACTGTACAACAAAGTTTTAATTCCTCTCGAGCAGTCCAGCTTTACCTGCTTAGGCCCAATGGGGAACCCTGATCCTAGCTATATGATCAACGCGGAAGCCAATCGTATCCCATTTAGATCTGAAAGCTTTATTCTAGGATCATGGAAGGATGCCTTCCATTCATGGCCTAAGCCCACCAAAGGGTAGAAGAACTGGTACCTTCGGGTTGTCAGGACGCAGCAAGTCTATTGGTCAGAGCGCAATCTGGACCAGTGCATCAGGCTCTCCATTGCCGATATGGAGAAAAATGAGAACATGCTGATAGCTGCCTCCTATTTCTGGTCTGACACGATGAAGGCCTTCCTATTCCAACACGGACCAGCCACCCCTACCCTTGCCGATGTCCATATGTTGACCGGCCTGGACGTCTCTTCTGCCGATACCTTGACTCTGTTCAACAGGAAGGTCGAGTACAAAGTGAACACTCGGAATATCGGTGGCTGGACTGGCTATATCAAGGAGTACCAGAAGACTGGATCGGTAAACCAGAGGGAACATGCCATATTTCTGAATATGTGGCTGGAAAAATTCATCTTCTGCGGCAGAGCAGTCGGACCCACCACTATACACCTTCCGACAGCTGAACTCCTTGCCGATGGAACAAGACTTCCCCTAGGCAGATACCTTCTCAGATCGGTATACCATCTTTTACATCAAGTATCCAAGAAGTTACTGCTAGGTGAGCCCATCGGCAACCTTGGGGGTCCCTGGTGGTTTATCAACATGTGGCTGAACGCACACATGTATAAAGCGCATCAGTTTGACTTGTTCGCTCAACAATTCCCGAGGGACATATCAGAAAACCACCAATACAGGGATGATGAATCGGCAACTCGTTCTCCACTCAACATCGGAGAAGCCATCATAGTGCTGCCAGGGACCGATGCCGATGCAGAACAGTTTGGCTTGTTCTTCTAGAAATTCTACAACGGAATCCCTGCTTCGGAACAGCTCTGGTGGCCATACGTTGACGAGGACAACCGATTCCCGCTGCTATTCAACCTCACCGATGGGAATGTGCCTCAGATCCAAATAATCATGAAGGCCAGCATCGTTCCCCGAGCTATTCCAGTGAACATCTTCGGATCCGGGAAGAATGCCCCCCCCATCGTTTGAGTTCTACTACCCATCGGCAGCGGCAAGACAACTGGCATTTGGCCAACTGCCGATCAAGCTTTGCTACTCCAAGGTGGTAAAGCCCAGGCAGACTATCTCCAGCGCTCTAGACTGGAACAAAGTCGTCAATCTTCCTCCCAATGCCGATACATCAGATATTGACTTGTCCTCCTGGTCACCAACATCCTTCATCACGAATGAGTATAAATTCTGGTGGCAAGAGTGGAGATATCAATTATTTGCTAAGTCATCACATTACTATCGGCACATGATTGACGCCAACCACATCATCCCCGACGACGCAGTAAGTTTTTATCCCGATGCATTCCTTATTACTTTGCTTTTATCATCGGCACTTAACCTCCTTATGCTTGACAGGTCGACGATCCTATCCCAAAGATGAGCAACAGTGGCAAGCCCTTCAATCTCCAAATGATGAGTCCTATATCACTCATCGGCAACAATGCCCCAACGCTAGCTGCCTTCACGCCTTAGAAGGTACCCAAACCGACGCCTGCAAAAACCAAGGCTACATCGGCTGCTGCTGCTGCCTTGACGCGGGTTTTTGCAGTAAACTCATCTTCACTCATACCGATTACATACTGTTTCATTGGCAACAAGTTACTTTGTATAATTTATACTAATATTCAGGCAATGAGGTCATCGGCAGCTGCTCCAAGTACACGAGCATCTCCAAGCCGTGCTGCCGATGCCCTGCAAGCTTCATTGAAATGGGCTGGACCTCCCACTGCCGCGCCAAGGAAGAAAAGGCGCTTGAGGCTGGCTACCCCATCTTCAACATCGACTCCAGTCGCATCACCAACTACCGATGCGCCGTCGGCAGGACCGTCATCGGCTCCAATTCCTGATCATCCACTAGACGATATTCCCAATTAGGAGACAACTCCACCCGCTGCAGCGGCGGAGGCGACATCGGCATCGGCACCACCAGCCGAAATCCCTGATGAAGGAACGGTGTCGCCACCACAGGAGCTAGCCACCACAGCGGAAGCAACACCAGCAACAGCGCCACCAGCACCAACGGCATCAGCTGCTTCCCCAACAGAAGCTCATTCATTGGCAACTGCTGCCGATCTCCAGGATGAAGCTGGACTATCCAACATACCAAGTCCTCGGCAAGAAATTTGCTTCAAGATGGTAAGTCAGTCATCTAAAAATTCATAGTATAACCTTATGATCGGCATATTTTAACTTCTTTTTCAGGCCCAAGACTCCCCAGATAGCCTCTTTTCCTTCGGCCTCAACCCCTAGGACGAAGAGGAGCACCAAGAAGGCCCCGTTCGAGCAGACAGCCTATTCTCCTTCGCTATCGACGTTCCCGATGAGAATGAGGAGGAAGAAAGCTCTGTTTCAGCTCTATCGGCAGAGGTCAAGTCCAAACACGAAGCACTGCTTTCCTTGCCGCAACAAGATACATCATAGCTTGTCTAAGATTCAACGCAGCAAGAACAGTCTTCAAGGATCTCCAAGGCCAACTACCTGCCGATGCAGAAGAGATCCTCCTCCAAGCAGCCTTCCTTGAGAGTCGCCGACTCCAATACCAACGGGTATCAAGCCGTATCGCCAACAGGAACACCCAATCCAAACTCACGGAAGAAATGCTTCAGTTTAAGCAAATTGCCGATGAGAAGCACAATAACATCGGCCAAGTGGAAGCTTCCGACACTGATCTTGAACAGGCATTTATCCAATTATCGGCAAGAAAGGAAGAGCTGCAGGCCGAACAGAGAAAAGTTGAAGAAGCTTTGAACACAGTCAGCCAGAAGAGAGCCCAACTTCCCGACACCATCACAGCTCTGCGACAAGAGGGAGACAGCAATGCCCGACAAGCCATCACTCTAAAGAAAAAGATCAAGTCGGTTGAAGGATCTTCCGATGAGGATGCTAGGGAGATAGAAAAGATAGAACAAATTCACCTGCGTGCGATATCAGTTATTCAATCCCTGTTGTAACTTGTTAAATTCTATCACATCGGCAAATGTAATATTGATACTTGATTTTGCTCTGTAATATAATGTCAATACGCTTTTACCGATGTATTATAACTTTTCTTTCATCGGCATTCAAACGAGCACGCTATGCGTCCACCCAAATACTAGGGTAATATTTTTTCAAGTATTTATCGTTGATTGCCCTAGAAAATGCAACTCCTTCGAGAGTCTCCAAAATATAAGCATTGCCAGGAGTAGACTGTTTTATCCGATAAGGACCTTCCCAATTAGGAGACCATTTTCCAAATTTAGAACTCTTAGTCCTGATCGGTAAAATCAACTTCCAAACCAAATCACCATCGGGAAATTCCTTTACCTTCACTTTCTTGTCATACCATCTGGCAACCCTCTTCTTATTATCCTCAATGCTGATCAATGCCCTCAACCGATGACCTGCTAAATCCTCTAACTCATCTTTCATTAGAGTAGCATAATCATCGGTCGTCAATTGATCTTGAAAATATAATCGCCTAGAACCAGTTTTAATTTCCCAAGGAAGGACAACATCGTGTCCATATACCAACTGATACGGCGAGACTTTGGTTGCACCATGACAAGCCATCTGATACGACCACAAAGTTTCGTTTAACACCACATGCCACCTTCTAGGGTTTTCTTCAATCTTGCGCTTTATAAGCTTAATAACTCCCTTATTAGTCGCTTCAGCCTGACCATTGGCCTGAGCATAATAAGAAGAGTTTAAAACTTTGAACCCCATACTAGCAGCAAATTCATCAAACTCTCCCGATGTGAACATGGTTCCTTGATCGGTAGTAATAGTTTGAGGAATACCGAATCGATAAACAATGTGTTCTTTAACAAAATCCACCATGTTAGCCGATGTCACCTTCTTCAAAGGAATTGCCTCAACCCATTTAGTGAAGTAATCGGTAGCAACGAGTATAAAACTTATGCCCTTTACTCGGTGGCGGATAAATTTGGCCGATGAGATCAATAGCCCATCCTCTGAACGGCCAAGGCTTGATTATAGGATTCATTGCCGATGCAGGTGCCCTCTGCACATTACCAAACTTCCGACAACCCTGGCACCCTTTAAAATAGTTGAAACAATCTTCAAGGATTGTCGGCCAATAATATCCATTCCGCCTAATCATCCACTTCATCTTGAATGCCGATTGATGTGCTCCACACACACCTTCATGGATTTCACCCATCAACTCCTTTGATTCCTCTCGATTAAGGCACCTGAGCAAAACTCCATCAATCGTCCGATAATACAATTCACCGTCAAGGAGCACATACTTGGCGGCCTGGAACCTTAGACGCCTCTCAACTTTCTTAGATGGATCTTTTGAGTAATTGGTAATCTCCTTTTTCCAGTCATCGGTAATCGTTACCGATGTCATGACTTCTTGAATCGGCTGATACCCTGAAGCATTCTGTGCTAACCGATTGGCCTCTTCATTATGCAATCTAGAAATATGCTCAAGGTGGTACTCTTTGAACTCTTTTAATAACTGCAGGCACCTTTCATGGGCTGCAATTAAAGCTTCACTTCGGCATTCATATGTCCCGATCAATTGGTTAATCACCAACATAGAATCACCAAAGATCTCAACAACATCGGCATGTACTTCCCTGAGTAATTCCAACCCCTTTAGTAGAGCCTGGTACTCAGCCTGATTGTTCGTTGAAGTAGCAACAATTGGCAACGAAATCTCATACTTCCGTCCTCGGGGTGAAATCAAGAGAATACCGATACCTGCTCCGTCTTTGCATGTAGACCCATCAAAGAACAAAGTCCAAGGAGCAATTTCCATGGAGCTTACCATATTGCAATGTTGAGTAACAAAATCAGCCATCACTTGACCCTTAACAGCCTTAGCTGATTCATACCTCAGGTCAAACTCCGAAAGTGCCAGAATCCACTTACCGATTCGTCCACTTAATATCGGCATTGACAACATGTACTTAACCACATCATCTTTGCAGATAACAGTGCATTCAACCGACAATAAATAATGCCTTAATTTAATGCAAGAGAAATATAGACATAAGCATAGTCTCTCTATGGCCGAATACCTGGTTTTAGCATCCACCAACCTTCTGCTCAGGTAATATATTACACGTTCTTTCCCTTCAAATTCTTGAATCAAGGCTGATCCGATAACACCGTCATCGGTAGACAGATATAACCTAAAAGGCTTCCCGTGTTGAGGTGGAACCAAGACTGGAGGGTTTACCAGATATTTTTTGATTTCCTCCAAGGCTAACTGCTGTTCTTCTTTCCATGTAAACTCTTGATCGGCTTTCAGCTTTAACAATGGACTAAAAGATTTAATCTTACCAGACAAGTTGGATATAAATCTTCTAATGAAATTAATCTTGCCGATGAAAGATTGCAGCTCAGTCTTGTTTACAGGAGCAACCACCTTGTTAATTGCATCAATGGATTTCCTGCCGATTTCGATGCCTCTTTGATGCACCATGAAACCCAGAAATTGGCCTGCTGATACACCAAACGCACATTTGTTAGGATTCATCTTCCGCCCATGCTCCCTTGTGCATTCCAATATTTTTTGCAAATCGGCAAGATGCTTTTCAAAATTTCCAGACTTAACCACCACGTCATCAATATAAATTTTAGCTATCGTGCCAATATACTTATGAAAGATGAAATTCATTGCTCTTTGATAAGTAGCACCGACATTCTTCAGGCCAAAAGTCATGACAACCCACTCAAATAAACCAACATGACCTGGACATCTGAAAGCAATCTTGGATATGTCTTCTTCAGCCATGAATATTTGATTATATCCAGCATTGCCATCCATGAAGCTAATGACTCGATGTCCAGCAGCAGCATCAATCAGCAGATCGGCAACAGGCATCGGATAGCCATCCATCGGCGTGGCCTTGTTGAGATTCCTGAAATCAATACAAACACGAAGTTTTCCATTCTTTTTATACACAGGAACCACATTAGAAATCCATTCGGCGTATCGGCATTGCCGAATAAACCTAGCTTCGATTAACTTTGTAATCTCAGCCTTGATGTCGGGTAGAATAGTAGGATTGCATCGGCGCGCAGGTTGCCGATGTGGTTGGAAACCAAACTTGATGGGTAACCGATGTTCAACTATTGATCGGTCTAAACCAGGCATCTCCGTATAGTCCCAAGCGAAACAATCTTTATATTCCTTTAATAAATTAGTTAAATGTTGTTTACATTGGGAATCTAACTTAGCACTAATAAAAGTAGGCCTAGGTTTACTACCATCGCCGATGTCTATCTCGAGCAAATCATCGGCAGACATGAAGCCGTGTCCCAGCTTTCCATCGTCAGCGAACCGATCCATTAAAACTCTTCTTCAGAACCGACTGCTTGGATCGGCGTAATGCGATAATCGGCAACATTGAGGAACTCCTTGCCCCAAGCTTCACCGGATATACACCTGGTCTGTTCATAAGTTTCCGATTCTGCCGATGCGACAGTAGATGGGGCTTTACTTCGGACGACTTCAATTCTGTCCCCGATCCACTGTACAAGGCTTTGATGCATAGTGGAAGGAATACAGCAATTAGCGTGGATCCAATCCCTTCCTAGCAGCAAGTTGTAGGTGCCTTTGCCACTGATTACAAAAAATGTTGTCGGCAAAGTTTTGCTGCCGATGGTCAATTCAACACATGCGGCCCCCATGGCTGTCGACACGTTGCCTTCAAAATCCTTGAGCTTCATGTTCGTCTTGACCAAGTCCTGGTCGCCTTTCCCAAGCTTTCAGAACACGACGTACGACATTATGTTTATTGATGCCCCACCATCTACGAGCATCTTTGTCATAGGTTGTCCATCCACTTTGCCCTTAACGAACAGAGCCCTCAGGTGCTGCCTCTCATCATCGGCAGGCTTCTCAAAGACGGCTGTCATTGGATCCAGTACCAATTGTGCCATCTCAGCAGTCTCCTCATCATCGCTGACAGGTGCCATGAACTCCATCGGCAACATGCTGACCATATTAATCTCTGCCGATGGACCCCTGTCCTTGCGCTTTGGCCTCCACTGCTTCTCCCTCGAAGGCTCTTCATTGTCACACAAGCCATTACGGCGTTCGCGCCGAATCCTCCTTTTTTGGGTCTTGGTCCGACCCTTGGGACACCACTGAGGAAGCTTAGTTTTCCAGACAGGCTGGTACTGCCTTCCACCGCCTGCATCGGTACTTCTTCTGATGTTGGGATCTCTAGAGAATATTTCTTCGTCAGGCATTCTTGCATTGGCCATCTCCTCCAGCTCCTCTTGATCAACATGTCTACCAAGCCTGTTATGGGCACTAAGCTTGCCCGCCAGTCGGTCATGCGCCGACCTTTTCTCCCTAAGCGGTCTGGCATACCTAGGCATCCGATCATCAAAACAAGGCTTCTTACCTGACCGATCGGTGGTGTAGTACCTATTGCATTCGGGACAATTATCGGCAGTAGGAAGCTTGATGCCTTCTTCCCAACAGTGAACGAAGAAGGGACACTTCCAATGGTCCTTATGCCAAAGCCACTCCTTGTGCTCCTCTTCCTCTTGCCGATATTGCTCTTCACGTGATTTCCGATGGTCTCGCCTTGGTTGCTTATGCGTGATTATAACACCAAGAGCCCTGTTGGCGCTGCTACCTTCATCGGCAACTTTCTTGCCTTTTCTGTCATCGGCAAACCTTCTTTCGTCGTGCTTAGTTACTTGATGGTTGGGGTCTACCGATGCGTTCTTCCTGGCAGCTCCCGATGTCAGCACTTTGATTTTCCCACTGGTTTCCACCATATTATTCGGAAACGGGTGCTGATCAATCTTCATCGGTTTCTGGACTTTGGAGTTTTCAAACTTGATTCGTCCAGATTCAATCTCTGACTGCAACTGCTGCCTGAATACTTTGCAGTCATTGGTATTGTGCGAGGTTGCATTATGCCATTTGCAGTACCTAATCTTCTTGAGCTCTTCGGCCGATGGAATTACTTGATTAGGCGCCAACTTGATTCGCCCTTCTTGAAGTAGCAAGTCAAACATCCTATCGGCCTTGGTGATGTCAAAGGTGAACTTTTCAGCTTCTTTCTGGCCGAACGGACAAGACACAGACTTCTTATCCTTCAACCACTCGGCCGCTATGATGCTTAGCTCTTCATCTGACCTAGAGTCTTCTTCTTGCCCGATGAAGGTCACCTTCTTGTTCCAAGTCTTCCTGGGTTCAAAAGTTTTGATTTCTTGATCGGCAATCCTTTGCACCAGATGACTTAGGCTTTCAAACTCCTGAGACGCATATTTATCCTTGATGTGCAGCAGTAATCCTTGGAAGGCCAAATCTGCCAGTTGCCAATCATCAAGCACTAGGCTATAACATTTATTTTTCACGTCCCGCAGCCTCTGAACAAAGTTCTCTACCGATTCGTCATTGCGTTGCCTCAGTTTGACCAGATCGGTAAGCTTCTTATCATGTATGCTAGCGAAGAAGTATTTATGAAATTGCCTCTCTAGATCGGCCCATGTGATTACAGAATTTGGGGGTAGCGATATGAACCATGTGAATGCCGATCTAGACAATGATGAAGAGAACAATCTCACCCTCAATTCCTCCCTGCTGGCAGCTTCTCTGTACTGGATAATAAAGCGATTAATATGCTCCATCGTTGATGTGTCATCTTGGCCGAAGAACTTGGTAAAATCAGGCACTTTGTACCGATTTGGGAGAGGAATCAAGTCATAAGCTGGAGGATACGGAGTCCGATAAGAATATGTATTGACTTTAGGTTTGATGCCAAATTGTTCTTTCATAATTTCTGCGATCTTATCGGTCCAATATGCATCCTGCTCTTGCCGACTCATTGGCTGGTTGTTGACTGGTGGAGTCGGCCGATGAGCCTCTTGAAGATGATGCGGAATAGTCACGGGCACAGCACCAGTCATCTGAGCACTGTGCATCGGTTGATGTACCGATGGATAGTTTTGCACACTTAGCGGATTAGGTTGAGTCATCATATTCATCGGTTGCCGTACCGATGGTCTGCTCTGAGTGCTCGTCGGGCCTCCATAGTGATATATTGACACGCCAGGCTGTTGAGCTGGCGGCTGGTTGGCCCATCCAGGATTGTAAATCATCGGCATGTGACTTACCGATGGCTGATAGCTAACTGGAGCGTGCGGCTCTTGTATCCTGGAACAATCAATCATCGGATTACCTTGGGGAACTAGCGCTCCGGCTTGAGGGTTTGAAACCACAGGTTGACCTCCCGCTACTATAATGTGTTGCATCGGCACAGAGCTTGCCGATGGTGGCATCAGAGGTATTTTAGGAATCATCTGAAAATCTTCTGATGGCACTTGTACAGTTGGAGAAGGCGCAGAGTAATGCATCATAGGGGCCACCAGCTGTGATTGCGTTGCCGATGCCATAGAGCCCTTCCAAGCTGAGTTGTCTCCCTGCACCAGATTAGAACCAGGAGACAGATTTGAAGGCATACCATATCCCCACGAGTTGGCGGGAGCTGGTTGACTTTGGATAGCAGGTCCTGAATTTGCCGATGCCACTGAATTTGTATTGAGCTTGGTGACGCTTTCAGGGTTCGGCCTTGGCGGTGCAGCCACATTGGCAGACGGCTCCACAGGAGTAGAAGACGTCATTGGAGCTGCCGATGGACTTATGGATGCCGATCCAGGTTGATGATACGCCAGACCAACATATTGTGATGCATGTCCTTCTTTGAATGATTGCATGACAACATTGTAGACAGTATTGGACAGCACGCTAGAGTGGCTAATTAATGCTTGACTTAGAGCAGAATTAACCATCTCTTGTAGCTTACTAGGATTGGTGTCGTACGTGACCTGTTGTGGCAACGACGGATCTTGCTTCTGGATTGCCTCGCCTCTCCTGCTTAGGCTGAAGGATTTCAGATATAACTGCTTGTACTCCTCCATAGCCCGCTCCATGGCAAACTTCTGATCATCTTTCAGATCGGTCTCGGAGACTTCAATGACGTTCCTCTGGTTAACGTCGGCGTTATCACCCATGATAGATGTATAATTTGTACAATCGGGTCCCACCGGGTGTGCCAAAAGAGGTGTTGACACAAAAAGCGTCAGGATCTGCGAACACCTCGGGCTTATACCCGAAATTCGATATCCGGAGGCGTGCCAGTCGATTTGACCAGTTAATCGACAAGGACGATAAGTAGAACAACATTCAATCTAGACAACGGCGATGCGCCCAGATGCTGAGATTGAGGCTTGATCAGGATAAATAGAGCAGAGCTGAACGAGACAACAGCGATGCGCCCGGATGTCAAAGCTCAGAGGTACTCCCACACGGAACTTACAAGGGTCTGACGGAGATCAAGGTGATGTAGCCTGTCGAAGCTTGAAGAACTCGTTGATAAACTAAGACTAATGCGATAAAGGGTAAATTGCGATAAAAGTAGAATAAGAATAAATTGGTTTGTTTTTGATATGATTGATTATCTTCACGCAGCCCTTGGGCACATATTTATGCTCCCGCATGGAGAGTTGTACAAAGACACGACTCGTATCTTTCCTAAAACAAACTCCTAACTTTAAGGAAACTGACTCGCGCAGGAGTCGAATCTAAAATAACAATATTATTTTCCTAAACAAACACACCTATTTTAAAGGAAAGCTAACGACTCATGCAAGAGTCGAACTCAAACTGCTATAATACTACTGGTATAAAATCACCAGTTTCCTTATGTCTTTCCCTCGATGAAAACTTTCCATCGGCAGATTCCTTCAATCCACGACTTCCTTCTTCGGCCACCGGTAATCCTCTGCTGGCATCAAACGCTAAGTCACCCTGTGCTCATCGGCACCCCATGCCCATCAGCATCGGCAATACTTCCCGATCGACAACCTTGTTGCAAGAAACACAAGACTCTTGATGGAGCGAAACAAGCTTCCGCATGATAGATCTCATATAAGAGTAACATCCGGTGTGCCCAACACCATTACCATTGCTATCGTACGCTCGGCGCAAACCGTGCACCTATCTTGTGGTACAACAAACACAAGTCTCTAGATGGAGCACAACAAGATTTCACATGATAGATTTTACCTAGGAGTAACATCCGGTGTGCCCAACACCATTACCATTTCTATGGTACGCACGGCGCAAACCTAGCACCTATCTTGTGCCGAAAGAAACACAAGTCTCTAGATAGAGGAAAACAAGCTTCCACATGATAGATCTCACCTAGCAGTAACATCATGTGTGCCCAACACCACTACCATTGCTATGCTATGCTCGGTGCAAAGCGTACACCAATCTTGTGCCAAAACAAACACAAGACTCTTGATAGAGCAAAACAAGCTTCCCATGATAGATCACACCTAGTAGTAACATCTGTTGTGCCCAACACCATTACCATTGCTATGGTACCCTTGACGCAAACCGTGCACATATCTTATGTTGCAACAAACACAATACTCTTGATGGAGCAAAACAAGCTTCAACATGATAGATCTCACCTAGGAGTATCATTCGGTGTGCCCAACACCATTTCCATTGCTATGGTACACTCGGTGCAAACCGTGCACCTATCTTGTGTTGCAACAAACACAAGGCTCTTGATGGAGAAAAACAAGCTTCCACATGATAGATCTCATGTAGGAGTAACATCCGGTGTGCGAAACACCATTACCATTGCTATGGTATGCTCAGCGCAAACTGTGCATCTATCTTGTGTCGAAACAAACACATGTCTCTAGATGGAACAAAACAAGCTTCCACATGATAGTTCTCACCTAGGAGTACATCCGGTGTGTCCAACACCACAACCATTGCTATAATTCGCTCGGTGCAACCCTGCACCTATCTTGTGCTCCAACAACCACAAGTCTCCAGATGGAGCGAAACAAGCTTTCTCATGATATATCTCACCTAGGAGTAACATCCGGTATGCCCAACACCATTACCATTGCTATGGTACGCACGGCGCAAACCGTGCACCTATTTTTTGCCGAAATGAATACAAGTCTCTTGATGGAGAGAAACAAGCTTCCACATGATAGATCTCACCTAGGAGTAACATCGGGTGTGCCCAACACCATTACCATTGCTATGGTATGCACGGCACAAACCTAGCACCTTTCTTGTGCCAAAACAAACACAAGTCTCTAGATGGAGCAAAACAAGCTTCCAGATGATAGATCTCACCTAGCTGTAACATCCGGTGTGCCTAGCAGCATTATCATTACTATGGTACGCTCGGCGCAAACCGTGCACCTATCTTTTGTTGCAAGAAACACAAGACTCTTGATGGAGCGAAACAAGCTTCCGCATGATAGATCTCATATAAGAGTAACATCCGGTGTGCCCAACACTATTACCATTGATATCGTACGCTCGGCGCAAACTGTGCACCTATCCTGTGGTACAACTAACACAAGTCTCTAGATGGAGCACAACAAGCTTTCACATGATAGATCTCACCTAGGAGTAACATCCGGTGTGCCCAACACCATTACCATTTCTATAGTACGCACGGCGCAAACCTAGCACCTATCTTGTGCCGAAAGAAACACAAGACTCTTTATGGACCAAAACAAGCTTCCACATGATAGATCTCACCTAGCAGTAACATCCTGTGTGCCCGACACCATTACCATTGCTATGCTACGCTCAGCGCAAACCGTACACCGATCTTGTGCCAAAACAAACACAAGACTCTTGATGGACCAAAACAAGCTTTCCACGATATATCTCACCTAGGAGTAACATCCGCTATGCCCAACACCATTACCATTGCTATGGTACGCTTGGCGCAAACCGGGCACTTAGCTTGTGTTGCAACAAACACAATACTCTTGATGGAGCAAAACAAGCTTCAACATAATAGATCTCACCTAGAAGTACCATTCGGTGTGCCCAACACCATTACCATTGCTATGGTACACTCGGCGCAAACCATGCACCTATCTTGTGCCGAAACAAACACAAGTCTCTAGATGGAGCAAAACAAGCTTCCACATGATAGATCTCACCTAGCTGTAACATCCTGTGTGCCCAGCACCATTATCATTACTATGGTACGCTCGGCGCAAACCATGCACCTATCTTTTGTTGCAAGAAACACAAGACTCTTGATGGAGCGAAACAAGCTTCCGCATGATAGATCTCATATAAGAGTAACATCCGGTGTGCCCAACACTATTACCATTGATATCGTACGCTCGGCGCAAACCGTGCACCTATCCTGTGGTACAGCTAACACAAGTCTCTAGATGGAGCACAACAAGCTTTCACATGATAGATCTCACCTAGGAGTAACATCCGGTCTGCCCAACACCATTACCATTTCAATAGTACGCATGGCGCAAACCTAGCACCTATCTTGTGCCGAAAGAAACACAAGACTCTTGATGGACCAAAACAAGCTTCCACATGATAGATCTCATCTAGCAGTAACATCATGTGTGCCCAACACCATTACCATTGCTATGCTACGCTCGGCGCAAACCGTACACCGATCTTGTGCCAAAACAAACACAAGACTCTTGATGGACCAAAACAAGCTTTCTACGATATATCTCACCTAGGAGTAACATCCGCTACGCCCAACACCATTACCATTGCTATGGTACGCTTGGCGCAAACCGTGCACTTATCTTGTGTTGCAACAAACACAATACTCTTGATGGAGCAAAACAAGCTTCAACATAATAGATCTCACCTAGGAGTATCATTCGGTGTGCCCAACACCATTACCATTGCTATGGTACACTCGGCGCAAACCATGCACCTATCTTGTGCCGAAACAATCACAAGTCTCTAGATGGAGCAAAACAAGCTTCCACATGATAGATCTCACCTAGCTGTAACATCCGGTGTGCCCAGCACTATTATCATTGCTATGGTACGCTCGGCACAAACCGTGCACCTATCTTTTGTTGCAAGAAACACAAGACTCTTGATGGAGCGAAACAACTTCCGCATGATAGATCTCATATAAGAGTAACATCCTGTCTGCCCAACACCAGTACCATTGATATCGTACGCTCGGCGCAAACATTGCACCTATCTTGTAGTACAACAAACACAAGTCTCTAGGTTGAGCACAACAAGCTTTCACATGATAGACTCACCTAGGAGTAACATCCGGTGTGCCCAACACCATTACCATTTCTATGCTACGCACGACACAAACCTAGCACCTGTCTTGTGCCGAAAGAAATACAAGTCTCTAGATGGAGCAAAACAAGCTACCACATGATAGATCTCACCTAGCAGTAACATCCGGTGTGCCCAACACCATTACCATTGCTATGCCACGCTTGGCGCAAACTGTACACCGATCTTGTGCAGAAACAAACACAAGACTCTTGATGGACCAAAACAAGCTTCCCACGATAGATCTCACCTAGGAGTAACATCCGATGTGCCCAAAACCATTACCATTGCTATGGTACTCTTGGCGCAAACCGTGCAGATATCTTGTGTTGCAACAAACACAATACTCTTGATGGAGCAAAACAAGCTTCAACATAATAGATCTCACCTAGGAGTATCATTCGGTGTGCCCAACACCATTACCATTGCTATGGTACACTCGTCGCAAAACCGTGCACCTATCTTGGGTTGCAACAAACACAAGGCTCTTTATGGAGAAAAACAAGCTTCCACATGATAGATCTCATGTAGGAGTAACATCCGATGTGCCAAACACCATTACCATTGCTATGGTGTGCTCAACGCAAACCGTGCACCTATCTTGTGCCGAAACAAACACATGTCTCTAGATGGAACAAAACAAGCTTCCACATGATAGATCTCACCTAGGAGTAACATCCGGTGTGTCCAACACTACTACCATTGCTATAATACTCTCGGTGCAAACCCTGCACCTATCTTGTGCTACAACAAACACAAGTCTCTAGATGGAGCGAAACAAGTTTTATCATGATAGATCTCACCTAGGAGTAACATCCGGTACGCCCAACACTATTACCATTGCTATGGTACGCACGACGCAAACCATGCACCTAGTTTGTGCCAAAATAAATACAAGTCTCTAGACAGAGCGAAACAAGCTTCCACATGATAGATCTCACCTAGGAGTAACATCGGGTGTGCCCAACACCATTACCATTGCTATGGTATGCACGACACAAAACTAGCACCTATCTTGTGCCGAAACAAACAGAAGTCTCTAGATGGAGAAAAACAAGCTTCCACATGATAGATCTCACCTAGCTGTAACATCCGGTGTGTCCAACACCATTACCATTGTTCTGGTACGCTCGACGCAAATTGTGCACCTATCTTATGTTTCAAGAAACACAAGACTCTTGATGGAGCAAAACAAGCTTCCGCATGATATATCTCATATAAGAGTAACATCTGGTGTGCCCAACACAATTACCATTGCTATCATACGCTAGGCACCAACTGTGCACCTATCTTGTGCTAAAACAATCACAAGTCTCTAGATGCCGCAAAACAAGCTTTCACATGATAGATCTCACCTAGGAGTAACATCCGGTGTGCCCAACACCATTACCATTGCTATGGTATGCACGGCGCAAACCTTGCACCTATCTTGTGATAAACAAACAATATTCTATAGATGGAGCAAAGCAAGCTTCCACATGATAGATCTCACCTAGCTGTAACATCCGGTGTGCCCAGCACCATTATCATTGCTATGGTACACTTGGGGCAAACCGTGCACCTATCTTTTGTTGCAAGAAACACAAGACTCTTGATGCAGCGAGACAAGCATCCGCATGATAGATCTCATATAAGAGTAACATCCGGTGTGCCCAACACCATTACCATTGCTATCGTACGCTCGGCGCAAACCATGCACCTATCTTGTGGTACAACAAACACAAGTCTCTAGATGGAGCACAACAAGATTTCACATGATAGATCTCACCTAGGAGTAACATCTGATGTGCCCAACACCATTACCATTTTTATGGTACGCACGGCGGAAACCTATCACCTATCTTGTGCCGAAAGAAATACAAGTCTCTAGATGGAGCAAAACAAGCTTCCACATGATAGATCTCACCTAGCAGTAACATCCTGTGTGCCCAACACCATTACCATTGCTATTCTACGCTCGGTACAAACCGTACACCGATCTTGTGCCAAAACAAACACAAGAGTCTTGATGGAGCAAAACAAGCTTCCCATGATAGATCTGACCTAGGAGTAACATCCGCTGTTCCCAACACCATTACCATTGCTATGGTACGCTTGGTGCAAACCGTGCACATATCTTGTGTTGCAACAAACACAATACTCTTGATGGAGCAAAACAAGCTTCAACATGATAAATCTCACCTAGGAGTATCATACGGTGTGCCCAACACCATTAACATTTCTATGGTACCCTCGACGCAAACCGTGCACCTATCTTGTGTTGCAACAAAGACAAGGCTCTTGATGGAGAAAAACAAGCGTCCACATGATAGATCTCATGTAGGAGTAACATCCGGTGTGGCCAATACCATTACCATTGCTATGGTACGCTCAGCATAAACCATGCACATATCTTGTGTTGCAACAAACAAAATACTCTTGATGGAGCAAAACAAGCTTCAACATGATAGATCTCACCTAGGAGTATCATTCGGTGTGCCCAACACCATTACCATTGCTATGGTATGCTCAGCGCAAACCGTGCACCTATCTTGTGCCGAAACAAACACATGTATCTAGATGGAACAAAACTAACTTCCACATGATAGATCTCACCTAGGGGTAACACCCGGTGTTTCCACCACCACTACCATTGTTATAAGATGCTCGGTGCAAACCCTGCACCTATCTTGTGCTGCAACAAACACAAGTCTCTAGATGGAGCGAAACAAGCTTTCTCATGATAGATCTCAACTAGGAGTAACATCCGGTATGCCCAACACCATTACCATTGCTATGGTACACATGGCGCAAACAGTCCACATGATAAATCTCACCTAGGAGTAACATCGGGTGTGCCCAACACTATTACCATTGCTATGGTAAGCACGGCGCAAACCTAGCACCTATCTTGTGCCGAAACAAACACACCTCTCTAGATGGAGCAAAACAAGCTTCCACATGATAGATCTCACCTAGCTGTAACATCCGGTGTGCCCAACACCATTACCATTGCTATGGTACGCTCGGCTCAAACCGTGCACCTATCTTTTGTTGCAAGAAACACAAGACTCTTGATGGAGCAAAACAAGCTTCCGCATGATAGATCTCATGTAGGAGTAACATCCGGTGTGCCAAACACCATTACCACTGCTATGGTATGCTCAGCGCAAACCGTGCACCTATCTTGTGGTACAACAAACACAGGTCTCTAGATGGAGTAAAACAAGCTTTCACATGATAGATATCACCTAGCAGTAACATCCTATGTGCCCAACACCATTACCATTGCTATGCTACAGTCGGCGCAAACCGTACACCGATCTTGCGCCGAAACAAACAAAAGACTCTTGATGGAGCAAAACAAGCTTCCCATGATAGATCGCACCTAGGAGTAACATCCGCTGTGCCAACACCATTACCATTGCTATGGTACGCTTGGCGCAAACCATGCACATATCTTGTGTTGCAACAAACACAATACTCTCGATGGAGCAAAACAAGCTTCAACATGATAGATCTCACCTAGGAGTATCATTTGGTGTGCCCAACACCATTACCATTTCTATGGTACACTCGGCGCAAACCGTGCACCTATCTTGTGTTGCAACAAACATAAGGCTCTTGATGGAGAAAAACAAGCTTCCACATGATAGATCTCATGTAAGAGTAACTTCTGGTGTGCCAAACACCATTACCATTGCTATGGTATCCTCAACGCAAACCATGGACCTATCTTGTTCCGAAACAAACATATGTCTCTAGATGGAACAAAACAAGCTTCCACATGATAGATCTCACCTAGGTGTAACATCCGGTGTGTCGAACACAACCATTGCTATAATACGCTCGGTGCAAACCGTGCACCTATCTTGTTCTGCAACAAACACAAGTCTCTAGATGTAGCGAAACAAGCTTTCTCATGATAGATCTCACCTAGGAGTATCATCCGGTATGCCCAACACCATTACCATTGCTATGGTATGCTCGGCGCAAACCGTACACCTATCTTGTGCTAAAACAAACACAAGTCTCTAGATGGAGCGAAACAAGCTTCCACATGATAGATCTCACCTAGGAGTAACATCCGGTGTGCCCAAAACCATTACCATTGCTATGGTACACTCGGCGCAAACCGTGCACCTATCTTGTGCTAAAACAAACAAAAGTCTCTAGATGGAACAAAACAAGCTTTCACATGATAGATCTCACCTAGGAGTAACATCCGGTGTGCCCAACACCATATCCATTACTATGGTATGCACGGCGCAAACCTAGCACCAATCTTGAGCCGAAACAAACAGAAGTCTCTAGATGGAGCAAAACACGCTTCCACATGATAGATCTCACCTAGCTGTAACATTCGGTGTGCCCAACACCATTACCATTGCTATGGTACGCCCGGCGCAAATCGTGCACCTATCTTTTGTTGCAAGAAACACAAGACTCTTGATGGAGCAAAACAAGCTTCCGTATGATAGATCTCATATAAGAGTAACATCCAGTGTGCCCAAGACCCTTACCATTGCTATCATATGCTCGGCGCAAACAGTGCACCTCTCTTGTGCTAAAACAAACACAAGACTCTGGATGGAGCAAAACAAGCTTTCACATGATAGAACTCACCTAGGAGTAACATCCGGTGTGCCCAACACCATTACCATTACTATGGTATGCACGGCGCAAACCTAGCACCAATCTTGTGCCGAAACAAACACAAGTCTCTAGATGCAGCAAAACAAGCTTCCACATGATAGATCTCACCTAGCTGTAACATCTGGTGTGCCCAACACCATTACCATTGCTATGGTATGCTCGGTGCAAACCGTACACTTATCTTGTGCTGAAACAAACACATGTCTCTAGATGGAGCGAAACAAGCTTCAACATGATAGATCTCACCTAGGAGTAACATCCGGTGTGCCCAAAACCATTACCATTGCTATGGTACGCTCGGCGCAAACCGTGCACATATCTTGTGCTAAAACAAACACAAGTCTCTAGATGTAGCGAAACAAGCTTTCTCATGATAGATCTCACCTAGGAGTATCATCCGGTATGCCCAACGCTATTACCATTGCTATGGTACGCACGGAGCAAACCTAGCACCTATGTTGTGGCGAAACAAACACAAGTCTCTAGATGGAGCAAACCAAGCTTCCATATGATAGATCACACCTAGCTGTAACATCCAGCGTGCCCAACAACATTACCATTACTATGGTACGCCCAGTGCAAATCGTACACCTATCTTGTGCCAAAACAAAAATAAGTCTCTTGATGGAGCGAAACAATCTTCCACATGATAGATCTCACCTAGCAGTAAGATCCATTGTGCCCAACACCGTTACCATTGCTTCGGAACACACGGCACAAATCGTGCACCTATATTGTGTTGCAACAAACACAAGACTCTTGATGAAGTGATACAAGCTTCCACATGATAGATCTCACCTAGGAGTAACATCCGGTGTTTCCAACACCATTACCATTGCTATGGTACGCTCGGCGCAAACCATACACCTATCTTGTGCTGAAACAAACACAAGTCTCTAGATGGAGTGAAACAAGCTTCCACATGATAGATCTCACCTAGGAGTAACATCCGGTGTGCCCAAAACCATTACCATTGCTATGGTACGCTCGGCGCAAACCGTGCACATATCTTGTGCTAAAACAAACACAAGTCTCTAGATGGAGCAAAACAAGCTTTCACATGATAGATCTAACCTAGGTGTAACATCTGGTGTGCCCAACACCATTATCATTGCTATGGTATGCACGGCGCAAACCTAGCACCTATCTTGTGCCAAAACAAACACAAGTTTCTAGATGGAGCAAAACAAGCTTCCACATGATAGATCTCACCTAGCTGTAACATCCGGTGTGCCCAACACCATTACCATTGCAATGGTACGCTCGGCGCAAACCGTACACCGATCTTGTGCCGAAACAAACACAAGACTCTTGATGGACCAAAACAAGCTTCCCATGATGGATCTCACCTAGGAGTAACATCCGCTGTGCCCAACACCATTACCATTGCTATGGTATGCTTGGCGCAAACCGTGCACATATCTTGTGTTGCAACAAACACAATACTCTTGATGGAGCAAAACAAGCTTCAACATGATAGATCTCACCTAGAATATCATTCGGTGTGCCCAACACCATTACCATTGCTATGGTACACTCGGTGCATACCGTGCACCTATCTTGTGTAGCAACAAACACAAGGCTCCTAATGGAGAAAAACAAGCTTCCACATGATAGATCTCCATCCAATGTGCCAAACACCATTACCATTGTGTTGACACCGTTTTTTGGCACGTGTCAATATGATCTGAGGATTGTGCCGATCGGTAAAAGGCTAGTTGCCGCTCCTTATCGATGTCAGAATATTACCGGTCAAATTGTCGATAAAGGCGAGAAGGTTGTTGATGCAGACAAAGACTTGTTGCCGATTGAGGCAGTAAGACACTTGTTGGTGTTATGACCCAGGGGGTCAAGACCACCAGCTAGTAAATTTGTATATTGTGTGCTCCCTCTCTCAGATGTGATGCAAGAAGAACACAAGGTTTATCCTGGTTCGGGCACTGAAGGCCCTACGTCTAATGGAGGAGGATGGATTGTATTATCTTGCACCGAAGTGCTCGTACAGGGGGGGGGGGGGTACAAGCAGGTTTACATGTGGGTGCTCAGGATGAGCTAAGGCCTAGGGCTAGCAGGGCTATCCTAGGTGGTCGGTTGATTACTTGAGAGGTCGATCAAGCAACCGGGTGTGTGGTGTATGAGGGTCGGAGCTGATGTCCGAATGCGAATACTCATGCCCCTCTCTCTATCCCGGCGTCCCCTTTTATAGACCAAGGGGAGGCCTGAGTGTACAGAGTCCTGAACTATAGCAGCATGGGAGGCATGTTCGTGGCACTGTGCTGACGATGGGACGTCGATCGCTGTAGCGGCATGGCCTTCCCGTCCTTCTGGTGTTCAGGGCGTGGTGATGGCTGACTGGGCATCGCCGCACAGCATGGCGCAGCAGGGTTGACCTTCGGAAGACGGGTGCGAGTCCCACAGTTGAAGCGGGACGGGTCCCATACCAGAGTGGTTGGAGGTATGGGTCGAGCCCACTGGTCGAGGGGGGGTCGAGACCAGCGTGGTCCTGTCGTATCCCTGAAGACACAGTCGAGGGCTTTCCTGTTCATGGCTCGAGGAGGTGCCTCTGGAGTCCGTACTTGCGACGTGGCTACAGCGGCAACACAGTTGACGGAGGTCTAGGGCATGGGCAGTGAGTTGATGGATTTGACTGCGGTCGCGGGCGCCCATGGCGTTAAGCGGGGGCAGGTGAGCACATCGGATCCCCTTTACCCCGTACCGGGAGCAGGTGAGCTGATCGAGCTTCCTGCCCGGGGGTCGTTCGTTCGACCCCCTGTCCGTCATTCGGGGGGTTGAAGCGGCGGGGTCGTTCGTTCGACCCCTGTCCGTCAGTCGGGGTTGAGGCGGAGGCGGAGGGGTCGTTCGTTCGACCCCTGTTCGTCAGTCGGGGTCGAGGCGGAGGCGGAGGGGTCGTTCGTTCGACCCCCGTCCGTCTATTTTTTCCAGAAATGGGCTGGTCCACGACTTGTTGCTGTTGCCGGTGAGGGGGGCCTTCGCGCGATGGGCCTTTCTTCATGGGCCCGAGCGGCTGATCGGATCCTGTCTTAAACATGGTTGCTATATTGAGCGTTAGTTTATCGAAGGGTTTAGGGTACCCCTTACCTTTGTACCCGACAGTAGCCCCCGAGCCTCTGTGCGGATGAGAAGCATCCGCATAGGGGCTTTTGCCGTTGACCTATGGAGTTAGTAAGATGTTCGATTCTCCGCGGGGTGCGCGCGAGCGCACCCCGCGGGGGTAGGCTCTGAGGCCTCAGAGGAGTGATTAAGAACTCCTCTGGGGTCTGTGAGGTGTGTTCTATTGAGGGGAGTCAGGATCACCTGGAGTCACAGCGCCCTACCGAGCGGCCGATTCTGTTCGCTAGGTTATGAGCGTTCCACTTCCTGAAAAAAGAAAAGGGGGTGCTCGAGGGCGGCTGTCGAACCCTTCCGAAGGCCAGCCTTCGCTCCCTCGAACGTTACATTGGAGTCACAGTGCCCCTACCGAGGGGTAAACTCTATCTGCCAGGCTACGAGTGTTTTCGACCCTCTTTCGTCGAGGGGTGCCGTGCGTAGTCTGGCCCTCGAGCCCCGCGTGGCTAGGCTTTCACTACCTCCTAGCGTCCTTCCCACGGATCCTTGCGTTTGGATTGTGGGGCGAAGAGCATCGTGCTATCCTCGTTAGGACGAGCCTCGAAGTCCTCTGTGAGCTGGTGTAGGGCCGAAATCCGTAGAAATCGTGCGGGTAAAAATCCAAGTGAGAACTCGTGCCCCATTCGATAGGGGTCGATAGAAGCCCTGAGGCATTCTCATTTAGCAAGACCGTGTGGCTTACCTAGGTGCCAACTCCGTTCGATGGGAGTTGGTGGCTCTATACCTCCCAGCGTAGGGATCCTTGGGTATTCCGTGGTTATGCCTCGGATATGTCCTAGGGGGCCTCGAGAATTCGTTCTCGAGCTAGGGGCTCATGCCGGCCCCCCCTGGGTCATCCCTGACTCGAGTACTCGAGGGCGGCTGTGAACCCTGTTCGTAGGGCCAGCCTTCGCCCCCTCGAGATTTGGGGGTGGACCGGAGTCCGTAACCCTAGGTCCTTCCTGACCTCAGGTACTCGAGGGATGCTGTCGAACCCTATGCAACGGCCAACCTTCGCTCCCTCGAGGTTTTGACGGACGGGTCGACGTCCGCCGCTCGCCTCCGAAGGTGACGTCCTATCCTGTGGAACACAAGGGGGTAGGTAGGTAGGTATATTAAATGCGGGCACATACCTGTGTTTTTGTTGGATCCGCCCATTCGGCTCGAGTACTCGAGGGCGGCTGTCGAACCTTGTCCATAGGGCCAGCCTTCGCCCCCTCGAGATTCGGGGGTGGACCGGAGTCCATAACCCGAGGTCCCTTCAGAACTCAAGTACTTGAGGGCGGCTGTTGAACCCTGTTCAAGGCCCAGCCTTCGTCCCCTCGAGATTTGGGGGTGGACCGGAGTCCATAACACGAGGTCCCTTCAGACCTCAGGTACTCGAGGGCGGCTGTCAAACCCTATTCGAGGGCCAGCCTTCGTCCCCTCGAGATTTGGGGGTGGACCGGAGTCCATTACCCGAGGTCCCCTCAGACCTCAGGTAGTCGAGGGTGACTGTCGAACCCGTTCGAGGGCCAGCCTTCGTTCCCTCAAGATTTTGACAGACAGGTCAACGTCGGTTGCTTACCTCCAAAGATAACGCCCACTGTTGCGCGTTGTCCGCCGTAGGCACGCCTTTTTAGGAGGTGTCCGTTCGATTGTAACCGCAGCAGGAGTAGGGCGTGGTGCGGAGTGCGGTGTTGAACCCGATGACGCGATGAGTGCGCCTTATCCTGGAGGAATACGAGGAGGCGGTATGTGGGCACATTAAATGCGGAGATTCACCTGCCTTTTAGTCGGATCTGTCGGTTGAGCTTCCGGTTATAAATACTGAAGGTGGGGAGTCGGTTGTCTCCTTCTCGCCATTGCCTTAGTCGCCCTCCAAGCCGGACCTCTGTGCACGCGAGAGTAAGGAGAGGAGAGATTGGGAACATACCTTCCATCCCCACATCCGAGCGCACCAGTCTCCCTGCACTCATGGCCAGCTACAGCCTGCGCAGCCCTGATGCCTGGCTCCTGTCGTCGGCGACCGTGGCGCACCTGGGAGATCTGGTGGAGAGCGGTCTTCTCCGGCCCATCACCTCCGTCGACGGGTCGGAGTGGGTAGTGCCATCGAGGGAAGATGCCGAGCCCAACCCGCTGGAGGGTTACGTGGTCAGCTTTGAAGCCTTCCACCGGGCGGGACTGGGTGCTCCCCCAAACCATCTCCTGCGCGGGATCCTCCACTACTATGGCGTAGAGCTCCAGCACCTTTCCCCCAACGGTATCTGTCATGCGACGATTTTCACCGCCGTGTGCGAAGGATACCTAGGGATGGAGCCGCACTAGGAGCTGTGGCTCCACCTGTTCGAGGCGAGCCTGTTCCATGCCTCGGCTGGGAGCGGCAGCTGCAGGGTGGTCAGGACGGGTTGCTGCAGCATCGCCCTCAAGAGGGTGGACAACTAGATCCTGGCGAAGCTTACGTCGAGCCACTCCGGATGGCACTCCGGGTGGTTCTACCTGCGGAACGACGACGGCCTGCTCCCCGCCTACACCGGGAGGACGATCGACTCGAGGCCCGACCACTGGAGGTACGGCGTCGAGAAGAAGAAGCAGTCGCGCCTCGGTCACCTGCTCGGCGCGATCGCCCATCTGAAGGAGGCGGGACTCATGGCGGCGATCGTTGCGTTGGCCTTCCACCAGCGGCGGGTCGTGCCGCTGATGGCTCGCCCGCGACGCCTCGATGAGATGCGCCTAGGGGTAGATCTGACGGGGTGCCGCCTTCTGGGGGACGAGCTACCCCTTAAGAGAGTGGTCCGCTGGGTACGCGCCTCATTCGCCGGCGTCGCCATCATCCCCATGATGCCGGACCACAGACACATCCAGCTGGTATGACTCTCTTTCTCTGTTAGTGGTCTCTTGTCTGCCTTGTTTGCCTTCTTTGCCTTTGTTCTAACTGCCTTGTGTTCCTCAGGGGGATGTTATCTTCCGGAAGTCGCTGCCACCAGTGAAGGAGGAGCAGAGCGATTCCCAGGCGAGGCGCCTTCAGGCCGAGCAAGACAAGAAGGACAAGGACAAGGCCAAAAGGACAAGGGCAAAATGGCCCGGGAGAAGCAGGAGCGCAAACAACGCCAGGCCCGGCAGAGGCGGGCCAACCTTTCCGAAGAGGAGTTGCCTTCGGAGGAGGACGAGGAGGAGGAGTCGAGCAGCGATGGGGAGGCCGAGCCGCATCGAGGGCTCAAGGAAGAACGAGCGGTGCCCGAGCAGCGGGGGGCAGCCGCCGGTACCGGAGCTGGAGAAGGGTCGACGTCGAGGTCGGCCCCAACTGACGGGATTGAGCCATGGGACGAACACCCCATGGCTCCTTGAGGTGAAGTGTCGTGGTAGACGCGCGACCGTTCGTCCCGGTCCCTGTCGAGGGGTCGATCGAGCATGCCCCCGGCGCCTACTCGGTCGAGCGCACGGGCGTCAGGCCCGTCGACGCAGGAGGAGGTCAGGAGGGGGGCGAAGGGGACATCGTCGGCCCCTGCCTAGGAGATAGCGGGCGGAGCGGCCTCCACCCCTGCCGCGGCCAGCGCTGGCGGGAGAAGTGGCTCGCGCCGCGCCCCGCAGAAGCCCTCGAGCGGCTTGGGATCCACCGTTCGGGCCCCCGCTACTCCGCTAGGGTGAGTCGCTTTCTGTCGATTCGAATATTTTCCACCGATTATGACTTTATGCTTACCGTCGCATATGGGTTCCTTTTTCAGGATGAAACGCTTGGCGGACGATGCGACCGTCACTCTGGCCAAGAGGCTAAGGGCAGAAGCCGCGGTCAGGATGGCCGTCGGGGCCAGTTCCGCCACCTCGTCTCCCTCGACCCCCACCCCGGTCAAGGCGTGGGTGGCCGAGGCGCGGGAGGCCATGGAGCGCGGTCGGACGCTGGCCGCTGCGGAGCGAGCTCAGGCGGAGGAGGCGGGTCGACCCGTCGCACCGGCGGGGTCCGCAGGAGTGGCGGCCGAGGCCGTGCTCTCCTGCCCGTCGGAGGGGGGCGCATCTGGGACCTCGGCGGGGTCGAAGCCGGCGCCAGCAGAGGTCGCAGCGGAGGTGGTCGAGCCGGCAGGTTCGATGGGTGCGGGACCGGCGCCGAAGGAGGCCGTGGTGACGGTGGTCAAGCCCCAGCCCGTTGCTGAGGTGGAGGTGGTGGACGTGACCTCCGCCGGCGAGGAAGAGACGTCGGCTCGACCGGCGCCGAGGCGGTGGCCCGAGAACCTCACATCGTGGGAGGCGCGGCAGCAGCGCGAGCACGGGGGTGCGGCTGCTGCCACGCCGGAGGTGACGTCGCCGGTGGTGGCCTTTGTCGAGGAGGCCTCGGTGCCGCTCCCCAAGCCTGCTGAGGAGGGGGGACGGGCCGAGGAGCTCGAGGTAGCCCCGGTGGCGGAGATGACGGCGATGACGGGGGAGCCTACTGTAGGAATACAAGGTTGCTACGCTAGCCGGAAAACAAAACTTTTCGACCTCATAAACCAGGATCTACTGCTAGTCATAGGTTACGGGATTACCACTAGACGCGCAGGTGCAGCGGAAGATGACTTGATGTAGTCGTGCACGTCGCAGCACGCAGTGCAGTTGCGTGGTCGTCCGTCTCAACGTCCCCTTCGCGCGGTTCGTCCTTGTGCTCCAGATGCAGCACCTCCGAGGAATCCCACACGTACAGGGAGGAAGCGTTGCGCCTCCAGACTGCTAGGTCCGCGAGGCGCAAAAGGCGCGAGCGTGGGGAGGCGACGGCGGCTGCCAAAAGGCGTGGATTAATCTTGCCCCGCGCCCACCCCTTGCTTATATAGGCGTCCTAACGAGCTCCCACGTTGGAGGCCCATTAGTAACCCTAAACCTAGTCTAATTCGGGTCCAACCCGAATTAGGCTTCCAGCCCTTTAAGCGTGCGACCCTATGGGCTCACGCATACATAGACATGGCCCAAGTACTCTTACTCGCCCAATAGTTGATAGCGGCCTCTAGCAAGGCGTGTCAACTCCTATGCATACGCTATGATCATATCAGACGAACCACTATGACCATGTACAAGTTATTCCCTTCGCCACTCGATATATGGTTCAACTCGTGGGTTAACACTTAACCCAAGCATGGCCATGCATTTGTTGATCCAATCACATGAGTGATCCAGTGATATCTCTCTCACGAAGAGAGGGGCAAATTCCATCTTGATTGTCTATGTCTCATAGCATGTTTCCCGACCACCCAATGACCACCTTAATAACTACCCAATAACGGAGTAGCGTTTGATAGTCCCTAAGTAGATCGTTTCACATCTTGAGTACATACCACAATCTCAGGTCTAAGGACATAACGTACATGACATGAATAGAGACTTTCTCTTGTTGGGTCAGTCCAGCCTACATGTCTCACATGTGCCCACATTATTAGTTTGACATCTCCATGTCTATGACTTGTGAAACATAGCCATCAACTAATACATGTGCTGGTCTAATATTCAAGTGTGCTCTTACAAGAATGCCGACTAGGGACAACTTTTAGAATAACCATTCAGGTAATTGAGTTCCACAAACAATTCACATAATCGTCAATCAATACTCGTTGTCTATAATGGATATTCAAAGAACACTTTATTAATCATGGATACAATCGGAATATAATCATCTACATGATTAGCTCTAGGGCATATTCCTAACACCCACCGCTGAAGAGGTGGCTGAGATGGTGGCGGAGCTAGTAGTCCCGGGGGACATGGCTGCGGTGACGGCCCTCCGGTCGGAATCGGAGGGGGCCATCGTCGACATTGGGCAGCCGTCATCTCGAGGTGATCCACCCTCTCACTTTGTCGTCGTGGAGGGAGGGGACCGCGGTGAGCCTGCAACCTTTGGTGCTGACGTGCACTTTCTTCACCACGCAGGACTATTTCCGGAGGCATCGATGGCGGCCCTCCAAGACCATTTCGAGGAAAGGATCGCCCGGCTCGAGGGGGCGATCAACTTCCCCAAGTTATCCGAGTGGGTGATGTCCCATGGGGGTACCCTGGAGATGGGTTGGGGCATGACGGACAAGGTGCAGAGGAGGGTCGACCGCTCCAGGGGTCTCTGGGGGCAGGAGGTGCTCGAACTGCCCGACCCCAGAGACCCGGGAGGCGAACTCTTCAAGCTCGACGACCAGGCGGAGCTTGGGGAGTGGGAGCACATGGAGGAATTCCGGGCGTGGCTTGACCACGCGACGCGCGTGGCCTTGGGAGTCGCGTCCGAAGACTTGTGCAAGGGAATGAACGTAAGCTTCGTCCTTTCCCTTTTGACTTACCTTGGTTATTTTACTGTTGTTTGTTGTTTTCTGACGACCTTCCTTTTTATCTTCGGTAGATACTGCGGGCAAGGTCGCACCAAAAGTCCTAGTTCATCCTGCGGACGCAGGAGTAGTGGCGCTAGCTCCCCGTCCTCCGTGCCTCACTGGAGAAGGCGAAGGCCGAGGCAACTCGGGCGAAGGTCGAGGCGGCCACCGCTCGGGAGGGGGCTAAGGCCGCCCAAGATGAGGCCTCCCGGGCGCAGTCGAGGGCCGAGGCCGCCCTCTAGGAGGTTGTTGAGGTCGGGAAGCAATGGGATGCTGCTCAGGAGGCTCGACACAAGGCGGAGGATGAGTCCACCCTGCTACGGGAGGAGCTGGCCCGAGCGGCGGAGCGTGTCCGTCAGCTCGAGGCCAACCTAAAGCAGGCGGCTGTCGACCGCACCTCCCTCGAGGGGCGGGTCTAGGAGCTTTAGGCGGACGTTGACACCATCTCCCGCGACCGCGACGCGCTTGGTGTCGTGGAGGCGAGGGCTCGAGCCCAAGTCACCACTATGGGGGAGGTGGCAGCCAACCAGAAGAGGGTCCTCGATGGTACTGGCAAGATCATCGAGGACCTCCGGGCTAAAAACAACGACCAAGCTGCAGAGCTCGTCGACGTCCGCCACTAACTTCAGGGGGCTGAGCAGGACTATGTCATCCTGGAAGGATACGCCAAGGGTGGGTTATTGAGCTCGCTCGGTCTCGCTCCTTCCCCTGCTTTTTGGTTTTGATGGAGTCTTCTATTTGTTCTGGCAGAGCTCGAAGGGGACAAGGCCCGAATCCACGAGGATCTAACCAGTCTTCACAGCCTCCTCGGGGCGGAGACTGGCCAGAACAAGAGGCTCAGGGGCGCCATCTCCTCCTTCTGCGACGGCCTGGGGGTCGAGCCGGAGCTGCCGGTTGCCGGGGACGTGCGCGGAGACGCCCTCTTGCGCCGGCTCCTCGCCGTGTCTGATGGAGTAACGGAGCAGGTCCGGGCCGCCCTTCATATAGGCGTGAAGCAGGCGCTTGCGGTCGTCCGCTCGGGTTACATCTACGACCTCGACGTCGTCACCAGCAGCTTCGTCGTCGACCCGAGGCTATCGGATGAAGAGAACGTGGCGAGATGCCACGAGCTGATCGAGGCCGCAGAGGTGCCCGGAGGGGAGCTGGTGAAGCTATTCGAGGTCGAGGTGCTTCTCCCGCCCAACGGTGAAGGCGATGAGTAACTCTAGGCCTGCGAGCCAAATCTGGACGAAAAGGTCCATGTAATAGTTTAACTTTTGTAATGATATGATGTCGAGCCCCTGGGGGCTTCTTAATTTTAATGCATTTTGTTTGGGATGCATCTGGTTGTTTTTATTTCTCGAGTTGTCTCTATTTCTCTTTGCCTGAGTCGTTGCTTGTGGACTAAGTATTTGACGCACGCCCGTATCCCTGGAGGAGGGGAGCGAGTGGGGGTACCATAGCCCTGAGGCGTAGGAGAGTCCCCGGCTTGACGACCCTCGACCCTTAGGGAGTTCGAAGCGTTTTTTACTTAGCCGTGAAGCGTACTCGAGGAGAAGATAGAGAGGGAAAGCCAAGTTTCGAAAAAACGTTCGGGTTTTTAGAGGACTTAGGAGGGCCCCCGTGTCAGCCCCCGAGAGAGGCTTGACTTTGCCAGAGCAGAGTTGAGGCTACCTTAAAGTTATGAACGAATGTGAAATGTATTTCGAGAACATTTTGTTCATTCATAATGCGATAAGTGTACATAATGCGGGAAATGTACAAGGTTTTGAGGCCCTAGGGATAGAAACAACGTAGCTGTTCGATGTTCCACGCGTTGGTGAGGGTCTCGCCCTTTTCGTTCTTCAGCTTGTAAGTGTCTGGCTTTAGCACCTCCGCCATGATGAAAGGTCCTTCCCAAGGTGGCGTCAGCTTGTGACGCCCCTTGTAGCTTTGTCGGCGGTGCAGCACGAGGTCGCCAACGTCGAGGTCCCTTTTGCGTATGTTTTTGTCGTGGTAGCGCCGCAGCGTTTGCTGGTACTTTGCCGACTTGAAGAGGGCCACGTCTCGGGCTTCCTCGAGCTGGTCGCGGGAGTCCTCTCGAGCTGCTGTGTTGTCCTACTCGCTGTAGGCCTTTAGTCGAGGGGACCTGTACTCGAGGTCAGTGGGGAGGATGGCCTCGGACCCATAGATCAGGAAGAACGGGGAGAACCCCGTGGCTCGACTTGGTGTCGTTCGGAGACTCCATAGGACAGCGGGTAGCTCATCGACCCATCTCTTGCCATGTTTGTTCAGCCGATCATAGATCATTGGCTTGAGGCCGTGTAAAACCATACCATTGGCGCGCTCGACCTGGCCGTTAGTTCGAGGGTGGGCGACTGCAGACCAATTCACCCTGATGTGGTGGTGGTCGCAGAAGTCCAGGAACTTCTGGCCGGTGAACTGCGTGCCGTTGTCGGTGATGATGATGTTGGGGACCCCGAAGCGGTGGATTATGTCGGTGAAGAATAGCACGGCTTGTCGAGACTGAATGTTGGCGATGGGTCGAGCCTCGATCGATTTTGAGAACTTGTCTACAGCCACGAGGAGGTGGGTGTGGCCACCTTTGGTTCTCTTCAGGGGGCCAACCATGTCGAGCCCCCATACTGCGAATGGCCAAGTTATGGGTATCATCTGAAGAGCTTGGGCGGGTAGGTGGGTCTGCTTGGCATAGAATTGGCATCCCTTGCAAGATCGAACGAGTTTGGTAGCGTCAGCGATGGCTATCGGCCAGTAGAAGCGTTGTCGAAAGGCGCTTCCTACCAGCGTTCTGGGCGCCGCGTGGTGGCCGCAAGCCCCCGAGTGTAGGTCCTTCAGCAGTGCCCTCCCCTCCTCGAGGGTGAGGCAGCGTTGAAGCACACCGGTAGGGCTGTGTCGATACAGCTTGCGGCCATCCCTATACAAGACGTAGGTTTTGGCGTGCCAGGCTATGCGTCGGGCTTCGGTGCGGTCCTCTGGGAGCTCACCCCGTATCAGATACTCGAGGTAGGGTGTGCGCTAGTCCGTCGAGGGGGTTGGTGTTGCGGCCGTTCCGTCAACCTTCATGACTTCTTCCCCGTTCGAGGGGGGTCGGTCGAGGGGGGTGGATCGGCCCCTTGCTCGAGGGCAGGAGCCCCCAAGCCTAGGTCGACAGATGGCTCGTGAAGGTCCCTCGAGAAGACGTCGGGAGGAACCGTACCTCGAGTAGACGCAGTTTTAGCAAGCTCGTCAGCAGCTTCGTTGTACCGGCGGGCGATGTGGTTGAGCTCGAGGCCGTAGAATTTGTCCTCGAGCTTTCGGACTTCCTTGCAATAGGCTTCCACTTGGGGTCGTGGCAGCTCGAGGCCTTCATCACCTGGTCGATCACAAGCTGCGAGTCCCCTCGAACGTCGAGGCGTCGAACCCCGAGCTCGATGGCGATGCGCAGACCGTTGACAAGGGCTTCGTACTTGGCTACGTTGTTGGAATCGGGGAAGTGGAGGCGGATGACGTAGCGCATGTGGACCCCTGAGGGCGATATGAAAAGTAACCCAGCGCCTGCCTCCGTCTTCATCAATGATCCATCGAAGTACATGGTCCAGAGCTCGGTCTGAACTTGCGCCGGGGGTAGTTGAGTATCAGTCCATTCTGCAATGAAGTCTGCCAATACCTGAGACTTGATGGCCTTCCTAGGGGCGTAGGAGAGAGTTTCCCCCATGAGCTCGACCGCCCACTTTGCGATTCTCCCGGACGCCTCCCGGTTCTGGATTATCTCCCCGAGGAGGAAAGACGAGACCACGGTAACCGGGTGGCCCAGGAAATAGTGTTTGAGCTTGCGCCGGGTGAGGACGACGGCATACAACAGCTTCTGAATGTGGGGGTATCTCATCTTAGTCTCGGAGAGCACCTTGCTTATGAAGTACACGGGCCTCTGCACCAGCAGGGTGTGTCCCTCTTCCGCCCTCTCGACCACTACGGCAGCACTGACTACCTGGGTAGTTGCTGTGACATAGAGCAAGAGGGGCTCGGCTGGGCTCGGGGGTACCAAGACAGGTGGTGAGGTAAGTAAGGTTTTGAGCTTGGAGAGCGATTCCTCAGCCTCGAATGTCCACACGAAGTGTTCCATTTTCTTCAGGAGGCGGTAAAGGGGTAGTGCCTTCTCTTCGAGCCTTGAGATGAACCGGCTGAGGGCGGCGAGGCACCCCGTGACCCTTTGCACGCCTTTAAGGTCATTGATCGGGCCCATCCTTGTGATTGCGGTTACCTTCTCAGGGTTGGCCTCGATCCCGCCTTGGGAAACAATGTACCCCAGGAGCATGCCTCGAGGGACCCCGAAGACACACTTCTCAGGGTTTAGTTTTATGTGATTTGCCTTGAGGCACCCTAACGCGATCTCAAGGTCCCCGACCAGGTTTCCGGCTGTTTTGGATTTGACCACGATGTCATCGACGTAGGCCTCGACGGTCGGCCCTATGTGTTTCCCAAAGACGTGGAGCATACATCACTGATATGTGGCTCCGGCGTTTTGCAAACCGAAGGGCATAGTGAGGTAGCAAAACATGCCAAAGGGGTTGATGAAGGAAGTCGCGAACTGATCGGACTCCATATTTATTTGGTGATAGCCAGAATACGCATTAAGGAAGCAGAGAGTTTCACATCCCGCAGTGGAATCTATTATTTGATCGATACGTGGTAATGGAAAAGGGACCTTGGGACATTCTTTATTTAAACCAGTGTAGTCTACGCACATCCTATCCTTTCCATTCTTTTTCTTGACAAGTACGGGATTTGCTAACCACTCGAGATGATGTACCTCCTTGATGAATCCGGCCTTCAAAAGCTTATCGACCTCCTCCCCGATGATTCTGCGCTTCTCCTCGTCGAAGCGGCGCAGCTGTTGCTTCACTGGTTTGGATCCGGCTCGGATGTCCAAGGAGTGCTCGGTGACCTCCCTCGGAATGACCGGCATATCCGAGGGACTCCATGCAAACACTTCAGCATTCGCACGAAGAAAGTCGACGAGCACGGCTTCCCATCCGCATGGCCGGGGTCGAGCCGGAGGGTCTTGGTGTCCTCTGCAGGCTTGAAGTTGCCGGCGTGTCGCATGGGGTCGGGGATCTCCTTGGAGAAGTCGTCGAGGGCCGCGAGGACGGCCGACTCCTCGACCGCTTCGGCGTTTTCCATGCACTCGACGTCGCAGTCGTATGCGTGCTCGTAGGAGGTGCCGACGGTGATGACTCCCGTGGGCCCTGGCATCTTCAGCTTGAGATAGGCGTAGTTCGGGATTGCCATGAACTTGGCGTACCCCGGTCGACCGATGATGGCATGGTAGATGCCACGGAACGCGACCACCTTGAAGGTCAGATCCTCCTTTCGGAAGTTCGAGGGGGTACCGAAGCAGATGGGTAGCTTGACGCGGCCGATCGGGAGTGCCTTTTTCCTGGGACAACCTCGTGGAATCCTCCCGCACTAGGCAGGAGCGCGGTCCTCGGGATCCCCAGGATGTTGAGGTTTATGACGTAGATGATGTTGAGGCTGCTTCCCCCGTCCGTGAGTACCTTGGTGAGGCGGGTGTTGAGTATGATCAGGTCGACGACGAGCGGGTAGACCCCTGCGTTCGGGACGTGCTCGGGGTGGTCGTCCTGGTCGAAGGTGATCGGCGTGTCGGACCAGTCGAGGTATCGAGGAGCCTGGGATCGAACGGAGAAGACCTCTCGACGCTCCCTCTTACGCTGACGCGTACTGAGTCGAGTCAAGGGTCCCCTATAGATCATGTAGCAGTCGTGAACCTCGGGGAAGCCCCCGTTCTTGCCATCGTCCCCGTCGTGCGGATCCCCCTTCTTGTCGTCTTTCTTGAAGCCAAGAGAGTCGAAGTGCCTTTTGAGCATGCGATAGCCCTCGAGACTGTGGTTGGCCGGTCCCTTGTGATAGGGGCAGGGCTCTTTCAGCATCTTGTCGAAGACGCCCCGTCGAGAGGGGGACCTCGAGGCTTCTTCTTGTCTATCGCAGCGAAAAGATCGTCGGGCTCGACGTCGCGTCGACCCGGCTGGTTCTTCTTTTTCTTCTTCTTGTTGTTGTTGTTCCTCTTCGGCCCGTTGTTCGAGCCCCCGGGCTCGTCCGCCTTGGCCTTCCCCTTGTCTGGGGATGCATAGAAGAATGCGCCAACGACTTCCTCGCCGGCCGCGTAGTTGGGGGTATTCCGCCCCAGTTCCCGCACCAGCTCCTTGCAGGTTGTCCCGGCGACGAACGCCGTGATTACGTCGTGATCGGAGATGTGGGTGAGCTCAGTATGTTGCATGGAGAACTGCCGGGTGAAGTCGCGGAGGGTTTCCCCTGGCTTCTGGTTGCAGCTGCGGAGGTCCCAGGAGTTTCCTGGCCGCACGTTGGTGCCCTTGAAGTTCCCCTCGAAGATCCTGACCAGGTCGGGCCAGCCATGGATCAAGTCCGGGGGGAGCTCCTCGAGCCACCTTCGAGCGGTATCAGAGAGGAAAAGCAGGAGCTACCGAATGATGACGTGGTCGTGGTCGGCTCCTCCTAGCTGACATGCCAGCCTGAAATCAGCAAGCCAGAGCTCCGGCTTGGTTTCGCCATTGTACTTGACCAGGCTGGTCGGTGGACGGAAACGAACGGGCAGGGCGGTTTGCCGGATTGCCTTGCTGAAGACACGTGGTCCTGGTGGTTCCGGGGATCGATGTCGATCCTCGTCGCTGTCGTAGCGCCCACCTCGGTGAGCGCTTTAACCTCGAGCTTCAGCGTCGCCGAGTCGGCGTCGTTTGTTCTCCCGCGGTGGTCGATCGTCGAAGATGCGGTCTCGAACTAGTCGTCGCTCTACTCCGCCTTGGGGCGCTTTGTCTTGGTGGACGGATACCTCTCGAATTTGTCGAGGGGGTACGTCCTAATGCTCGGAGGCAGCTCCTCTGCGCCTTGAGGCTGAGCTCTCCGCCTGCTGCACGACCGCGGTTTGGAGAAGCCCCTGGATTTCGTCCCTGATGCGTCGCTCTTGGGGTGTCGATGGCGCCGGCATGTCACGAAGCAGCATTGCGGTCGCTACGACGTTTTGGCTGGCACGGTTGTAGACGCGACGCTCGTTTGCCCCCTCCTCGACGATCTGTCGATGGACTTCCCGGGCCCGCTCGCGAGCTCCTCCACCCTATGGGCGCCCGCGATCTCGCTCGATGGCGTGCTCGAGCTGCTGAAGTCGTAGGCGTTCTTCCTCGAGCTTGGCGAGCAGCTCTCGGACTTGCGCGATCTGGACGTCCTGAGGTGGATTGGCTTTGTCAGGACTCGGGGGGTCGGCGTTTCGCGTTGGTGTAGCGTTGCCCCCTCCTCCTTCATCCGTGGCCGCGGCGTCGTTGACGTCGTCCTGAGAATCAACCTGACCGTCGAGGTGGAAGCATTCCCGGGTGGGATCGTAATCCTCATCGGGGGAGTCCAAGTCGGGGTAGCCGTGGTAGAAGTTGGAGAAAGATCCCCTGCGCTCCTTCTCTAGTCGTCGCCGTAACGTGCCCCAGGTGTGACAACCCGGGATCGGGGCTCGTCGTGGCTCCGGGCGCTCATCCGACGGAGAGGTGGTGACGAGGTTGATCGTCGCATGTAGCAGGCTCCCTGGAGACCCGCAACGTGTGTGCATCTGCGAGCTTACAAAAGCAGAATGGAGTCTGGCGCTGTTGTAGATCCCGTATGGAAACAGGTTATGCGGCGGCGGAATGGCCGAGTGTGTCGGAGAAGCCACGGGGACCCTCGGAGATGACGGTATGGCAGAGCCAAAGTCAGGCTCAGAGAGGTACCCGTCCCCAATCCACAAGCATGGGTCAAACAGGCTCCCGAAGGGAGGAACTGTGTCACCAGCTGAGGCCGGGGAGACGGCCTTTGGCGTCCCGGGATCCGCGCGGTGAAGAGTGTGGCGTTGTCGTTCACGTCTCCCCCTGGTCGCAGGCGAGAGGCGCGAGTGGTGGGACCGTCGTCTGGTCCTCCTTGGCCCCGGCGTTCTGGAGCTGCTGCTGTCCGTACCACTACTAGTTAGTAGGATCATGTCGTGGCCCTGGCCCAAGGACATGAACTCTAGACTCCCGAACTAGATGGTGGTGGCGAATGGAAGTGATGGTGTCATGAAATCCATCTGGGAGAGTAGTTCGGAGTTGATCTACACGCAAAGCCCCCTACCTGGTGCGCCAACTATCGGTGTTATGACCCAGGGGGTCAAGACCACCGGCTAGTAAATTTGTATATTGCATGCTCCCTCTCCCAGATGTGATGCAAGAAGAACACAAGGTTTATCCTGGTTCGGGCACTGAAGGCCCTACGTCCAGCGGAGGAGGATGGATTGTATTATCTTGCACCGAAGTGCTCGTACAGGGGGGGTACAAGCAGGTTTACACGTGGGTGCTCAGGATGAGCTAAGGCCTAGGGCTAGCGGGGCTATCCTAGGTGGTCGGTTGATTACTTGAGAGATCGATCAAGCAACCAGGTGTGTGGTGTATGAGGGTTGGAGCTGATGTCCGAATGCGAATACTCATGCCCCTCTCTCTATCCCGGCATCCCCTTTTATAGACCAAGGGGAGGCCTGAGTGTACAAAGTCCTAAACTATAGCAGCATGGGAGGCATGTCCGTGGCACTGTGCTGGCGAAGGGACGTCGATTGCTGTAGCGGCATGGCCTTCCAGTCCTTCTGGTGTTCAGGGCGCGGTGATGGCTGACTGGACATCGCCGCACAGCATGGCGTAGCAGGGTTGACCTTCGGAAGACAGGTGTGAGTCCCACAGTTGAAGCGGGACGGGTCCCATACCGGAGTGGTTGGAGGCAGGGGTCGAGCCCCCTGGTTGAGGGGGGGTCAAGACCAGCGTGGTCCTATCGTATCCCTGAAGACACAGTCGAGGGCTTTCCTGTTCATGGCTCGAGGAGGTGCCTCTGGAGTCCGTACTTGCGACATGGCTACAGCGGCAGCACAGTTGACGGAGGTCCAGGGCATGGGCAGTGAGTTGATGGATTTGACTACGGTCGTGGGTGCCCATGGCGTTAGGCGGGGGCAGGTGAGTGCATCGGATCCCCTTTACACCGTACCGGGAGCAGGTGAGCTGATCGAGCTTCCCATCGGGGGGTCGTTCGTTCGACCCCCTGTCCGTCATTCGGGGGGTTGAAGTGGAGGGGTCGTTCGTTCGACCCCTGTCCGTCAGTCGGGGTCGAGGCGAAGGCGGAGGGGTCGTTCGTTCGACCCCTGTTCATCAGTCGGGGTCGAGGTGGAGGCGGAGAGGTCGTTCATTCGACCCCCGTCCGTCTATTTTTCCAGAAATGGGTTGGTCCACGACTGGTTGCTGTTGCCATTGCGGGGGGCTTTCGCACGATGGGCCTTTCTTCATGGGCCCGAGCGGCTGATCGGATCCAGTCTTAAAAATGGTTGCTACATTGAGCGTTAGTTTATCGAAGGGTTTAGGGTACCCTTACCTTTGTACCTGACAATACTGTTGATGAAGGCAAGGAGATGTTGCCGATGAGGACGGAGAGCTACCGATGAATGATGATGCCGATGGAAGCAGGATGAGGTGGCTAGTGTCAACAGAGAACTGCCGATGGTAATAGAAGGTTGCAAATTGGAAGAAGTCGGCGGATGTTGCCGATGAAGGATGACATGGCTAATGTGAGCATACAATTGCCGATGGCACTAAAAGGAAATTGCGGATCGGAAGGATGTGTCGATGGAAAGTTTCATCGGGGAGAAGACATAAGGAAGTTGGTGATCTTATGCCAGTATTGTTATAGAAGTTTGAGTCCGACTCTTGTACAAGTCAATTATTTTCTTTAAAATAGAAGAGTTTGTTTAGGAAAATATTATTGTTTGAGTCCGACTCTTGTGCGAGTCAGTTATTTCCTTTAAAATAGGAGATTGTTTTGTTTAGGAAAGGTACGAGTCATATCTATCTACAACTCCCTCTGCCGGAGTATAAATAGGTACCCAGGGGTGCGGTAAAAGATATCCAAGCATATCAAATACATCTATTATTTTTATCTTATTTACCTTTCCAGCAATTTACCCTTTTATCGCATTAGTATTGATTTATCTACGAGTTCTTCAAGTTTCGATGGGCTGCATCTCCTTGATCTCTGTCAAACCTTGCAAGTTCCGCGTTTGAGCAACCTGAGCCTTGATGTCCGGGCGCATCGCTGTCGTCTCGTTCAGCTCTACTCTAGTTATCATGATCAAGTCTGAGCCTTGACATCCGGGCGCATCGCCGTTGTCTCGTTCAGATCTTGTTCTAGTTATTATCCTTGTCGATTAACTGGTCAAATCGACTGGCACACCTTTGGATATCAAATTCGGGTATAAGCCCGAGGTGTTCGCAGATCTTGACGCTTTTTGTGTCAACACCTCTTTTGGCACACTCGGTGGGACAAATTATACATCTATCATGGGTGATCATACTGACGTCAATCAGAGGAACGTCATCGAAGTCCCTGAGGCCGATCTAAAAGATGATCAGAAACTGGCTATGGAGCGGGCTATGGAGGAGTACAAAGAGTTGTATCTGAAGTCCTTTAGCCTAAACAGGAGCGGCGAAGCTATCCAGAAACAAGATCCACGGTAGGTCATCTTCGACGTCAATCCTGGTAAATTACAAGAGATGGTTAATTCTGCATTAAATCATGTGTTAATTAGCCAATCCAATGTGTTGTCCAATACTGTATACAATGTTGTCAAGCAAACTTTTAAGGAAGGACAAGCACCATATTATGTTGATCTGGCGTATCATCAACTCGGATCGGCATTTGTTACGATCTCATCGGCGGTTCCAAGGGTGTCTTCACCACACATGAACCGATCTGCCGATGAGATTATGACGCCAAAATCGAGCCCAACAAACATTACTCAATTGAATGCAAATCTGATGGCATCAACAATGTCTGGACTTGTGACCCAGAGTCAGCCAACTTCCGCCAACTGGTGGGGATACGGTATGCCTCCAAGTCCATCTGCTGATTCCAAACTGGTCCAAGATAGCAATGCAGGGTGGAAGATTCCCGTGGCATCAGCAACACCTGCACAACCGATGATTCCAGTGATGCATTACGCTACATCCTCTCCAACGGTGCAGTTGTCATGAGGGAATCTTCAGATGGCGATACCCAGAGTAGCGTATGCGCAACCATCGGTAGGTTCTTTGCCGATGCAACAAGGCATGATAACTGTTAATCAGCCTGTATCGGCAATGGCTGCTCAAGCTGTGGTACCCGCAAATCAAGGCAATCATTCAAGGGTACAAGGGCAGCAAGCAACAGCTGGTTATCAACCATCAGCAAGTCATAAGCCGATGACATCTAATGTAAGTTGGATCGGTCAATTACCGATTCAGCAGCAAGTTGTGCAGCCTAGATACCAAGTGGCAAGAGCTCCGCAGTATCATCCGCCAGCGGGTCTTCAGAACGATATATCGGTACATCAGCCGATGAATACAATGCTACAATATAACCCAGTGGACGTTCAAAATTGCCTATCGGCAACTCAGCTGATGCATAATGTTCAACAATAGGTGACGCAACCTGGATGTCAAGTGGCAGAAGTCCAACACCACCACTTACCATCGGGATTATATAATGATGCATCGGTGTCCCAGCCAGTAAACCCTCTATTCCCGCAATATATTCCAGTGGGTGTTCAAGGTGGTCCATCGGCAAATCAGCCGATGCATGATGTTCAGCGAATTGATGTTGCCTCTGCACCAACCGGTTCGGCCTATTTACCACAAAGAGATGAGAAGGTACATCAACCTGTTCACCCGGTCAACATCCAGCCAGTGCATCAGCAAGATCAAGATATGTACTGGACCGATAAGATTGCCAAAGTGGCGAAAGAGCAATTCATGATCAAGCCTAAGGTTGATACATATTCTTATCGGACTCCATACCCTCCAGCTTATGATTCAATCCCCTTCCCAAATCGGTACAAAGTGCCAGATTTCACCAAGTTTTCTGGTCAAGGCGATATATCAACAATGGAACACATTGACCGATTTATTATCCAATGTGGGGAGGTAGCCAGCAGAGATGAACTGAGGGTGAGATTGTTCTCGTCATCGTTATCCGGATCAGCATTTACATGGTTTATTTCACTGCCTCCAAGTTCTGTGATCACTTAGACCGATCTAGAGGAGCAGTTTCACAAATACTTCTTCGCTGGTGTACATGAAAAGAAGATTTCCAATTTGGTCAAATTGAGGCAGCATAATGATGAATCGGTAGAAAGCTTCGTGCAAAGAATGCGAGACATGAGGAACAAGTGCTATAGCTTGGTACTTGATGATCGGCAATTGGCGGATTTGGCTTTCCAGGGATTACTGCCGCACATCAGGGACAAATACGTGTCTCAAGAGTTTGAAAGCTTGAGCCATCTTGTGCAAAGGGTTGCTGATCAAGACACCAAAGTTTTTGAGCCTAGAGAAAATTGGGATGAAGAGGTGTCTTTAAATAAGAAGACAGATTCGGACGAAGAAGCAAGTATCGGTTTAGTTGAATCAGTAGAGAATAAAAAGTCGATATCTTGTCCATTCGATCAGAAAGAAGCTGAGAAATGCACTTTTGATATCACCAAGGCCAATAGGATGTTTGACATATTGCTTCAAGAAGGGAAGATTAAGCTGGCACCAAACCAGGTAATTCCATCGGCTAAAGAGCTCAAGAAAATCAGGTATTGCAAGCGGCACAATGCAACTTCGCACAATACCAATGACTGCAAAATCTTTAGGCAACAGTTGCAGTCAGGAATTGAGTCTAGGTGGATTAAGTTTGAAAATTAAAAAGCCCAGAAGCCGATGAAGATCAATCAACCCCCATTTCCAAATAACATGGTGGAAACTAGTGGAAGAACCAAGGTGTTGACATCGGAAGCTGCCAAGAAAAGCGCATCGGCAGACCCTGGATATCAGATAGCTGCACATGAAGTAATAGGGAGAAAGTTTACCGATGGTAGAAAAGGTAAGAGAGTTGCCGATCATAGCAGTAGCGCCGGAAGGTCTTATGGCGCCGTGATCACGCATAGACGGCCACGACAAGATTGGCGTTGGCATGAGGATCAGCATCGGCAGCAGGAGGAAAAATGCCAAGAGTGGCATCGGCATAAAGATCATTGGAGGTGCCCCTTCTTTGTTTACTGTTGGGAGGAAGGTATCAAACTACCTACTGCCAATAATTGCCCTGAATGCAATGGGTACTACCCTGCCGATCGGTCAGAAAAGAAACCTTGTTTTGACGATCGGATATCAAGCTATGGCAGGCCAATCAAGAAAAGAGATTAGCACATGATCGGCTGGGGGGCAAGCTCAGTGCATACGATAGGCTTGGCAAGTGTATTTGTCAAGAAGATCTTGAGGAGGTGGCTAATGCAAGAGTGTCCAATGAGGAAGTATTCTCCAGAGATCTAAACATAAGAAGTGGTGCAAATACTAGCAATGAGAAACAGTACCAGCTTGTTTGGAAAATTAAGCTCCCTCAATGGTGTCCCAAGGGTCTTACAAAGACTCAAAGAAGGAGGATACAGCGCGAGCGCCAAAAGGATTTGTTTTACGATGAAAATCCTTCTAGAGGGAAATCTCCAATTAAGCAGTGGAGGCCAAAGCGCAAAGATGAGAATCCATCGACAGATGTTAATATGTTGCCGATAGTGTGACTAGAGTCGATGGCCTTGGGCATTTTGGCTTGGGAGCAGCACTTGATGAGCCTTGGTGTTTCAACTATTGCACTTGGGGGGCATCGGTAGGCTGAGCGTGAAGAGTTTGTGCACTGAGAGCAGCACAGCCGATGATTCCAGATATATAGTAAAAGAAATTTCGGTGCATAACATATCTTATACTCCGAAATTGGGGGGCATGTGTTGACACCGTTTTTTGGCACGTGTCAATATGATCTGAGGATTGTGTCGATCGGTAAAAGGCTAGTTGCCGCTCCTTATCGGTGTCAGAATATTACCGGTCAAATTGCCGATAAAGGCGAGAATGTTGCTGATGCAGACAAAGACTTGTTGCCGATTGAGGCAGGAAGACACTGTTGATGAAGGCAAGAAGATGTTGCCGATGAGAGCCAAAGCCTGTTGCCGATGAGGACGGAGAGCTGCCGATGAATGATGATGCCGATGGAAGCAGGATGAGGTGGCTGGTGTCAGCAGAGAACTGCCGATGGCAATAGAAGGTTGCAAATTGGAACAAGTCGGCGGATGTTGCCGATGAAGGATGACATGGCTAACGTGAGCATACAATTGTCGATGGCACTAAAAGGAAATTGCGGATCGGAAGGGTGTGTCGATGGAAAGTTTCATCGGGGAGAAGACATAAGGAAGCTGGTGATCTTATGCCAGTATTGTTATAGAAGTTTGAGTCCGACTCTTGTACGAGTCATTTATTTCCTTTAAAATAGAAGAGTTTGTTTAGGAAAATATTATTGTTTGAGTCCGACTCCTGTGCGAGTCAGTTATTTCCTTTAAAATAGGAGTTTGTTTTGTTTAGGAAAGGTACGAGTCGTATCTATCTACAACTCCCTCTGTCGGAGTATAAATAGGTACCCAGAGGTGCTGTAAAAGATATCCAAGTATATCAAATACATCTATTATTTTTATCTTATTTACCTTTCCAGCAATTTACCCTTTTATCGCATTAGTATTGGTTTATCTACGAGTTCTTCAAGTTTCGACGGGCTGCATCTCCTTGATCTCCGTCAAACCTTGCAAGTTCCATGTTTGAGCAACCTGAGCCTTGACGTCCGGGCGCATCGCTGTCGTCTCGTTCAACTCTACTCTAGTTATCCTGATCAAGTCTGAGCCTTGACATCCGGGCGCATCACCGTTGTCTCGTTCAGATCTTGTTCTAATTATCTACCTTGTCGATTAAGTGGTCAAATCGACTGGCACACCTTTGGATATCGAATTCAGGTATAAGCCCGAGGTGTTCGTAGATCTTGACGCTTTTTGTGTCAACACATTGCTATGGTATGCTCAGCGCAAACCATGCACTTATCTTGTGCCGAAACAAACACATGTCTCTAGATGGAACAAAACAAGCTTCCACATGATAGATCTCACCTAGCTGTAACATCCGGTGTGCCCAACACCATTACCATTGCTATGCGACGCTCGGCGCAAACCGTACACCGATTTTGTGCCGAAACAAACACAAGACTCTTGATGGACCAAAACAAGCTTCCCACGATAGATCTCACCTAGGAGTAACATCCGCTGTGCCGAACACCATTACCATTGCTATGGTACGCTTGGCGCAAACTGTGCACATATCTTGTGTTGCAACAAACACAATACTCTTGATGGATCAAAACAAGCTTCCACATGATAGATCTCATATAAGAGTAACATCCGGTGTGTCCAACACCACTACCATTGCTATAATATGCTCGGTGCAAACCCTACACCTATCTTGTGTTGCAACAAACACAAGTCTCTAGATGGAGTGAAACAAGCTTTCTCATGATAGATCTCACCTAGGAGTAACATCCGGTATGCCCAACACCATTACCATTTCTATGGTACGAATGGCACAAACCGTGCACCTATCTTGTGCCGAAACAAACACACCTCTCTAGATGGAGCAAAACAAGCTTCCACATGATAGATCTCACCTAGCTGTAACATCCGGTGTGCCTAACACCATTACCATTCCTATGGTACGCTCAGCGCAAACCGTGCACCTATTTTGTGTTGCAACAAACACAAGACTCTTAATGGAGCGAAACACGGTTCCACATCATAGGTCTCACCTAGCAATAACATCCGTTGCGCCCAACAACATTACCATTACTATGGTACGCCCGGCGCAAACCGTACACCTATCTTGTGCCAAAACAAACATACGTCTCTTGATGGAGCGAAACAATCTTCCACATGATAGATCTCACCTAGCAGTAACATCCGTCATGCCCAACACCATTACCATTGCTATGGAACGCACAGCACAAACCGTGCAGCTATATTGTGTTGCAACAAACACAAGACTCTTGATGAAGTGATACAAGCTTCCACATGATAGATCTCACCTAGGAGTAACATCCGGTGTGCCCAACACCATTACCATTGCTATGGTATGCTCGGCGCAAACCGTACACCTATCTTGTGCTGAAACAAACACAAGTCTCTAGATAGAGCGAAACAAACTTCCACATGATAGATCTCACCTAGGAGTAACATCCGGTGTGCCCAAAACCATTACCATTGCTATGGTACGCTCGGCGCAAATCGTGCACCTATGTTGTGCTAAAACAAACACAAGTCTCTAGATGGAGCAAAACAAGCTTTCACATGATAGATCTCATCTGAATGTAACATCCGGTGTGCCCAACACCATTACCATTGCTATAGTATTCACGACGCAAACCTAGCTAGATCTCACCTAGCTGTAACATCCGGTGTGCCCAACACCATTACCATTGCTATGGTACGCTCGGCGCAAATCGTGCACCTATCTTTTGTTGCAAGAAACAAAAGACTCTTGATGGAGCAAAACAAGCTTCCTCATGATAGATCTCATATAAGAGTAACATCCGGTGTGCCCAACACTATTACCATTGCTATCATACTTTCGGCACAAACCGTGCACCTATCTTGTGCTAAAACAAACACAAGTCTCTAGATGGAGCAAAACAAGCTTTCACATGATAGATCTCACCTAGGAGTAACATCTGGTGTGCCCAACACCATTACCATTACTATGGTATGCACGGCGCAAACCTTGCACCTATCTTGTGCTGAAACAAACACAAGTCTCTAGATGGAGCAAAACAAGCTTCCACATGATATATCTCACCTAGCTGTAACATCCGGTGTGCCCAGCACCAATATCATTGCTATGATACGCTCGTCACAAACCGTGCACCTATGTTTTGTTGCAAGAAACACAAGACTCTTGATGGAGCAAAACAATCTTCCGCATGATAGATCTCATATAAGAGTAACATCCGGTGTGCCCAACACCATTACCATCCTACGCTCGGCACAAACCGAGCACCTATCTTGTGGTACAACAAACACAAGTCTCTAAATGGAGCACAACAAGCTTTCACATGATAGATCTCACCTAAGAGTAACATCTGGTGTGCCTAACACCATTACATTTTCTATGGTACGCATGGTGGAAACCTAGCACCTATCTTGTGCCGAAAGAAACTGTTGACACCGTTTTTCAACATGTCAAATGGGCTAAGACTCGCGTTGATCGGTGGCCGTTTTCTATCGGCATTAGAAGGTCATCGGTTAAGATTGCCGATGAGGATGAATACTGCCAATAAGGGTAAGGGTTGTTGTCGATGGAAGCTGAGCGATAAAGCAAGTTTGTTGCCGATAAGGGTTGATTGATAAAAGTAAGTTGCCAGTGAGAGTAAAACTATTGCCGATTGGAGGAGATTACCGATAGGAAAATATTGCTGATGGGCACAGGATGACGTGGCGGCTGACGTCAGCAGAAAATCGCCGATGACGATGGAAGAAGATTGCAGACTAGAAGTGTGCCGATGAAAGGGTTCATCATGGAGGGGTTTGATATGGAAACTGGTGTTTTTATGCCAGTGTTATTTTATCGTTTGAGTCTGACTCTTTCATGAGTCATTTATTTACTTAAAAATGGGAGTTTTTGTTTAGGGAAAGATTATTGTTATTTGGGTCCGACTCCTGCGCGGGTCAGTTGTTTCCTTAAAAATAGGAGTTTTTGTTTAGGAAAGGTACGAGTCGTGTCTGTCTACAACTCCTTTTGCTGGAGTATAAATATGTACGTAGAGGTCGTAAGAAAAATAGAAATCATATATCAAACAAATCTATTATTCTTATTTACTTTTCCAGCAATTCTACTTTTATCGCATTAGATCTAGTTTACCTACGAGTTCTTCAACTCTCTACGGGCTGCATCTCCTCGATCTCTGTCAACCGTTGCAAGTTCCGCGTTTGAGCAACCTAAGCCTTGACGTCCGGGCGCATCGCTGTCATCTCGTTCAGCTCTACTCTAGTTATCCTGATCAAGTTTGAGCCTTGACATCCGGGTGCATCGCTGTTGTCTCGTTCAGATCTTGTTCTAGTTATCGTCCTTGTCGATTAATTGGTCAAATCGACTGGCACCTTTGGACATCAAATTCGGGTATAAGCCTGAGGTGTTCGCAGATCGTGACGTTTTTTGTGTCAACACCTCTTTTGGCACACCCGGTGGGACAAATTATACATCTGCAATGGCTGATAATACCGACATCAATCCAAGCAACGTCATAGAAGTCTTTAAAGAGAATCTGAGAGATGATCAGAGGCAGGCTATGGAGCAGGCTATGGAGTATTATAAGCAGTTATATCTGAAGTCCTTCAGCCGAAGCAGGAGTGGCGAAGCTATCCAGAAGCAAGATCCGCCGTTGCCGCGGCAGGTCACGTTTGATGCCAATCCTGGTAAATTACAAGAGATGGTTAATTCTGCATTACATCATGCATTAGTTAGCCATTCCAACGTGCTGTCCAATACAGTATACAATGCTGTTATGCAATCTTTCAAAGAAGGGCATGCACCTCAGTATGTTGGTCCGGCTTATCATCAACCTGGATCGGCATCTACCATAACCCCATCGGCGGCTCCCATGGTGTCTTCCCAACCTGTGGATTTGACTGCCGATGCGGCTACACCGCCAAGATCGAGCCCTGCAAGTATTATTCGATTGGACACAGATCTGGCGGTGTCAGCAATGTCAAGACCCGCAACTAAGAGTCAGCCAACTTCCGTCAACTGGTGGGGGTACGGTATGCCTCCAAATCCATTTGTTGATTCTAATCTGATCCGAGGTAACAGTACAGCGTGGAAGGGTCCTATAGCATTGGCAATGCCTTCATAGCCGATGATCCCTATGACGCATTATACTACATCCTCCTCAGCTGTGCAACTGCCATCAGAAAATCTTTAGGTGGTGATACCCAAAGTGCCTCTTATGCCACCATCGGCAAATCCTTTACCGATGAAGCAAGGCCCCGCAAATATAAGTCAGCCTATAGTGGTGGCAAATCTTCAAGTTGGAGTACCGACGCCTCAAGGTGGTCAATTTGTTGATTACTCCAAAATGCAGAAGCAACAGGCTTCAGTTAGTCATCAGCCATCGGTGAATTATATGTCGATGACTTACAATCCTGGATGGACTGCTCCACCACCGATTCAGCAACAGGTGGTGCAACCCGGGTATCAGTACCTAGAAAACGCTCAGAGTGGAGCATTGACGTATCAACCGATGAGTATGATGCCACAGTATTTCCCAATAAGCGTTCAAAGTGGTCTATCGGCTAATCGGCCGATGCATAATATTCAGCGGACTAATGTTGCGCCTGCACCAGCTGCTCTGACTTACTTACCACAGAGATATGAAGAAGTATATCAGCCTGCTCAACCTATCGACATTCAGCCAATGCATCGGCATGATCAGGATGCATATTGGGCCGATAAGATTGCCGAAGTGATGAAAGAATAGTTCTGCATCAAGCCTAAGGTTAATACCTATTCTTATCGGACGCCATATCCTCCAAGATACGATTTGATTCCTCTCCCAAATCAGTACAAGGTACCAGATTTCACAAAATTCTCAGGCCAAGATGATACATCCACGATGGAGCATATCAACCGCTTCATTATCCAGTGTGGGGAAGCAACTAGCCGAGATGAACTAAGGGTGAGATTATTCTCGTCATCATTGTCTGGATCGGCATTCACATGGTTCATTTCACTACCTCCAAACTCTGTGATCACTTGGGCCGATTTGGAGAGGCAATTTCATAAATACTTCTTCGTCGGCGTACATGAGAAGAAAATTACCGATTTGGTTAAGCTAAGGTAGCGTAATGACGAATCGGTAGAAAACTTTGTCCAAAGGTTGCGAGATGTGAAGAATAAGTGCTACAACTTGGTGCTTGATGATCGGCAATTGGCAGATTTGGCCTTCCAAGGATTGCTGCCGCATATCAAAGATAAATATGCATCTTAGGAGTTTGAAAGTTTAAGTCATCTTGTGCAGAGAATTGCTGATCAAGACATTAAACCTTTCGACCCTAGGAAGACTTGGAACAAGAAGGTATCCTTTATTGGACAAGAAGAAGGTTCTGAGTCAGATGAAGAACTATGTATTGGCGCTGCTGAATGGGTGAAAGATAAGAAGCTTGTATCTTGTCCGTTCGGCCAAAAAGAAGCCTGAGAGGTTCTCCTTTGATATCACCAAGGCCGATAGGATGTTTGACCTATTGCTTCAAGAAGGGCGGATCAAGTTGGCGCCTAACCAGGTAATTCCATCGGCCGAAGAGCTTAGAAAGATCAGGTATTGCAAGTGGCATAATGCGACTTCGCACATTACCAATGATTGCAAAGTATTTAGGCAGCAGTTGCAGTCAGAAATCGAATCTGGGTGAATTAAGTTTGAAAATTCTAAAGCCCAGAAGCCGATGAAGATCGATCAGCATCCGTTTCCAAATAACATGGTGGAAACCAGTGGAAAGACTAAGGTGTTAACATCGGAAGCTGCCAAGAAAAGCGCATCGGTAGACCCTTAACATCAAATAGTTGCGGATGAAGTAACAGGGAGGAAGTTTGCCGATGATAGAAAAGGCAAGAGAGTTGCCAAAGGTCTTATGGCATCATGATCATGCATAGGCGGTCACAACAAGATTATCCGCAATCGAAGGAGGAACGATATCGGCGGCAGGAAGAAGAAAGGCACCAAGAGTGGCTTCAGCATAAAGATCATTGGAGGTGTCCCTTCTTTGTTCATTGCTAGGAAGAAGGCATCAAACTACCCACTGCCGATAATTGCCCTGAATGTAATAGGTACTACCCTGCCGATCGGTCAGAAAAGAAACCTTGTTTTGATGATCGAGCATCAAACTATAGCAGGCCGATCGGAGGAAAACGGTCAGCACGTGATCGGCTGGGGGGCAAGCTCAGCGCGCATGACAGGCTTGGCAGGCAAGTTGGTCAAGAGGAGCTTGAGGAGATGGCCAATGCAAGAGTACCCGATGAGGAGATATTCTCTAGAGATCCAAACATAAGGCGTGGTGCCAATACAAGCGGTGAAAAACAGTACCAGCCTGTTTGGAAAACTAAGCTTCCTCAATGGTGCACCAAAGGTCTGACAAAGACTCAAAAAAGAAGGATTCAGCACAAACGCTAAGGAGATTTATATGACAGTGAAAATCCTTCAAGGGAAAAGTCTCCAGTCAAGCAGTGGAGGCCAAAGCGCAAGGATAGGGATCCATGGCACCTGTCGATGCTGAGGAAGAAGCTGCTGAGATGGCACAGTTGGTGTTAGATCCGATGATAGCTGTCTTTGAGAAGCCTGCCGATGATTAAAGGCAACACTTAAGAGCTCTGTTCATCAAAGGTAAAGTAGATGGGCAGCCCGTGACGAAGATTCTGGTGGACGGTGGGGCATCAATCAATATAATGTCATATGTCATGTTCAGGAGACTTGCGAAACGTGACCAAGACTTAGTCAAGACTGACATGAACTTAAAGATTTTGAAGGCAATGTGTCGCCAGCTATGGGAGCCGTATGTGTTGAATTAACCATCGGCAGTAAACTTTGTCGACAATGTTTTTCGTGATCAATGGCAAAGGCACCTACAACTTGCTCCTAGGAAGGGATTGGATCCATGCTAATTGTTGCATTCCTTCTACAATGCACCAAAGCCTCGTGCAATGGGTTGGAGACAAGATTGAAGTCGTCCGGAGTGAAACTCCGTCAATTGTTGGATCGGCAGAATCGGAAACTTATGAGCAAACCAGGTGCATATCAGGTGAAGCTTGGGACATAGAGTTCCTCAAAGTTGCCGATTACCGCATTACACCGATCCAAGCAATCAGTCCTGAAGAAGAGTTTTAATGGATCGATTCGCCGATGATGGAAAACTAGGGCAGGGGTTCACATCCGCCGATGATTTACTAGAGATAGATATCGGCGATGGCAATAGGCTCAGGCCAACTTTCATTAGTGTTAAGTTAGATTCCCAGTGTAAACAACAGTTCAGTGATTTATTAAAGGAATACAAAGATTGTTTTGCTTGGGATTATACAGACATGCCTGGTTTAGACCGATCAATAGTTGAACATCGGTTACCTATTAAATCTAATTTTCAACCTTATCAGCAGCCAGCACGCCGATGCAACCCTATTTTTTTACCCGACATTAAAGCTGAGATTACAAAGGTAATTGAAGCTGGATTTATTCGGCAATGTCGATATGCCGAATGGATTTCTAATGTGGTTCCTGTGTATAAGAAAAATGGAAAACTACGTGTTTGCATTGATTTCAGGAATCTCAATAAGGCTACGCCGATGGATGGTTATCCGATGCCCGTTGCCAATCTGCTGGTTGATGCTGCTGCTGGACATCAAATCATTTGTTTCATGGATGGTAATGCTGGATATAATCAAATATTCATGGCTGAAGAAGACATATCCAAGACTGCTTTTAGATGTCCAGGTCATGTCGGTTTATTTGAGTGGGTTGTAATGATTTTTGGCTTGAAGAATGCCGGTGCTACTTATCAGAGAGCAATGAATTTTATTTTTCATAAGTACATCGGCACGTAGTTGAAATCTATATTGATGATGTGATGGTTAAGTCTGGAAATTTTGAGAAGCATCTTGCCGATTTACGAAAGATCCTGGAATGCACAAGGAAACATGGGTTAAAGATGAATCCTAATAAGTGTGCGTTTGGGGTATCGGCAGGTCAATTTCTGGGTTTCATAGTACATCAGAGAGGTATAGAGATCGGTAGGAAATCTATTGATGCAATAAACAAAGTAGTTGCTCCTACAAATAAGACTGAGCTGCAATCTTTGATCGGCAAAATTAATTTTATCAGGAAATTCATATCCAACTTGTCTGGTAAAATTAAGTTTTTTAGCCTGTTGTTAAAGCTGAAAGCTGATCAAGAGTTTACATGGAAAGAGGAACAACAGTAGCCTTGGAAGAGATCAAGAAATATTTGGTAAATCCTTCGGTCTTAGTTCCACCTCAACACGGGAAGCCTTTCAGGTTGTATTTGTCTGCCGATGACGGCGTTATCGGATCAGCCTTAATCCAAGAATTTGAAGGGAAAGAACGTGTGATTTATTATTTGAGCAGAAGGCTGGTAGATGCTGAAACCAGGTATTCGGCCATAGAAATATTATTTTTATGCTTATATTTCTCTTGCATAAAATTAAGAAATTATTTATTGTCGGCCGAATGCACTGTTATCTGCAAAGATGATGTGGTTAAGTATATGCTGTCGATGCCGATATTAAGTGGGAGGATCGGCAAATGGATTCTAGCACTTTTAGAATTTGATCTAATGTATGTATCGGCTAAAGCAGTTAAAGGTCAGGTGATGGCCGATTTTCTTACTCAGCATTGCAATGTGATAAGCTCTATAGAGATTGCTCCTTGGACTTTGTTCTTTGATGGGTCTACATTCAAAGAAGGGGCAGGTATCGGCGTTCTTTTAATTTCACCCCAAGGACAAAAATATGAAGTTTCGTTGCCGATTGTTGCTACGTCGACAAACAATGAGGCTGAGTATCAGGCTTTAATAAAAGGGTTGGAGTTACTCAGGGAAGTGCGTGTCGATGCCGTCGAAGTCTTTGGCGACTCTTTGTTGGTGATCAATCAATTGATTGGGGTATATGAATGCCGAAGTGAAGTGTTGATTGCACACCATGAGAGGTGTTTACAGTTATTAAAAGAATTCAAAGAGTACCGCCTCGAGCATATTCCCAGGTTGCATAATGAAGAGGCTAATCGATTAGCATAGAACGCTTCAGGGATCAGCCGATTCAAGAAGTCATGACATCGGTGATGGTTGCCGACGACTGGAGAAAAGAAATTTCCAATTACTTAAGAGATCTGTCTAAAAAGGTTGAAAGGCGTTTGAGGTTTCAAGCTACCAAGTATGTGCTCCTTGATGATGAATTGTATTATCGGACAATTGATGGAGTGTTGCTCAGATGCCTTGCTAAAGAAGAGTCAGAAGAGTTGATGGGTGAGATTCATGAAGGGGTATGTGGAGCGCATCAATCGGCATTCAAGATGAAGTGGGTGATTAGACGGAATGAGTATTACTGACTGACAATTCTTGAGGATTGCTTCAAATACTTCAAGGGGTATCAAGATTGTCAGAAATTCGGTAATGTCCAGAGGGTACCTGCATCGGCGATGAATCCTATAATCAAGCCTTGGCCGTTTAGAGGATGGGCTATTTATCTCATTGGAAAAATTTATCCGCCATCGAGTAAGGGGCATAAATTCATACTTGTTGCCATGGATTACTTTACGAAATGGGTTGAGGCTATTCCTTTGAAGAAGGTAACATCGGCTAATATGATAGACTTTGTAAAAGAGCATATTGTTTACCGATTTGGTATTCCTCAGACTATTACCACTGACCAAGGGATGATGTTTACATCGGGTGAGTTTGATGAATTTGCTATCGGTATGGGATTTAAGGTTTTAAACTCTTCTCCTTATTATGCTCAAGCTAATGGTCAAGCCGAAGCAACCAACAAAGGGATTATTAAGCTTATCAAGCGCAAGATCGAAGAAAACCCTAGAAGGTGGCATATTGTGTTGAACGAAGCTTTATGGTCATATCGGATGGCATGCCATGGCGCTACTAAAGTGTCACCTTATCAATTGGTGTACGGGCACGACGCTGTTTTACCTTGGGAGATTAAAACTGGGTCTAGGAGATTGTTTTCCCAGGATCAGTTAACAGCCGATGAATATGACGTCCTTATGAAGGATGAGTTGGAAGATTTAGCGAGCCATCGGTTGAGGGCTCTAATCAGCATTGAGGAGAACAAGAAGAGGGTTGCCAGGTGGTATGACAAAAAAGTCAAGGTAAAAGAGTTTGCCGATGGTGATCTAGTATGAAAACTGATTTTACCGATTGGGACTAAAAGTTCGACGTTTGGGAAGTGGTCTCCTAATTGGGAAGGTCCTTTTCGGATAAGTCAGTCTATTCTTGGAAACACTTATATTTTGGAAACACTTGAAGGGGTTGCGTTTCCCAGAGCAATCAACGGTAAATATTTAAAGAAATAATATCCTAGTATCTTGGTAGATGCATAAAGCAATATAATTATAAATGCCGATGATGGAAAGATCATACAAAACATCGGTAGAAAGCATAGATCTCACCTAGCAGTAACATCCGGTGTGCCCAAAACCATTACCATTGCTATGCTACGCTCGGCGCAAACCGTACACCGATCTTGTGCCGAAACAAACACAAGACTCTTGATGGAGCAAAACAAGATTGCCATGATAGATCTCACTTAGGAGTAACATCCGCTGTGCCCAACACCATTGCCATTGCTATGGTACGCTTGGCGAAAACCATGCACATATCTTGTGTTGCAACAAACACAATACACTTGATGGAGCAAAACAAGCTTCAACATGATAGATCTCACCTAGGAGTATCATTCGATGTGCGCAACACCATTACTATTGCTATGGTACACTCGGCGCAGACCGTGCACCTATCTTGTGTTGCAACAAACACAAGGCTCTTGATGGGGAAATACAAGCTTCCACATGATAGATCTCCTATAGGAGTAACATTCGGTGTGCCAAACACCATTACCATTGCTATGGTATGCTCAGCGCAAACCGTGCACCTATCTTGTGCCGAAACAAACACATGTCTCTAGATGGAACGAAACAAGCTTCCTATCACACACGTTTTTAAGAACAAAAACAAGTGCATAAAAGGCTCATGTGCACCCTAGGAATAGTCGCACATATGAGTTGACAAATTATAAAAAGTACCATCACAATGCTTTTTACATAGCGAATAAATATTCATTACAAAGTGTTAAGCAAATAAAGTATAACTAAGACGACGACTTCTGCGGAAGCTCCAAAAGGGACTCGTTGAGTGGTTGACTCCAAGTCTAGTACTCATTGCGGTAATCATCAACCCAATCTCCATCTGCGGTTGTTGACACAAAATGTGGCGCACTGTACCTCACACACAGCAAGCCGGAAAGCGTGGCTTCAATCGGGTGCCCAGATGTTTCGAAATCCGGAAACGTGCCAGCCAGTTTGACCTGAAACTAACAAGGGATAAAAATCATTAGATACAAAACTGGAACATGCTGGGTGAGACCAGACAGTTCCATATATACGGCCCTGAAGCCACTTACAACGACATACATCTATAGAAGCTGTCTGTCAACAAGTCTTATAGATCATTCGGCTAAAACAAACATAAAGTACGTAAAGCGTTAATTGCCGAACATACATGCATGAGAAAAGTACGTTTGGACGAATCATAATTAACTATGAGTTAAAGTGTAACCAAGCTCAACAATCCAACCGAGTTGGGATCCATGATGAAGGAACATGTAAGCAAACACGATCAAACTAATCTAAAGCTTGTATCTGCAGCACGATACCTAACCTTACCAAAGCTTAAACGTGGTTAACATGCACGAACCCACAACACGTAGCAATCTAGATTAGACTAATTCGGCTATTATGAATGTAAGATCTATTTGTAGAGACAACATGAAAGCAATAACTGTTAAAGCATAAATAGATCTACAAGAAAGAATAGAGCCGAACCGTATCAATCTAGATTGAGCAAAAGAGTGTTACAAATATATAAAATATCTAAAACATGCAACACGTGATAACTTAATGAATCTACTAGATCTTGCCAAATCCAATAAAGCCGATAACTATCTTGCTTTTGCTAAGCATATCAAGCAAACGCCTGCCGCACGGTATCTACTCGTAAACGAAACATAAGTGAAGACTTCTTGATTGTCAAGCAAGGATCCGCCGCACGATCATTGAAAACAAACAAGACTACTTGCATCAACGTCTAAATCCACCGCATGATACTAGACATGATAATAAGGTTGTCGGGACTTACGGAGGTCGACGGATCGATGACTCCTCTCAAAGAACTCGACGACACGACAAAAGACTCGAAGTTGGCACGGAGCCGGTTGTATTGATTTGGTTGTGAACCCTTTTTACAATGGCCAAGGGTTTATATTTATACCCTGGTCATGACATGAGTCCTAAAAGGACACGGTTACAAAATACCAAAGGAAAAATATGACATCCCTAACTTTAATTTCCTTCGGAGTCTTTATTGCCTTAATTGTCGTGGTCTTCGTTGCCTGATCGGTTCTTGCTTGCCGCTTTTGTCGCTTCTTCAACAGAAAACCGCCCTTCCTCAGAATAGCCGACCGCACAATCATTTGCCGAACCTTTGGCAATTAGCCGACTGCACGGACACTTGCCGAATGCTCCGAACACCTGTCTCTGCAAATTTACTGCGCACTGGCCCACCTGTCATCTTCCTAAGCATTCCAAAATTCAGTGTTAACAGCGGTGTTTGAATGCAAGGGTGAGCACATACGTACTCAACAAATATAACACGGGGTTCATGAGGCTCAAAAGGTTATGCATGGATCATAACGGTAAGCATTTTAAGTAGATCAAGTTCATATTAATATCAACAATTGCCAAGGTAATTTGCATAAGCTCAAATATCCATGATCATAAAGTAAATGACAATGATATAGTAAATGAATGATACTTGCATAGACAACATAGAAATAAGAACCCAATAATTCTGTGAGTTTTCCGAGCCGCTCGTGTCCGTGAGCACGGCTATCATGATAGTTTTTAATTCTGCGCAGAGGTGTACATCTTTACCCATGAGTTGTGTTGCCCATTTGCCCAGGTTTGCAACTCCCAAAACACTACCAAGGTGAGCGGGCAGGGTACACTATGAAGCCTTCCAAGGGTCCGTCTAACAAGTTAGGGCCGCAAGGTTCATGATAGGGGGATATAGAGCCAACCTATCTACGGTCACACTCCTTCGCGTCTATACCCACAGATTAGGAATCACACTATACCCATCTTGCCACGCCCATTTTGCGCCATAAAGGTAACCACTGAACGAGCTAGAAAAGGTCCCCATACTAAGCTAAAGTCGGAGCCATATAACCCTCGTGGTTGTACTGTATATCCCAACTTTTGCCCTACAGATAAACTCCTATAATCCAATGTTGCTAAAAAGCTAGTTTTATCATTATTGCATATAGTCATTAACAAATTAAGATCATGTACATCCAGTTTGAGCGCTAGCAACACTAATCATGTATGGTGGATCAATCATAGGTGACAAGGTATTCAGGATATCAATCACTAGGATAAATCTATGGAGACAAGGAATCATGCATATGAGTTATATTAATCATGAATAGGACAACAAGGATAATCCTATGTTGTACTTGCCTTCTTCAAAGTACTCCTGCTGGTCCTGCTGGTCTTGATCAAAGAAAAACTCAGACTCTTCAACTGGTGGCTCAACGTCTATAACCGATCATCAAACAACACCATACAACCAATGACAAACATACCCGAAGCAAAGAAAGCTATGATTATAACAGTACACCAACAGTAATAAAATAAGACGAAAAGTTTATAAAACTAATCTACGTATCGCTACGATCACATCGACATTTCGTTCATGAAAAACGGAGCTGAAACGACGAAGTTATGAATTAAACAAGTTTTCCTATACAAAGATATTAAATTAAATCTAATCAAGAAATTTAACATTTTCAAATCTAACTAACAGTGGTATTAACATGCATATAATTTTACTACGAATCTAACGCAACTCGAACGGATCAAAATGGATTTAAAATGAGAAAGATATGGGCATTTGAATACGACTGGCAAAACTGTAAATATTGATTTTCATTTAATTTCGAATAAAAACAAATGTCGAAAGGAAATACGCTTTCCAGAGGGGGAAAACGTATTCAAGGAGTTGCCCCAAGGATGGCGGGTTGAGAGAGGAGAATTCCCCGGGTCTCTTTAGCAAAACGTAAAGGACGAAGGGGTATCGACCTCTGTAGACCGTCCGATCGGGAATAGATGGCCAAGATTAGAAAGGAGAAAGAAGGGAGGAGGGAACAGAGGGTTGCCGGTCGGCAATAAGAACTCCGGCATGGCCAACTCCATGGCCGGAGCTATGGAGCTCGGTGGTGCAACCGGACCGGGGGTCTACAGGCCACCAAAGGTGAAACCGAGGGCACCGGGAGAACGAGGGGGACGGCACGGACTCACCAGAGGACTTGGCGCGGTCAGAGGCGATGCAGAGGAAGCAGGCGGCTCGACGGGGCGGATGCGGACTCCTTGTGAATGGTGATACAACAGTGAGGACAGGGAGGGGCAAAATTGAGCGTACAGGAGGGTTCGCGGGGCCCCAAACCTTGCTTTGGAGGAAGAGAACGGCCCCCGGGTGACTGCAGAGCACGGGAGGACGCTAATGGCGGCGGTGGCGATGCGAACTTGGGAGCGATGCTGTGCGAGCTAGGGCGAAGCGAATAGATGGGAATAGGGAGGCGGTGGAGTATGCGGGTTGCTATAGGAGGCTTACACCGTGCGGATTATGGGATAAAATCCCAAGAAAATCGATAAGGGATTGAAGGAATCGGGGTCCGGTTCTGTGCTGTGCTCGGCTTGGACTCGACGAAGGTAGGGGAGGGGAGGAGCACGCTGATGGGTGGCCCCGCACTGTCAGCGGCTGAGAGGGGGAAAGGGGCTCCCCTTTCTGGTGCATGCTCATGGTGCCAGGCTGGCCAAGCCGCTGGGCCGAGCGGGAGTTGGGCCACGCGTTTGGAGCAGGCCGAGGCCAAGGGAAGAAGAGAGGCCTGTCCGAGCTGGGCCAGTCGGCCAAAGAGATAGGGAGGGAGAGAAAGACCTTGGGCCAATTTTAGGGGAAAACAGGAAGAGAGAAAAAGAGAGCTTCAACATTTTCCAAAAGCTGAGTTTGTAAATTGATTTTCAAAACATATTTGAAATATATTTGAATAGGTTTTAAAATCCACACATACAAAGACAATACATGCTCCAGAATGAATGTTCACTCATGTTTCTACATGATAATTTTAATTCACCAAAACATTTATAGTCTTAATTATATTAAATGCATAACAAAGAAAGCATAACTAGATCAATTTAATGTTTTTAAAAGCAATGCAAATTTTGGGGTGTTACACTTCCACATGATAGATCTCACCTAGGAGTAACATCTTGTGTGCCCAACACCATTACCATTGCTATAGAACGCACAACGCAAATCGTGCACCTATCTTGTGTTGCAACAAACACAAGACTCTTGATTAAGTGATACAAGCTTCCACATGATAGATCTCACCTAGGAGTAACATCTGGTGTGCCCAACACCATTACCATTGTTATGGTACGCTCGGTGCAACCCATGCACCTATCTTGTGCTAAAACAAACACAAGTCTCTAGATGGAGCAAAACAAGCTTTCACATGATAGACCTCACCTAGGAGTAACATCCGGTGTGTCCAACACCATTACCATTGCTATGGTATGCACGGCGCAAACCTAGCACATATGTTGTGGCGAAACAAACACAAGTCTCTAGATGGAGCAAACCAAGCTTCCATATGATAGATCACACCTAGCTGTAACATCCGGTGTGCCCAACACCATTACCATTGCTATTGTAAGCTCTGTGCAAACCGTGCACCTATCTTTTGTTGCAAGAAACACAAGACACTTGATGGAGCGAAACAAGCTTCCGCATGATAGATCTCATATAAGAGTAACATCCAGTGTGCCCAACACCATTACCATTGCTATCGTACGCTCGGCGCAAACCGTGCACCTATCTTGTGTTGCAACAAACACAAGACTCTTGACTAAGTGATACAAGCTTGCACATGATAGATCTCACCTAGGAGTAACATCCGGTGTGCCCAACATCATTACCATTGCTATAGCACGCACGGCGCAAACCGTGCACCTATCTTGTGTTGCAACAAACACAAGACTCTTGATTAAGTGATACAAGCTTCCACATGATAGATCTCACCTAGGAGTAACATCCGGTGTGCCCAACACCATTACCATTGTTATGGTACGCTCGGCGCAAACCATACACTTATCTTGTGCTAAAACAAACACAAGTCTCTAGATGGACCAAAACAAGCTTTCTCATGATAGATCTCACCTAGGAGTAACATCCGGTGTGTCCAACACCATTACCATTGCTATGGTATGCACGGCGCAAACCTAGCACATATGTTGTGGCGAAACAAACACAAGTCTCTAGATGGAGCAAACCAAGCTTCCATATGATAGATCACACCTAGCTGTAACATCCGGTGTGCCCAACACCATTACCATTGCTATTGTAAGCTCGGTGCAAACCGTGCACCTATCTTTTGTTGCAAGAAACACAAGACACTTGATGGAGCGAAACAAGCTTCCGCATGATAGATCTCATATAAGAGTAACATCCAGTGTGCCCAACACCATTACCATTGCTATCGTACGCTCGGCGCAAAACCGTGCACCTATCTTGTGCTAAAACAAACACAAGTCTATAGATGGAGCAAAACAAGCTTTCACATGATAGATCTCACCTAGGAGTAACATCCGGTGTGCCCAACACCATTAACATTGTTATGGTATGCATGGCGCAAACCTAGCACCTATCTTGTGCGGAAACAAACACTAGTCTCTAGATGGAGCAAAACAAGTTTCCACATGATAGATCTCACCTAGCTGTAACATCCGGTGTGCCCAACACCATTATCATTGCTTTGGTTGGCTCGGCGCAAACCTTGCATCTATCCTTTGCTGCAAGAAACACAAGACTCTTAACGTAGCGAAACAAGCTTCCGCATGAAAGATCTCATATAAGAGTAACATCCGGTGTGCCCAACACCATTACCGTTGCTATCGTACGCTCGGCGCAAACCGTGCACCTATCTTGTGCTAAAACAAACACAAGTCTCTAGATGGAGCAAAATAAGCTTTCACATGATAGATCTCACCTAGGAGTAACATCCGGTGTGCCCAACACCATTACCATTGCTATGGTATGCACGACGCAAACCTAGCACCTATCTTGTGCCAAAACAAACACAAGTCTCTAGATGGAGCGAAACAAGCTTCGACATGATAGATCACACCTAGCTGTAACATCCGGTGTGCCCGACACGATTACCATTGCTATGGTATGCACGGCGCAAACCTAGCACCTATCTTGTGCCGAAACAAACACAAGTCTCTATATGGAGCAAAACAAGCTTCCACATGATAGATCTCACCTAGCTGTAACATCCGGTGTGCCCAACACCATTTTCATTGATTTGGTACGCTCAGCGCAAACCGTGCACCTATCCTTTGTTGCAAGAAACACAAGACTCTTAAACTAGCGAAACAAGCTTCCGTATGATAGATCTCATATAAGAGTAACATCTTATGTGCCCAACACCATTACCATTGCTATAGAACGCACGGCGCAAACCGTGCACCTATCTTGTGTTGCAACAACACAAGACTCTTGATTAAGTGATACAAGCTTCTACATGATAGATCTCACTAGGAGTAACATCCAGTGTGCCCAACACCATTACCATTGTTATAATACGCTCGGCGCAAACAGTGCACTTATCTTGTGCTGAAACAAACACGAGTCTCTAGATGGAGCGAAACAAGCTTCGACATGATAGATCTCACCTAGGAGTAACATCTGGTGTGCCCAAAACCATTACCATTGCTATCGTACGCTCAGCGCTAACCGTGCACCTATCTTGTGGTACAAGAAACACAAGTCTCTAGATGGAGCACAACATGCTTTCACATGATAGATCTCACCTAGGAGTAACATCTGGTGTCCCCAACACCATTACCATTTCTATGGTACGCACGGTGCAAACCTAGCACCTATCTTGTGCCGAAAGAGACACAAGTCTGTAGATGGAGCAAAACAAGCTTCCACATGATAGATATCACCTAGCTGTAACATCTAGTGTTCCCAACATCATTACCATTGCCCTGGTACGCTCGGCGCAAACGTGCACCTATATTTTGTTGCAAGAAACACAAGACGCTTGATGGAGTAAAACAAGCTTCTGCATGATAGATCTGATGTAAGTGTAACATCCGGTGTGCCCAACACCATTACCATTCCTATTATACGCTCGGCGCAAACCGTGCACCTATCTTGTGCCGAAACATTCACGAGTCTCTGGATGCAACGAAACAGGCTTCCACATGATAGACCTCACCTAGGAGTAACATCTGGTGTGCCCAAAACCATTACCATTGCTATGGTATGCTCAGCGCAAACCGTGCACCTATCTTGTGCTAAAACAAACACAAGTCTCTAGATGGAGCAAAACAAGCTTTCCAATGATAGATCTCACCTAGGAGTAACATCCAGTGTGCCCAACAACATTACCATTGCTATGGTATCCACGGCGCAAACCTTGCACCTATCTTGTGCCGAAACAAACACAAGTCTCTAGATGGAGCAAAACAAGCTTCCACATCATACATCTGACCAAGCTGTAACATCTGGTGTGCCTAGCACCATTATCATTGCTATGGTACGCTCGGTGCAAACTGTGCACCTATCTTTTGTTGCAAGAAACACAAAACTCTTGATGGAGCGAAACAAGCTTCCGCATAATAGATCTCATATAAGAATAACATCCGGTGTGCCCAACACCATTACCATTGCTATCGTACGCTTAGTGCAAACCGTGCACCTATCTTATGCTAAAACAAACACAAGTCTCTAGATGGAGCAAACAAAGCTTTCACATGATAGATCTCACCTAGGAGTAACATTCGGTATGCACGACGCAAACCTAGCACCTATCTTATGCCGAAACAAACACAAGTCTCTAGATGGAGCAAAACAAGCATCCACAAGATAGATCTCACCTAGCTGTAACATCCGGTGTGCCCCAACACCATTATCATTGCTATGGTACGCTCGGCGCAAACCGTGCACCTATCCTTTGTTGCAAGAAACACAAGACTCTTAATGTAGCGAAACAAGCTTCCGCATGATAGATCTTATATAAGAGTAACATCTGGTGTGCCCAACACCATTACCATTGCTGTCGTATGCTCGGCGCAAACCGTGCACCTATCTTGTGGTACAACAAACACAAGTCTCTAGATGGAGCACCACATGCTTTCACAAGATAGATCTCACCTAGGAGTAACATCCGGTGTGCCCAACACCATTACCATTTCTATGGTACACACGCAAACCTAGCACCTATCTTGTGCCAAAAGAAACACAAGTCTCTAGATGGAGCAAAACAAGCTTCCACATAATAGATCTCACCTAGGTGTAACATCCGGTGTTCCCAACATCATTATCATTGCTCTGGTACGCTCGGCGCAAACGTGCACCTATCTTTCGTTGCAAGAAACACAAGACACTTGATGGAGCAAAACAAACTTCTGCATGATAGATCTCATGTAAGAGTAACATCCGGTGTGCCCAACACCATTACCATTGCTATTGTACTCTCGGCGCAAACCGTGCACCTATCTTGTGCCGAAACATTCATGATGCTCTGGATGGATTGAAATAGGCTTCCACCTGATAGACCTCACCTAGGAGTAACATCTGGTGTGCCCAACACCATTACCAATGCTATCATACGCTCAGCCCAAACCGTGCACCTATCTTGTGCTAAAACAAACACATGTCTCTAGATGGAGCAAAACAAGCTTTCACATGATAGATCTCACCTTGGAGTAACATCCGGTGTGCCCAACACCATTACCATTGCTATGGTATGCATGGCGCAAACCTTGCACCTATCTTGTGCCGAAACAAACACAAGTCTCTAGATGGAGCAAAACAAGCTTCCGCATGATAGATCTCACCTAGTTGTAACATCCGGTGTGCCCAACACCATTATCATTGCTATGGTACGCTCAGTGCAAACCGTGCGCTTATCTTTTGTTGCAAGAAACACAAGAATCTTGATGGAGCGAAACAAGCTTCCGCATGATGGATCTCATATAAGAGTAACATCCGGTGTTCCCAACACCATTACCATTGCTATCGTACGCTCGGCGCAAACCGTGCACCTATCTTGTGCTAAAACAAACACAAGTCTCTAGATGGACCAAAACAAGCTTTCACATGATAGATCTCACCTAGGAATAACATCCAATGTGCCCAACACCATTACCATTGCTGTGGTATGCACGGCGCAAACCTAGCACCTATCTTGTGCCGAAACAAACACAAGTCTCTAGATGGAGCAAAACAAGCTTCCACATGATAGATCTCACCTAGTTGTAACATCCGGTGTGCCCAACACCATTATCATTGCTATGGTACGCTTGGCGCAAACCGTGCACCTATCCTTTGTTGCAAGAAACACAAGACTCTTAACGGAGCAAAACAAGCTTTCGCATGATAGATCTCATATAAGAGTAACATCCGGTGTGCCCAACACCATTACCATTGTTATCTTATGCTCGGCGCAAACTGTGCACCTATCTTGTGGTACAACAAACACAAGTCTCTAGATGGAGCACAACATGCTTTCACATGATAGATCTCACCTAGGAGTAACATCTGGTGTGCCCAACACCATTACCATTTCTATGGTACACACGGTGCAAACCTAGCACCTATTTTGTGTCGAAAGAGACACAAGTCTCTAGATGGAGCAAAACAAGCTTCCACATGATAGATCTCACCTAGCTGTAACATTCAGTGTTCCAAACTCATTACCATTGCTCTGGTACGCTCGGTGCAAATGTTCACCTATCTTTTGTTGCAAGAAACACAAGATGCTTGATGGAGCAAAACAAGCTTCTGCATGATAGATCTCATGTAAGAGTAACATCCGGTGTGCCCAACACCATTACCATTGCTATTGTACACTCGGCGCAAACCGTGCACCTATCTTGTGCCGAAACATTCACGAGTCTCTGGATGGATTGAAATAGGCTTCCACATGATAGACCTCACCTAGGAGTAACATCTGGTGTGCCCAACACCATTACCATTGCTATGGTATGCACAACGCAAACCTTGGACATCTTGTGCCGAAACAAACACAAGTCTCTAGATGGAGCAAAACAAGCTTCCACATGATAGATCTCACCTAGCTGTAACATCCGGTGTGCTCAACACCATTACCATTGCTATGGTACGCTCGGCGCAAACCGTGCACCTATCTTTTGTTGCAAGAAACACAAGACTCTTGATGGAGCGAAACAAGCTTCCGCATGACAGATCTCATATAAGAGTAACATCCGGTGTGCCCAACACCATTACCATTGCTATCATACGGTCGGCGCAAAATGTTCACCTATCTTGTGGTACAACAAACAAAAGTCTCTAGATGGAGCACAACAAGCTTTCACATGATAGATCTCACCTAGGAGTTGTCGACGAAATATGCATCGCAGTCTACCTAAGGGGTACCCAACTGTAGTAGATTGTAGGCGGAGGTGTGGCGACGACGATCAAGCGTAACACAGATGTCACGGAACCGCCCAACATATAAGAGAACTAGTGTAATGATCATCATTTCTGACAACACTGTCACACTAGAGCCCATATATGCCCGGTAGTCCTTGAAATCTCGAAGGATCCCAAACCACAATCAAGTAACAACCCGAGATCGAGCACTAGATTGAGTAACTGCACATCCACAGTGATAAGTTCGAAACGAAATAATATTACCACAGAGTTTAAAACAGTGTTATTACAACACTAAGTTCAAATCAATGTAGCGGAAGTTTAGGTCTCAAAAAACTGATTGAAAACTATTTAACACAAATGGAGTGTCGAGCTTAGTACAGTCCCATCAAAAGCAACAAGGAGAGACATCAGAATTCACCATTGCCCATGGCCTTCACTCTTCATAACATGCAGGGTAGAGGCACACCTGGCAATAGCCAGAATACAACATACCATCTGCAACAAGGGTAAAGAAACCCTAAGTACTCAATTGTACTCAGCTAGACTTACACGACAGAGAGATAGATACATAATCATAGACACTTCAAGGATTATGCAAGGCTTTATCAAGTGGATCTCATGGGATAGCAGACTTTTGCATAAAAGAGCATCCTAATTACTCATGTATTCTCATCATTAGAAAACAGCATTTGGCAGCAGATTAAGTAACATTAATTGGATCACATTAGCACCTGTACTAGAGCAATCACTGAGTTATCAAACAATAATAACCATATTGTGCTTGGCATCAAAACCATATAACCATCTTTTGGTTACTTATTAGAGTTCAGGTTTCTACAGTGGGAGGAAGATCTTTCAAGTTTCTCACTCACGGGGAGAGACTGCGATTCAAATTGAATTCCTATCCAAATAGAGGTTTATTCCTCAATCACACCCAAGTATGCCTGCCGGCACACTTATGCGGGTCACCTTCATTGCCACTCAGGTAGCCTGCGGATCTCCATGTACAGGCATGAGAAGCGACTCACGGATAGCTAGGTAGCTCAAGTAGATCCTGCCCACGGTCCCGGCCAGGTAGCTCAGGTCATACTTACCCACGGTCTAGTATGCCGCTCGCGGTCTTCATGACCCAAGTAGGGGGAGATACCGGCCCGAACCCACATAGTTAGGCTTCACGGTCAAGCTATGAAGGAGGCATGCGTTTGTTGACACCATTTTTCGACACGTGTCAAATGGGCTGAGGCTTGACTGGTCAATGGTCGTTTTCCATCGGCATCGGTAAAGTATGAGCCAATATAGCCGATGGGAGAGTGCTGTGGGAAGACTAAGGGTGTTGCCGATGAAGGCTGGGTGATCTTTGCCGACAAAGGATAATAAGTGGTCTTGATGAAGCTAATTGCCGATGAAGAGTTATGGCCGATGGCCGATGAAGAGTCATTGTCGATTGCCGATGAAGGGCCCTTGCCGATTGCCGATAAAGGTTCATTGCTGATTGCCGACGAAGAGATGTTGCCGATTGCCGATCGGGAAAGTATTGCCGATGCCGATGGGCATGACTTAGCACTTGGTGGCAGCGGAGGATTACGAGTGGCCAAAGAAGGAAGGTGCGGATTGAAGGGATCTGCCGATGGAAAGTTTTCATCAAGGAGGAGAGTAAGGAAACTGGTGTTTTGTACCAGTATTATTATAGTAGTTTGAGTCCGACTCTTGCATGAGTCGTTTATTTTCCTTTAAAATAGGTGTGTTTGTTTAGGAAATAAATATTGTTATCCGGCTCCTACACGAGTCAGTTTCCTTTAAAGTAGGAGTTTGTTTTAGGAAGGATACGTGTCGTGTCTTTGTACAACTCTCCATGCGGGAGTATAAATATGTGCCCAAGGGCTATGGAATAAACAATCAATCCAATTCAAAACAAACCAATTCTACTTTTATCTTACTTTTATCGCAATTTACCCTTTTCATGCTTTAGTTATAGCTTTCAACGAGTTCTTCAAGCTTTCGATGGGCTGCATCACCTTGATCTCCGTCAAATCCTTGCTAGTTCCGCGCGGGAGTACCTCTAGGATTTGGTAATCCGGGCGCATCGCTGTTTGCCTCGTCTAGCTCTACTCTAGTTACCCCTGATCAATCTGAGCCTTGACGTCCGGGCGCATCGCTGTCGTCTTGTTCAGTTTGTTCTAGTTATCATCCTTGTCGATTGATTGGTCAAATCGACTGGCACGCCCTCGACATCGAGCTTTGGGTAATAATCCGAGGTGTTCACAGATCTGACGCTTTTTGTGTCAACACCTCTTTTGGCACGCCCAGTGGGACCAGATTATACAGATCTACACATCTGGCATGGCTGATCACGCCGATGTCAACCAGAGGAATGTCATTGAAGTGTCTGAGGCCGATCTGAAAGATGATCAGAAGCAGGCCATGAAACGGGCTATGGAGGAATACAAGCAGCTGTATCTCAAGTCCTTCAGCCTCAGCAGGAGCGGCGAAGCAATTCAGAAGCATGATCCACCGTTGCCACGGTAGGTCACGTACGACGCCAACCCTGGTAAGCTGCAAGAGATGGTTAATGCCGCTGTAAGTCAAGCTCTGATTAACCACTCCAGCGTGCTGTCCAATACTATCTACAATGCTGTCGCACAAACATTCAAAGAAGGACATGCGCCGCGATATGTCGGTCCAGCGTACCATCAACCTGGATTGGCATCTGCAAGCCCATCGGCGGCTCAGATGGCGTCTTCCACCCCTGTGGAACCGTCTACCGATGTGGCTACGTCACCAAGGCCGAACGCTGGCGACATCACCAAACTCAACCCAGATCTAGCCGCGTCGGCAACTTCAGGACCAGCCCCTGCCAACTGGTGGGGATACGGTATGCCTCCGAATCTATATGCTGGCTCTAATCTGGTGCAGGGAGACGGTTCAGCTTGGAGGAACTCCACGGCATCGGCAGCGCAGTCACAGCCGATGACTCATATGATGCACAACTCTGCGCCTGCTCCAACCATACAAGTGCCATCAGATGATCTCCAAGTGATCCCCAAGATACCCTGATGCCACCATCGGCAAGCTCTATGCCGATGCAACACATTGTAACCACCGGCAGTCAATCTCTGGCGGCAAATTCTCAAGCTGGAGTGTCGATTCCCCAAGGTAACCTGGTGATCAATTGCTCTAGAATTCAAGAGCCGCATGCTCCGGTCAGCTATCAGCCATCGGCAAGTCATATGCTAATGCTTTATAATCCTGGATGGGTCAACCAACCGCCAGCTCAGTAGCCTGGTGCGCTGATGCATTATTATGGAGGCCCAACTTACACTCAGGGCAGACCATCGGTACAGCAACCGATGAATGTGACGGTTCAGCCAACTCCGCCAAGTATGCCAAACTATCCATCGGTGAGCCAGCCGATGCATAGCGTCCAGATGACTGGTGCTGCGCCCGCGACTACTGCACATCCTCAAGAAGCGCATCAGCCGACTCCACCAGTCGACAATCAGCCAATGAGTCGGCAAGAGCAGGACGCGTACTGGGTCGGTAATATTGCCGAAGTCAAGAAAGAGCAATTCGGTATCAAACCCAAGGTCAACACATACTCCTATCGGACCCCGTACCCGCCTGCATATGACTTGATTCCTCTTCCAAATCGGTACAAGGTGCCTAATTTTACCAAGTTCTCCGGCCAAGACGACATGTCAACAATGGAGCATATTAACCGCTTCATTATTCAGTGTGGAGAAGCTGCCAGCAGGGAGGAGTTAAGGGTGAGATTGTTCTCTTCGTCATTGTCTGGATCGGCATTCAGATGGTTCATATCGTTGCCTTCAAATTCTATAATTACATGGGCCGATCTGGAGAGGCAATTTCACAAGTACTTCTTTGCTGGCATACATGAAAAGAAGCTTACCGATTTGGTCAAAATGAGGCAACGCAACGACGAATCGGTAGAGAGTTTTGTGCAGAGACTGCGGGATGTGAAGAACAAGTGCTACAGTCTGGTGCTTGATGATCAGCAACTAGCAGATTTGGCCTTCCAAGGGTTACTGCCACATATCAAGGACAAGTACGCGTCCCAGGAGTTTGAGAGCCTAAGTCATCTGGTGCAGAGGATTGCCGATCAAGATATCAAAGCCTTTGAGCCCAGGAAGACTTGGAACAAGAAGGTGACCTTCATCGGGAAAGAAGAAGACTCTGGATCGGATGAAGAGCTGAATGTCGATGCGGCCGAATGGGTCAAGGATAAGAAGCCTGTGTCTTGTCCGTTCGGCCAAAAGGAAACTGAGAGGTTCACCTTTGACATCACCAAGGCCGATAGGATGTTTGACCTATTGCTGCAAGAGGGGCGAATCAAGTTGGCGCCCAATCAAGTGATTCCATCGGCCGAAGAGCTCAAGAAGATTAGGTACTGCAAGTGGCATAATGCAACCTCACACAGTACCAATGACTGCAAAGTATTCAGGCAGCAGTTGCAGTCGGAGATCGAGTCTGGGCGTATCAAGTTTGAAAACTCCAAAGTCTAGAAACCGATGAAGATTGATCAGCACCCCTTCCCAAACAATATGGTGGTGATCAGTGAAAAAACCAAACTGCTGACATCGGAAGCTGCCAAAAGGAACTCATCGGTAGACCCTGACTACCAAGTGCCGAAGCACGACGCAAGGAGGTTTGCCGATGACAGAAAGGGTAAGAAGGTTGCCGATGAGGGTGGCAGCGCCAACAGGGCTCCTGGGGTGGTGATTACTCACAAACAGCCAAGGCGATATCATCGGCAATCACGTGAATAACAGTATCAGCAAGAAGAAGAGGAGCATCGGGAATGGCTTCAACATAAGGACCACTGGAGGTGTCCCTTCTTCGTTCATTGCTGGGAGGAAGGCATCAAGCTGCCCACTACCGATAACTGTCCAGAGTGCAATGGGTACTACGTTGCCGATCGGTCAGGTAAGAGACCTTGTTTTGATGATCAGGTACCCAGGTATGCCAGGCTGCTCAGGGAGAACAGATCGGCATATGACCGACTGGGGGGCAAGCTCAGTGCCCATGATCGGCTTGGCAGGCGTGTTGACCAGGGGGAGCTGGAGGAGATGGCCAATGCTAGAGTGCCCAACGAAGAGATATTCTCCAGAGATCCCAACATCGGAATAAGTGCTGATGTAAGCAGTAAGAAGTAGCATCAACCTGTCTGGAAGACCAAGCTTCCTCCCTGGTGCCCTAAGGGTTTGACTAAAACCCAGAAGAGGAGGATTCAGCGCTAGCGTCGCGACGACCTGTATGACAGTGCAGAACCCTCGGGAGAGAAGCAATGGAGGCCGAAGCGTAAGGATAGAGGCCCATCGACAGATATAAACATGGTGGTCATGTCGCCGATGGAGTTCATGGCGCCCGTCAGCGATGATGAGGAAGCCGCCGATATGGCGCAATTGGTGCTGGATCCGATGCGGCTATCTTGGAAAAACCCGCCGAAGATGAGAGGCAACACTTGAGGGCTCTGTTTGTTAAAGGCAAAGTGGATGGTCAGCCGATGACTAAGATGTTGGTGGATGGCGGTGCGTCGATCAATATAATGCCCTATGTCGTGTTCAGGAAGCTTGGCAAAGGTGATCAGGACTTGGTCGAAACCGATATGAAGCTCAAGGACTTCGAAGGCAATGTGTCAACCGCCATGGGAGCCGTATGTGTTGACCTAACCATCGGCAGCAAGACATTGCTGACAACGTTCTTTGTAATCGGCGGCAAAGGCACTTACAACTTGCTCCTTGGGAGGGATTGGATCCATGCTAATTGATGTATCCCTTCTACTATGCATCAGAGCCTGGTACAGTGGATCGGGGACAGAATTGAAGTCGTCCGCGGTGAAGCCCCATCTACTGTTGCATCGGTAGAGTTGGACACTTATGAGCAGACCAGGTGTATATCCGGCGAAGCCTGGGATAAAGAGTTCCTTAAAGTTGCCGATTACCGCATCAAGCCGATCCAAGCAGTCGGTCCTAAGGAGGAGTCTTAATGGATCAGTTCGCCGATGATGGAAAATTGGGGCAGGGCTTTACGTCTGCCGATGACTTGCTCGAGATCGACATCGGCGATGGTAGTAAACCTAGGCCTACTTTTATTAGTGCCAAGTTAGATTCCCAATGTAAGCAGCAGTTGAACATCGAGTAAAGAGAATAAAGATTGTTTCGCTTGGGATTATACAGAGATGCCTGGTTTAGACCGATCGATAGTTGAACATCGGTTACCCATCAAGTCTGGTTTTCAGCCACATCGGCAGCCGGCACGCCGATGCAATCCTACTATCTTACCCGATATTAAAGCTGAGATTACCAAGTTGATCGAGGTTGGATTTATTCGGCAATGCCTATATGCCGATTGGATTTCTAATGTGGTTCCTGTGTATAAAAAGAATGGAAAACTTCGTGTTTGCATTGATTTCAGGAATCTGAACAAGGCTACGCCGATAGATGGCTACCCGATGCCCGTTGCCAATTTGCTGATCGATGCTGCTGCTGGACATCAAATTATTAGCTTCATGGATGGTAATGTTGGGTACAATCAAATATTCATGGCTGAAGAAGACATATCCAAGACTGCTTTCTGATGTCCAGGTCACGTTGGCTTGTTTGAGTGGGTAGTCATGACTTTTGGCTTGAAGAATGTCGGTGCTACTTATCAAAGGGCAATGAATTTTATCTTTCATAAGTATATCGGCACAATTGTTGAAATCTACATTGATGACATGGTGGTTAAGTCTGGAGACTTAAAAAAGCATCTTGCCGATTTGCGGAAGATATTAGAGTGCACGAGGGAGCATGGGTTAAAGATGAATCCTAATAAGTGCGCGTTTGGCGTATCGGCGGGGCAGTTTCTGGGTTTCATGGTGCATCAGAGAGGCATTGAGATCGGCAGAAAGTTTATTGATGCAATCAACAAGGTAGTTGCTCCCACAAACAAGACTGAGTTGCAGTCTCTGATCGGCAAGATTAATTTCATTAGAAGATTTATATCCAATCTGTCTGGTAAGATTAAATCTTTTAGTCCTCTGTTAAAATTGAAAGTCGATCAAGAGTTTATATGGAGAGAAGAGCAGCAGACAGCATTAGAAGAGATTAAAAGATACTTGGTAAATCCTCCAGTCTTAGGTCCACCTCAACACGGGAAGTCTTTCAGGTTATATTTGTCTGCCGATGATAGTGTTATCGGATCAGCCTTAATTGAAGAATATGAGGGGAAAGAGCGTGTAATATACTACTTGAGCAGAAGATTGGTGGATGCTGAAACCAGGTATTCGGCCACAGAAAGATTGTGTTTATGTTTATACTTCTCTTGTATTAAATTAAGACACTATTTACTGTTGGCCGAATGCACTGTTGTCTACAAAGATGATGTGGTCAAGTACATGCTGTCAATGCCGATTTTGAGTGGACGAATCGGTAAGTGGATTCTAGCACTATCAGAGTTTGACCTAAGGTATGAATCGGCAAAGGTTGTTAAAGGTCAGGTGATGGCCGATTTTGTCACTCAACACTGCAATATGGTGAGCTTTGTTGAGATTGCTCCTTGGGATCTATTCTTTGATGGGTCTACATGCAAGGATGGAATAGGTATCAGTATTCTGTTGATTTCACCCCGAGGACGGAGGTATGAGATTTCATTGCCGATTGTTGCTACTTCGACAAACAATCAGGCTGAGTACCAGGCTTTGCTTAAGGGGTTGGAACTACTCAGGGAGGTGTGTGCCGATGCTATTGAAATCTTCGGTGATTCCATGTTGGTGATTAATCAGTTGATCGGGGCATATGAGTGCCGAAGCGAAGTGCTAATTGCAGCCCATGAGCGGTGTTTGCAGTTGTTAAAGGAGTTCAAAGAATACCGCCTTGAACACATTCCAAGGTTGCATAATGAAGAAGCCAATCGGTTAGCACAGAATGCTTCAGGATATCAGCCGATTCAAGAAATCGCGACATCGGTAACGGTTGCCAATGACTGGAAAAAGGAGATTGCCGATTACTTGAGGGATCCATCCAGGAAAGTTGAAAGGCGTTTAAGGTTCCAAGCTACTAAGTATGTGCTCCTTGATAATGAGTTGTATTATCGGACAATTGATGGGTTTTTACTTAGATGTCTTGGCAAAGAGGAATCAAAAGAGTTGATGGGTGAGATCCATGAAGGTGTATGTGGAGCGCATCAATCGGCATTCAAGATGAAGTGGATGATTAGCCGGAATGGGTATTATTGGCCAACAATCCTGGAGGATTGCTTCAATTATTTCAAAGGGTGCCAGGACTGTCAGAAGTTTGGTAATGTGCAAAGGGCACCTGCATCGGCAATGAATCCTATAATCAAGCCTTGGCCGTTTAGAGGATGGGCTATTGATCTCATCGGCCAGATTTATCCGCCGTCGAGCAAGGGGCACAAGTTCATACTTGTTGCTACCAATTACTTCACCAAATGGGTTGAGGCAATCCCTTTGAAGAAGGTGACATTGGCAAACATGGTGGATTTCGTTAAGGAGCACATCGTTTACCGATTTGGTATTCCTCAGACCATCACTACCGATCAGGGGACTATGTTCACATCGGGAGAGTTTGATGACTTGGCTGCTAGCATGGGTTTCAAGGTGTTGAATTCTTCTCCTTATTATGCCCAAGCTAATGGTCAGGCTGAAGCAACTAATAAAGGAGTCATTAAGCTTATAAAGCGCAAGATTGAAGAAAACCCTAGGAGGTGGCACATGGTATTAAACGAAGCTTTATGGTCATATCGGATGGCTTGTCATAGTGCAACCAAGGTCTCGCCGTATCAGTTGGTTTATGGACATGATGTTGTCCTACCTTGGGAAATTAAAACTGGTTCTAGGCGATTATCTTTTCAGGATCAATTGACGACCGATGATTATATTACTCTGATGAAAGATTTGGCAGGTCATCGGTTGAGGGCATTAATTAGTATTGAAGAAAATAAGAAGAGGGTTGCCCGATGGTATGACAAGAAAGTAAAGGTGAAGGAATTTGCCGAGGGTGATTTGGTTTGGAAGTTGATTTTACCGATTGGGACTAAGAGCTCTAAATTTGGGAAGTGGTCCCCTAATTGGGAAGGTCCTTATCGGATAAAACAGTCTGCTCCTAGTAATGCGTACATTTTGGAAACTCTCGAAGGAGTGACATTTTCTAGGGCGATCAATGGCAAATACTTGAAGAGATATTACCCTAACATATGGGTAGATGCATAGTGCTCGATCGAATGCGATGAAATTATAAAAACATCGGCAAAAACAAACTAGCATTATATTACAAGACAAGATCAAGTATCAGGTTACATCCTTGCCGATACAACAGACATTACAATAAGGAGTGGATAACTGTTATCGCACGCAGGCGAATTTGCTCTATTTCATCCATCTCCTTGGCGTCGGCATCGGCAGAACCCTCAACCGGCTTGATTTTCTTCTTCCATAGGATGGCTTGTCGGGCATTATGATCTCTTTCTTGCCGTAAAGCCCCGATGGAGTCGGACAGTTGGGTCTTTTGTTGGTTGGCAGCCGTTAGATCCCCTTCAACCTTTTGTAGCTCCGCCAGTAGCTCCTCCTTCCTTGCCGACAGTCGAGAGATTTCCTGGTCAAGGTTGCCGATGGAAACTTTGGCTTGACCAATGCTTCTGTGCTTCTCATCGGCAAGGTGTTTGAATTTGAGCTTTTCTTCCTCGCTCTTGGCTTGGGCCGCTCTATCGGCAATGCGACGAATAAGCCTCTGGTACTGGATCTGTTTGATGTCAATAGAAGCTGCCTGGAGGAGGGTTTCTGCTGCATCGGCGGAAAGATGGCCTTGGATATCTTTGAATATAATCCTTGCCTCCGATGAGTCCTGGACGAGTAGAGAGGTGTCTTGCAGCAGCAAGGAGAGCAATTCTTCAAGTCTGGACTTGACTTCTGCCAATAGAGCCGGGATGGAGCTTTCCTCTTCATCGTCATCGGGGACGTTGATGGCAAAGGAAAATAGGCTGTCCGCTTGAAGACGGCCTTGGCGTTCATCTTCATTCTGAAGGTTTAAGCTGTAGGAGAAGAGACTGTCTGGAGAGTCTTGAGCCTAAAAATAGAGAAGTTAAAATATGCCGATTGTAAAATTATACCATGAGCTTTAAGGTAATCGACTTACCGTCCTGAAGCGGATCTCCTGCCTAGGGCTTGGCATACTGGATGGTCCAGCTTCATCCTGAACATCGGTAGCAGATGTCGATGACTGGGCCCTTGTTGGGGAGGCAGCCGACGCCGCTGGTGCTGGTGTAGTTGTTGCTGGTGTCGCCTCCGATGTGGTGGCAGTTTCTTGTGGTGGCACTCTGCCATCGGGGACGTGGGTCGACGGTGCCGATGCCGACGTCTCTGCTGCTGCGGAAGGTTGAGTGGTTCCTTCGCTGGGTAGTTTGGCTGACGATGCTGAAGCTGTCTCCGCTGCTACGGCGGGAATTATTTCTTCATTCAGCGTGGCCGGTACCGATGCCGATGCCGCTTCGGTTGTTGCAGCAACTGCTATCTCCTGGGCAGCGGCGTCATCCATCGGTTGATCAGGCACAGAAGCCGATGGAGGTTCTGCCGATGACCCGCCGGTAGGTGGTGCGACTGGAGCCAGAAGCAGTCTTGCTGGTGACGCATCGACAGCTGATGGTGCAGGTGGAGCCGATGGTGGAGGAGAAGCCAGCCTCAAGCGCCTCTTCTTTGTCGGCGCAGCAGCAGGGGAGCCGACCCGCTTGGATGAAGACCGGGGGGCATCGGCAGCCGGGCTAGAAGGCGTTTGCCTGCTAGAAGCAGATGCCGATGACCATAGTGCCTGAAAATACAAAGCGAGTTATGCAAGATAAATGTTGCCGATGAAACAACATGTAATTGGTATAAGTAAAAGATGAGTTTACTGCATAAATTTGCGTCAAGGCAATAGCGGCAGCCGATGTAGCCTGAGCTGTTGTGGGCGTCGGCATAGTTACCTGTTGAGGCGTGAAGGCAGCCAACGTCGGAGCTTTGTTGCCGATGATCGATATAGGGCCCATCATCCGAAGATTAAAGGGTCTACCGCTGTTGCTCGTTGTGGGGACTGGATCATCGGCCTGTCAAGCGCATGAGTGCAAAGGAGTTAGGTATTGATACCGATGACAAATAAAGTAATGAAAGTACATCGGATAGCAGACTTACTGCGTCATCGGGGATGAGGTAATCGGCGTCGATCAAGTGCCGATAATAGTGCGAAGACTTGGCGAGTAGCTGGCACTTCCATTCTTGCCACCAAGACTTGAACTCATTGGTGATGAAGGAGGTTGGCGACCAGGACGACAAGTCAAGGTCTGACAGATCGGCATCGGTAGGGAGGCTGATGACTTTATTCCAGTCTAGATTGCTGGAGATTGCCTGCCTGGGTCTTACTACCCTAGAGTAGCACAGCTTGATCGACAGTTGGCCAAATGCTAGTTGTCTCGCCGCTGTCGATGGATAGTAGAACTCATAGGATGGTGGGGCATTCTTCCCAGATCCAAAGATATTTACTGGAATGGCTCAGGGAGTAATGCTGGCCCTCATAATTGCTTGGTTTTCGGGCAGGCTCATATCTGTCAGGTTGAACAGCAACGGGAACTGGTTGTGTTCATCAAGATACGGCCACCAAGTCCGTTCCGAGGAGGGAAGTCTGTTGTAGAACTTCTGGAAATAGTAGCCGAAGTGCTCTACATCGGCATCGGTACCTGGCAGCATTATGACGGCCTCTCCGAAGTTAAGAGGAGCTCGAGTTGCCGATTCATCATCGTCGTATCGGTAATCTTCTGATATGTCCCTCGGGAATTGTTGGGAAAATAGATCAAACCCGAGAGCCTTGTGCATGTGTGCATTCAACCAGAGATAAACAAACCACTAGGGGCCTCCTAGATTGCCGATGGGCTCTCCTAGCAGTAGCTTATTGGATACTTGATGCAGCAATCGGTAAACTGATCCGAGGAGATACCTACCTAAAGGGAGCCTCGTTCCATTGGCAAGCAGTTCAGCCGCTGGGAGGTGCATAGTGGTCGGGCCGATGGTTTTGCCGCAGAAGACAAACTTTTCCAGCCACATGTTTAAGAAGATGGCATGCTCCCGTTGGGTTACCGATCCGGTTTTCTGGTGTTCCTGAATATAACCCGTCCAGCCGCCGATGCTACGGGTGTTCACCTTGTACTCAGATTTTCTGTTGAAGAGACTAAGCGTATCGGCAGAGGTGATATCCAAGCCGGTCAGCATGTAGACATCGGCAAGGGTGGGAGTAGCTGGTCCGTGCCTGAAGAGGAAAGGGTTCATGCTATCGGACCAGAAGTATGAAGCTGCTATCATCAAGTTTTCATTCCTCTCTGCATTGGCAATTGAAAGCCTAATGCATTGATCCAAATTACGCTCCTGCCAGTACACTTGCTGTGATCTGGCCAATCTCAAGAACCAGTTCTTCCATCCTTTAGTGTGCTTGGGCCATGAGCGGAATGTGTCCTTCCACAGTCCTAGATCGAAGCTCTCAGATCTAAGTGGTACCCGGTTGGTTTCTGCGTTAATGATGGAGGTGGGGTCTGGATTGCCCATTGGGCCTAGGCAACTGAGATTGGAACCAGCGAGGGGGATGATTTCTTTGTTGTACAGCTCCTAGGGTTCGAAGAAGAAGGGACGAATCAGAAAGAAGAATGGGGATAAAACCAGGCTTTTGCGGGGAAAAGAACCATGCAGAGAGGTTGGATTGAATGGGGAATGAGTTTTACCTTCAGAATGTCGACTTGGATCGCCATTTGGAGTCGGAGAGATGCTTGGTTCGTCCTTGGAGTACTGTTGCTCGAGCCTGTGTTCTTCAGAGCAGCCGAAGGTTGAAGACAAAGGCAGGAAGGTGAAAGTAAAATGAGCTCGGGTAAAAAGGACGGTGTGGATCCCAGTAACTTTTATAAGCATGTTCAGGGGTATTTTGGAGTTCTGTTTCACACTGTGCAAGAATGTGGAGAGGCCTGCGGTAGATACGCGCGATGATCGAGGTGGTCTGTAACTGTTTGTGCTACAATCGAGGGATTTTATTATTAAATTGCAGTTCCACACGCGGGGATCGAGGAAACCTTACGCTTATCTCAGGGGTAACGGCTACAGCAACGGCTACACTGGAGAGAATTTCGGCACGTAAAGTTATACGCTCCGAAACTGGGGGGCATGTGTTGACACCGTTTTTCGACACGTGTCAAATGGGCTGAGGCTTGACTGGTCAATGGTCGTTTTCCATCGGCATCGGTAAAGTATGAGCCAATATAGCCGGTGGGAGAGTGCTGTGGGAAGACTAAGGGTGTTGCTGATGAAGGCTGGGTGATCTTTGCCGACAAAGGTTAATAAGTGGTCTTGCTGAAGCTAATTGCCGATGAAGAGTTATGGCCGATGGCTGATGAAGAGTCATTGCCGATTGCCGATGAAGGGCCCTTGCCGATTTACGATAAAGGTTCATTGCCGATTGCCGACGAAGAGATGTTGCCGATTGCCGTTCGGGAAAGTATTGCCGATGCCGATGGGCATGACTTAGCACTTGGTGGCAGCGGAGGATTACGAGTGGCCAAAGAAGGAAGGTGCGGATTGAAGGGATCTGCCGATGGAAAGTTTTCATCAAGGAGGAGAGTAAGGAAACTGGTGTTTTGTACCAGTATTATTATAGTAGTTTGAGTCTGACTCTTGCATGAGTCGTTTATTTTCCTTTAAAATAGGTGTGTTTGTTTAGGAAATAAATATTGTTATTCGGCTCCTGCGCGAGTCAGTTTCCTTTAAAGTAGGAGATTGTTTTAGGAAGGATACGTGTCGTGTCTTTGTACAACTCTCCATGCGGGAGTATAAATATGTGCCCAAGGGCTATGGAATAAACAATCAATCCAATTCAAAACAAACCAATTCTACTTTTATCTTACTTTTATCGCAATTTACCCTTTTCATGCTTTAGTTATAGCTTTCAACGAGTTCTTCAAGCTTTCGATGGGCTGCATTACCTTGATCTCCGTCAAATCCTTGCTAGTTCCGCGTGGGAGTACCTCTAGGCTTTGGCAATCCGGGTGCATCGCTGTTTGCCTCGTCTAGCTCTGCTCTAGTTACCTCTGATCAATCTGAGCCTTGACGTCCGGGCGCGTCGCTGTCGTCTCGTTCAGTTTGTTCTAGTTATCATCCTTGTCGATTGATTGGTCAAATCGACTGGCACGCCCTCGACATCGAGCTTTGGGTAATAGCCCGAGGTGTTCACAGATCTGACGCTTTTTGTGTCAACAACGTTCAATCTCGGCAGATGTCCAACCACGATCCAGTGCCTAGCGACACTGGTGGAGAGAACCCGCTCAGAAGACCTCCAAGTCAAGTGGCTCACAACACCTTGTCTGCCCGGTCTCGATTTATTACTTCCACATGATTATTTTCCACGATAGCAAACTATAGCCAACTGTGACCAGCAACCTATCTTTGTGGGGGATGATAGACCACCCATGCTACCGGTCTAAGCATGGCTAAGCAGAGGTTTCGATCCTGGGCCTAAAAGGTTCTTTTGAGTGGACAAGGAGATATAATGCAGCAAAGGGTTTCATCTCACTCCTATGACTTATTGCACAAACAAGTGGTTGTATAGTAAGTAAAATACTTTAAATAGAATTGAGAAGGGTATAAATGCTCTGGGGCTTGCCTTTCACGAAGTTGGAAGGAAGGTGGTTAGGGCAGTTAGGAAGGTCAGAGTCCTGTTCTCCTTCTCCTAGAGCTTCTGGTGCTTGCAACTCTGGTGGGACTTCTCCTTCTATCTCCCCAAACTCCAGTAATGTCACTCCTTCCGGCGATCCTGGATGCATGTATACATGTATGATGATCCAACATATATGACAAATCATATACTAGAAATGAGACATGCCTAATGCATATGAATGAATGCACATGATGAATGTTTCATGCAACATTTTATTTCATTGACCGAATATGTGCAAATCTCTTCGGTTGTAGAGAGATTAACACTTACCCTTCTTTTGCAACCTGTAATAGAGCTTCTCCTCTAAGGTAAGATCTCTTACACCTGCATTAAACAAGTTTTATGGCTTAAGACACTTGCTTAACTTACACAAAGCACACACATCACTTGTAACACACATAACATGGCATACAAACACTTAAAACAACAGCTGAAAGAAAACTGTGTAGCTGGAGCTAAACACAACCAAAAATTACAAACTAAGACATTCTGGAAATCTCATGAAATTATCTACAAAACATTCCATAAACTCCCCAGCTAAATCTAAAATTAAAAAGGTCTAACAGATACATCAAGCAAATCTATTTAGAAGAAAATAGGAAAACACAAATTTTAAGTTAAACATGTAAAATATACCCAGGTTAAACTAAATAGGTTATGGCTGTGAAAATTTAGCACCAAATAGATTAACAAGTTATCTACAACAAAGTCTATTATATCTACTGCTGAAACTAATCTAACAAATCTAAGGTGTTTTAACAGATTTCAGATAGCACTTAAACAGATATAAAGCTTTTAACCAGCATACCAAAAATTACGATAAAATTAGACAGGCTAGGTTACATAATTATCTACCACTTTGGTATTCACCATCTCAATAGAAAACACATATAAAACAGGGTTAAAATTAGTTATTTGCTGGTGATGAGGAAACAAGCATACTTTAAGCATTAAATACTTAAACAATTTAAAAAGTATGAAACAATAGTTTTTATATTTTTCTTAGCTTATACTAAGCATGTAACAACTGTAAAAAAATTAACAAGCACAGCAAACACATTTAACTTAGTTTAGCAATTTAAACAAGGTTGTATTCAAATAAACAAGCATTTAACCAAAAGAACTATAGCATGCAAATAAATTACAGGTTACTGGTACTTTAACATTCTTCTTGGGAATTGCATGCTGAGACAAGCTCAACACAACAAGAACCACATTTTTATCACATGCCAAACTCCAGTTATAAGTTAAACAAGGTAAAATAAGCATATAAAGCTTGCAGTTCATTTTATTTAAAAAAAACATATAAGAACAGTAACAACAGGTTACCTAACATTTTTTGTGCATAGAGAAAATCATAACAAAGCTAACAGAATTGGTTTCACATTTTTAGCATTTTTCTGGAATTAGTTATGAATTTCCAAAGTTAGCAAACAAAACTGAAAAAGACAAAATAGAGAAACACAGAGTCTGACACATGGGACCCACTGATCAGCTTCTCCTCTAACAGAACCAACGCACCAAAGGTGTTCGACCATCGGTTCCTCGCTGGCGGTGAGGTCTCTGGCCCAACCGACCCCACGGTCATGTTCTCCTTCGCAACCCACATCGATCCATGTAACTGGTTGTACCCCAGGTTCACCGGAGCATGCTCGACGGCGCCTATGGCGGCACGGCGGCGCTGCGGTACTTGCGCTGGCCGGCACAGCCTTCCTCCGGCCAAACTAGTGGCGGCTACATCTACACGGAACCCTAGCGGTTCGATCTAGCCCGGATTGAGGCCGTGCAAACCCTCCGATGAGCTCGGCCACATGCACAGCGGCACACTAGCGAGTTCACGACGGCGCGGTGCTGCTGTTCTGGTGGTGGCGATGCACGGATGTTTCAACCAACACTGACTATATAACCACTAGCTAACCAGCTAACCCTAACGTGACTGAGATGGACACAAGCGACATAGAAAAGCCCAGCGCAAACCTCGCCGGCGTTGCGGGTGCCATGCGCGTGCACGCGACGGAGTTCCCATTCTGGCGAACCCTAACCCTAATCGCTTCAACCGACTCCTCGGTGAGCATCTACAACCTCTAGGCTACCGCGTACAAGAGCTAGAAGAGAGGGAGGGGGCGCTGGATTGGACTGGCCACGGCGACGCAAAGCTCGGCGGAGCTTAGGTCGTCAATGGCGCCCGCGGTGTGCTCGGTCTGGCTCACCTATGCGGTTAGCGTGGAAGCTGAGCGGTGCAAACGATGGAGCGGAGCAAGGCAAAGCTGTGGCTGCGTTTTGGCGACCAATGTGGCGGTGTGCTTCGCTGGCGAGCTCGGTGACGGTGGGGCTGCGGCAATGGCACGGTGCTCCACTTTTGCGCGAGGCAGAGAGGAGAGGGAGAGAGCGAGGGTGAGTGAGCGTACGGCTGCCACGCGGCGTCCGATTCCTACGGTGGCCGGCCATCGACTGACGCTCGGCTCTGCTCTGCGCGTTCAAACGCGCCATCAGGCCGACTAACAGCGTGTTTTGCAACACGATTAACTTCCTAACCTCTGCGTCTTAGCTTCAATCAATTGCATACTTTTGTAGTGCTATAGTTGAACTCCAACTTTGGTGTACTTGGTTTGAACTGAAACAGCTTAGATTTCAAACTACAAGCATTCAAACAGGGTAACATTCAAACTGAAACACGTTTATGACTTAGGCAAATTTCAGAAGCTAAAACAACCCCCAAATAAGCCTTAATTGACCAATTAGGGTATTTTAGGATCCAAATCACCTCAAGGTAGTTAAACAAAGTTTGTTAAGAATTAAAAACTCTACAACTTTGCTTAAACCAACTTTTTAATACAAGGTCATTTACAAGGTCAATTTGTTAGATCAAACAAAAGGGTACCTAGGGTCAAACATTAGAGCTTAAACCCTAGAAGCTTATTTGGACTTGATCATGAACATAAACATGGTTCCATTTTCATCCCTAAGCATTTCTAGATGGTCATTGGTGATAAAAACATCAAGCGCATGGTTATGCAAGCATAACTCATACAAAGCTAGGTGTAGGTTTAACACATACACATATGAAAACAAAGGGATCACTTAGGGTTATCATTTCATGTGATCATGGAAATGCATGAATGCAATGATGCTTGTGCTCATGCTCCTGGAATGATATGCAAATGCAAGCTTAACACCTAGGGTGTTACAACAGAGAGCATAGACACAGCGATTTATATAGGTTCAGGCCGGCAAACCTCCGTAATACCCTACGTCCTGTGTTTTGGTGGCTGGATTGATCTTGCGTATTAGGTTACAAGATTGTTAGATGATCTGAGAGAGGTCGTCAGGGAGTTATTGAGGGGGGTCCCTGCTTGCCTTATATAGCCGGGGAGCAGGGTTACAATTTCTATATCCTAAGAGATTACGATCGGTTCCTTATGGCAAGGATCCAAATCTATCTACTAGGATCTTCCTTGGTGAGCAAGACTTCTTCGGAGTCCTTGGCGAGCACGGCGGGCTGGTCACGTGCCGCAAGGCCTCGCGGGCTGGGCTGTCTCCTGGTTGGCAAGCCCATAAGGTCCTGGGGATATGTCGCGGTAATATCCCCAACAAGTCCCCGAGCACGTTGCATTCTTCTGGCGAGCCCGCAGCGTCATCCTGAGAGGTGTTCAGCTGGTCGCCATCATGCAAAGTGGTTGTTGTAGAGCCCCGACCAGGCCGCCTGGTCGAGGCACTGCTCGGAGAGGCCTCCCGACCAGGTTGGACTGGTCGAGAGCGTCGTAGCTTGATATGCGAGCAGGTTGCCTCGTCGGATGTTGCGGCTGCTTGTCGAAAGAATGTGACGTGCTGAAGAAGAAAAAATTGGAAGTCCCTTCCTGGTGAAGTGTACCCACTTAGACTCTGCAAAAACAACATGGAAATAGCAGAGTTTGTCGAGAAGAAGACCAGTACATTCACCGCAAGGTGAAGTGTACCCACTTAGTCCCCGAGCTTGGTAGTAGGTGAAGTATGCACGTGGTGCCAAGCTTTATAAAAGATAAAGAATGCATAAAAATTGTTAGCCGAAGATTGAAACATAAGCTTTGTAGAAAAGACTGTGAATACCCGTAGTCCCCGAGCCTGATGTAAGGAGCGCGACGATTATTGTATCAAGATCATACTGTTATGTATTGTTTGCAGTCCCCGAGTTCTAGTCCCCGAGCCAAGTCGTAGGACAAACGGAGGACTCGGCGGCGAGGGTCGACGAGGTCGGTGATGAAGGTTCATGATGTTGGCGAGGGTCTTTGACGAGTCGACGATGAGACAGTCCCTGAGACTTTTAGTTGGCGTAATCTGTGATAAGTCGACGACGAGGGCAGTCCCCGAGACTATAGTTGACGACGAGGGGCGACGCGGTCATCGTGAGTCGTGAGCCCACGATGATTTAATGACGAGGGCAGTCCCCGAGACAATAGTTGACGGCGAGGAGCGACGAGGTCGGCATGAGCCATGACGAGGAGCGACGAAGTTGGTGGGAACCATTACGAGTTGGCGACAAGGAGCGACGAGGTCGTCGAGAACCGTGGCGAAGAGCGATGAAGTCGGCGAGAACCGTGACGAGTCGACGACAAGGAAAGATGAGGTCGGTATGAGCCGTGGCGAGGAGCGACGAAGTCGCCGTGAACCGTGACGAGTCGGCGATGAAGCCAGTCCCCGAGACTGTAGTTGATGACGAGGACATGAGTCGTTTGGAGGCGGAGACAGGCATGGCTGCTGAAGACCTTCTTTCAGACATGGAATTTTTTGGCTATGGGGTAGCTATTGTGGAATACAAGGTGTTCATGGACTTGTAGTGAAATGTGTCAAAGTTGTATTTATCGAGGCAGTGAGCTTTTATTTCACTTGTATGTCCTCTCGTGTCTGCTGAGTCGTGAGCCATAGTGATGAACAGTTCGGCCTTGGGTCTCAAATGGTACAGATCGTAGGGCTAGCGCCACTGCACGCGTAGGATACATAAGAACTCCCAAGGAGGCACGCAGCTGGCAACCCGCAGCGCAGAGGGCGAATAGCTCATGCACGCTTAGGGAGATACCAGTGGACAGGGCCTTTTTCCGAGAGGCTCGATTGTGGCGTGACCAGGGCCTGAGGAGACCATTCCTGCAGACGCTAGGTGCAAAGCCATGCTGCTTGTAGAGTCGTCGACGACGAGGAGGAGCGAGAACCACCGACGACGTCGGCGGCGAGGAGCGACGAAGGGCCGCCGATGGGATCAATGACGAGGAGCGACGAGAACCACCGGCGAGGTTGACAGTGAGGAGCGGCGAGGGTCCGACGAGGTTGACGGCGAGGGCGATGAAGGGCCACCGACGAGATCGATGACAAGGAGCGACGAGAAGCACCGGCGAGGTCGACGGCGAGGAGCGACGAAGGGCCGCCGACGGGATCGACGACGAGGAGCGATGAGAACCACCGGCGAGGTCGATGGCGAGGAGCGATGAGGGGCCGCCGAAGTGGTCGGCGGCGAAGAAGGACGAGGGCCGCCGACGGGATCGACGGCAAGGGGCGACGAAGGGCCGCCGACGGGGTCGACGGCGAGGAGCGACGAGAACCACCGGCGAGGTCGACGGCGAGGAGCGACGAAGGGCCGCCGACAGGATCGACGAGAACCACCGGCGAGGTCGATGGCGAGGAGCGACGATGGACCGCCGATGTGGTCGACGGCGAAGAACGATGAGGGCCGCCGACGGGATCGACGGCGAGGGGCGACGAAGGGCCACTGACGTGGTCGGCGGCGAAGAACGATGAGGGGAGCAATGGAGAATTGATGACGATCTTCGAGGCGAGGACGGTGCCACCGCCGGTCCAGATCATAGATCCAATCTGGTCATGGCGAGGGACGTCAAGGGCGGCGTTAGCGGACCGTTGATGAAGGTGACGACGAGGGGACGTCGACGAGATCCGTCGACGAGGGCCGTCGTCGGGGAAGATGATCGCTTGACGAGCCATGAGGTCGTTGCACACACCCCCTACCTAGCGCACCAACTGTCGATGAAAATATGCGTTGCAGTCTACCTAGGGGGTACCCTACTATAGTAGACTATAGGCAGAGGTGTGGCGACGGCGATCAAGCGTAACACAAAGAGCGTAGACACGGCGATTTATACATGTTCAGGTCGGCAAACCGCCATAATACCCTACGTCCTGTGTTTTGGTGGCTGGATTGATCTTGCGTATTAGGTTACAAGATCTATAGATGATCTGAGAGAGGTCGTCAAGGAGTTTTTGAGGGGGCTCTCTGCTCGCCTTATATAGCCGGAGAGCAGGGTTACAATTTCCATATCCTAACAGATTACGATCGGTTCCTTATGGCAAGGGATCCGAATCTATCTACTAGGATCTTCCTTGGCGAGCAAGACTTCTTCGGAGTCCTTGGCGAGCACGGCGGGCTTGTCGCGTGCAGCAAGGCCTCGCGGGCTGGGCCGTCTCCTGGTCGGCAGGCCCATAAGGTCCCTAGGGATATGCCGGGGTAATATCCCCAACGGGAGTAACATCCGGTGTGCCCAACACCATTGCCATTTCTATGGTACCCACGATGCAAACCTAGCACCTATCTTGTGCCGAAAGAAACACAAGTCTCTAGATGGAGCAAAACAAGCTTCCACATGATAGATCTCACCTAGCAGTAACATCCGGTGTGCTCAAAACCATTACCATTCCTATGCTACGCTCGGCGCAAACCGTACACCGATCTTGTGCTGAAACAAACACAAGACTCTTGATGCAGCAAAACAAGATTCACATTATAGATCTCACCTAGGAGTAACATCCGCAGTGCCCAGCACCATTACCACTGCTATGGTACGCTTGGTGAAAATCGTGCACATATCTTGTGTTGCAACAAACACAATACTCTTGATGGAGCAAAACAAGCTTCAACATGATAGATCTCACCTAGAAGTAACATCCGGTGTGCCCAACACCATTACCATTGCTATGGTACGCTCGGCGCAAATTGTACACCTATCTTGTGCTGAAACAAACACAAGTCTCTAGATGGAGCGAAACAAGCTTCCACATGATAGATCTCACCTAGGAGTAACATCCGGTGTGCCCAAAACCATTACCAATGCTATGGTACGCTCGGCGCAAACCGTGCACCTATCTTGTGCTAAAACAAACACAAGTCTCTAGATGGAGCAAAACAAGCTTTCACATGATAGATCTCACCAAGGAGTAACATCTGGTGTGCCCAACACCATTACCATTGCTATAGCACGCACGGCACAAACCGTGCACCTATCTTGTGTTGCAACAAACAAAAGTCTCTAGATGGAGCAAAACAAGCTTCCCATGATAGAGCTCACCTAGGAGTAACATCCGTTGTGCCCAACACCATTACCATTGCTATGGTATGCACGGCGCAAACCTAGCACCTATCTTGTGCCGAAACAAACACAAGCTCTAGATGGAGCAAAAAAAGCTTCCACATGATAGATCTCATGTAGGAGTAACATCCAGTGTGCCAAACACCATTACCATTGCTATGGTATGCTCAACGCGAACCGTGCACCTATCTTGTGCCGAAACAACACATGTCTCTAGATGGAGCGAAACAAGCTTCACATGATAGATCTCACCTAGCAGTAACATCTGTTGTGCCCAACACCATTACCATTACTATGGTACGCTCAGCGCAAACTGTAACACTATCTTGTGCTGAAACAAACATAAGTATCTTGATGGAGCGAAACAAGCTTCCATATGATAGATCTCACCTAGCAGTAACATCCGTTGTGCCAACACCATTACCATTGCTATGGAACGCACGGCGCAAACCATGCACCTATCTTGAGTTGCAAGAAACACAACACTCTTGATGAAGTGATACAAGCTTCCACATGATAGATCTCACTTAGGAGTAACATCCAGTGTGCCGAACACCATTACCATTGCTATGGTACGCTCGGCGCAAATTGTACACCTATCTTGTGCTGAAACAAACACAAGTCTCTAGATGGAGCGAAACAAGCTTCCACATGATAGATCTCACCTAGGAGTAACATCGTGTGTGCCCAAACCATTACCAATGCTATGGTACGCTCGGCGCAAACCGTGCACCTATCTTGTGCTAAAACAAACACAAGTCTCTAGATGGAGCAAAACAAGCTTTCACATGATAGATCTCACCAAGGAGTAACATCTGGTGTGCCCAACACCATTACCATTGCTATAGCACGCACGGCACAAACCGTGCACCTATCTTGTGTTGCAACAAACAAAAGTCTCTAGATGGAGCAAAACAAGCTTCCCATGATAGAGCTCACCTAGGAGTAACATCCGTTGTGCCCAACACCATTACCATTGCTTATGGTATGCACGGCGCAAACCTAGCACCTATCTTGTGCCGAAACAAACACAAGTCTCTAGATGGAGAAAACATGCTTCCACATGGTAGATCTCACCTAGCTGTGACATCCGGTGTTCCCAACACAATTACCATTACTATGGTACGCTCGGCGCAAACCGTGCACCTATCTTTTGTTGCAAGAAACACAAGACTCTTGATGGAGCGAAACAAACTTGCACATGATAGATCTCATATAAGAGTAACATCGGTGTGCCCAACACCATTACCATTGCTATCGTACGATCGGCACAAACCTTGCACATATCTTGTGCTGCAACAAACACAATTCTCTAGATGGAGCGAAACAAGCTTCCACATGATAGATCTCACTAGGAGTAACCTCTGGTGTGTCCAACACCATTACCATTGCTATAGTATGCTCGTTGCAAAACCCTATACCTATCTTGTGCTGCAACAAACATAAGTTTCTAGATGGAGCGAAAACAAGCTTTCACATGATAGATCTTACCTAGGAGTAACATCCGTGTGTGCCCAACACCATTACCATTGCTATCATACGCTTGGCGCAAACCGTGCACCTATCTTGTGCTAAAAGAACAAAAGTCTCTAGATGGAGGAAAACAAGCTTTCACATGATAGATCTCACCTAGGAGTAACATATGGTGTGCCCAACACGATTACCATTGCTATGGTATGTATGGCGCAAACCTAGCACCTATCTTGTGCCAAAACAAACACAAGTCTCTAGATGGAGAAAACCAAGCTTCCACATGATAGATCTCACCTAGCTGTAACATCCGGTGTGCCCAACACCATTACCATTGCTATGTACGCTCGGCGCAAACCGTACACCTATCTTTTGTTGCAAGAAACACAAGACTCTTGATGGAGCAAAACAAGCTTCCGCATGATAGATCTCATATAAGAGTAACATCCGGTGTGCCCCAACACCATTCCCATTGCTATCATATGCTCGGCGCAAACCGTGCACATATCTTGTGCTGCAACAAACACAAGTCTCTAGATGGAGCGAAACAAGCTTCCACATGATAGATCTCGCCTAGGAGTAACCTCTGGTGTGCCCAAACCATTACCATTGCTATGGTACGCACAACGCAAATCGTGCACCTATCTTGTGCCAAAACGGATAGAAGTCTCTAGATGGAGCGAAACAAGCTTCCACATGATAGATCTCACCTAGGAGTAACATCGGGTGTGCCTAACACCATTAGCTTTGCTATGGTACGCCCAGCGCAAATCGTGCGCTTATCTTGTGTTGCAACAAACACAAGACTCTTGATGGAGCGAAACAAGCTTCCACCTGATAGATCTCATCTAGCTAGTAACATCTATTGCGCCCAACATCATTACCATTACTATGGTACGCTCGGGGCAAACCGTACACCTATCTTGGTGTTGAAAAAAACATAAGTCTCTTGATGGAGCAAAACAAGCTTCCACATGATAGATCTCACCTAGTAGTAACATCCGTTGTGCCCAACACCATTACCATTGCTATCATATGCTTCGTGCAAACCGTGCACCTATCTTGTGCTAGAACAAACACAAGTCTCTAGATGGAGGAAAACAAGCTTTCACATGATAGATCTCACCTAGGAGTAACATATGGTGTTCCCAACACCATTACCATATCTATGGTATGCACGGCACAAACCTAGCACCTATCTTGTGCCAAAACAAACACAAGTCTCTAGATGGAGAAAACCAAGCTTCCACATGATAGATCTCACCTAAGTGTAACATCCGATGTGCCCAACACCATTACCATTGCTATGGTACGCTCGGCGCAAACCGTGCACCTATCTTTTGTTGCAAGAAACACAAGACTCTTGATGGAGCGAAACAAGCTTCCGCATGATAGATCTCATATAAGAGTAACATCCGATGTGCCCAACACCATTACCATTGCTATCGTACGCTCGGCGCAAACTGTGCACCTATCTTGTGGTACAACAAACACAAGTCTCTAGATGGAGCACTAAAGGTCTAGATATGGCTAGAAGGGGGGGGGTGAATAGCCTATTAAAAATTCTACAACACTTAGGCAAACTTTGTTAGAATAAAACACTGCGTAAGCAAGTTTGCACTAGCACTATTTGGGTCGGCAAGCCACCTACCACAAATCTAGTTTCTAGCAAGATAAAACCTACGTCACACACAAGAGCTAGAAGACTAGTGCTACTAGACTAAGATACACAAGCTAAGCTAGAGGCTCTACTTTGCAAGAATGTAAAGAAGGTAATGCAAAGCTAGAGATAGGAATATTATATCGCCGTGAAGAGAATACCAAAGAGATAACCAATCAATCACAAGATAAATACTCGGTAGAGAGACAATGAGACACAATATTTTTTATCAAGGTTCACTTGTTTGCCAACAAGCTAGTCCTTGTTGTAGCGATTCACCTACTTGGTGGTTCACAAGCTAATTTGCATCACAAGCCAAACCCGTCTCTGGGTGCCACAAAACCAACACAAGATAGGGATCCACAAGCTACGAGAATCCACTAAAGATACCTTTCGCGAACTCCCGCGGGGAAGGTTCAAGAACCCCTCACAATCCACCGATCGGAGCCGGAGACAAACACCTTCCTCTGCTCAACGATCCTCGTCGCTCCAAGCCGTCTAGGAGGTGGCAACCTCCAAGAATAACAAGAGCTTCTGTGAAGACGACGATCACCAAGTGCCAATAGTGTGCGATCAATAAGAAATGCACTTGGATTCACTCAATCTCTCATTAATATGTCAATTCTGTCAAGAGGATGAGTGGGTGGAGCAATCTCAAGCAAGCGCAAGTGTATGAATGAAGTAGGAGTGCAAGAGCATACCCCAAGGGCTAGCCAAACCAACTTATATAGCCCACACTCAAACACTAGCCGTTTAGCCCCCATTTTCCACTTCCTGCGCCACCTCCGGATGCACTTTACACAAGGGGGTCCGGACCATCAGCTGCGTCCGGACCCTTCATAAACCGAGCGCCAACTACTCTGCTTGAGCCTCCGGATGCGGCCTCTGGACGGGCGCGAAGCGCCGTCCGGACCATGCCGTATGCGTTCGGTCACCTGCCTGTTTAAACTCGCCGTTTCTCGCGCGCACTGCTGCTCGCCACGTGGCTCCAGATGCGCCTGTTTACAGGGTCCGGATCCACTGTTCATCGTGTCCGAAAATATTTTCCCGAGCACCCGAGAACACCCGAGAGCTCCCTCCGAGCAACTTCTCCTCCGGACGCACGTCTGGATTCACCGTCCGGACCAACACTTGCGTCCGGACTCCCTTTTCCAGATAGCAACAGAGAGCGCTAGCCCTCCGGACGCTTGTCCGGAGCCCCTGTCCAGACCTTCTTCAGCATCTGTACTCCTTCTCTCAGCAATAGCAGCCCTAGGGTTTGCTTCCGGACGCGTACGCCTTAGTCCAGACAGCAGAGACCCTAGCGTCCGGACAACTTTCCTCTACCAAACTTCACCACCAACTTCTCCCAAGCTTCCAAGAGCCAACACTAAGTGATCTCAACACTTGTGCACGTGTGTTAGCTTTTAGATTACAATTATCTTGGAATTACTTGGTTGTTTGACTAGTTCAATTGATTTTATATGCAATGCAATGAACCTAGTGGCACATGATAATCGTAATAAAACACAAGAGCTCCCTCTTTGATAGTACGGCTATCTATCCTAAATGTGATCACATCCTAAATGTGATCACAACCTCTATGGTGTCTTGATCACCAAACCGAAAATGGATTCCTATTTTCACCTTTGCCTTCACACCATTGATCCACCATGCTAGAGCCTTTGCAATCACAACCTTGATCCATTAGCTCCATCACATGGTATGTACCAACCAAATCTCATGATTCGCACACCAGCTCACCTTCGCCTCGCACACGCCCTGCTCGGCTCAGTTTAGCCAGCTAAGCTCCACCGTTGCCGGGATGCCGCCGTCGTTCCTCGGCTCACAGTCACCACCGCAACGACCAAACTGCGTTCACTTCTCTCTCGACCACCTCCGCTCCTTCCATCTCCGTGGAAGCTTCACCGAAGGTAGTAGAGGTGAGAACACCCTTCTTCTAACCCACTTTCACCCTAGAATAACACAGCTACGTTGGTCGTGCACCATTGCCGCCACGGAGCTCGCACGTAGCCGGGTCTCCTCGGAGCTCCTTCGGCCCAACCAACACTTGCGCTGCACCCAGCACACCACCGTGGTGCTCACGCAACCGCTAGCCTAGATTAGCACCGCCGATATCAACCCCGCCGCTTCACACTGCCGCGTCTTGCCGCCACCGGCTCGCTACAGGGACGCGCCGGTTCAATCAACACCCCCAGCCGATGCGCATCATCACCACGAGCCCAGCGCATCCACCCTCGCTGCCGGCGAGAAAACGCCGGTCAGCGCCGGTGCTCTGCCCAGCCTCGCTGCCAAGTGGACCCTGCGTTGACCATGGGTCCCGCCTATCAGTACGCTCTCCCGCACGCGCTGGGCCGAGCCCAACACTGTTCACCATGGGCCAAATGCAGAAATGCTTTTTCTTTTTCCTATTTTTTAGTAATGTATTAATGCTTGTTTATTTAATATCTGGAGTTTGGTAAACCCTAAAATTATGAATTAAATTGTGTTAGATTATACAAATGAAGATCTTTCTGTTAAAAATATATAAGTGATTTTTGGAGAATGTCTTTAGTACTAATGTTTAAATAATCCTTTTCTGCATTTATCAAAGTTAAATGTGTTCCTGCATGAAATGATCAGATAAAAATGTGAGGTTTTTATGCTAGCTCTGTTATCCTGTGTAGAAGCTAGGAAAAATATGTGTTGCCATGTTTCTATGTAGAATTTATTTACTTTCTATTAAAATGTGTTTCTGATATTTTCTTAGATTAATTCCTGTGGTAAATCTGTGCATGTATAAATCATGAAACTTTTTGTGTAGCCTCTGTCTACCATGATCTGTCTAGGAAAAATATAATATGTGGTATGTTTCATGGCAAAAAAGATACTTGTAGTTCAAGTGTCCTTTTCTAGGGTTTTCTTTGGAAAATCATATAGAATATAATCTGGTTGTTCTGATCATGGAATTTTCTTGAAAAATAAGATATAGCATGTTTCACCCTGTTAGCCAGTAGGTCTACTTCAATGTGTTTTTTCTGCATTTAAATTCATCTTTTTGTATCTGCTAGTTGGTAGCTTTGCTTTAAGTGAAATTTCTGCAATAGTATACTTTAAGCATGCTCTGTCCTCTGTAATTTTTGTAGATTTTTCTGAGCGGTTTATAATAGGCTTGCTATGTAAAGTGGAACTAGAATGAATATTAGGTTAACTCTAGAAGCAACCTTTTAGTGTTTTAATTCTTATTTCAAGCATCATCCCTTGCACCCATGGTTAATCATATGCATTTCAAACATTTAGGATCAGTGGAGGAACTTCAGGTGTCACCCCAAGGAGCAGAAGTCCAGGAGGTGCAGGAGCTTCAAGAGGAGTTCCCAGAGCCAGAACCTAACTTGCCCGAGTGCCCTAACCACCAGCCCTCCACCTTCACTCAAGGCAAGCCCCGGAGCATCTTTAAGCCTCCCAGTATTTACAATTAATCTACTTGAGTATTTATACTGTGATGCATTAGGTGACAGGAGTTGATTGAATCCGAATTAATGCATTACCTTCTGTGATATTTGAATTACCTACCTTGTTACCCTGTTAATAAAAGTAAAAGCAACTACTTAGCCTGCTTAGAATAAATGGTTACATTTATATTTATAGTATTATCCCATGGGGGTAATACGATCACGGTTGGCTATATTTTACTATCGTGGGAAAGAACCAATGGTAGTAATGAAATTCGGTCACCTAGAAGGCAAGGGCACCAAGTGGTTTCGACTTGGGGGCCAGTCCGTCTGTTGGATCGTATAGGTTTGTATACGATGGTGGCCCTCTTACATCTTTGAATGCACCCTTTCACATAGGGGTCGTTGTGAGTATCGACCCCGAAGTCGAGTAAACACTGTCCGGGTCGACTCTCAGCCTACTTTTAGCACCCTCTAGTTTGGAGATACGACCTGCCCCGTGGTGGCCAACCGATTTCTCCAATTGGGTGGATTACACTAAGATCGTGGCGGTATTACCTGGACTTTTTTTAGCGGTAACCCAATGCATGGACCCGACGGGGAAAGTGTGGGCGTGCGTTAAAGGTAATCTTGCCAGCTGGTTGTATATCGATTCGAGTCGCCGCCTCCCATCGGATAGTGGGGGATTATACTGAGCTTCACCACGGTACAACTCCATGTGACATCGTTAATGGTTCTACTAAAATATGTACAAATGAACTGGATATGGTATTATTTTATTGCTTGTTTAGATCAAGTGGGTGCTCTAGTTCAGGTGCAAAACCTAGAGATAAATAATAGGATGGAAAATGGCTTCTCTCTAATCTTTAAGTTTCTTATTGTTCACGTTTCCGCAAAAGCAAAGTTTATCCAGATCCACATATCTAGCCATGCATATCCTTGGAGACTTTATTTTCAGTTAGACGGGTAAGTCTAGCTGAGTACATTCCCGTACTCAGGGTTTATCCCGTTTGTTGCAGATGGCCAAGTATACTTGGGCTATTGTAAGAATTGTCTCTATCCTGTTGAAGGAGAAGAGGAGTCGGCTTTGGGCAAGGTCTTCTGTGAGCTCATCTTTTGCTGTTGTCAGACATGATGTCGCTGGCACCCCTATCTCTTAATGGTACTAGTGTGGAGTAAAACTTTGGGTTCGAGTTTCAAAGAAATGTTTCATTTGGCCACGTGTGTTGTGGCGTGAGTACTACTTTATTTGGAACATAGTATTGTAATAACTTTATTTCGTACTTCAAGTATTTTCGTTTAATTGAAGGTTCGTTTGAATGTGCATATCTGAGTTTGCGCGATCTAGGTTGGATATACGATTGTTAGAAATCCTTCGAGATTACCGGACTACCGGGATTATATGGGCTCAAGTGCTTTAAATGGCAGTTAAATCAGCTACTTTGGTACTTGATCTCTTATAATTTGGACGGTTCTGCCAGAGTTGGTATCAAACCCGAGTTCAGGTATCCTAATTCGTTTGCGCAACTTTTAACCAAAACGGGTATTTCAAAACTATTTTTATAAACTAAGTTTGAAAACTTAGGGTGCCAGAGTCCAGTCCTTAGCCATATACTAGGAATCAGGTGGCTTAGGAATACTAACTTGGTTCAGGGTTTGGTTCATGCTGGATCTTTAAAAAGTGTCGGGGTATCATTCTTTGGAAGGATGATACAAGTTTTGAAAATTGCATTGAAAACTATTTGTGAGATGTGAGAGTAGACCTTCCAACCGTTGGTCTAGGGAAGTGATATGGTTACTTAAGGATGTGCAAGCTTTACGCAAACATATCTGAGAAGTATGAAATGCTGGGTGGGTTTTCCAAGCTTGGTGCATAAGGTTTTGGTATCTAACTGATATGTACTTCGTACGTATCAGGAAGTGCCCGGTGATTTTTCTGCATTGGGTTTTGTTCTTTTGGGCTGAAATGCATCTTCTGCAAGTACACTAACTACATATCCGTGTAGAACGAATAATTGCGTAATGAGAGATCGTCTTGCCACTGACTAGAACGTTAGGGCTTACGAGTCATTCTAGTTGAGTGAGAACGTAATTACGATCATTCATCATGTTTATATTCTTGTACCATGTCATACCACCCCTTAAATTGTAAATTGTTCATTTTCGATAAAAAGTTACCAACTTAATATCTGTCTCACGAGAGTTCAAAATCCCTTTTTCTATAGATGCCTCACACCCGTTTGACCGCCAAGAAGGCAATCGGAGGAGCAGGAGTTCCTCGTTACCCTTTGGCAAGGAAGATGACCAAGGGAAAGTTCTTGACGTACTTCAGGCTGCCGACTATCCTTTGGCGGATTTTGCACGCCATTGGGTATCCTGAGGGCAGGCAGCCCAACTACTCTTGGCAGAAGCAGCAGTACGGTCAGGATTCTCTGGTCCATGTTCAGGTCAAGGTAAAGGCTTTGGAAGGCAGGCCAGACTGGTCAAGCTGGACAATCATCACCAAGGGAGCTTGTGCTAAGGATGGTGCCAACAGGGCAGCATACCTGGTGCTAAAGGAGATCATCGTTCGCTTTCCCGCAGACCTTGCAGCAGCTTGTCCTGGAGTGTTTCCCCGTGGACAGGATTTTCCTATGGATTGGACACAGGCTGAGGGGACATCACTACCTGGATATGAGGAGGAGCTTTTCTACTGCGAGACTCCAGCCATGGGTGCCACTAGCGCGCTGCTTGGCACTTCTGAGAGTTTGGAGTGCAGTCTTGCGGATGTGGCGGAGATCCACAATGCCACTCTTGAGAGCAGGCGCTAGTTGCAGCAGGAGTTTGAGTCAGCCGTCGCCAACCTTCAAGCAGAGTTGGCTCAGATGACTCTGGGCCGTGACCAGGCCCGGACTAGGGTGGAGGAGGAGATCACTGCTCGTGTGGTTGGTGAGCAGTTACTCCTTGATGCCACCAACTTAGGAATGAAGCTTGGACCGAGTCGGAAGTCTTGCAGGAGAGAGTTGCAGAGTTAGAGGGTCACCTCAATGAGCAGCAGGAGTACATCAACAACCTGCATGAAGCTTTCCACGCTCTTCACCACCAGTAGGCAGCAGCAGCTGAAGCAGCCGAAGCAGCCAAAGCAGCCGAACCACCTGCACTTGAGGAGCCCGAGCCACAGGATGAAGTGATCCTTGGTCCCGACCCACCGGAGGAGGACCTGGCTCCAAACGAGGCCTTCGCCGACGAGCTCTACCTCGACGACACCGACAGGGAGTACTACTACTCCGACGGCTACTAAGCGCTGAGAGTTTTTGTATCATGTTGTTTAAGACTATGTTTAATTTGGATCTTCATTATGTGTAAGCCGAATTTGGATCTAAGTCCAGACGTTGTTCTGGCAAAGGTTATGGAATGTTATTTGTATGCTTATGATGAGTAATTAATTCTATGATGTTATGTGAAAAGATGAGTAATTATATCTGGTTGTGTGCTTAATATTACATTTTGTACAGCATGGTATTTATTCATTATTCAATATAACATCACCTAATTGTTGCTTGTTAATAGGATATACAGATGCCGGCTAACACTCGTCGTAACACTCGTGGTGATGAAGAGGCAACCAGGGAGGACCTGCCACCACCACCACCACCACCTCTGATCACACCGGAAGCGTTCTTTGGTCGGTTTCTGGGTAGCCAAAGAAGTGTGGAAGAGATGCAGCACCAGATGAATGAAACCTTGCGCAACATCGCTGCCAACACAGCTCAGCAGCACAGGCAGCAGCAAGGGCCAGCACCTAACCAGTATAGTTCCTACAAAGATTTCATGGACACCCGCCCTCTGATCTTCAAGGAAGCTACTGAACCGCTGGAGGCCGATGAGTGGCTGCACTCCATGATACAGAAGTTCCAACTTCTATGCCTGATGGAGGAACTGAAGGCGGAGTATGCCGCGCACAGGCTAGAAGGACGGCAAGTATCTAGTGGTCCCAATACCGCGATAACTTGCCTACTAGCACTGCGGTCACATGGGATCGGTTCTCCACTGCTATGCGCCGTCACTACATCCCAGAAGGCATGATGAAGATGAAGCTCACTGAGTTCATGAGGCTTGCTCAAGGTACCAGGTCAGTGACAGAGTACCTCACCAGTTTCAATAGGTTGGCTCGCTATGCCACAGACTTCATCAACACCGACGCTAAGAAGATCGCAAGCTTCAAGAGGGGCATGAATGAAACCCTTCTATCCAAGATTGGCAACAACTACTGCACCACGTTATGTGACTTCATCAGTGACTGCTTGAACCAGGAGACCAACGACAACAAGTTGCTCGCAGAGACTCGTCGTCGAGTCCTAGAGGGAGGATCCCACCAGAATAGGGGTCCTAATGCCTCAAGGCCAGCGTTTCGTCCACCACAAGCTGGTGCACGGTTCCAACCACCTTAGGGGAAGATGACCAATGCTCGTACTCATCCCGCTTACCAGAGGCCCTTCACCGCACCTTTGCAGCAGAACAAGGACAAAGCTAGAGGATCCAGAGTTGGAGGGCAAAAGACGCCCTTTGTTGTGGGACCATGCTACAATTGTGGTCAAATAGGGCACCTGTCTCGTTTCTGTACAAAGCCCAGGAAGCAGTACAACCAACAGAAGCCTCGCATGGGAAACGTCCACTACACCACCTTGGAAGAAGTGCCGGAAGGAGAACCCATCACAGCTGGTACGTTCCTCGTTAATCAATGTCCTGCGGTTATCTTGTTTGATTCTGGAGCATCGCATTCATTCATTAGTGGGAACTTCGTGCTGCGGAGTCAGCAGAAGCTGGTAGAATTGTAAGAGTATCAGATTAGTGCAACTGGAGTTGTACTATATACTCGTAAAATGGTAAAGGATGTAGAAATTACAATGGGGACGACATCGGTTAATGTCAGCCTCATTGTAATACCTGAGCTAGGTCTGGATGTCATTCTTGGAATGGAATGGATGAAAGCTTGGAGAGTGTATCTAGACATAGCCCAGCGTGCAATATCTATCACCAACCCCCGAGATGGAGCCACTTTTGAAATTCTCTTACCTAAAAATCCAAATCAGTTGGGAGTCATGTTTGCCATCACTGCAGAGTTGTTGGATAAGATCCCTGTAGTTTGCCAGATGTGTTTCCTGACGATCTTCCGGGATTACCCCCGGACAAAGATGTCAAGTTTGCTATAGAGTTGGCTCCCGGAACAACACCTATATCCAGGAGACCATATAGGATGCCACCCAATGAGTTAGCAGAACTTAAGAAACAACTCCAGGAGTTGCTAGAAAAGGGTTTGATCCATCCGAGCTATTCACCTTGGGGATGTCCCGCCATCTTTGTGAAAAAGAAGGATAAGACCTTAAGAATGTGCGTGGACTATCGCCCTCTCAATGCGATTACCATCAAAAACAAATATCCGTTGCCGCGGATTGATTTGTCGTTTGATCAGTTGTCCAAAGCTAAAGTGTTCTCCAAGATACACTTACGGTCTGGTTACCATCAGATTAAGATCAAAAAAGAGGATGTATCCAAGACCGCTTTCTCCACGAGGTACGGTCTCTTTGAATATCCAGTGATGTCCTTTGGGTTAACAAATGCGCCTGCACATTTTATGTACTTGATGAACTCGATGTTCATGCAAGAATTGGACAAGTTTGTAGTGGTCTTCATCGATGACATCCTGGTATATTCGTAAAATGAGAAGGACCACGCAGAACACCTGAGAATAGTGCTGAAACGGTTAAGGGAGCATAAGTTTATGCTAAGTTTAGCAAGTGTGAGTTTTGGTTGACCAAAGTGCCTTTTCTGGGTCATATCTTGTCAGCAGAGGGTATCTCAGTGGACCCCTCAAAAGTGTAAGAAGTCATGAATTGGAAAGCACCCGTTAACATGCATGAGGTTCGCAGCTTTTTAGGATTGGCCGAATACTACCGTCATTTTATCCCGGACTTTTCTAAGATAGCTAAACCCAAGACAAGCTTAACGCAGAAGAATAAGAAGTTTGAATGCAGCCTAGAATGTGAAACAACGTTCCGTACCTTGTGGACACTGTTAAATACTGCACCAGTCTTGGCACAACCAAATCTGGAGGAACCTTTTGATGTGTTTTGCGATGCGTCAACCATTGGATTGGGATGTGTGTTGATGCAAAATGGAAGAGTCATTGCTTATGCCTCATGGCAACTTCGACCTCATGAGGAGACTTACCAGACACATGACTTGGAGCTAGCAGCAGTCGTGCATGCTCTGAAAATATGGAGGCATTACCTAATGGGTAATCTGTGTCACATCTTCACCGGTCATAAAAGTTTGAAGTACTTGTTTACCCAGTCTGAATTGAATATGAGGCAGAGGAGATGGTTAGAGTTAATCAAGGATTATAACTTGGAAGTGCATTACCACCCTGGAAAAGCGAATGTTATAGCAGATGCTTTGAGCCGCAAATCTCATTGCAACTTGTTGCAACCACTATTAGAAGATGGATTTGATCAATGCATCATGTAGTGCTAAATAATATTGTTATCTAGTGTACCTTGGATAGTGATATTATTCAGGGACAGAAATCAGACAAAGAACTTATGCAAACCAAACAAAGGCTAGAAACCAGTAAATCTCTGAATTTCAAAGTGGATGAGAAAGGAGTCCTATGGTTCAATCAATGTTTGGTACTTCCTAAAGACCAGGTTCTACGAGATAGAATTCTCAATGAAGCACATAACTCGAAGCTATCAATTCACCCTGGCAGTAGTAAGGTGTACCATAACCTCAAGACAAGGTATTGGTGGTCTAATATGAAGTTGGATATTGCTGAGTATGTCGCAAAGTGTGATACATGTTGTCGCATTAAGGCCATACACATGAAACCTGCCAATTTGCTACAACCGCTATCTATACCTGAGTGGAAGTGGGAAGATATCAGTATGGACTTCATCACAGGGTTACCTACCACTCAGAAGGGAAATGATTCTATATGGGTTATTGTTGATTGCTTAACCAAGGTAGCTCACTTTGTACCAGTCAAGGTTACCTACCAACCACATCAGTATGCAAAGCTATATGTTCAGAATATTCTGAGACTGCATGGTATTCCCAAAAGCATCATATCAGATAGAGGATCTCAGTTCATTGCTCGTTTTTGGGAGCAGTTGCATAAAGAGTTGGGGACAAAGTTGATTCGAAGCTCAGCTTATCACCCTCAAACAGATGGACAAACGGAACGAGTGAATCAAGTGTTGGAAGACATGTTGAGAGCATGTGTTGTGTCAGCAAAAGGGTCATGGAAGAAATGGTTACCTTTAGCAGAGTTCTCATACAACAACAGTTACCAGGAAAGTATTAAGATGGCACCATTCGATGCCTTGTATGGACGAAAGTGTAGAACCCCTCTCAATTGGATTGAGACAAGAGACAAGGGATTCTATGTTACGAATTATGTGAATGAGGCAGAAGAGATAGTTTGCACCATTCAACAGCATATTCGGGCAGCTCAGCCTCGACAGAAAGGATATGCCGATCAAAGGAGGAGGAGACCTTTGGAGTTTCAAGTTGGTGACTATGTATACCTTAAGGTATCACCTATGAAAGGCGTCCGCCGTTTTGGAATTAAGAAAAAGTTAGCACCCCGATATGTTGGACCCTATAGGATTGTTGCCAAGAAGGGCAAGGTAGCTTACCAAGTACACTTACCTCCAGAGATGAGTGCTATCTCTCCAGTGTTTCACGTATCTCAGTTCAAGAAATGTCTTCGAGTTTCGGAAGAAGAAGCAGTACAAAGTTCCGACATCGCGATCAGATCCGACTTGGAGTACTTTGAGAGGCCAGAAAAGATCTTGGACACAAAAACCAGAGTTACCAGAAACCGAGAAGTGAAGACTTTCAAGGTTCTTTGGAGCAATCATGGTCCGAACGATGCAACCTAGGAGACCGAGGCCTACCCAAGCACAAACTATCCTGCCTTTTATAATAAATGGTACGAAACCCAAATCTCGGGATGAGATTTCTTTAAGTGGGGAAGGGCTGTGACACATTGTGTCAAGCTTTGCATTAGGGTCATCATTAGCCACTAAGTATAAGCATTGCATTGCATTCATGTTTACTTAGGCCATCATTTCATGTGTGTATGCTTTACTCTTCACACTAGAATTGAATAGGTGTTTTGTGCTCAACTTCTTGATCAACATATTTAGCTAAGTTTGCTATGTTTAGAATAAAGAATGGATTGATTTTATGATTAATTACCCTGCCTAATTATGCTTAGTTTACCTATTAAGAATAAAAGCAATTCTTTTGTAATGCTTAATTAGTTTTTAATCTAGAACCTTGTAAATAATGGTTTTCAGAAATTATGACCTACATAAAAAATGTAGAGAATATTATTCTGAACAACTTTGGTTTAAGTTTCAAAACTTAGTTTGGAGTTTTTGAAACTGTTTTAAAGAAAATTCAGTTTGAAACAAATAACAGAAAATGGATAAAAGGGAAGTAGAGTTGGAATGGGCCGAGTCCCACCTTTCGGCCCACTTGGCCTTGCCCGCGGCCCGCTCGCCGTGCATGTGTGACGCACGCGCAACGCACGCACGCGCACCGTGCCCGACCGTGGCCGCGCCGTACGCCGGCGTTGCTGCCGCGTGGCCGCAGATGCCTGTCGGCCTGCGTCGAACACGCCACGCCGCGCCACTTGCTCTCGCGCCCCGCGCCGCACCCTGCAGCACTACGCTGACCTTGCTGCGCCCTGCCACTCTGTGCCGCGCCGCAGACTGCTCTGCCCCACCGTCGCGCCGTGCAGTCGTGTCGTCATTACACCGCTGCAGCGCCTGCTTCCGGCCAACCGCTCGCCCCATCGCCATCGCACTCGATCGCGCATCCACCCTAACGGCGCGTTGACCAAGTCGCGCTCTGCCCCGCGCACCGCAGACGTGTTGCGTCACTGCCGCTTGCCACCTCTGTCCGCGCAGCGCACTGCGCCACGCCGTGCAATCACGTCGTCGTCACGTCGCCGCTGCACCGGCAGCACCGACCGAGCCACGCCCCGTATCGCTCGCCATTAAACGCGAATCCGTGCTAACGGCGCCACGACCAAGGGCGTATACCGCTCGCCCAACAGCCGCGCGTCGCAGACTGGCAGTGCCGCTGCACCCGCTATGCCGCTCGGCCCGCCGTCGCGTCTAGGCCCCCACAGGATGCGCCGGTCGGCATGACTGCGCCCAAGGGTTCGCGTACACCCCCTTGACCTCCCGCACCCACAAACACGCACACTCATTCTCTCGCTCGCTCGCTCTACCTTCTCACTCACCGCGCCGAGCACCGAGAGCGCCCAAACACCCCCTTCCTCACTTCTCCACCATTCGAGCTTCTCTGCTCGATCCACTTCGCACACTAACTCGCCTTCGCCTCGCACACGCCCTGCTCGCCTCATTTAGCCAGCTGAGCTCCACTGTTGCTGGGACGCCTCCGCCATTCCTCGGCTCGCAGTCGCCACCGCAACGACCAAACTGCGCTCACCTCTCTGTCGACCACCTCCGCTACTTCCATCTCCGTGGAAGCTTCACCGAAGGTAGTACAGGTGCGAACACCCCTCTTCTAACCCGCTTTCACCTTGGAACAACACAGCGCCGTTGGTCATGCGCCATTGCCGCCGCCGCGGAGCTCGCACGTGGCCGGGTCTCCTTGGATCTCCTCTGGCCCAACCAACACTTGCGTGCACCCACCACACCACCGTGGTGCTCACGAAACCGCTAGCCTAGCTTAGCACCACCGGTATCGTCCCCGCCGCTTCCACACCGCCACGTCTTGCCACCACCGCACGCCGCCGGCTCGCTACAGGGTCGCGCTGGTTCAACCAACACCCCAGCCGATGCACGTCATCACCACGAGCCCAGTGCATCCACCCTCGCCGCCGGTGAGCTCACCGCCGACGAGAAAACGCCGGTCAGCGCCGGTGCTCTGCCCTGGCTCGCTGCCAAGTGGACCCTATGCTAACCGCGGGCCCCGCCTATCAGTTCGCTCTCCCGCACGCACTGGGCCGAGCCCGACATTGTTCACCATGGGCCGAATGCAGAAATGTTTTTCCTTTTTCCTATTTTTCAGTAATATATTAATGCTTGTTTATTTAATATCTGGAGTTTGGTAAACTCTAAAATGATGAATTAAATTGTGTTAGATTCTACAAATGAAGATCTTTCTGTTAAAAATATAAAAGTGATTTTTGGAGAATGTCTTCAGTACTAATGTTTAAATACTCCTTTTCTGCATTTATAAAGGTTAATTGTGTTCCTGCATGAAATCATTAGATAAAAATGTGAGTTTTTTACGCTAGCACTGTTATCCTGTGTAGAAGCTAGGAAAAATATGAGTTTCCATGTTTCTGTTTAGAATTTATTCACTGTCTATTAAAATGTGTTTCTGCTATTTTCTTAGATTAATTCCTGTAGTAAATTTGTGCATGTATAAATCATGAAACTTTTTGTTTAGCCTCTATGTACCATGATCTGTCTAGGAAAATTGTAATATGTTGTATGTTTTATGGCAGAAAAGATACTTGTAGTTCAAGTGTCCTTTTCTAGGGTTTTCTTTGGAAAATCATATAGAATATAATCTGGTTGTTCTGATCATGGAATTTTCTTGAAAAATAAGATATAGCATGTTTCACCCTGTTAGCCAGTAGGTCTACTTCAATGTGCTTTTTCTGCATTTAAATTCATCTTTTTGTATCTGCTAGTTGGTAGCTTTACTTTAAGTCAAATTTCTGCAGTAGTATACTTTAAGCATGCTCTATCCTCTGTAATTTTTGTAGATTTGTTTGAGCAGTTTATAATAGGCTTGCTGTGTAAAGTGGAACTAGAATGAATACTAGGTTAACTCTAGAAGCAACCTTTTAGTGTTTTAATTCTTATTTGAAGCATCATTCCTTGCACCCATGGTTAATCATATGCATTTCAAACATTTAGGATCAGTGGAGGAACTTCAGGTGTCACCCCAAGGAGCAGAAGTCCAGGAGGTGCAGGAGCTTCAAGAGGAGTTCCCAGAGCCAGAACCTAACTTGCCTGAGTGCCCCGACCACCAGCCCTCCACCTTCACTCAAGGTAAGCCCCGGAGCATCTTTAAGCCTCCCAGTATTTGCAATTAATCTACTTGAGTACTTATACTGTGATGCATTAGGTGACAGGAATTGATTGAATCCCAGTTGATGCATTACCTTCCTTGATATTTGAATTACCTACGTTGTTACCCTGTTAATAAAAGTAAAAGCAACTACTTAGCCTGCTTAGAATAAATGGTTACATTTATTTATAGTATTATCCCATGGGGGTAATACCGATCACGGTTGGCTTTATTGTGCTATCGTGGGAAAGAACCAATGGTAGTAATGAAATGCGGTCAACTGGAAAGCAAGGGCACCAAGTGGTTTAGACTCTGGGGAAGTCCGTCCGTTGCATCGTATAGGTTTGTATATGATGGTGACCCTCTTACATCTTTGAATGCGCCCTTTCACATAGGGGTCGTTGTGAGTATCGACCCTGAAGTTGAGTAAACACTGTCCGGGCCGACTCTCAGCCTACTTTTGGCACCCTCTAGTTTGGAGATACGACATGCCCCATGGTGGCCAACCGATTTCTCCAATTGGGTGGATTACACTGAGATCGCGGCGGTATTACCTGGACTTTGTTGAGCAGTAACCTAATGTATGGACTCGACGGGGAAAGTGTGGGCGTGTGTTAAAGGTAATCTTGCCAGTTGGTTTTATATCGATTCGAGTCGCCGCCTCCCACCGGATAGTGGGGAATTATGTTGAGCTTCACCACGGTACAACTCCATGTGACATCGTTAATGGTTCTACTAAAATATGGACAAATGAACTGGATATGGTATTATTTTATTACTTGTTTAGATCAAGTGGGTGCTCTAGTTCAGGTGCAAAACCTAGAGATAAATAATAGGATGGAAAATGGCTGCTCTCTAATCTTTAAGTTTCTTATTGTCCGTGTTTCCGCAAAAGAAAAGTTTATCCAGATCCACATATCTAGCCATGCATACCCTTGGAGTCTTTATTTTCAGTTAGATGGGTAAGTCTAGCTGAGTACAATCCCGTACTCAGGGTTTCTCCCGTTTGTTGCAGATGGCCAAGTATACTTGGGCTATTGTAAGCACTGTCTCTATCCTTTTGAAGGAGAAGAGGAGTAGGCTTTGGGCAAGGCCTTCTGGGAGCTCATCTTTTGCTGTTGTCGGACATGATCTCGCTGGCACCCCTATCTCTTAATGGTACTAGTGTGGAGTAAAACTTTAGGTTCGAGTTTCAAAGCAATGTTCATTTGGCCACATGTGTTGTGGCGTGAGTACTACTTTATTTGGAACATAGTATTGTAATAACTTTATTTCGTACTTCAAGTATTTTCGTTTAATTGTTGGTTCGTTCGAATGTGCATATCTGAGTTTGCGCGATCTGGGTTAGATATATGAGTGTTAGAAATCCTTCGAGATTTCTGGACTACCGGGATTATATGGGCTCAAGTGCTTTAAATGGCAGTTAAATCGACTACTTTGGTACTTGATCTCTTATAATTTGGACGGTTCTGCCACAATCTTGATATGAGCGATTAGAGAAGATTGCGACTGTAGTCTCGTTCTAGTCTATATAAGATATGAGCTATTATTCTATTGGGAAGAACCATCGTGATAAGAGACACCTCAGAGGATGCTTAACACGTGGCCTATGAAACCCTACCGGTCCTTCTAACGGGATTGTGGGTTCCAAAGGTATCTACGGAATTGTCACTTTCCGAGCTACTACCACAGATTCGGCTAGATAGGGGATATCTATGAGTATCTTAGCCCAAACACCATGTTTACGCTAGAGATGATTACCCTACTCTCTACACGAAGAGAACAAAGTAAACTCACAAACCAAAGAATAATAAACAGGGAACTTACTAGAAGTAGAAGTCGAATTACCAAAGAAATCCTAGGAGCAAGCCTCGGGTTAGGAGTCTTGATCCCGTCGATACAAACTGGAGAGGAGACACCGACAGGCTGGCTTCTCTCAATCTAGAAGAGTAAACTCTAATCTCACATAGAAACTAAGGATAGTTTCTCTTGAATGCTAAGCCCTAGAGAATAGACACATGAGGGATCTTCTCTGGCGAATCCTCTCTGGAAAATATGTAAATGAATAATGGATTGACTTTATCCAGGGGGCAGGGGTCCTCCTTATATAGCCCCCTCAAATGATCGTCAGCCATCGAATCAAACCGACCTTAATGGAGGGTTTAGATTAAACCTCAAAGGCGATGGAACCCTAATCCACAAAGCAGGCTGTGATTGGCCATAGGCCTTGGGCGGCTGCCCTAGGGGGGAGGGCGCCCGCCCTACCCTAGTGACAGGTGGGCCCCTCCTTCCTCGGGGGTAGTTCTGGAGTCTTCTAGATTACTCTTTTTCGTACGAAGGTGTTATATGTCTATGTAATCCTTACATGTGGGCCTATTTTGCTATTTTGCAGTTGTCTCCCTGCAGAAACAGATAAACACCAAAACTCATGGAATTCTGTCAGTTAAAACCCTATGTCTAGGTGGTGTGTTGCAAATATATCCTTTCTTCTGCTTAGTTGACACTTAGAATTGATACTTAAGAGGTCTCAACAAGCTCCCCCATACTAAGGCTTTTACTCGTCCTTAAGAAAAGGATGGTTAAAACATAAGCTTAAGGTTGAGACATCAATAATAGAAAGATTCCTTTTATACCTGTACTACGGGAGTTTAGTAGAGTCATCATATCACTATGAGCAATTGAGGAATAAAGTAGCTAGAAATAGAGACCCTTCATCTATCAATCTTGTCACTTGGAGTTTTTGCATGTTTAGCTTACTTTTTTCCTCGTGCTCTTAGATCACTCATAAATGAATCTCAAAAAATAGAGGTAAATGTGGCATACTTACCTTGCATTTATTGCCTGCTCAAACTGGGATCCGAGGAGAATAATGCCATACTCTTAGATCAAGACTTGTTGGTCAAGTTTTATTATTGTGTCAACTCTTACTGGTGTATTGCTATTAGAGGAGACATGGGCTATCATTATATGTGTTTTTTTACTAGGTGGGTGCTGATGTACCCCTAATTCTACTGCGAGGTTGTCAGACTTTTTTTCCATTTTTATTTCCTCGAATTTAAAATATTTTTTGCATAGCCCATTCCTCTAATGGAATACTAGCTCGGAAGAGTGAATCTTTTGTGTTTGTAAAGTATGAATGAAGCCTTGACCTTGGGAGTATGATAAAATTCTAACAAGGATCCACACGATTCAAACAAACTCAATACAAAGTAAGTATCCTTTTGGCTTTTGATTGGTAAGTGTAAAGCATATAAGGGATGGTAGTTATTTATTTAAAGATATTCTCCAAGTGACAGAGATTATCAAGAATTAAGTTCTCTTATTCTACCATCTTATATTCTAGAATGACTTTTAGTAACATGGAGTCTCTAAATAAATTCTGAACAATAGCAGGACTCCAGGAAACTTCATATAGTGTGTCTATTTCATAAAGATGTTTTAAGTAAACATTTTAGCATTTTATCATGTTTAAAGCATTTATTTATGGAAACACTGCACGAATTGAAATTTTGGAGATATGTATGAAAATATGTAATGTACGGGGTGCAAACCTGAGCGTGGTCGAAGGACGGAGTAGGAGGTGCTCTGCCCAGGGCGGGCGCCCTGGGTAGTAGGGCGGCCGCCCAGCTGGGGTGGCCCCTCGGCCTCTGCTTCGCCGAGTGTGGTTGTTGCTCTGTTTGTTTCCGAAATTTTTGATCGTTGCGATTGAATCTGTTCATCTCGTCATCGGGGGTCTCCCCCATACTTGTTTCCTATTTTATTTTGAATAACAAAGTGGAGACAAGCAAGGTACAATAGTAGAAATGCTCTTTGTTTATTATTTATTCGAGGCATGCATTACAAAGGGAAAATGGAAACAAGCTAACTTCTAGCTAATGGATCTAATCATGCCTCAAGGACTGTTTAACTCGCTAAGGCGTCTAGCGACGTTCTAAAAACTTTATTTTCTTCTTAAGCTCATCTACATCGCGCCTAAGGCCACCTACTATGGTGTTCAGGTTCGTGACCTACCTAGTTTAGAAGTCTCAAGAGCTTTGTAGATTGATGATCGAGTCATCTCTAGCATGGAAGTCTTTTTCTAAATCCGCTACGGTCTTGCGGCGTTTGGGAGATGACTCAAAGGTGTTGAGGGAGTGCTTCGGGGCATCCTTTGGTGGCACAAATTTGACTTTGGGTGCCCGGATTCCCTCGATGTAGGGACGTTCCTCTTCAGCTGTGTACTTGACGCTGTTGAGCTCTCCATTTCGATGGGTCTTCACTCCTACAACCCTCTCCTTGGGTCTTGGTGGAAGAATCACGGTGCCGGTAGGTACCTTGATGATGGCTTCTTCTTTAGTCCCCTTGAGCAGGAGCGGTTGCGGCGGTGCTGGGAGGACAGGCTGGGCGTAGTAGGATCTGCTATATCGCTATTGCTTTGGTGGAATGGTTGCTAGCGGGAGCTCATCATGGACGATGACTAAAGCTTTGGCATCTGGATCTTCCTTCGGGAGCTTGTCGAGGTTGGATCTGTAGGGGACCATCCTCCTATCGGTGTTGTGGTTGCTGGCCATGGGAGCAAAGAGATCTAGCAAGCTTCTAAGCGAGAGCTAAGGGAATGATGATGATGGTTGACGTCAGGGGTTCTTTATATAGGGGTGGAAAACGGCCTCTAGAAGCATCTACAGAGCAAAATTTGCGGGGAAATGGTTGGATAAGTGTTCTGCAAGGTTTATCGGATAAGGGAGACTAGAAGGTTCAGGTGTGCAAAAGGCGGCGGCAAGAGGCGGCAGGGTGGGGCGGCCGCCCGCCCTAGCTTGGGCTTTGATGCCGGGCCTCGTTTTCTCACTCATTTCTTGATGCTTCTATATCCCAAAAAACATATGCAGGGCCCACGATACACAAATTAAAGTGATTGGGCCTTAAAATTCATTGAAAAGGTAGAAATTGATTACGTCTATTTCTTCTAATTCTTCATTAGGTTCTAAAAATATTTTGAGACGTTGACCATTTACCTTGAATAACGTACCTTCGTTATTTTGAAGGGTGATTGCTCCGTGGGATGATGAATTGATTACCTTATATGGTCCTTCCCACTTGCTTCATAGTTTTCCATGTCTGAAGAGCTTCACCTTGGAATTAAAAAGTAATACCTTATCTCTGGGTGTGAACTCTTTCTTCTTGATCTTCTTGTCATGCCACCGTTTGACTCTTTCTTTGTTGATCTTTGAATTGTGATATGCTTTTTCTCTCCACTCCTCTAACTCTGATAATTGCATTTGTCATTTCTCTCCAGCAGCCTCAAAGTCTATATGCCATCTTTTTATTGCTCAGTGTGCTTTAAAATCTAGTTCAATAGGTAGGTGACAAGTCTTCCCATATACGAGTTGATATGGAGACATTCCAATTGGGGTTTTGTATGCAGTCCGTTATGCCTAGAGTGCATCGGGTAACTTTTTCTTCCATGTTGTTCCCATCTTATTTACTATCTTTTGAAGAATATTCTTGATTTGTTTGTTTGAGGTTTCTACTTGGCCACTTGTCTGAGGATGATAAGGTGTAGCGACGTTGTGGCGGATTCCATGCCTCTCTAGATACTGTTCAAATCGTTTGTCGATGAAATGTGATCCTCCATCACTTATCACTATTCTGGGGACTCCAAATCTTGGAAATATGGTTTCTTCAAACATCCTCTTTGAATTTACGTTGCCGGCATGTTTGCAAGGTAATGCTTCCACCCACTTGGAGACGTAGTCAACTGCCACCAAGATATACTCACATTTCTTTGATGGGGGGAATGGTCCCATATAGTCGATTCCCCAAACATCAAAGAGCTCTATCTGCAAATTGCTGGTGAGTGGCATGGCATCCCTTTTTTATGTTGCCATGTCTTTGGCATGGCCCACATCTTCTGATAAATTCTCTAGTGTCTTCATACATTGCCGGCCAATAGAATCCACACTGCCAAATTTTTGCATGTGTGCGGAATGCTCCATAATGACCTCCATATGTTGATGAGTGGCATCTTTCAATGATCTTCATTCCTTCCTCGATAGTCACAAATCTCCTGAGTAAGCCATCAGAGCATACTAGGAAGAGGTATGGCTCATCCCATATGTGTGAACGACTCTTCTGAATAAGCTTTCTTTGATTTCCTCCTAGTGGTACATATCCCAAAACCATATAATTAACAATATCTGCATACCAGGGGTCGGATCTGTTGATCCCGTAGAGCATGTCGTCCCGGAGTGAATCATCAATGGGTAGTTCCTACGGATTCTCAAAACACATTCTAGACATGTGATCTGCATCAGGGTTATCTACTCCCCTTTTATCTTTAATATCTAAGTCAAACTCTTGGAGCAGCAGGATCCATCTTATTAAGCGAGGTTTAACATCTTTTTTAGTGAGCAGATATTTTAAAGCAGCATGATCACAATAAACAATTACTTTGGCTCCTACTAAATAAGATCTAAATTTGTCTATGGCGAAAACAACAACCAGGAGCTCTTTTTTAGTGGTTGCATAATTAAGTTGAGGTCCTATCAAAGTTTTACTAGCATAAGCTATTGCATGATGGTTTTTATCCTTAGTTTGTCCCAAAACTACCCCCACAACATAGTCACTAGCATCACACATAATTTCAAAAGGTAGAGACCAATCAGGGGGTTGAATGATTGGTGCAGAGATGAGTGCTGATTTTAACAATTCAAAAGCTTTTAAACAAGCATCATCAAATATGAAAGGAGCATCCTTGGCTAGCAAAAGAGTTAGTGGTCTAGCAATAAATGAAAAATCTTTTATGAATCTTCTATAAAAACCAGCATGACCAAGGAAGCTTCTTATACCTTTCACATTTACAGGTGGAGGTAACTGTTCAATTACTTCAATTTTAGCTTTGTCTACCTCAATGCCTCTTTCAGATATGAGATGTCCTAGCACTATTCCTTCTTTGACCATAAAATGACCTTTTTCCCAATTAAGGACTAAGTGTTTTTTCTTCACATCTTTGCAAAACCCTGTCTAAATTTTGAAGACAACTATCGAAAGTCTTTCCATAAACAGAGATATCATCCATGAAAACTTCCATAATATCTTCAATCATGTCAGAAAATATAGACATCATGCATCTTTGAAAAGAGGCTGGAGAATTACATAGCCCAAAAGACATTCTACAATAAGCATAAGTTCCATAGGGGCATGTAAAGGTGGTTTTGCTTTGGTCATCGGGATGGATCGGTATTTGGTGATACCCTGAATATCCATCTAAGAAACAGAAGAAAGAGTGGTTGGCTAACCGCTCGAACATCTCATCTATAAAAGGTAAAGGAAAGTGATCCTTTTTTGTAGCTTTGTTCAGCTTTCTGTAATCTATACACATCCGCCATCCTGTGATAGTGCGTTGCGGAATCAGCTCATTCTTTTCATTTGTGACAACAGTCATGCCTCCCCTTCTTAGGCACAACTTGCACAGGACTTACCCACTCACTATGCGGAACGGGATATATAATCCCTGCATGCAGCAACTTTAAAACTTCTTTTATAACTACCTGTCTCATCGTGTTATTGAGTCTTCGTTGGGGTTCTCGAGAAGGTGAAACAGAAGGATCTGTAGGAATGTGATGAGTGCATATTAAAGGACTGATTCTAGTGTGATCTTGGAGTGAGTAACCAAAGGCTAAACGATGTGTTTCTAGAACAGCCATCAAGCACAGAGTTTGCTCCTGAGTGAGATTATCACTCATGATTATAGGAGACTCTGGATCATTATTGAGGAAAGCATACATGAGACCGGGTGGTAGAGGTTTAAGCTCTACATGAGGTCTCGGTGTTTCTACAAAATCATCTAAGGGTTCAGGTTCAGAAGGATCAGCTTCTTCTTCTATGAAGAAAGGAGCATCTTCTTCCAAATCTGGTTCATTAAAAAGCTCTAGAGAAGCAGTTTTTACTTCCTCCATAGAATCAGGTAAAAGATATGATTCAACTTTTCTATTTAAAGAATGAGAGATTGTCATTGGGATTTGAAAACTCTTCCCAAAGGAAATGTTTAGTTTCCCGTTTTGTCCTTCATAAAGAAGTCTTCTAAAAGGTTGTCCTATCAATAGGTTGTGGTCCCATGTATCAAAGATATAAAAGTTCAAATGAACCATGGCACCATCTACCATAATGGGTAAGACATGTAAAATTCCAAGACTGGGGACTATATGTCCATCAAGATTCTTCATGAGCTTTGCTGTTGGGGTTAAAGTCACATTGCCCAATAATTCATGCGCAAGTGATTTAGACATGATATTGATCCCCACAACAGGATTATTGAGAGCATCAAAATGATCTAAATTGAAAGTACAACGTATTGGAATAGAAGGCGAATCCAGATGGATCACATTAGAGGAAAGCTCTGATTCTTCTACCCATTCACTACTTATGATTGATACAAGCTCTCTCAAAATGCTTCTATCTGGCATTTGGTGTATATGGTTGCTAGAGTGATGATCTCAGGGTTTTGAAAAAGAAAAGTAGGTTGAAATGTTTCCGAAATCAGTGAAAAGATCAGGATCTATATCCAACATGAAATCAGGTGGCCTAATTTCTTCCGTTTTAGGCTCAGAACATGGGATAGCTGAAATAGATGGTGGATCTAGCAAGGTATAGTTTTCAGCTTTGTGAGTTTCTTCATGGAGGGTATTATCCAATTCCGCATCTAGGATTCTATCTAAGGTTGATTTTGCTTCTAAGGATGGCATGTGAAAGAAAGAACCTCCAGATGTGGTGTTTAGCAACTCTATATCCTTTTTACGAAGACCTTTGTAAAAATGTTGAAGAAGAACAGGGCCTTCGATGTTAAGGTGTGGACCTGATTCTAAAAGCTTAAGAAAACATTTCTAGGAGTAAGCCAAAGATTCGTTCTCTTTTTTGTTCGAAGGTTAGAACCTTGACTCTAAGGTCGACGATTTGGGTGATAGGATAGAAATCTAGACAGAAGTTGGAGCGCAAAACTCCCCAATCTCCTTGTTGTGGACTTACCTTCTGATTATACCATTGTTTAGCTCTTCCTTTTAAAGAAAAAGGAAAAAGCTTCCAACGTAAAGTCTTATCGGATATGCCCTCTATGCGAAGACAACCACATGTTTGCTCAAAATCTCGAATATGAAGGTAAGGATTTTCGTCTTCCTTTCCTAAAAAGGATAGGCTTTGAATCATTGCAATCAACCGCGGACTCAACCTGAACTGGGGAGTTTGGATAGGTTGTGACGGCTCCCATGGCAATAGGTCGGTCTCCGTGGGTGTAGAAAATTGATAGATAGGTGTGGAATTTAGATTTTCCATAAGGATAGAAAAGGTAAGAAATAAAGAAATTGAAAAAGATAAGAAAAGATAAAAGTATAGGTACAAGAAAATAGCAAGATTCAAGGTTATCTCAGCAAACCGTCTTTCTCCCCGGCAACGGCGCCAGAAATGCTTGTTGATATTTGTTAACGCAGACAGAGAAATCACTAGGAAGTAATCCGCAAGCGCACGGATACCGGTGAGCACTTCACCCGGGAGATAGTCCAGAGTATCGTTATTTGTTTTTCCACCAGGAGAAAGGTTGCATCTGACTAACCAAATCTACGCTATTAACCTTTAGGCTACAGACAAGGTGATCTTGATATGAGCGATTAGAGAAGATTGCGACTGTAGTCTCGTTCTAGTCTATATAAGATATGAGCTATTATTCTATTGGGGAGAACAGTCATGATAAGAGACACCTCAGAGGATGCTTAACACGCGGCCTATGAAACCCTACCGGTCCTTCTAACGGGATTGTGGGTTCCAAAGGTATCTACGGAATTGTCACTTTCCGAGCTACTACCACAGATTCGGCTAGATAGGGGATATCTATGAGTATCTTAGCCCAAACACCATGTTTACGCTAGAGATGATTACCCTACTCTCTACACGAAGATAATAAAGTAAATTCACAAACCAAAGAATAATAAACAGGGAACTTACTAGAATTAGAAGTCGAATTACCAAAGAAATCCTAGGAGCAAGCCTCGGGTTAGGAGACTTGATCCTGTCGATACAAACTAGAGAAGAGACACCAACAGGCCGGGCTTCCTCCAATCCACACCTCCACTCTAACTCTCTCAATCTAATCTCACATGTATGCTAAGCCCTAGAGAATAGATCCATAAGGGATCCTCTCTGGCGAATCCTCTCTGGAAAATATGTAAATGAATAATGGATTGCCTTTAGCCAAGGGGCAGGGGTCCTCCTTATATAGCCTCCTCAAATGATCATCAATCGTCGGATCAAACCGACCTTAATGGACGGTTTGGATTAAACCTCAAAGGCGGTGGAACCCTAATCCACGAAGCAGGCTATGATTAGCCACAGGCCTTGGGCGACCGCCCTAGGGGGGAGGGCGCCCGCCCTACCCTAGTGACAGGTGGGCCCCTCCTTCCTCGAGGGTGGTTCTGGAGTCTTCTAGATTACTCTTTTTCGTACAGAGGTGTTATGTGTCTATGTAATCCTTACATGTGGGCCTATTTTGCTATTTTGCAGTTGTCTCCCTTCAAAAACAGATAAACACCAAAACTCATGGAATTCTGTCAGTTAAAACCCTATGTGTAGGTGGTGTGTTGCAAATATATCCTTTCTTCTGCTTAGTTGACACTTAGAATTGATAATTAAGAGGTGTCAACATTCATTGAACTCATAACATGTCATGGATACAAGGAAATACAATCATCTCTATGATTACCTCTAGAGCATACTCCCAACATGATCTTGATCTTGGGAGCATGATAAATCTCTCAAAAAGGGTCATAAAACTTGACCAAACTTATGTAGAAAGCTTATATCATGAAAGAACATAAATGGCTTTGGTAGGAATTTTCTCACTATAGAGGAGTAGTGACATTATGGTTTTATGACGTTTTCAAAAATTAATCTCCAAATACTTTAAATAGATAGGGTATGAATCATGAGCCAAGAACGTATATCACATTGATCAACAACTTAGTCAATATGGTTCCCTATTAAGATATTTTTCCCACTAGCATAAGCAAAAGCAAGAATTCATCTTTATGACGCTTTTACCCTTAGAATGTCATAGATCATGTCACTTTTCAAGTTTTAGTTTCGAATGCGATCTTCTTGTTTTTATTTAATATTAAAAGGGAAATAAACTAGGAAATTGATTTCAAGATGAAATAAAATTTTATTTTATTTTATTATTATTTTTATTTAAAAAAGGGGAAATGAGTAAAACAAATAAAACATAAAGGAAAAGGGTAGAGACGTGTCAAACCGGACAGAATGGATGTTGAAGTTGAGTGGACGCTGGCTAGTGGGCCCAGGCCTTCTAGGTGCGATCGGCCGACCGCCCTTCGGGGCCATTTGGCCACTTCGGTCTCTGCATTAGACTCCCTTACCTCTGAACATTGATATGCTCTGTCCGTTCTGCGATTTGACCCTGAACATGCATCGGCCGATGCACAAAAGTGGCCGATGAGGTCCAAATTTTTTTCGTGGGACATGTCATGACCATGTACATCATGATTCCATTGTCGATCTGGTGAAATAGTATGTTGGGGTGTTGACCGATACCCCCCCATTCTTGTTTCACTGCATACTGCAACACAGCAACACAGGACAAAGAGAGATCAAATGCAAGGGTTCTGCTGGGGTAAGATACTAGTAGAACCAAGAGTTTCTTTTATCATTGATAGCTTAGGCATATGTTCTTTGATTCATGAGTGATAGACTATCAAGCCTAAATATCTTGTTGCTATGAAGGGCTAAGGTGATCCATGGGAGAAGATGGAGAGAGAAAATCCTATGGCCTTAGCATAAGGGATGACAAGCATCTCTTCATGTTCTCTTCTATCAGGGCCATGAGGTAGGTTGTACCGATGGCTCTAGAGGATTACTAAGGAGAAGGAGAGGCAAGGAGATCCTCTCTCTCAAAGGCTTTGGATAAGAGCTTGAGCTTTACATTAGTGATAATGCGAAGATCATTAAAGCTATCTTCAAGACCGAGATGCTCCATTCTCTCCTCAGAAACCCTTTCTTCTAAGTTGGTAATGCTTTCTTTGGCAACAACACGTAGAAACTTTTCCATTTCGCTCTTCTTCTTGGTGGAACCATGGTGAGGTCAGGTATGAAGGGAAGCAAGAGGAGACGGAATTTCTACTGGTGGTGAAGAAGAACAAGGTAAGATGAGGAAGGAGAGGGAGAGGTTAAGAGAGAATGCAATATCTTTTGCCTCTATTTTAACTTGGATCGTGTCGGAAATAGGATAGGACTGTTGGTCCAACGCTTAGGAGCAGCAGGCATGGCTGAAGGGCCAAATCCACGGTCGGCTGACCGCTTTTAGAGAGGTTTGGCTCGACCGAGCCTAGATTGGAGGTCCCACAGGTCAGGTTAGGCAGGCCGTGCAATGTCGGGCTGAGAAGCCTCAACATGCGGCCGCCCGGCCGCCTTTCGGGGCCAAATGGGCCAAGATTTCATGTGGGAGGTGACAAGGCTAGGTACATGCTAATTCTAGGGTCAAACACGAAAAATGAACAAAAATTAAAACATGTAGATTTTAGTTCTAAATTGGATTAATGACAAAATCTACCATGTCAATTTCATGCTTAGGTGATTCATGTTCATGAAAACTTTTAAGACACTAACCATTTACCTTTAAAAGTATTGTAGCCATAATCTCGAAGCGTGATGATTCCTTGCGTCACGATATTGATGATGATGAATGGTCTTTCTTCTATGAATCATTGCATTGTACTCATACCCTTTTTCTCCATTCATTGCTTCTCTCCTGCGAAGGATTAGTGGACAACACATACCTGAAGGGATTCACGAATAATTTGAAGCAAGGGCATTGTATTCATGGAAATATAGGACATCTTTTATGCTATAGAAAAGTTGGCTTTAACAATTTTAGCACAGAAAGAGATGTTCTATCATTGCTCACCAATTCTTTAAAGGTTAGGCAAGGTTGAGGCAAAGATGTGCAAGATTGTTTAATTACTAACTTAAACTTTGATTTGTCTCTTATGAATGATCTCATGACTTAGCCACCAAAACTTTGAAAGTTATCTTTCATGGGTTAGTCAAAAATAACAACCAAATTCCATACAAGTTTACTTTTGGTTCATTAATCAAACTTGACACCATGTCTAATTTGATTAAGGAAGGCTATTTAACCTAAGCAGCATGCTTAATTTAAAGATCTTATAGGAGTATGTACACTACTCCCAAACCAAAGGATACTCATAACAGAACTAGGAAGCATGAAGGCATAGAGAGATTCATTTAAGAATACAAGAGCATGGATGGTGAACCACATGAGCATTTGTAGATTTTTTTATATATATTTTTTTTATGTGACTTAGTAAGATGAGCAAGGTATAAAGAGAAAGCAAGGTCGAGACAACCAAACAAAATCAAGAATGAAGTATGATATAAATTTCTTAGAGAAATCCACTCCCCCATACTTGGATTTTGCAACATTTTACAATGTGAAAATCCAAGTCTAGGATGTGAAATTTTCTTTTAAATGTGCTTCATTATTGAAGGATGTTTGATTGGACATACCTTGTGTTTTGCTCCATCGTTCTTTTTGTTCAAACCTGAAATGGTTAGTGACAAAAATACCCGAAGGAACAATTTCACAAATATTCCCTTAATCTCATTTTACAAAATCATTTTATTTATTTCAGAATTTTGGGAAACTAGAAATTTTTTTTTGTTTTACATATTTTTTAAGCAAACTTTAATAGAAAAGAAGACAACTCGGGTTATCTCCCGAAAGTGCTTAATTTTAAGACACAAGCTTGTCTTTGGGAAACCTTCAAGTTGCAACTTATGTTGTTGAAGCGGTTTCCCCTTCAACTACAACATTCGCGGCTCTATCCTCAAGACCAAAACCACTACGAGATTTGCAAAATTTATGGTAGACAAAAACATCTACAACCAACCTTGCAAAGATTTTAGAAGTAAGAAGCATGAAGGGGTTGTAGATCATGTGTGTGGTGATGGTAGAGGGAAGGATTGATTTGGGAGATTTCTCATTTGAGCATGGATTTGATTGGAAGATCGGGGAATAACTTCCATGCTCATTGACATCATTCTCCCTTTCAAGGAGTGGGTGAGCACTTTCTTTCTCATGACATTTCAAGTCATCATCCAAGCTTGAATGGGTCATGGCTGTTGCCGAGATTGACATTAGCTCACCCCTTGGATCAAGAACTGGGTTGGAACCTAACCCTTTGATGAGAGGTTGGGAAGACCTAATGGGTAGATAATCTTTACCTATTCTATGACCAAGCTTCTCATTTCCTATTGTGTTCTCCAAGATTCTCATGATTGGCCTTCCGATAAAGGTGAGATGAAAGGAAAGTCCAGGAAGGTCAAAGATATGGAAATCTAGGAAGATCTTGAGATCATCAACGACTACAAGAACATCATGAAGGACTCCTAAACAATCAAGGATTTGACCATTGGGGAGTCTAAGGTGTTTTTATGATTGGGATAAACGATCCTTTGGTGATGTTGGAACATGGAAATGAGGAATGATGTTGATCCCGAGGCTGGGATCGTAGCAAATATCGCCATCAATGCCCAACACTTGATAGGATATCCTCCTTACATGTGTGGCCATTTTAGCAACTTCTTTGGAAGATTCGGCCTCATCCAACCATTCTTGAATTACAACGGTAGACAGAGGCTCTAACCGTTGATTATGCTCCTCTTGGTCATATTTATGGCCATCATGGCTTCCATGCCTCGGGTGTCTTAATGAATTCCCAAAGTCATTAAGTGGGTCATCATAAAACTTAAATGAAGAAACACATGGGGGATCATCAGGATCAAGGATGGGTTCATAAGATACGTCACATGTTGGCATAAAGAAGAGAGAGTAGATTTGGTTTCTAAACACTTTAGTTCTTCTTCTATAAGCTCACTCGACATTTCTTCATCAAATATCCCAAGCTTTTCCTGATGTGCCATGTGGGAAGTCGAGGCACAAGGTGATGTTGAATTGGGAGGTTTTTGATGAGATCCCTTCATGAGAGGTCTAGAAAGATGTTTCTTAGAAGGTCTCTTTAGGAAAGGAGCATTTTGGGCATTCCCAAAACTAGCAAGATCATACGAAAGGTTAGCCTCGAACTCGAAGGAATGGTTTAGATGTTGAATTTTTTCTTCCTTCGAGATTTGTGGTATTTGTGGTTCAGGATCGATGGCAGAATCTTTGGATGGGAGTGGTGGTGATTCGGCTATCGAGATTTCCTTTCTAGGGATTGGTTTTTCTCCTTCTATGAGTTCTTCATTATAAACGTTAGTTTAGGGGGTGTTTTCAAGAATCTTCATGAGAAGACTCTTCCCTTTACTAACGGGTAAATACAGGAATGCTCCCCTAGAAGTCATGTCAAGAAGTTGTGCGGAATCTTTGCTAAGACCGCCATAAAAGTGTTGTAACAATGTTGGCTCGGTTGTAGCAAGATCAGGGCCAGAAGATACTAGATCTAAAAGATGGGCCCATGCCGCATCTAGAGGTTCTTTCTCCTTTTGTGAGAAGTTGATGACCTCTTTTCGAAGACGAACAACACGAGAGGTGGGGAAGAAAGCTAGGCAGAATTTGGATTGTATCTTTTCCCATTCTCCGTTTGCATCATCTACGTGGAAAAGGTACCATTGTTTGGCTATTCCCATCAAAGAAAACGGAAATAGCTTCCACTTAAGGGTACCTTGCCTCATCCCATGGATGTGGACACATGAACACAATTGTTGAAAGTCACGTAGATGAGTGTAGGGATTTTTGTCTTCGTCCCCAGAAAAAGGGTTGTTCTGAACCATCGCTATGAGACTTGGGCGAAGCTCATAAGGAACAGCCAATACGGCCTGAGATGAACTAGGTGGCTCCAACCTAGCTCCCGTTGGAGCACCATACTCAAAGAGAGGTGTTTGATCCATAGGTGTATATGAGGAAAGAAAGGTTTAAATAAAACAAGGATAATAGGACCAAAGGGTTCTAGTTAAAATAGCTACCGTTCGCCAGCAACGGCGCCAGAAATGCGTGTTGGTATTTCTTATGACTATTGGATAAATCCGCAAGCGCACAGATTATACTGTTGTAGCACTTCACCTAGGAGTAATCCAAGGTATCGTATTTCCATAGGGAACAAGAAGCGAGTTAACTAGGATTATGGATATGTCCTATGATGAATCAAGGGAGACTATGATAACTAGGTTGAGAGGTTCGATATAGCAAAGATATCTAACAAGGTATAGCTGGTTATACTGGCTTTATCAGCCCTTCTCTTGCAAGGGGCGATGGGATAGATCAGAAAGAGGACAAAACTCTAACTGGACCGCGCCATCAAGTTGTATTGAGGCCCTACCTTTTAAGAACTTATCTGACACACGTGGTGGAATACAAAGACTAGATAGAGTTGTCACCTTCTACTAGCATCCACAAACAATCCACGCGATAAGCGGTTTACAAAGGCAAGATCTAGTCTAGACACCACGTCTACACTATTCGTACTACCTTAACCCAACGTTAAAGGCTAAAGCACTCTACTTAAAGTAAAGCGATGAACAAGCGCGAAAAGATGTATAACAGCTAAACCAGATTTAGAATACTAAATGCTATAAAGAACTTGGAAGAAGTCACTTACAAGTGCTGAACTTACAAGAGACTCGCATCCGTCGAGGAAGAACTCTGGAGAAGACTCTCGACAAGCCCGAGGCTTTCTCCAGAAGACTTTCTTCACTCCCCTCCAACTATCTTAGCACTACTAGAGAGCTCCGCTAAGAGACTAAGGAGTAGTGTTTCTCCAATGAGGCATGAATGATAAGAGAGCTCTAGGGGTCTATTTATAGCTAGAGGTAGAGTCTAGTGCCACATCAGCGATCCGCGTCACCTCCATCAGCCACTGTAGGATCAAACTATCATTAGAACCGACTTAGATCAACGGTGGAGATCAAGTGGATGCACGGCGGCATGCAGGAAGGCGGTGGGGGTCTTGGAGCATCTTTTGGGCACCTAGGTGTGGTCGGCCGACCACCCCATGATAGATGGGCCCTGCCACTTCCTCTAGGAGGTGTCCCCACATCACAGAGGGCATGTGGGTGGCCTTGTGGCCCCATAGGGTGGTCAGCCGACCCCCCTATGGGGTCCCTGGCCCACCTCTACCTCTTGTATGCTGGTCCCACTTGTCATCTTCAGTGGGTGTTTATTCTGGGATGTTTATCTTGTTGATATCCTTGATGTGGGCCCATGGATCCTTGTGATGCAAATCTGAACCGTTGGGAGGAAACACACTTGGATCCAAGGGGTAGAAAGTGCTCTGGAGGGTGTTACATGGATCATGGGGGCTTGGGAGGCCTAGTGGCCCCACAGGGTGGTCGGCCGACCCCCTAAGTGGGCCCACTAGCTCCCAAAAGTCCCCATTTGTCATTACCTACACTCAAATAGTCTTGGGACATGTGGAACTAGTCATTGGGTAAATTATGTTCATGTTATTCTTGTTTTCCTTTGAATATGAGGATGTTGACGGTATTTTGATGGTGACAAAATAGCTCGTAATTACCGTCAATAGTGTAGCTCCGGAGAAGATTCTCGATAGATCTGGGGCTTTCTCCTGAAGACATCCCTCACTCTCTTCCAACTAGCATAGCACTACAGCAGAGCTTCGCTAAGCTACTGAGTAGTTTTCCTCCAATATGTCATGAGTTGTGAGCGAAGGCCTAGGGGGTATTTATAGCAAGAGGTGGAGTAGGGGCTACTCTAGTGCCACGTCAACAATCCGTGCCTTCTCCATCTTCCTCCGTAGGATGAAACTGACCTTTCCACTGCCTTAGATTGAAGGTGGAGATCAAGTCGATGCTTGGAGGCATGCAGAGAGGCAGTGGGGACTTCGAAGATGCTCATAGGCACAAGGAGGGGGTCGGCCGACCTGCCCATAATAGGTGGGGACATCCCCCTTCTTCTAGAAGGCGTTCCCACTAGTCAGGGGGCTTAGTGGTGGCCTCTGGGCCCATGTGCCAGGTCGGCCGACCTACTCTTGAGCGCTTTTGACCTCCCCTTTGGTGTAGGACCTCATTGACAGGTGTGGACTCTATTGGTGCATAGGGCGTTGGCTGTTGGGCCCATAAGCATGTCGGCTGACGTGCTTTTCTGGCCAAATCAACTCATCTTTTGCAGGTAGCTTCTAGAAGTAATGTCCATCATGATGTTATACCCAACTTTCTTATTTGACATGCTTGGAAATGTGTCAAGTTGGGTCCCAAAGCATGAAATTTTGTGCCTGCATGCAAATAGAGGACATGTACACGTGGAACCAAATTATTTGAACCAAAATTATTTCTTCTTTACTTATTTGGTTCCCAAAATAGTCCTTTTTGATGATTTTGAGTATGTAAAAGTAGGGTATATCTAGCGTCAATAATAAGGTAGGGTATGAAGATGACCCGTGGATCCATGCTAACCGTGTTGCACAAGTCTTTTATGTTGAACAAATCTTTTCTAAGACGGAGAAATAAAGTAAAGACAAGCCAAAACTGTAGTTTTTCCAGGAAAGCAACAAGCCATAGGGTTGATGGTGTATCTGATCTTGAAGATTTTAACGAGTTTAGTGAAATGTCCCTCTTCACAGACCATCCAGTGAAGCTAAGGAATGTTGAGCGAAGCATCCCACAGAATTCATTGCCTTGGGTACGCAACGACGGACAAGGACGAAGAGTAGCCGGCAAGATTCTATTTCACATTTGTAATTTAATCCATTTATGTTCAATTTGTACCTTATGGTACCCTTCTTTGTATCTGCATGTCAGACTCCTTCATGCTTATAATTAGGAATAATATATAAACACCTAATTAGTAGAGTAAATCCAAGTCCAAACCTAAAAAGTATAATAAACAATATATAAACACCTACTTAGTAGAGTAAATAAAATATAAAGCCTAAAAAAATATAATAAACAACTAATTAGTATAATAAAGAATATATAAACACCTAATTAGTAGAGTACATAATAGATAAAGCCTAAAAAGTATAATAAACAATATATAAACACCTACTTAGTAGAATAAATAAAATATAAAGCCTAAAAATATAATAAACAACAAATTAGTATAATAAAGAATATATAAACACCTAATTAGTAGAGTACATAATAGATAAAGCCTAAAAAGTATAATAAACAGTATATAAACACCAACTTAGTCGAGTGAATAAAATATAAAACCTAAAAAATATTTCTACAGGCAGTTCTCTTAGCCAACCACCTGTAGAAATAGATTTCTACAGGCGGTTCTCTTACTGAATTGCCTGTACAAATGGATTTCACCAGACGATTGATATAGCCAACCGCTTGTAGAAAGCATTTCTACATGCGGTTCGCTAATAGAACCGCCTGTTAAAATAGCCTCCTTATAAGGTTTTGAATTCGTTCAAAAAACTTTCTAAGTCCTGGTTGTGCGTGCATTTCTTCTCAGATGTTGTCAGCTGCCGAAATTTCGCCCGCACCGCCGCGTCGTCGTCGTCGAGCCCGGCGTCTCCTCCATCGCGTTGTCCTCGCCAAGCTCTAACCTTGGTGAGGTCCTCCTACCTCTCGCTCTCCCGGCTCTCTCCCTCTCCCTCTCCCTCTCTCCATGGCGCGACGGTGACGGCGGGCGGTACACACGGTGGCAGGCTGCGGTGTGGCAGCAGACGAGGGAGGTGGTCGTGGCTATGGCGGGGAGGAGGTCGCAGCTGCGGCGGCGCGGTGGCGGCGGTACGGTGGGCGGGGCCGGGCGCCCGGGAGGAGGGAGAGGGAGGGAGGTGGGCCGGGCCAGTCGGTTGTGGCGGTTTTCTATTTTTTCTTTTCTTTTCTTTTATTTTTTGTAGAATAGAAATGTTTTTATATAATACAAATTCATATATTGTACAATATAAATTTATATATAAAACAGAAATTCATATATTGTACTATATATAAATTTATAGAATTTCATTTATTGTATAATAGAAATTCATTTATTGTATAATGGAAATTCATTTATTGTATAGAAATTCATTTATTGTATAATATAAATTCATTTAATGTACAATACAAATTCATTTATTGTATAATATAAATTCATTTATAGAAATTCATGGAGGGTCCGTTTGGATCTCCTAATTTAGAAAAATTGAAATCTACTTTAATTAATTATGCTATTTGGATTGGAATTTGACATTCCACCCGCTTTCAAAGTTCACAATTAATCCTATTTCAAACTCATATGTTGAAAGATGTAATTTGATTCTATAGATCACCATTCCATATAGTGAACAAAAATATACAATTATAATCCATAAAAAATCATATTGGCCTAATTAATATGTCTCTAAATTATGATTACTAAAATGAATTCAGTTCTAGGGATCAAAACGGGCCTCATAGAAAACCATTTATTGTACAAATATGACTTTATCTTTTCTTTATTATATCAAATATGACTTTATCTTTTTTATTATTTACATAGTGTTTTATTCAATGGAATATGTTTTTCATGAAAATTTATTATATGTCAGATTACGACCATGAGTTCTCCTAACAAGAGTCAAGCATCAGGGTCCCACCACACGGGCGTTCCATCAGGGTCGCACCACATAGGCCAAGTAGAATCAACTCCGTCATATCATAATAATAGCGACCCTGCGCCTAGTGTAGATAGGAACACTCGTCGACTGCTCGAATGTGATCCTACTTATAATCCAGTGGAATATGAGGTAAATTAGACATCAATTATCTCACAAGTGGTTTCATCTGTGATTTCATGTGTGTATCTAATTATATCAATATATAGGAGGTGTTGTCTCAATTCAGAGATATATTTGGTGAAGAAGAAGTGCCACCAGCATACGAGGGACCGGGACCGACCGAGACGACCACCATGACCGAGAATTCGAGAAAAAGAATGAATAGTGATCGGAAACGAGGTGACAGGGGAACGAACAAGTGGCCCGATAACACATATAGTGTGATAGAAGTAAGCTGCAAAGGACAACCACTAGCTCCTGAACAGGTGCTAGCTAAGTTTCGGAATATACTTGGTTTCTTAGTCAGGGATAATCTTGACATCACAATCCGCCTGTGGAAAGATGTGCCACAGGATGACAAGAACTCAATATGGGCTAAGCTATTGACAAGGTTTTTCCCTCGAGGATCAGAAGATCTCGTAAGAGACTATGCAATGAAGTAGTGTGTGATCGTCTTCAGAAGTTCGAGGTCAGATATGAATACAAATTGGGCAAATATGAATATAAATTGGGCAAAGAAAGGGTTGGACCCAACAAAAAAGTATAAAATTTCAGAAGGTCAGTGGAAGGTTTTTCTACAGCAAAGGAGTTCCCAAAATTTATAACTCTGAGTGAAGCTAATTCTGAACTCGGAAAGAAGAACAAGTACCACCACCACCTAGGGTCAGGTGGTTACTAGCCCCAAGTTCCCAAATGGAGGCAACAAGAAGCTATGAAGAAGCCGGTAGGTTTGCTAGTGTTGTTTGAGCAACTTGGCGAGAGATCTGCGAACTGGATCCGTGCATGGAAACCAAGAGAATCTAACATTGGCGGTGTATCTTTTGATGACCCCATTGTCGAAGAAGCAGCAAAGAGGATATTTGCGGCCGCCACTAAGCAGCAAGAAGGAACATTCAAGCCACATAGGGAGAAGGAACATTATCGTCAACTTTTTATATAATTATAAACATAATAAATGGATCAATCACATATAAAATCTAGAAATCTAGGGCTTTATCTAACAAATTCCATGAGTTTTGGTGTTCCATTATTTTCCATAGACTATTCCCGAAAAGAGAGATAAAGAGAATCAAATCAGAGAAGATATCGAACAAATCCTGCGGAGATAAGTTGCCAATAAACTCACAAAGGATCCCGTCGACACTGGAGCGAAGCGGGGCCCCATACCCCACCACGTTGGGCCGGCCGACATGGGGTGGGGCCGAGCGACACCCCCTTGGACCCACTGGCCGCCGTCTTCTGGAAGATTCCTCCACCGCCTTTGAAGATTAATCTGAGCCCTACTTTAAGTCGGTTTGATCCAACGGCTGTCGCACATCCCACCAGACTATAAATAGAGCCATGTACCCCCCAGAGGAAAAGAATTCAACTGATCCAGGTTAAGTCAGAGCCAGTTCAAGAATAGAATAGATCTAGGGTTTCCAGAGATTAGATTAGAACTCTAGTGCTTCAAGTTATTAGCTAGGTAGCTAGCAAGGTTCAAGTGGAGTTGGGCGATACTCTCGGGATTCCAAATTTGTTTGTCTGGAGATCGGTAATTTATCTTGTATCTCATTATGACTTTATACTTCATTATTATATAGCTACTTATTGAGTGCTTAGTTTATTCTATTTGCATATTAGATATAGTTAAGATTGGTGATGATTATCTTTATAAGATCATAAAGCGCCTAATTCAATTATCGAGTGGGTTAGGTGGTATGTATTATGTAGGTGTGGTGCCTAAATATTATATGTACCTACGGATGTCTCCTGATGTGCCATGTTTTCTGGTAGTTTGTGTAGGTGACTCTTATAGCTGCATTGATTCCTCTGTAGTCCACCCTTGGTACATATGCCTGGCAGAGCGCGGTTGCGACGAAGGTGACAGTTCCGTCTTAATGGCCTCCCTAGTTGATGCTCGTTATGATGTTTTCTGAATTAGTTATTCTATATATGATAATATGTAGGTAGGGTGTGCTTAGTTTCTTTGTATTTAGTAATTACTTAGGATTCTTTTACTCTAGCCGAATATCGAGTTGCCTGACTATATTATTAGTGAGTCTCTATTTCTATCTCTAGAAAACCATTTATCTTATACCTTTATTATCATATTTATTTATCTTGACATGACTTACCCTTGCTAAAGCATTATAAAGGTTGGTCTAATCTTAGGTTTGCACATTTATAGTCAACGCTATATGAATTTAAGTTTCTGTTGACACTACGAATGACACACTTTTACATATCCAAAATACCGTCAACAACATCGGGATCAAGGGTAGAGTAACACTTCATGAACATATTTATCACTAATAAGTTCCACATGTACTTGGATAGCCTTTGTTTTCAGGGAATGATATTTTAGGACAATCTAGGATGCTGGAAGCTACTTTTGCACATCTCCTGATGTGTGATCTGAGCCAAAGTCCAGAACCTTTGTACCATGAGACTCTTGGCATGTCCAGGAGCTCCCACAAGAAAGCCTGGCTCCAAAGGAGCCAAATCACGGTCCACCGATTGTGGTTTGGACCCTTCTGGCTAGCCAAGCCAGCACGATCCATGACAAAGCTATTTCAACCCTTGGATGCAACTTGTACTTTCATTCAACGCTCCAGATCAAGTGCACAAGGATCCATGGGCCCACATGAAGAGAACCAGCATGACAAACACCTCAAATGAATCATGCAAGACTACATGACAAGTGGGACCACATTCTAGAAGGCAGTGGTGGTCCCCAGACCCCTAGGGGGTCGGCCGATACCCCAAAGAGGGCTACCACAGCTTCTAAAAGCCATGGGTAGGGCCCACCTGCCATAGGAGGGTCGGCCGATATCCCCTAGCCCCCCTGAGGCTCCCAGTGACTCCCCGACGCATTTAACACATGTTGAAGATCAAGACCCTCCAATCCAAGTCGGTTTAGAGGCGGTGGATCCAAGGGCTCAAGATTGAAGCCACCTGGATCGATGACGTGGTGGTGGAGTAGCCCCTACTCCACCTCCCACTATAAATAGAGGCCCACACCCCCCCATCTTCACTCATGGTGGACAAGCCTACAAGCTCAAGCACTTAAAATAATCTTAGTAGTTAGTCTAGTGTGGGAGTTAGATTCGAGTTGAGCTGTGCTCGGGATTTCTAGAGTCGTCTCCTGGAGAGTCTGGTATAGCTCTTGTATCTTTCCTTCCTTGTAAGACATTACTTTATTTAATATATTACTTTTCCTATACTTTACTTAGTATTTACTTTGAGCATTACTATACTTGTTATAGTATTGTTGTGTGCTTTTGCTTATTACTAACCTTTACATTAATAGTCTATGATCCTTGTGGCCTTTCCATTATGCGATCATTACCTGTTATAGGGTCCTTTGGTTGTAGATCACAATTAAAGTAGTGAGTTGTGTGTAAGCGTGGTGCTTATATACCAACTTACCCTTAGTTACCACTTGCTGCATGGATTGTTTGTGGTGGCTAGCAAGAGAGTGACAGCCTTGTCTAATCTTTGTATCCCACTATGTGTTCATAGGTGTTGATGGTCCTTAGCGTCAACTTTTTAAGTAATTATAAACATGATAATTGGATCAATCAAATATAATATCTAGAAATATAGGGCTTTAATTAACAATTTCCACGAGTTTTGGTGTTTCATTATTTTCCATGGACTATTCCAGAAAAAGAGAATAAAGGAAAGCAAATCAGAGAAGATATCGAATAAATCCTGCGGAGAAACACATGCCAAAATACTCACAGAGGATCCCGCAAACACCGGAGCGAAGCGGGGCCCCAGAGCCAGCCAGGTGGGGACGACCGGCATGGGTGGGGCCGAGCGGCACCTCCATGGGCCCACTGACAGCTATCTTCCGCAAGCTTCCTCCACCACCTATGAGGAGTCATCTGAGACCTACGTAAAGTCGGTTTGATCCAAGGGCTGTCGTGTAAACCACCAGACTATAAATAGGAGGGCATACCACCCTGGAGGTATCGCATATGAAGCTTAGATCATTTGGAGATCCATTCAGTTTAAGTCATAGGAGATCTAGTCATCCAGAGTCATAAACCCTATTTCATCTAGAGCACTTTCTAGTTCATAGCATAGCCTAGTTAGATTCGAGAGTAGAGGAAGTCAAGTTTCAATTTTGGACTCCCGGCGTTGTCAAGAGATTGGAGTCTGGTACAGTTCTTATTCTCTTATTCTCTTAGTTTTTATCTGTAGTTGTATAGGAAACACTATTCTTCATTAATATGTTTCCGTTTACTTTGTTCATTGTCTACATTAATATATCTAGTATAGTTAGTTTGCTATTGAGTTCATGCACATGTTCATATAGCGCTCGTCTATTTGATCATATGGCAAGTGGTAGGCAGTATGTAGGCATGGTGCTTAGATACATTTCTTATCTGCGGATGCCACCAGTTGTGCCGGGTCGTGGGATAGATCATGGACGTGATGGGTCCATTGAGTCCTTTCTAGGCCTCCTCACTTGCAGTGGCTTGGTAGGGAGGAATCGTCAAGTTGAGGATATCTTGTTATATCTGAGGTTTCTGAACTCAACTCATCTTGTTCATGGCCCTATTGTGGTTGAGAATATTGGTAGTATTACTTAACAATGATTACTAGATGTACTTGCACTAACTAGCATAGCTTTGACGGTAGCTAGAATACTTAGGATGTTATTTCTTTATTAATTGTATAAGACGATGCTTGTGTAGTGACTAGAATGCTCTAGAAACTTTATCCTTATTATTATTATGATGATAACTCATCAATTTACCCTTATCATATATATATTTATCATGTGACTTACCCCTGTTTAAGAGTAGAGATCATTGATGGTTAAATCCCTTCATTCATTTCATATGCTTGGTATCAATACTATAGATGTTATTAGTTTTAACTAGACCTTCCCAGTGGTAGAATATAAATCACAACCTGGTAATACTCTAGGTAAAATGCTACAATGGTATATTTAATCTGTCCGATTGCAGAATCATTAGTTCTTTGACATTTTATCTATCATTATTTATTTCTGCCTAGTCATATATAAAATATAGAATATTACATAAGTACCATAAAATATTCCTAGCTTTATAATTAGGGATGACAACCTAGTTCCATGCTTAGGAGTATAAGGGAAAAGATAAGTGGCTAGTTGCTAGAGGCAACTTAATTACGTACCATGCATTTTTGGCACCATTTCTAAGAATTATGTTCTTGGTGATGTCGTTAAGAAATGTCAACAAGCATTTTTGGCGCCGTTGCCGGGGAAGGTATCTAAACTTAGGAAGTATTGATAACCATATGCAAATGAATAAAGATCAATTAACCAATCAACCTCTTACTCAAACAGGTTTACCCTTGTTTCTATCTATCTGTGTACCTTATGCAGGGTAAATGAATGTCACGGAACCGCCCAACCTATAAGAGCACTAGTGCAATGGTCACCATTTCCGACAACGCTGTCACACTAGAGCCCATATAAGCCCGGTAGTCCTTGAAATCTCGAAGGATTTCAAACCACAAATAAGCAACAACCCGAGATCGCACTCGATTCAGTAACCACACATCCACAGTGATAAGTTCAAAATGAAATCATATTACAACAGAGTTTAAAGCAGTGTTATTACAACACCAAGTTCAAATCAGAGTAGCGGAAGTTCAGGTTTCACAAATACCCATTGCAAATGTTTAGAGCAAATACAGTCCCATCAAAAGCAACAAGGAGAGACATCAGAATCCACCATTGCCCATGGTCTTCACTCATCATCACATGCAGGATAGAGGCATGCCTGACAATAGCTAGAAAAGACCATACCATCTACAACAAGGGTAAAGAAACCCTGAGTACTCGATTGTACTCAGCTAGACTTATCCGACAGAGAGATAGATATATAACCATAGACACTTCAAGGATTATGCAAGGCTTTATCAGGTGGATCTCATGAGATAACATACTTTTGCATAAAAGAGCAATCCTAATTACTCATGGATTCTCCAGATTATAAAACAACATTTGATAGTTGATTGAGTAGTATTAAACATATCTCATTAGCACCTGTACTAGAGCAATCACTGAATTAACAAACAATAATAACCATATTGTGCTTGGCATCAAAACCATATAACCATCTTTTGGTTACTTATTAGAGTTAAGGTTTCTACAGTGGGAGGAAGATCTTTCAAGTTTCTCACTGATGGGGAGAGACCGCGATTCGAATCGAATTCCAATCTAGGTCGAGGTTTATTCCTCAATCACACCCAAGTATGCCTGCCGACACACTTATTTGGGTCACCTTCACTATCGTTCGGGTAGCCCATGGGTCTCCAGGTACAGGCATGAGTAGCGACTCACGGTAGCTAGGTAGCTCAAGTAGATCCTGCCCACGGTCCCGCCCGGGTAGCTCGGGTCATACTTGCCCATGGTCTAGTAGTCCGCTCGCGGTCTTCATGACCCAAGTAGGGGGAGATTCCGGCCCGAACCCACATAGTTAGACTTTGCGGTCGAAACAAGTTATTCGGCCAGCTATGAAGGAGGCATGTGTTCAATCTCGGCACATGCCCAACCACGATCCAGTGCCTAGCGACACAGGCGGAGAGAACCCGCTCACAAGACCTCCAAGTCAAGTGGCTCACAACACCTTGTCTGCCCGGTCTCGATTTATTACTTCCACATGGTTATTTTCCACGATAGCAAATATAGCCAACCGTGACCAGCAACCTATCTTTGTGGGGGATGATAGACCACTCGTCCTACCGGTCTAAGAATGTCTAAGTAGAGGTTTTGATCCTGGGCCTACAGGGTTCTTTTGTTGGACAAGGAAGGTATAATGCAACAAGGGTTTCATTCAACTCCTATTACTTAATGCACAAAAAAGTGGTGGCATTGTAAGTAAAATACTTTTAAAGAGAGTAAGAGAGGTGTATAAATGCTCTGGGGCTTGCCTTTCACGAAGGTGGAGGGAGGGTGGTTTGGGCACTCAGGAAGGTCAGAGCCCTGTTCTCCTTCTTCTAGAACTTCTGGAGCTTGAATCTCCTGTGGGACTCCTCCTTCCGGCTCCCCGAACTCCAACAGTGTTACTCCCTCCGGTGATCCTGGATGCATGTATACATGTATGAAGATCCAACATATATGACAAGTCATATATCAGAAATGAGACATGTCTAATGCATATGAATGAGTGCTCATGATGAATGTATGATGCAACAAGTTATACTCATTGACCGAGTAGGTGCAAATCTCTTCTCCTGTAGAGAGATTAGCACTTACCCTTCTTTAGCAACCTATAATAGAGCTTCTCCTCTGAGGTAAGCTCTATTACACCTGCATTTAAACATAATTATGTTTTAAGTCACTTGCTATACTAACACAAGACATACATCACTTGTAACATTCACAACAAAGCATATAAACACTTGGAAACAACAGCTGAAAGAAAACTGTGTAGCTGCGGCTACACACAACCAAAAAATTACAACTTGGACATTCTGGAAAGCTTATGAAATTTTCTAAAAAACATTGCATAAACTCCCCAGCTAAATCCAACATTAACAAGGCCTAATAGACATATCAAGCAAAGTTGTTTAGAAGAAAACTGGAAAACACAGATTTAAGGTAGAACTTGTAAAATATACCCAGGTCAAATTAGATAGGCTATGGCTATGAAAATTTAACACTAGATAGATCAACAAGTTATCTACAACAAGGTTAATTGTAATTACTACTGAAACTAAGCATAAGTAGCTCAAACAATTCTACCAAGAAAACATGTTCCAGCTATTTTAACATATTCTAGATAGCACTTGGAACAGATATAAAGCTTTTAACCAACATTCCAAAAATTATGATAAAATTATACAAGAAAGGTTGCATAATTATATACCACTTTGGTACTCACAATATCAACAGAAAGCATGCATAAAATAGGGTTAAAATTACTTCTTTGTTGCTGATGAGGAAACAAGCATACTCTGAGCATTAAATACTTAAACAATTGGAAAAGTGTGAAACAACAAATTTCATATTTTTATTAGCTTGTACTGAGCAAGTAACACATGTACAAAAATTACAAAACACAGAAAACACATATAACCTACTTAACAAATTAAACAAGGTTGCATTTAAATATATAAGCATTTGATCAAAAGAAGTACGACATGCATAAAATTTATGGTTACTGGCGCTTTAACATTTTTCATGGGAAGTGCATGCTACGACAAACTCAACACAACAAGAACCATGATTTTAGCACATACCAAACTCTAGTTATGAATTAAACAAGTTAATTTAAGCATATAAAGATTGCTGTTTATTTCTATTAAAACAGTACAAAAGAACAGCAACAACAGGTCATATTGTATTTTTCATGCATATATAAAAACATAACAAGGCTAACAAAATAGGTTTCACATTTTTAGCATTTTTTTGGAATTAGTTATGCATTTCCAAAGTTAGCAAACAAAATTAAAAAGAACAAAATAGAAAACACTTTAGAGTCTATGACAAGCAGGACCCACTGGTCAGCTTCTTCCCCATAGAGCCTACTGCACTGGAGGTGTTCAACCGGCGATCCCTCACCGGCTGCGAGGTTTCTGGCCAAACCAACCCCACGGCAGTGCTCTCCTTCGCAACCCGCATCGAACCATGTAGATGGTTGTACCCTAGGTTCACCGGAGCATGCTCGACGGCGACCATGGCGGCACGGCGGCGCTGCGGTTCTTACGCTGGCCGGCGCAAGGCTCTACGGACCAAACTAGCAGCGGCTACAACTATACAGAACCCTAGCGGTCCGATCTAGCCCGGATTGGGGCCATGCAAGCCCTCCGATGAGCTCGGCCACATGCACAGCGGCACGGTGGCGAGTTCACGGCGGCGCGGTCTTTCTGTTTCGGCGGCGGTGACACGCTAAAGCTTCAACCGACTTCGGCTATCTAACAACTGGCTAACCAGCTAACCCTAATGCAACTTAGATGAACACGAGCGACACTGAGAAGCCCAGCGCAACCCTCGCCGGCGAACCCTAAGCCTAATCGCTTCAACCGACTCCTCGGTGAGCATCTACAACCTCTAGGCTACCGCGTACGAGAGCTAGAAGAGAGGGAGAGGGGCTGTATTGGGCTGGCCACGGCGGTGTAAAGTTTGGCGGAGCTTAGGTCGTCAATGGCGCCCGCGGTTCTGCTCGGTCTGGCTCACCTGTGCGGCCAGCACAGAAACTGAGCGGTGCAAAAGGTGGAGTGGAGCAAGACAAAGTTGTGGCTGCATTTTGGCAGCCAATGCGGCGGTGTGCTGCGCATGCGAGCTCGGTGATGGCACTGCTGCTCGGCAATGGCGCAGCTGTGAGTTTTTGCGCGAGGCAGAGAGGAGAGGGAGAGAGCGGAGTGAGTGAGCGGCGCGGTCGCGAGGTGGAGTGTGCGGCTTGCCATCACGCGGCCGACGCGGGCCAAACGCCGGTGTACAGTCGACACGCGGCGCGCCATGCCTGACGCGGTCAGCCACCGACCGGCGCGCGGTGCTGCTCTGCTCGTTTGATACCGGCATCAGACCGACTGACGGCCGATCTTGCAACGTGATTAACTCTCTAATCCTCGCGTCTTAGCTTCAACCAATTGCACAATATTGTAGAGCTATAGCCCGACTACAACTTTGGTGCAAATTGCTTGAACTGAAATGGCTTAGATTTCAAACTATAGGCATTCAAACATGGCAACATTCAAACTGAAAGTCACTTAGGACTTAGGCGATTTCAGAGAGCTAAAACAACCCCCAAATCAGCCTTAATTGGCCAATTAGGGTGTTTTAGGATCCAAATCACCTCAAGATGGTTAAATAAAGTTTGTTCAAAATTAAAAAATCTACAACTTTGCTTAAACCAACTTTGTCATACAAAGCCATTAGCAAGGTCAATTCGTTACATCAAGCAAAAGGGTTCCTAGGGTCAACATGGGAGCTTAAACCCTAGAAGCCTAATTTGACTTGATCATGAACATAAACATGGTTCCATTTTCATCCCTAAGCATTTCTAGATGGTCATTAGTGATCAAAACATCAAACAATTGGTTATACAAGCATAATCCACTCAAAACTAGGTGTAGGTTAACACATATACACAAGAAAAACAAGGTGATCACTAGGGTTATCATTTCATGTGATCATTGAAATGCATGAATGCAATGATGCTTGTGCTCATGATCATGAAATGATATGCAATGCAAGATTAACACCTTAATGAATGCACGGTTTTTCTCTTCCAGATAATTTCACTTCAAATCCAGAGAAACTCCTTCGAAGGAAGCCGAAGCTTGCACAAGTGAGGGATACTAGTAATTCACAATCAGAAACACCCTCAGTTGAAGCTCACCCCTTGGGAGAGGAAGCTCAAACATCAGAAGAAGAACCTATGGGATCAATTTTAGCAATTGCATTTGAAGCTATGGCCGAGAAGACACTACGCAAGTTCTTCGCCCCAACTACTGCCAACATCCGTACTGGACCTACAGTTCATGTTGGAGACAATGGATTGGGCTTAAGCGTGCTCTCATTACCATGGTTCAAGAAAATCAATTTTGTGGAAAGGCTCATGAAGATGTAACTGCACACTTACAACACTTTCTTGAGATCAGCAACACCTTCACGATCAAAGGAGTATCGAGAGATTCTACTCTACTCCACCTTCCCATTTTCAGTTTTGGGGAAAGCAAAACAGTGGTTCTACACGAATAAAGATATCAACACTACATGGGATAAGTGTACCACTACTTTCTTGACCAAGTTCTTTCCTATAGGCAAGACCAATGCTCTGCGTGGGAAAATTTCAAGATTTCAACAATAACATGATGAATCGTTCGCCGAAGCATGGGAATGTTTTCAAGATGACATCGTGAGCTGTCCTCATCATGGAATCGAGGATTGGCTATTGTTATAGACTTTCTATCACACTGTGAATCTATGGATGCCGCAGCTGGAGGACCTTTCCTGTCACTTAAGCTCTCCGATGCAACATCACTGTGTGAGAAGATGGCCTCTAATCAGAGCTGGAATGAAGAACATAATCAACCTCGAAAGAGAGGAGGAGGTATACATCAACTCAAGGAAGCTGACATGGTCGCCGCCAAGTTAGACCTTATTATGAAGAAGCTTGAAAGCCAAGACATCGAGAAGAGAGATGTCATGCATATCAATGATTCTCGCATGACTTGTGAAGAGTGTGGATATATTGGCCATTCAGGAAACAATTGTCCTGAATTGCAATAGGATGTGAACTTCATCAATAACAACAACAACTATCGTCCTCAACAAGGCCAAGGATGGAATCAGCCAAACCAAGGATGGAATCAGCAACCTCGACAAGGTAATTACCAAGGTAACAATTACAATTTTCTGCCTTTAAGAGAATTAGTTGCTGGCCAGTCCAAGTTACTTGAACAAATGTCTAAAAAGGTAGCATCTAATGATAAAGCTCTAGAAAATATAAATACTAGGATGGATACCTTTGCTTCTGCTATTAAAAATCAAAATAGCTTCAATAAAATGTTAGAGATACAATTAGCTCAGCTGGCAGCTGCTGTTCCCCCAATGAAGGAAGGTAAGATTCTGGGCCAACCAAAAGATTTAGAAACTGTAAATTTGGTCGACATTTTCAATGTAGCCAATTACTACACTCATCCCGCTGATGTGAAGTGGATTGACTATTCACTTTCTGAGAAGAAAGGTGACCCAGGGAGGTCTGTCATTCCTATATCCATAGGATGTCACACCTTCCCAGAAGCTATCTATGACTTTGGCGCAAGTGTTAACATTATTCCTAAGGTAATTTATGAAAAGATTTTGGGAGATCCCTTGTTGTACACAAACATGCGCTTGCAGCTTGCAGATCAGTCTATTTGTTGCCCCGAGGGAGTTCTAGAAGAAGTTGTCATCAGAGTGGGACAATCATATGTTCCAATTGACTTTGTGGTCATGGAGACAGGAGAAGATGAAAGAGCACCCATCATATTGGGTCGACCATTCTTATGCACAACCAAAGCCATCATCTATGCGGAGCATGCCAAGATTGTCGTTTCCATAAAAGACAAGAAAGAGAAGTTCTCATTCAAGAACCACATGCTCAAGAGTCCGGCACTACCACGAATGAAGTATGAACAAGATCAATCAGTAGTACCCAAGAAGAAGAACAATAATAGAAGAAGGAGGAAGAACAAGCAGAGCCAGGTCTTAGAAGGAGTAGTCCAGATGATCAACCCAGTCAATACGGAGCACGATCACTTACCAGCCTTGCTATACATAGTCAAGAAGGGAGACCCAGGAGTACCAACCATTGAATGCACAATAAGAAAGACAGTCTTCCCTTCAACCTTCTGCGACACAGGATCAGGAGTCAATATAATTTCAATGGTAACTTATGATCATTTATTTGAAGGTATACCTTTGTACCCAACTATGCAGTTGCAGATGGCGGACTTGACATATAGATTCACCGAAGGCATAGCAAAGAACATCATGGTACAAATTCAAGATTCACATATTCCTGTAGACTTTGTAGCACTTGACATGCAGGATGAAGAAGACATGACTCTTATCCTGGGGAGACCATTCCTCAACACCGCTAGAGCCGTCATCTTCATCGCAACTGGACAAATCCACTTCAACCTAACCACTAGAAAGGTATGTTGTAAATTCAATAGTTATCATATGTAGCCCAAGAAGAGACGCACCAGAAGGAGATGCCATACCCGCCATCAAGAAACCCAACCAATGAAGGATGGCTGGGCAGACTATCCTAGTGAAGTCACAAGATACGAAGAACAAGAAGAAGTGGCAAAACCTCGTTGGGATGAGTGGGGATGACAAATTGAAAAGATGGAGCTACGCACAAAAGAAGAAGCAGAATAGACACTAGTACAAGCACAAGAATGGTGGGAGGAGAACAAAGATGCACCATAATACAAGGAGGAATCATCTGAGTCCACCTCAAATGATAAATCTGATAAGTAAGTACTTTCTCTCCTATCTATTCTTATCGATAGACTATAAATCTCGTTCCTTTTCCACAAGGTAAAAATGGTAGTCACCTAATTAGTTACCTAGTTAATTATCCTTAGTAATTTATCACCTTTATCTTTCTGCATTTTTAAAGGAAAACAAAATAAATATTTATTTATCATTGCATCATGAAAAATACTGAAGCCCCATGTGAGAGAACTTATGGTACTGCCATAAGGAAACTTAATGTGGTGGCACAAAAATATTTTTTACATTCCTTTGCATTATAAAATAGAAATTTCTAAAAAAGAGATGAGATATTTAATCCCTGCTAGAATCCATAAAGTTTAAAATTATCTCATGAGAATATTCAATTACTCTTTTGGCTGACCGCTAACCCATTGTAATAATGGAGCCTCGAGTTTTGTTTGTTCTTGTTGGAGTATAACCATGCAGGATTGAAAGCACCAAGGAGGAGTGAGTCCAACCAGGAGGCTACTTCCAAAGATCATTCAACTCAACCATAGCAAAATCAAGGTTGGGTTAGGGCACCCTCAATTATCAGGTAAGTATATCTATGTTATTTATAGAGTCTATCTTATAGTCATAAAATATTAAAAATATGTGAGCACATAAAGGTTCACCATAGTATCATTAGAAAACTTAAAATTGCCAAAAATATATGGGCACATGAAGGTCCATGGCTGTTGAGTTTTAAGAGTCCTAAATAAAGATATGATTAGCTAGGGTTTGTGTTTAATTTGTTAGAGTCAATAAAAGCTATGAACTTTAATTCTGTCTTGGAAATGATGAATAGTTGCTATGTCGTAATACTTTTAAGTACCTAGTTTTCAACTTTGAATTCTCCTAAGTTTTGGTTAAAACTACTTTGATTTGAGAATTTACTCTGAACCCGAAACTTGTGGAGGCATATACTTAAACTAAGTCTAGGTAATTGGGAGATATGATATGAATGTCTAGCTGCAATTTATCTTACTCCTAAGCAATACTAAGTTCTGGTGATTTATCTTTTGAAAATTTAAAATCTTACATGATGAGCTCTCATATGACATAGTTTAAATTCCTACCAAAGCCATATACATACATCTAGATTAGGAAAACTCATTCATTCTACTTGTCTTTGTATTGAGTGTTGTCAACCTTTAGACCCTATGAAGAGTCTCGTCATGCTTTTGAATCAAGATCACGTACCCAAATATGCACTACTCTACACTGGAGTAGGCGCAACAACATGTCATTCATCCACCAGAAAAAGTTCTTACTCTTACACTGAGAGTAACCACCACCAAAAATAGTCATTCCATATTCCATTCATCCAATAAATGCTCCAAAGTTCTTGTTATATTCTCTCAGTAGTTTTTCTTGGTAATAGAGATATGAGCTATTGAAAAGCTATTCGAAAAAAAGAAAAAAAAAGAAGAAGAAGAAAAGAGAGGAATTAAAAATGGACAAGTGTTTGACGCACCTCTCAGAAAAATAAATAAGATGGCTCATACTCTCTAGCCATATTGTTCAAAAATTCCAAATTTCAAAGAGAAATTTATTCCAAGGAGCAAAGTAGAATTAGGTTTTCACCATCACCATCATATCCACCATATCCATACACATGCACATCTTGACTTGATTGTATGACATGACTCTCTATGGATCTATTGTTTGACTTTACCATATATACAAAGTAAGTATGCTAACCTTGTTAAGCTATTCCTATTAAACTCCACTATATTTACTAGTATAGGAGGGCATGACATTATCAATGCCTCAGCGAGATCCACAAATACCACATACACAAGAGACTTGAGGGTGTGATACAATTAGGCTCTGAGTTTTATTTCAAAAACTTTGCGAAACCCAAAATTTTGGTAGAGTGAAGAGTTTGAGACATAGTACCTGACTCAATTACTCTGTCTTTTGATTGCTCAAGACCCAAGTGATAGTAAAAGTCCCATAGCTAAAGGTAATACGAGCGAGTTCGAAAGTTAGAGTAATTTTTTCTTCAATTCATAGAAGAATTTTTGTTTGAAAGCATGTGAACTTTAGAGGTGTGAAAGCATTACAACAACTCCTGGAGGCATACCTCCCGGACTATAAATAGGAGAGCATACCCCCCTGGAGGCATCCCATCTGAAGCTCAAATCATTTGGAGATCCATTCAATCTAAGTCATAGGAGATCTAGTTATCCAGAGCCATAAGCCCTAGTTCATCTAGAGCACTTTCTAGTTCATAGCATAACCTAGTTAGATTCGAGAGTAGAGGAAATCAAGATTCGATCTTGGACTCCTAACGTTGTCAGGAGATTGGAGTCTGGTATAGTTCTTATTCTCTTATTCTCTTTTAGTATTTATATGCAATTGTATGATATTTATAGGCAACATTATTCTTCATTAATATGTTCTTGTTTACTTTGATCATTGTCTATGTTAATATATCTAATATAGTTAGTTTGCTATTGAGTTCATACACATGTTCGTATAGCGCTCGTCTATTTGATCATATGGCGAGTGGTAGGCAGTATGTAGGTGTGGTGCTTAGATACATTGCTTATCTGAGAATGCCACTAGTTGTACCAGGTCATGGGGTAGATTGTGGACGTGACAGGTCCATTGAGTCCTTTGTAGGCCTCCCTCCTTGCATTGGTTTGGTAGGGACGAATTGTCAGGTTTAGGATATCTTGTTATTTCTGAGGTTTCTAAACTCAACTCATCCTGTTCATGGCCCTATTGTGGTTGAGAATATTGGTAGGATTACTTAACAATGATTACTAGATGTACTTGCACTAACTAGAGTAGCTTTGATGTTAGCTAGAATACTTAGGATGTTATTTCTTTATTACTTGTATTAGACGACGCTTGTGTAGTGACTAGAATGCTCTAGAAACTTTATCCTTATTATTATGATGATGATGACTGATCAATTTACCCTTATCATATATATATTTATCATGTGACTTACCCCTGTCTAAGAGTAGAGATCATTGATGGTTAAATCCCTTCATTCATTTCATATGCTTGTTATCAATACTATAGATTATTAGTTTTAACTAGACATTCCCAATTGTAGAATATAAATGACAACCTGGTAATACTCTAGGTAAAATGCTACAATGGTATATTTAATCTATCTGCTTACAGAATCATTAGTTCTTTGACATTTCATCTATCATTATTTATTTCTGCCTAGTCATACATAAAATATAGAATATTACATAAGTACCATAAAATATTCCTAGCTTTATAATTAGGGATGACAACCTAGTTCCATTCTTAGGAGTATAAGGGAAAATATAAGTGGCTAGTTGCTAAAGGCAAGTTAATTACATACCATGCATTTTTGGCACCATTGCAAAGAACTATGTTCTTGGTGATGTCGTTAAGAAATGTCAACATTAGGCAAGTTCTTAAAAGGTAAGGCCCCCATAAAAAGAGAGCGAGTTTTGTCCTCCTGCTGATCTATCCTCTCGCCTATCATACTTGTATTGAGAAGGCATAATATTGTGTTTAGACTAATTAATTGGCTAAGTACACTAAAGTAGAAGTGAATTACATAGGAGTCCCTATCTGTCTCATTGTCCTCCCACCTAGCTATACTTACTAGTTATCCTAAGTTATCATTTACCTTGGCTTGTTCATTCATCACCCTTCCTATCACATTATTTCGATTACCCCCTATACTAGTTGGTACTAAGTTTAGGTGCTCTCTAGGATCTCTCTCTAATTATCATTTCTAGCTCCACTTTCCCTTGGGAAAATATAAATCATGATACCTTGGAATACTCCTAGGTGAAGTTCTACAATGGTATAATCTGTGCGCTTGCAGATTTATCCAATAGTCATAAGAAATACTAACAAGCATATTTGGCACCATTGCCGGGGAAAGCATAGCCTAGAAATTTTAATTAGGTTGAATCCAGAGATTCTTATTAGGATAGTTATCAATTAGTCATAGGGGCTCACCCTTGTCTGTGTCTTCAATTGTTGTGAAGCCAGACAATGTATGAGCGGTTTCCAACTACCTGGAAATTATCTAGAAGATCCCGAGCAGTTGTTGAGGAGAACTAGACGTCGTCAAGTTCCCGCCTAGAGGATCATCTCGACCCTTAATTCGTTCGAGGAAGGAGGCTCCGCACCACCACTCAAGGAAGCTATGGCCCAGAAGGCGATCTCTGACTTCTCAGCCCCGTCCACTACTTTTGACAGTAAAAATGAACCTTTCTATCACCATCAAAATACCGTCAACATCCTCATATTCGAAGGAAAACAAGCCTGGCATGAACATATTTTACCCAATAACTAGTTCCACATGTTCCTTGACTATTTGAGTGCAGGTAATAACAAATGGGGACTTTTGGGAGCTAGTGGGCCCACTTAGGGGGTCGGGCAACCACCCTGTGGGGCCACTAGGCACCCCAAGCTCCCATGATCCAAGTAACACTCCCTAGAGCACTCTCTACCCCTTGGATCCAAGTGTGTTACCTCTCAACGGTTCAGATTTACATCACAAGGATCCATGGGCCCACATCAAGGAGATAAGAATGACAAATCAACTCAGAACAAACATCCAACGCATATGACAAGTGGGACAAGCATACAGAAGACAGAGGTGGGCCAGAGACCCGATAAGGGGGTCGGCCGACCTATAGATGGGCCCACCAGGCCCCACTTTAGTCCCTGACCAGTGGGATACCAGCTAGGAGCTGAGAGGCCCGCAGGCTAGTAGGGGGGTCGGCAGACCACCCCTATGGAGGTTCCAACTCCCACAACCGCCTCACTCAATCTCCACATGCTGGAAATCATTACCATCCATCCTAAGGCAGTTCTGAGGTCGGTTGGATCCTACGGTGATTGATGATGGTGACGCGGATCGCTAACGTGGCACCGGAGTAGCCCCTACTCCACCTCTAGCTATAAATAGACCCCTAGAGCTCCCTTACCAAGTGTGCCTCATTTGAGAAATACTACTCTCTAGTCTCTTAGCGGAGGTCTTTAGTAGTGTTATGCTAGTTGGAGGAGAGTGAGGAATTCTTTCTCTAGAATTCTATCGGGAATCTTCTCCGGCAGCGGATGCGAGTCTCTTGTAAGTTTAGCACTTGTAAGTGACTTCTTCTGAGTTCTTTATAGCATTTAGTATTCTAAATCTAGTTTAGCTGTTAGACAACTTTTCGCGCTTGTTCATCGCTTTGCTCTGAGTGAAGTTCTTTAATCTTAGGCCAAGGTTAATGTAGTAAGATAAGTGTAGACGTGGGGTCTAGGCTAGATCTTACCTTTGTAAACCGCTTATCGCACGGATTGTTTGTGGTAGCTCGTAGGTGGTGACAGCCCTATTTAGTCCTCGTATTCCACCGCGTGTGTAAGATAAGTTCTTAAAAGGTAGGGCCTCAATACAACATGATGGTGCGGTCCAGTTAGAGTTTTGTCCTCTTTCTAATCTATCCCATCGCCTCCTGCAAGAGAAGGGCTGATGAAGCCAGTATAACCAGCTATACCTTATTAGACCTTTGCTATATCGAACCTCTCAACCCAGCTTTCATAATCTCCCTTGATCCATCATAGGACATACCCATATTCCTAGTTAACTCACTTCTCGTTCCCTGTGGAAAATACGATACCTGGAATACTCCCGGTGAAAGCTACACTTGACAACCGTACGCTTGCGGTCTTTTCCGTTTGCCACGTTTGGTGTCAACAAGCTTTCTGGCGCCATTGCCGGGGAATGGTAGCTGTTTTAACTAGTATCCTTTGGTCCTATTTTATCTTTGTTTGATTTTATCCTTCCTTCCACATAGACATATGGATCAAACCCCACTTTTTGAATATGGTGCTCCAACAGGCGCTAGCTTGGAGCCACCTAAATCATCTCAGGCCATTCTGGCTGTTCGTTATGAGTTTCTCCCAAGTCTCATAGCGATGGTTTAGGAAAAACCATTTTCTGGGGATGAAGATGAGAATCCTTATACTCATATACGTGACTTTGAACAACTTTGTTCATGTGTCCACATCCAAGGAATGAGGCCAGGTACCCTTAAGTGGAAGCTATTTCCGTTCTCTTGAATGGGAATAGCCAAACGATGGTATGCTCGCCATGTAGATGATGCGAAGGGAGAATGGGAAAAGTTGCAATCCAAATTCTGTTTAGCATTCTTCCCTATCCCCCGTGTCATTCGTCTTCGAAAAGAGGTCATCAACTTCTCACAAAAAAAGAAAGAACCTCTAGGTGAAGCATGGACCCGTCTTGTAGATCTAGTATCTTCAGGCCCTGATCTTGCTATAACCGAGCCTACAATGTTACAACATTTTTATGGCGGTCTTAGCAGAGATTCTGCGCAGCTCCTTGACATATCTTCCGGGGGAGCCTTCCTGTGTTTATACGTTAGTGCAGGGAAGAGTCTTCTCACGAAGATTCTTGAAAACACCCCTTATACTAACGTATATTATGAAGAACCCATGGAAGAACAAAAACCAACCCCAGAATAGAAACAACATCGATAGCTGAAACTCTTCCCTCTACATCTCAAGATCCTGCTATCGAACCTGAACCACCTAGGGAAGAAGAAATTCATCCCTTGGAATTCCCCTTGATATCGAGGCTAATCTGTTTTCTGATTTTGGAAATGCCTTGAATCAATCTGTGTAAAAGAAGTCTTCTGCTCGAAAAGCTCCGAACCTTTACATTCCTAGCCGCATAGAAGAAGCCTATCTCTAGGAGACGGTTCAAGAGCTAGCTTCTATCATGAGCAATGAGTGGTTAGAAGAGTCCGAATCTTCATTCGAGCCAATTCGAATTCTTTCTTCCTCTATAACCATTCCTTGTCAAATCAATAGAGCAAAGTTAGACTCTCTCTACGATCCTGCCATAGGAGTTAGCATTATGTCTAAGTCATTAACTAGTGCTATCCTAAGCAATGTAGATCTAACTCCAACCAATAAGTTCTTGAAGCTTCCTTCAGGACAATTGATTGAGAGTTATGGTATTGCACAGACCATCCCTACGCTAATTAACAAAGTCAATATCCTCTTGAATTTCTTCATATTTGATATAGAGGAAATCGACTTGTTAATTGGCCATCCACTCATGAGATTTCTTGATGGATCTCTTGATGGAAGTCTTAAGGGTCATCTTGGGAGTAACATCAAACTCTCGATTCCGCTCACCAATTCCATAAACACCAGGATGGAATCACTCCCAGAGTCTGACCCCATAGAGGAAGTGATGGATGCATCTCTTCTAGAATCATCTCACCCTGATCTAGAAGAAGACGCTAAAGATTTCATCCAGGAAGAAGACGATCTAGAAGAACCCATAGAACTAGAGAAATCTAAGCCCCCATCTAAGCCCTCTATAGAACTTAAACACCTTCCAGCTGGTTTAAAGTATGCCTTCCTAAACGACGATCGTGAGGCCCCCGTGATCATCAATGAAAAACTCTCTCCTGAAGAGTCCTTTAAACTCCTCACCGTCTTAGAAAAGCATCAGTCAGTCTTAGACTATTCTCTTCAAGATCTTAAGGGCATTAGTCCCGCTCTTTGCACACATCGCATTCCTATTCAACCTGAGGCTCTTCCTTCTAGAGAACCTCAACGTAGATTGAATAATGCGATGAGAGAAGTAGTACAGAAGGAGGTCTTAAAACTCTTGCACGCAGGGATCATCTACCCCATTCCTCATAGTGAATGGGTTAGCCCTGTGCAAGTTGTTCCTAAGAAGGGAGGTATGACGGTCGTTCAAAATGACAAGAACGAGTTGATTCCTCAACAAACCATCACGGGTTGGAGAATGTGTATAGATTACCGAAAACTTAATAAGGCCACAAAGAAAGATCACTTCCCGTTACCTTTCATCGATGAGATGTTGGAACAACTTGCAAAACATTATTTTTTTTGTTTCCTTCATGGTTATTCGGGATATCATCAAATACCAATCCACCCCGATGATCAAAGTAAGACTACCTTCACATGCCCCTATGGAACATATGCATATAGGAGAATGCCTTTCTGCCTATGCAATGCTCCTGCCTCTTTCCAAAGGTGCATGATGTCCATTTTCTCTGATATGATCGAAGAAATCATGGAAGTTTTCATGGATGACTTTTCCGTCTACGGAAAGACTTTTGATGATTGCCTTGAGAATCTGGATAGAGTCTTACAGAGATGTGAAGAAAAGCACTTAGTCTTGAACTGAGAGAACTGCCACTTCATGGTTCATGAAGGCATAGTGCTAGGACATAGAGTGTCCAAACGTGGGATAGAAGTGGATAGAGCTAAGATAGAAGTTATAGAATAGCTTCCACCTCTCACAAATGTCAAGGGAATCCGTAGCTTCCTTGGTCACGCAGGCTTCTATAGGCGGTTTATCAAAGATTTCTCTCAAATTGCCCGTCCTTTAACAAACCTGCTAGCTAAGGATGCACCCTTTTACTTTAGTGATGAGTGCTTAGACTCCTTTCACGTTCTCAAGAAAGCACTTGTCTCAGCTCCAATCATTCAACCCCTCGATTGGAGGCTCCCCTTTGAAATAATGTGTGATGCTAGTGATTATGCTGTCGGTGCGGTGTTAGGCCAAACCAAAGATAAGAAGCATCACGCTATTTCGTATGCTAGCAAAACCTTAACAGGGCCACAGTTAAACTATGCAACAACTAAGAAATAGTTGTTGGCTGTGGTTTTTGTTATAGACAAGTTTAGATCTTACTTAGTTGGAGCAAAAGTAATCGTTTACACCGATCATGCTGCTCTAAAGTACTTGCTCACTAAGAAAGATGATAAACCCCGCTTAATAAGATGGATCTTGCTACTCCAAGAGTTTGATCTTGAAATAAAAGATAAAAAGGGAGTAGAAAATTCTATTGCCGATCATTTGTCTTGAATGCAATTCAAAGAAGCATAGAATTTACCCATCAACGACTTCTTCCGAGATGACACACTCCTCAAGGTAACAAACTCCAACCTCTGGTATGCAAATATAGTCAACTTTATGGTTGCAGGCCATGTCCCACCAGGGGCAGAGTAAAGAAACTAATTCAAGAGAGTCGAGTACATCTCTGGGATGAGCCATACCTCTATAGAGTATGCAATGATGGATTGCTAAGAAGATGCATATCTATGGAGGAGGCGACCAAGATCATGGAAAGATGCCATGGAGCAGAATACGGAGGTCACTATGGAGCATTCAGAACTCATGCTAAGATTTGGCAGAGTGGGTTCTTCTGTCCAACCATGTACAAGGATACCCAAGATTACGTCAGAAAATGTGCAAGATGCCAGAAGCACGGGAACATCAATGCCTGAGATGCTATGCCACTCACTAACAACCTACAAGTCGAGCTCTTTGATGTATGAGGCATCGACTATATGGGGCCCTTTCCTCCGTCAAAAGGGTGTGAGTACACCTTAGTAGCGGTGGACTACGTGTCCAAATGGGTAGAAGAATTAAACTATCGCAAAGCAGATGCAACCAATTTGAAGAGAATGTTCCATGAAGTGATATTCCCCAGATTTGCAACCCCGAAGTTAGTCATAAGTGACAGGGGATCTCACTTCATTGATAAAGGCTTCCACCAGTTCCTCACTGGCCAAGGGATCCAACACAATGCTGCAACTTCATACCATCCTTAAACAAGTGGTCAAGCAAAAACATCCAACAAACAAATCAAGAACATTTTGCAGAAGACCATGGATGAGATGGGTACAGCTTGGAAGCACCAGCTACCAAAGGCATTGTGGGCATATAGGACTGCATACAAGACACCAATTGGTATGACACCATACGAACTTGTATACAGGAAGACATGCCATTTGCCTATAGAACTGGAGTTCAAGGCACATTGGGCAATTAAGAAATGGAATATGGATCTGTCAGCCGCTGAAAAATTTAGGAGAATGCAAATCTCTGAATTAGAAGAGTGGAGGGAGAAAGCATATCACAATGCCAGGATATACAAGGAGAGAACCAAGAAATGGCATGACAAGAGAATCAAGGTCAAGGAATTCAAACCAGGAGATGAGGTCCTGTTATTCAACTCAAGATTCAAACTATTCGGTCACAGAAAACTAAAAAGCAAATGGGAAGGGCCATACCTCGTCGTCAATGCTGCAACTCATGGAGCAATCAAACTCCAGGATGATGACGGCAAAATCTTTAAGGTAAATGGCCAACATCTTAATGTTTTCCATGAGCATGAAACTCCTGAACAAGAAATTGATATGATAGATTTTGTTCTTAATCCAAATTAGAACTAAAATCTACATGTTTTAACTTTTTTGTTCAAATTTCAAGTTTGACCTTAGACTTAGCCTAGATTTAGTCTTGACTCTCCCCTCGAAAAAGCTCGACCCATTTGGCCACTTAAGGCGGTCGGCCGACCGCTTGTTTGGGCCATTCAGCCCGAGGCTTCACGACCTGACTCACCTGACCCAAGGGATTTTGAAACCTAGCTCGGTCGGACCATTTCGTTGGAAAGACGGTCGGCCGATCGTGGTTCGAACCCATTCAAAGTTCCAGTTGCACATGAACGTTGGGCCAACATTCCCCTTCGGATTCATCGCAATCCGGGTGAGAACGAAGGTGATGAACATTGGATTTCTTCTTCTTAACCCCCTCTCCTTCTTCTTCCTCCTCCTACCTTGCTCTTCTTCACAACCAGCAGCACCAGCACCACTCCTTGCACTCCTTCACACCCACCTTGCTCTTCCTCGCAAAAATCCAGATTTATCTTCATTCTTTCTCTTATTCATCCCTTTTTCCTTGAACGCTAGGAACTGTACAATAAGTTAGTGATATAATCATCGGTTATTAATTGATCCAGGAAAGATAATCGCCTAGAACCAATTTTGATTTCCCAAGGTAGGACAACATCGTGCCCATAAACCAACTGATACGGCGAGACTTTAGTTGCACCATGACAAGCCATCCGATATGACCACAAAGCTTCGTTTAATACCATGTGCCACCTTCTAGGGTTTTCCTCAATCTTGCGCTTTATAAGCTTAATAACTCCTTTATTATTCGCGTTAGCTTGACCATTAGCTTGAGCATAATAAGGAGAAGAATTTAACACCTTGAAACCCATGCTAGCAGCAAAGTCATCAAACTCTCCCGATGTGAACATGGTCCCTTGATTGGTAGTAATGGTCTGAGGAATACTGAATCGGTAAACGATGTGCTCCTTAACGAAATCCACCATGTTTGCCGATGTCACCTTCTTCAAGGGGATTGCCTCAACCCATTTGGTGAAGTAATCGGTAGCAACAAGTATGAACTTGTGCCCCTTGCTCGACGGCGGATAAATTTGGCCGATGAGATCAATAGCCCATCCTCTGAACGGCCAAGGCTTGATTATAGGATTCATTGCCGATGCAGGTGCCCTTTGCACATTACCAAACTTCTGACAGTCCTAGCACCCTTTGAAATAATTGAAGCAATCTTCAAGGATCGTCGGCCAATAATATCCATTCCGCCTAATCATCCACTTCATCTTGAATGCCGATTGATGCGCTCCACATACACCTTCATGGATTTCACCCATCAACTCTTTTGATTCCTCTTTGCCGAGACATCTAAGCAAGACTCCATCAATCGTCCGATAATACAACTCATTATCGAGGAGCACATACTTAGTAGCCTGGAACCTTAGACGCCTTTCAACTTTCCTGGATGGATCTCTCAAGTAATTGGCAATCTCCTTTTTCCAGTCATTGGCAACTGTTACCGATGTCGTGACTTCTTGAATCGGTTGATATCATGAGGCATTCTGTGCTAGCCGATTGGCCTCTTCATTATGCAACCTTGGAATGTGCTCAAGGCGGTATTCTTTGAACTCTTTTGACAACTGCAAACACCGCTCATGAACAGCAATCAAAACTTCACTTCAGCACTCATACGTCCCGATCAATTGGTTGATCACCAACATAGAATCGCCGAAGATTTCAACAGCATCGGCACGCACTTCCCTGAGTAACTCCAACCCCTTAAGTAAAGTCTGGTATTCAGCCTGATTGTTTGTTGAAGTAGCAACAATCAGCAACGAAATCTCGTACCTCTGTCCTCAGGGTGAAATCAAGAGAATACCGATACCTACTCCATCCTTGCATGTAGACCCATCAAAGAATAAAGCCCAAGGAGCAATCTCAACAAAGCTCACCATATTGCAGTGCTGAGTAACAAAATCGGCCATCACCTGACCCTTAACAGCCTTAGCCGATTCATACCTTAGGTCAAACTTTGACAGTGCCAAAATCCACATACCGATTCGTCCACTCAAAATCGGCATCGAGAGCATATACTTGACCACATCATCTTTGCAGACAATAGTGCATTCGGCTGATAGTAAATAATGCCTTAATTTAATGCAAGAGAAATACAAACATAAGCACAATCTTTCTATGGCCGAATACCTGATTTCAGCATCCACCAATCTTCTGCTCAAGTAATATATTACACGTTCCTTCCCTTCAAACTCTTGAATTAAGGTTGATCCGATAACACCGTCATTGGCAGACAAATATAACCTGAAAGGCTTCCCGTGTTGAGGTGGAACCAAGACTGGAGCATTCACCAAGTATTTCTTAATCTCCTCTAAGGCTGACTGCTACTCTTCTTTCCATGTAAACTGTTGATCGGCTTTCAACTTTAATAGAGGACTAAAAGATTTAATCTTACCAGACAGATTGGATATAAATCTTCTAATGAAATTAATCTTGCCGATCAGAGACTGCAACTCAGTCTTGTTGGTAGGAGCAACCACCTTGTTAATTGCATCAATAGACTTTCTGCCGATTTCAATGCCTTTCTGATGCACCATGAAACCCACAAACTGCCCTGCCGATACGCCAAATGCACACTTGTTAGGATTCATCTTTAACCCATGCTCCCTGGTACACTCCAATATCTTCCGCAAATTGGCAAGATGCTTTCTAAAGTCTCCAGACTTAACCACCACGTCATCAATGTAGATTTCAACTATTGTACCGATATACTTATGAAAGATAAAATTCATCGCCCTCTGATAAGTAGCACCGGCATTTTTCAAGCCAAAAGTCATGACCACCCACTCAAATAAGCCAACGTGACCTGGACATCGGAAAGCAGTCTTGGATATGTCTTCTTCAGCCATGAATATTTGATTATACCCAGCATTACCATCCATGAAGCTAATAATCTAATGTCCAGCAACAGCATCGATCAGCAGATCGGCAACAGGCATCGGGTAGCCATCCATCGGCGTAGCCTTGTTAAGGTTCCTGAAATCAATGCACACACGAAGTTTTCCATTCTTTTTATACACAGGAACGACATTAGAAATCCAATCGGCATATCGACATTGCCGAATAAATCCAGCTTCGATCAACATGGTAATCTCAGCCTTAATATCGGGTAAGATAGTAGGATTGCATCGGCGTGCCGGCTGCCGATGTGGCTGGAAACCAGACTTGATGGGTAACCGATGTTCATCTATCGATCGGTCTAAACCAGGCATCTTTGTATAATCCCAAGCAAAACAATCTTTATTCTCTTTCAATAAATCGGTTAACTGTTGCTTACATTGGGAATCTAACTTAGCACTAATAAAAGTAGGCCTAGGTTTACTACCATCGCCGATGTCGATCTCAAGCAAGTCATCGGCAAACGTAAAGCCTTGCCCCAATTTTCCGTCATCGGCGAACTGATCCATTAAGACTCCTCCTCAGGACCGACTGCTTGGATCGGCTTGATGCGGTAATCGGCGATTTTGAGGAACTCTTTATCCCAGGCTTTGCCAGATATACACCTGGTCTGCTCATAAGTTTCCAACTCTACCGATGCAACAGTAGATGGGGTTTCACCGCGGATGACCTCAATTCTGTCTCCGATCCACTGTACCAGGCTTTGATGCATAGTAGAAGGGATACAACAATTAGCATGGATCCAATCCCTTCCAAGGAGCAAGTTGTAAGTGCCTTTGCCGCTGATTACAAAGAACGTTGTAGGCAAAGTCTTACTACCGATGGTTAAGTCAACACATACGGCTCCCATGGCGGTTGACACATTGCCTTCGAAATCTTTGAGCTTCATGTCGGTCTCGACTAAGTCCTGGTCACCTTTGCCAAGTTTCCTGAACACGACATAGGGCATTATATTGATCGACGCGCCACCATCTACCAGCATCTTGGTCATCGGCTGACCGTCCACTTTGCCCTTAACAAACAGAGCCCTTAAGTGTTGCCTCTCATCTTCGGCAGGCTTTTCAAAGATATCCGCCATCGGATCCAGCACCAATTGTGCCATATCGGCAGCCTCTTCATCATCGCTAACGAGCACCATGAACTCCATCAGCAACATGACAATCATGTTTATATCTGCCGATGGATCCCTGTCCTTGCACTTCGGCCTCCATTGCTTCTCTCCTGAGGGTTCTGCACCGTCATACAGGTCATCGCGGCGCTGGCGCTGAATCCTCCTCTTCTGGGTTTTAGTCAAACCCTTAGGGCACCATGGAGGAAGCTTGGTCTTCCAGACAGGTTGGTGCTGCTTCCCACCGCTTACATCGGCACTTCTTCCGATGTTGGGATCCCTGGAGAATATCTCTTCGTCGGGCACTCTAGCATTGGCTATCTCCTCCAGCTCCCCCTGATCAACATGCCTGTCAAGCCAATCATGGGCACTGAGCTTGCCCCCTAGTCGGTCATGTGCCGATCTGTTCTCTCTGAGCGGCCTGGCGTACTTGGGTGCCTGATCATCAAAACAAGGTCTCTTACCTGACCGATCGGCTGTGTAGTACCCATTGCATTCTGGATAGTTGTCGGCAGTGGGCAGCTTGATGCCTTCCTCCCAGCAATGAACGAAGAAGGGACACCTCCAGTGGTCCTTGTGTCGAAGCCATTCCCGATGCTCCTCTTCTTCTTGCCGATACCGTTTTTCACGTGATTGCCGATGATTTCGCCTTGGCTGTTTGTGTATGATCACAGCCCCAGGAGCCCTATTGGCACTGTTACCTTCATCGGCAACCTTCTTACCCTTTCTATCATCGGCAAACCTCCTTGCGTCATGCTCAGGCACTTGGCAGTTAGGGTCTACCGATGAGTTCCTTCTGGCAGCTTCCAATGTCAACACTCTGGTTTTTTCGCTGATCTCCACCATATTGTTGGGGAACGGGTGCTGATCTATCTTCATCGGTTTCTGGACTTTAGAGTTTTCAAACTTGATACGCCCAGAGTCAATCTCTGACTACAACTGCTGCCTGAATACTTTGCAGTCATTGGTATTGTGTGAGGTCGCAATATGCCACTTGCAGTACCTAATCTTCTTGAGCTCTTCGGCCGATGGAATTACTTGATTGGGCGCCAACTTGATTCGCCCCTCTTGCAGCAACAAGTCAAACATCCTATCGGCCTTGGTAATGTCGAAGGCGAACCTCTCAGTTGCTTTTTGGCCGAACAGACAAGACACAGGCTTCTTATCCTTCACCCATTCGGCCGCATCGACATTCAGCTCTTCATCCAATCCAGAGTCTTCTTCTTTCCCGATGAAGGTCACCTTCTTGTTCCAGATCTTCCTGGTTTCAAAGGCTTTGATATCTTGATCGGCAATTCTCTGCACCAGATGACTTAGACTGTCAAACTCTTGGGACGCATACTTGTCCTTGATGTGCGGCAGCAATCCTTGGAAGGCCAAATCCGCCAGTTGCCGATCATCAAGCACCAGACTGTAGCACTTGTTCTTCACGTCCCGTAGCCTTTGCACAAAGCTTTCCACCGATTCGTCGTTGCGTTGCCTCATCTTGACCAAATCGGTAAGCTTCTTCTCATGTATGTTAGCGAAGAAGTACTTGTGAAATTGCCTCTCCAGATCGGCCCATGTAATTATAGAATTTGGAGGCAACGATATGAACCATGTGAATGCCGATCCATACAATGATGAAGAGAACAATCTCACCCTTAATTCCTCCCTGCTGGCAGCTTCTCCGCACTGGATAATGAAGCGGTTGATGTGCTCCATTGTTGACGTGTCGTCTTGGCCGGAGAACTTGGTAAAATCGGGCACCTTGTACCGATTTGGAAGAGGAATCAAGTCATATGCGGGAGGATACGGAGTCCGATAAGAGTACGTGTTGACCCTGGGTTTGATGCCGAATTGCTCTTTCATGACTTCGGCAGTCTTACCGACCCAATATGCGTCCTGCTCATGCTGACTCATTGGCTGGTTGTCGACTGGTGGAGTCGGCTGACGCGCCTCTTGAAGATATGTAGTAGTTGCAGGCGCAGCACCAGTCATCTGAACACTATGCATCGGTTGACTTACTGATGGATAGTTCTGCACACTTGGCGGATTTGGCTGAACTATCACATTCATCGGTTGCTGAGCTGCTGAGCTGGCTGGTGAGCTGGCGGCTGGTTGACCCATCCAGGATTATAGATCATCGGCATATGGCTTACCGATGGCTAATAGTTGACTGGAGCATGCGGTTCTTGTATTCTGGAGCAGTCAATCACCAGATTACTTTGGGGAATCGGCACTCCAGCTTGAGAATTTGCCACCAGAGATTGACTGCCGGTGGTTATAATGTGTTGCATCGGCACAGAGCTTGCCGATGGTGGCATCAGAGGTATCTTGGGGATTACTTGGAGATCATCTGATGGCACTTATATGGTTGGAGCAGGCGTAGAGTTATGCATCGTCGGGGTCATCGGCTGTGACTGCATTACCAATGCCGTAGAGTTCCTCCAGGCTGAACTATCTCCCTGCGCAAGATTAGAACCAGCATATAGATTCGGAGGCATACCGTATCCCCACCAGTTAGCGGGGGCTGGTCCTGAAGTTGCTGACGCGGCTGGATCTGCGTTGAGCTTGGTAATATTGCCAGCGTTTGGTCTTGGTGATGTAGCCACATCGGCAGATGGTTCCACCGGGGTGGAAGACGCTATTGGGGCCGCCGATGGGCTTGTAGATGCCAATCCAGGCTGATGATACGCCGGACCGACATACCGCGGTGCATGTCCTTCTTTGAATGTTTGCACGATGGCATTGTAGATAGTATTGGACAGCACGCTGGAGTGGTTGATCAATGGTTGATTTACAGCAGTATTAACCATCTCCTGTAGCTTACCAGGGTTGGCGTCGTACGTGACCTGCCGTGGCAACGGCGGATCTTACTTCTGAATTGCTTCGCCGCTCCTGCTGAGGCTGAAGGACTTGAGATATAGCTGCTTGTATTCCTCCATAGCCTGCTCCATGGCCTGCTTCTGATCATCTTTCAGATCGGCCTCAGACACTTCAATGACATTCCTCTAGTTGACATCGGCGTGATCACCCATGCCGAATGTGTAGATCTGTATAATCTTGTCCCACTGGGTGTGCCAAAAGAGGTGTTGACACAAAAAGCGTCAGATCTGTGAACACCTTGGGATATTACCCAAAGCTCGGTATTCTGGAGGCGTGCCAGTCGATTTGACCAATCAATCGACAAGGATGATAACTAGAACAAACTGAACGAGACGACAGCGATGCGCCCGGACGTCAAGGCTCAGATTGATCAAGGGTAACTAGAGTAGAGCTGAACGAGGCAAACAGCGATGCGCCCGGATTGCCAAAGCTCAGAGGTACTCCCAAGCGGAACTAGCAAGGATTTGACGGAGATCAGGATGATGCAACACGTCGAAGGCTTGAAGAACTCGTTGAAAACTATAACTAATGCAGTAAAAGGGTAAATTGCGATGAAAAGTAGAATAAGATAAAATTGGTTTGTTTTGAATTGGATTGGTTATTCCATAGCCCTCGGGCACATATTTATACTCCCGCATGGAGAGTTGTACAAAGACACGACACATATCCTTCCTAAAACAAACTCCTACTTTAAAGTAAACTGACTCGCGCAGGAGCCGGATAACAATATTTATTTCCTAAACAAACACACCTAATTTAAAGGAAAATAAACGACTCATGCAAGAGTCGGACTCAAACTACTATATAATAATACTAGTACAAAACACCAGTTTCCTTATTCTCCTCCTCGATGAAAACTTTCCATCGGCAGATCCCCTTAATCCGCGCCTTCCTTCTTTTGACCACCGGTAACCTTCTGCTGCCACCAAGCGCTAAGTTACGCCCATCGGCATCGGCAACACTTTCCTGATCGGCAATCGGCAACACTTCCAGTTAGCGACCTTGTGCTGGTAACTCACCAATCATCCCCAATCGGCAATCGGCAATGACCCCTCATCGGCAACCAGCAATGACTCTTCATCGGCAATCGGCAATGACCCCTCATCGGCAATTGGCAATGACTCTTCATCGGCCATCGGCAATGACTCTTCATCGGCAATCAGCTCCAGCAAGACTTCACCAATTAACCTTTGTCGGCAAAGATTATCCAGCCTCCATCGGCAACGCACTTGGTCTTCCCGCAGCACTTTCCCATCGGCAATATCGGCTCAAACTTTCCCGATGCCGATGGAGAACGGTGTCAACAGAATCATACACCTTGAGCGATCTAGAGTGCTATATGAGGAGTAAGTTGACTTATGAGATTTCATTTGGAAAATTTATCAAAAACTCCAAGTACTAAAATATTATTTGGGGAAGATGACTTTGCCTTGAGAGCAGGTAATGACAAATGGGCACTTTTGGGAGCTAGTGGGCCCACTTAGGGGGTCAGGCGACCATCCTGTGGGGCCACTAGGCACCCCAAGCTCCCATGATCCAAGTAACACTCCCTAGAGCACTCTCTACCCCTTGGATCCAAGTGTGTTACCTCTCAACGGTTCAGATTTACATCACAAGGATCCATGGGCCCACATCAAGGAGATAAGCATGACAAATCAACTCAGAACAAACATCCAACGCATATGACAAGTGGGACCAGCATACAGAAGATAGAGGTGGGCCAGAGACCCCATAAGGGGGTCGGCCGACCTATAGATCGGCCCACCAGGCCCCCACTTGGTCCCTGACCAGTGGGATACCATCTAGAAGGAGCAGAGAGGCCCACAGGCCAGTTGGGGGGTCGACCGACCACCCCTATGGAGGTTCCAACTCCCACAACCGCCTCACTCCATCTCCACATGCTGGAAATCATTACCGTCCATCCTAAGGCGGTTCTAAGGTCGGTTGGATCCTACGGTGATTGATGATGGTGACGCGGATCACTGACGTGGCACCGGAGTAGCCCCTACTCCACCTCTAGCTATAAATAGACCCCTAGAGCTCCCTTACCAAGTGTGCCTCATTGGAGAAATACTACTCTCTAGTCTCTTAGCGGAGGTCTTCAGTAGTGTTATGCTAGTTGGAGGAGAGTGAGGAATTCTTCTGGAGAAAGCCCCGGATCTATCGGGAATCTTCTCCGGAATTCTTTCTCAGCGGATGCGAGTCTCTTGTAAGATTAGCACTTGTAAGTGACTTCTTCTGAGTTCTTTATAGCATTTAGTATTCTAAATCTGGTTTAGCTGTTAGACAACTTTTCGCGCTTGTTCATCGCTTTGCTCTGAGTGAAGTTCTTTAATCTGAGGCTAAGGTTAATGTAGTAAGATAAGTGTAGACGTGGGGTCTAAGCTAGATCTTACCTTTGTAAACCGCTTATCGCACGGATTGTTTGTGGTAGCTAGTAGGTGGTGACAACCCTATCTAGTCCTCGTATTCCACCGCGTGTGTAAGATAAGTTCTTAAAAGGTAGGGCCTCAATACAACATGATGCCTCCTGCAAGAGAAGCGCTGATGAAGCCAGTATAACCAGCTATACCTTGTTAGATACCTTTGCTATATCGAACCTCTCAACCCAGCTTTCATAATCTCCCTTGATCCATCATAGGACATACCCATATTCCTAGTTAACTCACTTCTCATTCCCTGTGGAAAATACGATACCTGGAATACTCCCGGTGAAAGATACACTTGACAACCGTACGCTTGCAGTCTTTTGCGTTTGCCACCTTTGGTGTCAACAGCTACCCACATAGCTTAGGGCCCTAAAGTCAACTTCGGGGATGCCACCCTCGAGCTGAAGCCCTCCTTGATCCACATGGTATGGGCCAACCCATTTTGCGGGAAGCCCCATGAGGATGCAAATTCTCATCTCTAGCACTTCATAGAGTTGTATGGCACTTTTACCATCAAGGGAGTGGCGCCTGATGCCATCCGCCTTTGCCTTTTCCCTTTCTCATTGTTGGGAAAGGCGAAGCAGTGGTTCTATGCCCACAAAGAAGAAGCCACCACCTGAGAGAGGTGTGCCAACGCGTTCCTCAAGAAGTTCTTCTCGACGGACAAAACCAATGCCCTTCGCGAAAAAATCTTGAGCTTCCAATAGCAAGCTGACGAGATGATTCCCGAAGCCTAGGAGCGTCTCTAGGAGTACATTCGTGTCTGTCCTCATCATGGGATAGAAGAGTGGCTCCTGATTCAAGGTTTCTATCATGGGCTATCTAGCATGGCCCGTAGTCACCTTGATGTTGCCGCTGGAGGGGCATTCCTCCAACACATAGTGAGGAATGCCAAGGAGCTCATCGAAAAGATGATGATCAACCAAGGATGGGGTGAGGAACGTCTCTAGCCAAAGAAGAGAGGTATGCACACCGTGAATGAGGTGGACATACTCTCTGCCAAGATGGAACTCTTGATGAAGAAGATAGAAGAAGGTTCCAAGAAGGAACAAGAGGCCATCTACCGCATCGCCGCCACACGAGCTATCGAAGCCGATGCATGGTGCGAGGTGTGCGGAGGAAATGATCACTCAGGCAACAACTGCCCCGAGACGTCGAAGGAGGACGTGAACTTCATCATCATCATCAACAACAACAGGTATCAACCCCAACAACAAGGAAATTGGAATTTGCGCCCCTTGTACCAAGTAATGGAGGTAATAGTAATTATAATAATTATAATTTTTATAATAATTATCCTTCATTGATAGATCTTGTTCTTAGACAATCTAAAATTAATGATGGTATAAATAAAAAGATGATAGTCAATCATAAAGTTCTTGAAAATCTTGGTGAGAAAATGGATAGCTTTGCTTCTGCCATGAAAAATCAATTAAGCTTTAATAAAATGTTAGAAACACAACTAGCTCAATTAGGTGCAGCTATTCCATCTATAGAACAAGGTAAGATTCCTGGGAATCCGGAGGACCCAATTGAAAATGTTAATATGGTCACAACGAGGTTCAGTAAGCCTCCACTTCGCTCCAATTGGGGCTATCTTCTCGATTCTCCCTTCATCATGAAGAAGGAAGATCCAGACCATCTGATAGTTAAATGCTCAATTGGACAACAAACCTTCCACAACGCCTTCTACAACCTTGGATCTGGTGTCAACATCATGTCTAAGGTAACTTACAATAACTTGTTAGGGGGACCCTTGTTCCCTACATGTGTTCATTTGCAGATGGCAGATCAAACCATGCGGGTCCCCGAAGGACTTGCTAGGGACATCTTGGTGAACATCCAAGATGAGTACATCCCCATCGACTTCATCATCCTGGACATGGAAGCCAATGTGGATGTCTGCATCATCTTGGGAAGGCCCTTCCTCAACACCACCAACGCAGTCATCTACGTGGGATCGGACCAGATCCATTTCCAATTCCCAAGTCACAAGGTAAAATGTGCTTTCAATGGTTATAAAATTAACAAACAGGTCAAAGCACATCCTCCAAGAAGCAGAGTTCAAGCTCCACGCCAAAAGAAGCAATACCCGGAGGCCAAGATCAACGAACTCAAGAAGGATGAACCCGCCATTCCAAGGCAGGTCTGGAAAGCAAAGGAGGTGCACACCCCTCGGTCTCCATCTTCGGAGCCATCAAGTGTACCCAAAGAATGAACAAGAAGGAGGATTCCTGCTCCAAGGACTTAAATTCAAGGAGCCCTCGTCGAAAGGTAAATTGGTAGTTATCTTTTATTTCCCTTTACATTTATTTCAATTCTTTAATATTCATCATGCTTAATACTTAGCAAAATAAAGTTTAGACTTAATAAAACCTTGACATTAGTTTAGCACTAAAGCTTGATCAGGTTTAGGCCCTATGGTGGGTCGGCCGACACCCCTAGGCACCCTGAGCCTGCCTTCTTTAATGGGGGACATGAGGTGATCTTAATGGAAGAAAAAGAAAAGTAAAAGAGGCCTAAGGGGGGGCAGTCGGCCAACACCCCTAGGACCCTCTTATCACATCCCTCTCACCCCCATCTTTTTTTTTCTAAGAATCTCATGATTTGAGTTGTGTGGAGTTCAAAATTCAGAATTTTCTTTAGGAGACATCTCTTTAGCTTTGTCATCCTTTAAAAACAAAACATATCAATTACCCTTTGACTAGATGACTCACCTTTTGTATCCCACTACTCGTTGTTCAAATTGGGAATCTATCAATGTTTTACCACCGATAGCCTGCCACGGGGTTACCCGAGACAGTTGTTCGTGCCTCGGCAAATAGTGAAACCTTGGTGGTTGGACACGTAGGGACACATGGTTTATAATGGTTCAGGCCCTCGACAGAGTCGAGTAATAATGCTACGTTCAGTTAGGTCGCTTGTTATTGCTCTGATCTCATAATACAAGGTGTTGCGTGTCGCTCTACATATTGGGTATGGCATAGTATATTTTTTGGTGTGATTCCCTCACCAGCCGTTTATAGTCTAGGAGCCGACCGAGGGTTGCCTCTAATCCTACTCGGTTACAAACTCAGAGTCCTAAGCTATGCTTCGGTCTTGCTGTCGCTACCGAGTAGAATTCAGTTTCGCTTGTCTGTCTTCCTTCGTGGGCTGAGTGAAGGAGCCCCAAGGCTCCGGTAAGCCGTCCTATGGGTACCATATAGGATATCCCATCGACAAGCCCCCGAGCTTCTCATGATTTTTTCTTCAACATGTCGGGTTGACTTGAAAGTAAGCCGAGTTCTTTTTGAAGACAAATCATGGGATGATCTTCTGTGTCTTTGTCTTGTGGTCTTCCTACACCTTTTGTGCTTATCACTCCTCCTTTGATCAGCATATCCTTTCTATCAAGACTGAGTTGCACGGATATGTTGTTGAACATCTCGAACAATCTCTTCTGCCTCCTTCACATAATCCGTACCATAGAATCCCTTGTCTGCTGCTTCAACCCAATTGACAGGGGTTCTACACTTTCGTCCATACAAAGCATCGAACAGTGCCATCTTAATGCTCTCTTGGTAACCATTGTTATAGGAGAATTCTGCTAAAGGTAACCATTTCTCCCACGATCCTTTTGCTGACACAACACATGCTCTCAACATATCTTCCAACACTTGATTCACTTGTTCCGTTTGTCCATCTGTTTGAGGGTGATAAGCGGAACTTCGAATCAACTTTGTTCCCAACTCTTTATGCAACTACTCCCAAAAACGAGCGATGAACTGAGATCCTCTGTCTGATATGATAGTCTTGGGAACGCCATGTAGCCTCAGAATATTCTAGACATATAGCTCTGCATACTGATGTGGTCGGTAGGTAACCTTGACTAGTACAAAGTGAGCTACCTTGGTTAAGCAATCAACGATAACCCATATTGAGTCATTTCCTTTCTGAGTGGTAGGTAACCCTGTGATGAAGTACATACTAATATCTTCCCACTTCCACTCAGGTATAGATAGAGGTTGTAGCAAACTGGCAGGTTTCATGTGTATTGCCTTAATGCGACAACATGTATCACACTTTGCAACATACTCAGCAATATCCAACTTCATCTTAGACCACCAATACCTGGTTCTGAGGTCATGATACATCTTGCTACTGCCAGGGTGAATTGATAACTTAGAGTTATGTGCTTCGTTGAGAATTCTATCTCACAAAACCTGGTCCTTAGGAACTACCATACGCTGATTGAACCAAAGGACTCCTTTCTCATCCACTTTGAAATTTAGAGATTCACTGGTTTCTAGCCTTTGTTTAGTTTGCATAAGTTCTTTGTCTGATTTCTGTCCCTCAATAATATCACTATCCAAGGTACACTGGATAACAATATTATTTAGCACTAAAGGATGCATTAGATCAAATCCATCTTCTAACAGCGGTTGCAACAAGTTGCAATGAGATTTGCGGCTCAAAGCATCTGCTACAACATTTGCTTTTCCAGGGTGGTAATGCACTTCCAAGTTATAATCCTTGATTAACTCTAACCATCTCCTCTGCCTCATATTCAATTCAGACTAGGTAAACAAGTACTTCAAACTTTTATGATCGGTGAAGATGTGACACAGGTTACCCATTAGGTAATGCCTCCATATTTTCAGAGCATGCACGACTGCTGCTAGCTCCAAGTCATGTGTCGGGTAACTCTCCTCATGAGGTCGAAGTTGTTGTGAGTCATAAGCAATGACTCTTCCATTTTGCATCAACACACATCCCAATCCAATGGTTGACGCATCGCAAAACACATCAAAAGGTTCCTCCAGATTTGGTGGTGCCAAGACCGGTGCAGTAGTTAACATTGTCCGCAAGGTACGGAACGTTGTTTCACATTCTAGGCTCCATTCAAACTTCTTGTTCTTCTGTGTTAACCTTGTCATGGGTTTAGGTATCTTAGAAAAGTCCAGGATAAAACGATGGTAGTATCCGGCCAATCCTAAAAAGCCGCGAACCTCATGCACGTTAACGGGTGCTTTCCAATTCATGACTTCTTGCCTTTTGAGGGGTCCACTGAGATACCCTCTGTTGACAAGGTATGACCCAAAAAAGGCACTTTGGTCAACCAAAACTCACACTTGCTAAACTTAGCATAAAGCTTATGTTCCCTTAACTGTTTCAGCACTATTCTCAGGTGTTCTGCGTGGTCCTTCTCGTTTTCCGAATATGTCATGATGTCATCGATGAAAACCACTACAAAATTGTCCATCTCTTGCATGAACACGGAGTTCATCAAGTACATAAAATGCGCAGGCGCATTTGTCAACCCAAAGGACATCACTAGATATTCAAAGAGACCGTATCTCGTGGAGAAAGCGGTCTTGGGTACATCCTCTTTTCTGATCTTAATCTGATGGTAACCTAACCTCAGGTCTATCTTGGAGAACACTTTAGATTTAGAACTGATCAAACAACAAATCAATCCAAGGCAACGGATATTTGTTTTTGATGGTAACCGCGTTGAGAGGGCGATAGTCCACGCACATTCTTAAGGTCTTATCTTTATTTTTCACAAAGATGGCGGGACATCCCCAAGGTGAGCAACTCAGACGGATCAAACCCTTTTCTAGCAACTCCTGGAGTTGTTTCTTGAGTTCTGCTAACTCGTTGGGTGGCATCCTATATGGTCTCCTCGATATAGGTGATGTTCCGGGAGCCAACTCTATAGCAAACTCGACATCTCTGTCCAGGGGTAATCCCAGAAGATCGTCAGGAAAGACATCCGGAAACTCACAAACTATAGGAATCTTATCCAACAACTCTGCGGTGATGGCAAACATGACCTCCCAACTGATTCGGATGCTTAGGTAAGTGGATTCCAAAAGTGGCTCCATTCCGGGGGTTGGTGATAGATACTGCACGCTGGGCTATATCTAGATGCACTTTCCAAGCTTTCATCCATTCCATCCCAAGGATGACATCTAGACCTAGCTTAGGTATTACAATGAGATGGACACTGATCGAAGTTGTCCCCATTGTAATTTCTACATCCTTTACCATTTTATGAGTGTATAGGACAACTCCAGTTGCACTCATCTGATACTCTCTTTCCAACTCTACCACCTTCTGCTGACTCTGCAGCATGAAGTTCCCACTAATGAATGAATGTGATGCTCCAGAATCAAACAAGATAACCGCAGGACATTGATTAACGAGGAACGTACCAGCTGTGATGGGTTCTCCTTCCGGCACTTCTTCCAAGGTGGTGTGGTGGATGTTTCCCGTGCGAGGCTTCTGCTGATTGTACTGCTTCCTGGGCTTTGTATAGAAACGAGACAGGTGCCCCGTTTGACCATAATTGTAGCATGGTCCCACAACATAGGGCGTCTTCTGCCCTCCAGCTCCGGATCCTCCAGCTTTGTCCTTGTTCTGCTGCAGAGGTGCGGTGAAGGGCCTCTAGTAAGCGGGACGAGTACGAGCATTGGTCATCTTCCCCTGAGGTGGTCGGAACCGTGCACCAGTCTGTGGTGGACGATATGCTGGCCTTGAGGCATTAGGACCCCTGTTCTGGTGGGATCCTCCCTCTGGGACTCGACGATGAGTCTCTGCGAGCAACCTATTGTCGTTGGTCTCCTAGTTCAAGCAGTCACTGATGAAGTCGCTGAACATGGTGCGGTAGCTGTTGCCCATCTTGGACAGAAGGGTTGCATTCATGCCCCTCTTGAAGCTTGCGATCTTCTTAGCGTCGGTGTTGACGAAGTCGGTGGCATAGCGAGCCAACCTGTTGAAGCTGGTGAGGTACTCTGTCACTGACCTGGTACCTTGAGCAAGCCTCATGAACTCAGTGAGCTTCATCTCCATCACGCCTTCTGGGATGTAGTGACGGTGCATAGCAGTGGAGAACCGATCCCATGTGACCGCAGTGCCAGCACGCAAGTTATCGCGGTATTGGGACCACCAGATACTTGCCGGTCCTTCTAGCCTATGCACGGCATACTCCGCCTTCAGTTCCTCCGTCAGGCACAGAAGTCGGAACTTCTGTATCATGGAGTGCAGCCACTCATCGGCCTCCAGCGGTTCAGTAGCTTCCTTGAAGATCAGAGGGCGGGTGTCCATGAAATCCTTGTAGGAACTGTACTGGTTAGGTGTTGAGCCGTGTTGGCGGCGATGTTGCGCAAGGTCTCATTCATCTGGCGCTGCATCTCCTCCACACTCCTTTGGCTGCCCAGAAACTGACCAAAGAATGCTTCCGGTGTGATCGGAGGTGGTGGTGGTGGTGGTGGTAGGTCCTCCCTGGTTGCCTCTCTGTCACCACGAGTGTTGCGACAAGTGTTAGCCGGCATCTGTATATCCCATTAACAAGCAACAATTAGGTGATGTTATATTGAATAATAAATAAATACCGTGTTGTACAAAATGTAATATTAAGCACACAACCAAATATAATTACTCATCTTTCCATATAACATCACAGAATTAATTACTCATCATAAGCATACAAATAACATTCCATAACTTTTGCCAGAACAACGTCTGGACTTAGATCCAAATTCGGCTTACAGATAACGAAGATCCAAATTAAACATAGTCTTAAACAACACGAGACAAAAGCTCCCAACGCGGAAGATCAAACTCCTAATCTAGCACTCAGTAGCCGTCGGAGTAGTAGTACTCCCCATCGGTGTCATCGAGGTAGGGCTCGTCGGTGAAGGCCTCGTTTAGAGCAAAGTCCTTCTCCGGTGGGTCGGGACCAAGGATCACTCCGTCCTGTGGCTCGGGCTCCTGCTCGGGCTGCTCAAGTATAGGTGCTGCGGCTGCTGCTGCCTGCTGGTGGTGAAGAGCGTGGAAAGCCTCGTGCAGGTTGTTGATGTACTCCTGCTGCTCGTTGAGATGCCCCTCTAACTCTGCAACTCTCTCCTGCAAGCCTTCTAACTCGGTCCAAGCTTCATTCCTAGAGTTGGTGGCATCGAAGAGTAACTGCTCACCAACCACGCGAGCAGTGATCTCCTCCTCCACCCTAGTCCAGGCCTGGTCACGCTCCAGAGTCATCTGAGCCAACTCTGCCTGAAGGTTTGCGATGGCTGTCTCGAACTCCTGCTATAACTGGTGCTTGCTCTCAAGGCTGGCGTTGTGGATCTCCGCCACATCTGCAAGACTACGCTCTAAACTCTCACAAGTGCCAAGCAGCACTCCAGTGGCACCCATGGCTAGAGTCTCGCAGTAGAAAAGCTCCTCCTCATTTCTAGCTAGTATTGTCCCCTCAGCCTATGTCCAATCCACAGGAAAAGCCTGTCCACGGGGAAACACTCTAGGCCAAGCTGCTGCAAGGTCCGCGGGAAAGCGAGCAATGATCTCCTTTACACCAGGTATGCTGCCCTGTTGGCACCATCCTTAGCACAAGCTCCCTTGGTGATGATTGTCCAGCCTGACCAGTCTGGCCTGCCTTCCAAAGCCTTTACCTTGACCTGAACATGGACCAGAGAATCCTGACCATACTGCTACTTCTGCCAAGGGTACTTGGGCTCCCTGCCCTCGGGATACCCAATGGCGTGCAAAACCCGTCAAAGGATAGTTGGCAGCCCAAAGTATGTCAAGAACTTCCGGTTGTCTTCCTGGTGGTTAGACGGGTGTGAGGCATCTGTAGAAAAAGAGGTTTCGAACTCTCGTGAGACAGATATTAAGTTGGTAAATTTTATCGAAAAGGAACAATTTACAATTTAAGGGGAGGTATGACATGATGCGATAAGTAAACATGATGCATGATCGTAAGTACGTTCTCACTCGACTAGGATGACTCGCAAGTCCTAACGTTCTAGTCGGTGGCAAGACAATCTCTCATTACGTAGTTATTCGTTCTACACGGATACGTAGTTAGTGTACGTGCAGAAGATTCATTTTAGCCCGAAGAACAAAACCCAATGCAGAAAAATCACCGGGCACTTTCCTGATATGCACTAAGTACACATCAGTTAGTTACCAAAACCTTATGCACCAAGCTTGGAAAACCCACCCAACATTTCATACTTCTCAGATATGTTTGCATAAAGCTTGCACATCCTTAAGTAACCATATCACTTCCCTAGACCAACGGTTGGAAGGTCTACTCTCACATCTCACAAATAGTTTTCAATGCAATTTTCGAAACTTGTATCATCCTTCTAAAGAATGATACCCCGACACTTTTTAAAGATCCAGCATGAGCAAAACCCTGAACCAAGTTAGTATTCCTAAGCCAACTGATTCCTAGTATAGGGCTAAGGACTGGACCTGGCACCCTAAGTTTTCAAACTTAGTTTATAAAAATAGTTTTGAAATACCCATTTTGTTTAAAAGTTGCGCAAACGAGTGAGGATACCTAAACTCGGCTTTGATACCAACTGTGGCAGAACCGTCCAAATTATAAGAGATCAAGTACCCAATGAGCCGATTTAACTATCACTTAAAGCACTTGAGCCCATATAATCCTGGTAGTCCGAAAATCTCGAAGGATTTCTAACAATCGTATATCCAACCCAGATCGTGCAAACTCAGGTATGCACATTCGAACGATCCAACAAATTAAACGAAAATATTGGAAGTACGAAATAAAGTTATTACAACACTTTGTTCCAAATAAAGTAGTACTCACGCCGCCACAACACACGTGGCCAAATGAAACATTGTTTTGAAACTCGAACCCAAAGTTTTACTCCATGCTAATACCATTAATAGATAGGGGTGCCAACGAGACCATGTCCGACAACAGCAAAAGATGAGCTCGCAGAAGACCTTGCCCAGCGCCTACTCCTCTTCTACTTCGACAGGATAGAGACAGTGCTTATAATAGCCAAAGTATACTTGGCCATCTGCAACAAACGGGATAAACCCTGAGTACGGGAATGTACTCAGCTAGACTTACCCGTCTAACTGAAAATAAAGACTCCAAGGATATGCATGGCTAGATATGTGGAGCTGGATAAACTTTGCTTTTGCGGAAACACGAACAATATGAAACTTAAAGATTAGAGAGCAGCCATTTTCCATCCTATTATTTATCTCTAAGTTTGCGCCTGAACTAGAGCACACACTTGATCTAAGCAATCAATAGAATAATATATATCCAATTCCTTCATCAATATTTTAGTAGAACCATTACGATGTCACATGGAGTTGTACCGTGGTGAAGCTCAGCATAATCCCCCACTATCCGGTGGGAGGCAGCGACTCGAATCGATATACAACCAGTTGGAAGGATTACCTTTAACACACGCCCACACTTTCCCTATCGGGTCCATGCATTGGGTTACCGCTCAACAAAGTCCAGGTAGTACCGCCGCGATCTCAGAGTAGTCCACCCAATTGGAGAAATCAGTTGGCCACCATGGGGCATATCGTATCTCCAAACTAGAGGGTGCTAACAGTAGGCTGAGAATCGGCCCGGACAGTGTTTACTAGGCTTCGGGGTTGATACTCGCAACGGCCCCTATGTGAAAGGGCGCATTCAAAGATGTAAGAGGGTCACCATCGTATACAAACCTATACGATCCAATGGACGGACTGCCCCTATGTCTAAACCACTTGGTGCCCTTGCCTTCCAGTTGACCGCACTTCATTACTACCATTGGTTCTTTCCCATGATAGCAAAATATAGCCAACCGTGATCGGTACTATCCCCATGGGATAATACGAACATAAATGTAACCATTTATTCTAAGCAGGCTAAGCGGTTCCTTTTACTTTTTATTAACAGGGTAACAAGGTAGGTAATTCAAATATCAAGGAAGATAATGCATCAACTGGGATTCAATCAACTCCTGTCACCTAATGCATCACAGTATAAAATACTCAAGTAGATTAATTGTAAATACTGGGAGGCTTAAAGATGCTCTAGGGCTTGCCTTGAGTGAAGGTAGAGGGCTGATGGTCAGGGCACTCGGGCAAGTTTGGTTCTGGCTCTGGGAACTCCTCTTGAAGCTCCTGCACCTCCTAGACTTCTGCTTCTGGAAGTGGCACCTGGTGTTCCTCCACTGATCCTAAATGGTTGAAATGCATATAATTATATTTGATGGTGCAGGGATGATGCTTGAACAAGATTTAAAACACTAAAAAATTGCTTTTAGAGTTAACCTAATATTCATTCTAGTTCCACTTTACACAGCAAGCCTATTATAAACTTCTTAGAAAAATCTACAAAAATTACAAGGGACGGAGCAGGCTTAAAGTATACTACTGCAGAAAAATCACTTAAAGCAAAGCTATCAACTAGCAGATACAAAAAGATGAATTTAAATGCAGAGAAAACACTTTGAACTAGACCTACAGGGTGAAACATGCTATTTCTTATTTTTAACATGTTCTTTACTCAGAAACATATTTATCAAGAAAGTTCCATGATCAACACTACCAGATTATTTTCTATATGATTTTCCAAAGAAAACCCTAGAAAAGGACACTTGAACTACAAGTATCTTTTCTGCCATACAACACCCTACATGTTATATTTTTCATAGACAGAGCATGACATACAGAGACTACCCAAAAAGTTTCATATTTTATACATGCACAGATTTACCATAGGAATTAATCTAAGAAAACAGTAGAAACACATTTTAATTGCTAACAAATAAATTCTCCATAGAAACATGGCAACTCATATTTTTCCTAGCTTCTACCAATCATAAAAACCTCACATTTGTATTTGATCATTTCATGCAGGAACACATTTAACTTTGATAAATTCAGAAAAGGATTATTTAAACATTAGTATTGAAGACATTCTCCAAAAATTACTTTTATATTTTTAACAGAAAGATCTTCATTTGTAGAATCTAACACAATTTAATTCATCATTTTAGGGTTTACCAAACTCCAGATATTAAATAAACAAGTATTAACACATTTACTGAAAATGAATAAAAGGAAAAGCATTTCAGGAATCGGCCCTCGGTGAACAGTGTTGGGCTCGGCCCAGTGCACGCGGGAGTGAGCTGAGCGGTTGACAGGCGGGGCCCGACAGTCAACTCAGGTCCACCTGTCGGTGAGCAGCGAGCAGAGCATGGCGCTGACCGGCGCTTTCTCGCCGACGGTGAGGCTAGGCTTGGCGTGCTCGGGGTGACGTCGCGAAGCGACTGGTGGTGTTGGTTGAACCAGTGCGGCCGTGAAAGTGGCCGGCGACGTGAGGTGGTGGCGCAACGCGGCGGGGTGATCACTGGCGGTGCTATGCTAGGCTAGCGGTTGCGTGAGCACCACGGTGGTGTGGTGAGTGCAGAACAAGTGTTGATTGAGCCGGAGGAGCTCCGAGGAGGTCCGACCACGTGCAAGCTCTGCGGCGGCGGCAACGGCGCATGGCCAACGGCGCTGCGTGGCTCCAGGGTGAAAAGAGTGCTAGAGGAAGGGTGTTCTCACCTCTACTACCTCCGGTGAAGCTTCCACGGAGATGGAGGTGACAGAGTCGGGTCGGAGGAGAGGGAACGCAGCGCGGTGCTTGCGGTGGCGACTGAGGGCCGAGGAACGGCGACGGCGTTCCGGCGAGAGGAGTGCTCGGCTGGTGCTACAAGGGCGAGCAGGGCGTGTGCGAGGTGAAGGCGAAGCGGTATGCGAGATGGATCGAGCAGAGAAGCTCGAGTGGAGGCGAATTTGAAACGGGAGTGTTGCGGTGCTCGGTGCGCTCGGTGCAGCGAGAGCAGAGGCAGAGCGAGCAAAAGAGTGAATGAAGGTGAGTGTTTGCGGTTGCGAGATTGAGAGGGGGTGTAGGCGCTCCCTCTGGTGCGGTCATGGCCGACCGGCGCGGCCGGTAGGGGCCGGGACGCGACGGCGACAGTGCGGTGGCATGTGCTGCGTGTCTGCGGCGCGACGCGAGAGGGCGAGAGCGCACGGGGAAGAGCGGCTCTTGGTCTACGCGCCGTTAGGGCAGATTCGCAATGGATCGTGACTGTGACGGGGCGTAGCTCATGGTCGGCGCTGGCGTTGCGGCGGTGCTAAGGTGACGCAACGGTTAGGCGGCAGCTCGGCAGAGCGGCAGTGGCGCTGCGCATGTACGGCATGCGAAGAGGAGGCAGCAGTGGCTGCGCGCTGAGTGTTCTTGGCCCTTGCGCCGTTAGCGCGGATACGCGCTCAGACATGATCGAGATGGGGCGGGGCACTGGCCGGTGGTAGGCGCTGTAAAGGCGACGCAACAGCGAGGTGAAAGCGCGGCGCGGTGCTGCGCTCTGCACGGCTGAGGCGGTGGCAGTGGCGCTGCGGTTTGGTCAGCGCAGGGTGTTAGCGAGCGGCGCGAGGCGAGTAGCAGTCGACGGCGTGCGGGCAGAGCCAACGGCGTGGCTGCCGGCGTACGGTGCGGCTGGTGTCGGGCGCGGGCGCGCAGGCATGCCGTGCGCGTGCGTCGCGCGGGCGACGCGCGTGCACGGGAGCAGCGGGTGTGCGCACGTACGCGCGAGCGGGCCGCGGGCAAGGCCGAGTGGGCCGAAAGGCTGGATTATTCCGATTTCCTTTCCCTTTTTCATTTTCTGCTATTTGTTTCAAACTGAATTTGCTTCAAAACAGTTTCAAAAACTCCAAACTAAGAATTGAAACTTAAACCAAAGTTGTTCAGAATAATATTCTCTACACTTTTCATGTAGGTCCTACTTTCTGAAAACCATTATTATACAAGGTTCTAGATTTAAAAACTACTTAAGCCATTTTTAGAAAAGAAAAGTTTTTATTCTTAACAATTAAACTAAGTTTAATTAGGCAGGGTAATTAATCATAAAAGCAAACCATTCTTTATTCTAAGCATAACAAACTTAGCTAAACATGTTGATCAAGATTTAGAGCACAAAACACCTATCCATTTCTAGTGTAAAAGATATAAATAAACACACATGAAATGATGGCATAAGTAAACATGAATGCAATGCACTGCTTATGCTTAGGCTAATGATGATCCTAATGCAAAGCTTGACACAGGGTGTCACAACTGTATAGTTTGCTTTTTGATTGACTTATTTTTCATTTTGTTCTCCAGATCTTGTGAGCTGTGTCGAGTTCTTCTGACTGATACTTGTAGTATTGTGCCTCTTTGTAGAATTTATTACTCGTTTGTATTTCCCAAGTTCTTTCTGATAGCGTAATCAACCTTTGTGTCCTGATGATTATGCTGAAGTAGATATTCTTGCTCATACAAGGCCTTGTATCTTTATGCCTCTGAGTTAGGCTTTGTAGATCTTCATCCTTGCGCTTTATTTGTCTTTTGTATAATGACCTCCTGATGATGACCCATAGGGTTCGCTGTCCGATCTTTCGATGAGAGATAGTGGATAACTCAATTTGTGGATGGAGATGACGTTCATGGCTCGACTACAACCATCCAAGGATGCTGCGCCTTAGCAACCGATACACCACCTCCGATGGTTGTCGTGATCTTGCGGTATGACAACCAGCCACTAGGGCTCCCGTCCTGCAAGCAATCGAAGAACCAGCAAGAACAAGATGAAACAAGCACTCAATTGCAAGATGAATATGAAGGTTTCAATCTGAGATCACAATATGGTGAGGTTCTGATGACAATCAGACGGACGGTTGATCCAACACGCGCGCTGAAAGGCGGTAGCAATAGCTAACTCGACGAAACAAAACCTAATCTGTTTGTGGCAGCTCTAAAGACTTATAAGGAGTTGGGAGGATGACCACAAGGGTGTTGGGGTCGTGCTCCAACCCTAGGATGCGTCCCTAATGGATCCAACTTGATACATGGGCCATCGGGTCAAAATAGGTGACGCAGCACCGGTGGGCAGAATAGATCTCGGTACAAAAACGACGACTCTGGATGTGTGTGATAAGATATCACCATGTTTTTGGATCCGTTAGAAACTAGACTTGATAAGCTTTCCAAAAAGTCCTAGAACGCCCCAATCGGAGTCCATATGAAGTCGTGGCATCCATCACAAGTTGGTGCTATCCTGTAGTCCAAATTCAGCTAGCGCCCATCCTTTGCCCTGCTGATCCTCTCCATTGTTCCTAAACAAAACAAGAGTGCACGTGTCTCCATTGTCTAAATATAATGGACAAGAGTTTGAGTATGAGCTTACTTGATGATTGAGTTCACGGGCATGAGCACGAGTAATAGGACCACGTGGTGTTGGAGATGGTGCCATCACCTCTGAGTTGTTTCGGGGTAGTACTGTTGATTTTGTCGAGTAGTTTCCAATGTTGGAGTATTCAATATCACTTTATGATGTGGTAGTATTCAGCTTGTAGTTGTTATTGCGCCGAGTTGTGCTGCTCTTCAAGCAGTTGTTTATATGTGTTGTGCAACTTTGTACAGTGATTGACTTTGATGTTGTCGAGGTAGACTCATCTTCTCATTATGCCAAGTATTTTGTTGTTTGTCACGTCGTCTCACGAAACGGTTGAGTTGTAGATATGAACCAGACTGTGCCGCTCATGGTGCAAAGCAGTCAGTTAGTTTGTCATGTTGCTTCATGAAGCAATTGACTCAGAATGCCAGACAGTGCCGCTCATGGTGCAAAGCTGTCGGCTTGTCATGCCGTCTCACGAAATGGTGGACTTGTATATGTGAACCAGACTGTGCCGCTCATGGTGCAAAGCAGCCGGTTTGTCATGTTGCTTCACGAAGCAATTGACTTAGAATGCCAGACAGTGTCTCTCATGGTGCAAAGCTGTCAGCTTGTCATGTCGTCTCATGAAACAGTAGACTTATATATATGAACCAGACTATGCCGCTCATGGTGCAAATTAGTCGGTTTGTCATGTTGCTTCACGAAGCAATTGACTTAGAATGCCAAACAGTGCCGCTCATGGTGCAAAGCTGTCGGCTTGTCATGCCGTCTCACGAAACGGTAGACTTATATATATGAACCAGACTGTGCCGCTCATGGTGCAAAGCAGTTGGTTTGTCATGTTGCTTCACAAAGCAATTGACTTAGAATGCCAGACAGTACCGCTCATGGGGCAAAGTTGTCGGCTTGTCATGCCGTCTCACGAAACAGTAGACTTATATATATGAACCAGACTCTGCCGCTCATGGTGCAACGCACTCGGTTAATCCGCCATGTTGCTTCACGAAGCAATTGACTTGTAGACCATTTATTCTTTAAATTCTTGTATCTTGCTTGTATCTTCAATTGTAGAATTTCTTGAGTTTGCTGATATGTCAAGTGTTACTTAATTGTATTCTGTCTTCTGTCCTTAGCTCATATGTTCCGGGTTGTATTGCTATCTTGATGATAAAAGTGCCCTCCCGTGGGCTGAGTAGTTTATGTATTCCTTCTTTATTTTGAATTAGTCGTAGTACCATGTCTCCTAGTTTTTGTGTTCTCGGATGCATGTTTCTGTCGTAATGTCTTCGTAGGCCTTGTAGGTATCTTTCATTTTGTATTACTAAACCGTCTCTTATCTCTTCAATTGTGTCAATCTCTAGCCATCAGTTGACACCTCTTAAGTATCAATTCTAAGTGTCAACTAATCAAAAGAAAAGATATATTTGCAACACACCACCTAGACAAAGGGTTTTAACTAACAGAATTCCATGAGTTTTGGTGTTTATCTGTTTCTGCAGGGAGACAACTGCAAAAGAGCAAAAGGGGCCCACAAGTAAGGATTACATAGACACATAACACTTTCGAACAAAAAAGAGCAATCTAGAAGACTCCAGAACCACCCTCGAGGAAGGAGGGGCCCACCTGTCAGTAGGGTATGGCGGGCGCCCTCCCCCCTAGGGCGGCCGCCTTGGGCTAAGGGCCAATGAGGCTCCGCCTTGTGGATTAGGGTTCCACCGCCTTTGAGGATCAATCTAAACCCTCCATTAAGGTCGGTTTGATCCGACGGCTGACAATCATTTGAGGGGGGCTATATAAGGAGGACCCCTGCCCCCTGGCTAAAGGCAATCCATTATTCATTTGCATATTTTCCAGAGAGGATTCGCCAGAGAAGATCCATTATGGATCTATTCTCTAGGGCTTAGCATTCAAGAGAAACTATCCTTAGTTTCTATGTGAGATTAGAGTTTACTCTTCTAGATTGAGAGTTAGAGTGGAGGTGTGGATTGGAGGAAGCCCGGCCTGTCGGTGTCTCCTCTCCAGTTTGTATCGACGGGATCAAGTCTCCTAACCCGAGGCTTGCTCCTAGGATTTCTTCGGTATTTTGACTTCTAATTCTAGTAAGTTCTCTATTTTATTATTCTTTGGTTTGTGAGTTTACTTTATTCTCTTTGCGTAGAGGGTAGGGTAATCATCACTAGCGTAAACATGGTGTTTGGGCTAGGATACTCATAGATATCCCCTGTCTAGCCGGACCTGTGGTAGTAGCTCGGAATGTGACAATTCCGTAGATACCTTTGGAACCCACAATCCTGTTAGAAGGATCGGTAGGGTTTATAGGCCGCGTGCTAAGCATCCTCTAAGGTGTCTCTTATCTCGACGGTTCTCCTCAATAGAATAATAACACATATCATGCTTAGACTAGAACGAGAATGCAGTCACGGTCTTCTCTAATCGCTCATATCAAGATCACCTTGTTTGTAGCCTAAAGGTTAATAGCATAGATTTGGTTAGTCAGATGCACCCTTTCTCCCTGTGGAAAAATAAATTACGATACTCTAGATAATCTCCCGGGTGAAGTGCTCACCGATATCCGTGCGCTTGCAGATTACTTCCCAGTGATTCTTCTGTTTGCGTTAACAAATATCAACAAGCATTTCTGGCGCCGTTGCCGGGGAGAAAGACGGTTTGCTGAGATAACCTTGAATCTTGCTATTTTCTTGTACCTATACTTTTATCTTTTCTTATCTTTTCAATTTCTTTATTTCATATCTTTTCTATCCTTGTGGAAAATCTAAATTCCACACCTATCTATCAATTTTCTGCACCCACGGAGACCGACCTATTACCATGGGAGTCATCATAGCCTATCCAAACTCCCAAGTTTAGGTTAAGTCCATGGTTGATTGCAATGATTCAAAGAATATCCTTTTCAGGAAAGGAAGACGAAAATCCTTACCTTCATATTCGAGATTTTGAGCAAACATGTGATTGTCTTCGCATAGAAGGCATATCTGATAAAACTTTACGTTGGAAGCTTTTTCCTTTTTCTTTCAAAGGAAGAGCTAAAGAATGGTATAATCAGAAGGTAAGACAACAACAAGGAGATTGGGAGTTATGCGCTCCAACTTCTGTCTAGATTTCTATCCCATCACCTAAATCGTCGACCTTAGAGTCAAGGATCTAACCTTCAACCAAGAAGAGAATGAATCTTTGGCTTACTCCTGGAAACGTTTTCTTGAGCTTTTAGAATTTGGTCCACACCTTAGCGTCGAATGCCCTGTTCTTCTTCAACATTTTTATATAGGTCTTCGTAGAAAGGATAGAGAGTTGCTAAACACCACATCTAGAGGTTCTTTCTTTCATATACCATCCATAGAAGAAAAATTAACTTTAGATAGAATCCTAGATGTTGAGTTGGATAATACCCTCCATGAAGAAACTCACGAAGCTGAAGACAATACCTTGCCAGATCCACTATCCATTTCAGCTATCCCAAGTTCTGAGCCCAAAAAGGAAGAAATTCCACCACCTGATTTCGTGCTGGATATAGATCCTAATCTTTTCACTGATTTCAGAAATATTTCAAACTACCTTTCTATTTCAAAACCCCGAAATCATCACCTTAACAACCATATATACCAAATGCCAAACAGAAGCATTTTGAGAAAACTTATATCAATCATAAGTAGCGAATGGTTAGAAGAATCAGAGCTTTCCTCTGATGTGATCCGTCTGGATTCATCTTCTATTCCAATACGCTATGCTTTAAATTCAGATCAATTTGATGCTCTCTATAATCCTATTGTGGGGGTCAATATCATATCTAAATCACTTGCGCATGAATTATTGGTCAAAGTGACTTTAACCCCAACAACAAAGTTCATGAAGAATCTTGACGGACATATAGTCCCCAGTCTTGGAATTTTACATGTCTTACCCATTATGGTAGATGGTGCCATGGTTCGTTTGAACTTTTATATCTTTGATACATGGGACCATGACCTATTGATAGGATAACCTTTTAGAAGACTTCTTTATGAAGGACAAAATGGGAAACTAAACATTTTCTTTGGAAAGAGTTTTCAAATCCCAATAACATCCGGCCCGTTTGGCCCATAGTGGCCCATGTGTGTTAATGAGATATTGTGGAGGGTTTAGTCCCACCTTGGCTATTTAGGATGGGATAGACCAACATATAAGGCTTCTAGAGTCCATCCCACCATCCCCAAGTTAATCCTTTTAAGCGAAGTGAGGAGGAAAGCTTAAGTGGGATGGTGGTGGGTGTGGTTCGCTCAGCGTGCAGAGTGGATCTGAGCCGTTTCTACTCTGGGGCATTACAAATGGTATCGGAGACCTTTGTGGTAGCGGGTGTGTGCGGGCCAGGTGTGCTGACATGGTAGGTCCATTGTGCATGTAGGCTCTGCGGGGTGCATGGCATGACACATGTGCCGACACTGGACGCACGGTCGCATGTGCTAAGAGGGGAATGTTCCTGGTTATCGTTTGCCCGGTTGTGGGTATGTTGGACTCGACGAGGACGTCGAGTTCTTTGAGGGGGGGTGTATGTCACATCTGGCCCATTTGGCCCGTAGTGGCCCATGTGTGTTAATGAGATATTGTGGAGGGTTTTGTCCCACCTTGGCTGTTTAGGGTGGGATAGACCAACATATAAGGCTTCTAGAGTGCATCCCACCATCCCCGGGTTAATCCTTTTAAGCGAAGCGAGGACGAAAGCTTAAGTGGGATGGTGGTGGGTGTGGTTCGCTCAGCATGCAGAGTGGATCTGAGCCGTTTGGACTCTGGGGCGTTACACCTCGGGAATAGATTCCTCGGCTTGTTGCATAAAGCTGGAGATTTTGCTGCGAAGAGCATTCGTCTTGCCCATCGGGAAGAACTTAGCAAGAAAAGCATTGGAACACTTGTCCCAAGTGTCTACAGCGTTGCAATTGGTATAAAACCATTGCTTCGCTTTTCCTAATAAAGAAAAAGGGAAGAGACAAAGTCGAATAGGTTCTTGCATTATCCCCTTGATGGTGAAGGTGCCACAAATCTCCAAGAATTGTTGGAGATGCGCATTGGTGTCTTCATGAGCTTTGCCATAAAATGGGCTAGCTTGGACCATCGTGATCAGAGCGGGTTTTAGCTCAAAATTTAAATTGACGTCGATCATGCTGGTCCAGTCGCTACATTAGCGGCAGAAGGAGCAGAGAATTCACGAATGGTCTTTTTGGCCATCATGAGGATTGGACGGGATAAAAAAGAAATAAGTTGAAGGAGATAAAAGGTAAGAAGAACTAAAGAAAGAAAGAATGGGGTGAGTTGGGATTCGTTAAGCGGGAGCTTAAGCGAAGATAAATTCGACAAGGACTCGAAGGATACACCGATTGCCTTCTCCGGCAATGGCGCCAGAAATGCTTGTTGGTAGTTCTTGGCTTCACTAAAGATAGAGCGAGTCTACTATCCCCGGTAGCGGTGTAGAAATGCTTGTTGGCACTTCCAAGCACTACTACCAAAGATATGAAGCTAAAGCAGCTATCTACCAATGCCAATCTGGGTTGTCAGTCCCAACACTAGTAGGAGCTAACTAGAGATATTGCAATCTGCCACGAGGAGATTCTGCAAGCCCACAGAACTATCGATTGTAGCACTTCGCTTGGGAGTACCAGGTGTCGATTTATTAGATCCCAAGGGAAGGCTAGGGTGGTGTATGAATCAAGACAAGGAAGGGATGAGAATCCAAGAATAGAATACGGAAGATGAGAACGATGAGAGGCTAGAAAGACTGGATGATGGAATTGGCTCAGGATGAATGCAAACTAAGGAGGACGATAATGTGATAGATGATAGAGTAACTAAAGATAACTAACCTAACTACTAACTACTCCTAGATAACTAAGTTGCAAGAGTCGGCAAATGACAATAAAGTAAACTAAGCTAAGCAAAGCAATACCCTTATCTTATCAAGCATCGAGGCGTACTCGCCTTTACTAGTCTATCGGTTGAATGCAAGCACAACGAGCCTTACTGTTAAACTAGATCAAATGTGGTGGAATTCAAGGCTCCCAGGGCTGTCACCACCTGTTTGCTACCACAGCTATCTGGGGGCATAGCCGTATCTGAAGGTAAGTCTATAACTAAGCACCACGCCTAATTATATTCAAACTATCTCTACCCTAGCTTTGAATAGAGACACCCTTGCAGACGACAGTGCAGTTACTTGATCTAATAAGGATAACACTAAACTAACTAAGCAACCTATTGCCAAAGATCAAACACTAAGCTCACTAGAGATTAACTACTATGGCTAAGTGTACTGAAATGTAGGATAGCTAGAAACACCCAAGTACTTGATAAAGTAATTACTTAAAGAAATACTCAAAAGTAGATTAAAGTAATACTTGAATTGGAATAGAATAAAGTACTTGGGGTACAAGGAGCAATACTAGACCAGAGATGTCAGAAGACTCTTCTGACCTCCAATGCTGATCACTCGTGAAGCTTCTACTCTTCCGGCTAGCTCCAAGCTTCACTACTACTAGAGTAGGGCTAAGCTAAGCTAAGAGCAATGCTTCAGTGAGGGCACTAGAGCAAGGGTGCTTGCTCTCTAGCTATTCTATTTGCCTAAGATTTCTTCTCTTGCTTCTACCTTGCTTTTCCTTGATTGGTTTCTGCCTTGCTTAAGGTGAAGTGACGCCTCCAAGGGGGTATTTATAGCCTTAGGAGCACCAAGGGGTACTTATAGGCAACTGGGGAGGCCAACCGCCATAGGGGGGTGGCGGCCGCCATAGATGGACAGCGGCCGCCACCCCCACTCCACCGAAAGTGATCCAACAACCCTCCTTTGCCCTCCTAAGTTGGTTGTAGGGTAGGTTTAGGGTTTGTCACGTGTCAAATGTGCCAAATGGGCACAATCCAAGTGACACACCCTCCTAGCCCTTGGATGTGATCGACTTAGTGAGCTACGGTCTGGATTTGAGCTTGAGCTTGAGCACACGGATCAGTAACGTGGCAGGGGAGTGACCAGGCCAGTGGGCCCTAGCGGCCGCCAGCTAGGGGTGGCGGCCGCCACTCCACCTTGGCCCAAATGGGCCCTGGTGGGTGGGGCCATCCTCTGGTGGGTCCACTTGTCATATTTTGCCTATTTCCTGCATTCAAATAAAATTCTATGTACATGTGGAATTTGATTAGTTTGAAACCTTATATGCACCATCTCATGTGTTTTCATTATGATTATGGGTAAAATGTTGATGGTGAAAACAGGTGTTAAGGAACATCAACAGCTGCCATCTTTGGCCATTAGGTCTTTCTTGAGAGCTGCGAGGAGAGGTCTACAGTGCATGATGCGAGATTGGAGGTACAGTACAAGATGACTATTAGACCGATGCCAGGACTTGGGGCACATAACATTATATAGATCCTCTTTGAAGAGATGAAGAGTCGACTCAAAGACACGTTATGGCGTGGAGTTGATGGAAGCGGAGGAGTCGGCCTTTTTGGTTTCCAACAATGCAGAAATATTTTAGGGAGACGAGCCGACTGTTGATACGACCCTTGGAATTTCTGAAGGAATTTTGGTAATAAAACAAGTTTATCCCAAAATTTGGGGGCATGTGTTGACACCGTATTTTGGTACGTCCAGATACGTGCTTATGGGCCTCCTGGCAGGCCTTCGGAGAGGACATCTAGATGGACCCGAAAGATTGACTAAGGAAATATGAGATCACAAAAAGATTTTTCGGCCAACCGCAACAGAACGTGCACGGCAATCTTGGCATAGGAATGGATTGAAGCCCAAGTTATATTTGTTTCCTTATTTTTAGGACTTGTGCAACGGTCGGTTAGGGTATGTGCTATAGTCTATAAATAGCAAGGCATAGGAAATGAGAAGGACATCCAATCAATCAAATACACAACTTACGTAGTTTTCCGGCCACAGGCCAACCCAATGAGTAGGAGTATAGTAGATTTCGGTGAACCTTCGATGGACCAAGATGCATCGATCAAATCGACCTTCTGTTTGCTTGTAAGGTTAGCCTTGGTTCATGTCTCGTTTGTACGGCTATATTGTGTAACTCGTACAAGCTTGATCTAAGATAGTTATCAGTTTGAATCTATGTTCGGGGGCCGCATTGCTTCAATGTCACATGACTCATGACTTCGAGCTAGTTATTGGCTCTATTAGATTGGTGATCTAATAGATTCATTAAGTTATCGATATTGTCTGTTATGCACTATTTAATCCATTGCAATAATATCTTGCCCAATCTCAACTAATGGATTGGCATGTGCATTATTTTCTATCTAGATCTATTGTCTTAAATGCTTTAACTCTCATACGTGTTGAGCTAGTAGATCTAAGATTCTATTGGCTAATCTATTGGTTGTGGTTGTCACATGTTGCGGGCTAGAGATATATTTTTGTGAAAGGATCAAGATGCCCAAGACACTACTACAGAAACCTTAACCGCAGCGGTCAAAATTGATTTTCTATGGCGGGCAGCAGCATCCGCTTGCGCTGCCACGCCACGGTAAATCAAGGCTTTACCGCAGCGGGCAAAAGTGGCCGCTGCGGTATTTCCATTTACCGCCGCAGGCAACCTAAGGCGCCCACTGCGGTTAACTACGATTAACCGCAGCGGACAGCTTGTGCTGCCTGCTACGGTAAATGGATATACCGCAACGGCAACCTTGTAGCGTCCGCTACGGTTAAGTTTGGTTAACCACAGCGGGCAGTTAAGTTGCCCGCTTCGGTAAATAGTTTTCCAAATAAAAAATACAAAACAAAATTCAAATCATTTCCAGATTCCAGATTTCATATATATGCAGCAAACATTTAAATATAAAGCATCCAAGCATTGCACAAGACATAATACACAGTTTTCAACATCCATATACACATCACATCAAACCAACAAAGTCATTTTGAGTTACATTTACAAAATCCTCTAAACAAAGTCCACGGGCCACTTGTAATCACTTGGGCGCATCAAAGTTGGTCATTTCCTAAGCCTCTCGTACCTGGGTTCGGTAGCCAAATCAGATTCTTCACATAGAATTGTTTTCCTTCGAGCACGCATTTCTCCATGACAAACTTGCAGATTTCCGCCTTAACTTTCTTGAAGGATGGCTTGTAGGTGTTCACCCAATATTTATCTCCTTCCTTGAGCTTCTTCCAGCTTTGAGTGTACTCCCTGCACTGCCTGAGGGCTCACATGTGTACAAACCACATTCCTTCGATCCAATCGGTTGTTTGGCGCACTACACGATCGATATAGAAGCTTTAGAACAAACACATATGTACGGAAAGCACAAATGAACTTTAATTTGCAAATACTTTACGTACAGAGAAGTTGCATCGGATTTTGATGTGGATGTCTTGCACTTCTCGGTCCTACGATCGTAGCATTCGGGCTCTTTCAAGTATGACTTATAAGCCCTGCACGAAATGTAATAGAGTTAGACATGTTTTTAATAATGATGATAATCGTAAAAGATGAAAATGCGTGTTGACTTACACTTTCAAGCAATCTTCAAATTTCTTGTACCCTGCTTTGTTTTGTGTCCTCAACAAGTCAAATACGACTGCTCGACCATCTTGAGGATAGATGAGATATACAACCCAATGGCCCTCAAGGCCGTTGCTGCACGATTCAAATAGAGTATTGGTTACGATGATTACAAAGCTTGATCCTACCCACTTCGGATCTCTACGGACATGTTTTCATACTTACCCAAAGTTATAGGGAGCCATGATATACCGTGGCCCATCCTCCTTGATCTTCTTCATTACTGAGCACATGTAGTCTGCCACTTTCTTCTTTTGTTTCCTCATATTGTCTTTATATTCCTTTTCTCTCACCTTTATTGTCTTTTTTTATCTGTTCGCATGTGACCCTTGATTATATTCTCATAAATATGCATTGGAGAGAGAAAAAGAGTAGGACGGTGCTTTTTGTTGCTTACGGTGGCAGACATCCTGCATAGATAAGTCAACGTACCATATAGTATAATAAGTGTAGAGTTGACATATACAAAGATCTATGGAATTAACTCGCATGTCGTCACTTACATTGCAAACAGGGTGAGTTGGACGATGTCTAGGTCTTCTCCCCGCAGCAGCCTATACATGTCTTGGAAGTCCACTGGAATAGTGAAATCGGTATTGGGCAAGTGGAAGCAATCCGCTACAATCTTCACGGTGAAACTTGACATGCCTCTTTTTGCCGCTTCCATGTACCAAAGATGAAACCTCCTTGTATCACACAATACTTCATCAAGGAGTGCTTGCTTGGTTATCATGAACTTCCCGTTCTCGAAGTGGCCGGGACAGTCATCCGACTCGGGAAATACATGATGAGGATCATCTTGAGGCCTGGAAAAGTCGGGATAGAATGTTATGCTCAGCTATGAATTGAGGTAATGTACCTTAGAAACATACGAATGTGAATTGAGGTACAAATGTGAATTAAACGTTATGTGTGCTCGTCTGTAATGTACCTTGGAAACATAGTCGAGTATCGGAGCGATGTAGAGTCATCCTTCAGGTTGCCCGCATCCGTACCTCCCTGTTGGCTTACTGCACCTGGCATTGTCTATGTTGACTGTTCCCCCTCCGTACATCCCCCAGTGCATCCCCTTGAGCCCCCTCCTCATTTGTCAGGGCCATAGGCTGAGTGTCGGGAGGTGGAGGTGGCCCGCTCGGGCTCGGCTGGCTTCTAGGCATCGTGTTGCCCCCAGAAGTAACCCCTGAACCTGCTGCCTCAATGGTCGTGCCCAAAGGTGGACTTTTCGAAGTACGAGGAGGGCTCTTGCCAGGAGGTGAACGAGGCGGGTCCTTGTCAGGGCCTTTGTCATCACCGTCGTCATCTCCTTCTGGGGGACAAGATCCAGCAACAGAGATTGTTGTCGTTGGCACTATCTCAATGTCGTCCTTCATCCAAAAGATGTCATCACATTCCGCTGCTTCAAGGGTACGGTGACATTGTAGGTGGGGAACATCTAGTTCATATTCTTTATGCTCTAGTTTAACACACGTTACAGTCACCAGCGCATAGTTCTTAGGTAACTGGGCCCGATATGCTTCTAGGATATTGTTGGTCGGATATACAACTCCCTCGGCCACTTCAATCTTCTTGCTCCTGCCAAACGGAATTAGAAGTTGCACCTGTGTCATATCCTTGACATCATCGATCGGGTGGCGGGGCCAATCCTCCAGTTGAGGAACATTCCCCTTGTGGAGCTAGAGGGACGGACACGCCAGCCTGGCGGAACATGTGTGACCTCATCGCCACCATCTCAGGATCGTTGCTCATGAAGGCTTCCTTTATCGAGCTCTTGATCATATCAGACATGCCGAGCTCATAGCCCTTTCAAAAGATGTCCATCTTGTACCTCTGCCTCTACTTGTACAAGGAAGCGTCGGATTGCCACGACTGAATCATGTTACATCTCATCTTAGACTACACTCCACGTGCTCGGGGGTTCCTAGGACCTCAGTAAGTAGGTCATGGCCCCTCTGAACCTCATAAGACCTGCTGTCCTTGGAGGCTTCGATGACAGCCTTCTCCACCTCCTCGAACCTGGGCTCGTTGAACTTGGTTGCACCCTCCTTGAGCTTCTTTGGAATTCGAGCTCTGATGAAGTCCTTAGCCCTAGGTTCGACGTCCTAGTACGGATCTAGTTGCCCGGTCGCTCTCATTGCTTCATCTTGTCTTTGCCACTCTTCCCTCTTGCCGACAAACCTAGTCATTCCCAAGTGGTGGGGCCACTTGTTCTTCTTCGTGAGTGCGCTATACTTGGGAAGAGTGGCGCACATGGGAATGACTAATCTTGATCATATACTAAAGCGGTTGGAGCAACCAACGTGCTTTTTGCCATTTATGCTAAAGCGGTTGAAAACTTGAATGCAAGTTTCTCTGAACAATAGGTACCGGGTTCTACTCGGATGCTAGATTTCGGTGTAGTCGGAGAAATCGTGGACTTCCTCGCTCCTATCGATCCTGTGCCTCCCATGTTCACCCCTCCTCTGTTTGGTTCCCTTAGATTTGGATGTCGAGGTCCCCGTGGAGGGAGCCAGGGCCTCTTCTCTGACTACACCGAAATCCAACATCCGAGTAGAACCCGGTACCTGTTGTTCAGAGAAACTTGAATTCAAGTTTTCAACCGCTTTAGAATAAATGGCAAAAAGCATGTTGGTTGCTCCAAGTACCTCGCCGTGGATGGTATCTCGGCTCAGAACCCGAGACACACTTTCACCCTCGTCCCATGGTTGCCAACTCGGATCATCATCCTCCTCTATGCGAAGCTTCTTTGGTCTTGGGGGGTAATAGAGACTTGGCTCTCCAGTGAGGTTGAAGAGGGACTTGGGGTTGGTGTTTTCCACTCGCACGAGTTCTCCATTTATAATCTAAGATGAATTGCTAGTTTATAATTATTGGACTTACATAAGCAAGACAAGTTAAAAACATAAACTTGTTTAAGAAAAAATGCTTTCAAAATAGCGGGTTGCCGCAAAGCAGCCATCCAACGCTACATGGTGATCACGGATCATTGACTAACGTGACAGTCATCTTACCAAGTGGGGTAGAAAAGATAACAAGTGTTCAGAGCAATGTAACAAGTGTATAGAAAAGATAACAAGTGTTGACAGCAATGATAACAAGTGTTCATAGCAATATAACAAGTGTTAAGAGGTAACAAGTGTCCAGAGCAATGTAACAAGTGTATAGAAAAGATAACAAGTGCTGACAGTAATGATAACAAGTGTTCATAGCAATATAACAAGTGTTAAGAGCTAACAAGTGTTCAGAGCAATGTAACAATTGTTTAGAGCAATGTAATAGCAAGTGTTTAGACCCGACTGTCACGTTCTTGTCTCACTACACCGGTTTCTATCATCGACCAATAAGGAAATCCGTCCAATAGTGCAATCACACCCAAGTTATATAAACTAGCAGATTGCACAATTAAATATGTCAATTGAAAATCGAGCAAAGGCAACTCACAAGCACCAGCACCAATAGCACCAGATCAAGTGTTAATACCAGAGACCAGCAGAGGCTTTGCTCAGAAAAGCACCAGATCAGCAGAAGCACTAGCAGAGAAGCACCAACAGAGAAGTAGACCAGCAGAAGCACCAGCAGAGAAGCAGACCAGCATAGAAGCAAAATCACCAGATCAGCAGCTCGCACCAGATCAAGTGTTAATACCAAAGACCAGCAGAAGCACCAGTAGAGAAGCATAGCAGCATAGCAACACTAGATCAGCTAGCACAGCAGCACAGCTAGCATAGCAACACAGCAACACTAGATCAGCAGCACAGCACCAGATCAGGAGCACAACAGCACTAGATCAGCTAGCACAGCAGCACAGCTAGCATAGTAGCACAGCAGCAGAGCACCACCAACGAGGAGAGGAGGGGAGAGGAGCCGTCCTGACCGGTGGCGGCACAACAGCGAGGTAGAGGAGGGGAGAGGATCCCGTGGTGGTGGACCACGAGGTGGGACAGAGGAGCCCGACCCGGCGGCGATGGCAATGGAGCACGGCCCGGAGCTAGGGTTCTCGGCCGAGCTCGCCAACCATGAAGCTAGGCACGATGAGGACGTGTGGGTGATGGCGACGGAGCACAGCACCCGGAGCTAGGATGCCCGGTGGTGATGGCGACGGCGCACAACCCAGAGCTAGGATGCCCGACAGTGATGGCGATGGTGCACAGCTAGCCCAGAGCTAGGGTTCACGGCCGAGCGTGCTTGCCCTGAAGCTAGGTATGACGAGGAGGTGCGAATGAGGAGCAGGTGCGCCCGCCCCACACAAAAGAGGCGACGGAGCTAGGGTTCCCAACGGCAATGGCACGCGGCGGCGACGATGGGAAAACTGGGCATCCCTTCGAGGTATAGAGCAAATGAAACTGTGAAGTTAGAAATTCAGACGTGGTACCGATCCATATATACAAATGCATTTACCGCAGCGGGCAACCTAACCGCTCGCTGTGGTAAATTTTTGTAGAAGCGAACACTTTACGCTGCCCGTTGCGGTAAATCATTTACCGCAGTGGGCATTGTATCCTGGCCGCGGTGGTAATCATTTTTTTATTTGAAGTTTTCTAATTCTAAATTGATTCAAATCAAAAATCTATGAATACAAAGTTTGTCAAACTCATCAAGATCTATATTTATAACAAGGGTCACAAGACACAAACTTGTATTGGTCTACATTATTACAAAAAAGTGTGGAATACATCTCATTTTGGTGCAGGAGCTTTCACGACCCTCTTCTCATTACCACTCCGTGCCTAGGGCTTCATCTTGCTATGCTTGCAACTGACCTCGACTACCTTGATCTTCTTTTGATGATCTATAAAAACTTGGAGCTCCACGTAGTTGTTGTACTGTTCCGGGCTTTGCACCCCATCAGCTCCCATGATTCGTTGCTTTCCGAACACGACCACGTGCTTCTTTGTATCTGGTGGATAGATATAGTACGCCACTTGCGCTACTTTGGTTGCTAGTACCCATTGGTTGTCTTTGTAGCCCGTACTTTTGAGGTTCACAGTGGTTAACCCATAATTGTCCACTAAAACCGATTTCGGGTTCACCCAATGACACTTGAAGGCGGTTATGCGTAAGTTGAGTCCATAGTCAAGCTCCCATATTTCTTCGATCTACCCATAGAATTGTGTCCTCTTTTGTGTCAACTTGTCTACACCCTCGTATCCAACACCGCAGTTGTGTCGTACTCTTATTGTCCTTATCTTTCATGTGAAACCTATACCCTCTTCACATCATACCCTTGCCACGTGGTGACTTGGGTGGACGGGCCTTGCGCAAGCTTCTTAATAGTGTCACTGTCATCGTCATCAAGCGATATTTCTTGCTCCTTGATCCATTCTAGAAAACTGGTTTTGTGCTCTTTCTAGACCCATTCCTTCGTGCGCTTTCCATCATGAGTTGTGCGGATCTCTTCCAGATGTTGTTCAATGTATTTGTCCATGCTCACCAACTAATGGAGGATGCTAAAATGAGCTTGTTCTACCTCTTTGTTAGGTATATCAGTGCCCACTTTCTTGCCCATGCACCCTATCCCAGTGGTTCTACCCTCGTGCGGGTGAATAGGCAACCCAATCGCTCTCATGTCTTTAATGTACCTCATACACCAGTTGATTGACTCCTCGGTTGTGTACGCCTCGATCATAGAACCTTCAGGGTAAGCACGGTTATGGACATACCTATTCAAGGTGGACATGAAGCGCTCGTACGTCCACATCTGGTGTTCGTACACTAGGCCCAATTGCTCGATCTAGTCAACCATGTGCAACATCAGGTGTGGCATAATGTCAAAGTAAGCCAGTGGAAAGCACATCTCGAGCTAACAGAGGGTCTCCACGATGAACTCCTTTAAGGCAGGCAACTTTGCCTTATCGATGAACTTCTGCGTGATGCACTTAAAGAAGTATGACATACGTGTTATCACCATCTTAACATATTCTGGACTGATAGCTCTGATCAATATTGGAAGGAACACCATGAGCATGACGTGGCAGTCATGTGAGTTGTAGCCGGTCATTGTGAAGTCTTTCATGGAGACCATGCTCTTGATGTTGGAGGAGAAACCGGTCGGCACCTTGATACCCCTCATCTATTTGCAAAAGGACACCTTCTCGGCATGCGTGAGGTTGTATGAAGCCAATGGGATATTGACTTTACCGTTCTGAGGCTTGCCAGGGTGGAGTTCCGGCCTAATGCCCTGGTTGACAAGATCGGTCCGTGACTTGATCCCATCCTTCGTCTTCCCTGGGATGTCTAGCAGAACACCAATCGTGCTCTCAAACACATTCTTCTCGAGGTGCATGCAGTTGATTTCATGGGGTGTATGTAGTGTTTTCTAGTACGATAGGTACATGAAGAAGATCGACTTCTTCTTGAAAGGGATGACTGGGACGTCATCATTAGGAGATGTCTGCTTGTCTCGTTTTCGCTTCCTAGTCGGTTTTGTCCCTTCCTCTAGTGGTTTCTTCTTCTTGCCGAACTCAACCTCATCCATATCCTTCACCATCTCATACACCTTTGTTCCCTACTTTGTCTGTGGCATTGGAAGATGTTGTGGCTCATCCTTATTGTCAAAGTATTCATTCATATCACTTCTTCTATACCTGTGTTTGGCCTTAAGAAACCTTCTATGCCGAGTGTAGACCATCTTGGTGGAACTCGAAAGGTAAGTGTAGCAAGTCCTGTCGATGCAAACTACACATCCAGTCTTCCCTTTGATCTGCCCCGATAGTGAGAAGAGACCGGGGTAATCAATGATGGTGACAAAGATGATGGCTTTTAGGGTGAACTTCTCCTTTTTGGACGCATCCAACATCTTGACACCAACATCGAATAGCATCTACATTGCCTCCATGACCGGCTCTAGGAGCACATCTATATCATTGTCGGGCAGCCTCAGTCTAGAGATAAGCATCGTCAACATAAGGTACCTGCGCTTCAGACACACCCAGGGAGGTTGGTTGTAGATGCTAAGGACGACCGTCCATGTACTATGCGAGCTGCTAAGCTCACTGAACGAGTTCATCCCATCGGTACTCAGCGTGAACCGGACATGTCTGGGCTCGTCACGAAACTTAGGGTAGTCCTTATCGAAATCCTTCCACTGTTGTCCATCAGAGGGGTGTCATAGCTTGCCATCGTCCTTGACCCGATCAGGAGATGCATGCCATGACATCAGCTTCGCATCCTCTAGATTCCCAAACAGTGCACGCAGACGATTGACCATAGGTAGGTACCACACAAATTGCGCAGGGCTTTTCCTCCGTGTGTAACCCTCTTCTTCCTTGTCTTGCTGAATCGAGATCTTCTTGGCCACAACACTGGTCTTCTTCTTATTATTATTTGAAAGAATGTCGTATGCATCCACGCAACAACCAGCATTCCTCTTGTATCAACTAAATCCATAGTGTGGACAACTAGTCATGTTCTTATACTTCTCGCCTCGGTACATGATGTAGTGGTTAGGGCAGGCATCAAACTTTCTAACTTTCATCGCCACTGGACAGATTAGCTTCTTCGCTCGATATGTATTAGCTTGCACCTTGTTACCTCCCGTAGGGTACGTCATAGCAAGGTAACTTAACAACTCATTAAAGCCAATGTCTGACCAACCATGTTGAGCCTTCATCATCAGCATATGGAGGTTGAAATGGAGCGTCGTGTACCCCTCTGGACATTTTCCACCATCCTGGTACAAAGGATCAATTGCCGCCTGCTTCATCTCTCTAAAATTCTCCAACCACTTTGGGCTGCCAAACATAACATCATCCCCGTCGACGTGGTTGACTAGATCCTCAAAGAGCTAGACATCTTCGGGTTCCCTCAAAGTAGCATCTTCACTAGTGTCACCGTCATCGGCGCCATCTGGAATGTTCTCGAGCAGTTCATCCACTGTGATGTAGTCACGAGAATTGTTGTCGTCGTTGGTGGCGGCTGGCACTGGCACCGAAGGTGGTGGTGGTCGAACATAATCTTGGTTGTTCATCGTCGTTGTCGACGAGCTCACTTCAGATATACCACAACTCGCATCGAGACTTTCACCATGAGAAGTCCGAACCGTGTAACCCTCCATAAAACCGTTGACAATCAGATGCGATTGCACCATACCATTTGGGTAGCCTCTGAGGTTTCGGCATTTAGAACATGGACATATGGTTGTCGTACGCTTCAAACTAGCATGATGAGCTTTCGCAGCTGCCATAAACTTCCTCAATTCACTAAGGTACCAAAGATCAAGAACTCTATCAATGTGGTACATCCATTCGGACCTGTCCATCATAGCTTAACACACAACAAAACAACAAAGTGCTATATAAAAAAATAGATCTACTTCATGAATCTAGATAATTAGACACACATGATGAGACATATCGCACTAAAACGTGAGAATAAAAGAGAGAAAGAGGTGTGTGGAAGAACAATCATGTACCTCTTATTGTCCTCTCCTCCCCAAATCAAAGCTCTAAAACTCAATTTGATGATTTAGTGGAAAAATTCGGGCAAAAACTCAGCCCCCAACAAGATGAGAGATCAAGACAAAACTTTAATGCACCTATATATATCACACGGTGAATTTAGATTGAAAAACACAAGTTTTATATATCTAGTACATGGATCTATGAAGAATCTAGACTAAAAAACACAAACTAGATCTACATCCATGCATGGTAGATCCCATGGATCTAGATCTAGATCCACATGAGGAATTGCACTAAAAAGTGAGAAAACGAGAGAGAAAGAGGGGTGTGAGAGCAATCATATACCTCTTATCGTGTCCTACTCCCCCAAATCAAAGATGTAAAACTCAATTTGAAGATTTGGGGAAAAAATCGGGCAAAACCTCCCCCCCCCATGTTTTGGAAGAGGAGAAGTCGTGGGGAAGAAGAAGGGAGGGCTGCTGCTATATATAGGACGGGGGATAACCCCAGCGGGCAACTTAATAAGCCCTCTGCGGTAAATGAGCATCTACCACAGCAGGCAGCATAAACCGCCCGCTGCGGTTATTCCATTTACCGCAGCAGGCGCCTTATGTTGCCCGCTGCAATAAATGCTCATTTATCGCAATGGGCGGGTTATGTGGCCCGCTACGGTAAATTGAATAACCATAGTGGGCAACGCAGTGGCTAGCTACCCAAGCTGGCCACTGGTTTACCGCAGCGGGCGGTTAAGATGTGCGCTGCGGGGCGCCAAATGCCAATGCTGCGGTAAATGAATCCTATAGTAGTGAGAGGGGGGTGAATTGGGCTTATTTCAAAATTCTAAAGAAATTATGTAATCCTAAACAATGCCAATCATCCCATGCCTACCGTATGTGTGCCTTAGACTATGAAAGCAGTAGCAAGCCAAGGAATGGAAGAACACCCTACACAATCCTAGTATGAAAGTAAAGACAAGTGCGGAAAGTAATGCGGTATGAAAGAGCTAGGCAAAGAGATTCTTGACATGACGACGTTTTGCTGATGTATCAAGGAGTCGACACTCCCCCTAGTCCTCATCGGAGCACCTTGCAAGGTATTGCTCCCCCTCAATCCCGCGCAATGGATGAGTCCTCTCTACGGGCTGGTTCTTCGCCACTCCGGCTTGGTGAATCGCCCACAACCGATCATAAGTCGATGGAGAAGGGCTGCCGACAATCCTTCCGGCGATCACCTTCCTCCGAGCACCACCGGACCGTCTAGGTGATGTCGATCACCAAGAGTAACAAGCTTGGATCTTCACTTGACTCAATCAAGCTTCATAACTCGAGTGGATGCACACTTGAACTCTTGGATGAACTAGTGAGTGGATTGATGGATGGATTCGCAAATCTCTCTCACTAGGGCTCTTGCTCTCTTCCCAATCCTCTCAAGGTGTTTCTCAGCAACTGAAATGAGCAAAGGTAGGTTTGGAAGGCAAGTGGTGGAGTATAAATACCCGCGCAAACAACTAGCCCACAGGCAGGAAAACACATGGTTTAAGTTGGCATCGGACGCTCTGATGTCTAGGCAATAGACGCTCTGATGCCTATCCCAATGGCTAGTTAATATTCAAAATTCCAACCGACAGACGCTCCGTTGCTTGGCGACGGACTCTGCACCTCAGTGTCCAACGCAAACTCACTGCTCTTGGGTTTCTGGAAATTAATCCAACGGACGCTGCTCAGTGTTCGATGGCTTGCCAACGGACGCGTCCATTGCAAATTGAGCCTCTCTGGAACTCTTTGTTAGCCCAATGGATTCTCTGAGGGTCAAACCCTAGCATCCGACGCCAGCGTCCGTCGCCAAGGACTCCAGCGTCCGATGCCTAGAAAATGGCTCTCTCAACTTTGGTTTTCATCGCAATGAATATGGAAGTTGTTCTAGGCTATCTTACAGTCACCATAGGCTTGCTTAGAGCTAAGGTTGTCATGAACCTCTCCTAAGTCAAGCTACTCACTCAAACCCCTCTTGATAGTATGGTCAAAGATCAAATAAAGCCCTATCTATACTAAATGCCCTACATCTCCTTATGGCACTTATACCTAACACTCTAGGGTCTTCATCATGTCTCTTTGAAATCTGAAATGATATCCATATTGGGGGTTATAGATAACCATTTGATGCCCATTCACATTAGTTACCATGGCTAAGCTAAACATAGCCTCTACAAAACACACATTAGCCATAATAACACTCTAATGTCGTTAATCACCGAAACACTAGAGCCATGATTCTTCAATCTCCCCCTTTTTGGTGATTAATGACAATATTCCTCGAGTATAAGATATGAAAAGATATGGTGAGGATTTTCAAGTAACTTGGATTGATTGAGCAAGGGTTAATGAATAAGAGTGAATGAAACATGCTAATCCAAGCCAAGCCACAAAAGTACTCATAAGATATGAAATATAGAACATGAGTACCTCATGATATGCTCAAAGGATATATCAGAGTATGTCGCAGAAGCAATGACATTTAAGCATAGGCATATCATGAACAAGTGACAACTCACAAACATGTATTAGTGAAAATCAAGAGTATGTCACACACAAGTATCTCACAAGCATCACACAAATATACAATGCATAAAAGTAGATATGAGGCATGAATATGGGGAATATGAGCACACAAAGAATCAAATCCCTCCCCCAATCTCTGATACTCGACTACCCTCTCCCCATTTGGCGGCTAGCACCAAAAAGTCTACGGGTCTGGGGCTAGAGGTGTTGGGTCACGGAAAACATGCTCAAACTGACTCATGTCAGGCTCTGGACTAGACTCAGGATCGGCCTCATCCTCGATAGCTGCAGGTGCTTGAGAAGCTGGAGCTGATGTGTCTGGCTGCTCTGCCACTGAGGCATTTGGCGGTGAGGTGTGAGCGTGAGTAGAAGTCTCTGCAAGTGGAGCTGCTGACTCAGAAGGTGCAGACTGTCCCAATTCCCCCTGAGGCTCTGAAGGTAACACTAGCTAAGAGGGAGCCTCAGACGGTCCTGACGCGGTAGAAGCGGGCTCAACAACCTGACGAGTGTAAACGTGAGGCTGAGAAGGAGGGGTCACTGCTACAAGTGCTATTGGTTGTCCCTGTGGCTCAACTGTAGCTTGTGGCTGCCCTGCCTCTGTAGCAACTACTCTATCATCTGTAGTAATAGGTAGAGGCAGAGTAGTCACTGTTTGAGCTAACCTGTCTGGTGCTAACTCCGACGACGCAAATGAGGAAGGGTGAGTGCCTGTCGTTGGAAACACCTCTATAGTCTGAGTCTCAAGCTCTGCTCTGACAAGTGTGGGCTCTCAAGTCAACTCGCTATAAGAAGCTGAGAGGTTCTTCATGGTCTCCTCTAAGGTGGCTCCCCGGGAAGGTGTGAAGCAAGAGTGGTAGTCACCGGGAGAGGCCAACCAAGATGACACCTAGATCATCAGAGTCTGAAAGACAGGAGAAGTGGGTGGTTGACTCTGATGTCCACTGGATGGTAAAGCTGGAGTCAGTACCACTACTGGAGTTTGCTTGGGATGAGAGGTGAACTGCTGTGGAGAAGTGTTGGGTGCCCCGAGCAGTGGTGACTAGGAGGGTCCAGAGCTAGAGCTGAGAAGACGGCTAAGTATCTCTGTCTATTGTGTTTGTATCTCAGTCTGTTGCCTCTGGTAGGCTAGGAACTAGAGCTAGAACTCATCCTGCCTAGCCTGTGACTGTGCCTGAGCTACTAACTGTTGAGTGGCAAGTCTCCGGACCTCCTCTGCCTGTCTCCTCTGCTCCTCTGCCTACCATGACTACTCTTCCTACATCCTCGAGAGGATGGTGAGGAGTGTGGCCTCTAAAGAGCCTGAGGCTGGAGCTGAAGCTGAGCTAGACCCACTGGACTCGTCGTTGTGAGACTGAGGTGCGTACTCTGATATCGGCCGGTAGTCATAGTCTGAGCTATCTGCAGGAGGATCCTCTCTGTAAGTGTCACCCTCTGGCTGGGCATCAATGTCTGCAAGCTCGGACTCAACTAAACCCTGAACTGCAGCATCCTGATGCCCCTCTGTATCCGGCAACATGCTGGTCTATTGTGTGTGAGGACCCTGTACGCGTTGAGCACGTCCTCTCCCACTGTGAGCAACTAACTGACTCATGTTATACGCTGGAAAAACTGTGGCTGACTGGGTGAGAGTGGTAAGAAGCACAGCTGACTCGGCACGATCAATCATCAGATAAGAAATCCAGTGAGCATACTGAAGTTGAATGTGGCCTCTGAAACCCTCAGCTATGATGTCCTCCATATCGCTGACAATTAGATCCCAAATATCGAATTTCTCCATCTGAACCAAGTGAGATAGGATCCATAGTTGTTGTCATGTCAGTGTCTCTCGGGTTGCAAGTCTAGGAAGCAGAGTATGCCTAAGTACCTCATTCAGGACATGGGTAGTCGGTGTGAGGTCACACGAGCGACGATTGGACCCGTCTCTGAACGGCTAAAGAAAGCAAGGCCGTAAAAGTCCATAGATGGCACCTCTCCGTTGTGATGATGTCGAGGGGCCTCTTGGTCACCGTAGCATAGGGTGTGAATACGAGTGGCCGAAGCCTCCAAGTGGAAGATCTCCCTGAACCTGGTGGTGTAGATCCTGATATCTCATCCTCTGAATCCAAAGTGAATAAACTGATGATCTAGAGAGACCCACAAAGAAGCATCGAACTGTCTGACCCAGCCCTCCTGGTAATTGCCAACACGACCGATCCGCTCGACCAACCCTGGTAGGTACTTTAAGTTCTAGCTGATATCGGGACCACCGACCTCAATAATACACTGGAGGGGGCAGACTCTGTGAGCTTTGATTTGTGCATCTGTCTCAACGTACACACGGTAGAAGTCCTCAAGCAAGGTAGTATAGAAGTGATCTCCAGCATGAGGGTCACGTCGAGGAGGAACCCATGTTTGAAAGTACACGAACCTCATGTCCTAGACCTTCTTAGCTGTCAGAGCACAGACCTGGTACCTCACTAGGTCCAGTAGATGTGGTCGAGGTGGAGGTCTGTCATTAATTCTCGGACCTTCAGGCCTAGGTGGCACCAAAAGGCGAAAGCGCGTGACGTGTCGAGCAACCATGTCCTCAACTGAAGGAGGCTCTCCAGCCTCAGTCTGCTCTGTCTCCTCTGCCTCGGTAGCCTCTAGGGGCTCTGTCTCTTGAGCTATCTCTATCTCTGTCTGAGAGGGGGACTCGCGATGTGCTCCATGGCAAGGAGAAGAACCAATCGTCAAGCTGGCGCGATGTCCACCCTGCTCAACTGCCTCTGCTACTGCTAAAGCTGCTACTAATGCTGGATCCATCAGAGGTTCTTCCGCTTCTTGGACACAAGCTTCTCCTTGCCCTTTCCCTGATTAGTGGGTGGACGCGGTGGAGGTGGAGGGTCACCACCACTACCGGGAACAGGGCTGGCATTCTTCGTACGTGCCATTGCCGGCCAGGAGAAGAACACAAGAACAACTGCCTCTAAAAATCAACTGCCACTGACAAATCAAACAATGAAATCCACTAACAGATGGGACCCCAATCAATCACTGCAAGAGTGGCTATCCAAGCCCTGGACTGTCCTCTGGAGGCTTTTCCTTTTTTCGTACTCGTGGGATTTTCCCTAAGTTCACTAACACTGCCACTACCAACTGACCCGCTGCACAATAGTAGATAGGGTATATATAACACTATGAGTATCTAGGGATAAGCATAGTCTATCGAGAAGCATGAGCAAGATAAGAATTTAGATCGAATCTGAAAGCTTTACCTCAACCTCGACAAAACAAGAATAGGTAAGGAGTCCTCGATCAGTGTCAATCAATCCGCAACCTAAACTAGAGAATAATATGAATGGAATTAGGAATTTTGCAATTTGAATCATGGGGGGAGGTTGTTGTGAGGAGTAGGTTTGGCACAACCGAGGTCATCGAAACTGACCAGACAAGGATCAGTGAAGGTGGTCACCTTAGGCAGATGGAAGACGACGGAGCATATGCCCGGTAAGGAGCACGGAGGCTACGCCAGTGAAGTGCTCTCCGGCGAGGTACGGGACAGCGGGAAAAGGGCTCTACCAGGCAACGCCAAGGAGTCTCCACACAGCTAAATCGTGTGCGCAGAGAGGAGATGTAGGAGGTGGCAGTACTAGGGTTGGAGTTTCACCGGCGGCAAGAAACTTTGGCGAAGGGGTAGCGCAAGTGAGGGTGAGCGAGGAGGGAACGGGTGATGACTGTGAAGGCGGCGACGTACGGATCGATTAAAACGAACCAAGGAGGAATAACAGTTTTAAAACATATGTCGCTCGGTTAGTTGACGACGGACGCTCCATCGAAGTGCATCAGACATTGGGGCCAGCGTTTGTTGCCAACACAGAAAGGGTCCAGAGAGCACCCAGACGCATCGGACACGTCTGAAGCACTCGCATCGGACGCTGGGGCAGCATCGAATGCCCCTCCGCCAAGGCGCTTTTGTGTCAGACGATCACGTCGGACGCTGGGGCAGAGGGAGCCTAGCGTCCGATGGGAGTGTCCGATGGGTTTTCGAAATTGTTTTTCAAATCTGATTTTTGCACCTTTCTCCGAATCAAGTCCCAATCCAAATAAGAATCAAATAACACATGATTCGACTTGATATGAGAACCATCTCTCAAACCCTTATTTGCAAATAATTTGCCATTGGCTTTAAGCTAGTTTGTAGCTCAAAATAGATCAAATTGAAGAGCAAAGAGACATCATAGGGCCACAAGAGGGGTATCGTCATGACTTGAGCTTGGAATGCTCCCCCTAAGTGGATAAACCCAGTGGATGCTCAAACTTAACTGAAAACAAACGGCAAACAACAAATGCACATGCAATGCATTACTTGAAATTTGAATCTAGGTTGCTTGCAAGTTTAAACCGCGGTTAGGCTTCTTCACACGCTTTGAGGGCGGTTATCTTAACTGCGTTAGCCAAGCCTATGTGCATTACTAAATTAAACATGTTATGTTACGTATGAATGCATCGTTGTTTCACACAAGCTCATTTTTTAGTGAAGTTAGAGTGATCAAGCACATTTATCTCATTCCTCAACCTACAAAAGGTTGATTCATCGAGTGGTTTAGTGAAGATATCCGCCAATTGCTCTTCGCATCTAACTCCCACTAGTTTGATATCCTTTTTGCCACATGGTCTCTAAGAAAGTGATGGCGAATATCTATGTGCTTGCTGCGAGAGTGTTGAATGGGTTGTTTGCAAGTTTTATGGCACTTTAATTATCACACAAGAGTGGAACATCTTTTAAAACAACGCCGTAATCAAGGAGTGTCTGTTTCATGTATAAGATTTGTGCACAACAAGCTCTCGGGGATATGTATTCCGCCTCGATGGTAGAAAATGCCACACTATTTTGCTTCTTGGAAGACCAAGAGACAAGAGATCTTCCTAGCAAATGGCACCCTCCGGAGGTACTCTTCGTATCAACCTTACACCCGGCATAATCCGAATCAGAATTGCCCACAAGTTGGAAGGGAGCCCCTTTGGGATACCAAAGGCCAATGCTAGGGGTGTGCTTAATGTACCTTAGGATTCTTTTTACGACACTTAAGTGTGATTCCTTAGGATTAGCTTGAAACCTTGCACACATACACACACTAAACATGATATCCGGCCTAGATGAGGTGAGGTAAAGTAAACTACCAATCATAGAATGATAGAGAGTTTGATCAATTGGTTTACCTCCCTCATCAAGGTCAAGATGTCCATTAGTAGGCACTGGGGTCTTGATTGGCTTGCAATCCTCCATCTTGAATTTCTTGAGTACATCTTGAGTGTACTTCTCTTGAGATATGAAGGTCCCTTCCCTCATTTGCTTCACTTGGAAGCCAAGAAAGAAGGTTAGCTCACCAATCATTGACATCTCAAATTCCTTGGACATCAAGTCATCAAACTCCTTGCAATGATCTTGGTTTGTTGACCCAAATATAATGTCATCGACATATACTTGGCAAACAAAGATCTTTCCATTAAGCTTCTTGGTGAATAGTGTGGTATCCACTTTCTCGATCTTGAAGCCCTTCTTGAGTAGGAAGTCTCTTAGCCTCTCATACTAAGCTCTTGGAGCTTCCTTCAACCCATAGAGTGCCTTGGATAACCTATACACATGATTAGGACAATTTGGGTCTTCAAACCCGGGAGGTTTTGAGACATAGACAAGTTCATTAATGAAACCATTTAAGAAGGCGCTCTTCACATCCATTTGAAAGAGTTTCATCTTGTGATGTGAAGCATATGCCAAAAGGATATGAATGGATTCTAGTCTTGCAACTAGGGCAAAGGTCTCTCCAAAATCAAGTCCTTCTACTTGAGAGAATCCCTTTGCCACCAATCTTGCCTTGTTCCTCACAACTTGGCCTTGATCATATTGCTTGTTCCAAAACACTCACTTGGAGCCAATGATTCTTGCATCCTTTGGTCTTTCTCTAGTGTCCAAACTTGGTTTCGGGTGAAGTTGTTGAGTTCTTCATGCGTGGCATTCACCTAATCCGGATCTACAAGTGTGTCCTCCACACTAGTAGGCTCAACAAAAGACACAAAAGAGTGATGCTCAACATAAGATGCAAGTATAGAATGAGTCATTACTCCCTTAGATGGACTCCCTATGATTTGTTCATGGGGGTGAGCTTGAAGAAGAGGTGTTGATCTTTTATCAACCACTTGAGGAGGAGGGTGTGGTGCTTCAACATTTTGAGCTTTGGCCTCGGCTTGATCTTGAGGGATGAAAGTATCTTCTTGTGTTTCCCTCACTTGTTCTTCACCAACTTGAGGCGTGCGGGGTGGAGAAGAATCTTGATTAGCTTCATCTTCAACTTCTTCCACCTCTTGTGGTTTGATAGCACCAATTGGCATGTTCTTCATTGCCTCCCTCAAGGGTTCATCACCTACATCAATTTCCTCAAGCGCTCCTTGGGAGCCATTAGTTTCATAAAATTCCAAGTCATATGTTTCTTCAACTAAGTCGGTGGCTTTGTTAAATACACAATATGCCTTTGATTTAAGCAAATATCCAACAAGGAAACCAATGTCACACCGTCGTTGGAATTTACCAAAGTATTGGCGCTTCTTGTAGATATACACCTTGCAACCAAACACCCGGAAGAATGAGATATCCGGCTTCTTCCCATTGACAAGCTCATAGGGGGTCTTCTTCAATAGCCTTTGGATGAAGAGGCGGTTTGCCGCATAGCAAGCGGTGTTAATGGCCTTCGCCCAAAACTTCTCCAGAGTGTTGTACTCATCAAGCATATACCTTGCTAGAGTGATTAGCGTTTAGTTCTTCCTCTCTACAACACCATTTTGTTGAGGGGTATAGGTGGCGGAAACCTCATGCTTGATCCCCACTTCATCACAATAATCTTCAATTCTTGTGTTGACAAATTCGGTGCCATTATCACTTCTAATTTTCTTGATCTTCACATCAAATTCATTTTGAGCCCTTGTAGCAGACTTCTTGAAGATGTCAGTTGTTTCTCCCTTGTCATGAAGAAAGAACACCCAAGTGTACCGAGAGTAGTCATCCACTACAACTAGACAAAAGAGATTGCATCCCAAGCTAGCATAAGTAGTAGATCCAAATAAGTCCATGTGTAGCAACTCTAGCACTCTTGAGGTTGACATGAAGGCTTTGGTTGGATGGGTGTTTGCAACTTGTTTGCCCGCTTGACATGCACTACTAAGCTTGTCCTTCTCAAATACCACATCCTTGATTCCTCTAACCATCGCCTTATTGACAAGTTTCTTCAAAGTTGACATGCCCACATCAGCCAATCTTCTATGCCATAGCCAACCCAAAGAATTCTTGGAGAACAAGCAAGTTTGCAAGCTAGCTTCATTTGAGGTGAAGTCCACTAGATAGAGATTGTTGTGCCGGAATCCCTTGAATATCAATGATGAGTCATCTACCTTGGTCACAACAACCTCACTTGGAGTGAAGAGCATTGGAAACCGAGATCACATAGTTGACCAATCGATAGCAAGTTGAAGCTCAAAGATTGTACTAGCAAGACATTGGATATTGATTGATCATTGGAGATAGCAACCTTTCCAAGCCCATGAACTTTTCCCTTTTAATTATCACCAAATGTAATCTTATCTTGACTTGCACAATCTTCATCAAGTGTGGTGAACATCTGGGGGTCGTCGGTCATATGTTGAGTGCAACCACTATTAATTACCCAATGGCTACCACCGGTCTTGTAGTTCACCTACACACAAGCAACTTGGAGTTAAGCTTGTTGTTTGGGAACCCACACTTGGTGGGCACCCATAGCCTTGTCAACTAACTCCTTAGCCACCCATAGCACTCTAGGCTTGTTCTTCATTTTGGGACCAAGAAACACAACAAGTGGTCTACCCTTGTAGTCCTTGTTAATGACAAAGTGTGCATCATGAGCAAAGGGCCTTGTGTGCTTGGGCAAGGTCTTGGGTGGTGGATTCTTGCAATCATGAGCAAAGTGACCAACTTGACCACACTCAAAGCATCTTCTAGGCTTGGGCTTTGGCTTCTCTTGATTGTTGCCATTGTACTTGTTCTTGTAGTAATTCTTTGCTTCAATCTTGACCTTGGCCTTCATCACTTGGTTCTCCTTGAACCCAACACCCATCTTGTCATTCTTCATGATGGTGTTCATCAAGAGCTAACTTTGAAGGTTGTGGCCCTTGGTGACCTTCTCCAATCCACTTGCAAGCTTGATCTTCTCATTCTTGAGCTTTGCGTTTTCTTCTTGAAGAGTGTTGATCAAGAGAATGGCCTTCTTGTCATCATCACTAGCCAACTTGATGGTGAAGGGCTTGTTTGCCTTGAGGTTGATTAACTCTTCCTTGAGCTTTTAGTTCTCTTCCCTCATCTTCATGTAGTCATCATACTTGTCGGCTTCAACTACTTTCTTTCCCTTGCACTTAGCACTTTGCTCAATAGCATCTTCATCAAGCAAGTCCTCACAAGTGGTAGCTATGTCACACTTAACAACCAGGTTAATAGCAACATGTGTGACAAGATCTTGATTGAGCAAATCATAATCAATCACAAGAGTTCAATGCTCATCTTTTACTTTGGTGTAGTCATCTTTTAGCAAATTGTATCTTATTTGGAGCTCTTGGGAGACCTCTCAAGCTTATCATGTTTCTCACTTGCTTTCTTGAGTGAGCTTTGAGATCCTTAGTGCTAGATGAGAGATTTTTGTTCTCAAGTTTTAGATCATCATTAGCACTAGACAAGTCATCAAGCTTAGCATGCAAGTTCTCATTTGCTTGTTCTAGTGATTTACTTTTAGCTTTGTACTTCCTTATGATGTTTGTGTACTTGTTGCAAATTTTTATTAGCTCATCATAGGAAGGTGCTTCATATTCATTATCAATATTGTAGCACCCAGTTTTGCATAGCAAAACTAAGTACATCATACATGTGTGCCCAGGATGTCCAAACACACATATACTCACAAATTGAAGAATACCAAAGTAAAGTACTTTATTACATAGATATTCAACACATTATTACATCAATATTATCGAGTTCAACATAACATAAATAAACTAGCCACAGGGACATTGACTGGGAGACATCATCTAGAAGTCATGGACATCCTCTGGAAAGTCCTCAAAGCCACCATCTGGTACCCATCTGGGATTTTCATTATATAAAACAAGTGTAAGCATACCACAACTTAGCAAGTATAACCAGGGTACTAAAGGCTCAAAAGGCTTGACTCTGTTTGACTGCGGTTAGCAATTTTAGTTGGTCAAGTTTTATTAAACAAGTATACTACTTTAGTGAGAAAACCCATCCCAAGTGGTTAAGATATTAAGCAATACTAGAATCATTCCCAACCATCCATGTAACCCAAGTAACTGCTATCAGGAAGGATCCAGGCCGCTCGTATCCGTGAGCACGACTATCATGATAGGTTTACACTCTGCAGAGGTTGTACATATTTAGCCCTGAGCCGTGATTCCGATTTGTCGGGGTTTATAAAAAAGTCCACACTGCCTCTACCTATGAGGCATGGCAGGGTTTCACTACATAACCTTTCACCAGAATACTCTAACAAGTTAGTGGCCACGAGGCTTCGGTGGCAAGTATGCATGGGTATTCTCCTTCGAGTGGCATCACATGTGGTCACAACACTATGTACGCCTACAAGATAGGAGAAGCGCCATACATCCCTCGGCACCCCTCCTCTTGCGCCAATAAATGGTAACCACTAGCAAGATAGAGACATCCTAGGTAATTAGTTAAAGTCAGAGCCATATAACACTTGGGGTAGTACGGCCTTCCTGGGTGACCGCTTCAGGGGAGTCCTATGGAGAGGTACTAAAGCAACAAACCCCATGTTTTAGCCCCCTTTATCATGTTGCTAAAAAGCATCATTTTATATTTGTTCCATAAGTTCATTAGTCAAGTTTAAGCATTTGTCATTATAAGCATAGCACATCTAGCCATTATGCAACTAAATCCCATAGGTAAACAAGGTATAAGGATCAAAGTTCTAGTATATGAAAGCCTATGGTTTATCAAATTGAATGGACTCATGCATAAGTTAAATGTGAATTATAGTTATATAGGTGCAAGGGCCTTAGTTACACTTGCCTTCCTCAAAGTTCTCCTGCTGGTCCTACTGGTCAAAGTACTGCTCCTCAAACACAACTTGCTCACCCTCTTCTAAACATCAATCAATCACCCATACAAGCATTCCAAAACATCTATTACATGCAACAAATAGAGTTTAATTAGAAAAAGTACGCCAAAACAATATAAATAGAAGGTAAAAAGCTTTTAAAATTATTCTACATGTGCTATGATCATGTGGATGTGAATTTCACTCAAATCGGATTTAAAATGAGCAAGATATTGCAAGTTTAAAGATTTGAATGGCATTTCTGTAATTAGACCGAACTATTTTTGAAATAAAATAAATAAATACAGATTTTAAACCAAACTATGGACTGGCGGTTCTATTTTGCAAAAAGATAGGGGCTAAAACGAGTAAAAACAGGACTGACTTCAAGGAATTAAAACAGGAGGTGAGTGCAGGTTGATTCTTGGAAAACAGAGGGGCTAAGGAGCAAAAGACGCAGAGCCGGTCGGTGTTGACCGAGTCGCCGCTGATGCAGGTGCCATGCAGCGACGTGCGAGTGGGGGGTGTGGACGCGCTGACGTGCACATGGGGCCAGCGGTCCACGGGTCCACGGGTGCTGACGTGATCTCGGTCGTGCAAAGCAGATCGGGCGGTGCAGATCAAAGGGGGAAGAGCTTCCCCTCGGCGCGCGACGGCGCCATGGCTGGCCGAGCTCCGAGCTCGCCGACGAGCATCGGGAAGATGCTCTCGACCTCCTCGGGTCAAACCAAAAGCAATTGGGTGCTCTGCGTGCTCGTGCGAGTGCAAAATAGTGCTCGGGTGAGGCTCTGGGTCACCGGGACAGTGCGTCCACGGTGGCTCCATGGCCGGCAGCTCTGTGCCGTGCAGAAATCGACAGTGCGAAGTGCTTTAAGTGAAAACAAAGGTACGGGGAGGTGCGGTGTGATCGTGCGAGTGCAGTGGGGTGTTCGGTGGAAGGAGAATCCCGCCAGAGTGAGGTGTTCACGGTGGCGCCATTGCCGGCGGCCACTGTGTCCATCGATTCGGGGAATAAGGCACCTAATTGATTGAATTAGAAGGGCGAGGAGGGAGAGGGAGTCACCACGCTTGAAGCCAAGGCGGTGGCGAGGACTGGTTTTGCTCCGAGCGGTCCGGCGTCGAACAACGGCGGCTGGTTCATAAGAAGAGGCACAGTGAGTGCTAAAATGGCGAAACCAAGGGTAAAAGTGTGCGGTCAGGGGCGTTACGGTGTCGGGACGTCGAGGCGAAGCTTCACAGGCTCACGACATCGCACGAGAAGGCTCCGAACGGCGAGAACGCGAGTGCGGCAGTGTGGATGGAGTGCGTGAACTGGGAAAGAGCAGGGGAGGAATGGGGTGCTGCCGCTGACTTTATAGGCACGCGAGGGCGGTGCGATCGCGACCAGGGCGTCAAGATGGGCCCGGATGGCCTCCTTGATGGCTCGGCGTCAATGTCTTTCAAGCCGGAGTGAAGAGGAGGGAGTGAAAGCGCGCGGGTAAAGCCGCGTGGCATCTGCGCTGCGCCAAGGAAGAAGGCGAGGGTGCGGCTTACAGGTGGGGTCGGTAGAACAGAGAGAGAAAGAGAGGACGGCGCGCGTGCGGTGCTGCTGCATGGCGCCGACAAGGCAGACCCACGGATCAGCAAGAGAGGGTGGGGAGGCAGTGTGTGCGAGCTGCGCATTGGCGCCGACAAGCGGGGGCCACAGCGCAGTGAGAGGGAGAGGGGGATTGCGGGAGAGGGTGTGGCCACGTGGGCCTCAGCTCTGGGTCGAGCTAGTTGGGCCGAGGGGGAAGAAAGGGTGCGGATGAGAGAGGGGGAGGGTTGGGCTGGTTCTGGTTCCTGACCTGGGCCAGAAGCTAGAGAGAGGGAGAGAGAGATAAAGAAAGCCTTTTCTTTTTCTGATTTTTGAAAACTAGCTCAAGTTCAAATGAAATTTGAATTTGAACTTCACCCAACCTATCCTACACTCAACCAAAGGTCAAAGATTCAGCATGAGTGCAACATACATGTTACTAAGCTCTAGGTGAATTGCTTTTATTCCAAAAAGTTTTAATTTCCCCTATATTTTCATGAGTTTAAATTGAATAAAAGTTCAATTTCAACTCTATTTGCAAAACCTAAAACTAGGGTGTTACAAATATCATCACACTATCATCATCATCCTCTTTTTGTACCTTATTGTCACCTTTGGCCATGAGGCATAGGTGTGTAGAGGATGAGCCCAATGATGGTAGAGGAGGTGGTGGTGGAGTAGAAGAACCAATCACCAAAGTGGTCACCTTCTCATCTTCACTCTCATCATTGGAGGATTCACTTGTATCTTCAATGTCGGTGAGCCAATCACCAACAATGTAAGCCTTGCCATCCTTCTTCTTGTGGAAATTGAAGTTCTTCTTCTTGAATGGCTTGTCTTGCTTCTTCTCTTCATCACTTGAATCATCTTGTACACCCTTCTTGTTCTTGTAGTTTGTGAACTTGTTGTTCTTGAACTTGTATTTCTTCTCTTTGGTGCATTGATGTGCTAGATGACCAAGAATGCCACAATTGTATCACTTCATTTGGGAGATTGGCTTCCTTGAAGAGGTTGTGAAGAATTTCTTCTTCTTTGAGTCAAACTTGACTCCATTCTTGTTTAGCCTCTTCAACATCTTGATGGTCTTCTTCACCATGAGAGCGATGTTGTCTTCATCTTCATCATCACTTGTGCTCTGATACATCACTTGCACTTTGCATCTCTCCTTGGAAGATGCCTTGAGAGCCAAGTCCTTCTTCTCCTCTTTCTCTTTGTCTTTGTCTTTCTTCTTGGAGGATGATGAAGAGCCATCATTGATCTTCATGTACATCTCATGAGCATTGATCTTGCCCAACAATTGTGTTGGTGTAGATGCGGAGAGATCGCCTTGGTGAAGAACCATGACGATGTGGCCATACTTGTCAATTGGCAAGACAAAGAGAATCTTGCGCACCACATCAGCCGGTGACATTTGGGTGAGCCCAAGGCCGTTCAACTCGTCTACAAGCACATTCAATTGAGAATACATTTCATTAGCACTTTCATGAGATAACATAGTGAAGGAGTTCATCTTAGCAATAATCAAGTGATAGCGCTCCTCTCTTTCACATTTAGTGCCCTCATGTAGAGCACAAATGTTTGTCTAAACCTCATGTGCGATCTTGCAATTCCGCACACGGTTGAACACATCCTTACAAATGCAACGGAAGAGGATATTTTTTTGCCTTGGCATTGTTCTTCTCAAAGTAAGGATCTTCGGCGAACACCGAACCACCGATTATGGCGGCTTTGTGAATGTCGGCATCAACGTCCTCAAGATAGACCTCCATATGAACTTTCCAATAAGGAAAATCGTATCCATCGAACATGGGAGGTGGTCCATCCCCATGGGACATCTTGCTCTAGGCGGTGAAGCCTAACTTAGAACAACCTTGCTCCAATTCCAATTGAAAGGATCAAGATGCCCAAGAGGGGGGTGAATTGGGTTTATTTCAAAATTCTTAAGTAATTATGAAATCCTAAACAATGCCAATCACCTCGTGCCTACCGTATGTGTGCCTTAGACTATGAAAGCGGTAGCAAGCCAAGGAATGGAAGAACACCCTACACAATTCTAGTATGAAAGTAAAGACAAATGCGGAAAGTAATATGGTATGAAAGAGCTAGGGAAAGAGATTCTTGACACGACGATGTTTTGCCGAGGTATCGAGGAGTCGACACTCCCCCTAGTCCTCGTTGGAGCACCTCGCAAGGTATTGCTCCCCCTCAATCCCGCGCAAGGGATAAGTGCTCTCTACGGGCTGGTTCTTCACTAATCTGGGTCGGTGAACTTCCCAAAACCGATCACAAGCCAATGGAGAAGGGCCGCCGACAATCCTTTCGGCGATCACCTTCCTCCGAGCACCACCGGACCATCTAGGTGATGTCGATCACCTAGAGTAACAAGCTTGGATCTTCACTCGACTCAATCAAGCTTCACAACTCGAGTGGATGCACACTTGAACTCTTGGATGAACTAGTGAGTTGATTGATGGATGGATTCGCAAATCTCTCTCACTAGGGCTCTTGCTCTCTTCCCAAACCTCTCAAGGTGTTTCTCAGCAACTTAAATGAGCAAAGGCAGGTTGGGAAGACAAGTGGTGGAGTGTAAATACCCCCACACACATCTAGCCCACGAGCAGGAAAAACACACGATTTAAGTTGGCATCGGACGCTTTGATGCCTACCCCAATGGCTAGTACTATTCAAAATCCCGGCCGACGGATGCTCCGTCTCTTGGCGATGGACTCTGCACCCCAGCGTCCGACGCAAACTCGGGTTTCTAGAAATTAATCCAACGGACGCTCCCCAGCATCCGATGGCTTGCCAATGGACGCGTCCGTTGTAAACTGAGCCTCTCTAGAACTCTCTGTTCGCCCAACGGATGCTCTGAGGGTCAAACCCTAGCGTCCAACGCCGGCGTTCATCGTGACAGACAGCGTCCGTCGCCAAGGACTCCAGCGTCTGATGCCCAGAAAACGGCTCTCTCAACTTCGGTTTTCGTCACAATGAATATGGAAGTTGTTCAAGGCTATCTTACAGTCACCATAGGCTTGCTTAGAGCTAAGGTTGTCAAGTGTGCGCCACACCTAAGTCATGAAGCTCTCCTAAGTCAAGCTACTCACCCAAACCCCTCTTGATAGTACGGTCAAAGATCAAATAAAGCCCTATCTATATTAAATGTCCTTCATCTCCTTATGGCACTTAGACCTATCACCCTAGGGTCTTCATCATGTCTCTTTGAAATCCTAAACGATATCCATCTTGGGGGCTATAGATAACCATTTGATTCTCATTCACATTAGTTACCATGGCTAAGCTAAACATAGCCTCTGCAAAACACACATTAGCCATAATAACACTCTAATGTCATTAATCACAGAAACACTAGGGCCATGATTCTTCAGTTTGGTTATTAGATTGGTTTGAGAATGGCCGGATCTAGTTCAACATATGTGGTACGGCTACATCTACCGGACCCCACTGCCTTGTGTGTTGGGTTATATTTGTCCAATCTTAGATCCATCTGAGGCTAAGCTTATGTATCTTGTTCAAGCCTCATGGATCCCATATCGGCTAACATAGCCGGTCTGGTTGTGCTCCATTCATACGATGCATGTACTTTATTATCTCAATCTATTAGATCTATTAAATATGCAGGACGTGGCTTGGCTGGTTTACTTTTATGGTTGCATGGAAACACCCCAATGCTAGTAAACGGGTCAGGTTATCGGGTTAATTGTCATCATGGTTGCATGGGAACACACCTCTATTGATGGTTAATCTTTATTCGGTATGTTCGGTAGTTTTGATGGTTTAGGTCGATAAATGTCACATATATCGCATCCTTACTTTATTGATGTAATATGATCAACTAATTGTACACCTTATACGTGATATCCTGTGATAGCCATTTATATCTTGTTATCATGCTTTATACTGTTTGGAGTTGACTCTTTAGTCAATATCCTTCACTCATCGCCTATGTGAGAGACGCACATCCATGGAACTGTCTGGCAACAACCGGCAGATTCCATAATTTGATATTTCACTTCCTTGTCAATTGCAGGTCAAATTGACTGGCACGCCTAAGATCAATCCCCAAAGTGGCCTGAGCCGCTTAAGAGGTTTAGGAGATCAAACTCTGCTGCTGCACGGTCTCCGCATGCCTTGCGCGGTGCTGATGCTAGAGACCCCATTTTTGGTGTCAACAGAGAGAGTGTTTTTCACTAAGACATTTCTATTATATGAATAAAATAAATAATTCCACTTGGGCTTTGCTAAGGGACTAGCAAAGTGTAAGCTTGGGGGAGCTTGTTGAAGGTCGTCAGCGTCAACATTTAATACAAATATAAACATGATAAATGGATCAACCACATATAAAATATAGAAGTATAAAGCTTTATCTAACAAATTCCACGAGTTTTGGTATTCTGTTATTTTTCAAGGACTATTCTAGAAAAGAGGATAAAGAGAATCAAATCAGAATAAATATAGAAGAAATCCCACGGAGATACGGTTGCTATTTAAATCAAAAAGGATCTAGCAGACACCAGGAGGAAGCAGAGCCCGAGCTGCCGCCAGGTGGGGCTGGCTGGCCCCACCCCATGCCGGTCGGCATGCCCCTGGGCCCGCCTCCACCTACCTTCTGGAGTATTCCTCCACCACCTTTGAGGATTAATCTCAGCCCTACCTTAAGTCGGTTTGATCCAATGGCTGTCGCGCATCCCACCGGGCTATAAATAGAGCCCTGTACCCCCCTGAGTCGATAACTGATCCAGATCAAGTCAGAACCAGTTCAAGAATAGAATAGATTTAGGGTTTCCAATCATTAGATTAGAACTCTAGTGCTTCAAGTTATTAGCTAGGTAGCTAGTAAGGTTCAAGTGGAGTTGGGCGATACACTCGGGATTCCAAATCCGTTTGTCTGGAGATCGATAATTTATCTTGTATCTCATTATGACTTTATTATACTTTATTATATTGCTACTTATTGAGTGCTTAGTTTATTCTATTTGCATAATAGATATAGTTATGATTGGTGATGATTATTTTTATATGATCGTAAAGCGCCTAATTCAATTCTTGAGTGGGTTAGGTGGTATGTATTATGTAGGTGTGGTGCCTAGATATTACATGTACCTACGGATGTCTCCTGATGTGTCGTGTTGTATGGTAGTTCGCGTAGGTGACTCTTATAGCTGCGTTGATTCCTCTGTAGTCCACCCTTAGCATATAGGCCTGACAGAGCGCGGTCGCGACGGAAGTGACGGTTCCGTCTTAATAGCCTCCCTAGTTGATGCTTTTTATGATGTTTTCTGAGTCAGTTATGCTATAACTGATAGTATATAGTTAGGGTGTTCTTAGTTCCTTTTTATTTGGTAATATCTTAGGATTCTTTTACTCTAGCCGAATATCGAGTTGTCTGACTATATTATTAGTGAGTCTCTATTTCTATCTCTGGAATACCATTTATCTTATACCTTTATTATCATATTTATTTATCTATACTTGACTTACCCCTGCTAAAGCATTAGAAAGGTTAGTCTAATCTATATGCATTTAGGTTTCCTTTTATATCCCTGTTTAATTCCTGCAATTAATTGAAAGTTTTCCTTTTGGCATAGACAAATCAACGATACTCGGAGAATCTCACCGGGTGAAATGCTACAATAGGAGAATTATCTGTGCACTTGTAGATACATTTTATAGAATTATTTTTAGAACTGTCAAGTGTAGATTTTATTCCAGTATTTCTGACATCATGCTAAGGATGACAACTTAGTATGTAGTGATGTTAAGAAATGTCAACAATGACGACGACGACGATGACGGCAATAACAACGACAATGGCGTGACGAGCGGGGTTTCCGGTCTCGTGCATCTTGATTTTCAGCATCAACCTCGCTTTCTGTGAGAAGGGTCTGTAAATGCCTCGTTCGAGCAAGTGTTAAAATTGCCATCGTCGATAGTAAACATGCCAACGGGAGCAGTCTCTCGTCTTCTATGAGACGATAACCTGGTTCCACGAGATCAATGGAGCACTCGTTTCGTCCTCTATAGAACGATAACCTAGTTCCGTATTGAAATAGAACACGAAAAAAATGAAAGAACTTTCGTAGCTTGGTTTCATCATTAGTAACTCGACAACGACCTCATGCGGCGAGGGTTCTAACGCCGTCAAGCTATCAATCACAGCATGGTGGCAGAAAATTGGCACGGGCTTAAAGTAAGTTCACAGCCAGGGCGACATCATCTTGATTTAAAGAGGAGCGCAGCAAGATCTGGATGTGTATGCCCAAGGGCTCAAGTGTTCTTCGTGCTGCCTTGCATAGGTGTGTACAGCCTGAAGGCTTGCATCTCTGGCTGTGTGCGTGAGCTTGGCCTGAATGCGTGTGTGCGCGACCTGCCCTGCGTCCATTTGATCATGAACCCATGACTATTTCTATAAGCTCGTACATGACTTAATCAAGGAAAGAATAAAGACATCTCCACGATCCTGCAAGCTAGCTTCTATCCAACACTCTTTCCGTACATGATTATGGAATGAGTAGGTTTATTTACTTAATCAATTTGGAAGCCATCCAACTTGGTTTACTTCTATCTGTTAACATAGCCGCACCTTTAGAAAGCTAGCTTTCGAATCTGCATCTTATAACGTTGAAGTTCCTCATCTCAACAAATTAAATTCCTTATTTAATTATTTCATCTGCTATGTATGGTCGGCAACCATCTAGTCATCTACACGTATGCAAACTCTCGTACATGTACATGTTGTATGTTCCGGTTTACACCACCATCCATATCAATGTTTCCATGCTTGATTTATTTCCTTAAGCGGAACAAACAACGGGATTTGAACATTCTTCAATTTTCATATATATCGCACGCCAAATATAGTATTAGTATGCCAAACTGAACATCAATTTTTTTTTAAAATGTGGGGTCCAAATGTCATAGACTCTGCCACAATTTATGTAGTAATAATAATAATAATATCACCAAAAAATAGGCTATTTTATTTTGATGATATTTAGTAAAAATATTCATCAAACAAATGCCACCCGCCGAGTCGAGTCTATGCGTAAAGCGGCAGATATTTGACTCGGTGAAAAATTCTCCTTCGTGCAGCCCACGGATGGTAATACACAGGTGACATCCAGTTTTTTTTAGCAAAAATTAAATTAGAAGTTAGAGACTCTATCAGAGGCTCAGAGCAATGGCCTCAGATGAAGTAACATGCTGGTCGAACCAGACTAGGAAACGGTGAACTTCCACCATATAAATAAACACCATCGGCGCCGCTTGTTCACAACACAAACATTGCAGCAATAGTTGATTTGATTTTATTCTTCTAGATTCACAACAAGTCGCGAAAATAGAAGTGAATCTTCTAGAGAGCTTCGCACACGGCCCAACTCAGAAAGTAAGCAGTAGTGCTTATGTACCATCGGAAGGCTTCACATTTTATATTTTACTTGTTGTATTTCAATCAGAATCTTAGTATTTTCGGATTAGTTAAAAGTGGTAAGTGGATGGACGAAGTGTGTAGCAACGGGTTGACGTTTTGTATTGCTTGTAGGAATCCTAGTACTTTTCGAATTAGTTAAAAGTGGATGGACGAAATGTGTCACAACGGGTTGATTTTTTGGCGTTTTGGTCGAAATCCTGATACTTTTCAGATTAGTTAAAAGTGGATGGACGAAAAATATACGGGTATTGACTCTTGTGTACCCAATTTTAATGCAAAAAAAATAAGAGATTTAATCGTTAACAGGCAACTGATATTTTGTTTTGTTGTCAGTCAATTACTTGGTGTGTCGGATGTGAGATGAGTGGTTGTGATTGTTTCATGTATACTACTCTGTACGTGTGGTTGTGTCTGTGGCTGTCGTTGTTTCATGTACGTGTCTGTGGCTGTGCCCCTGTGGCCGTCGCCGTCGTTTGGGGAGATGAAGGGGAAGCCGCCGCTGCCACTGGGAGGGGGTAGCACCGCCGCTGCTACCGCCGCCACTGCCACCGATGAGAGAGGGGAGGGGCGTCGTGGGCTCGTGGCTACATCCAGGAGGGCGTGGAGGAGGGGGCACCACCAAATATGGTATGACGCGAGTGAGTGTCGCGGCCGCCGGCGATGGGAGAGGAGCCATCGTCGCCAACTGGTGGTCGGAGAGGAGTCGTCGCGTGGAGGAGGGGGAGCCATGGATCTCGCCTAGTGCTCCATGGAGATCCACCATTGCTGTGCCGTCAGGGTGCGGGAGGGCCACCATGGCTGCCTTCAGGGTGGGAGGAACTGGGGAAGGTGCCGTAGCTGCCCTCGGGATGGTGGAGGTTGCGGGGTGGCTGTACGCCGCCGATCACGACGCAGAAGAGGCGCCACCGGTGGGACGCGGGGAGGAGCGACGGTGGCGAGGACGTAGACGTACGAGCCCAGTAGCAAGAGGTTGAAGATAACTTAAGCTTATGCCAAATAGCAGGCAACTACCGTGGAGACACATCCTAAAGATAAATGTTCTTGCTTTATTAAACAATATCTTTGTTGGCCTTTATTTTTTGGAAAAGGAATCGGTCACTAGATGTTGTTTGTTTATTTTATTTTATTTGTCCGTATTTTCGCTAGCTCCTCTGTTCCTCGTATTACCGATCTTCTGCATAGGGTCGCGCCGGAAGCGGAGGGTCCAGCAGCAGCGGGAGCTGGATCGAATCTAGAGCCCGGGGACCTGCATTGCAGCGGGACCGTCGTCGCGTCGCGCGTAGCAATATCTCCCCCGTCCCCTGCCGCGGCACCGGCACGACATTGTGGCTGACACGGCGGCGGCCACTGCACCAGATCCACTCCTCGTCTTCGTTGTCCTCGTCCCGCCGCTCCCTCTCTGCGTAGCACACCTGGGCGTCTACTCTGCCGCCGCAGCACTCCACGTTGCCTAGACGCTGACGCGGCGCGACGAGGCAGGCAGGGACGGCGAGCGAGACCGGGGCGACGAGGCAGGCGGCACAGCGTGGTGGCGAGGCTGGGACGTGGCGAAGGAATCGGTCCTTCCCCTGTTCCCTCTAGTGCCTATCTGTGGGCAGCGTCGAAAGGTTGGAGGAGCGGCGGCGATGCGTTATGTCGGTTTAGCATATTGGGCGAGATGTAGGCCGAAACTAAGTGACTGGTAGGACACTTAGACTAGATTGAATGTGCTGGACGGAAAAAGAGCTAGAAATTTTGTCTCTTTATTAATAGATATGGATAAATCAATGTCGTTCTTATTTTCTCTATTTGTTTTGGCTTCCTTAGAGTAAGGATGAAGGGGCCTTGCAATACCGGAACAAGCTTCGACAACAGAGAATTAAAGAAGACTAGTTCAGCCGGCTCACAACAACAGCATGATTCTTCGCACAAGAGCAGACGAGGCGCCAATATTGCACGACATGAGGTAAAATGATATTGTTTAAAGATTTGTCGGCTTATTTGTGTGATTGATCTCTGGCGCACATAAGTTTCTCGCATTCAATTTTGTCCTTAAAATTGGGCTTGACACCGGCGCAAACCGCGGACCGTCCGGCAACTAGACAGAAGTTGTTCCAAAATATTGTGTTTTCGGGAGTTTGACCTGCGGACAGCCTGGGTTAGGGTGGCGGACAGTCCGTTGTTACCTAGTGACTTAAGGCGGACAGTCCGGGAAGTCTCAGACTTTGTTGATTTGTGTTGGGCTTTCCGTGGGTCGTTCGCCGACGTTTCTCAACCGCTCCGCTGTATCTCTAGGACCCTTCCTAAGTTATGCACCCATGTGTTGGGTCGTGTGTGCATCGTCCTAGTCGAGCGAGTGTGTTTAGCGTGATTTTAGGACAAGAGCCAAGTATTTGAAGAAGTTTTTGTTGGCTCCCATTCAGCCCCCCCCCCCCTTGATCACTATTCGCGGTCCTTCACTTCTTTTCCCCCTTCCTTAATTATTGCAATTACTTTCAAGTACTACTTTCCGCATTACTTTCTTGTACTTGACTAGAATTGCATAGGGTGTTCTTACCTTTCATTGAATTGCTACGTGCTTTCTAGCTAGGACACACCTTTATAGGAACTAGGGGGTAATTGGCATTTGATAGGTTTTACATTTTGTGTTAGAAATTTAAAATAATTCCAATTCACCCCCTCTTGGGCATCTTGATTCTTTCATAGACTATAAAAAATATCAAAGGATTGGAAGTCTCTCATCGATGAACCTTGCTCTGATTACTAACTGATGGAGACCCATAGGGTTTGCTGGACAATCTTTCGATGAGAGATGTCGATAATTCATTTGGTGGATGGAGACAACGTTCACGGCCCGACTACAACTGTCCAAGAACACTGCGCCTTAGCAACCACCTCCTATAGCTGTTGTGATCTTGTAGTGCGACAACCAACCACTACGGCACCCGTCCTACAAGCAATCGAATAATCAACAAGAACAAGAAGAATAAGCACTTAATTGCTAAATAAATATGAATGTTTCAATATGAAGGTTGCTGAGGCTGCTGAGGCAGCATCGCGCCTGTTCCCTCCGACGACACCCATGTGCCAACCGATCTTCGCGTCGCCATGCTCCATCATGAGGCCGTGGCCCTTCTCCAGCTTCACTCCCAGGCTGTTGTCGTCAACAACATCCGAAACCACGTCACCACCATCCTCGACGTCGACTCTGGTAACTTCAACCGCTGGCGTGATCAGTTTCTTCTCATCATGGGCAAGTTCTCCCTTCAGGGACACGTTCATGAGGACCCTCCAGTCCCAATCTCTCCTGATTGGGCTCGCATGGACTGCGTCGTCAAGGCCTGGATCATCGCCACGCTCACCGACGCCCTTTGTGAGATCATCTCTACCCAGGGGTCCACTGCTCGACATGCCTGGCTTGCTGTCCAATCACAGTTCCTCGGCAACCGGGAAGCTCGCTCCATTCACCTCGAGACCAAGTTTCGCAACTTCGTCCAGGGCGACCTCTCCACCACCAACTACTGCCGCAAGCTGAAGAAGATGGTCGATGATCTCACGGCCCTCGGCGAGGTCATAAACGACAGCACTCTCGTCCTCAACCTCATCTACGGCCTCAACGAGCGCTTCAGCCAGGTTGGCGCGCTCCTCCATCGCGCCAAGCCCTTCCCCTCCTTCCTGGAGGCCCGTGTGGACCTCATCCTCGAGGAACACACCATGGACAACCGGAAGGACACTCTCGGTGCTGCACTCGCCGCCTCCACCCATCCCACCCCGGCACCCATGTCTTCTGGCATGGGCTCCGGGGGTGCTGGTGGGAACTTCAAGGTCTCCAACAACCGTCGCAGCAAGCATGACGGGGGCGGCAAGGGCAACAACAGCAGCGGCAACTCTTCAGGACAGGGCAGTCGCCCCTGCTGGTATGGTGCAGCAGCAATAGCCGACTGCACGCCCTTGGCCCAGCTTCTACAACCTGTGGTCCGGCACCATCCAGATGTGGCTAAGGGGCCTCGTCCACCCCTGGTGTCCATCCAGGTGCCCCCCACCTTCAGGAGCAGTACCAAGCACAGCAGTAGGCGCAGCAATAGGCCATGTTTGCCCAGCAGCAGCAGGCACTCATTTCTCACAGCCGCCTGCTCCCAATGGTGCTGGACAGTGGGTCGCCCTGGGGGATTACAACCCTGTGGCTGGCCTACCTTCCTGGGACTCGACGGACCTAGCCACAGTGTTTAGCACGACCTCGCTAACCCCTCCTTCGACCAACGAGTGGTACTTCGACTCAGGTGCTACCTCACATATGACATCTGTGTCCTCCTCACTTTCACATGCTCTATTCCCGTGGTACCCTAACCCTTCAACTATTGTTGTCGGTAATGGCTCAATTATTCCTGTTACTGCCACTGGCTCCACAGAGTTATCACCTACTTTACGCCTTAATAATGTTCTTGTGTTGCCACAAATTATTAAGAATCTCATCTTTGTTCGCCAATTTACTATCGACAACAACTATTCTATTGAGTTTGACCCCGCTGGTTGTTTTGTGAAGGTTCTTCCATCTCGAAAAGAGATCATCAGGTGTAATAGCTCTGGACCGCTATATCCACTTCACCTTCCACTAGCATTCTCCTTTGTCACTCACGGCTCCTCTCCACTGTGGCATCGGTGTATTAGGCACCTCGGTAAGGAGGCCTTATCGAAGCTAGCGTCTAGTGTTTCATCTCCTATTCAGGATTGTTCAGAATTATGTCATGCTTGACAACTAGGGCTTCATGTTCGTTTTCCCTTTCATATGTCCACCTCTCATGCGTCTAGCAAGTTTGATCTTGTTCATTGTGATTTATGGACATCTCCAGTTGTCAGCGTTTCTAGTTACAAATACTAATTGGTCTTACTTGATGATTACACTCATTATTTGTGGACTTTTGCTTTATGACTTCAATCTGACACTTGCATCATGCTTTCCCACTTCATCGCCCATGCCTCCACTCAGTTTGGCACCCGCGTTAAAGTTTTCTAGTGCGACAACAAGAAAGAGTTTGACAACTCCAGGACCCGACACTTCTTCCTCATCTAGGGCATTCACCTTCGCATGTCCTTCCCTTACACCTTGCCTCAAAGCGGTAAAGCTGAACACATTATTTGCTCTATAATTAATGTTGTTCGCTCGCTGCTCTTTCAGGCATCCATGTCTCCCTCATACTGAGTCGAGGCCCTCTCCATGAAGATTGTTCTCCTTAAAATATTGCCCACCAAGACTCTAGCATTCTCCACGCCTCATCTTGCCATGTTTGGCAAGGCACCCACATATGATCATCTCCGAGTCTTCGGTTGCAAATGTTATCCGAACATATCCGCCACTGCCCCTCATAAACTTGCCCCTCGGTCTGTCCTGTGTCTTCCTAGGCTATTCCGCTCATCACAAAGGGTACCGCTGCCTTGACCTATCGTCCAATAGAGTCATCATCTTCCAGCATGTTATCTTCGATGAAACGACCTTCCCTTTCACTGAGCACCATGGTCTAGATCTCCAACAGACTTTGCATTTCTTGACGATGACATCTATTGGACCGTTGCACAAGTCTTTGCCTGTAGGAACTCCACCTAGAGCCTCCAATACCACCAGCGCCCTTGCCGGTCCCACTGCGCCCGTGCCTGGGGCGCCCCTGGAGTCTCAAGAGGATGCCGATGATCCTCCGATGCCCGCGCTCTATGTTCCCCCTGCACTGCGGGCGTCGGGGACCCCTTCCGCGCCATGCGCCCCTTCACTTTCACATGCTTTATTCCAGCGGTACCCTAACCCTTCATCTATTGTTGTCGGTAATGGCTCAATTATTCCTGTTACTGCCACTGGCTCCACAGAGTTATCACCTACTTTACGTCTTAATAATGTTCCTGTGTCACCACAAATTATTAAGAATCTTGTCTTTGTTCATCAATTTACTATCGACAACAACAGTTCTGTTGAGTTTGACACCGTTGGTTGTTCTATGAAGGTTCTTCCATCTCGGAAAGAGATCGTCAGGAGCAATAGCTCTGGACCGCTATATCCATTTCGCCTTCCACCAGCATTCTCCTTTGTCGCTCACCGCTCTGATACCATGAAAGCAATTGGGTCAAGGATTGATTGATTGATATGAGGTGAGGTACAATACAAATATATAGGCAAGGATCAAGAGGGTTTATAGTAAATACCCAATTGATGGTGATCCTTGCCTTATCCATCTAACCTGCCTTATCTATCTATCTTGGCCCCTAAGCCACACCTAAACAGGCTTGGGCGGCTGGCACTAGGCCAGCCTGTAACACCCTAGTATTAAGCATTGCATAATCCACATAATCAATTGCAAAGCATTCATTGCATAAGCATCATTATGAAGCATCATGGCATCTCATACTTAAAACTAAGTTGTAAATTAACCTTCCTTAGAATGTTTGAAGTAAGATGAGTTTATAAAAATGTTTGGTGTCTGAATTAAGTCTTAAAAACACTAAACATATTTAATATTGCTTTTAACCTGCGTTTAATACCAACAATAAAAGTTTAAAAGCCATTTTGAAAATCATATATTTAATTAAAAGAAAGGCTTCAAATTGGTTTTAAATCCTAATTCAAAAACTATAAGGAATTTGACTTTGATCTTTCAAACAAAAACGGAGTTTAAAATATTTGGAGCAACTTTGGTAGTCACACCAAAGCCTGGTTTTGAGTTTTTAAACCTGTTTGAAAAAGAAACAAATCAAAACAAACAAATGAAAACAGAAAAGAAAAAGAAAAGGGATTTCTTACCATAGTGGGTCGGCCGCAAACCATCCGGCCCAGCAGAGCAAGCCGGCCCGACCTGCCTCCACCGCGCCGCGCCATTTCCCGCCCGCGCCTCACGCGCAGCGCGCGTGCGCCCGACCGCGCGCAGACGGCACCCGCCCCGTGGTCGCCATGCTCGTCGATGACGCGCACGTGGCCGCCGAGCTCTGCCTGAGCCACGCCTATGTCCGAAGCGGACACGCCCCACTCTCCCTCCCCCCATTCTGTCGCCTCGCCTTCTCTCTCTCTCTCTCTCGCCCTCGCTCTCGCACGCGCCAGAGCGCACCGTCGCCGTGACTCCAAGCGGCGTCGCCGCCGTTCCGGGCGCCTCGCAACACCGTCGTCCTCTCCATCACCCGCGTAGCTCCGCCTTGCTTCTCCAAGATCGCGACGACGACCGGTAAGCTGCGGTAAGGACCCTTCTCGCCCGACCGCGTGAACCAGAGCTTCGCGCTGGCTCCGCCGTGCGCCTTCGCCATGGAACGCACCCTTCCGGCCGCGATTGGCCCTCGTTAGCGCGAGCTCCATACTCGACTCAGCCTCGCAAAACCCTAGCACCGCTTGGTTGACGTCGTAGCGCACCACACCGGCTAGCCGTCGTGCGCTCGCTCAGCCATGCCGCCATGGACGCCGGTGAGCTCCCTCCGGTCCGCCTTAGCCCGTGATTTAGGGTGCGCTGGGTTCGCCTCGCGTAGCCGCACCGGTAGGACGAAACCGCACCGCCGGAGACCTCGCCGTCGGCGAGATATCGCCGGCGAGAGCCTCGGCTCTGCCCTGTGCCACCGACGCGTGGGGTCCTCCTCGCGCGGGCCCCCGCTATCAGGCGCCAGTCCCCTTTGGGACTGGGCCGCCTTGCCCGAATGGGCATGTGTGGCCTGTTGGGCCGAAAGGCCTAAGCCTTTCTGTTTTTCCATTTTTAGAAATTGTGAAAAAGCTTGTACAAATTATATCCCACTGGACAATGATCTAAAAATCATGAATTAAATTGTAAGTGCTTGTGATATGTAGATCTACCCTAGAAAAATAGTGCATGTGTTTTTAGTGGTACTTTTCTGTGTAGGTTTAATTAAATACTGAAAATGATTAAAACTGCATAAATCAATTAAGCTATTTTATGCTTGTGCTAAAAACGTAATTTCTATTCTAGTAGATCTTAAATTGTTGTCAAAATCTAGGAAAATTATACTTTGAGTAGTTTCTATGGAAAAATAATTAATTAGCATTTAAAATGTGTTTTGGCAGTAAACTTGTAGGATTTTTAGTAAATAGGTTTCTAGATCAAAAGAGTTGTAACTTTTTAGATAGCTTTCCAGTAAGGTCTAGTAGCTGACAAAAATGCTAGTTTGGCTAATTCACTACTTTCACTATACTAAATATTTTTAACTATTAATTAGCTTTAAACTTGTTAATTTTGTGCAGAGTAGAGTACTGTTCCTTTTAACTTGGAAAATTTTGAGTATGCTAGTTTGCCCCTGATTAAGCTACTGTAAGTTTTGTAGAATTTATTAAACTGTTTTCGTAGAGTGTGTAGTTTTGTGCTAATTTTCTAGTTAACTAAATTGCTTCTAAGAAAGGTTAGTTAGTTAATCAAGCTTTGGTGTATCTTTGAAGCACTAACTAAATTAGCTAGATTAGCAATCTGAAACTGCACCCTTTTGTAGTATTAGTCTCTCATGTGAGAAGTTGATTCGCTTAATAACAATCATAATAACTAACTACAAGCGAAGAGATTTGCACCTACTATAAAAACATTAAAGAAAGGAACATCATGAGCATATCACATCTTAGCATATTCATTGTCTTGCATGGATTAATAATATACCTTGTCTCATACCATTTGCATATACGCATCATACAGGATCGCAGAAGGAAGCATAGTACGACCTTCCCCAGGAGCAAGACGAAGCCAGTCAGCACGGAGCCAACGAAGGGCACGTGAACCAGGAACCAGAAGAGGAACTCCAGGAGTGTCCCGATCACCAGCCTACCTCTTTTGAGAAAGGCAAGCCCCGGAGCATCCTAACTCCCTATTTTATGATATCAATTTACTAGGTTATACTATGTTGCTGCATTAAGTATAGGAGTTGTGTGAACCTAATTGATGCATATCACCCTCCTTGTTATTGCTATCCATATATCCTTGTTAACCTGTTAGTATAGCAAAAGATAGATGCTTAGCAATGCTAAATCAATATGAAATATCGGTGAACACAAGTCACGTATTGCTTTACATGGCAAGCCGGTGGTATGGAAGATATCATGAATTGGAAAGGCAACCGGGAAGGTTGGTAAATTGTCCGGCCGTAGGATATCGGTACCATCTAGGAGAGTTGTGCACCCTAGGCTTGTAGTTTATAGACATGTCCGCTTTTGTGGGCCGATCGGGTGGTGTCCCTCTTGTCATGTTGAACACATGCCTCAACCCTTAGCTGGCAAGATAACTCATTCGAGCCGCGAAACCTACCTACTGGCCGAACCAAGAACGAACCTAACCGCAATCCGGTGCGGGGTGACGAGGACGCGGAGTGTAAGGTCGTGGCCTAGCTAGCTGATCCCTAGTCAGGAAGTACCGGGTGCCGGGCGGTCCTCGGTTTTGTTGGGGGTTAGGGGTCGATCTTGGTTTGAAAGGTTTGCTAGGCGACTGCCGCGTCCCCGTTCAAGGGCTGCGAAGTTTGGGTGAGGAATAAACCCTCTATCTAGATAGGAATTCGATTTGAATCGCGGTCTCTCCCCGTTAGTGAGAACTTGACAATTTCTACACTGACGTGGGAACAATAATTTACTTGAATGGTTACGATGAATTGATATGATGAGGCCAGAAGGGAAAAACTGGTCGTTCTCTTTAATTAGATAAACCCCTTAGAAAACTCTAAAATCTCTCTACCCATTTATCTTATCTATCCTTGGATGCTCTTACTTCTTCTCTAGTACACTTCACGTTCCCCATGGAAATCGATACCCTTTTGGAATACTCCCGGGTGAAAGCTACAACGGTATCCGTGCGCTTGCGGATTTATCTGTGTGTTAAGAAATACCAACAGTGCTTACCTAGAAGACAGGTAATACTATTAAAACTTGGCACATCCATTTCAAGTATTCAATTATAAATGCTTTTACACAAAATAGAGTTCGACCCCCACTACATCAAAAGCCTACATTATCCTTGGTGTCTTTATTTTAGTTTAAGACAGGTAAGTCTAGCTAAGTATATTAGAGTACTCAGGGCTTCGTTCCCCATGTTGTTGCAGATGGACAGATGTACTATGAGTACTGCATCAACTGTCTCTACCCTGCTATGGGCGACAACTAGGACCATGGACGATGGTCACTTCTGAAGTCTCACTTATGCTTTTGCGAGAAACAACTTATTACTGGCACTGTAATGAACTAAGTGTGTGTGAGTTGGTTTCAAAACTATTTCTGCTGCAAGAGATTTGGTTATGTAATAACTTTTAAAATTCATACTCTGATGTATTCGTATTTGAACTTTATGTAACGTATGAATGGTCTATTGAACTAAAGCGATTCTCGGCTGAGATTAAGCAAGGTATGAAACCCGTCGTGGTTTCACGGACTACCGGGGTTATGAAAGCCTAAGGTCAAAAATTTGGGCGGTTCTCTACTCTCACATGTATCATGAAAAATTAATGGAAATGATGAATAGTTGCTCTGCTAAATATTTCTCTAGTACTTAGTTTACAACTTGATATTTCTCTAAGTATGAATTACTCGGCTTAAAAGAAATCATCATGAACCTCAAACTTTTGTGGGTAGCAAACGTTGTAACTAAGTCTAAGTTGTTGTGAGACATGATATGACAAGATAAGAGCTGCTATAATTTTGTTCTAAGCAAGAATGAATATAGGAGTTTTATTTATTAAAATAATTAAAACACTTTGTGTTCCTCAATGGTGAAAATTCCTACCAAAGCCATACATGTTCTTTCATGATGCAAGCTTTCCACATAAGCTACTTGCTTTGTATTGAGTTTGGTCAAGTTTTGTGACCCTTGTTGAGAGATTTATCATGCTCCCAAGATCAAGATCACGTACACGCCACATATACATGTTGCTTCTACCCTGGAAGTACGCAGAAACATGCCTTACATTTCCGCATAGATCATACTCCATGCTCTAAGTAGAAAACCTCTTTAGTTTGTTGCTAGTAAATGAGACATAGACTATGCAAAATTTCTTTACTTCTTAAAAAAATGATGATGAGCATCTTCAAAGCTCAGAGAAAAATTTAAAAAGATAGCTATTTCTCAAAATAATAAGTTAGGAAAGAGAGATCATCCAAATATAGGAGTATCGATCGCTTGCCATGATTCCACACACTTGCACATCTTGATCTAAGAGTATGACATTTCTCTCCTTGGATCCGGAATTTGACTTTACAATATATGCGAGGTAAGTTTGCTACATCTTTGATCCGTACCTATAGCTCCACAAAAGCTTTAGAGATAGGATGAAAGAAGGCAAACTTTGATATATGCCTTGGTGAGGAATCATACACCTTATGAGCGACTCGAGAGTACCATTTGAGGAATACTAAGTTTTCTTTTACAAAAGATTACAAAAACCTCTGATATGAAACTTGTGAAAGAATGAGAAAACTAGTGCTCAAGTCAAGTTGTTCTATCTCTCAACCGCCCAAGACAAAGGATAAAGCTATAAGCCCCATGGAGGACTAAGGTAATAAGGGTGAGTCTTTACTGCTGAATTTTTTCATACAAAAGAGAAGTATGATTGTTGAAGACTTAGTACCCTTGAAATATGAAGCATTGTAGCAACTCCTGATCTACCGTGCTAAGTTTAATGGTTTGCTCAGGATGAGCAAAGATTAAGCTTGGAGGACAGTGTTGGCACAAATTATGATACTCTTTTATATAACTAAAATGTTGCCAATAGCTCCAGGATCAAGGATAAAACAATCACATCATGAGCATACTTTATAAAATAACAAGTTCCACATGTCCATGAGTATTTTTGTGCAGCATTGAAGAAATGGAGCAAATGAGACCTAGTGGGACCCACATAGGGGGTTGGCCGACCGCCCTGTGGGCCCACCAGGTCTCCTTCCTCGGCCATGATCCATGAGAAGCAGCTTAGAGTGATTTCCAACCTTTGGATCACTCTGTTCTTTCTCTCAGCGGTCCAGAAACAAAGCACATGGATCCATGGGCCCACACCAAAGAGATCAACATGACAAACACCCCAAAATGAATAACCACAGTGCATGACAAGTGGGACCAGTACCAGGAAGGACAAGGTGGGCCAAAGACCCCCAGGGGGGTCGGCCGACCGCCCCCTGGGCCCACCTAGCCATAGGGGGGTCGGCCGACCACCCCCCTAGGTCGGTTGGGTCCCTCTCAACCGCCATATCAACTACCACAAGACAGAAATCCAAACCATTCATCTTAGGTGGTTCCAAGTCGGTTGGATCCAATGGTGGAAGATTGAGGCTCCCTGGATCGATGACGTGGCACTAGAGTAGCCCCTACTCCACCCTCCACTATAAATAGAGGCCAAGACATCTAATCCATACAAACCACTGTTGTTCTCAAGTGGAGATTAGTCTAGTGGTGTTCTCTAGTGTGGGAGTTTGAGTTGAGTTGAGCTTTGCTCGGGCTTTCCAGAGTTGTCTTCCTGGAGGATCTGGTATAAGCTCTTGTATCTTTTCTCTTTTGTAAGACTTTACTTATTTAATGCAATATGCCTTCTTTACTTTACTTAGTCTTTACTTTGTGCAATATTATACTTGTTATAGTATTGTTGTGGTTTATCTAGTCATTTAGTTGTTATAAACTAGATTGAGATCCTTGTGGCCTTTCCTGTATGCGATCATCGCCTGTCATAGGGTGCTCTAGTTGTCGTATACACGATTAGAGTAGTGAGAATAGGTGTAAGCGTGGTGCTTATACTTAATCTTGCCTTTGATTATCGCTTGTTGCACGGATTGTTTGTGGTAGCTAGCAAGAGAGTGACAGCTTTGTCTAGCCTTTGTATTCCACCACGTGTTCTTAGGCAAGTTCTTAAAAGATAAGGCCCCCGTAAGAAGAGGGCGCAGTCCGGTAGGAGTTTTGTCCTCCTACTGATCTATCCCCTCGCCTAGCATACTTGTATTGAGGAATCAATCAATGTTTGTCTCATCTGAGTGCCATAGTTAATTCTACAAAGGTAGAGTTGGAATCACATGAGTCCTTTTACTCTCTCGTTGTACTCCCACATAGTTATACTCACTAGTCATCTCTTACTTATCTTTACCGGTTTGTTACATCATCACCTTCCTATCATTATATCATGTACCCCCTTACACTAGTTGATACTAAATTGAGGTGATCTCTTGGATCTCTGTTTTATTATTATTTCTAGCTCCGCTTTCCCTTGGGAGAATATAAATTACGATACCCCGGAATACTCCTGGGTGAAGTGCTACAATAGTATAATCTGTGCGCTTGCGGATTTATCCGATAGTCATAAGAAATACCAACAGATGGCTACCGTGGTGCTTGTGCAGACAGGCGTGAGGTTCGCCGTGAGTGCGAAATGGATATGGAGAATCTTCAGAAGGAGCTAGAGCAGTTGAAGTTGCAGAAGACCAAGCTAGAGCATGACAAGGAAGTGTTGGTGTAGGATCTCTTAGTGATTAGGAATCAGAGAGAGCAGGCCTATGCAGCTGTTCAGAGCAGTGAGCTGATGCTTGCTCGTACAGTGACAGAGAAGAATGCTGCTTGGAATGCAGAGGACAGTCTCAGGGCTCAGCTGAACATCGCCTACGCCTACAACGACGCGTTGCACGAGCAGGTGCACCAGTTGCACTACCAGCTTCACCCTCCTCCAAGGGCAGCTGAGATGGACAATGCCGCGACATCTGAGGTGGACAGTGGCCATGAGTCCCATGCTTAGGTGCCTGGAGGCCAGTACTAGTTAGCCTTTTGTTGCTTTTGTACCATGGTTGCCTGTAACCATGTGTTGATGGATGGGATGTAAGCATAACTTGCTAATGCTCTGTACTAAAGACCAGTGTATGTATGCTGGCAAACTTGACATGCAGTTGTGCGCCATGCGTAGTTATCCTGATGTTTAACATAACGTGGTGATTGTGGTTGAATTCTTGTGCCTCTACTTTATTGAGTGGGTTTTATGTTTAACCATTTAATTTAGTATGGCATAATTATGCGTCACCTACAACTCCTACCCATTGCGGTATACTAACTTGATACTATCACAATGCAGATGCCGGAAAGTCGTCGTTCCACAGCTAGTGGTTCCCGGAATGGTGGTGCGGATCCACCGCCACCTCCGCCTCGCAACATGACCGTTGAGGAGTTCTTTGCCCAGTTCTTGGGGAGTCAACGCAACATTGAGAACCTGCAGCTCAATATGGAGGCAGTGTTGCACAACATAGCGGATAACACCCGCAGAGGTCGAGGGGATGGGGCTCCGGAGGGCAATCAGTACAGTACCTTCAAGGAATTCCTGGACACCAAACCGCCAGTGTTCAAGGAGGCAACTGAGCCATTAGAAGCAGACGAGTGGATTAACACGATGGAACAAAAGTTTCGTCTCCTACGCTTGTCAGAGACCCTGAAGGCCGAATACACCACCCACCTGCTGGAAGGTCCGACTGGTATTTGGTGGACTCGTCGCCGTGCTACCTACCGTGAGGGCGAACAGATTTTGTGGGCTCGTTTCACCATTGCTTTTCGTGGTAACTACATACCACCTGGTCTCATGGCCATGAAGGTGGGAGAGTTCATGAAGCTGACTCAAGGAACAAAAACCTTGGCTGAATACCTGCACGCTTTCAACAATCTCTCGCGCTACGCTACTGAGTTTGTTGATACAGAGAGCAAGAAGATTGCTAGCTTCAAGAGGGGTCTTAACCCGAAGATTCTAAAGACCATGTGCATGTCCTCTAGGACTGTGTTCAATGACTTTGTCAGTGACTGCTTAACTTAAGAGAATCATAATAACTTGTACACGGCATCCAAGAACAGGAAGAGAGCTTTCGAAGCAGGTGCTTCTCAGGCCCGAACTCAGTTTGTCAATCGTCCTCAATATCATCCCCCTGCACCTGGAGCTAAGTTTAGGACGCCGCAACGCAAGCAACAGAATGCTCTAGGACACCAGAGGAATGTTAAGCCTTACAAGGTGGCTACTCCAATGCTAAGCCAGCTTAGAATCCTCTGACCGGGGCCAATACCGCTATCAAAGGACCGTGCTTCAAGTGTGGCCAAATGGGACACTTCGCAAAGGGTTGCAATAATCCTCCCAAACCATAGACAAGCTACAATGCCCGTGTGCACTTCACCAACCTTGATGAGATCCCCGTCGGAGAGCCAATCACCACCGGTATGTTCTCTATTAATTAGTTCCTTGCAATTGTTTTGTTCGACTCTGGATCATCGCATTCGTTCATAAGTCAATCATTTGTTAAGAAGCATGAGCTCAAAGTTAAGGAATTGGAGTATGGCTATCGGATAAGTTCAGCCGGGGCTGACTTGTTGACCAACCAGATAGTGCAAGGAGTAATCCTCACAATAGCCAATCGAGAGTTTCAGATGAACCTAATAATCATGCCAGGCTTAGCTTTGGATGTCATACTAGGGATGGAATGGATGAAAGTATGGGAAGTGGTGTTAGACACTAAAAGTAGAAACATATCTCTTAAGGATCCCATGGGTAAAGGTACTTTTCAAGTACTTTTGCCAAGGAGACTAGAGGTAGCTAGCACTTCTAGTGCGCTATATACCGCTTCTCTAACTGAAATTCTTGTAGTATGTGAGTTTCCAGATGTGTTTCCACAGGAACTACCTGGTCTTCCCCCGGACAGATAGGTTGAGTTTGCTATAGAGCTTATGTCGGGAACAACCCCAATCTCATGGAAACCGTATCGGATGCCGCCCAATGAGCTAGCCGAATTAAAAACACAGTTAAAAGGTTTGCTAGATAAGGGCCTAATTCAGCCAAACAAGTCGGAATGGGGATTTCCTGCTTTGTTTGTAAAGAAAAAGAGGGATAACTCTTTACGGATGTGTGTCGATTATCGGCCATTAAATGCAGTGACCGTCAAGAATAAATATCCACTACCTCACATCGACATTCTGTTCGATCAGTTGTCCAAAGCCCGTGTCTTTTCCAAAATAGACTTAAGGTCAGGATATCACCAGATAAAAGTCAGTCCACAAGACGTACCTAAAACCGCCTTTTCCACTAGATATGGATTGTACGAGTATCTCGTCATGTCGTTTGGCCTCACAAATGCTCCTCCATATTTCATGCATCTAATGAATTCAGTGTTCATGCCTGAGTTGGACAAATTTGTGATCGTGTTCATCGATGACATTTGGGTATACTTTGAGAACAAGAAAGATCATGAAGAACACCTGAGGATAGTTTTAACCCAACTTCGGGAGCATAAGTTGTATACCAAGTTTAGCAAATGTGAATTTTGGATCACTAAGGTACCATTCCTTGGGCACATTTTGTCAGAGCATGGAATCTTAGTTGACCCTAGCAAAATTGAGGAAGTAATGGATTGGAAAGCACCTACCTCAGTACACGAGATAAGAAGTTTTCTGGGATTAGCGGGTTATTATCGTCGCTTCATACCCGAATTTTCCAAGATTGCAAAACCAATGACTACGCTGCTACAAAAGGATCAAAAGTTTGCTTGGACGGATAAATGTGAAACAGCTTTCCACACCTTGCGAACGCTGTTAACCACCGCACCCGTTCTAGCCCAACCAAACATCGAGAAACCGTTTGATGTGTTTTGTGATGTGTCAAAGACCGGTTTGGGGTGTGTTTTAATGCAAGACGACCGAGTCATTGCTTATGCCTCACGTCAGCATAAGAAACATGAAGTCAACTACCCTACACATGATTTGGAGCTTGCTGCCGTAGTGAACGCCCTAAAGATATGGAGGCATTACCTGCTAGGTAATGTGTGCAACATCTTTACAGATCATAAGAGCCTCAAATATATCTTCACGCAGTCTGAGCTAAATATGCGCCAACGAAGGTGGTTGGAGTCCATTAAGGATTACAACTTGAATGTGCAATACCACCCTGGTAAGGCCAATGTCGTGGCTGACGCCTTGAGCAGAAAGTCGTACTACCAAATAGTACAACCTCTGTTTGAAGATGGGTTCAACTTAATGCACTCAGAAGTTCTTTTCAACATTCAACTTAGTTGTACTCTAGAAAGTTATGTTATCAAACAATAAGCCTAAGATAAGGGAATTTCCTATATCAAAACCAAAGTACATGGAGGCTTAGCCAAGCAATTCCGTGTTGATGAGAGAGATGTGTTGTGGTTCAATGATCGTCTCATCATGCCAAAGAATTGAGAACTTAGAAACAAAATTATGGATGAAGCTCATTGTTCAAAACTGTCAGTTCATCCTGGTAGCGAGAAGATGTACCACGATTTGAGATCAAGATTTTGGTGGACCAAAATGAAAAAGGAAATAGTTGCTTATATCGCCAAATGTGATGTCTGTTGTAGAGTGAAGGCCATTCATCTCAAACCTACCGGACATTTGCAGTCCTTGCCAATTCCAGTTTGGAAGTGGGATGACATTAGCATGGATTTCATCACGGGTGTTCTGACTACACGTAAGGGAAATGACTCAATTTGGGTAATTGTGGATCGACTCACTAAGTCTACCCACTTTTTAACAGTCAAGACCATGGAAAGACCACCCAATACGTGGATAAGTACTTTGCAGAGATAGTCAGATTGCATGGTGTGCCAAAGATAATAGTGTCGGACCGAGGTCCCCAATTGATCGAGGTCCCCAATTGATCGCTCATTTCTAGGAATGGTTACACAAATGTTTGGGTACTAGTCTCATACGCAGTTCTACATACCACCTTCAAACTTCAGGCCAAACAGAAAGATTGAACCAAGTTCTAGAAGATATGCTTCGTGCTTGTGTAATATCTTTAGGAGGTTCATGGGAATCGTGGTTACCTTTGATAGAGTTTTCTTACAACAACAGCTATCAAGAGAGTATCAAAATGGCTCCATTCGAAGCTTTGTATGGTCGCAAGTGTAGAACACTTGTAAATTGGGTGGAACCTGGAGAAAGAAGATTCTATGGTATTGACTTCGTAGATGAGGCCGAAGAGAAAGTCCGTACCATTCACCAAAATATAAAGGCAGCTCAGTCCCGACAGAAGAGCTATGTGGATAAACGACGGTGACCCTTGACTTTTGAAGTAGGCGAGTATGTTTATCTAAGGGTGTCACCCATGAAAGGGGTAAAACATTTTGGCATCAAAAGGAAGCTTGCACCGAGATATGTGGGGCCCTATAAAATCCTAGAGAAAAAGGGAGAGGTGGCCTATAAGTTAGACTTGCCAGAAGAGAGGGGATCTATCTTTCTAGTATTTCATGTATCCCAATTAAAAAAATGCTTAAGAGTACCTGAAGAGGAGGTACCTATCAAGAACCTTAAGCTAAAATTAGATTTGACCTATCAAGACCATCCAGTAAAAATACTAGACGCAAAGGATCGTGACTCGTAACCGAGTTACTCGAGTTTACAAAGTACAGTGGAGTTACCATGATGAAGGAGATGCAACTTGGGAGACCGAAGAGTATCTAAGGGAAGTATACCCCAACTTTTGTGACTAGTGGTTAGTACCTAAATCTCGGGACGAGATTTTCTTAAGGGGGGAAGGGCTGTAACACCCTAGTGTTAAGCATTGCATAATCCACATAATCAATTGCAAAGCATTCATTGCATAAGCATCATTATGAAGCATCATGGCATCTCATACTTAAAACTAAGTTGTAAGTTAACCTTGCTTAGAATGTTTGAAGTAAGATGAGTTTATAAAAATGTTTGGTGTTTGAATTAAGTCTTAAAAACACTACACATATTTAATCTTGCTTTTAACCCTGGGTTTAATACTAGTAATAAAAGTTTAAAAGCCATTTTGAAAATCATATCTTTAATTAAAAGAAAGGCTTCAAATTGGTTTTAAATCCTAATTCAAAAACTATAAGGAAATTGACTTTGATCTTTCAAACAAAAAGGGACTTTAAAATATTTGGAGCAACTTTGGTAGTCACACCAAAGCCTGGTTTTGAGTTTTTAAACCTGTTTGAAAAAGAAACAAATCAAAACAAACAAATGAAAACAGAAAAGAAAAAGAAAAGGGATTTCTTACCTTAGCGGGTCGGCTGCAAACCATCCGGCCCAGCAGAGCAAGCCGGCCAGGCCTGCCTCCACCATGTCGCGCCATTTCCCGCCCGCGCCTCATGCGCAGCGTGCGTGCACCCGACCGCGCGCAGACGGCGCCCGCCGCATGGCCGCCATGCTCGCCGACGACGCGCGCGTGGCCAACGAGCTCTGCCCGAGCCGCGCCTATGTCCGAAGCGGACGCGGCCCACTCTCCCTCCCTCCATTTTGTCTCCTCGCCTTCTCTCTCTCGCCATCACTCTCGCACGCGCCAGAGCACGCCGCCGCCATGACGTTGAGCGGCATCGCTGCTGTTCCGGCCACCTCGCAACACCGCCGTTGTTTCCATCACCCGCGCAGCTCCGCCTTGCTTCCCCAAGCTCGCGACGATGACCGGTAAGCCGCAATAAGGCCCCTTCTCGCCCGACCGCGTGATCCAGAGCTCCGCGCCGGCTCCGCCGTGCGCCTCTCCATGGACCGCACCCTTCCAGCCGCCATTGGCCCTTGTTAGCGCGAGCGCCATACTCGCCTCAGCCTCGCGAAACCCTAGCACCGCTTGGTTGACGTCGTAGCGCACCACACCGGCTAGCCGCCGTGCCACCATGGACGCTGGCGAGCTCCCTCCGGTCCGCCTTAGCCCGCTATTTAGGGTGCGCGGGGTTCACCTCGCGTAGCCGCACCCGTATGACGAAACCGCACCGCCGGAGACCTCGCCGTCGGCGAGATATCGCCGGCGAGAGCCTCGGCTCTGCCCTGTGCCACCGACACCTGGGGTCCTTCTCGCGCGGGCCCCTGCTGCTAGGCGTCAGTCCCCTTTGGGACTGGACCGCCTTGGCCGAATGGGCCGGTGTGGCCTGTTGGGCCGAAAGGCCTAAGCCTTTCTGTTTTTCCATTTTTAGAAATTGTGAAAAAGCTTGTAAAAATTATATCCCACTGGACAATGATCTAAAAATCATGAATTAAATTGTAAGTGCTTGTGATATGTAGATCTACCCTAGAAAAATAGTGCATGTGTTTTTAGTGGTACTTTTCTGTGTAGGTTTAATTAAATACTGAAAATGATTAAAACTACATAAATCAATTAAGCTATTTTATGCTTGTGCTAAAAACGTAATTCCTATTCTAGTAGCTCTTAAATTGTTGTCAAAAGCTAGGAAAATTATACTTTAAGTAGTTTCTGTGGAAAAATAATTAATTAGCATTTAAAATGTGTTTTGGCTGTAAACTTGTAGGATTTTTAGTAAATAGGTTTCTGGATCAAAAGAGTTGTAACTTTTTAGGTAGCTTTCCAGTAAGGTCTAATAGCTGACAAAAATGCTAGTTTGGCTAATTCACTACTTTCACTGTACTAAATATTTTTAACTATTAATTAGACTTAAACTTGTTAATTTTGTGCAGAGTAGAGTACTATTCCTTTTAACTTGGAAAATTTTGAGTATGCTAGTTTGCCCCTGATTAAGCTAGTGTAATTTTTGTAGAATTTATTAAACTGTTTTCGTAGGGTGTGTAGTTCTATGCTAATTTTCTAGTTAACTAAATTGCTTCTAAGAAAGGTTAGTTAGTTAATCAATCTTTGGTGTATCTTTGAAGCACTAATTAAATCAGCTGGGTTAGCAATCTGAAACTGCACCCTGCTGTAGTATTAGTCTCTCGTGTGAGAAGTTGATTCGCTTAATAACAATCCTAATAACTAACTATAAGAGAAGAGATTTGCACTTACTATAAAAACATTAAAGAAAGGAACATCATGAGCATATCACATCTTAGCATATTCATCGTCTTGCATGGATTAATAATATACCTTGTCTCATACCATTTGCATATACGCATCATACAGGATCATAGGAGGAAGCACAGTATGATCTTCCCCAGGAGCAGGACGAAGCCAGTCAGCACGGAGCCAACGAAGGGCACGTGAACCAGGAACCAGAAGTGGAACTCTAGGAGTGTCCCGATCACCAGCCTAGCTCTTTTGACAAAGGCAAGGCCCGGAGCATCCTAACTCCCTATTTTATTATATCAATTTACTATGTTATACTATGTTGCTGCATTAAGTATAGGAGTTGTGTGAACCTAATTGATGTATATCACCCTCCTTGTTATTGTTATCCATATATCCTTGTTAACCTATTAGTATAGCAAAAGATAGATGCTTAGCAATGCTAAATCAATATGAAACATCGGTGAACACAAGTCACATATTGCTCTATGTGGCAAGCCGGTGGTATGGAAGATATCGTGAATTGGAAAGGCAACCGGGAAGGTTGGTAAATTGTCCGGTCATAGGATACCAGCAACATCTAGGAGAGCTGTGCGCCCTAGGCTTGTAGTTTACAGACGTGTCCGCTGTTGCGAGCCGATCGGGTGGTGTCCCTCTTGTCATGTTGAACACATGCCTCAACCCTTAGCTGGCAAGATAACTCATTCGAGCCGCGAAACCTACCTACTGGCCGAACCAAGAACTAACCTAACCGCAATCCGGTGCGGGGTGACGAGGACGCAGAGTGTAAGGCCGTGGCCTGGCTAGCTGATCCCTAGTCAGAAAGTACCAGGTGTCGGGCGGTCCTCGGTTTTGTTGGGGGTTATGGGTCGATCTTGGTTTGAAAAGTTTGCTAGGCGACTGGTGCGCCCCCGTTCAAGGGCTGCGAAGTTTGGGTGAGGAATAAACCCTCCAGCTGGATAGGAATTCGATTCGAATCGCGGTCTCTCCCCGTTAGTGAGAACTTGACAATTGCTACACTGGCGTGAGAACAATAATTTACTTGAATGGTTACAATGAATTGATATGATGAGACCAGAAGGGCAAACTGGTCATTCTCTGCTTAATCAAGTGTATTGTTTAGTACAGGTGCTTGTTGACGGTCCTTAAGTACCAATTTTAACCGTCAACTAAACAAGGAAAAGGAACTAAATGAAACCAATAGCTAGAATTAGGGTTTTATACTAACAGAATTCCATAAGTTTTGGTGAATGTCTGTTTCTGCAGGGGGTTATCAGGAAATACCAAGGAAAGGCCCACATGTCATGTTTACATAGAGATAATTATCAACCGCATAATTTTTTGTACTCTAGAAGGTTCCAGGAGACACCAGAACGAACGGGAGACGAATCGGGCCCGGAGTCATAATCTACTCTAGCACGTGTAAGCGTGGTGCTTAGATGCTATTTACCTACAAATGTATCCTATTGGCCGGGTCGCGTGGTAGTTCGTGGAAGTAACAGTTCCATTAATTCTTATATAGTCCACCCCCCGTTGGTAGGACAGGCAGAATTGGTATTACGGAGTAAGTCATGCTATGTTCTGGCTTTCTTTAGCGATGTTCCTTATACATAGATGAAGAGTCTTTTATGCTATATATGATCTTATATGTGCTAGAGTAGATTATGACTTAGTAGATTAGAACATACTTAGAAGTTACTCTCTTACTAGTCCGACATCACCTTACATTTATATGGAGTAGTCTATCTCTAATCTCTGTGTTATTTATCTTTGAGCTTACAATTCAATATCTTTATTATTATTTATGGCCTACCCCCTGCCGAAACAAGTGACTGTGTGACTGAGTTTCTCATAAGTAATCATGTTGTGCAAGTCCATCTCTAGTCTAAACCCTTGTTAGTTCATGCCACCAATGTTTTGCTTTTCCTTTAGCAAAATTATAAATAAACGATACCTGAAATTACTTCCTGGTGAAGTGCTACAATTGTTATTTTATCTATGCGCTTGCGGATAGAATAAATATATTTTCTAGAGAGCCTTTGCATTCATAAATACCACCGCACATTTCTAGCGCCATGTTGGGGACGACAACCCAGTATTCAAAGTGGTGTTAATAAATGTCAACAAGCATTTCTGGCGCCGTTACCGGGGAGATAAAACATAAGTACGCATAGAATATAGATATAAATTAAAATTAGACTATGGAGAAAAATTGCATGAACAACTACTCAAATGAGAAATCATAACAAGGCACCTCTGCTTTGGCAGGATCACCCCTGTTGTTTTCTATGTTTATATTTTTATACAGGGTATTGCAGGATTGACTTTGATACATTCAACTCTTCATCATCAAAGCAATCAAGAAAGAAGAAGCTAGTCACCAATTTTTGAAGCTATGGCACAAAAGACCTTGCGAGAATTCTCTGCTCCAAACGTTGAGAATATTCGCGCTGGTCCGGTATTTGAGGCAGAAGGAGAAGAAGATTTTGAGCTCAATCCAAGCCTCATCAATATGGTGCAAGCTACACAATTCAGTGGAAAGGCACATGAAGATGCTAGTGCACATTTGCAGAATTTCTTAGAGATCAGAAGCACAATCAACATCAACGGAATCACCCAAAACACCTTACTCCTTCGCCTCTTTCCATTCTCACTTATGGGAAGAGCGAGGAAGTGGTTCTACACCAACAAGGAAGATATCAACACTTGGGAAAACTATTCAAATGCCTTTCTAGCAAAGTTCTTCCCTATAGGCAAAATCAATGCCTTAAGAGGAAGGATTGCCAATTTTCAATAGCAGAAATTAGAAACAATTCCATAAGCATGGGAGCGTTTTCAAGGATACCTATCAGATTGTCCTCATCATGGAATGGCAGGATGGTTACTCATGCAGACCCTTTACCATGGATTAACTCAGAAGGCTCATGAGTACCTAGATGCATCTGCTGGAGGATCATTTTTGGAACTTACACTTGGAAAAGCAGAGATACTTATGGACAAGATAGTAGAAAACCAAAGATGGTCCCAAGAAAAAGTTCAACATTGTCACCAAACAGAAGAAATACCCGAGGAAGTAAATGCACTATCAACCAAGATGGATGATTTACTCCATTGGCTTGACCAGAGGGCCAAATATAAAGAAGATCGAAGGGCCATTGAAACGGCATACAAATGCCCACATCAACCTACTCCAAGTCAACCCAATAGCAAAGGTATGAATTCAGGTAATACTTCAAACCAAACTACTTTGAGGAATTTAATTGCACAACAAACAAAAATTAATTCAAATCTTGAAAAAAGGTTAGAAGCAAATGAATCCTCTTTAAAAGATATACATAATAAAATGGATTCTCTAGTATCTGCTTTTAATGAACAAAATATTCTTAATAAAAAGGTAGAGCTTAAGTTAGTAGAGCTAGCTACTATTTTTGCCTGTTACCACTAACATTGAGCAGGTAAAGAATATAACTACAAGAGGAGGAAAATCCACCAGAGATCCCCTTATCCAAGAGGAACAAGAAGAACACCGACAATACCAGTAGTAGAAGAAGAAGAGAATCCCAATGAAGCAGAAGAATTGCTACAAGCTCCAAATAACCAAGAAATGAGAAAAAATTACCATGACACCAACTATTTACCATTTCCTAGAAGGAACAGAGGACTGCAATCGGATGAGCAGTTTGGCAAGTTTGTAGAGGTTATCCAGAAGTTATACGTCAACATACCTCTACTTGATGCCATACAGGTCCCTACATATGCAAAGTACATCAGAGATATTCTTAACAAGAAGAGACCACTACCAACCACTGAGGTGATCAAGCTGACAGAAGAATGTAGTGCGGCCATCCTTAATAAATTACCAAATAAGAAATAAGATCCAGGATACCCCACTATTGATTGCTCGATCGGGAACCAACACTTCAACAATGCACTTTGTGATCTTGGAGCAAGTGTCAGTGTGATGCCCTCATCAGTCTACAAGAAGCTTGATTATGCAACATTAGAACCAACATCAATGTGCTTACAACTAGCAGATCAAACAATTCGATACCCATTGGGCATGGTTGAGAACATTCCAGTCAAGATAAGAGATTTCTTTGTGCTAGTAGACTTCATGGTACTGGACATGAGACCTGACTCTAAGGTGTCCATCATCCTTCTAAGACCATTCCTGAGCACCGCCAATGCCCACATTGATGTTGGAAAGGGAGAAATTAAGTTCAACATAAATGGTCAAGAAGAACGCTTCACATTCAATCCTAGACCAGAAAAATCCACAGTGAAGAAAGTTCATGAAGAAGAATCACCAGAGACATCACCTCTGGAGATAAACACATTATAAGTGTAAAGATAATTTGGAGGTCTAGTTTGGGGGGCCCTAAAATCTCAAACCCTCGCCAGAAGGTAAATCGGTATTTATCCAAATCTCTTGCATATTTAATTCTTGCATTAATTATGTTTACTTTTATAATATCCAAAAGCCCCACATAAATAATTTTATGGAGTGTAACAACCCATATTTATTAATTATAGTGGTGGCATAAAAATATTTTGCTTAATCATCCTTAGAAAGTTTTCATTCTCACTCTTATTCCTGCATTATATTTACAAAGTTTCTAGAAGTATGACCCACATCCTTTGGTCCCACATGTCATAGACTCCACCTCACATACATCACATCACATAATTTCATCCACTTACACCCATCATAACCACCAGACATCTTCCACCGTCCAAATTCCACCCACGACCAATAATTTTGCATGAAGACACAACATGTGAGGTAGAGGAAAAATTTCAGCCACTTTGGGGCCCAGAGTGGGGCGACCGCCCATGCCACTAGGGCGCCCGCCCTATCCCCTGCTCTTCCTATAAATTTCTTCCTCCAGCCTCTTCTTCACACCACACACATTCCAGAAAACATCTCCAACTTCGAGTTTCTGATTTCAGTAGTTCTGCTCTTTTAAGAGAAGGAAGAAGAGAGTGGGAAGGAAGAGAAGAGTAGAAAGAGTTTGCTTGAAGAGAGAAGTGGGAAGTCACTTAGAAGCTAGTGATCACGTTGTCCAAGCGTAACTAAAATTTGTTTAGGAGGAAGTGCTGCTGAAATAAAATATTGTCTTGAACAACTAACCCCCGAACGACTGACATCTGGGCAGCTAACCACTAACCGTCTCACATTCTCCATGAGTTATGTTTTTGTCATCAAGTTTTGCAGGATGTTCAAGAAGGCCGCAAGAGCCGCTAACGTAGCCTTGAAGAGTGTTGGGACGAGACACTCGTCCCGGCTCTCCTCTCGTCACTCCGACATGAGCGTCGATCCGCCGACCGAACAAGCACCATCATCATCATCAGGTAATACAAGGAAGGTCCTTCTAAAAACAAGTGACCTTGGATTAATTTCTTAGCTAAGAAAGAAGTCTTCCAGAAGCTGAAAAACAAAGATTTCATCCACACCCCAACCATCGATCCTACCCTGCTAGAAGACACAGGTATGGACTCTGAATTCGATCTTATTTTTCGAATGATTGGGTGGACAGAATTTTGGAACATAACCGAAGTAGGATCCCGTCTTTTAACCATTGAATTTCTTTGCACCTTACAATTAAGTGAGGGCGGGATCGCTTTTCGGTTGTTCAAACAAAATTTTGTTTTGTCATGGAGTGAGTTGAGTGACCACCTCGGTTTCTCTCCAAGAGCTATCCTAGACTTAGATGCTGATCTTACAAATTTTGATAAACACTAGTTCTGGCGGGAAATTTCTAGAGACCAACACTTTTTGCAACCCCGAACTAGTGACATAGAGCATCCCACACTTCGTATGTTTCATAAATGGATAGGATTTGTTCTGTTCCCTAGAGATGACATCAGTAAGGTAAGAGTAGATCTACAACTTCTTTTCGTTGTTATTAATAAAGTGCATGTCTCACCTGTAACTTTATTAGTTGCTCATTGGCTCAGCACACCAAACCTACTAGGTCTTGTTGGTTGCACGTCTTTGATCACCCGTCTAGCCACAAACATGAAATTATTAGAAAACTCATCACTTGACTTTATTTATGAGTTTTGACCTTATTATGGCTATGACTCATTTAGACAAGGAAGAATGTTAAAGAAAGAACATGATATTATGTATATGCTTTATGATAAGGACAAGGTCCGGTTACCTAACCCGGGCCTTGGGCTCTACACTGTCCAAAGTTATTTGATTGAAATTGAAGCAGAGCTAGTAAATCAAAGGGCGCCACAGCGCGTGGCCTCGGAAAGGATGGCCAGTCATCAAGAACGTACATGGCACGGAGCTGATCCAGGCCCAGAGGAACCGGCGCACATCAGTTATAATGATTACAACCCTCGCATCCTTAGGGATCCGTGGAGGCAATACACTCGACAGGAGGAACCAGTTCAGGAAGAATGGCCAGAAGGACAAGACCAACAATGGGAAAACAAACCATACCAATCCGGAAGATATTCCACTGACCCATATGGGGCATCAGAGTCCAGAACCCAGCCTCACTTTGATGCAAGTCGAGCCTCCGACGCCACATACGCATTCACCGGAGATTATTACCATGAGACCGGCGCCTTCTACGCCCGCACCGACAGCAACCTCCTTGCTATTCAAGAGACACAAGCCCGACACACCCAACTATTAGAGCCGCAACAGAAGTGGAACCAAGACCACGCTATCGCCATGCAAGAAATGCGAGATGAGAACGCCAATATAGGAAAGAATGTGTCTACTCTACTTTAGTTCTTTAAACTCCAATAAAACCAGCCGCAGCATCAGCCAGCTTGAGGGAGTCCCTCCCCCAATTATCAAGGTAAGTTTTATATTTCCTTTTATTTTTCTATAGTCATTTTCTACCATTACGTATTTAAAAAAATCTAAAAACTTAGAAAACTCAATAAATATGTTCTGTTTATTTCACTACATTTCTTAATCATAAAAACCAAATAAAAAGAGTGTGTAGATAAGTGTGCTTTATTTATATATTTTTGCTAAGTTTAATCTGTCTTGAATAAAAAGTTAGCATGATAAAAATAATAAACAGTTGCTCTGTTTACTTTCTTACAAGAACCTAGCTTTCAATGTAAAGTTCTCCCAATAAATGCTAAAACAATAATCTAAATACCTGTGGGAGCATAAGCCTAAACTATGTCTAGGTAATTGGTTGATATAATATGAAAGTCCAAGCTACTATTTATCTTGTTCTTACATCACTAAATTCTGGAGATTTATTTTGAAAACTTAAAAATACCACATGATGAGTTCCTATATGATGAGAGTTTAAAATCCTACCACAGACATATATACATGCCTACTAGATTAGGAAAACCACACATTTACATACTACTTATGAGCATTGAGTGTGGTCAAGCTATGTGACCCTCGGGAACTAGTCATGCGGTCTGAATCAAGATTCACGTACACTCCACCCATACACGATGCTTCTATCCTAAAAGTACGCATCTACATACATCCACTCAATTTTATCTCTAGATCCACCAAAAATATTCTGCTCCTAATCCGGGAGAGAATAGAAACAAATAAATATTCTCCTATTCATGTTTTTCCTGTGAAATAAATGCTCCAATCATCGTTCGCTTTATTGCTCTACAAGGTTGAGTGCTCTTAAAAAAAGAGAGAGAGATACGAGGAAATAAAAAGGGACATGTGCCCGCCAACCTCGAAAATAATAATAATAATAATAAAAAAGTGAGAAGAGAGGTAAAAATGGACAAGTGTCCTACAATAGAATTTGGGGTACAAGATACCTACTGAAAAAATAAATAAATAAATATATCAAGCATCTCATTCCCTTCAAAAGGTTTCAAATACAAGAAAGATATATATCCCATCAAAAGGAGCAAAAGTAGAATTAGACTTTCACCTCTGTTATCATTATCACTACCATCATCATCATACACCATTCATTCGCCACACATACACATCTTGATTTGACTTATTGACCTGTTCATTTAGATCCGCAGTTTGACTATGCAACATATGTCTTGTAAGTATGTATACTATATCTCCCACCTATGAGCTCCAGATATTAGCCTATTAGAAGTAGGGTGAGAGAAGGCAATACCACAATACCTTATACCACAAATACCACATATCAGAGAGAAGGGCATACATCATCAATGCCTTGGTAAGGATCCAGAAATACCACAAAGGAGAGAGTTGAGAGAGTCATGCTAAGGAACTTTGAGTTTTATTTGAAAATTTATAAAAACTCCAGAACAGAGGTGAAGTACAGAGCATTAGACATAGTGCTTGACTTGATTATTCTATCTTTCAGCTACTCAAGACTCAAGTGCAGGTACTAAGCCCCGTGGTAAAAGAAGGATAATTCACTCTAATCTGGAGGAGAATTTTATTTTGAATGCATGTGTGCTTGTTAGAATGTAAATATTGAAGGAACTTCTAATCCATCTGAGTTAGTTGTTTTCTCAGGGACGAGCAAAGGGTAAGCTTGGGTGAGCTTGTTGACGGTCGTTAATTATCAATTTATATATGTCAACAAGGACTAAAAAGGACTTAATTGAATCACCACCATAGACTTAGAGGGTCCAACTAAAAGATTTCCACCAGTTTTGGTGAGTTTATGTTTTTACAGGGAATTATCAGGAAAAGAACCAAAGAAGGTCCACATGTCATGTTTACATAGAGAGAAAGGACCTCTACACAAACAAGAATACTCAGGAAGGCTCTAGAAGGGACTGGACCAAGCCGGAGGCCAAGTGGACCCACACCCAGGGCGGCCGCCCTAGGGTTTGGGGCGCCCGCCCTACCCCTGTGACCAATCACAGTGAAATTCGCGGATCGTGCCTAACCGCCTTTGAGGATGAATCTAAACCACTCGCTTAAGGTCAGTTTGATCTAACGGTCCACGTTCATTTGAGGGGGCTATATAAGGAAGGCCCTGCCACCCCTGAGGAGGGGGAGAAAAATCATTTTTAGAGGAAGCCATCAAATTTAGGGTTTCATATCCCTCTCTCTACCAGAGAATTAGAATAGCTACTCCCAATTCCTTCAAGTTCTATAGGATTGATTAGATAGATTTAGAGAAGTAGAGCATCGCGCTCTGGATTTTGGATCTTTGTCATAAAGATTGGTATTATCTTGTATCTTTCTCTACGACTTTATTCTTAATATCATTATGTTTCTATTTATTATGTTCTTAGTTTATTCTAGTTCTATATTTGATATAGTTATGATTGATAATGAGTTTATGTATGACTTTCCAAAGCGCTTAAGTCTTCCCTCGAGGGAGTTAGGTGGTAGATCACATGTAAGCGTGGTGCTTAGTTGCTATTTACCTGGAAATGTATCCTATTGGCCGGGTCGCGTGGTAGTTTGTGGAAGTGACATGTCGGGTACAAAGGTAAGGGGTACCCTAAACCCTTCGATAAACTGATGCTCAACATAACAACCATTTTTAAGACAGGACCCGATCAGCTGCTCAAGTCCACAAAGAAGGGCCCATCACACGAAGGCCCCCCGCACCGGCAACAGCAACCAGTCGTGGGCCTGCCCATTTCTGGAGAGACAGACGGACCAGGGGTCGAACGAACGACCCCTCCGCCTCCGCCTCGACCCCGAATGACGGACCGGGGGTCGAACGAACGACCCCTCCGCCTCCACCTCGACCCCGAATGAGGGACCGGGGGTCAAACGAACGGCCCCTCTACCTCCGCCTCGACCCCAAATGACGGACCGGGGGTCGAACGAACGGCCCCTTCGCCTCCGCCTCGACCCCGAATGACGGACCGGGGGTCGAACGAATGACACCTCCGCCTCCGCCTCCGCCTCGACCCCGGCTGACGGACAGGGGTCGAACGAACGACCCCTGGGCAGGAAGCTCGATCAGCTCACCTTTTCCCGGTATGGGTTAAAGGGGATCCGACGCGCCTACCTGCCCCCGCCCAACGCCATGGGCGCCCACTACCGCGGTCAAATCCACCAACTCACCGCCCATGCCCTGGATCTCCGTCAACTGTGCTGCCGTTGTAACCACGTCGCGAGTACGGACTCCAGAGGCACCCCTCGAGCCATGAACAGGACAACCCTCGACTCTGTCTTCAGGGATACGACAAGGCCACGCTGGTCTCGACCCCCCCTCGACCAGGGGCTCGACCCCTGCCTCCAACCACTCCGGTATGGGACCCGTCCCATCCACCCCGTCCTGCTTCAACAACGTCCAGTCCACCATCACCATGCCCCGGAGCACCGGAAGGACGGGAACGCCACGCCGCCACAGTGATCGACGTCCCTTCGTCGGCATGGCGCCACGGACATGCCTCCCATGCTGCAACAGTTTAGAACTTTGTACTCTCAGGCCTCCCCTTGGTCTATAAAGGGGACGCTGGGATAGAAGAAGGGGGGGAATGGAGAGACGCCCACGAGTATTGGCGCTCGGACATCGGCTCCGTCCCTCATACACCACACGCCCGATTGCTGGATCGACCTCTGAAGTAATCATCCGACCACCTAGGATAGCCCTGCTAGCCCTAGGCCTTAGCTCATCCTGAGCACCCCGTGTAAAACAACTTGTACCCCCCTGTACGATCACTTCGATGCAAGATAATACAATCCATCCTACCCCGCTGGACGTAGAGCCTTCTGTGCCCGAACCAGGATGAATCTTGTGTTCTTCTTGCATCACATCTGGGAGAGGGAGCACGCAATATACAAATTTACTAGCCGGTGGTCTTGACCCCCTGGGTCATAACACCGATAGTTGGCGCGCCAAGTAGGGGGGTTTGCGTGTCGATCAACTCCGAACTACTCTCCCAGATGGATTCCACGATCCCATCACTTCCACTCGCCACCACCATCTGGTTCGGGAGTCTAGAGTTCATGTCCTCGGGCCACAGCCACGACATGGTTCTGCTCGCCAGTAGTGGCATGGACAGCAGCAGCTCCGGTACGCCGGGGCCAAGGAGGACCAGGCGACGGTCCCACCACTCGCGCCTTTCGCCTGCGACCAGGAGGGAGCGCGAACGACGCCGACGCACTCTTCACCGCGCGGATCCCAAGACACCGGATGTCGTCCCCCCGGCCTCAGCTGGCAACACAGTTCCTCCCTTCGGGGGTCTGTTTGACCCATGCTTGCGGGTCGGGGGCGGGTACCTCTCGGAGCCCGACTTTGGCTCTACCATATCGTCGTCTCAGAGGGTCCCCGTGGCCTCTCCGACACACTCGGCCGCGCCGCCGCCGCATAACCTATTTCCACACGGGCTCTACAACAACGCTAGACTCGGTTCTGCTTTTGTAGACTCGCAGATGCAGACACGTTGCGGGTCTCCAGGGAGCCCGCTACGTGCGACGATCAACCTCGTCACCACCTCTCCGCCGGACGAGTGCCCGGGGCCACGGCGAGCCCCGATCCCGAGTTGTCACACCTGGGGCACGTTACGGCGTCGGATGGAGGAGGAGCGCAGGGGATCTTTCCCAACCTTCTACCACGGCTACACCGACTCGGACTCCCCCGATGAGGATTACGATCCCACCCGGGAATGCTTCCACCTCGACGGTCAGGTCGATTCCCAGGACGACGCCAATGACGCCGCGGCCACGAATGAAGGAGGAGGGGGCAATGCTACACCAGCATGGAACGCCGACCCCCCGAGTCCTGACAAAGCCGATCCACCTCAGGACGTCCAGATCATGCAAGTCCGAGAGCTGCTCGCCAAGCTCGAGGAGGAACGCCTACGACTTCAGCAGCTCGAGCACGCCCTCGAGTGAGATCGCGGGCGCCCACAGGGTGGAGGAGCTCGAGAGCGGGCCCGGGAAGTCCATCGACAAATCGTCGAGGAGGGGGCAAACGAGCGCCGCGTCTACAACCGTGCCAGCCAAAATGTCGTAGCGGCCGCCATGCTGCTTCGTGACATGCCGACGCCATCAACACCCCAAGCACGACGCAACAGGAACGAGATCCAGGGGCTTCTCCAAACCGCGGCCGTATAGCAGGCGGAAAGCTAGCCTCGAGGCGCAGAGGAGCCGCCTCCGAGCGTCAGGACGTACCCCCTCGACAAAATCGAGAGGTGTCCGTGCACCAAGACAAAGCGCCCCAAGGCGGAGTAGAGCGACGACCAGTTCGAGACCGCATCGTCGACGATCGACCACCGCGGGAGAACAAACGACGCCGATACGGCGACGCTGAGGCTCAAGGTTACAGCGCTCACCGAGGTGGGCGCTACGACAGTGACGAAGATCGATGTCGATCTCCAAAACCACCAGGGCCACGAGTCTTCGACAGGACCATCAGGCGAACCGCCTTGCCCGTCCGCTTGCGTCCACCCACCAGCCTAGTCAAGTACAACGGCGAAACCAAGCCGGAGCTCTGGCTCGCTGATTTCAGGATGGCATGTCAGCTAGGAGGAGCCAACAACGACCACGTCATCATTCGCCAACTCCCGCTCTTCCTCTCCGACACCGCTCGAAGATGGCTCGAGGAGCTCCCCCGGACTTGATCCAACACTGGCCCGACCAGGTCAGGATCTTCAAGGGGAACTTCAAAGGCACCTACAAGCGGCCAGGGAACTCCTGGGATCTCCGCAGCTGCAAGCAAAGGCCAGGGGAGACCCTCCGCGCCTTCACCCGTCGGTTCTCGAGGCAGCGTATCGCGCTAACCCACATCTCCGACCATGACGTCATCACCGCGTTCATCGCCGAGACAACCTGCAAGGAGTTGGTGCGGGAACTGAGGCGGAACACCCCCAAGACCGCCAACGAGCTCATGGACACCATCGCCAACTACGCAGCCGGCGAGGAAGCCATTGGCGCATTCTTCTATGCACCCCCAGACAAGGGGAAGGCCAAGGCGGACGAGCCCGGGGGCTCGAACAACATGCCCAAGAGAAGCAACAACAACGACAACAACAGCAAGAAGAAGAACCAGCTGGGACGACGTGACGTCGAGCCCGACGATCTTGTCGCTGCGATAGACAAGAATAAGCCTCGAGGTACCCCTCTCGACGAGGGCATCTTCGACAAGGTGCTGAAAGAGCCCTGCCCCTATCACAAGGGACCGAGTAATCACAGGCTCGAGGACTCTCGCATGCTCAAAAGGCACTTCGACCCTCCTGGCTTCAAGAAAGACAACAAGAAGGGGGATCCACACAACCGGGACGATGGCAAGAACGGGGGCTTCCCCGAGATTCACGACTGCTACATGATCTATGAGGGACCCTCGACTCGACTCACTACGCGTCAGCGTAAGAGGGAATGTCGAGAGGTCTTCTCCGTTCGAGACCAAGCTCCTCGATACCTCGACTAGTCCCACACGCCGATCACCTTCGACCAGGACGACCACCCCGAGCACGTCCCCAACGCAGGGGTCTACCCGCTCGTCGTCGACCCGATCATACTCAACACCCGCCTCACCAAGGTGCTCATGGATGGGGGAAGCAGCCTTAACTTCATCTACGGTGCGACCCTCGACCTCCTGGGGGTCCCGAGGACCGCGCTCCTGCCCAGCGCGGGAGGATTCCACGGGGTCGTTCCAGGAAAGAAGGCACTCCCGATTGGCCGCGTCAAGCTACCCGTCTGCTTCGGTACCCCCTCGAAATTCCGAAAGGAGGATCTGACCTTCGAGGTGGTCGCGTTCCATGGCATCTACCACGCCATCATCGGTCGACCAGGGTACACCAAGTTCATGACGATCCCGAACTACGCCTACCTCAAGCTGAAGATGTTAGGGGCCACGGGGGTCATCACCATCGGCACCTCCTACGAGCACGCATACGACTGCGACGTCGAGTGCGTGGAAAACGCCGAAGCAGTCGAGGAGTCGATCGTCCTCGCGGCCCTCGACGACTTCTCCAAGGAGATCCCCGATCCCAAGCGACACGTCGGCAACTTCAAGCCTGCGGAGGACACCAAGACTGTCCCGCTCGACCCCGGCCACGCGGATGGGAAGGCGCTGACAATCAGCACCACCCTCGAGCCTAAATAGGAAGTCGTGCTCGTCGACTTTCTCCGTGCGAATGCTGACATGTTTGCGTGGAGTCCCTCGGATATGTCGGGCATTCCGAGGGAGGTCGCCGAGCACTCCTTGGACATCCGAGCCGGGTCCAAACCGGTAAAGCAACGGCTGCGCCGCTTCGATGAGGAGAAGCGTAGAATCATCGGGGAGGAGGTCGACAAGCTTTTGAAGGCCGGATTCATCGAGGAGGTACACCATCCCGAGTGGTTAGAAAATCCCGTACTTGTCAAGAAAAAAAATGGAAAGGACAGGATGTGCGTAGACTACACTAGTTTAAATAAAGCATGTCCCAAGGTCCCTTTTCCATTACCACGTATCGATGAAATAATAGATTCCACCGCGGGATGCGAAACTCTCTACTTCCTTGATGCGTATTCGGGCTATCATCAAATAAAGATGAAGGAGTCCGATCAGCTCGCGACTTCCTTCATCACCCCTTTTGGCATGTTTTGCTACATCACTATGCCCTTCGGTTTGCGAAACACCAGGGCAACATATCAGCGATGCATGCTCCACGTCTTTGGGAAACGCATAGGGCCGACCGTCGAGGCCTACGTCAATGACATCGTGGTCAAATCCAAAACAGTCGGAAACCTAGTCGGGGACCTTGAGATCGCGTTTGGGTGCCTCAGGGCGAATCGCATAAAGCTAAACCCTGAGAAGTGTGTCTTCGGAGTTCCTCGAGGCATGCTCCTAGGGTACATAGTTTCCCAACGCGGGATCGAGGCCAACCCTGAGAAGGTAGCCGCAATCACAAGGATGGGCCCGATCAACGACCTTAAAGGCGTGCAAAGGGTCACGGGGTGCCTCGCCGCCCTCAGTCGGTTCATCTCGAGGCTCGGAGAAAAGGCACTGCCCCTTTACCGCCTCCTGAAGAAAACGGAACACTTCGCATGGACTATCGAGGCCGAGGAATCGCTCTCCAAGCTCAAAACCTTGCTCACCTCGCCACCTGTCTTGGTACCCCCGAGCCCGGCCGAGCCCCTCTTGCTCTGTCGCGGCAACTACCCAGGTAGTCAGCGCTGCCATAGTGGTCGAGAGGGGGGAGGAAGGACATGCCCTGCCGGTTCAGAGGCCTGTCTACTTCGTGAGCGAGGTACTTTTCGAGACTAAGACGAGATACCTCCACATCCAGAAGCTGTTGTACGCCATCGCCCTCACTCGGCGCAAGCTCCAGCACTACTTCCTGGGCCACCCGGTTACTGTGGTGTCATCTTTCCCCCTCGGGGAGATAGTCCAGAACCGGGAGGCGTCTGGAAGAATCGCCAAGTGGTCGATCGAGCTCATGGGGGAAACTCTCTCCTACGCCCCTCGGAAGGCCATCAAGTCTCAGGTATTGGCAGATTTCGTTGCAGAATGGACCGACACCCAACTACCCCCGGCGCAAGTTCAGACCGAGCTCTGGACCATGTACTTCGATGGGTCGTTGATGAAGACGAGGGCAGGCGCCGGATTGCTATTCATATCACCCTCAGGGGTTCACATGCGCTACGTCATCCGTCTCCACTTCCCAGCTTCCAACAACGTAGCCGAGTACGAGGCCCTCGTCAATGGTCTGCGCATCGCCATCGAGCTCGGGGTCCGACGCCTCAACGTTCGGGGGGATTCGCAGTTGGTAATCGACCAAGTAATGAAAGATTCGAGCTGCCACGACCCCAAGATGGAGGCCTACTACAAGGAGGTCCGAAAGCTCGAGAACAAATTCTACGGCCTCGAGCTCAACCACATCGCCCGCCGGTACAACGAAGCCGCTGACGAGCTTGCCAAAACCGCATCTACTCGAGGCACGGTTCCTCCCGACGTATTCTCGAGGGACCTTCACAAGCCGTCCGTCGACCTAGGCTCGGGGGCTCTCGCCTTCGAGCAAGGGGTCGATCCACCAACCTCGACCGATCCCCCCTCGAACGGGGAAGAAGTCATGGAGATCGACAGAACAGCCGCAACGCCAACCCCCTCGACGGACTGGCGCGCACCCTACCTCGAATATCTGATACGGGGCGAGCTCCCAGAAGATCGCACCGAGGCCCGCCGTATAGCCCGACGCGCCAAAACCTACGTCTTGTATGGGGATGGTCGCGAGTTGTACCGACGCAGCCCAACCGAGGTACTTCAACGTTGCCTCACCCTCGAGGAGGGGAGGGCACTGCTGAAGGACATACACTCGGGGGCTTGCGGCCACCACGCGGCGCCAAGAACGCTAGTAGGAAGCGCCTTTCGACAAGGCTTCTACTTGCCGACAGCCGTCGCCGACGCTACCAAACTCGTTCAATCTTGCAAGGGATGCCAATTCTACGCCAGGCAGACCCACCTACCCGCCCAAGCTCTTCAGATGATACCCATAACTTGGCCATTCGCAGTATGGGAGCTCGACATGGTTGGCCCCCTGAAGAGAATCAAAGGTGGCCACACCCACCTCCTCGTGGCCGTAGACAAGTTCTCGAAGTGGATCGAGGCTCGACCGATCGCCAGCATTCAGTCTCGACAAGCCATGCTATTCTTCACCGACATCATCCACTACTTCGGGGTCCCCAACGTCATCATCACCGACAACGGCACCCAGTTCACCGGCCAAAAGTTCCTGGACTTCTGTGACCACCCACCACATCAGGGTGAATTGGTCTGCAGTCGCCCATCCTCGAACTAACGGCCAGGTCGAGCACGCCAATGGTATGGTTTTGCAGGGCCTCAAGCCAAGGATCTTCGATCGGCTGAACAAACATGGCAAGAGATGGGTCGATGAGCTACCCGATGTCCTATGGAGTCTCCGAACGACACCAAATCGAGCCACGGGGTTCTCCCCGTTCTTCTTGGTCTATGGGTCCGAGGTCGTCCTCCCCATTGACCTCGAGTATGGGTCCCCTCGACTAAAAGCTTACAGCGAGCAGGCCAACACAGCAGCCCGAGTGGACTCCCTCGACCAACTCGAGGAAGCCCGGGACGTGGCCCTCTTCAAATCGGCAAAGTACCAGCAAACGCTGCGGTGCTACCACGACAAAAATGTACGCAAAAGGGACCTCGACGTCGGCGACCTCGTTCTGCGCCGCCGACAAAGCAACAAGGGGCGTCACAAAACTGACGCCACCTTGGGAAGGACCCTTCATCGTGGCAGAGGTGCTGAAGCCAGGCACTTACAAGCTGAAGAACAAGGGCGAGATCCTCACCAACACATGGAACATCGAACAGCTACGTCGTTTCTATCCCTAAGGCCTCGAGGCCTTGTACATTTCCCGCATTATGTACACTTATCGCATTATGAATGAACAAAATGTTCTCGAAATACATTTCACATTCGTTCATAACTTTAAGGTAGCCTCGACTCTGCTCTGGCAAAGTCAAGCCTCCCTCGGGGGCTGACAGGGGGGGTCCCCCTCCTGAGTCCTCTAAAAACCCGAACTTTTTTTCGAAACTTGGCTTTCCCTCTCGATCTTCACCTCGAGTACGCTTCACGGCTAAGTAAAAAACGCCTCGAACTCCCTAAGGGTCGAGGGTCGTCGAGCCGAGGACTCTCCTACGCCTCAGGGCTATGGTATCCCCACTCTCTCCCCCCCCCCCTCTAGGGATACGAGCGTGTGTCGAATACTTAGTCCATAGGCAATGACTCAGGCGAAGAGAAATAGGGACAGCTCGAGAAATAAAAACAACTAGATGCATCCCAAACAAAATGCATCAAAATTAAGAATCCCCCAGAGGCTCGACATCGTATCATTACAAGAGCTAAACTATTACATGGACCTTTTTGTCCAGATTTGGCTCACAGGCCTCGTCTACTCGTCGCCATCTCCATTCGCCGAAGGGAGCACTTCAGGCTCGAAGAGCTTAGCCAGCTCGCCTCCGGGCACCTCCGCGGCCTCGATCGGCTCATGGCACCTCGCCACGTTTTCTTCTTCAGTCATCCTCGGGTCGGTGACGAAGCCGCTGGCGACGACGCTGAGGTCGTAGATGCAGCCCGAGCGGACGACCGCGAGCGCCCGCTTCACGCCCACGTGCAGAGCAGCACGGACTTGCTCTGTCACCTCTTGCGTCATGGAGTAGAAGCGGCGCAGGAGGGAGTCTCCTCGCGCGTCGCCCTCGATCGCCGGCTCTGGCTCGATCCCCAGGTCGTCATAGAAGGAGGAGATGGCGCCCTCGAGCCTCTCGTTAAGGCCCGCCTCCGCCCCAAGAAGGCCCTGAAGACTAGACAGATCCTCGTGGGCTCGGGCCTTTTCCGCTGCGAGCTCTGCCAGAACGAGCACAGGACTCAGTCAAAACCAAAAAGCAGAGGAAGGGTCAAGACCAGGCAAGCTTAAGTAACACTTCCAAAAACTCACCTTTGGCGTGCGCCTCCAGGGTGACGTAGCCCTGCTCGGTCCTCTCAAGTTGATGGTGGACGGCGATGAGCTCCGCAGCTTGGTCGCTGATTTTAGCCTGGAAGTCCTCGATGACCTTGCCAGCACCATCGAGGGCCCTCTTCTGGCTAGCCACCACCTCCCCCAGAGTGGCGATCTGGGCTCGGGCCTTCTCCTCTGCGACACCCAACGCGTCGCGTTCACAGGAGACGGTGTCAACGTCCCCCTGGAGCCCCCGGATACTCTCCGCCGCCAGGGTCAGCTCCTCCCTTAGCTGGGCGGCCTCCTCCTTCGCCTTGCGCCGGGCCTCCTGGGCAGCATCCCGTTGCTGCCCGACCTCGATAACCGCCTTGAGGGCAGCCTCAACCCTAGACTACGCAGTCTCCTAGGCGGCCCGGGCTCCCTCCTGCGCAGCCACCACCCCGGCCCTCGCCTGGGCGACCTCGGCCTCGGCCCTCGACCGCGCCCGGGAGGCCTCCTCCAGGGCGGCCTTGGCCTCCTCCCGCACGGCTGCCGCCTCGGCTTTTGCCTGGGCGGCCTCGGCCTCCGCCTTCTCCCAGCGAAGTGCGGACGGCAGGAAGCTGCTCCTGCACCCGGAGGATGAATTGGGACTTATCGTACGACCTCGCCCTCAACGTCTGACAGGGATGAAAAGGAAGGTCATCAGAAAAGAGCACTCAGGTAACCCAAGCAAGATCAAAGGAAGGACGAAGCTTACCTCCATCCCCCGGTGCAGATCTACGGAAGCAACCTCCGCCGACAGGCGCACCACGTGCTCGAGCCACGCCCGGAACTACTCCAGGTGCTCCCACTCCCCGAGCTCGGCCTGATCGTCGAGCTTGAAGAGGGTGCGCCCTGGGTCTCGGGGGTCGGCCAGCTCGAGGGGCTCCTGCCCCCAGAACCCGCTACGGCGGTCGATCCTCTCCTTGATCTCCCGCATGATGCCCTGGCGCATCTCAAGGCCACCCCCGTGCAGCACCACCCGCTCCGCCAGAGTAGGGAAGGGAGCCGCCCCTCGAGCTGGGCTCTCCCGACCTTGGGGTCACCTTGCGGGGCCACCGCTGGCCCCTCCGAGCCATCGCCCCTGGGCGGGAGAAGTCCCTGTCGGGAGAACAACCCTGCGCGGTGAAGAAAGCAAACGATCAGCACCTAGTGTCGCAGTCTCACTACGGGTCGACTAAGTTAGAGGATGGATTACCTCGAGACGACGATTGCCCGACCTCGAGATGAGGCTGAGTTGACGCCTCGGACATTATCACGTCCACCGCGCCGCTTCTCTGTAGCGCCGCAACGGCCCCTCCGGTTCTGACGAAGGGGCCGTCGCTGCGGCCACCTCCGCCGGGTCCACCAGCTCTGCCACCATCTCGGCCACCTCTTCAGCAGTGGCCGTCACCGACGTCCCCGCCATCTCCGCCGCAGGCATCGCCTCGAGCTGCTTGGCCCGTCCCCCCTCCTCAGGCTCTGGAACCGGCGCCGAAGTCCCCTCGACGAAGGCCTCCGCCGGCGGTGGCTCCTCCGCCTCGCGCAAGCAGCAGCGCCCCCGCGCTCGAGTCGCAGACGCGCCTCCCGTGACGCAAGGCCCTCGGGCCACCGCCTCGGCGCCGGGCACTCTGACGTCTCTCCCTCGCCGGCGAGGGTCAGGTCGACCACCTCTACTTCTACGGCGGCTTGGGGCTCGACCCCCTCTGTCATGGTCGTCGTCGACGCCGGCTCTGCGCCTTCCAAGGTTGCAGGCGCACCTCCCTCCGACGGGTGGGTGGGCACGGCCTCGACCGCCACTCCGGCGGACCCCGCCAATGCGGCGGGCCGACCCGTCTCATGCCCCTCTCGAGCCAGCTCTGCGGCGGCCTGCGCCTGCCCTCGCCCCATTGCCTCCCGCGCCTTGGCCACCCACGCCGCCTCTGGGGTGAGGGTCGGAGGGGACGCGGCAGCAGGACTGACCCCGGCGGTCGTCTCGACCACGGCCTCCGAACTCAGCCTCTTCGCTGGGGTGAGGGACGTACCCTCCGCCGAGCGCTTCAACCTAAAAAAGAAGCCCATACGCGATGGTAAGCACGAGTCATAACCAACGAAAAACACTTGGGATTAGCAGGAAAACAACTTACCCTAGCGGAGTCATAGGGTTCCGGCCAATGGACTTCGAACCACTCGGGGACTTCTGCGAGGCACGCCGGGAGCCACTCCTCCCCCCAGCGCTGGCCGCGGCAGGGATCGAGGCCGCCCCCGGCGCCGTCTCCAGGGCAGGGCCCAACGACACTAACGTCGTCCCCCTCCTGACCTCTTCCTGCGCCGACGGGCCCGGCGCCCGTGCGCTCGACCGGGTGGACGCCGGAGGCGTGCTCGACCGACCCCTCGACGGGGATCGCGACGAACGCCCGGCGTCTGCCGCGGGTACTTCACCTTGAGGAGCCACGGGGCGCTCACCCCGCGGCTCGATCTCGACAGTTGGGGCCGACCTCGACGTCGACCAATCTCCTTCTCTGGTTCCAACGACCGCCCTCTGCCGCTCGGCACCGCTTGTTCCTCCTCGAGCCCTCCTCGTGGCTCCACCTCCTCGTCGCTGCTCTCCTCGTCCTCATCTCCTCCGAGGGCGACTCCTCCTCGGAAAGGTTGGTCCGCCTCTGCCGGGCCCGGCGTTGTTCACGCTCCTGCTTCTCTTGGGCCCTTTTGCCCTTGTCCTTTTTCGCCTTGTCCTTGTCCTTCTTCTCCTGCTCGGCCTGAAGGCGTCTCGACTGGGAGTCACCTCGCTCCTCCTTTACCGGTGGCAGCAACTTCGGGAAGATGACGTCCCCCTAAGGAACACAAAGCAATTAGGACGCAAGCAAAGAAGGCGAACAGGACGGGCAAAAAGGACATTAACAGAGAAAAGATGTCGTACCGGCTGGACATGCCCCTGGTCGGGCATCATGGGGACGCTGGCGACGCCCCCCAACTCGAACGTGCCAGCGAACAAGACGCGTACTCGGCGAACCACCCTCTCGGGCGGTAGCTCGTCCTCCATGAGGCGACACCCCGTGAGATCGGCCTCCGAGTGCATCTCGTCGAGGCGTAGCGGGCGAGCCATCAGCGGCACAACCCGCCGTTGGTAGAAAGCCGACGCGACGATCGCCGCCGTGAGTCCTGCCTTTTTTAGACGGGCGATCGCGCCGAGCAGGTGGCCGAGGCGCGACTGCTTCTTCTTCTCGACGTCGTACCTCCAGTGGTTGGGCCTCGAGTCGATCGTCCTCCCGGTGTCGGCAGGGAGCAAGCCATCGTCGTTCCTCAGGTAGAACCACCCGGAATGCCATCCAGAGTGGCTCGACGTGAGCTTTGCCGGGATCCAGCAGTCTGCCCTCTTGAGGGCGATGCTGCAGCACCCCGTCCTGACCATCTTGCGGTTGCCGAGCCCGGCCGACGCATGGAACAGGCTCGCCTCGAACAGGTGGAGCCACAGGTCCCAATGCTGCTCGATCCCCAGATATCATTCGCACACGGCGGTGAAAACCACCGCGTGACAGATACCGTTGGGGGAGAGGTGCTGGAGCTCCACGCCGTAGTGGTGGAGGATCCCGCACAAGAGACGGTTAGGGGGAGCGCCCAGCCCCGCCCGGTGGAAGACTTCAAAGCTAACCACGTAGCCCTCCGGCGGGTTGGGCTCAGCATCCTCCGGCGATGGCACTACCCACTCCGGCCGGTTGATGGAGGTGATGGGCCGGAGGAGACCGCTCTCCACCAAGTCCCCTAGACGCGCCACGGTCGCCGAAGACGGGAGCCAGGCATCGGGGCCACGCAGGCTGTAGCTGGCCATGGGGGCAGGGAGGCTGGTGCGCTCGGATGTAGGGGTGGGAGGTATGTTCCCAATCTTTCCTCTCCTTACTCTCGCACGTGCAGAGGTCCGACTCAGAGGACGACTAAGGCAATGGCGAGAAGGAGGCAGGGAAGGCAATGGCGGGAAGGAAGCAGCCGACTCCTCACTTCCGGTATTTATAACCAGAAGCCCAACCGGCGGATCCAACAGACAGGCAAGTGAATCTCCGCATTTAATGCGCCCACCTACCGCCTCCTCGTATTCCTCCAGGATAAGGCGCGCCCGTCGCGTCATTGGGTTCCACACCGCACTCTGCGCCGCGTCCTGTGCCTGTTACTGTTGCGACCGAATGGACATCTTCTAAAAAGGCGCGCGACGATAAGCGTTATCTTCGGAGGTAAGCAACCGACGACGGCCTGTCCGTAAAAGTCTCGAGGGGACGAAGGCTGGCCCTCGAACGGAGTTCGACAGCCACCCTCAAGTACCTGAGGTCAGAAAGGACCCAGGGTTACGGACTCCGATCCACCCCCAAATCTCGAGGGGACGAAGGCTGGCCCTCGAACGGGGTTCGACAGCCACCCTCGAGTACCTGAGGACAGAGATGACCTCGGGTTATGGACTCCGGTCCACTCCCAAGTCTCGAGTGGGTGAAGGCTGGCCCATGCACAGGGTTCGACAGCCGCCCTCGAGTACTCGAGCCTAACGAGCGGATCCAACCTAAACACAGGTATGTCCCCGCATTTAATATACCTACCTACCTCCCCCCTTTGTATTTTGTATTCCACAAGATAGGACGTCACCTTCGGAGGCGAGCGGCGGACGTCGACCCGTCCATCAAATCTTGAGGGAGCGAAGGCTGGCCCTTACATAGGGTTCGACAGTCGCCCTCGAGTACCTGAGGTTAGGAAGGACCCATGGTTACGGACTCCGGTCCACCCCTAAAATCTCGAGGGGGCGGAGGCTGGCCCTACGAACGGGGTTCATAGCCGCCCTTGAGTATGCGAGTCAGGGATGACCCAAGGGGGCCAGGCACGAGCTCCTAGCTCGAGAACGAACTCTCGAGGTCCCCCGGGACATATTCGAGGCATAACCATGGAATACCAAGGATCCCTACGCCGGGAGGCATCGAGCCACCAGCTCCCATCGAACGGAGTTGACACCTAGGTAAGCCACACGGTCTTGCTTAATGAGAATGCCTTAGGGCTTCTAATCGACCCCTATCGAATGGGGCACAAGTTCTCACATGAATTTTTACCCGTACCGGGCACGATTTCTATGGATTTCTGCCCAACACCAGCTCACAGAGGACTTCGAGGCTGGTCCTAACGAGGATAGCATGATGCTCTTCGCCCCGCAATCCGAACGCAAGGATCCGTGGGAAGGACGTTAGGAGGTAGTGAAAGCCCAGCCACGCAGGGCTCGAGGGCCCGACTACGCACGGCACCCTTCGACGAAAGAGGGTCGAAAACACTCGTAACCTGGCAGACAGAGTTGACCTCTCGGTAGAGGTACTGTGACTCCAGTATAACGCTTGAGGGAGCGAAGGCTGGCCCTTGGAAGGGTTCGACAGCCGCCCTCTAGCACCTCTTTTTCAGGGAAAGGAACGCTCATAACTTGGCGAACGGAATCGACCCCTCGGTAGGGCGCCACGTCTCCAGGTAATCTTAAATCCCCTCGATAAAATACACATCAAAGCCCCCAGAGGAGTTCTTAATCACTCCTCTGATGCCTCGGGAGCTACCCCCGCGGGGTGCGCGCGAGCGCACCCCACGGAGAACCAAACCTCTTACTAACTCTGCAGGTCGATGGCAAAAGAACCTATGCGGATCCTTCTTATCCGCACAGAGGCTCGGGGGCTATTGTCAGGTACAAAGGTAAGGGGTACCCTAAACCCTTCGATAAACTGACGCTCAACATAGCAATCATTTATAAGATAGGACCCGATCAGCTGCTCAAGTCCACAAAGAAGGGCCCATCACACGAAGGGCCCCCGCACCGGCAACAGCAACCAGTCGTGGGCCGACCCATTTCTGGAAAGACAGACGGACCAGGGGTCGAACGAACAACTCCTCCGCCTCCGCCTTGACCCCGAATGACGGACCGGGGGTCGAACGAACGACCCCTCCGCCTCCGCCTCGACCCCGAATGACGGACCGGGGGTCGAACGAACGACCCCTCCGCCTCCGCCTCGACCCCGGCTGACGAATAGGGGTCGAACGAATGACCCCCGGGCAGGAAGCTCGATCAGCTCACCTTTTACTGGTATGGGTTAAAGGGGATCCGACACGCCTACCTGCCCCGCCCAACGCCATGGGCGCCCACTACCGCGGTCAAATCCACCAACTCACCGCCCATGCCCTAGATCTCCGTCAACTGTGCTGCCGCTGTAACCACGTCGCGAGTACGGACTCCAAAGGCACCCCTCGAGCCATGAACAGGACAACCCTCGACTCTGTCTTCAGGGATACGACAAGGCCACGCTGGTCTCGACCCCCCCTCGACCAGGGGGTTCGACCCCTGCCTCCAACCACTCCGGTATGGGACCCGTCCCATCCGCCCTGTCCCGCTTCAGCAACGTCCAGTCCACCATCACCATGCCCCGGAGCACCGGAAGTACAGGAACGCCATGCCGCCACAGTGATCGACGTCCCGTCGTCGGCATGGCGCCACGGACATGCCTCCCATGCTACAACAGTTTAGAACTTTGTACTCTCAGGCCTCCCCTCGGTCTATAAAAGGGGACGCTGGGATAGAAGAAGGGGGGAATGGACAGACGCCCACGAGTATTAGCACTCGGACATCGGCTCCGTCCCTCATACACCACATGCCCGATTGCTTGATCAACCTCTCAAGTAATCATACGACCACCTAGGATAGCCCTGCTAGCCCTAGGCCTTAGCTCATCCTGAGCACCCCCGTGTAAAACAGCTTGTACCCCCCTGTACGAGCACTTCGATGCAAGATAATACAATCCATCCTACCCCGCTGGACGTAGGGCCTTCTGTGCCCGAACCAGGATGAATCTTGTGTTCTTCTTGCATCACATCTGGGAGAGGGAGCACGCAATATACAAATTTACTAGCCGGTGGTCTTGACCCCCTGGGTCATAACACCGACACGACAGTTCCATTGATTCTTATATAGTCCACTCCCCTATTAGTAGGACAGGCAGAATTGGTATTGCAGAGTAAGTCATGCTATGTTATGGCTTTCTTTAGCGATGTTCCTTATACATAGATGAAGAGTCTTTTATGCTATATATGATCTTATATGTGCTAGAGTAGATTATGACTTAGTAGATTAGAACATACTTAGAAGTTATTCTCTTACTAGTTCGACGTCACCTTACATTTATATGGAGTAGTCTATCTCTAATCTCTGTGTTATTTATCTTTGAGCTTACAATTCAATATCTTTATTATTATTTATGGCTTACCCCCTGCCGAAGCAAGTGACTGTGTGACTGAGTTTCTCATAAGTAATCATGCTCTGCAAGTCCATCTCTAGTCTAAACCCTTGTTAGTTCATGCCACCAATGTTTTCCTTTTCCTTTAACAAAATTATAAATAAATGATACCTGGAATTACTTCCTGGTGAAGTGCTACAATTGGTATTTTATCTGTGCGCTTGCGGATAGAATAAATATATTTTCTAGAGAGCCTTTACATTCATAAATACCACCGCACATTTCTAGCGCCATGCTGGGGATGACAACCCAGTATTCAAAGTGGTGTTAAGAAATGTCAACAGCAATCTCTAGGTTCTTTATTTATTTCTAAGTATCTTATTTTAGTTCTACTTTATTCGTGCGCTTGCGGATTTATCTGTGTGCGTTAAGAAATACTAACAAGCTTTCTGGCGCCGTTGCCGGGGGACGGTAGCTATGCTAGTTTCGAACTATGGTCATCCATTTACCTTTTTTCCTTTTTCCTTTTTACCATCTTTCTCACCTTACCATATTCATCTTACCAAAACTACAAATATTCTACTCCAAACAGCGACTTGTTGGAGACTCCACCATCTTCACCCCCTATTCTTACAAATGGCTATGAGTTTCGCCCTGTTTGTATAGACATGGTTTGGGAGAAATCTTTCTCTAGTCTTGGTTTAGTTTTAACTTCATTTGAAAATATGAATTATCCAAGTATGAAGGAGGCCCCAAACAAGACCAATTTGAGAGTTGTCAATCCAAGTAGAATTTTAAACTTACATGAAAAATCAACCATAGAGATTGGAGAGGAAGATGATATCAATGAGCATGGAATCTATTCCATAACTATCTCTTTTAATCCATGCTCATATGAGGCATCTCTCATACCCATTGGTCTCTCTATCATTACCACACATGACATCTCCAACACCCTAACACTTTCTGTTTACAAAAACTTTAAAAGGGTGATTATTGATGCATATGTTTATTATAAATATTGCAGATCTTGTTGTATTAAATCTTGAGATAGGTAATAGTAGAGAAACCATATCGCTAAAAACACATCTTAAAATGTTTCCCAAGGACAAGCTTAGTGTCTTAAACAAGCACCTCCAAGATTCTAACATAAGTGTTCACCTTTATGTTGCCTACACTTGTAAATTGAGCATAGAATTATATGATTATATTCCTTCGGGTATTTTTGTCACTAACCTTTCCAGGTATAGAGCAGAAAGAATGAAGGAATGACAAGCATAAAGTATGTCCAACCAATTATTATGCAACATTGAATTTCATTTATCCAATCTTGATTTTTGTAAAATTCAAGCTTGGGGATCAACCGACATAAAAACATCTTTTGCCATGTTGCTACATCATATTAGTTGTACCTACCTTTAAGGCATGCTCAACTAAAAAAAATCACCATACTCTTTCATCTTCACTTGAGTAAATCTCTATAATACTTTCATGCTACCTTTGTCTGCTATAGTATATGTTTAGGTTTTGAAGTATATTCATACACCTTTTAAATTATGCATGGTGCTTAGTTTAAAGGTATTTGGATATTACTTTTAAAGGCTTTTTAATTTAAGTGTAGTGCTTAGGTTAAAATGTCCTCCTAAATCAAATTAGACGTGGTGTCTAGGTTGATTTTTGAACCGATAGTATACTAGAGTAGATATTGGATATTTTGTTGGACTAACCCCTGAAGGAAAACTTTCAATATCAAATTGGGAAGTTCTGAGATGAATTCACACTAAAGATGAAGAAAGACGCATGAACTTCAACAACCTTCACAAGAGAAACGCAACTAATTCATCATAGATGAATTCCCTGGAGCAAGGAGAAGACAAAGAACAAAATCTACAACCACTGAATTCCATGGAAGAGGGTGAACAAAACTTCAAGACAAGACCACCATAGATGTCAAGATCAGAAGAACAAGGATAAGAGAAGAGTGGAATAAGAAGACAGGACATTAATACACAACTAGTTGATCAAGGGAAGCTCCCATGAAGGTACGATGCCATCATTCTCTAGTGACAAAGGTAAAGGTAAGTAAGCATCACTCTAAAAGTCTTTCTTTGATTCTAGTATTCACATAAATAAAGATCTAAACATGTTTGAGTAGCAACTTTACTTGATCCAACCTGATTAACTCAACATGTTAGTTCTTTAAAGCTTGATCCTAGTACCACTTCTTAATCTCACAATCTTAACCATCTAAAATGTTGCACATCCAACCTTGGAAGATGATAATCTCAATCATGTAAAAATAAATTAGACAATCTTTCCATGTGTTAAAGTAACCTGATTAGCCATATGTTGTTGAAATACTACATTCATGCTCATCCTCTGATCTAATCACTCATGTCATGGCTAAATAAAATATAACTCATTCTTGCTCAAAAAAATATTTAGGTTAGAGATGAATGAATAAACTTTTGGTTCTGTTGGTCTTTTTCCACCAGCAGAGCCCATGCACTTGATTTTTGCCTTGTTTCTATGAGCAGGACACTTTTTCACCATGCCATCAAGAGCATGGGTGGATGATATTCTACCAATGAAAAAAGGAGATTCAAGGAGACCTGTCATTCCAATCTCCATTGGAGCTTACACTTTTGAAGAAGTGGTCTGTGACCTTGAAGCAAGTGTCAACATCATGCCAACTTGCAGATCAGACACTATTCTATCCCAAGGGAGTTCTTGAAGATAGTTTCATAAGAAATGGACACTCGTTTGTATCGACAAACTTTGAGGTTGAAGAAACAGGTGGAGTGCCAAGATATGTTTCACAATCAAGGATGGGAGGAGAAGTTCACTTCCAAGAAGCCTACACTCAAGGTTCCTACCCATCCTCAGACGTCGTACACCTACGAGGATACAACTACAGCTATAAGGAAAAATAACATCAACAATAGAAGAGGAAGAATAAATCTCAACAATCAAGAGAAGACTATGTGGATGATCAACACTATTGATTTAGGGTTTGATCACCTCCTTCTATCACCATTACCTCACTAAGCTAGATGATCCAGGAGTACCTACCATTGATTGCAAGATCAAGGAAAATACACTTTACAAGATATTATGCGATATTGGATCAAGCATCAACATAATGCCTAAAAGGGAATAGTAAAAGATGTTATGGTCAACATGATAGATCACTATGTTCTCACCAATTTCATGGTTCAAGATATGAGAGATAAAGATGAAGTCCACCTCATTCGAGGAAGATCTTTCCTCAACACTATGAGCGCAATCATCTCCATTAAATCATGAGAGATCCACTTCCAATTTCTTAAAAGAGAAGAAACAAGCCACCAAAGATCGATTGACAGACTACACTACAAGAATTCTGGACTTCTGTGACAGTTAGATTGTGACAATAACAGCCTATTTCTTGTCACTATCTGGCTGCAGTGATGAAATGACTGTCGTCACAGAAGGTGGGTCACTACCTAGCTTCTGTAACCACCAGAAGACATTGTCATTGATACAATGACGATACTTCTCTTGTCATTGATGCAATGACAAGACTAAACTCGTCATAACATATTTTGCAAGTGATATGGCAATTCACATTTTTTTACCTAGCTACAAATTAGCTTTCATTTGCTCATTACAGCCCAACATTACAATTCAAGTCCATATTGTTAGCCAACACGGTAAATTAATCATAAATTATAAACCAAATTAGCAAGGATAAGGCTCCAAATAGGACTATAGTTACACGCTGGTTGACTGCTAGTTTCATCCTGTCTACTAGTTCATGCGCCATAGACGAAGGCCATAGACTGCAAAGATGTTGAGAAGCAAATCAAGATTGAGGATACACACGATAGGGAAAGTGGCCTTCCTCCAAAACATACACTGCTGTCCCTTATAAAAAATATGAGCTATAGAACAACTTATGTGTAAGCAGCGACCTGTAATGGAGCCGGTGAACGACAGCTAAGCCGTCTGTCCAGCAGCAACAGAACGTGTCCAATCCGACTATTGTTGATTTCTTCACTGGAAGACAGCTGAAACATCCTCTTCGCCTGTACAAGATACATACACTTCTTCAGATAAGCAGTAAAGAGGGGATTCAAATGGATTACAAATCCTCAGACTAAAATCCCCAAAAACGAACCCTAGATGCTTTTTCCCCAAACTCAATTCCATATCCCTAGCCTATCCTCAGATAAAAAGCTTTTCGCTTACCATAAGATGACGACGCGAACTCATCTTGGCCCTGGCATCGATGCTTGACATCGCCGCCGGAGTTCAGTGAGCTGCGCCGCCGCCCTATTCGTGCTCCTGCGTGCACGGGCTCCGGCTAACGGAAGCCGGCCGTGAGGCCCTTTCGATGGCGGTGCGTGCGACCGCACACAACACCAGTGAAGGGCCCCGTAGCGGCGCCATCCCCTCTTCCGTCACGCGTTCGATGCGTCGTTGTGCTGCCTGTGGTAGCCGGATGCTGGGCGTCGGTGTGTGAAAAGCGGGAGAGGAGAAGAAAGTAGCTAGGATTTTGGATTGAGGAGCCGGCTGCCAGCTTTATACCTCCGTGAAGCAAGGCCAACCGTCAGATCCATACGGACGGTCGTGATCGCCTCGCGGCTTTAACAGGCCGGCGGGGAAAAGGAGGCCCGAAGGCACTTTCTAGGCCCAGAGCCAGCTTGCGGCCTTATTAGCCTACGTATTCCGTGTAATAATTAGATGAGCCAAAATAAGACTTATATTCTATTAAATTTTCTCTTTATATTATTACCTCATTGTTTAAGATTAATTATTAGCAAACGTTTATTAGTAAATCTCAATGCAAAAATTAAGATATGTTCTCTTGTACAGTTTTGTATTTCTATGTGGCACACATACAATTTGTGAACAATGTACAATACCTCTTTATTAAAATCATTTGAAATTTTGATGGAATGATTATACAACCAAAACATGTTGCCATGCAAGTTTATATACTTTTCTTACCAAATTTCGATATTATTACAATTACTCTGTGGTAATTACACAAAATAATTCAATAATAACTAAACTTGTTCAAAAAAATCTTTAAATTGACAGAACAATATCTTTTGGGTTCATAATTATTCCATAAAAATTTTAGGCAATTTTAATAAAGTGAGACTATACATCTTTCATAAATGGAAACATGATTCACTTAGTCACATAACTAAGTTTGAGTGAGTAAACAATGTCAAATAAAAATTGGGTCATACTAATATATAGTCTCACTTTAGGTGGGGTGTGTTCGAACAATCCTATTTTAGTCATTTCTTCCGACCGCTGGCTGGAGGTGTCGTGTACGGTGAGTCTTTACGCATCTGGTGCCTTTATTTTAACGAAATAACCTCACACATAAAAAAAGGTAATCATCTTTATTACAATAAAAATGACTTTAAAACTATAGTTCGATTCTGTTTAAGCGCACGGGTATGTAGTTATAATTATTTTACATTGGAAGTTGTCCGAAGAATACCATATCCATAATATATTGACTCATGAATCAACGTGCAAGGCCTTCACACTTTTATAGGCATAGCACCTTCTGTGGCTTGCTGGAGCACGCGAGGTGGTGCTATTTGTAGTGACCTTAGTGCTGCTGTGCTAATCCCGGTGGGCTGCACTGGGCCGGTGGACAGCATGCCAATAGCACACAACAGGGGAAAGCTGCCATGCACTTGTGCGGCCGTGAATGCTTAAGTTTGATTTTTTTTAATTCATTCTCACATTTTATTCTGCCTATTATATTCCTCCTGTGCACTGGACCAGACTTAAAATACATATGGGTCATTGGTTCAGGTACTATACCTGCAAACCACTTAGTCTGTTTTTTTTTTGTCTATTGACTCTATTCACAAACTCATAGGTAGAGAAATTGACTTATATCTTTATCATAATAGAGTAAAACTTGTCGAGTTTCAAGTTCTATGTTTCTATTGTCATCTCTAATCCGAATCACTCCTGCACCATGGCTTTAAGTTTTTTTAAAAGTTTTTTCATGCCATTCTCACATGAGACTAGGATTGGAAGGGAAGAGTTTATCTAGGACCCGTGATGTGTGGTCCAACTACCATGTATATGATAAGAATATATTTTTTTACAAAAATAATAGTAGATCTATCATTTATGACGATCGACTATTGTCACAACCTATCATCATAAAGTTCATACGGAGTATACTGTAACGATGTTTATGACAGAGACACAGCTTGGTCATAAACAGTTGTCATCCTATGAACAGTCGTCATAAACAGTCCTTGTTTGTGACAGATAGGTGCTCTGTCATCTAGCAGTCGTCATAGAAGCCTAGATTTCTTGTAGTGCTATCTGGGAGAATTAACAAGATATGAAGATCAATTCAATAATAAATATAAGAGTTCTCCTGAGGTCTGCTCCCAGACGAAGAGGTCGGCGGATGGCGGTCGGCGACCGGTGAGGAGTTTCCGACCCCAGACACCGGTGAGCTTGTGGTGTTCGAGCCATTCTCTTGGTGTGGTCTTGGGATTCCAGTGCATCCCTTTCTTCGCGGACTGTTGCGGTATTATGAGATCTCGTTGTGCAACCTGAATCCGAACTCGATTGTACATATCGCGACCTTCGTTCACCTATGCGAGGCGTTTATTGGGATCTATCCCCACTTTGATTTGTTTTGGTATTTCTTCCATCTCAAGCCCAATGGGATTGGGTCCTCCGGGGTTATTAGTTCAGTGTATCTTCAACTCTGGGACGGTATGGCTAGAAAATATATCTCGATGCCATTGCATTCCAAGTTTGTCGGGCACAAGTCGACGTGGTTTTATATTCATCAGGAGGAACCCTGTGCGCCATGTGACCCTGCTTTGGTGTTGAAGGTCCTAACAAGCTGGTCGGAGCTGCTAAGGCAGCCGGTTTGGAGAAGGTAAAGGATTTGTTAAAATTGCTCGATCGTGATAGTCTTGACAGCGTGCGGGTTGCTTGTAGCTTTATCGCCAGGCGTTCCCAACCATGCAAGGAGAGAGAGCATCCGGCTTTTCAGTATGCTGGAGGGAAGGACAGTACTCGGGAGGCACCTGAGAGTATTCACCTGGCTATTGCTGACAAACAATTGAATTTCATTTTTTATCTTGGGAAGCGCTCTGTACCGGGGCAGCTTAGGAAGGATTTTTCTCTTCGTCGTCCTCCTTCTCAGGTTTGTTGTTCGTAGCTTGTTTTGTGTTCTTGCATCGCGCTGCGTCGTCTTTATTTGCGTGTCTTGTTTGTGTAGATCCACGGTGAGGATCGTGCCACCTACTTCGCTTTGTTGTCGTCCTCTAGTTTGCTGCCAGAGTTTTGTATACCGCAGCGGTTGTCGCTGCTGCTGGTGCCATTGGACCTGGCGGTCCTGACCACTCTGGCGAGGTTCCGCCTGGTCCACCGCTCCGTGGAAGAAGTGCCCGTGGTGCCTCTCTGGGGGACGAAGACGTCCCGCTTAGCGCGTATTCAGAACTAAGGACCTTGGGGTGCTCGGGTCGTCGAGGTCACCTAGGGCGACCAAGGGCTCCCAGCAGAAGGCATCCTCTAGGTTAGTGTTTTCGCTTTTCCTTCTTTAATGTGTTTCGTTGTTTTTGGATGACTTATGGTAGTATGGCGACGTTTGATGGAACTTTGTCATCGCTTAGCGACATGCTAGGGACCGTTGCTCAGGGTCTGGTCAGAGGTGAGTTTCTCAGGGCAAAGGTGACCACCGCCGAGCCGGCATCATTGAGGTCGGAGCCGTGGGTAGTAGATGACCCCGAAGTTGGCGAGGGGCTTGGTTCCTCTGGAGACCCCGGAGGTTCCTTTTGGTGTCGTTGATGAAATGCCCGATGCAGCTAGCGTGGAGCCGAGGTCCGATGATGACGACGCAGTGTTGTTCTCCTTTGGTTCCCGTTCGAGAAAGAGGCGGAGGAGACGAGCTCCGGTTGCCATCGAGCCTAGTCGCGGGGAGTTGCCTTGTTCTAGGAAGGAGGTTCTTGTTGATGATGACGATTCCGAGGAGGAGGAAATCGTTTTCCTAAATGGCTAGAGGTATGCTAGATCGCATCTAGGTGGGTGATCATCTTTCTTCTTCTTTGTTTGTTGTAAACTAGTTTGCCCTTAGGTTGGCCTACTGACCGTCGTGTCGTAGGTGCTTTTAAGGACGAGTCGGGAGCGCAAGCTTCGCGTTGTGTCTCTGGAGGCGGCTTTGGAGGAGGCTTGTGCGTGGTTGCGCGAGCTGGAAGAGGCTATCTTAGAGAAGGAACGTAACAACTCGGAGATTTGCGACCAGGTGGCGAAGGCTCAGGAGGAGGTTGCTGCTTCTAACTCGAAGATTCACTAGATGCAAGTGGCGCAGAAAGGTTGGCTTTGATGATATTCTTGGTCTCTTGTGTCGTAGTCCTGGTTTGTTTTGGTGCTTAGTGTTGGTACCAACAATAATACACTTTTACATAACTAAAATGATGTCAACAATCTCAGGATCAAGGATAAACAATCACATCATGAACATACTTTATCAAATAACAAGTTCCACATGTCCATAGAGTGTTTGATTGCAGGATTGAAGAAATGGAGCAAAGGAGAGCCAGTGGGACCCACATAGGGGGTCAGCCGACCTCCCTATGGCCCACCAGCTCTCCCCCCTGTCCATGATCCAGGAGAAGCACCTTAGAGTGAATTCCAACCCTTGGATCACTCTGTGCTTTCTCCCAACAGCTCACATGCAAAGCACATGGATCCATGGGACCAAATCAAGGAGATCAACTTGACAATTACCTCAGAACCAACAATCAACACCAATGACAAGTGGGACCAGCACCTGGAAGGCCAAGGTGGGCCAGCGACCCCAGGAGGGGGTCGGCCGACCTCTCACTGGGCCTACCAGCACCTCACTTGGTCCCTAACCAGTGGGGCTGCATCTAGAAGACCACAGGATGACCCACAGGCCATAAGGGGGTCGGCCGACCTCCCCCTAGGTTGGTTCAGACCCCAGTAACCGCCATACCTGTTTAACACATGCTGAAGATCACAACCATCCACTCCAAGTGGGTTTAGAGGCGGTTGGATCCAAGGGTGGAGATTTGAAGCCTCCTGGATCGATGACGTGGCGATGGAGTAGCCCCTACTCCACCTCCCACTATAAATAGAGGCTCATACCCCCCTCTCTACACATGGGGAAGAAGCCTATAAGCTCTATTCCTTAGATTGTTCTAGTAGTTAGTCTAGAGTGGGAGTTAGAGTTGAGTCGAGCTGCGCTCGGGATTTCCGGAGTCGTCTTCTAGAAAGTCTGGTATAGCTCTTGTATCTTTCCTTCTTTGTAAGATTTTACCTTATTCAATATATTACCACTACAAGAAGTTAGGCCTTCTATGACTAATTGATTATGACAATTATAGTCATTTTTTTGTCATTGTATCCCTTCTGACACAACAATGACAATATAGATATGGTCATAGAAGGTGGGTCATAATCCCCCTTCTGTGACTAACGGACCCGTTGTCATTAATCTTAGTGACAATTGCACGTTTGTCACTAGGTTATGACTATGGTTTTTGTCACTGTATTTGTCATAACATATTAGATGAGATGATGACAAGTGTCCATGAATCTGACGTGGTGTGTGACATGGCACAATCAATGTAAAGAAAATATTTTTCATAAAAACACATTGGCATACTGGCCCAATAGTATTTGAGCCTTGCATTTGATATTATAATCACAAATTATAAACCACATAACCAACTACATAATTAGAACCCATATAATAGAATATATAAACTATTCCAGCCATAAATAATGTTACATAAAATCCATACAAAAGTACATGTTATGGTCTTGTTTCCATACAAAAGCACAACAAAAACATGATGATCCGTCCAACTAAACAAGTTCCAACAACTAGCTCTTCTTGCACCAAACAAGTTCTTCTAGCCAGCCAACATCACCAAATGGAATGAGTTGATTTCAATCATTCAGACTTGAAAATTGCAGATGCAGAAGTGCAATAGACCAGACCAGCGGTAACCTGTAGGAACATAAAGGTAGCATGTTAGTAGGCAGTCTGAGGAAATCATAGCCTTAGTACTAGTCGTATTTGCAAGAATCATGAGATGTACACCAACTTTAGTGCTGGTCGTGTATTTGCACAACCTTTTTAGTACTAGTCGTATTTGTACAACTTTGTGAGAGCAACATAAAGTGATTTTAATAAAGTATAGACATAGTACTACTTGTGTTTGTACAATACAAACCTTAGGTGAGCACACTGATTCTCTAATTAACAACTCATGTTTCATCGACCTTGATTTTGGACCTTTGTATGGAGATCTAGTTATCACACATCTAGCTAAAACTCAATATCAGAAGTGTCTAAAATTTAGCAGTATAATCATCTTTAGTTATCTCAAATTAATAAGCATTACAGTATGAAGCAAGCAGCAGTTTACGAATCACAAAAATAGAATTCAAATTGTAGTAATCCAAGATGATACTATAGTTATGGCCCTAGAAGCACAAGTGCATTTCCATCCACTAACAGGTAACCAGAAGCATATAGCTAACATAAGTGCATTCTCATCCACTAACAGGTAACTAGAAGCATTCAGCTAACATAAGTGCATTTCCATCCACTAACAAGTACTAGATATATTGGAATAGCCAAGATGCTTTTAATGAGAACTTAAAAGCAAAGAACCACATAGGCCACGAACCTCTGTATGCACGCCTCTGTTTTTCCACTACTAAAGGAACAAACTTGGCTCGATTCAGCCGTAATTTCAACAGCTCCCTTTCCTTCGTCTGCAGCATCAACACCATAGCAAATCAAAAAAATGACACTGCCTTCGTTCAGCACTAAACTGAAACCTTCCAAAGGTTTCTCGATTGGATGGACGACAGAGAACATAAATGGGTTGCTAGACGTACCATGAACTTCTAGCAAGAGAAGGACACCGCCGTCATAATCGTTGTAGGTGGCCTCTGGCACGAAGTTGTTCTGCAGCGTCGTCCACTGTTGCTGGTGGATGAGATTAGTGGCACAGGGGTCAGCATTCATCGAGTGAGAAAGGAGATGCTGTGACGACCCTGCCACATTCGAGTCATGCCGTCGATGCCAGATCCGTTGCTATCACCTACATCTGTTCTCTACCTCAATCCTGCTCAAGTAAAACCTACATATCACCACCCAAAATTCAAACACAGGGGAGGTCGAATCGAAACAAGAAAGAGAAACATCCAAACCTGCAGTGTGATGGAGCACAGATCCACCCGGGTGTCGGGATCCAGTCGTGGCTGCACCTTATATATCCCATCTTAGAATGGGAGCACAGAGAACAAGAGCGCAGTGCAGGTCATTTACAGTCTCCCGGTCGGCCGTGAAGTTGAGAGCCGATCGCCGTGTTCGGCTAACCATGGCCACACTTAGGTTGCGGCCTTCTCCCAGACGGAGTGAGGAGAGAATGGGAGAGGAAAGGGGTAGGCGGCTAAGGATGGAGTGGTCAGGAGTCTAGGGTTTCGCCAAGGGACCTCTCATTTGTACTTCATGAATGCAACGATGGTCGTCCGATCATGAATCGATGGCCGTACGAGCCTGCAGGTTGGGCTGGTGCGGCCGGGACGTTTCCTGGCTGGGCCGAACGGGAAGGGGGCAAGCGGGCCCTTGTGAGAGGTAGGATTGGCCGTTGGAGAGGCCTTAGGCCCAAGATGGGGTTAGGAGTAGGAAGTGGGTTTTCTTATTTCTCCTAAGTGTTTTATAGGATGAATTAAACACCAATACAAACATTCATAAAACCGAAGCACTCATCCATGCAGATAAATTGTTTGTGGTGCTCCAAATTATATTATGAAGTCTTTTTGAAGGAGGCGAGGGGATAGGGTTAGTGTTTTGACTTTAGATATAAATGGAAATAGTGTGTGAGAGCTCTCATGTTTAGAGTTTGGAGGTTCGTAAATGTATAGCTTTTTGTGTTCTAATTTTTTTTCTGCACGTTAAACTTTTTTTAAAAAAATATAAATTTTGTATATAAACTTGTATGAAGAAAAAATTTATATAAAAATTATAGATAAAAAGAAGATCTACGACTTTTAAAATTTTATGACCTTTTCATTTTACATTGTTACAGTGTATAAAAAAATGATATAATGCTCATATCTATATTTGTAGGTTCTTCCGTGTTAACATTATATCAAATTTTAGGTATCAAAATGATCTCAAATGGAAAGGTTATCAATTACAAAATTTTAGGTCTCATCATGGTCCGCAACTTTTGTTTTGGCCATTTCTCCATCCGAGTTCATTTGGACAATTAAAAAATATATTTTAATTGTATTATTACAATTTTTAATTTATGATGATCATATTTGATCACTTTTGTCATTAGCTATTGTCATAAAGATTGGGAAGGCACATGATGACAGTTGTTTATGACTAAAACACATATTGGTCATAAACGTTTGTCATCCATTGAAAAATTGTCATAAATGTATCGTTTTTTGACTAACAAGTGCTTTGTCATATGAAAATAGTCATAGAAGGCCAAATATCTTGTAGTGTACTTTTCCTCTACTTTACTTAGTATTTACTTTGAGCATTACTATAGTATTGTTATATGCTTTTGCTTATTACTAGCCTTTACATCAATAGTCTGTGATCCTTGTGGCCTTTCCCGTATGTGACCATTGTCTGTCATAGGGTGCTTTGATTATAGATCGTAGTCAAAATAATAAGTTGTGTGTAAGCATGGTGCTTATACATCACCTTACCCTTGGTTACCGCTTATTGCACGGATTGTTTGTGGTAGCTAGCAAGAGAGTGACAGCCTTGTCTAATCTTTGTATTCCATCACGTTTTCTTAGGCAAGTTCTTAAAAGGTAAGGCCACCGTAAGAAAAGGGCGCGGTCCGGTAGGAGTTTTGTCCTCCTACTGATCTATCTTCTCGCCTAGCATACTTGGATTGAGGAGATAAATTATAGTGTTTAGACTAATTAATTTGCTAAGTATATTAAAGTAGAGTGAATTACATAGGAGTCCCTTTACTCTCTCGTTGTCCTCCAACCTAGCTATACTATCTAGTCCGTTCTAAGTATCATTTACCTTGGCTTATTCATTCATCAACCCTTCCTATCACATATATCGTTTACCCCCCTATACTAATTGGTACTAAGTTGAGGTGCTCTCTAAGGATCTCTCTCTAATTATCATTTCTAGCCCAGCTTTCTCTTGGGAAAATATAAATTACGATACCTTGGAATACTCCTAGGTGAAGTGCTACAACGGTATAATCTGTGCGTTTGTGGATTTATCCAATAGTCATAAGAAATACCAACAAGCATTTCTGGCGCCGTTATCGGGGAAAGCTTAGCCAAGAAATTATAATTAGATTGAATCCAGAGTTTACTATAAAATTAGTTATCAAATAGTTATAGGGGCTTATCCCTTGCCTTTGTCTTTCTTAATTGTGAAGCAAGGCATTGTATGAGTGAGTTCTAGTTTCGAGCAACCACATTAGAAAATCCTAAGTGCTTTCAAGGAACTCTAGACATCGTCTAGTGTCCCCTCAAAAGTTCACCTCGAATTCAGATCCACTCAAGGAAGGAGGCTCCTCTCCGTTTATCAAGCAAGTTATGGCTCAAGAGGCTATTTCTGACTTCTCGGCTCCTTCAGTTGCTCACGTGGCCCAAGGACTAGATGTTAATACAGGGAGTGCTACCTTCGAGCTGCAGCCAGCTTTAATCAACCTAGTGCAAGCCAACCCTTTTAGCAGGAAGTGCCATGAGGATGCTAATGTATATCTCCAACACTTCTTGGAGGTAAGTGACACCATTTCCATTAAGAATGTTGCATCGGATATCATTCGTCTCTGCCTTTTCCCGTTCTCATTACTCGGGAAGGCGAAGCAATGGTTCTATGCTCATTCTGAGGAAGTTGCCACTTGGGAGAAATGTGTCAATGCTTTTCTCAAGAAGTTCTTTCCGATGGGCAAAACCACCGCCCTTCGCGGAAGAATTTCAAGCATCCAACAACAGGCTGACGAGACATTTCCCGAAGCATGGGAGCGTCTCCAAGAGTACATTCGCGCCTGTCCTCATCATGGGATAGACGATTGGCTCTTGATTCAAGGATTTTACCATGGGCTGTCTAGCATGGCCCGTAGTCACTTTGATGCTGCCGCTGGAGGGGCATTCCTCTAACACACAGTAAGGAATGCCAAGGACCTCATCGAGAAAATGGTGATCAACCAAGGATGGGGTGAGGAACGTCTCTAGCCGAACAGGAGAGGTATGCGCACCGTCAATGAGGTGGATATGCTCTTTGCCAAGATGGACCTCTTGATGAAGAAGATAGAAGAAGGTTCCAAGAAGGAACGAGAGGCCATCTACCCCATCGCCGCCACACAAGCTATTGAAGCTAATCCATGGTGCGAGGTGTGCGGAGGAAATGATCACTCGGGCAACAACTACCCCGAGACATCGAAGGAGGACGTGAACTTCATCATCATCATCAACAACAACAACAACAACAACGGGTATCGACCCCAACAACAAAGAAACTGGAATTCACGCCCCTTCTACCAAGGTAATGGAGGTAATGGCAATTACAATAATTCTTATAATAATCAGCCTTCATTGAAAGATCTTGTTCTTGTTCAATCTAAAATTAATGATGGTATAAATAAAAAGATGATTTCCACTGATAAAGTTCTTGAAAATCTTGGTGAGAAAATGGATAACTTTGCGACTGCTATGAAAAATCAATTGAGCTTTAATAAAATGCTAGAAACACAATTAGCTCAATTAGCAGTAGCTATGCCATCTATAGAACAGGGTAAGGTTTCTGGGAAACCAGAGGATTCAATTGAGCATGTGAATAGGTTACAACGAGGTTCGGTAAGCCTCTACTTCGCTCCTATTGGGGCTATCTTCTCGATCCTCCCTTCATCACAAAGAAGGAAGATCCAGGCCACCCGACGATCAAGTACTCAATCAGACACCAAACCTTCCACAACGCCTTCTGTGACCTTGGATCGGGTGTCAACATCATGTCCAAGGTAACTTATGATAATCTATTAGGGGGGCCCTTGCTCCCTACATGTGTTTGTTTGCAGATGGCAGATCAAACGATGCGGTTTCCCGAGGGACTTGTGAGGGATATCTCGGTGAACATCCAAGATCAATACATCCCACCGATTTCATCATCCTGGACATGGGAGCCAATGTGGACGTCCTCGTCATCTTGGGAAGGCCCTTCCTCAACACCACCAATGCGGTCATCTACGTAGGATCGGGCCAGATCCACTTTCAGTTCTCGAGTCATAAGGTAAAATGTGCTTTCAATGGTTATAAATTTAACAAACAGGTTAAGGCACATCCACCAAGAAGAAGAGTTCAAGCTCCACGCAAAAAGAAGAAATACCCGGAGACCAAGATCAATGAACTCAAGAAGGAGGAGCCCGCCAATCCAAGGTAGGCTTGGAAAGCAAAGGAGGTGCACACATCACAGTCTCCATCTCCAGAGCCATCAAGTGCACCCGAAGAATGAACAAGAAGGAGAGTCCTACTCCTAGGACATAAAATCGAGGAGCCTTCACCGAAAGGTAAGTCAGTAGTTATCTTTTATTTTCCTTAATCCCCTTATTGCATTTAGTTAAATTCTTTAATTCCTAGCATGCTTAAAATTTAAAACTAAATAAATAATTTGTAGTTTAAAACTTGAGATTAGTATAGCTTTAAAATTTGACAAAAGGTAAGTCCATAGCGTGGTCGCCAACCACCCCTATGCACCCTATCTTGGCTTATTTAAATAAGGAGTACAATATAACCTTTATAAAAGAAAAAGAAAAAAATGAGACCTATAGGGGTCGACCAACCACCCTAGGTACCCCTTGGTCATCTTTCTCCCTTCCCCACCTTCCTTTGTCCAAGCATCTCATGATTTGAGTAGTGTGAAGTTCAAAATTCAGATTTTGCTTTAGGAGACATCTCTATTGCTTTGTCATACTTTAAAGAGAAAGTACATCAATTACTTTTGGCTAAAGCTTGACACATCCTTGTCTCCCACTAATCCTTGTTCAAAGTCGGGAACCATGATCACTTTCACTTTCACTTTGTCATGCTTTGAAAAAGAAAACACATCAATCACCTTTGATCAAAGCATGACACACCTTTGTCCCCCACTACTCTTTGTTTAAAGAGGAGAATCTTGAGCACTTTAGCTCAACGTTTGATCACATCACATAGCATGTCTTACCTTTCACCAAGCACTAGAAAAAGTGTGAGTGGAATCCCCACTTTAGGGGGTTGGCCGACCTCATGGTACCCCCTTTTCCTTTCTCTTTTTCTTTGTGTAAGGCATCTCCTAAAGCTAGTGCTCATGGCACCCAAGGGAATGCCTCTAGGGGGTCCACCGACCTCCCTATGGTGCCTCCTTGGTGCCATCTCCTTCCCCTATAAAAACCCATGCAAGGTGAGCTCAATTCCTCACACCTCAACCAGAATCCAGTTCGAGCTCAAACCACTCCTTGCCTTGCTCTCTTCTCTCTACTCCCTAAGTGAAGTTCTTAGCTCTCAAGATAAGTAGTGCTGCTCTCTCAAGTCCACAAGAAGATATCTTATCTTCATCAAAGATTCTCTTAGCTCAAATCTCTCTCCACAAGGTAAGCTAGGAAATCCACTCTACACAAAACCCTGTCCTAGTCTTGTCCTTGTGTCCCTCTTTCTCTCTAGAAGATACAGAACCCTCTGAGATCCATATTCAAGAAAGCAAAGCAAGCCTTTAGTGGGAGCTCATCTCGACGCTCCCGCCAATCCGTAGATACTTCCCATGGAAGAAGAAGGGGAGGTTCTGCCCGATAGACTTGGGAGAACGTCCAAACCGAAGAACAACCTCAGGAGGAGGAAGAATCACCAATGGAGGTACCTCATATTGGGGCATTTATGGTGCCCCCGATGAGGACCTATGATCAACAAAGTGGACTCTGGTTCGACCAACTAGAGTATCAGAGATATCTCTCTCTATGGGATCGATCTTTTGAGCATACAAGGATATTAAATCCAATTCTTCTCTCCAACGCAGGTATGAACACCGAATTCAATACTATCTTTTCTACTATTGGTTGGTCTAGCTTTTGGCAAGTAGATGAACATGGAATCGAATTGCTCACCATAGAATTCTTTTCACATGTTTAATCAAAGCTTTAGTCTCACTTGGAGTAATCTAAATGTTTCTCTTGGCTTTGATGATTCATGCTTGCTTGATTTAGATCTTGCCATGCGTAGATTTAACAAAAGGAAATTTTGGTTGTCTATCTCTGCTTTGAATAATTGCTCAAATCCCAAACCTGAGGAAATTCATAATCCAACACTTCGTTTCATGCATCTTTGGATGATTATGACTTTGTTTCCTAGAAGTAATGCTAGCATGTTAAGTACCACAGAATTAAAATTGCTTTATGCCATGGTCAATAAAATTCAAATCTCTCCTATAAAATGCTTGGTAGAATTTTGGCAAAGTTCAATTGAGAGTAATGAATCTATTCAATTCACATTCTTTAATTACTCGTCTTGCCAAATCTATGAGCTTGCTAGATGGCACTTACCCTTCTGAATATATCTCTTCACCTAGAGTAGTAATTTCGGAATAATATCTTACAACTGTTCAAATGCTAAAAAGAGATCCCAAAGGTAGACTCAAAATGATCTATAGTGGCCATACAACTGAGGTGCCTCTTCCATATAGGCAACGTCAGTTGTATAGGAACCATAAGCTAACCCTTGATTTAGATCAAGGAATTGGGCAAAGAGGTTTTGCAGCTTCAGACAGGAGAGCTCAGGAGGGGCTATACTTTGTTCACCTTGAGCAAGGTGGTTCTTCCTGAGAAGCTGTTGGCGAGGAGGAAGACGATGCATCTTCTGATCCCATGCACACTTCCAGTGGCATGCCTCCTCGACCACCACGTCCGCAAGGACCACGAGCATCCTTCTCGACCACACGAGATAGGGAGCATCGTGAACGGTGGCAACAATTTGATCATCTCACCAATGCTTTTGGCAAGCTTCGCGTTGAGCATAGTGTGACAGCAGGCATAGTTTAGCAAACTATCGAACAAATCCAAGCATTGCAAGAAGAACAAAACCGGCAGTGGACTTTGTGGTGGCAACTACATCCATATCCTCCACCACCATATTGAGCAAAGGATAAGCTTGGGGGAGGTTCCCTCCCCACTAAGATAAGTTTTTAATTTCAGTACTATCTTCATGCATTTTCCTGCTTATCTTTGCTTACATCTAAAAAAATTTGCATATGATAAAAAGAATAAAAAGACTTCTCTCTACTCTCATATGTTCCATGAAAATTTATATCTCCTATGGAAATGATGAATAGTTGTTCTGCTAAATGTTTCTCTAGTACTTAGTTTATAACTTGATATTTCTCTAAGTATGGATTACTTGGCTTAAAAGAAACCATCATGAACCTCAAACTTTTGTGGGTTGCAAATGCTGTAACTAAGTCTAAGTTGTTGTGAGACATGATATGACAAGATAAGAGCTGCTATAATTTTGTTCTAAGCAAGAATGACTATCGGAGTTTATTCATTAAAATGATAAAAACACTTTTTGTTCCTCAATGGTGAAAATTCCTACCAAAGCCATATATGCTCTTTCATGATTTAAGCTTTCTACATAAGCTGCTTGCTTTGTGTTGAGTTTGGTCAAGTTTTGTGACCCTTTTGAGAGATTTATCATGCTCTCGAGATCAAGATCACGTACAAGACACATATACATGCTGCTTCTAGACTAGAAGTACGCAAAAACATGCCTTACATTTTCCACATAGTTCCTGCTCCATGTTTTAATTGAAAATTCTCTCTATAGTATGTTGCTAGTTAATGAGACATAGACTATGCAAAATTATGAAAAATATAAGGGCACATCAAAGTCCCAAATTTTAGAAAAATAATGAGCACATCAAAGCTCATGAAAAAAATTAAAAAGATAGCTACGTCTCAAAATAATAAGTGTTGACAGTGAAAATATCATAATTTTCTATGCTCAAAATCACCGTCAACAGCCTCATAATGAAGGGACATAAGAAAATTGTGAGTATATTTTATCCAATAAATAGTTCCACATGTCCATGGACTATTTCTTGCAGGACTATAGGAAATGGAGAGAAATGAGCTAGTGGGACCCACATAGGGGGGGGGGGGGTCGGCCGACCACCCTATGGGGCCCACCAGCCATCCCAAGCACCCACATGGTAGGAGGGCCCACCTGTCATAGTAAGGGGGTCACTACCCCTCTTGTGAAGGTCGGCCGACCTATAAATGGCCACCACCAAAGTTCTAACCACTCCATGACATGTGGGCCATGCTTCTAGAAGGTATGGAGTGGTCCCACATGTCATAGGCGGGTCGGCCGACCCCCCCAAGGTGGCTTGGTGTCCACTCCTTTATCCAACCACCATTTGCATGCCACAATGCAAAGATGCACATGTTGAATTAAAGAAGCACATGCTGAATTATCTTGCACCATTAATCTAAAGGCGGTTAGGATCCAAGGGATCTCATCATCCATCACGCGGATCGATGATATGGCGGTGGAGTAGCCCCTACTCCACCTCTCCACTATAAATACCCCCTCACACCCTCTCATTCAAGACACACCACAAGGAAGAGCTCTCCACTCTATCTCAAGATGTAGCACTTATAGTAGTGTTAGTGTTGTTAGGAGTTAGAGTAAGCCTCTGGTCTTTAGCTCTAGTCTTCCAGGAGGTCTGGTATGCTTCTAGTATTTATTTCTCTCTTTATAAGATTTGAGTTATTTTATATAGTTATCTTCTCTACTTTGCCTTAGTACTTTACTTTATTGCAACATGACTAGTTATGTTGTATTGGTTGTTGGCATAGTCATAGTTGTTTGATAGTAAGATAATGGTAGTATACCTTTGCATTGGTTCACCGCCCTTAACTTGGTGCTCTAATCAATTTCACCGGATATCGGATTAGAGTAGTAAGATATAGTGTAGACATGGTGTCTAGACTATACGCTTACCTGCATCTACGACTTGTCCAACGGTTTGTTTGTGGTACCTAGTAGGGGTGACAGACCTATCTAGGCTTTGATCCCACCACGTTCGGCCAAGTTCTTAAAGCGTAGGCCTTCTTGTTCTAGGTGGTTTAGCACCCTTCTCATCCCTTTCTGTTGCTAAGTGGCCTATTGGCCCAAAGTGCAATTGTGTATGAATATTGTTCTTGTCGACGAAAATATGCGTCGCAGTCTACCTAGGGGGTACCCTACGGTAGTAGATTGTAGGTGGAGGTGTGGCGACGGCAATCAAGCGTAACACAAAGAGCGTAGACACAGCGATTTATACAGGTTCGGGCCGGAAAATCGCTGTAATACTCTACGTCCTGTGTTTTGGTGGCTGGATTGATCTTGCGTATTGGGTTACAAGATATGTAGATGATCTGAGAGAGGTTGTTCAGGGTTTTTTTCGAGGGGGGTTTCCCTGCTCGCCTTATATAGCTGGGGAACAGGGTTACAATTCCCATATCCTAACAGATTACGATCGGTTCCCTATGGAAAGGGATCTGAGTCTATCTACTAGGATCTTCCTTGGCGAGCAAGACTTCTTCGGAGTCCTTGGTGAGCACGGCGGGCTGGTCGCGTGCCGCAAGGCCTCGCGGGCTGGGCCGTCTTTTGGTCGGCAGGCCCATAAGGTCCCTGGGGATATGCCGAGGTAATATCCCCAACAAGTCCCCGAGCACGTTGCATTCTTCTGGCGAGCCCACAGCGTCATCCTCGGGGGTGTTCAGCTGGTCGCCATCACATGGAGTGGTCGTCGTAGAGTCCCGACCAGGGTGGCTGGTCGAGGTGCTGCTCGGAGAAGCCTCCCGACCTGGTCGGGCTGGTCAAGAACGTCGTAGCTTGATGCGCGAGCTGGTCGCCTTGCCGGATGTTGCGGCTGCTTGTTTGAAGAATGTGACGTGCTGAAGAAGAAAAAACTTTTGGAAAGTCCTTCCCTCGTGAAGTGTACCCACTTAGGCTCTGCAAAAACAACACAGAAAATAGCAGAGCTTTGCCGAAAAGAAAATTAGTACATTCACTGCAAGGTGAAGTGTACCCACTTAGTCCCCGAGCATGGTAGCAGGTGAAGTATGCACGTGGTGCCATGCTTTATAAAATAGTGCATAAGGTATGTAAATGAAGATTGAAGCATAAGTTTGGAAAAACGACTGCAAGTACCCGTAGTCCCCGAGCCTGATGTAAGAAACTGGGAGCTTCTTGTATCAGGATCATATATTGAAAATTAGAGAACCAAAATATAAGTTTAGTAAGAAACGACTGCGAATACCCGTAGTCCCCGAGCCTGATGGAAGGAGCTTGAAGAGGTTCTTGCATCGGGGTCATTTGCTTTTCATTCGCAGTCCCCGGGCGTCAGTCCCCGGGTGTTGTCCTTCGGCGCCTTAGCCGCAGTCCCCGAGCCTTGCTCGGTGCGTAGTTGGACGAAGCCCCCGAGCCTGGTCGGGAATGCGATCAGTGCTCGAGTGGTAGTTACTGTCATCGGAGTCCCCGAGCTTGTTTGTGCCGTCCACTCTGTGAAACTTGTCGGCCAGACTTCTTTAGTCGTCTGATGTTGTTGCATAAGAGTAACAAGTATGTTCGTCCAGTCCCCGGGACCGTAGCGTTGGTGATATTGCAAAGAAAAAATTATTAGCGTAAATCATGTAATTGACTATAAGTGAATGTATAAGGAAGAGGAAGTAAATGGGTCGTATTCTATATGCGTGATTATCGGCCTATTTTTGGTGCGCAACAGGCAGGTGGCATGGCGGTTCCATATTTGATCGTTGCGGTTTCCCAAAAACCCTTGAAGTCGAAGCGCCGCGCTGCTTGGTATTTAAGGCTATCCCGATGGTTGACGGAACGGGAAGGGTCGCGTTTCTTTGACTTAGAGCGATTAGGATTCGAATAGCCAGCGATTCGGTGCCATATATACTTGGTGATCCGAGAGGATTTCCGTCCGTCTTGTAAGTAATCTCCACGCGCGTCGCCAGCAAGGTTTAGGCGAAGAGTACGAGAGTCCATCGGTGGTAGGGTTTGGTCGGCGAAGATGGAGGGGGACGGTGCGCGCCTTGAGGTTGGTTTCTCCGCCCTGCTAGCATTGCCGGAGGACTTGGTCTTTCAGATTCTTCTTCATGTGATCGACGGCGGCGACAATGTTCGTGAGTATGCGAGGATTCGCCCAATTTGCCGCCTCTTCTGCCGATTTTGCGACGACACTTCGACGATTCGGCTTGTGTCTCTTTGGCGTCTTCAGGACTTTTGCCGGCCTTACTACCCTTTCCTGGAGCCTGCCTTTGTGCAGCGTTTTCTTGATGTCGACCACCGGGAGGCCTTGTTCTTCCGTGGTTTGGAGCGGTTCATGTTGTGGGGGCAGGATCCTGTTGGGCAGGAGCTTATTGGTAGGGCGGTAGCTGCTGGAGATGACGTTGCAATGTACTTTAGGGCTATTATGCTGTACTATGCTGATTCGGCGAATCCGGAGATGCTTGCTATCCTTGGTTGCCTCGGCGGAGGTGCCCTTCTAGATGGTCGGTTTTGTGATCGAAGCCTGCGTCGTCTTCGGGAGCGTTCCCGTGATGATATGCACAGGATCTGGCGGCGGTTGTGGATTCGTACCCCGGAGGATGTGCCCAATCTGGTCGTCATGGTCGGCCCTCATCTGTGCGTCTGGAACGAGTGCTGTTGTTTGGTACCAACACGCCTGGGATCATTATGTACTGTAGCCTGCAATGTCAGCTTCGGCATGAATTTGATCTCTGGACTAGGAACATTAGTGAAGTAGTCGCTTATCGTATCAGTAGGATGAGGTTGTAATTGTCAGTATGACTTGTTTTTAGGTGTGGTCGCTTCTGCTTCGTAGTCTCGACTTTATCTTTATGTTCTATTTTGCTGCGGGACAACGATAATTTGTATCTCGGATACAAGTATTCGGACGTATAAGTGAAAACTACAAAGCTGTAATATATCCGGGGCGGTGAGCTTTTGTTTCACTTGTATGTCCTATCGTGCCCGCTAAATCGTGAGCCGTAGCAACGAATCGTTCATCCTTGGGTCTCAAATGGTCCAGGTCGTAGGGCTAGCTCCACTTCACGTGTAGGATACATAAGAACTCCCAAGGAGGTACGCAACTGGCAATCCGCGGCGTAGAGGGCGAACAACTCATGCACGCTTTGGATGATACTAGAGACAGGTCCTTTTTCTGAGAGGCTCGATCGTAGCGTGACTAGGCCTGTGGAGATCGTTCCTGTAGACGCTGGGCGAAAAGCCATGCTGCTTGTAGAGTCGTCGACCGTACTGTGGTCGTGTACAGATTCTGGGCGCATAGCCTCATGGCTCCCGACCCAAGTGATACCGCCAGGTTGTTGGGGAAATACCATTTGGGAGGTCAGTCAACGTTGTCGTAACGATTATGGTAGCTACTTCTATTCGCTATGACTCGTTGATAGACCAGCTTCGGGAGCTTTCTGGTTATGGCCATGCTGTTTGGAGAAACACTGTGGTGCATTTTGGCGAGGTCGTCGAACATTATGGGAGTGTTTTGGAGAGGTCGTCGATTGTTAGTAGTTGCACTGTCGTGATCGCCGAACGTTATTGATGTTTTTATGATGATGGTGATACAGCGTGGGTGTTTTTTGGAGAGGCCGCTCTGCCATGAGCGTGTTGCAAAGATTGCCATACGTCGTGAGCGTTTTGCGGAGATCGTCGTACTCTGAGAGCGTTTTGCGGAGGTCGTCGTACGCCGAGAGCGTTTTGCGGAGATCGTCGTACGCCGAGAGCGTTTTGTTCATATAGCAGGTTTGGTTAGATGAGACAAGGAAAACAAAGCACCTTTATTCATTGCTTGGAGAAGAAAGAGTACAATCTTTATTGAACTATGTTTATATTGGGACACCCTCTTGCGTCACTCGGAGCTGGCGGCCTCTATGTTTGTGCACTGGCGGGGTTGGGAGTGGTCGCTGGCTGCTCTGCTTCCTTCTGTTTTTTCACGGCCGGGCTATCACCGTCTTCAGAGTTGTACGTGTCCGGGGGACAGGGTTTCTCGACGGCGTTTATCGTCTATTGTTCGCATTCGTATGCGATCTTGAGGTTGGTACGGAGGCTGAGGATGCCTTACTGCATCGTGTTGACACCGTTTTTCGACACGTGTCAAATGGATCGAAGCTTGATTGGCTGGTGACTATTCTCCATCGGCATCGGTAAAGTATGAGCTGATATGGCCGATGGGAGAGTGCTACAGAAGGCCAAGTATGTTGCCGATGAAGGCTGGGTGATCTTTGCCGACAGAGGTTGATTGGTGGTTGCCGATGAAGAATCATTGTCGATTGCCGATGAAAGCTAGTTGCCGATTACCGATGAAGGCTGGCTATCGATTGCCGATGAGGGCTCGTTGCCGATTACCGACGAAGAAGAAGCTACCGATTGCCGTTAGGGAAAGTATTGTCAATGCCGATGGGCGTGATTTAGCACTTGGTGGCAGCAGAGGGTTACAAGTGGTCAAGGAAGGAAGGTGCGGATTAAAAGGATCTGCCGATGGAAAGTTTCCATCGAGAAGAAGTGTAAGGAAACTGGTGTTCTGTGCCAGTATTATTATAGTAGTTTGAGTCCGACTATTGCATGGGTCGCTTATTTTCCCTTAAAATAGGTGTGTTTGTTTAGGAAATAAATATTGTTATCCGGCTCCTGCGCGAGTCAGTTTCCTTTAAAGTAGGAGTTTGTTTTAGGAAAGATATGTGTCGCGTCATTGTACAACTCTCCATGCGGGAGTATAAATATGTGCCTGAGGGCTATGGAAGAAGAAATCCAATAAAAAAAAAAAACCAATTCTACTTTTTATCCTACTTTTACTGCAATTTCCCTTTTTATGCATTAGTCATAGCTTTAACGAGTTCTTCAAGCTTTCGACGGGCTGCATCACCTTGATCTCCGTCAAAATCCTTGTTAGTTCCGCTTGGGAGTACCTCTAGGCTTTGGCAATCCGGGCGCATCGCTGTTTGCCTCGTCTAGCTCTGCTCTAGTTATCCGTGATCAATCTGAGCCTTGACGTCTGGGCGCATCGCTGTCGTCTCGTTCAGTTTGTCATAGTTATCATCCTTGTCGATTGATTGGTCAAATCGACTGGCACGCCCTTGACATCGAGCTTTTGGTAATAGCCCGAGGTGTTCACAGATCTGACGCTTTTTGTGTCAACACCTCTTTTGGCACACCCGGTGGGACCTGATTATACAAATCTACACATCCGGCATGGCTGATCACGCCGACTTCGATCAGAGGAATGTCATCGCAGTGTCTGAGGCCGATCTGAAAGATGATCAGAAGCAGGCCATGGAGCGGGCTATGGAGGAATACAAGCAGTTGTATCTCAAATCCTTCAGCCTCAGCAGGAGCGGCGAAGCAATTCAGAAGCAAGATCCGCCGTTGCCACGGCAGGTCACGTACGACGCCAACCCTGGCAAGCTACAAGAGATGGTTAACGCCGCTGTAAGTCAAGCTTTGATTAACCACTCTAGCGTGCTGTCCAATACTGTCTACAATGCTGTTGCACAAACATTCAAAGAAGGACATGCACCGCGATATGCCGGCCCAGCGTACCCTCAACCTGGGATGGCATCTGCAAGCCCATCGGCAGCCCAGATGGCGTCTTCCACCCCTGTGGAACCGTCTGCCGATGTGGCTACGTCACCAAGACCGAACGCCGGCGACACTATCAAGTTCAACGCAGATCCAGCCGCGTCGGCAACTTCGGGACCAGCTCCCGCTAACTGGTGGGGATACGGTATGCCTCCAAATCTATATGCTGGCTCTAATCTGGTGCAGGGAGACGGTTCAGCCTGGAAGAACTCTATGGCATCGGCAGCACAGCCACAGCCGATGGCTCACATGATGCACAACTCTGCGCCTGCTCCAACCATACAAGTGCCATCAGATGATCTCCAAGTAATCCCCAAGATACCTCTGATGCCACCATCGGCAAGCTCTGTGCCGATGCAACACATTATAACCGCCGGCAGTCAATCCTTGGCGGCAAACTCTCAAGCCGGAGCTCCGAACCCCCAAGGTAATCTGGTGATCAATTGCTCTAGGATTCAAGAACCGCATGCTCCGGTCAGCTATCAACCATCGGCAAGTCATATCCCGATGCCTTCTAATCTTGGATGGGTCAACCAGCCACCAGCTCAGCAGCCTGGCGCGCCGATGTGTTATTATGGAGGCCCAACTTACATCCAAGGCGGATCATCGGTGCAACAACCGATGAACGTAACAGTTCAGCCGACTCCGCCAAGTATGTCAAATCATCCATCGGTAAGTCAACCGATGCATAGCATGCAAATGACTAATGCTGCGCCTGCGACAACTGCATATCTTCAAGGGGCGCATCAGCCGACTCCGCCAAGCGTACCAATTTACCCATCGGTAAATCAGCCGATGCATAGCGTCCAGATGACTGGTGCTGCGCCCGCGACTACTGCACATCTCCAAGAGGCGCGTCAGCCGACTCCACCAGTCGGTAATCAGCCAATGAGTCGGCAGGAGCAGGATGCGTATTGGGTCGGCAAGATTGCCGAAGTCATGAAGGAGCAATTCGGTATCAAACCTAAAGTCAACACATACTCCTATCGGACCCCGTACCCGCCTGCATATGACTTGATTCCTCTTGCAAATCGGTACAAGGTGCCCGATTTTACTAAGTTCTCCGGCCAAGACGACACGTCAACGATGGAGCACATCAACCGCTTCATTATCCTGTGCGGGGAGGCTGCCAGCAGGGAGGAATTAAGGGTGAGACTGTTCTCTTCATCATTGTCTGGATCGGCTTTCACATGGTTCATATAATTACCTCCAAATTCTATAATTACATGGGCCGATCTGGAGAGGCAATTTCACAAATACTTCTTTGCTGGCATACACGAAAAGAAGCATACCGATTTGGTTAAAATGAGACAGCGCAACGACGAATCGGTAGAAAGTTTTGTGCAGAGGCTGCGGGATGTGAAGAATAAATGCTACAGTCTAGTGCTTGATGATCGACAACTGGCAGACTTGGCCTTCCAAGGGTTATTACCGCACATCAAGGACAAGTACACGTCCCAGGAGTTTGAGAGCCTAAGTCACCTGGTGCAGAGGATTGCCGATCAAGATGTCAAGGCCTTCGAGCCCAGGAAGACTTGGAACAAGAAGGTGACCTTCATCGGGAAAGAAGAAGACTCTAGATCGGATGAAGAGCTGAATGTCGATGCGGCCGAATGGGTGAAGGATAAGAAGCCTGTGTCTTGTCCGTTCGGCCAAAAAGAAACAGAAAGGTTCACCTTTGATATCACCAAGGCCAATAGAATGTTTGACCTATTGCTGCAAGAGGGGCGAATTAAGTTGGCGCCCAATCAAGTGATTCCATCGGCCGAAGAGCTCAAGAAGATTAGGTACTGCAAGTGGCATAATGCAACCTCACACAGTACCAATGACTGCAAGGTATTCAGGCAGCAGTTGTAGTCGGAGATCGAGTCTGGGCATATCAAGTTTGAAAACTCTAAAGTCCAGAAACCGATGAAGATAGATCAGCACCTGTTCCCAAACAACATGGTGGAGATCGGTGAAAAGACCAAGGTGCTGACATCGGAAGCTGCCAGGAGGAACTCATCGGTAGACCCTAACTACCAAGTGCCTGAGCGCGATGCAAGAAGGTTTGCCAACGACAGAAAAGGGAAGAAGGTTGCCGATGAGGGCAACAGCGCCAATAGGGCCCCTGGAGTGGTGATTACTCACAAACAGCCAAGGCGATATCATCGGCAATCACGCGAAGAACAGTATCGGCAAGAAGAGGAGGAGCATCGGGAATGGCTTCGACATAAGGACCACTGGAGGTGTCCCTTCTTCGTTCATTGCTGGGAAGAAGGCATCAAGCTGCCCACTGCCGATAACTGTCCAGAATGCAATGGGTACTACACAGCCGATCGGTCAGGTAAGCGACCTTGTTTGATGATCAGGCACCCAGGCACGCCAGGCCGCTCAGTAAAGACAGCTCGGCACACGACCGACTGGGGGTCAAGCTCAGTGCCCATGATCGGCTTGGCAGGCGTGTTGACCAGAGGGAGCTGGAGGAGATGGCCAATGCTAGAGTGCCCGACGAGGAGATATTCTCCAGAGATCCCAACATCGGAAGAAGTGCCGATGTAAGCAGTGAGAAGCAGCATCAACCTGTCTGGAAGACCAGGCTTCCTCCCTGGTGCCCTAAGGGTTTGACTAAGACTCCGAGGAGGAGGATTCAGTGCCAACGCCGTGACGACCTGAATAACAGTGCAGAACCCTCGGAGGAGAAGCAATCGAGGCCAAAGCGTAAGGACAGGGGCCCATCGGCAGATATAAACATGGTTGTCATGTTGCCGATGGAGTTCATGGCGCCCGTCAGCGATGATGAAGAGGTTGCCGATATGGCACAATTGGTGTTGGACCCGATGGCGGTTATCTTCGAAAAGCCGGCCGAAGACGAGAGGCAGCACTTGAGGGCTCTGTTTGTTAAGGGCAAGGTGGATGGTCAGCCGATGACCAAAATGCTAGTGGATGGCGGCGCGTCGATCAACATAATGCCCTATGTCGTGTTCAGGAAGCTTGGCAAAGGTGATCAGGACTTGGTCGAAACCGACATGAAGCTCAAGGACTTCGAAGGCAATGTGTCAACCGCCATGGGAGCTGTATGTGTTGAATTGACTATCGGCAGTAAGACTTTGCCGACAACGTTCTTTGTAATCAGCGGCAAAGGCACCTACAACTTGCTCCTTGGGAGGGACTGGATCCATGCTAATTGTTGTATCCCTTCTACTATGCATCAGAGTCTGGTACAGTGGATCGGGGACAAAATTGAAGTAGTCCGCGGTGAGGCCCCATCTACTGTTGCATCGGCAGAGTTGGACACTTATGAGCAGACCAGGTGCATATCTAGCGAAGCCTGGGACAAGGAGTTCCTCAAAGTTGCCAATTACCGCATCAAACCGATCCAAGCAGTCGGTCCTGAGGAGGAATCTTAATGGATCAGTTCGCCGATGACGGAAAACTAGGGCAGGGCTTCACGTCCGCCGATGACTTGCTCGAGGTCGACATCGGCGATGGTAGTAAACCTAGGTCTACTTTTATTAGTGCTAAGTTAGATTCCCAATGTAAGCAGCAGTTAATTGATTTATTAAAAGAGAATAAAGATTGTTTCGCTTGGGACTATACAGAAATGCCTGGTTTAGACCGATCGATAGTTGAACATCGGTTACCCATCAAGTCTGGTTTTCAGCCACATCGGCAGCCGGCGCGCCGATGCAATCCTACTATCTTACCCGATATTAAGGCTGAGATTACTAAGTTGATCGAAGCTGGATTTATTCGGCAATGCCGATATGCCGATTGGATTTCTAATGTGGTTCCTGTGTATAAAAAGAATGGAAAACTTTGTGTGTGCATTGATTTCAGGAACCTGAACAAGGCTACGCCGATGGATGGCTACCCAATGCCCGTTGCCGATCTGCTGATCGATGCTGCTGCTGGGCACCAAATTATTAGCTTTATGGATGGCAATGCTGGGTATAATCAGATATTCATGGCTGAAGAAGACATACCCAAAACTGCTTTCCGGTGTCCAGGCCACGTTGGCTTGTTTGAATGGGTGGTCATGACTTTTGGCTTGAAGAATGCCGGTGCTACTTATCAGAGGGCAATGAATTTTATCTTTCATAAGTACATCGGCACAATAGTTGAAATCTACATCGATGACGTGGTGGTTAAGTCTGGGGACTTCAAGAAGCATCTTGCCGATTTGCGGAAAATATTGGAGTGCACGAGGGAGCATGGGTTGAAGATGAATCCTAACAAGTGTGTGTTTGGCGTATCGGCAGTGCAGTTTCTGGGCTTCATGGTGCATCAGAGAGGCATTGAAATCGGCAGAAAATCTATTGATGCAATTAACAAGGTAGTTGCTCCCACAAACAAAACTGAGTTGCAGTCTCTGATCGGCAAGATTAATTTCATTAGAAGATTTATATCCAATCTGTTTGGTAAGATTAAGTCTTTTAGTCCTCTGTTAAAGTTGAAAGCCGATCAAGAGTTTATATGGAGAGAAGAGCAGCAGTCAGCCTTAGAGGAGATTAAAAGGTATTTGGCAAATCCTCCAGTCTTAGTTCCACCTCAACACGGGAAGCCTTTCAGGTTATATTTATCTGCCGATGATGGTGTTATCGGGTCAGCCTTAATTCAAGAGTTTGAAGGGAAGGAGCGTGTAATATATTACCTGAGCAGGAGGTTGGTGGACGCTGAAAATAGGTATTCGGCCACGGAAAGATTGTGCTTATGTTTATACTTCTCTTGCATTAAATTAAGACACTATTTACTGTCGGCTGAATGTACTGTTGTCTGTAAAGATGATGTGGTCAAGTACATGCTGTCAATGCCGATTTTGAGTGGACGAATCGGTAAGTGGATTCTGGCATTATCAGAGTTTGACCTAAGGTATGAATCGGCAAAGGCTATTAAGGGTCAGGTGATGGCCGATTTTGTCACTCAGCATTGCAATATGGTGGGCTTTGTTGAGATTGCCCCTTGGGCTCTGTTCTTTGATGGGTCTATGTGCAAGGATGGAGCAGGCATCGGTATTCTGTTGATTTCACCCCGATGACAGAGGTATGAGATTTCATTGCCGATTGTTGCTACTTCAACAAACAATCAGGCTGAGTACCAGACTTTGCTTAAGGGGTTGGAACTGCTCAGGGAAGTGCATGCCGATGCTGTTGAAATCTTCGGTGATTCCATGTTGGTGATTAATCAGCTGATCGGGACATATGAATGCCGAAGTGAAGTACTAATTGCAGCCCATGAGCGGTGTTTGCAATTGTTAAAAGAGTTCAAAGAATACCGCCTTGAGCACATTCCGAGGTTGCATAATGAAGAAGCTAATCGGTTGGCACAGAATGCCTCAGGATATCAGCCGATTCAGGAAGTCACGACATCGGTAACATTTGCCGATGACTGGAGAAAGGAGATTGCCGATTACTTGAGGGATCCATCCAGGAAAGTTGAAAGGCGTCTAAGGTTCCAAGCTACTAAGTATGTGCTCCTTGACAATGAGTTGTATTATCGGACAATTGATGGGGTTTTACTAAGATGTCTTGGCAAAGAGGAATCAAAAGAATTGATGGGTGAGATCCATGAAGGTGTATGTGGAGCTTATCAATCGGCATTCAAGATGAAGTGGATGATTAGGCGGAATGGGTATTATTGGCCAACGATCCTTGAAGACTGCTTCAATTATTTCAAAGGGTGCCAGGACTGTCAGAAGTTTGGTAATGTGCAAAGGGCACCTGCATCGGCAATGAACCCTATAATCAAGCCTTGGCCGTTCAGAGGATGGGCTATTGATCTCATCGGCCAGATTTATCCGCCGTCGAGCAAGGGGCATAAGTTCATACTTGTTGCTACCAATTACTTCACCAAATGGGTTGAGGCAATCCCCTTGAAGAAGATGACATCGGCAAACATGGTGGATTTCATTAAGGAGCACATCGTTTACCGATTTGGTATTCCTCAGACCATTACTACCGATCAAGGGACCATGTTCACATCAGGAGAGTTTGATGATTTTGCTGCTAGCATGGGTTTCAAGGTGCTAAATTCTTCTCCTTATTACGCTCAAGCTAACGGTCAAGCCGAAGCGACTAATAAAGGAGTCATCAAGCTTATAAAGCGCAAGATTGAAGAAAACCCTAGAAGGTGGCACGTGGTATTGAACGAAGCTTTATGGTCATATCGGATGGCTTGTCATGGTGCAACCAAGGTCTCGCCGTATCAGTTGGTTTATGGACATGATGCTGTCCTACCTTGGGAAATTAAAACTGGTTCTAGGCGATTATCTTTTCAAGATCAGTTGATGACCGATGATTATATTACTCTGATGAAGGATGAGTTAGAAGATTTGGCAGGTCATCGGTTAAGAGCATTAATCAGTATTGAGGAGAACAAGAAGAGGGTTGCCCGATGGTATGATAAGAAAGTAAAGGTAAAGGAATTTGCCGATGGTGATTTGGTTTGGAAGTTGATTTTACCGATTGGGACTAAGAGCTCTAAGTTTGGAAAGTGGTCCCCTAATTGGGAAGGTCCTTATCGGATAAAACAGTCTGCTCCTGGTAATGCATACATTTTGGAAACCCTCGAGGGAGTGACGTTTTCTAGGGCGATCAACGGCAAATACTTGAAGAGATATTACCCTAGCATATGGGTAGATGCATGATGCTCAGTCAAATGCCGATGAAAAGTAAACTTATAAAAACATCGGTAAAAACAAACTGGCGTTATATTACAAGACAAAATCAAGTATCAGGTTACATTCTTGCCGATACTACAAGCATCAGAACAAGGAGTGGATAACATTTATCGCACGCAGGCGAATTTGGTCTATTTCGTCTAACTCCTTGGCGTCAGCATCGGCAGAGCCCTCAACCGGCTTGATTTTCTTCTTCCACGAAATATCTTGCCGAGCGTATTGATCCCTTTCTTGCTGTAGGGTCCCGACGGAGTCGGACAGTTGGGTCTTTTGTTGATTGGCTGCCGTTAGACCATCTTCAACCTTTTGCAGCTCTGCCAGCAGCTCCTCTTTCCTCGCTGATAGTCGAGAGATTTCCTGGTCAAGGTTGCCGATGGAAGTTTTGGCTTGACTGATGTTTCTGTGCTTCTCATCGACAAGGCTTTTAAATCTAAGCTTCTCTTCCTCGCTCTTGGCTTGGGCCGCTCTATCGGCAATGCGACGAGTAAGCCGCTGGTACTGGATTTGTTTGACGTCGATGGAAGCTGCTTGGAGGATGGTTTCTGCTGCATCGGCGGAAAGATGGCTTTGAATATCTTTGAATATAATCCTTGCCGCCGATGAGTCCTGGACAAGTTGGGAGGTGTCTTGCAGCAGCAGGGAGAGCAACTCCTCAAGTTTGGATTTGACTTCTGCCGATAGAGCCGGGTGGGAGCTTTCCTCTTCATCGTCATCGGGGACGTCGACGGCAAAAGAGAACAAACTGTCTGCTCGGAGGCGGCTTGGGCGCTCATCTTCGTTCTGAAGATTTAAGCTATAGGAGAAGAGGTTGTCCGGGGAATCTTGGGCCTGAAAACAAAGGTTAAAATATGCCGATTGCAAAACTATACTATGAGCTTTAAGGTAATCTACTTACCGCCTTGAAACGGATCTCCTGCCTGGGGCTTGGCATGCTAGACGGTCCGACTTCATCTTGAACATCAGCGGCAGATGCCGATGACTGAGCCCGTGTTGGGGAGGCAGCCGACACCGCTGGTCTTGGTGTAGTTGTTGCTGGCGTTGCCTCCGATGTAGTGACAGTTTCTTGTGGTGGCACTCTGTCATCGGGGACTTGGGTCGACGGTGCCGATGCCGACGTTGTTGCTGCTGCGGAGGCTTGAGTGGTTCCTTCGCCAGGTAATCTGGCTGGCGATGCCGACGCCGATGCTACCTCCGCTGCTACGGCGGGAGTTGTTTCTTCAGTCAGCATAGCCGGTGCCGATGTCGATGCCGTTTCGATCGTCACAGCAGCCACTATCTCCTGGACGGGGGCGTCATCCATCGGCTGTTCAGGTACGGAAGTCGATGGAGCTTCTACCGATGACCTGTCGGCAGGTAGTGCGACTGGAGCCGGAAGCAGTTCTACTGGCGGCGCATCGGCAGCTGATGGTGCAGTTGGAGCCGATGGCGGAGGAGAAGCCAGCCTTAAGCGCTTCTTCTTTGTCGGCGCAGCAGTAGGAGAGCCAATCCGTTTGGATGAAGACTGGGGGGCATCGGCAACAGGGTCAGAAGTTAGTTGTATTCTGGAAGCAGATGCCGATGACCATAATGCCTGAAAATACAAAGCGAGTTATGCAAGGTAAATGTTGCCGATGGAACAGTGTATGATCGGTACAAGTAAAGAGTTTACTGCATAAGTTTGCGTGAAGGCAACAGCGGCAGCCGATGTAGCCTGAGCTGTTGTAGGCATCGACGAAGGTACCTGTTGGGGCGTAAAGGCGGCCAGTGATGGAGCTTTGTTGCCGATGATCGATATAGGGCCCATCATCCGAAGTTTGAGGGGTCTACCGCTGTTGCTTGTTGTGGGAACTGGATCATCGGCCTGTCAAGTGCAAAAGTGCGAAGGAGTTAAGTGTTGATACCGATGACAAATAGAGTAATGAAAGTGCAACGGATAGCAAACTTACTGCGTCGTCGGGGATGACGTAATCGGCGTTGATCAGGTGCCGATAATAATGTGAAGACTTGGCGAGTAGCTGGCACTTCCATTCTTGCCACCAAGACTTGAATTCGTTGGTAATGAAAGAGGTTGGCAACCAGGAGGACAAGTCAAGGTCCGACAGATCGGCATCGGCAGGAAGGCTGATGACTTTATTCCAATCCAAATTACTTGAGATTGCCTGCCTGGGTCTTACTACCTTAGAGTAGCAGAGTTTTATCGGCAGTTGGCCAAATCCCAGTTGTCTTGCTGCCACCGATGGATAGTAGAACTCATAAGATGGTGGAGCATTCTTCCCAGATCCAAAAATGTTTACTGGAATAGCTCGGGGAGTTATGTTGGCCCTCATGATTGCTTGGTTCTCGGGTAGGCTCATATCGGTTAAGTTAAACAACAGTGGAAAATGATTGTTTTCATCAAGGTATGGCCACCAGGCCCGCTCTGAAGAATGGAGTCCATTGTAGAATTTCTGGAAGTAATAGCCGAAGTGCTCTGCATCGGCATCGGTACCCGGCAGCATTATGACGGCTTCTCCGAAGTTGAGCAGAGCTCGAGTTGCCGATTCATCATCATCATATCGGTAATCTTCCGATATGTCCCTCAGGAATTGCTGGGCAAATAGGTCAAACTCCAGGGCCTTGTGCATATGTATGTTTAGCCATAGGTTGATGAACCACCAGGGGCCTCCGAGATTGCCGATGGGTTCTCGTAGCAGCAGCTTGTTGGATACTTGGTGCAGCAATCGGTAAACTGACCCGAGGAGGTACCTGCCTAAGGGGAGCCTTGTGCCATTGGCAAGCAGTTCGGCCGCAGGGAGATGCATGGTGGTCGGGCCGATGGTCTTGCCGCAGAAGATAAACTTTTCCAGCCACATGTTTAAGAAGATGGCATGCTCCCGCTGGGTTACCGATCCGGTTTTCTGATGCTCCTGAATATAACCTGTCCAACCGCCGATGCTACGGGTGTTCATCTTATACTCAGGTTTTCTGTTGAAAAGGCTGAACGTATCGGCGGAAGTGATATCCAAGCCGGTCAGCATGTAGACATCGGCAAGAGTGGGGGTAGCTGGTCCATGCCTAAAGAGGAAAGCATTCATGCTATCGGACCAGAAATATGAGGCTGCTATCATTAAGTTCTCATTCCTCTCTGCATCGGCAATTGAGAGCCTAATGCATTGATCTAAGCCATGCTCCTGCCAGTAACACTTGCTGCGACCTGGCCAACCTCAAGTACCAGTTTTTCCATCCTTTGGTGTGCTTAGGCCATGAGCGGAATGTATCCTTCCACAATCCCAGACCGAAGCTTTCAGATCTAAGTGGTATCCTGTTGGTTTCTGCGTTGATGATGGAGGTGGGGTCTGGATTGCCCATTGGGCCTAGGCAGCTAAGGTTGGAGCCAACAAGAGGGATGATGACTTTGTTGTATAACTCCTAGGGTTTGAGAAGGGAATGAATCAGAAGGAAGAACAGGGATGAAACCAGGTTTTTAGCGGAGAAAAGAAAGGTTGGATTGGATGAGGAATGAATCTTACCTTCGGGATGTCAACTTGGATCGCCATTGGAGCCGGAGAGATGCTTGATTCGTCCTTGGAGTGTGAAGAGGTACTGTTGCTCGGGCCTGTGTTCTTCAGGGCAGCCGGAGGTTGAAGACGAAGGCAAGAAGGTGAAAGTAAAAATGGGCTCGGGTAAAAGGGCAGTGTGGATCCCGGTAACTTTTATAATCCTGTTCAGGGGCATTTTGGGGTTCTATTCCACGCTGTGCAAGAATGTAGAGAGGCCCGCGGTGGATACGCGCAGTAATCGAGGTGGTCTGTAACTGTTCGTGCTACAATCGAGGGATTTTATTATTTAATTGCAGTTCCACATGCGGGGATCGAGGAAACCGTACGCCTATCTCGGGGGTAACGGCTACAGCAACGGCTACAGTGGAGAGAATTTCGGCACGTAAAGTTATACGCTCCGAAACTGGGGGGCATGTGTTGACACCGTTTTTCGACACGTGTCAAATGGATCGAAGCTTGATTGGCTGGTGACTATTCTCCATCGGCATCGGTAAAGTATGAGCTGATATGGCCGATGGGAGAGTGCTACATAAGGCCAAGTATGTTGCCGATGAAGGCTGGGTGATCTTTGCCGACAGAGGTTGATTGGTGGTTGCCGATGAAGAATCATTGTCGATTGCCGATGAAAGCTAGTTGCCGATTACCGATGAAGGCTGGCTGCCGATTGCCGATGAGGGCTCGTTGCCGATTACCGACGAAGAAGAAGCTGCCGATTGCCGTTAGGGAAAGTATTGTCAATGCCGATGGGCGTGATTTAGCACTTGGTGGCAGCAGAGGGTTACAAGTGGTCAAGGAAGGAAGGTGCGGATTAAAAGGATCTGCCGATGGAAAGTTTCCATCGAGAAGAAGTGTAAGGAAACTGGTGTTCTGTGCCAGTATTATTATAGTAGTTTGAGTCCGACTCTTGCATGGGTCACTTATTTTCCCTTAAAATAGGTGTGTTTGTTTAGGAAATAAATATTGTTATCCGGCTCCTGCGCGAGTCAGTTTCCTTTAAAGTAGGAGTTTGTTTTAGGAAAGATATGTGTCGCGTCATTGTACAACTCTCCATGCGGGAGTATAAATATGTGCCTGAGGGCTATGGAAGAAGAAATCCAATCAAAAAAAAACAAACCAATTCTACTTTTTATCCTACTTTTACTGCAATTTCCCTTTTTATGCATTAGTCATAGCTTTAACGAGTTCTTCAAGCTTTCGACGGGCTGCATCACCTTGATCTCCGTCAAAATCCTTGTTAGTTCCGCTTGGGAGTACCTCTAGGCTTTGGCAATCCGGGCGCATCGCTGTTTGCCTCGTCTAGCTCTGCTCTAGTTATCCGTGATCAATCTGAGCCTTGACGTCCGGGCGCATCGCTGTCGTCTCGTTCAGTTTGTCATAGTTATCATCCTTGTCGATTGATTGGTCAAATCGACTGGCACGCCGTCGACATCGAGCTTTGGGTAATAGCCCGAGGTGTTCACAGATCTGACGCTTTTTGTGTCAACACATCGGGATCTTGAGCACCATGTAGGTGTAGTGCGGAACCGCCATAAGCTTCGCGAGTGTTGGTCGGCCCAGTATCGCGTGGTAGGCCGTTTCGAAGTCGGCGACAATGAAGGTGATGTGTTCCACCCTGAAGTGGTCTTGATTGCCAAACTGTACAGGGAGGGTGATCCGGCCTACTGGTGTTGAGGCCTTATTTGGGATGATGCCCCAGAAGGAGAAGTTCGCGGGCATGAGGTCCTTCTTGGAGTATTCGAGTTGGTGAAAGGCATCGGCAAATATAATGTTGAGGGCACTACCGCCATCAACTAGAACCTTTCTGAAGCGACACGTGTGATGGTTGGATCAACGATGAGCGGGAAACGACCAGGGTATCTGTAATCTGTCAACTCGTCTTCCCCGGAGAAGCTGATGGGTTGCTCTGACCAGTCTAAATGGCGGGTGTTGTTTGAATCTTCACCTGTTGCTGCTACCGAGTAGACATCCTTGCGTACCTGACGACGTCTCCTTTCTGCTTCAACAACCACGACTCCTCCAAAAATGGAGTAGGTCATTGATGGTGGGCGAAACTCCGGTGCTGGTGGTTCTTGGTCTCTTCCCTTGTCGGGGTCGTCCTTTCTTGCTCTCTTGTCACTTCTTCCCTTTACCACCAATTCAAGAAGGTCGCAGTCACGCATGGAATGCTTGGAGTTCTTGTGTATGGGGCAGGGGCCGTCAAGGATCTTCTCGTAGCTGGCGTCGTAATTCTTCTTTGGTCTGGCGTTCATGTTGGCCACGTAGCGGTTGTCTCGCCTGTGATCATACCTCTATGGGTAATGCTCGGAGTTGCCCGACCGGTAGTCTCGGTAGTCACCGGCCCTTCCATCGTTACGGTAGTCTGATCGGCGGTCCCTGTCCCTTTCACGCTCCGGGGAGCGGGATCAGCGTCGCCTGTTCTCCCTGCTTCGTGCTGCGTCATCTTGGTTGGCGTAAGGATTCACAATCGTCATGAGTTCCTCTATGGTTGTCACGTTCTTCCGTGCCAACTTGTTTCTGAGTTCATTGACCTGCCGACCATTGGTGAAGATGGCAATGGCCTTCGGGTCAGAAATCTTTGTGATGCTTAAGCGTTTATCGGAGAAGCGCCTGATGTACTCACGGAGAATCTCGTTACTCCTCTGGCGGATGCTTTCCAAGTCATAGCGTGTCCCCGGCTGGACACACGTGGCTTTGTACGTCTTGATAAAGATTTCCTTGAGCTGTTCCCAACTATCGATTGTGCCTTCGGGGATCTTACGGAGCCAACTGTTGGTTGATGTCAACAACATCACCGAAAGGTAGTTGGCCATGACGTCTTGATTTCCTCCCGAAGCGTATACGGCGATCTCGTAGGTGGACGCCCATTGCTCTGGGTTTACCTTGTCATTGTACTTGTCCACGGACGTTACTCTGAAGTTTTGGGGCCACCAAACAGCACGCAGGTGAGGGGAGAGAGGGCGCAAGTTCCCAATAGGTGGTGGCGTCAGGTCGCGTCACTGATTATCGTCATACTGCGGAGATCTGCGTCGGTACTCCCTTGGAGGGGTTCGTCGCGCTGGCTCCGGTGTTCGCTTGCGCCGAAGGTTATCACGGGCATTGCCGTTGTGTGGTGGGGATCTTCGTCTGTACTCCCAAGGAGGGCTTCAGCGTGCCCGCTCCGGTGTTCACTCGTGCCGAAGATTGTCGCGGGCGTTGCCGTTGCGTGGTGGAGATTTTCGTCTGTGCTCCCGAGGAGGACTTCTGGAGTGGTTTCTGCTATGGGACTGGTCGGAAAATTCAGTTGGGCGAGCTGCTTTATTTACCTGGACTACTGCTGCCATGAGATGGGCTTCTATCTTCCAACCTCTGGCGTGGGTGGAAGTTTGGACAGTTCGCAGGTTGCTGCGGCCAGGTTGGCGCTTGGTGTTGGGTATACCGGAACGTTGCCTATCTGGTCAAACTCGTGCTGGAGATTGCGTCCTGGCATGCGACCTCCGTTTCTCTGGTCCCGCTCGCGCTGCTCACGTGCAAGCCATTCGCGTTCGTGGCGCTCCTCGTCTCGCTTCTCTTGCTCGATGCACTCCCGTTCGCGCCGTTGTGCGCGCTCCGTGTTGCGCTGTTCTCTTGCGATACGATCGGCCTCCGTCTCGTTGTCGCGGGGGGGGGGAGCTATTGGTGGAGACTTGAAAAATCATCCCCCCGAAGCCTGGGGGGAACTCTGGGCAATCGCCAGTCGATGCGGAGGAATCAGGTGTCACGGGCCTCGTGGTGGCGACTGAGTCTGACGAGATCGTGCCATCGAGGGACACTGCCTGGTCGGAGTCACTGGAGATCGAGGAGATGATGATGGTGTTCACGACGGGTGCCACAGGGATCTAATCGGGGATGGGTCGGACCGCCAGGTCGCAATATCCGCGAGGCCTGGTCGCCGTCGTCGCTTTTGCTGGGGCCGGTTACGGTGCGGTCGGCGACCGTGGTGGCCGGGCGGTCGGCGTCGCGCTGCCTGGATGAGGTCGATGCAGTCGATGATGCCGGTGTTACTGCGATCGATGGCATCGTCCAGGTTGTCGATGCTGATGTCCTTACGCGGGTGGTACTTTGGCATGGCGAAACGACGTGGAGGTGGCGCGGTGAGACAACGTGGAGATGGCGGCGCATTTGCCATGCATGGCGCGGATCCAACGGTCCAAGATACAGATCCGATCTAGAGCATGGTGCCAGGCACCGGAAGGACCATCGAATCTGGGAAGGTGACCGCTTGACGAGCCATGAAGTCGATGCACACACCCCCACCTAGCGCGCCAACTGTCGACGAAATATGTGTCGCAGTCTACCTACGGGGTACCCTACGGTAGTAGATTATAGGCGGAGGTGTGGCGACGATGATCAAGCGTAACACAGAGAGCGTAGACACGACGATTTATACAGGTTTAGGCCGGCAAATTGCCGTAATACCCTACGTCCTGTGTTTTGGTGGCTGGATTGATCTTGCGTATTGGGTTACAAGATCTGTAGATGATCTGAGAGAGGTTGTCCGGGGTTTTTTCGAGGGGGGTCCCTGCTCGCCTTATATAGCCGGGGAGCAGGGTTACAATTCCCATATCCTAACAGATTACGATCGGTTCCCTATGGAAAGGGATCCGAGTCTATCTACTAGGATATTCCTTGGTGACCAAGACTTCTTCGGAGTCCTTGGCGAGCACGGCGGGCTGGTCGCATGACGCAAGGCCTCGCGGGCTGGGCCGTCTTCTGGTTGGCAGGCCCATAAGGTCCCTGGGGATATGCCGAGGTAATATCCCCAACAGTTCTTGCTTGATATGACTTGTCTTGCTAAGTTAGAACCATGCAAGTAGAGATAGATATTTGGAGACCTTATGCTCGCTCGCTGTCCTCCTCGCTCACTACAATACTCTTTATCATTGGAACTTCTCCTGTGTGTCATTGCACTTATCATATATATCATTTACCCCTACCATAGTTTAGTTGGTATATTAGTTAGTGGATGATCATGGTTAGCTATCATATTCTTTAACCATTGCTTCCCTAAGGATAAATACGATACCCTGTAATACTCCTGGTGAAATGCTACTGCGGTATTTCTGTGCGCTTGCGGAATATTCTACATGAGCATAATAAATACCAACAAGCATTTCTGGCGCCGTTGCCGGGGAAGCAATTGGCAAAAGATTTTGATACTAACTTTGATGTCTGCTAATCTATACTACCACTAGCTATGTGGGATTACCCTTGTTCTGTTAAGTGTGGAATAAACAGGAAATCATCCGTCTCGACCTTCTGATGTTTTCTTTCCGCAAGAAAAAAAAGAAAAAAAATCAATAAAGAGCCCAGGGTGTCAGATCATTCATCAACAATCAATTGTTCATCCCTGCCATCTCACAGGTGCGTATATGTATACATTTTTCTAACCCTGTGCAGATATAAAGAGAAGGTCGCCATCTCTAGAAAAAGAAAATCAACATGTGACGGAGCAAAAGCACTCACAATTCCGTCTCAAGTTGTGGTTGAACATGGAATCAATCGAGGTAAGTGAGACCCTATCGTGAGGCAACCCGACATTATCCTTGCACTCTTCTTTATTGTTTCTTACCACTGCATGTCTGCTTAAATCATCATGTCTCTAGTGCTTCTTTTGGTTAAGTCTAGAGATTCATGCATATCCATCATTTACATCAATTTCCTTTTCCAAAACCATAACATGTTTGATTGAATGCATTTCTCCACCCCATTTGCATAAAAAATTATATCAAAAAAAATCTCCTCTGCTTCACCACTCATGTTCTTGTCTCTAATTAAATCAATCTCATTCAATGCTTCCTTTTCTATTCTTGTATGCTTTGGTTTGGAAGTACCGTTCGAACATACTCCCATAGGCTTTTTAAATTGAGCATGGTGCTTAGGTTAAATAGTCTACCTTAATCAAACAAGGCATGGTGTCAAGTTTGATTCTTGAATCAAAATGTGCTTGTATAGAATTTGGTTGTTTGGACTAACCCTTGTAGGAAACCTCTAAAACTTTGGTGGGGAAGTCATGAGATCATTCTTGGAGACAAATCAAGGCTTGAGGTACTCTTTAAACATATTTTCTCATCCTTGCCTTAGCCTTGTTCGATTTTTAACATTTCGGTGAACAAGAAGAGAATATCACTTGAAACATATGATAAATATTCTATGCTAAACTAGTAAAACCAATTTTATATAGCGTAGAAAATGACCTCTTCCTCTATTACAACAAATACCCATTCTTGAAAATCCTTGTGTATCCCTTCGGGTATGTGTTGTCTACTAATCTATTGCAGAAATGAAACAAAATAATGGAGCAAAAAGATGGCATGCCAAGGATAAGAAAGAAGGAGGTGAAGCCCACTCCTCCAACACAAAACAAATCCACCAAACCAAAATCAAAAGAAGAATCAAGAAAGGAATGATGGAAACAAGTCTTTCAAATCCGCATCTTCAAGATTGCTGCTCATTGGACCTGAACCAAGAGCCTTCATCATGAGGTAATTCGGTATGTATCCACATCTGATTCTCCATTGCACTCCTCCTTTTCTATTTCATTTTGGGTTATCATATTTGAAACCTCAAGAACCCAACATCTCTTCTTGCATAAAACTTTAAGGTAAACATAACATGAGTTTTTGAGCTAGTTTGTGCCCAAGGTGGGGTCGGCCAACCCCACCGTGGTGCCACCTGCATTTTGTTGCACCTTGGAATCATGTTAATAAATGTTTCATGTCATGGGGAAGTGTGGAGAGGCCACACATGGGTCGGCCGACCTGACCAAGGACCCATCACATCACCATGTGCCTCCCACTTTGCTTTCATAAGTATCCAAGGTGCATTGCTCTAAAATTTCTAAAGTTTGAGCGCATGAGCATGTAAGGGGGCATCACTTTGATCCCTTTGGTCATATCACTTGCTTTCTTTCATGATAGACCTCAGGTCCTTCCATGCCTCCTCTTTCTTTCTACTCATCACTCATGACACATACATCTAGCCAAAGCATGAATGGGTGATCTTCTAGTGCTTTGTTTTTTTTTCATGCACTCAAACTTGCATTCTTTGTTTTCACTAAACACTAGGAGCAAGAGTCTTAGCTTTGGACAGGAGATATGGGACATGTAGGGGTCGGCCGACCCCTATATATGGCCTATCACCTCCCTCCTTTTCCTGTTCTACTTTACATAGGAATCCAATGCAAATGCCACTGAGTGTTCCTAGTGGAGGGTGCAATAGCAGGTCGCTCGACCTTGTTTTATCACCTTCGGTCACTTCCTTCTTCACCCTTCACTCATGTTCGAAATTTATAGCAATCTTTGGAATTTCCTCTTTTTCTTGAGCCATTCTCTCTCGAGTTCCAAGTGCTTGTTTCTCTCAGCATGATAACTTGATGACAAGATGTCTTCCATGACATAAGCTCATTTTGAATAATCTTTTCTTGTCACTAGAATTTCATAATCCTTGTGTTTGCAAATGATGCCTTGGTACACTTCATACCTATACCTAGAATATTCAAACACCTTATCGACACATGCTTAAAAAATGAATCAAACTAGTCTTTGTCCATGCTTCACCATGGTTATACAATCAAAATCCCTCTCCAATACGAGAGGTATTGGTTGTATGAATCATGGAGACTAACAATTGACATAGAGAATGTGGAAAGGTGTAGAGGTATCTCAGGTGCAGGTAGGGTGACAAGATGTAAGACCCTTGCTCAACACCAACACCATGGTGATGCAGGGCATTCAGAAGAACCAGCTTGGGGGAGGTTCTCTCCCCCACCAAGGAGATGAGCTTGGGAGAGGAGCCCCTCCTGCTACTAATCCTTGCAGCACAAGTGTGATGAAAAGAGCAAGCTTGGAGGAGGTCCTCTCCCCCACTAAGGTAAGTATTATTATCCCACTAAGGTATACATTCTTATCCCTCACTTTTATTTCATTGCATCTATAATAAACATTGAATAAAAGAATACAAAGACCTCCTGCTCATATGCTTCATAAGTATCTTATTCTTTCTATCTTGAAAAAAATGGTCATTGATGCATGAGTTGTAAGTTGGGCAGCGCCTCAATAGGTTGAACAACTAAACCCCCTTTTGTCAAATGTTTCCAAATCTCACATGCATGCTCATCTCTTCCTTCTCATTTTATCAACATGTCATGAGAATGAACAAAGCATATAACATAAACTTAATCATCTTGAATGTGCTTGAGGCTAAAAAAATGATGAGTGAAGTTTTGGTTCCGCTGGTGTTTTTCCACTAGTAGGACCCATGCACTTAATCTTTGTCTTGTCTTTGTGTCCACAAGCGAATAATTTGAAAGTGCAGTAGTGATTCACACTTAACAAGATGTTGCAACTTGAGCCAATTTGACCAACATATGGGCGTCGGCCGACGTCCCAAGAGTAGCCAATTGAGCTAAAGTTTGGTGTATGCATAGAGGACAAAGAGGAGACACACCTTTGAAGGCCAAATGCCTCCTGATGGGGTCGGCCGACCCCATCATGGAGCTATGGGCCCACCTTTCATCCTCCACTACTGATAATTCACTTCAAAACGCTGGTTTGACACATCCTCCTCTCTTCTTGGTACATGTGTGATATTTTGACATGATCTTATGCAACCCAAAATGAACTAAAGCCAAACCTGGATTGAAATTTTGAAAAGTGACATGCTTATGACATTTTTAAGATAGAAGCTTGCATAAATTTTATTCCATATACATGTGCTTATGCTTGTGGAAAATATCTTAATAGGAAACTCATATTGACTAAGTTGTTATGATGTGTGATATAGTTCTAGCTTAGAAATCCTACCTTTTCCATTCAAAGTGCTTGGAGATCTTGCTTTTGATAAAATGTCATAAAACCTAGTGTCACATACTCGTCAATGGTGAGAAATTCCTACCAAAGCCATATGATGTTCTTGCATGTTTAAAACCTTCTACATTTGCTACTTGTACTTGTGTTGAGTTTGGTCAAACCTTGTTGACCCTTGTTGAGAATTTTGTCATACTCCCAAGGTCAAGATCACGTACACACTACATATATATGCTACTTCTACACTGGAAGTATGCAGAAACATGCCTTTCATTTTCCACAAATTTCATGCTCCATGTTCTAAAATAGTTATCTCTCTCTAGTATGATGCTAGTAAATGAGACATAGACTATGCAAAATTACGAAAAATATGAAAAATAAAAAAATATAGGGGCACATGAAGGTCCCAAGTTTTAGAAAAAAATGATGAGCATATCAAAGCTCATAGAAAAAGAAAAAAAATAAAGATAGCTATGTCTCAAAACAATAAGTTAGAAAGAGAGATCATATCAAATAGAGGAGTATTGATCAATTGCCATGTTCCACACACATGCACATCTTGATCTAGGATTATGACATTTTTCTCCTTGGATCCTTGTTTTGACTTTACAATATATGCAATGTAAGTATGCTTTCATGTTTATCCCTACCTGAGCTCCACATAAACCTTTTAGAAGTAGGATGAAACAAAAGAAGGCAAAACACCTTGGTAAGGAATCATACACCATTGAGTGATCTGAGAGTACCATTTGAGGAGTATAAGTGAACTATGCTTTTCTTGTGAAAACTTTGAAAAACTCCAAGTTACTAAGAAATGGATTGGGAAGATGACTTTGCTTCAAGAATTGTTTCACTTTTCAACTGCTCAAGGATATATGATAGCTAATGCCACATATCCCACATGTTTAAGAAATGTTTTGGAATGAATTTTATGCTTTCTATATATCTTAAGGTGTTATGCTCATGTTTACTTTAACCTTTACTCGAGGACGAGTAAAGACTTAAGCTTGGGGGATCTTGTTGACGGTGAAAATGTCATAATTTTCTATGCTCAAAATCACCGTCAACAGCCTCATAATGAAGGGACATAAGCAAATCGTGAGTATATTTTATCCAATAAATAGTTCCACATGTCCATGGAGTATTTCTTGTAGGACTATAGGAAATGGAGAGAAATGAGCTAGTGGGACCCACATAGGGGGGTCGGCCGACCACCCTATGGGACCCACCAGCCATCCCAAGCACCCACATGGTAGGAGGGCCCACCTGTCATAGTAAGGGGGTCACTACCCCTCTTGTGAAGGTCGGCCAACCTATAAATGGCCACCACCAAAGTTCTAACCACTCCATGACATGTGGGCCATGCTTCTAGAAGGTATGGAGTGGTCCCACATGTCATAGGCGGGTCGGCCGACCCCCCCCCCCAAGGTGGTTTGGTGTCCACTCCTTTATCCAACCACCATTTGCATGCCGCCATGCAAAGATGCACATGCTAAATTAAAGAAGCACATGCTGAATTATCTTGCACCATTGATCTAAAGGCGGTTAGGATCCAAGGGATCTCATCATCCATCACGCGGATCGATGACATGGCAGTGGAGTAGCCCCTACTCCACCTCTCCACTATAAATAGTCCCTCACACCCTCTCATTCAAGACACACCACAAGGAAGAGCTCTCCACTCTCTCTCAAGATGTAGCACTTGTAGTAGTGTTAGTGTTGTTAAGAGTTAGAGTGAGCCTCTGGTCTTCAGCTCTAGTCTTTCAGGAGGTCTGGTATGCTTCTAATATTTATTTCTCTCTTTGTAAGACTTGAGTTATTTTATATAGTTATCTTCTCTACTTTGCCTTAGTACTTTACTTTATTGCAACATGACTAGTTATGTTGTATTGGTTGTTGGCATAGTCATAGTTGTTTGATAGTAAGATAATGGTAGTATACCTTTGCACTGGTTCACCGCCCTTAACTTGGTGCTCTAATCAATTTCACCGGATATCGGATTAGAGTAGTAAGATATAATGTAGACATGGTGTCTAGACTATACGCTTACCTGTGTCTGCGGCTTGTCCAATGGTTTGTTTGTGGTACCTAGTAGGGGTGACAGACCTATCTAGGCTTTGATCCCACCACGTTCGGCCAAGTTCTTAAAGCGTAGGCCTTCTTGTGCTAGGCGGTTTAGCACCCTTCTCATCCCTTTATGTTGCTAAGTGGTCTAGTGGCCCGAAGTGCAATTGTGTATGACTTGTCTTGCTTGATATGACTTGTCTTGCTAAGTTAGAACCATGCAAGTAGAGATAGATATTTGGAGACCTTATGCTCGCTCATTGTCCTCCTCGCTCACTACAATACTCTTTATCATTGGAACTTCTCCTGTGTGTCATTGCACTTATCATATATATCATTTACCCCTACCATAGTTTAGTTGGTATATTAGTTAGTGGATGATCCTGGTTAGCTATCATATTCTTTAACCATTGCTTCCTTGAGGATAAATACGATACCCTGGAATACTCCTGGGTGAAATGCTACTGCGGTATTTCTATGCGCTTGTGAAATATTCTACATGAGCATAATAAATACCAACAATAAGTTAGGAACGAGAGATCATATAGAGGAGTATTCATCATTTGCCGTGTTTCCACACACTTGCACATGATCCAGGAGAAGCACCTTAGAGTGAATTCCAACCCTTGGATCACTCTGTGCTTTCTCCCAACGGCTCACATGCAAAGCACATGGATCCATGGGCCCACATCAAGGAGATCAACGTGACAGTTACCTCAGAACCAACAATCAACACCAATGACAAGTGGGACCAGAACCTGGAAGGCCGAGGTGGGCCAGAGACCCCAGGAGAGGGTCGGCTGACCTCTCACTAGGCCCACTAGCCCCTCACTTGGTCCCTAACCAGTGGGGCTGCATCTAGAAGACCAGAGGATGACCCACAGGCCATAGGGGGGGTCGCCCGACCTCCCCTAGGTCGGTTCAGACCCCAGTAACCGCCAAACCTGTTTAACACATGCTAAAGATCACAACCATCCACTCCAAGTCGATTTAGAGGCGGTTGGATCCAAAGGTGGAGATTTGAAGCCTCTTGGATCAATGATGTGGCGATGGAGTAGCCCCTACTCCACCTCCCACTATAAATAGAGGATCATACCCCCCTCTCTACACATGGTGAAGAAGCCTACAAGCTATATTCCTTAGATTGTTCTAGTAGTTAGTCTAGAGTGGGAGTTAGAGTTGAGTCAAGGTGCGCTCGGGATTTCTGGAGTCGTCTTCTAGAAAGTCTGGTATAGCTCTTGTATCTTTCCTTCTTTGTAAGATTTTACCTTATTCAATATATTATTTTTCCTCTACTTTACTTAGTATTTACTTTGAGCATTACTATAGTATTGTTATATGCTTTTGCTTATTACTAGCCTTTACATCAATAGTCTATGATCCTTGTGGCCTTTCCCGTATGCAATCATTGCCTGTCATAGGGTGCTTTGATTATAGATCATAGTCAAAGTAGTAAGTTGTGTGTAAGCGTGGTGCTTATACATCACCTTACCCTTGGTTACCGCTTGTTGCACGGATTGTTTGTGGTAGCTAGCAAGAGAGTGACAACCTTGTCTAGTCTTTGTATTCCACCACGTGTTCTTAGGCAAGTTCTTAAAAGATAAGGCCCCCGTAAGAAGAGTGCGCGGTCCGGAAGGAGTTTTGTCCTCCTACTAATCACTATAAGATTTTCGGTCAAATGCAATGCCGAAAAAGTGTAGCAAAACACCCAAAAATGGTACCAATTGTACTTTTGCTATCATTTTTTGGTTAAATGTCGTTGCACTTGTAAGGGTAGCAATAGCAGAATGCAACAGGTTACATTTTAGTTGCGACACACAACCCCTCTATTGCAACACTTTTGACGCTTTTGCAACACATGGTGAGTGTTGTAACAAAAGCAATTGCAACCACTATGGGTGTGGTAATAGTATCAATTGCAACGAACTAGGCATTGCTAGTGATACGTATTGCGACACGCTGGTCATGTAGCAACACAATGCAATCTCAACGCAACACAGGTGTTGCAATCGTGGTTATTGCTACACGGAGAAAACATTGCAATAGAGGTTCTCTATTGCCACGTCACCTAAATGGTTGCTATAGGTGGCTTAGGTTATTGCAACGTCTCTCTAGGTTGGTTGCTACAGAGAGGTCCTCTATTGCCACGCATCTGAATGGTTACTATAGATGGCATAGGCTATTGCCACGTTACTTAGGTTGGTTGCTACAGATAGGTCATCTATTGTCGCGTTACTAACTAGCTCGTTGCTATAGGTAGATTCCTCTATTGCCACCGTCATCTTTTTGTAGTTGGAAGAGATAGGTTCTCTATTGCCACGATTATCGTACCTATTGCCACAACTAAATGTGGATGTTATATGTGCCATCATATATTACAACGCCAGATTAATATATTAATAATTCATGTTACGACGCTTTGTTTGGTAGCGTAAATCAATAATCGCAAAATGACAAATACATAATGAATGAAGCATTGACATCCATTAAAATGAAATATAATTTGTTCATACAAAATCTTTAATGAAACACACCAAGTGTCAAACTAAATGAGAACACAAGTAGATAGATTAACACATAATAATGTGTCAAGCACAGACAACTGTTTGAACTCATTCGAATCAAAAGACTAATGTCTACTGTAGCAGCAAAGGTTCCCTTGATATGTATGTTGGCCATCGTCCCACCATTCGCATGCTCCTTCTCAAACTCAAGGTTCCTCCTGAAAAAATCATTGACATGCATTAGTTAAACTGAGACTAGTAGTGGCAAAGCTAATTGAACACTGAAGCAAAACACGAGCTGCAGTACTAGCGTTCTGTGAGCTGTAGTACTATCAACCATGAACTTTGATGCAAAAATCAAATATAAACATACATGCAACTGCCTCCCAAGACATTTTATGAGCACATGAGCACAAACACATCCATATATATTTCTAATCAGCAAGAGGAAACTAAGCCTGGACCAGATTTCGGAGCAGAACAAAAGAATGTCTATGTACTTCTCCAAAAGGACTACATGTTCCTTTTTAATGCAAAGAGAGATAAAAGGTTTCTGTTAACACTGGATTTTGGTATGCTCAGAAAGATGACAGGTGGGCTAGTGCAGAACTCAGAGCATTCTGCAAGCATCTGTGCGGTTGGCCAGTTTTCAGAGAAGTCGGCAAATGTCCGTGCAGTCAGCTAATCGCCAAAGGTTTGGCTAAATGATCATGCAGTCAGATATTCTAAGGAGGAGCGGTTTTCCGTTAAAGAAGCGACGAAAACGGCAAGCAAAGGGCCGATCAGGCAACGAAGACCGCAACGATTTAGGCAATGAAGACTCCGGAGGAAATTAAAGTCAAAGATATCATGTTTTTCCTTTAATATTTTGTAACTGTGTCCTTTTAGGACTCATGTCACGACCAGGGTATAAATATGAACCCTTAGCCATTGTAAAAACGGTTCACAACCAGTACAATACAACCGGCCTCGTGCCAATTTCGAGTCCTTTGTCGTGTCGTCGAGTTCTTCGAGAGGAACCATCGATCCGTCGACCTCCGTAAGTCCCAACAACCTTGTTATCATGTCTAGTATCATGCGGTGGATTTAGATATTGATGCAAGTAGTCTTGTTTGTTTTCAATGATCGTGTGGCGGATCCTTGCTTGACAATCAAGAAATCTTCGCTTATGTTTTGTGTATGAGTAGATACCGTGCGGCAGGTGCTTGCTCAATATCCCTAGCAAAAGCAAGATAGTTACCGGCTCTATTAGATTCGGCAAGATCTAGTAGATTCATTAAGTTACTACATGTTACATGTTTATATATATTTTATATATTTGTAACACTCTTTTGCCCAATCTAAATTGATACGGTTCGGCTTCATCTTTACCATAGAATTATCTATGTTTCTTGTAATTGTTTATATCCATAAGAAGATTTTATATTCATGATAGCCGAATTAGTTTCATCTAGATTGTTACGTGTTGCGGGTTCGTGCATGTCAACTACGTTTGAGCTTTTATAAAGTTAGGTGTTGTGCGGCGGATACAAGCTTTAGATTAGTTCGATCGTGTTTGCTTACATGTTCCTTCATCATGGACCCTAATTCGGTTGGATAGCCGAGTTGGTTATGCTTTAATTCATAATTAATGATGATTCATTCATACGTACTTTCTCATGCATGCATGTTCGGCAATCAACTTTTTACGTACTCATTGTTTGTTTTAACCGAATGATCTATAAAACTTGTTGGCAGATAGCTTCTATAGTTATATGTTGTCATAAGTGGCTTCAGAGCCAAATATATGGAACTGTCTGGTCTCACCCGGCATGTTCCAGTTTTATATCTAATAATTTTCATCCCTTGTTACAAGCACGATCTAGCATTTGCAGCGCTTGTCAAATTTTATGCAACACAAAAAAACCGCAGCAATAGTCAAAACCAAATGCAACTAACGTAAATGTAGTTGTAGTACTACCACACAATTGCAACCAAAATCAATTCTACTGCAACCATTTTTTACCATTGCAATATCGTCCACCAAATGCAACAGAGCTTTGCAACATCTTGAAAACCGTTGTATTAAAGGCATGTATCGCTACCATTTTTTAGAATGGTTGTAATACAACAATCTCTAGCAACCAAATTTTCTACGTTGCAATTCTTCGGCGTTGCATTAGACCGAAAATCTTGTAGTGAATCTATCCCCTCGCCTAGCATACTTCTATTGAGGAGACAAACTATAGTGTTTAGACTAATTAATTTGCTAAGTATATTTAAGTAGAGTGAATTACATAGGAGTCCCTTTACTCTCTCATTGTCCTCCCACCTACCTATACTATCTAGTCCGTTCTAAGTATCATTTACCTTGGCTTATTCATTCATCAACCCTTCCTATCACATATAACGTTTACCCCCTATACTAATTGGTACTAGGTTGAGGTGCTCTCTAGGATTTCTCTCTAATTATCATTTCTAGCCCAACTTTCTCTTGGGAAAATATAAATTACGATACCTTGGAATACTCCTAGGTGAAGTGCTACAATGGTATAATCTGTGCACTTGCGGATTTATCCAATAGTCATAAGAAATACAAACACTTAGTTGTTTACCTGTTGTAGAATTGGAGGCCAAGGTCGGCGTCGAGCGCGATCGTTTTTGGAGTCTGGTTCAAGAAGTTGACCGGGTGATGGCTTCTGTGGATAATGTGACTTTTGTCCCAGTTCCTCCATCGGAGGCGGCGATCACCAATGTTTTGTCGAGGGCGCGGGGCTTCTTGGATCGTTTTAAGTCTTTCACGTCGTCGGTGGCACGAGAACTGCTTGCCCATGGGCTCGCCATACTACGGTCGCATTATCCACGAGTTGATATGCAAAGGGTGCGAGGTGGTTATGCTGCTGGCACCTCTGAGCCGGATATGTATCGCTTGGAGGCGGACGCAGGCGTGGCTGATGGAGACCTTCTTTCGGATATGGAGTTTTTTTTTTGCTACAGGGGTATCTGTCATTTGTATATAGGATACAAGATGTATGTGGACCTGTAAGTGAAATGTATCAAAGCTTTATATGATCGAGGCAGTGAGCTTTTTATTTCACTTGTATGTCCTCTTGTGCCAGCTAAGTCATGAGCCATAGCGATGAATCGTTCGGCCTTAATTTTCCTATAGCCCACATCGTAGGGCTAGCGCCGCTGCACGCGTAGGAGTCATAGGAACTTCCAAGGAGGCACGCTGCTGACAACCCGCGGCATAGAGGGCAAGTGCCCGTGCATGCGTAGGGAGATGCCAGTGATAGGGCCTTTTTCCGAGAGGCTCAATCGTGATGTGACCAGGGCCTGTGGAGACCGTTCCCGCCGATGCTAGGCGGATAGCCATGCTGCTTGTAGAGTCGTCGACCTTACCGTGGTCGTGTACAGATTCTGGGCACATAACCTCATGGCTTTCGACCCGAGTAATGTCTCCCGTTTGTTGGGGGCACTACTTGGGAGACCTGTTGATGTAATCATAGCGTATAGGGTATGTACTTCTATGCGCTTATGGTTAATCGGCAGGCCAGCTTCGGAGGCTTTCTGGTTACGGTCAGGCTGTTTGGCGAGAATGCCTATGAGAATTTTGGAGAGGTCATCAAACGCTTTGGGAGCGTTTTGGAAAGGTCGTCGAATGCTGAGAGCGTTTTTCAAGGGTCATCGAACACTGAGAGCATTTTCCAGGGGTCGTCGAACGCTGAGAGCGTTTTGGAGAGGTTGCCGAACGCTGATAGTGTTTTGCAGGGGTTGTCTAGATGGTGTTGTGGTTTTTACAGAAAGGATAAGAGTCAAAATGCGACTGGTGAATCTTTATTTATTACTCGTTGTACATGGTACATGTTTTTTCAGGTGTAGAATCGCCTAAGGTGCTCTATACTCCAAGAATTTGGGACGTCGATTCCTTCCTGATCTACTAGCTGGTACGACCCTGGTCGGGTGACTTCTTTCACGATGTAGGGGCCTTCGTAGTGTGAAGAGAGCTTGTGCAGTCCGTCAGGCTTAAGCTTCCTCTTGAGGATGAGTTCTCCTGTTGTGAAGGACTTGTTCCGGACGTTGCGATTGTAGTAGCGGCGGACGCCCTCGAGGTATTTGGCCGTCTGTATGCATGAAGCTAATCGTTGTTTTTCGAGGCGATCTGTCATTGAGCCGTGGTTGATTGGATGTCTCCTCATCGTAATGTTCGACCCGTGGGGAGCCGAAGGCGACGTCGGTTGGAATTACAACCTCGGATCCGAAGACCATGAAGTATGGAGAGACTCCGTTATTGCGGCTAGGATGAGTGTGTAGTCCCCATAGTACCGCAAGGAGTTCGTGTAGCTAGGGGCCTGGGTTCTTTTCCTCCTTCTGATACAAGCGCTTTTTGAGTGCGTCTAGTATCATTCCATTGGCGTGTTCGTCCTGGCCGTTGGCTCTGGGGTGGGCGACGGAGACATATTTGACCAGAATTCCATTCTCCTCGTAGAAGTCCCAAAAGAGGTTTCCCGTAAAGTTTGAGCCCAGGTCGGTGATAATGGAGTTTGGTACGCTGAATCGGTGTATAATTTCGTCGATGAAGGTGACTGCATTTCCAGTTGAGGCCTTGGTGATCGGCTTGACCTCGATCCACTTGGAGAACTTGTCGATGGCGACGTAGATCCACTTGAAGTTCCCCGACGCTGGTCGGAAGGGGCCGAGCATGTCGAGACCCCAACAGGTGAAGGGCCAGGAAGCTGGTATTGCTTGAAGTTCCTGAGCCGGAAGGTGTGTTTGCTTGGCGAAGAACTAGCATCCTTTGCAAGTGCGCACCATTTTATCCGCGTCGGCGACTGCCGTGGACCAATAAAAACCTGCTTGGAAAGCTTTTCGCACCAGTGTTTTTGCGGCGGCGTGGTTCACGCACGTGCTAGCGTGGATGTCCTTTAGGATTGCTGCACCATCCTTCTTGGAGACGCATTTCTGTAGCGCTTCAAACTTGGAGTTCTCATCATCCTCGACGCCTCAACAACGCTCGTGAACAGGCTAAGGCGCCAGCAGACAAGGCGCCAAAAACGCCATGACACACCTACCGTGGAACTGCCGAGGCTCAAGCGAGAGCCTTCGCAGTTCAACAATGGAGCATCTAGCCTGCCTACTACGATCGACTAAGGCACATGTATGTTTTATTTCAGAAACCCGCAATTCAACTATAACTAGAACCTCTATAAAAAACTGCTTTAATCTTCATGACGCTTTTGTTGTTCCAGCCCAAGGCCGATCAGGCGGCCTTTGGCTGATGTGCACTAATGATGTTGATATTACTATCGTTGACCATAATCATCACTACATCTTTTCTCTTAGCATAAATAAAATAAACTCGCAGAAGTATGGTCTCGTTTGTATTTATGGTGATCCTCATCACCTAGCTACTAATGTAATTTGGAACCAAGTGTCAAACTTTGTCTCTCTTCACAACAATCTACCTATGCTCTATATGGGAGACCTTAATGATATCATGCATGTCAATGAAAAACTAGGCCCTGGTTCTGCTAATGTGGATCGTATTAATGATTTTTGTTCATATGTTAAGCATTGTGGTTTTATTGATCTAGGTTATAATGGTCTGGCTTATACTTGGACTAACAAGCTTTTCTCCTCTATTCCTACTTAGAAAGACTTTAACGTTGTTTGGGTAATGCAGATTGGTGTTCGGCTTATCCAGCTACTACCATTTACCATCTTCCTATGATGTATAGTGATCATGCCCCCATCCTTGTTGTGTTGAAGGCCCACCAACCACGTACTAACAAACCTTTCAGGTTCAAGAACTGGTGGCTAATGGAACAAGATTACCACACAATTGCCCAGCATAGTTGGCAACGTTCCCAAGCTAGGAACTTCCACCAAAAAATCACCTATCTAGCTGCTGATAGAAACCTAGGAACAATGACCTCCTCATTCAGATTGAGAATCAAATTCTTGATCAGCAAAATCTCCCTTCAGCAAACCAGAACCACAACCTCCAACAGTTCCTCCATGATCAGTGTTGGTATTTCTTATGACTATTGGATAAATCCGCAAGCGCACAGATTATACCGTTGTAGCACTTCACCTAGGAGTATTCCAAGGTATCATAATTTATATTTTCCCAAGGGAAAGCTGGGCTAGAAATGATAATTAGAGAGAGATCTTAGAGAGCTCCTCAACTTAGTACCAACTAGTATAGGGGTAAACGATATATGTGATAGGAAGGGTTGATGAATGAATAAGTCAAGGTAAAAGATACTTAGAACGGACTAGATAGTATAGCTAGGTGGGAGCACAACGAGAGAGTAAAGGGACTCCTGTATAATTCACTCTACTTCAATATACTTAGCCAATTAACTAGTCTAAACACTATAGTTTGTCTCCTCAATACAAGTATTCTAGGCGAGGGGATAGATCGGTAGGAGGACAAAACTCCTACCGGATCGCGCCCTCTTCTTACGGGGGCCTTACCTTTTAAGAACTTGCCTAAGAACACGTGGTGGAATACAAAGACTAGAGAAGGTTGTCACTCTCTTGCTAGCTACCACAAACAATCCGTGCAACAAGCGGTAACCAAGGATAAGGTGATGTATAAGCACCACGCTTACACACAGCTTATTACTTTGACTATGATCTATAATCAAAGCACCCTATGACAGGCAATGATCGCATAGGGGAAAGGCCACAAGGATCATAGACTATGGATGTAAAGGCCAGCAATACTATATCTAGTATAGAAACGCTCAAAGTAAATACTAAGTAAAGTAGATAGAAAAGTAATATATTGATAAAGGTAAAGTCTTACAAAGAAGGAATGATACAAGAGCTATAACAGACTTTCCAGAAGATAACTCCAGAAATCCAGAGCGCAGCTCAACTCAACTCTAGCTCCCACTCTAAACTAACTACTAGAACAATCTAAGGAATAGAGCTTGTAGGCTTCTTCACCATGTGTAGAGAGGGGGGTATGAGCCTCTATTTATAGTGGGAGGTGGAGTAGGGGCTACTCCATCGCCTCGTCAGCGATCCAGGGAGCTTCAATCCTCGACCCTTGAATCAAACCGACCTTGAACCACCTTTGGGTGGATGGTTGTGATTTCCAACATGTCTGAGTGAGTATGGCGGTTGGCAGGGGGTCAACCGACCTAGGGGCGGTCGGCCGACCCCCCCCCCTATGGCATGTGAGCCACCCTCTAGCCTTCTAGATGTGGTCCCACTGGTCAGGGACCAAGTGGGGCCTGGTGGGCCCAGATAGTGGTCGGCCGACCCCCCCTTGGGGGCTCTGACCCACTTGTGTCTTTCAGGTACTAGTCCCACTTGTCATAGATGTTGGATGTTGGTCCTGGGGTAGTTGTCACGTTTATCTCCTTGGTGTGGGCCCATGGATCCATGTGCTTTGCATGTGGGTCGTTGAGATAAAGCACAGAGTGATCCAAGGGTTGGAATTCACTCTAAGGTGCTTCTCTTGGATCATGGTCGAGAGGGGAGAGCTGGTGGGCCCATAGGGTGGTCGGCCGACCCCCTATGTGGGCCCCACTGGCTCTCCTTTGCTCCATTTCTTCATTCCTGCATTCAAACACTCCATGGACATATGGAACTTGTTATTTGATAAAGTATGCTCATGATATGTTTGTTTATCCTTGATCCCGAGGTTGTTGACACCATTTTGGTTAAATAAAACTATATTATTCTTGGTGCCAACAAGATCCCCCAAGCTTAACCTTTGCTCATCCCGAGCAAACAATCAAACTTAACTCGATGGATCAGGAGTTGCTACTATGCTTCATATTTCAAGAGTACTAAATCTACAACAAGCATACTTCTCTTTTGAATGGAAAAATTAGCAATAAAGACTCACTCATATTACCTTAGTCCTCCATGGGGCGTATAGCTTTATCCTTTGTCTTGGGAAGTTGAGAGATAGAACAACTTGACTTGAGCACTAATTTTCTCATTCCTTCACAAGTTTCATATCGGAGGTTTTGTAAAGCTTTGTAAAAGAAAGACTTAGTGTTCCTCAAATGGTACTCTCGAGTCATTCATAAGTGATTCCTCACCAAGGCACATATCAAAGTTTGCCTTCTTTCATCCTATCTCTAAATCTTATGTGGAGCTATAGGTAGGGATCAAAAGATGTAGCAAACTTACCTTGCATATATTGTAAAGTCAAATTCTGGATCCAATGATAGAAATGTCATACTCTTAGATCAAGATGTGCAAGTTTGTGGAAACATGGCAAATGGTCAATACTCATCTATATGATATGATCTCTCTTTCTAACTTATAAAATTGAGACATAGCTATTTTTTCATGAGCTTTGATGTGCTCATCATTTTTTTAAGAATTGGGACTTTGATGTGCCCCTATATTTTTTTCATAATTTTGCATAGTCTATGTCTCATTTACTAGAAACATACTAGAGAGAGAATTTTCTACTAAAGCATGGAGTATGAACTATGTGGAAAATTTAAGGCATGTTTCTGCGTACTTCCAGTGTAGAAGTAGCATGTATATGTGGCGTGTAAGTGATCTTGATCTTGGAAGCATGATAAATTTCTCAACAAGGGTCACAAAACTTGACAAAACTCAACACCAAGCAAGTAGCTTATGTAGGAAGCTTATATCATGAAAGAGCATATATGGCTTTGGTAAGAATTTTCATCATTGAGGAACAAAAAGTGTTTTTATCATTTTAATAAATAAAACTCCGATAGTCATTCTTGCTTAGAACAATATTATAGCAGCTCTTATCTTGTCATATCATGTCTCAACAACTTAGACTTAGTTAAGCATTTGCAACCCACAACAGTTTTAGGTTAATGATGGTTTCTTTTAAGCCAAGTAATCCATACTCGGAGAAATATCAAGTTGTAAACTAAGTACTAGAGAAACATTTAACAGAGCAACTATTCATCATTTCCATAGGAGATATTAATTTTCATGTGAGAGTAGAGAGAAGTATTTTTATTATTTTTTTATCATATGCAGATTTTTTTAGATACAACAACAAAAGATAAGCAGGAAAATGCATGAAGATAAATACTGAAATTAAATACTTACCTTAGTGGGGGAAAGAACCTCCCCCAAGCTTATCCTTTGCTCAATATGATGGTGGCGAATATGGATGTAGTTGACGCAATGAGTCCCACTGTCGGTGTTCTTCTTCTTGCAATGCTTGGATTTGTTCGGCAGTTTGCTGGATAATGCGTGTTGTCTCACCATGCTCAGTGCGCAGCTCGCCAAAAGCATTGGTGAGTTGATCAAATTGTTGCCGCCATTCACGATGCTCCCTATCTCGTGTGGACGAGAAGGATGCTCGTGGTCCTTGTGAATGTGGTAGTCGAGGAGGCATGCCACTAGAAGTGTGCATGGGATCGGAAGATGCATCGTCTTCCTCCTCGCCCACAGTTCCTCGGGAAGGACCACCTTGCTTGAGATGAACAAAGTATAGCCCCTCCTGAGTTCTCCTGTCCGAACCTGCAAAACCTCTTTGCCAAATTCCTTGATCTAAATCAAGGGTTAGCTTATGGGTCCTATACAACTGACGTTGCCTATTTAGAAGAGGCACCTCAATTGTATGACCACTATAAATCATTTTAAGTTCACCATTGGAATCTCTTTTTAATATTTGAGCAGTTGTAAGGTATTCTTCCGAAATTACTGCTATGGGGGCAGAGATATAAACAAAGGGGTAGGTGCCATTTAGCAAGTTCATAGATTCGGCAAGACGAGTAATTAAAGATGTGAATTGAATAGGTCCATTACTCTCAATTGAACTTTGCCAAAATTCTACCAAGCATTTCACAGGAGAGATTTGAATCTTGTTAACTATAGCATAAAGCAATTTTAATTTCGTGGTGCTTAACATGCTAGCATTACTTCTAGGAAACAAAGTCATACTTATCCAAAGATGCATGAAGCGAAGGGTTGGATTATAAATTTCATCAGGTTTGGGATTTGAGCAATCATTTAGAGCAGAGATAGACAACCAAAATTTTCTTTTATGGCAAGGTCTAAATCAAGCAAGCATGAATCATCAAAGCCAAGAGCAACAATTAGATGACTCCAAGTTATACTATAGCTTTGATTAAACATGTGAAAGGAAATTCCATCATTAGAGACTTGGAGAGAACATAAGAATTCTATGGTGAGCAACTCAATTCCAAGATCATCTACTTGCCAAAAGCTAGACCAACCATGAGTGGAAAAGATAGTATCGAATTCGGTGGTCATACCTACATTGGAGAGAAGACTCGGATCCAATATCCTTGTGTGCTCGAAAGATCGATCCCGAAGAGAGAGATATCTTTGGTACTCTAGTTGGTCAAACCAGAGTCCACTTTGAATGCCCTAATCGAGGGCACCATGAATGCCCTAATATGAGGTATCTCCGTCGACACTTCTTCCTTCTCCTAAGGGTGTTCTTCGGTTTGGACGTTCTCCCAAGTGTATCGAGCAGAACCTCCCCTTCTTCTTCCTTGGGAAGTATCCTCGGATTGGTGGGAGTGTCGAGATGAGCTCCCACTTAGAGCTTGCTTCACTTTCTTGAATGCGGATCTTAGTGGGTTCTTCATCTTCTAGAGAGGAAGAGGGACACAAGGACAAGACTAGGACAAGGTTGTGTGTAGACTGAGTTTCCTAGTTTGCCTTGTGAGGATAGACTGGAGCTAAGAGAAGCTTGATGAAGACAAGATATATTCTTGTGGAGTAGCACTACTTCTCTTGAGAGCTAAGAACTTCACTAGAGAGAAGAGAGCAAGGCAAGAAAAGGCTTGAGCTAGAACTGGATTTTGGTTGAGGTGTGAGGGATTGAGCTCTCCTTGCATGGGGTTTTATAGGGGAAGAGAATGGCACAAAGGGGGCACCATGGGGTGGTCAGCCGACCCCCCTTGGGCATGCCTTGGGTGCCATGATCACTATCTTTAGGAGATGCCTTACACAAAGCAAAAGGAAAGGGAGGAGGTGACCAAAGGTGGTCGGCCGACCCCCTAAAGTGGGGATTCCACTCACACTTTTTCTAGTGCTTGGTGAAACATGAAAGATGCTATGTGATGTGATCAAAAGCTGAGCTAAAGTGCTCAAGATTCTCCTCTTTAAACAAAGAGTAGTGGGGGACAAAGGTATGTCATGCTTTGATAAGAGGTGATTGATGTGTTTTCTTTTTCAAAGCATGACAAGGTGAAAGTGAAAGTGAAAGTTGGTTCCCCACTTTGGACATGGAGTAGTGGGAGACAAGGATGTGTCATGCTTTAACAAAAAGTGATTGATGTACTTTAAAGCATGACAAAGCAAAAGAGATGTCTCCTAAAGAAAAAACTGAATTTTGAAAGCCTTACTACTCAAATCATGAGATTCTTAGACAAAGGATGGTGGGGAAGAAAGAGGGATGATCAAGAGGCACTAAAAAAGTTGAGGTATTTCGAATTGTTTGTTGACACGGACAAAGTAAGGGAAAACCTCTAAAAGAATTTCCATATTGACCTTGGACATATAAGAGTTCCGAATCGAATCTCTTCAGAAAGAAGATCTTTTGTCTCATGGTAGCCTGCTCCAGTCCCCTTACGAAACTTTCGTTATTGGGTTAGCCATACACTTCACATGTTTCTAGCGATTCACATGGCATCATCAAATGATACAAGTCTTGGATAAGAATCTACAACGCACTAGAACGCCCTTGTTGACGATTCTTTACTGCGACGGCATCTAGGGTTCCTCAAATAATGCGATATCTCACACTGGGTAAATCCTTAACCCTTCCTCCTCTTACTAATACTACAGAATGTTCTTGTAAATTATGGCCAATACCAGGTATATAAGCAGTGATTTCAAATCCATAGGTTAATCGTACTCTAGCAACTTTACGTAAGGCAGAGTTGGGTTTTTTGGGGTTGATAGTGGAAAAGTCGACAGAGAAGTCATCCTTAATGTCCCTCTACAGAAGCGTACATGAGATTTTCACCTCATACGGTTGGTGGTCGGCCGACCCCCTAGGTCTCTATTTTTTTTCTTTTTCTTTTATAAAGATCCAAAAGCATGATCTAATTAATTAAGCCAAGGTAGGGTACATAGGGGTGGTCAGCCGACCCCCCTATGGATCTACCTTTTGTCCATTTTTAGTGCTAAACTAATTCTCCAGTTTTATTTAATCTAACTTTATTATTTTTCTTCTAAATTTTAAGTATGATAGAAAAGAATTTAACTAAATGCAAGAAGGGAAATAAAGGAAATAAAAGATAACTACCAACTTACCTTTCAGCCAAGGCTCCTCGATTTTAAGTCCTCGGAGTAGGACTCTCCTTCTTGTTCATTCTTCGGGTGCACTTGATGGCTCCGGAGAGGGAGACCATGATGTGTGCACCTCCTTTTCTTTCCAAACCTGCCTTGGATTTACAGGTTCATCCTCCTTGAGTTCAATGATCTTGGCCTCCGGGTACTGCTTCTTTTGGCGTGGAGCCCAAACTTTTCTTCTTGGTGGGTGTGCTTTAACCTATTTGTTAAGTTTATAGCCATTGAAAGCACATTTTACCTTGTGACTTGGGAACTAGAAATGGATTTGGCCTGATCCCACATAGATGACCGTGTTGGTGGAGTTGAGGAAGGGCCTTTCCAAGATGACAGGGACTTCCACATTGGCTCCCATGTCTAGGATGATGAAATCAGTGGGGATGTACTCGTCTTGGATATTCACCAAGATATCCCTCGCAAGTCCCTCGGGAAACCGGATCGTTTGATCTGTCATCTGCAAGCGAACACATGTAGGGAGCAAAGGTCCCCCTAACAAGTTATCGTACGTTACCTTGGAGATGATGTTGACACCCAATCTAAGGTCGCGGAAGGCGTTGTGGAAGGTATGTTGTCCGATTGAGCATTTGATCGTCGGGTGGCCTGGATCTTCCTTCTTCATGATGAAGGAAGGATCGAGAAGATAGCCCCAATAGGAGCGAAGTGGAGGCTTATCGAACTTCATTGTTACCATATTAACATGCTCAATTGAATCTTCTGGTTTCCCAGGAATTTTACGTTGTTCTATAGATGGCATAGCTGCTGCTAATTGAGCTAGTTGTGTTTTTAGCATTTTATTAAAGCTCAATTGATTTTTCATAGCAGTTGCAAAGCTATCCATTTTTTCACCAAGAGATGATTACTATAAGAATTGTAATTATTGTAATTGTTATTACCTCCATTACCTTGGTAGAAGGGGCGCGAATTCCAATTTTCGTGTTGTTGGAGTCGATACTCGTTGTTGTTGTTGATGTTGATGAAGTTCACGTCCTCCTTCGATGTCTCGGGGCAATTGTTGCCCGAGTGATCGTTTCCTCCACACACCTCACACCATGGATCAGCTTCAATAGCTTGTGCGGCGGCGATGGGGTAGATGGCCTCTCGTTCCTTCTTGGAACCTTCTTCTATCTTCTTCATCAGGAGGTCCATCTTGGCAGAGAGCATGTCCACCTCATTGACAGTGTGCATACCTCTTCTCTTCGGCTGGAGACGTTCCTCACCCCATCCTTGGTTAATTACCATCTTCTCGATGAGGTCCTTGGTATTCCTCACTGTGTGTTGGAGGAACGCCCATCCAGCGGTAGCATCAAGGTGACTACGGGCCATGCTAGACAGCCCGTGGTAGAATCCTTGAATCAAGAGTCAATCGTCTATCCCATGATGGGGACAGGCACGAATGTACTCTTGGAGACGCTCCCATGCTCCGGGAATTGTCTCGTTAGATTGTTGTTGGAAGCTTGAGATCTTTCCACGAAGAGCGTTGGTTTTGCCCATCGGGAAGAACTTCTTGAGGAATGTGTTGGCACACCTCTCCCATGTAGTGGCTTCTTCTTTGTGGGCGTAGAACCATTGCTTTGCCTTTCCCAATAGAGAGAATGGGAAAAGGCGAAGGCAAATGGCGCCAGACGCCACTCCCTTGATAGTAAAGGTGCCACATAACTCCATGAAGTGCTGGAGATGAACATTGGCATCCTCATGGAGCTTCCCGCAAAATGGATTGGTCTGCACCTTGTGGATCAAGGCTGGCTTCAGCTCGAAGGTGGCATCCCCGAAGTTGACTTCAGGACCCTGAGCTACGTGGGTAGCTGACGGAGCCGAGAAGTCGGAGATCGCCTTCTAGGCCATAGCTTCCTTGAGTGGTGGTGTAGAGCCTCCTTCCTCGAACGGATTCAGGGTCGAGATGAACCTCTGAGATGGAACTTGGCGACGTCTAGTCCTCCTCAACAGCTGCTCGGGATCTTTTAGATAGTTTCCCGACAGTTGGAAAACGCTCATAAACTGTCTGGCTTCACAAGAAAGGAAGACATAGACAGGGGTAAGCCCCTATGACTAATTGATAGCTAAGTTAACAAGAACATCTAGATTCAATCTAATTAAAATTTCTAGGCTAAGCTTTCCCCGACAACAGCGCCAGAAATGCTTGTTGGTATTTCTTATGACTATTGGATAAATCCGCAAGCACACAGATTATACCCGTTGTAGCACTTCACCTAGGAGTATTCCAAGGTATCGTAATTTATATTTTCCCAAGGGAAAGCTGGGCTAGAAATGATAATTAGAGAGATCTTAGAGAGCTCCTCAACTTAGTACCAACTAGTATAGGGGGTAAACGATATATGTGATAGGAAGGGTTGATGAATGAATAAGTCAAGGTAAAAGATACTTAGAATGGACTAGATAGTATAGCTAGGTGGGAGGACAATGAGAGAGTAAAGGGACTCCTGTATAATTCACTCTACTTCAATATACTTAGCCAGATAACTAGTCTAAACACTATAGTTTGTATCCTCAATATAAGTATGCTAGGCGAGGGGATAGATCAGTAGGAGGACAAAGCTCCTACCGGACCGCGCCCTCTTCTTACGGGGCCTTACCTTTTAAGAACTTGCCTAAGAACACGTGGTGGAATACAAAGACTAGACAAGACTGTCACTCTCTTGCTAGCTACCACAAACAATCCGTGCAACAAGCGGTAACTTATTACTTTGACTACGATCTATAATCAAAGCACCCTATGACAGGCAATGATCGCATACGGGAAAGGCCACAAGGATCACAGACTATGGATGTAAAGGCTATTAAAGAGCAAAAGCATATAGTAAGACTATATCTAGTATAGAAATGCTCAAAGTAAATACTAAGTAAAGTAGATAGAAAAGTAATATATTGATAAAGGTAAAGTCTTACAAAGAAGGAAAGATACAAGAGCTATACCAGACTTTCCAGAAGACAACTCCGGAAATCTCGAGCGCAGCTCGACTCAACTCTAACTCCCACTCTAGACTAACTACTAGAACAATGTAAGGAATAGAGCTTGTAGGCTTCTTCACCATGTGTAGAGAGGGGAGGTTATGAGCCTCTATTTATAGTGGGAGGTGGAGTAGGGGCTACTCCATCACCACGTCAGCGATCCAGAGAGCTTCAATCCTCCACCCTTGGATCCAACCGACCTTGAACAACCTTTGGGTGGATGGTTGTGATTTCCAACATGTGTGAGTGAGTATGGCAGTTGGCAGGGGGTGCACCGACCTAGGGGGCAGTCGGCCGACCCCCCTATGGCCTATGGGCCACCCTCTGGCCTTCTAGATGTGGTCCCACTGGTCACGGACCAAGTGGGGGCCTGGTGGGCCCAGATGGTGGTCGGTCGACCCCCCCTTGGGGGCTCTGGCCCACTTCTGTCTTCCAGGTACTGGTCCCACTTGTCATAGATGTTGGATGTTGGTCCTGGGATAGTTGTCACGTTTATCTCCTTGGTGTGGGCCCATGGATCCATGTGCTTTGCATGTGAGTCATTGAGAGAAAGCACAGAGTGATCCAAGGGTTGGAATTCACTCTAAGGTGCTTCTCTTGGATCATGGCCGAGAGGGGAGAGCTGGTGGGCCCATAGGGTGGTCGGCCGACCCCCTATGTGGGCCCCACTGGCTCTCCTTTGCTCCATTTCTTCATTCCTGCATTCAAACACTCCATGGACATGTGAAACTTGTTATTTGATAACATATGCTCATGATATGTTTGTTTATCCTTGATCCCAAGGTTGTTGGCAGCATTTTGGTTAAGTAAAAGTGTATCATTCTTGGTGCCAACAATCAGCACCAGAATCTGCTCTCCAAAGAAGCCACCTACCACTCCCAGCGTGCTAAGAAGAACTGGGCCATCTCTGGTGACAGGAACACTGCCTTCTTTCACCAAGCCATCATCAAGAGAACCAGAAAAAATAGAATTGCCCATGTTGTCAACCCTGATGGCTCCTGTTCTACCACCCCTCAACAGATTGCTGACACTTTCACCAATTACTTCAATAACATTTTTTCCTCTAATCACACCCCTCACCACACTACCTCTGCTACCCATAATCCGATCTCCCTCCCAGCAGATTCTACTCATCACCACAACTCTTACAAAACCCACCACCACAATACTACCAATGACAACATCAGTCAACCGATAGATGAAGAAACTACAGAGGGCAACAATGACATGTTCAGGTATACCTACTCTACGCCCACCCTCAATGAAATTCATGAGATTCTTAAACAGATGAGAAGCAATGCGGCCCCAGGCCCAGATGGACTCAATGCGGCCTTCTACAAGTCGACTTCGAATTGGATTAAACAGGACATCCATGGAGTGGTAACCGATTTCTATACCCATAAACATATGCCTAAAGAACTTAATGAAACTTTCATTACTCTTATTCCAAAAATTAACAGACCTATTGTTCCGCAAGACTACAGACCCATTAGTTTGTGCAATGTCATTTACAAAATTATAACAAAAACTCTTGCAAATAGAATAAAAAATCACCTTCCAAACTACATTAATCAAGCTCAGTCGGTCTTTGTTCCTCATAGGCATATTTCGTCAAATGTTATTATCACACAAGAAATTATTCACTCCTTCAATTTAAAAACTTGGAAACATCATGCCTTCCTGCTTAAAATTGACCTAGCAAAAGCTTTTGATAGGCTTGAATGGCATTTTATTTTAGCTGCGCTCTAGAGGATTGGTTTCAATGACAGGTTCATCTGTCTTATCCATGCTTGTATCTCGTCGCCCACCTTTGCAGTTCTTATCAATAATGAGCCCACAACGAATTTTCAGTCTCGGCGTGGATTAAGACAGGACTGCCCCCCCTCTCTCCTTATCTTTTTGTTATTGCAATTAATGAACTGGCTATCAGAATGCAGGATGCTCTTCATAATAACCACCTCTCTGGTATCCTTATGGGTGAGGGCAGTCCACCCATCCACTCTCTCTTATTTGCAGATGATCTTATTATTTGTGGAAAAGCCACTGTGGATGAAGCGCAAGCTGTCAAAACCTTGCTTTACAACTTTTGTCACCAGTCAGGTCAGATTCCCAACCTCCACAAATCGTCAATTTACTTCAGTAAAAATGTACCCATCAACACTAGAAACAACATCAAGAATATCTTCCCTGTTCCTGATTTACAACCTAATGCTATGCATCTAGGACACCCAATGATTTTCAGTCACAGGGACAAAAATAGGGCCTACAATTTCGTTCACAATAAATTTCTTGCAAAGTTGGGTACCATTAAAGCTAACAAGTTGAACCATGCGGGTAGACTTCAGTACATCAAGTCCGTTTTAGCTTCCATTCCTATTTATTATATGTCCACTGTTCTTTTCTCTAAAACTTTTATAGATAAGATCAACTCTATTATCAGAAGATTCTGGTGGACTGGTATTCAAGATGACTTGACATCCTCTCCCATTGCTTACCGCTCCTGGGAGGACATATGTAAACCCACGGATCAAGGTGGACTAGGTATAAGGGATTTGGAAAATGTTAACAAAAGCCTTCTTATTCAATCTGTTGGAATGTTGCAAATAATAAGAGCCCCTTCTGTCTGCTATTCTCAAAGCCAAGTACTACCCTAATTCCTCCTTCTGGACTGCTACTAATTCTGGGACTAGATCCATCTATTGGTCTTCTATTTTGCAGGTTAGGACTCACCTCACTGCCAACTCCACATATCAAATCCATGCAGGCAACTCCTCCATTTGGTCCTCTCGTTGGTGCCCCACCTGGAGTAATATTCATGATCACCTAAATATGCCTATCCAAACTAACCCCCTACCTGCCAAAGTCTCAGATCTGTGGCTTCCTGACACCAAGAGTTGGAACCATGATCTTATTCTCAACTTTTTTTCTGAACCAGCTGCAACTACCATCATAGATACACAGGTTATCAGTGCCAATGAGGATGACATACTGCGTTGGACGCCATCCAAGAATGGGCGCTGCGCTTCGAAAGACGCCTATATTTATCTATCAAGGCAGCAGGTACATCAGCGACCGGACAATGGCTCTAGAAGCATCTCACAGGGTTTGGAACCACAAAACCATTCCACCCTTGCTCGAAACCTTTACCTGGCGCCTTATTTGACATGCCCTAGCTACAGGTCAACAGGCGGGAAGGTACTCTACTCATATTGACCATCTCTGCTCCCTTTGTGGTGTTGTAGAAAACGACCAAGACCTTTTCTTTCAATGCAAACTAGCGCAGGAAATTTGGTCCACTTTTAATCCCCCTATTTTCACTAATATTGTTCCTTATGAACACAATGGAATTCAAAACACGATTTCCATGCTTTGCTCAGATAACCCCTTTAATGATTTACTGTGCAATTTTATATATACTCTATGGTATATCTGGAAAGCGCGTAATGATCACAGTTTCAATCGAAGACTTGGACGCCAGCCCAGGTGCACCATGCAGCAAAGGCGCACATGAACACCCACTCAAGCGCAATTCAACAAGACCAAGACCACCTGCACTTTACGACTCTTCATATATCCAATGTCAATAACAATAACTCTACACCTGCAGGAACAATCAGCAACAACCGGAGATACCCCCTAAACTTTTACAGGGAATTAAGGGTCTGTTTGGGACTAGCTCTGCTCTATGTTTTTCAGCTCTGCTCCACGTTTTTAGCCAAATGGTTTCAGCTCCACGCACACAGCTCCAGAAAAAAGGTGGAGTTGTGAGAGCACCTAAAGAGGTACTCACAAACTCCAGTTTTTTGTGGAGCTGCTCCACAGTAGAGTTTGTTTGTGGAGCAGTCCCAAACAGGCCCTAAATGTTATGTGGACGCTTCAACCTCCCCGGATACCCCGTCTAATCAGCCAAGACAAGCTGGAATAGGTATACATTTTGAAAACATGCAGGGGAACTACATATATATCAACGCCATCCTCAGTCAGTCTTCAACGGTGATCATGGCGGAGGCAACAACTCTTGCACTTGCTGCCAAAATCGCACAAAGACTTCAATTCACAAATGTTACCTTTCTTTCTGATAACAGCCAGTTAATCAAGTTTATTGACTCCGAAGAACATACCATCCCCCTGACTAGAGAATGAAGATCTACACCCAGGAATTTCTGAATTGCAGGCTGGAGTGCAATTCAACTTGTACAAGATAAGTAGGTCTACAAATTCTATAGCTGATGCCCTAGCTAAGCAGGCAGCTTTTGTACAAGTACATTATAACCAGCCTCCCCAAGAGGCTTGCACTTATGGTGCTCATGCTTCTCAGTGTTCATGTTTATTGGCACTCAACAGTTTTAACCTTTATGATGTAAGGTTTTTAACAGCGTTATGCTGTTAATTAATAAAATCATGTTCCTTGTCAAAAAAAAACTCTATGTAGCGTTAAACATACCACATCTATGATTTATTAGCAATGCATATATTTTCTTATTAATGTTTGATTTGTACTACTAAAGGTCGTTGTTGTGTTACCACGATCAATATTTTATTGATAGACATGATTTATTGTCTTGTCATGAGTGTTTTCTAAATTATATATCATTATTAAATAACACTTTAACGTCGGTTTTAGTTTCACAGTATTGTTATACTATCATACGAACCGTGTATTCTTTCACAGTATTGTTATACTATCATGCGAACCGTATTACAATAGTTTAATTATCTCGTAGCAACGCACGGACATTCACCCAATAGTTAGTAAAGTATAGAGGGGAGGGGAGAAATGAATCATGCGAAACTAGGTTTCTAGCATTTCGGGCTCCCAGGCAAAACTCACGAAGCATTCCGGCCTTGAAATAGATCAACATGGAGGCGTTTGACTCAGATCCCAGGCAAAACTCACGAAGCATTCCGGCCTTGAAATAGATCAACATGGAGGCGTTTGACTCAGATCCAGCCGTTTCACGTGAGAATCGAAAGAATTCTATCGTCCAAACACGTTTGGCTGATATGCCGTGGCTAATGCTGTTTTGACTATTTTTCTATGAGACGAAAATACTCTTTGGATGACTGATTAGCCACTGATAAGTCAAGCGAAGAGGGTTAACCCAAAACAGACGCGCTCTCGCGTGGCGCAGCCCAGGCACGTGAGGGGCAGGTGTGCCGTGCCGCCTCAGATCGGGATCGGGAGCACCACTCCCAAAGATCTTTTACCAGTCAAGTCGTCCTCTCCTTCCATCTCACCCAGCGCACGCCCCAGCGAGATCGCGAGGAGGCCATGGCCAAGCCCAAGCCTTCCTCCGCCGGCGCCAAGTCTACCGCGGCTGCCTCCGCGCCTGCGCCGCCGGGCACAGTGCACTCGGCGCTGGTCACCTACACCTCCATGCTCGCGCTCCTCTCCCTCTGCCCGCCCTTCGTCATCCTCCTGTGAGTGCGCCTCCCTTCTGTCTCCCCCCCCCCCCCCCCCCCCCCTCCCTCTGCTTCTTCCAATCGCACCCGCGTTCCTGACCCGCCGCTTGGATCGACCCGGAGTCTCGTCTCCCTAACAGTTTCTCTCGAGGGGAGGACGAGTTCGGCTGTCTATTAGTGTTGATTGATTTTTCTCGGCGCCGCGCAGGTGGTACACGATGGTGCACGCGGACGGATCGGTGGTGCAGACTTACGAGCACCTCAGGGAGCACGGTGTGCTCGAGGGGCTCAAGGCCATCTGGCCCATGCCCACCCTCGTCGCATGTAAGATCATTTTCGGCTTCGGACTCTTCGAGGCCATCCTGCAGCTGCTGCTTCCTGGGAAGCGCTTGGAAGGGCCCATCTCGCCTGCCGGGAACGTGCCGGTCTACAAGGTCCGTGCTGTCACTCCTGGTCTCCAACTTGTGTGAACTTCGTCCCTTTTCTGAAATCGTACTGTCCAACATTGTCCAATTCGTGTCTGTTGTACCTTATATTCGTGCTTTGCTATCTTAATTACTACGTACTAAATATAACAACATTAGGCAACTATTGCCTGCTTACTGCCTTCAAAAAACTATTGCCTGCTTACCTGCTGTGCCGGTGCAATAGCATGTTTCACTGTTTGTTATGCTCAATGTATATTGTGTGGTTCATTGGTTTTGCTGTTCAAATTAGGGCAAGCGTTTAGCACTACTACCTTTTGCCTTATAGCCTACATACCCTTTGTTTAAATATTGCCCTCTTCTTTGTTTTCAGGCAAATGGCTTACAAGCATATGCAGTGACCTTGATAACTTACCTCGGTTTGTGGTGGTAAGGCTATCCTTTTTCTTTGGTCAACCTGCTGTTCATGTAATTTTAACTTGGTTTCCTTTTCTTCCCTTTCAAGAGATGTTGAAGGGCATGCATGAAGTGAATAAATGTTGGCATCCTATGATTTACCTGCTATCAGCACTCCATCACACATCTTCCATTCATCCATCATGTAAATAGAGCAAAATAAGGTTCTGTAATCTTTGATCTTGTGGTCATCAAACGGATAATCCTTGTATGTGTGCTTGTAGTTTTTCTATCTTAGTTCCGCTTGCATTTCTATGTATCTTTTTTTTATTATTATAAGCATATGAACTAAATCGAGTTTTCTTTATCCCTCCAATTTTCTTTCCAAATTTCGGTGTTGACCGTCTTAAACTGTGTGTGGCTGATGTGCCATTTGTCCACAAGTAAACTGGCTAACACAAAGAAAGTTCTGTGTCAGGTTCGGTATATTTAACCCTGCAATAGTTTATGATCACTTGGGGGAGATATACTCTGCTCTTGTTTTTGGAAGTTTTGTGTTCTGTATTCTTCTCTACATAAAGGTTAGCTATGTTAAAAAAACAGCTCTGCTCCTTGTATCATTAGCTACTATGTTTCATCTCATTAACATTTTCTTTTCTTTTCTAGGGTCATGTAGCTCCATCTTCATCTGACTCTGGATCCTCAGGGAATGTGATAATTGACTTCTACTGGGTAAGCATTGTTAAATATACACTGTATTTGACATTGATAACAAATTATGTGCTTCCTTGTTGGTCCATTCTTATAACACTCAATTTTCCAGGGTATGGAACTGTACCCTCGGATTGGCAAGTACTTTGATATCAAAGTCTTCACAAACTGTCGTTTCGGTATGATGTCCTGGGCTGTTCTTGCTGTAACCTACTGCATAAAGCAGGTCGGAATATTATAATATCTTCTCTTATGTTAGTTTCACATTTTTTGGTGTTGTTACTCATTGATTTGGTGGTGTTGTATTACCATACCAATTTAAAGATTGGAAGTCCATCATATGAGGCAATTATCCTCTGGACTTACAGTTGATTCCTTGGACACTTGCTATGCAGTATGAAATGAATGGCAGAGTTGCTGATTCTATGCTTGTGAATACTGCACTTATGTTGATCTATATCACTAAGTTCTTTTGGTGGGAATCTGGATATTGGTGTACTATGGACATTGCTCACGATAGAGGTACACAACTCTATTACAGGTTTAAGTGAAATAATTTTCTTCCTAAAGGGCATGGAATTCAAATGATTATTTTCTCCACTAGCTATGATTTTTATGTAAATGCTGCAGGCATGTTCAATTTATTTCATTTTGAATAATTTTGTTACTAAAATCAAGTGATATTTCATTTGAAAAGTGTTATCTTCATGTGTGGAAGTACTCACATGATATAATTGGTTCACTGTTGTCAGAAAACGGCAACATATATTGCTCTTCTATCGCCATTTGCATTGAAGAAACAATTGTAACAAGTTAATACCATAGGTCTAGGAGGAACTACGTAGCTTTTCTGTTAAGAGAAATAGGTATCTGAAATTGTCTCAACAAGAATTCTAACATTGGTTTCGTGGTGTACATCCACACCCACATCCAACTAAACTAGGCTCAGTTCCTACGTAATAAAACACAGAAGCTTTTCTTAACACATAAAATAGAGCATATTTTTTATCAGAGTTTTCATTACCAGTTCACTTTCATTGAACTTGTGAGCACTGCACATAATATTTATGAGCTACTACAATTACCAGTAGTTGCAGATGCAAGACTGACCTTAGCAGAGAAAGATTTTGATCTCCTTCAAATTGTTAATATTAAATGGTTCAGAAGGAATTGAAAAAAAAAACAGTGATGAAAGGAGTTTAGATACTCCTGTAGCCTGCTCTATTTCAATGGTGTTGCCTAGGCGTCTGGGCTGGCCCAACTTGCCTTGGGGGTCTAGCACTAGCCCGTTTGAATGCTATAGTGTTACCCTGTTTCTGTTTGGCTGCCTATCCCTTTTAAATGGCTGTTTTGCCCCTTTAATTGGCCATTTAGCCTGAATAATGGTTAAACCGTAGTGACCAATTGTTTGCCATTTACGAAAACGCTAGGTCTAGTTACACCTTGTCGCGTAGGCAGCGATAAGGCATACTGAGCTTGCCTTGTCTCCTTTGAATAGCCTATGGGGTGCTCATCTTATTTCTTTGGAGTGTGAACCAAACTCAATGATGAAGGCCCTACTATGATAAAAGTATTTCTTTTCTCTATAGCATAATTGTTCTAGGAAAAGACAGGTAGGTCATAAGAAACCCTCATAAATAGCTTCATGATAATATCGCCATAGGTTTTTATAAATAATACATAACTTTTTGATTTACAAAGTGCTATTTATTTCAAAGTGCTCTTTTTACAATGTGCTTGCCCTCATGTTCTATTACCATTATTTGTCTAACATGATCTTTCACCAGCTGGTTTCTATATCTGCTGGGATGCTTGGTATGGGTTCCATCCATATATACTTCACCTGGAATGTACCTTGTAAACCACCCTGTGAATATGGCCCCCCAGGTTCTTTCCAAATGCTTTACTTTTGATATGATTTGGTCTGTATACTGTAGTACCATGATGTGCTCTTTGCTTTATATCCACTGCGTATTTACCAGCTTAGTCCCAATGATTAAAGTTTGTTCTCTGCAAATCCTTCTGCAGTTAGCACTCTCAATTCTTCTAGCTGGAATGTTGTGCATATACATAAACTATGATTGTGATCGTCAGCGCCAAGAATTTCGACGGACAAATGGGAAATGCTTAGTCTGGGGCAAGGCTCCATCTAAGGTTGGAACATTTAAGATATAATCGATTCCAAATTAACTGGCTGTATTCTCACAACTGGACTGTTCTGATGAAAATTTTCAGATTGTTGCCTCTTATCAGACTACAAAGGGAGAAACTAAAACCAGTCTTCTCTTGACTTCTGGATGGTGAGTTTGTTATATGGTTCATAGAAAATTGTGCAACCATGTTTATCTCAGAAAAGTTATTTGCTGTTGACATGAACTTCATTTTACGTTTCAACAGGTGGGGCCTGTCACGTCACTTCCACTATGTCCCAGAGATCCTATCTGCATTTTTCTGGACTGTTCCAGCTCTTTTCAATCACGTAAGCTTGTCCGTATTCTGATTGTGATACATGACAAGCTTAGTGAGGATTGTCGTAACTTTTTCCTTCTATGTTTGCAGTTCCTACCATACTTCTATGTGATCTTTCTGACTATATTATTGTTTGACCGAGCAAAGAGGGATGATGACCGGTGCTCATCAAAGTAAGTATTACAACTAGTAAATGAATCAGTTGAATATTTATACTCTTAGTAGTTAGCATTGGCACAAGATCCTGCTGTTAAAACTGCTAAATGCTCATTTTTGAAGCATCCTTGACTCCTTGTACATTCTATCAAAGAGAGAATTATTGTGGTACTACCTCTAGTCATAGATGCTAGACACTTTGACCAATATATTCAGTCAAACTTTTGGAAGGTTATATGTCAAGGGCGTTGGTGCCCAAAATAGGAGGGCCCTATCTCCTTAGTTCATAGCCAGAGCCGGTGTTGGTGAAGCACGGTGAGGACGGCGCGCACATGGCACAGATGCTCAGCCCATGAGCTGCTGTAAATGAGGATGTCGTCGAAGAAAACGAGGACGAAGTGACGGAGGAAAGGGCGGAGCACGTCACTCATTAAGGCCTGGAATGTGGCCGGCGCGTTGCTAAGCCCGAACGGCATGACAAGGAACTCATAGAGTCCGTCATGAGTCCGGAACGCCGTCTTCTTGACATCAGCGGCATTCATGCGAACTTGGTGATAGCCCGAGCGGAGATCCAGCTTGGAGAAGAAACGGGCGCCGTGGAGCTCGTCGAGCACCGGAATTGGATATGCATCCTTGATGGTGATGGCGTTGAGCGCGCTGTAGTCGACGCAAAAGCGCCATGAACCGTCTGCTTTCTTGACGAGGAGGACTGGGGAGGAGAATGCCGACGTGCTGCAGCGGATCAGCCCCTGCGAGAGCATGGTTGCACACTAGCATTCCAGCTCGTCCTTGTGTGCAGCATGGTAGTGATAGGGCCGCACGGCCACCGGCGCCAACCCTGGAACAAGGTTGATGCTGTGGTCCCGAGAACGCGGAGGGGGCAGCGTGGAAGGCTCGGTGAAGATGCTGGCAAAATCATCCAGCAGTGCACCCATTAGGTCGTCCCCTGCACACGCCCGCAGTGAGGGGGTGGACGGACCAGCAAGACCCTACCAGCTGACCCGATGATCCCTGTGCCAAAAAGACATGGTGAGAGCACCAAAATCCCAGAGGATCAGCCCTAACGAGGCCAACCACTGGGTGCCGAGGACGACCCATAGCCAGCGCGAAGAAATCGGTGACGAAGGCCTCGCCTGCTATGCTGAATGTCGTGTTGCTGTAGGTGCCTGGGCAGGGCACGCGCTCGCTGTTGGAGACCATCACCTTCATGTTGCCTCATGGCAGCAACTTGAGGGAGGTGCGGCTGGCAGCTTCTTCGGAGAAGAAGTTGAGGGTGGAGCCGGAGTCGAGGAGGGCAAGGAGGGTAACATCGCCTAGCTGGACGTGCACCTGCATCGTCTCACTGGTGCGCACATCTGCGATCGCGTGCAATGAAATCAGTGGATCGTCAAGCGACCTGCTCCTCTGGTATGGCGTCGTCACCTTCTTCGGCTTCAGCGAGGTCAAGTAGGAATATGCGTTGGCAAACGTGGTTGTGATCCCGGCCGAACTTCTCGTTGCAGTTGAAGCAGAGGCCAAGGCGGCGGCGTTCTTCCATCTCTGTTTGGGACAGCTTCTTCACCTGCTGGCCCTCGGCCAAGAACGTGGAGGGCCCTGCGCTATGTGGTGGAGCAGGAAGAGCAAGGCGGGAGGGAGGCCCTGTCAAGAGGCCACGCGCCGGAGATTTCTGGGGCGCAGGCAGAGGCGCAGCCAAAGCAGCATACTGCTCGCGGAGCTCTAGTTTACGAGCAAGGCTCATGGCGATGATAAGGGACTGTTGGTTGTGGAGCCCGACGTCGAGGCTCAGCGGCGGTTGCAGCCCTGCCGTGAAAGCTTGCACACGTTGCGGCTTCAAGAGTGTGCCGGCGTGCGGGAGCAGGGCCTCAAATCGGTCCTGGTACTCCGCGACAGAGCCGGTTCGCTTGCAGGCCATTAGTTCGCCGAGCGGATTGGAGCGGATGGGTGGCCGAACCTGAGGTTCAGGAGCTCGGAGAATTGGCGCCAGGAAGGTGTGCCCCCATCCTGTTGAACTTGAATGAACCACATCTGAGCGCCTGCCTGCTCCTCTGCTGGAATGTGCTGTTGATGGAAATAGGATTCGCAGCGATTGAGGAACGCTAGCGGATCAGATTTGCCATCAAACTTAGGGAAAATCAAGCTTCTGGAAACGGGGAGGGCGATCACCATGTTGTTTGCCATTGCCCGATCCCTTGGAACCAGAGAAAGAGCCCGCGGCTGGGTGCTCCTGCTGCAGGACAGCCACCTGATTCTGCAGGTTACTGATGGAAGTTGTGAGGGCGTTGGTGGGCTCTGCCATAGGTGAGGATATGGAGGCAGTGGAGGACGATGGTGAGGCTGGTGGCATGGTGGTTGGAGGAACTGGTGCAGGGATGGAAGAGGATCTTCTGGAACCCGATACCAGGTTGTCAAGGGCGTTGGTGCCCAATATAGGATGGCCCTGGCTCCTTAGTTCGTAGCCAGAGCCGGGTAATGGTGCCAGGGTTGTTACCTGGGCGCCCAAGGTAGAAGAAGGTGAGATTAAGAGCAGCAAAGGGAGACTAGAGGTAACTGATCTTTCTTAATTCCTTCTCTGCCGAGTACGGGATCCAAATAGGAGGCTGGCTCCTTGATTCTAGCCCTGCATTAACTTCTAGTCTTAACTCTAATCTCTCAACCACTCTTTAATTGCTAATTTACTCAGTTGTTTCAGCCTCCTCGGGCTCCTGCTGGCCATGCACGAAGCAGCCCTTGCTGCACCTCGTGTCCGGGGCCGACGGCTGTAATGTCGGCCGCACATGACATTATATGTGAAAACACACATCATATTTTCATGTTTGTCTTGAAAAATGCTTCCATATAATTATTAGTGCTACAACTACATTATAATCAGTGTTATCCTAAACGCTAAACGGTAAATAGACGGTCACCTTCCGTTTAGCCCATTATTTGGGAAAATCGGGTGTTTAAACAGGCAAAACGGCGTTTAAATGGTCAAAATGACCGATTAAACGGAAACGGTGTACCAAGGGCGGCCCTGGTGCAAGCGGTAGAGCTTTACCGCCTGTGACCAAGAGGTCCAGGGTTCGAGCCCCAGCCTCTGCACATTTGTGCGGGAAAGGCTGCGGGCTATTTCCCTTCCCCAGACCCCGCAGTGCGGGAGCCTACGGCACTGGGTACGCCCTTTTGGTGTACCACCGTGTAGCGTTTAAACGGTGCGTAAACGGGTTACACGACCGTATAGGTGAACAATGATTATAATAGGAAATAGTGATCAAAGTTGGACTCAACGACCATTAAAAAAAATCAACAATTTAATTTTATTTTGATTGGAGGTAGTACTTAGCTTCAAAACTCGGGACTTCGATTTCCCTAATGCATAATCTGATGTGAGCTACATATGTAAATGCAGATACGGGAAGTACTGGAAGACGTACTGCATCAAAGTACCACACAGAGTCATTCCTGGCATTTACTGAGCATCTTGGGTTCTGGACGCCTCTTGATATTGAGCTCAACAGATGCTACGATTCTCAATCCAGTCTTCACACCAGTCTTCACACTGATCTGCTACTGCTTCTAAAATTTCGACGCTCGTAGGTTCGCAGTGTATTACGTCTAGGCAACTTGCGTCTACCTTTTGTATGTGTCGTGCATCTAACTTGCATGTAGGCTTGATCCTTTTGTTGTTAGACTGCAGGGATAGTCTTGCCTTCTCAGGGGTGCAATGTATTAGTTTTTGTTTTATTTATTCAGTCGACAGAGTGACACAACATTGAGTAGGGACTGGTGACATTGTGTAGCGCTTGAGTAATATTTGTGTGCTGTATTTGTTCGACGGATAATGACTAAAGTTGCTCCAGTTGACTTTCTTTTTAAGCCAAAACCTTTTTTGTATATAGTAATATTTTTCATTAGGTTCTATAATATGTTTCAAGAAAAAGTCCAAATTACTCCTAATTTTGCCAAATGTCCAGATAACCATATATAAACTAACGTCTGGGTTTGATGAACTCCTCAAATTATTTTCAGTCTTTTCAGTTCACCCCTCAAGATTTGTTTCTATTTTCTTCGCATACAGGTTGAGTTTTACTCCATCAATAATTTTGTATCTTCACTGTTAATTTGTAACACTCCTTCAAATTATCTCTAGTGTTAATTTGTTACTCCCTCTTTCAGATTGAGTTGATTTTGTATATAGAATGAATCGAGTTTTATATGTGTTAAAATAAATAATGATAAAAAGTGTGATGTATCTTTTAATATAAATTATACGTTCTTTATCACACAAAATAGAAAAGTAACCCCCCTCCCCCCCCCCCCCCCCCCCCCCCCCCCCCAACTTGTACTTAAATAAAGAAATAAAAACAAAGTTTGTGGTGGGATAAATTTGGCCAACTGAAACAGTTGAGTAAACCGAATTAAATGATAAGCTTATGAGGACATATAGAGATATGCCAAACTTGGTGTAGTAATCTGAATGTTTTACATTTCCTTTTTATGTTATTTGGCTTTTTTTTGGTGTACGTATCTGTGACTTCTCGTGACCCTTCTCTAATCTCTATAATCGCCTCGCCCACTTTCACGTGACCCATCCATGCCGCGTGCTGCTACGCGGAGGTCTCTAGCACTCTAGCAGTGGCGTAGGCGGTGTTTTTTTTTCGGAGTTTGCGCATCGTTTGCTTAACTTATTAGATTAGCTTATGATAGAGATGTTTTTTTTTTAAATAATAAAATAGTCAAAAACAATATCAATCGACTTTGCCATAGAAGCCATCAGTCAAACAAGATATTGGTCGGCGCAGAGGTGCTAGGTATAGAAGAATGGTTGGTTTGATGTCTAGTGAGCAATGACGAGCCCATGGACAGTTGGGCCGACAGTACAGCCGGCGTCCCAGGAATCGAAGTGGCTAGAGCAGCCAAGGGCAGAACCGAGGCGTTAGGCGGCTCAAGACACTTTAGTCTGTAAGAGCTTTGATTAGAGAAGCTAATTGAATGTAAGCCTTGCGGCATCCTAGGATATGTATCAGACTATGAGAGAGAAATGAATCAAGAAAGAAGTATTACCCTAACCCTCATCTACTCAAGTCTTTAATCTCTCCTCTTCTCCAGGCAGCTGGGCAACAACCCTGGCGCCACCCTTACCTGGTTCATAGGAACTGCGCAGTCAAGGAGCCCTCAGCCTAGGAGTGGAGGCACTTGACAACCTGGTATCAGGTGTCTGTCGATCCTCCAGCCATCAATCGTCTTCCGCCGCCACAGCCTATCACCAGCTCGGCCCCAACTCGCCCACTACTTCCATTGCCTCCACCTCACCACCAATGTCTGAGCCGCCGAACCCTGTGCCCAGCAACTCCGACCTCAGGGCGATGATCCGCGAGCTCTCCACCAACATGACCGCTATGCAGCGGCAGATCGTGGCACTGCAGCAACAGCGGCCAGGCTCCAGCCACGGTTCTGAAGACAGCGGCGGCGAGTTTCGCGACATTACGGTGAGCGACCGCCCCGATTCTAGAAGATGGACTTTCCCAAGTTCGACGGCAAGTCGGATCCCCTCGCCTTCCTCAACCGCTGCGAGTCCTTCCATCAGCAACGCATCGCGGCCGAGGAGTAGGTTTAGATGGCTTCGTATAATCTGGAAGGCGGTGCACAGCTGTGGTATATGCAGGTTCAGGATGACGAGGGCACGCTGACCTGGCGGTGGTTCTCGGAGCTGTTGGGCCTCTAGTATGGGCCTCCCGTCCGCTCAAATCCAATGGAGGAGCTGATGAACTACAGGCGGACGTCCACGGTGGCCAAGTACCAGGACTGACTCGAGGCCCTCTTACCTCGCGTCGGCCCATTAGACGAGCGCCAGCTCATGCAAGCGTTCACGATGGGTCTGCGGCCACCCCTCAGCATTGATGTGCAGGTTCAGAACCCGCAGACGCTCGTGCTCAACATGAATCTCGTGCGTACATTGGAGCAGCGCGAGCAGTACTACGTCGTACCCCTTTGCCCGTCATCCTCTGCTACCGCACCGATGTCCTACAAGCCGACGGTGCGTGGCCTCCTGGTGGGCACGCCACAGCTATTGGCGCACCCGGCGGCCACGCCGTCCGCCCCACCCACGCCAGCCGTCATCGAGGGTCGCCACCTCAAGTGGATCTCCCAGTACGAGATGGAGACGCGCAAGCGCCTGGGACTCTTCTAGCGCGACCACAATAAGGTGTGCAAGAACATCTTCCTCTCGAGCTCTCGGAGACGGACGACACTGACGACACCGCTGCCTCCGACGCCGACAGGACGACCCCCACATCTCCCTACTCGTAATGCTGGTGTCCGCTCCTGCGACACTATGCAGGTCCGCATCCAGATCGGGACCACCGTGCTCTGGGCTCTCCTCGACTCCGGCAGCACCCACAACTTCATATCAGAGGACACAGTGGGCCGTACATCGCTCTGCCTTCAGCTGCGCGGCGCCATGCGCGTCATGGTGGCAAATGGGGACAAGGTACCCTGCCCGAGTGTCTACCGCGTGGCGGGCTTCTCCATCGACGACGAGCTCTTCTACGCAAACCTCTTCGCTCTTCCGCTGGCAGGCTATGACGTGGTCCTGGGCACGCAATGGCTTAAGTCCCTGGGACCGATTCTCTGGGATTTCGGCGCCATGACTATGTCTTTCTGGCATAAGGATCACCGCATGTGCGTTCAAGGCGTCACGGGGCCAGCCAGCCCCGGGTTGCGGTCCTGCGCTGCCAACATCCTCATGGCCGCGCTCCTCGACGAGTTCGCACCGGTCTTCGATGAACCATCCGCGCTGCCTCCACCACACTCAAGAGCTCACTCCATCACTCTCATCCCCGGCTCACAGCCTGTCGCGGTCAGGCAATACCGCTATCCAGCAGCCCACAAGGATGAACTTGAGCGTCAGTGTTCGTCCATGCTTGAGCAAGGGCTGATTCGACGCAACTCTTTGGCGTTCTCGTCCCTGGTGCTGCCAGTGAAGAAGGCTGATGGTACAGGGAGATTTTGCGTCGACTATAGGGCGCTGAACGCCATCACAGTGAAGAACGCCTACCCCATTCTGGTGGTAGATGAACTGCTCAATGAGTTAAAAGGTGCCATGTACTTCACAAAGCTAGATCTTCGATCCGGCTATCACCAGGTCCGCATGAATCTAGCGGACATTGAGAAGACGACGTTCATAACACAGGATGGGCTCTACGAGTTCACTGTCATGCCATTTGGGCTTTGCAACGCGCCTGCAACCTTCCAAGCTCTCATGAATGATCTGCTGCGCCCCTTTCTACGCCAGTTCATACTTTTGTTCTTTGACGATATTCTGATCTACAACAGCTCCATGGCCGAACACCTCCGCCATGTCCGCGCCATCCTCGTCATTCTTCATCAACAACAGCTATTCGTGAAGAGGTCCAAGTGTGCCTTCGCAGCCGCCTCCATAGCGTACCTGGGCCATGTCATCTTGGCTCAGGGCATCGTCATGGACCTTGACCAGGTGAGGGCAGTCGTGGAGTGGCTGCCGCCACGCTCAGCCCGTGCTATCCGGGGCTTCATGGGACTTGCGGGCTACTACTGGAAGTTTGTGCACGACTTCGGCACCATTGCTGCACCACTGACGACGCTGCTCAAGAAAGAAGGGTTCGCCTGGTCTGAGCAGGTGGCTCAGGCATTCACTACACTCAAGACCGTGCTCACAATGGCACTGTTGACGCTAGGAATGACATACTTTTACATATCCAAAATACCGTCAACAGCCTCGGGATCAAGGGTAAGAATAACATTACATGAACGTGTTTACCACTAATAAGTGCCACATGTACTTGGAAAGCTTTGTCTTGCAGGGAATAACATTTCAGGCCAATCAGCAATGCTGGAAGCTCCTTTTGCACATCTCCCAATGTGTGATTTGAGCCAAACTCCAGAACATCCATACCATGAGACTCCTGACATGTCTAGGAGCTCCCACAAGAAATCCTAGCTCCAAAGGAGTCAAAATATGATTGACCGATACTCATATGGACCCTTCTGGCTACCCAAGCCAGCATGATCCATGACAAAGCCATTCCAACCCTTGGATGTAGCCTGTGCTTTCATTAAACGCTTCAGATCAAGTGCACAAGGATCCATGGGCCCACATCAAGAGAATCAGCAAGACAAACACTTCAGAAAGATCAACCAAGCTCCATGATAAGTAGGACCAGAGTCTAGAAGGCAGAGGTGGGGCCAGGACCCATAGGGGGGGGGGTCGACCAACACCCTAAAAGGGGCAACACCCTCCCACTTGGTCCCTGACCAGTGGGGACACCTTCTAGAAGCCTAGGGCAGGGCCCACCTACCATAGGGGAGTCGGCCGATACCCCTAGGATCCCTGCTGCGCCCGATGACTCCCCCACGCATTCAACACATGATGGAAATCCTAACCCTCCATTCTAAGTCGGTTTGGAGGCGGTGGATCTAAGGGATCAGAAGTGAAGCCTCCTGGATCGATGATGTGGCGATGGAGTAGCCCCTACTCCACCTTCCACTACAAATAGAGGCTCACTGCCCCCTTTTCACTCATGGTGGACAAGCCTACAAGCTCAAGCACTTAGAATTATCTTAGTAGTTAGTCTAGAGTGGGAGTTAGAGTAGAGTTGAGCTGTGCTCGGGATTTCCGGAGTCGTCTTCTGGAGAGTCTGGTATTGCTCTTGTATCTTTCCTTCTTTGTAAGACTTTACTTTATTCAATACATTACTTTTCCTCTACTTTACTTAGTATTTACTTTGAGCATTACTATACTAGTTATAGTATTGTTGTGTGCTTTGCTTTACTAGCTTTTACATTAATAATTTGTGATCCTTGTGGCCTTTCCCGTATGCAATCATTGCCTATCATAGGGTGCTTTGGTTATAGATCATAATTAAAGTAGTATGTTGTGTGTAAGCGTGGTGCTTATATATCATCTTACCCATGGTTACCACTTGCTGCACGGATTGTTTGTGGTAGCTAGCAAGAGAGTGATAGCCTTGTCTAGTCTTTGTATTCCACCACGTGTTCTTAGACAAGTTCTTAAAAGGTAAGGCCGTCGTAAGAAGAGGGCGTGGTTCGGTAGGAGTTTTGTCCTCCTACTAATCTATCCCCTCGCCTAGCATACTTGTATTGAGGAGACAAACTATAGTGTTTAGACTAGTTAATTGGCTAAGTATATTGAAGTAGAGTGAATTGCATAGGAGTCCCTATACTCTCTCGTTGTCCTCCCACCTAGCTATACTTACTAGTTATTCTAAGTTATCATTTACCTTGGCTTGTTCATTCATCACCCTCTCCTATCACATATATTGTTTACCCCCTATACTAGTTGGTACTAAGTTGAGGTGCTCTCTAGGATCCCTCTCTAATTATCATTTCTAGCTCCGCTTTTCCTTGGGAAAATATAAATTACGATACCTTGGAATACTCCTAGGTGAAGTGCTACAATGGTATAATCTGTGCGCTTGCGGATTTATCCAATAATCATAAGAAATACCAACAGGCACTAGTCTTGGCGCTGCCCGACTTTGGCCGACCCTTCATCATCGAGTGCGACGCATCCACCTACGGGTTTGGCGCGGTGCTGCTGCAAGACCAACACCCTATTGCCTTCTTCAGCAGGTCGGTGGCGCCTCGACATCACTCCTTGGCAGCCTACGAAAGAGAACTGATTGGGCTGGTGCATGCCATCCGTCACTGGCGGCCTTACCTTTGGGGGCGACTTTTTCTGGTATGCATAGACCATTACTCACTCAAATATCTATTGGATCAGCGCCTCGCCACCATACCACAACACCACTGGGTCGGCAAATTTCTTGGCTTTGATTTTGAAGTCGAGCACAAGGCTGGCAGCAACAATACCGTCGCAGATGCTCTGTCCAGGAGGGACACAAATGATGTCAAGCTCCTCGCCATCTCCGGGCCTCACTTCGACTTTGTGGATAGGCTCCGGCTGGCTACGGGTCGGGATCCGGCGCTCGTCACTCTCAAGACGGAGATCCTCACCGGCCAGTGCCTAGCCCCATGGGCTATCCTCGATTGGCTGGTCACATACAAAAGGCGCCTCTACCTTCCACCAGGCGCCCCTCTCCTTGTGGAGTTCACCGCCGCTGTCCACGCCGATGGCCATGAAGGAGTGCAGCGCACACTACACCGGCTGTGCCGCGACATCCACTCCCACAACCTTCGCACTGCGGTCCAGAACATGGTGCGTTCCTGCACGACATGCCAACGAAACAAATCTGAGTATCTTCAACCAGCGGGCCTCCTATTGCCGCTGCCGGTGCCCTCCGGGGTTTGGGCCGACATCAGCATGGACTTCATCGAAGCGCTGCCCAAAGTGGGCGGAAAATCAGTCATACTCACGATCGTAGATCGTTTCAGCAAGTATGCCCACTTCCTCGCCTTGGCGCACCCCTACTCAGCGGAATCAGTCGCCCAGGCTTTCTTCAGTGACATTGTTCGACTTCATGGCATTCCGCAGTCCATCGTATCGAACTGCCATCCGGTGTTCACGTCCATCTTCTAGAAGGAGCTGATGCGCCTCTCCGGCGTCAAGCTGCAGATGACAATGGCCTTTCATCCTCAGTCCGACGGTCATGCAGAGGCTGCCAACAAAGTGATTACCATGTACCTCCTGTAACACCCTAGTGTTAAGCATTGCATAATCCACATGATCATTGCAAATCATTCATTGCATAAGCATCATTATGAAGCATCATGGCATCTCATATTGAAACCAAGTTTAAGTTGAACTTTGCTTAAAATGTTTGAAGTAAGATGAGTTTATAAAAATGATGATGGGTGTTTGTATTGAGTACTAAAAACACCACACATATTTAACCTTGCTTTTAACCCTAGGTTTAATATGAGAAATAAAGTTTAAAAGCATTTTAAAAATCATTTTCCTTTAATTAAAGAAAGGCTTCACATTTTGTTTTAAACCTTAATTCAAAAACTATAAATAATTTGATCTTGACCTCTCAAGCAAAAAGTTAGTTTGAAATATTTGTAACAACTTTGCTATTCACACCAAAGCTTGGTTTTGAGTTTTTGAACCTGTTTGAAAAAGAAACAAATCAAAACAAAGAAATGAATGTGGCAGAACCGTCCAAATTATAAGAGATCAAGTACCAAAGTAGCCAATTTAACTGCCACTTAAAGCACTTGAGCCCATATAATCCCGGTAGTCCGAAAATCTCGAAGGATTTCTAACAATCGTATATCCAACCCAGATCGCGCAAACTCAGGTATGCACATTCGAATGAACCAACACTTAAATGAAAATACTTGGAGTACGAAATAAAGTTATTACAACACTTTGTTCCAATTAAAGTAGTACCCACGCCACAACACACGTGGCCAAATAAAACATTGTTTTGAAACTCGAGCCCAAAGTCTTACTCCATGCTAATACCATTAAAAGATAGGGGTGCCAACGAGATCATGTCCAACAACAGCAAAAGATGAGCTCGTAGAAGACCTTGCCCAAAGCCTACTCCTCTTCTCCTTCGACAGGATAGAGATAGTACTTACAATAGCCAAAGTATACTTGGCCATCTGCAACAAACGGGATAAACTCTGAGTACGGGAATGTACTCAGCTAGACTTACCCGTCTAACTGAAATTAAAGACTCCAAGGATATGCATGGCTAGATATGTGGATCTGGATAAACTTTTGCTTTTGCGGAAACGCGAACAATATGAAACTTAAAGATTAGAGAGCGACCATTTTCCATCCTATCATTATTTCTAAGTTTGCACCTGTACTAGAGCACACACTTGATCTAAGCAATCAATATAATAATATATCCAATTCCTTCATCAATATTTTAGTAGAACCATTACGATGTCACATGGAGTTGTACCATGGTGAAGCTTAGCATAATCCCCCACTATCCGGTGGAAGGCAACGACTCGAATCGATATACAACCAGCTAGCAAGATTACCTTTAACATACACCCACACTTTCCCCGTCAGGTCCAGGTAGTACGTCGTGAGCTCAGCATAATCCACCCAATTGGAGAAATTAGTTGGCCACCACGGGGCAGGTCGTATCTCCAAACTAGAGGGAGCCAAAAGTAGACTTAGGGTCGGCTCGAACAATGTTTACTCGGCTTCGGGGTCAATACTCACAACGGCCCCTATGTGAAAGGGCGCATTCAAAGAGGTAAGAGGGCCACCATCATATACAAACCTACACGATCCAATGGACGAACGGACGGACGGACTGACCGCATTTTATTACTACCATTGGTTCTTTCCGCGATAGCAAGGTATAGCCAACCGTGATCGGTATTACCCCCATGGGATAATACTATAAAAATATACATGTAACCATTTATTCTAAGCAGGCTAAGCGGTTGCTTTTACTTTTATTAACATAGTAACAAGGTAGGTAATTTAAATATCATGGAAGGTAATGCATCAACTGGGATTCAATCAACTCCTGTCACCTAATGCATCACAGTATAAAATACTCAAGTAGATTAATTGTAAATACTGGGAGGCTTAAAGATGCTCCGGGGCTTGTCTTGAGCGAAGGTGGAGGGATGGTGGTCAGGGCACTCGGGAGGTTAGTGTCGAGCTCGTGGTGCTCCTTGTTCAGCTCCTGCACCTCCTGGACTCCTTCCTCTGGAAATTGCTCTTGAGGTTCCTCTACTGATCCTGTACGGTTGCGATGCATATAAGTACATATGGTGCAGGGATGATGCTTGAACAAGAACTAAACACTTAAATATTACTTTTGGAATTATCTTAAATATTTACTCTAGTTCCACTTTACACAGCAAGCATATTACAAACTGATCAGAAAAATCTACAAAAATTACAGGGAACAGAACAAGCCTACTGGATGCTACTGCCGAAATTTCACTTAAAGCAAAGCTACCAGCTTGCAGGTACAAAAAGATGAATTTAAAGGCAGAAAAAACACTTTGATCGAGAGCTACTAGCTAACAGGGTGAAACATGCTATATCTTATTTTTAACAGGTTCTTTGCTCAGAAATATATTTATCAAGAAATTTCCATGATCAGCACAAACATATTATAATCTATATGATTTTCCAAAGAAAACCCTAGAAAAAGACACTTGAACTACAAGTATCTCTTCTACCATATAATATACCACATTTTATATTTTTCCTAGACAGATCATGGTACACAGAGATTACACAAAAATTTTCATGATTTATACATGCACAAATTTACCACAGGAATTAATCTAAGAAAACAGTAGAGACACATTTTAATAGATAACCATAAAAACTTACACAGGAACATGGCATGTTATATTTTTCCTAGCTTCTATAGAGGACAACAGAGCTAGCATAAAAACATCATATTTTTATTTGATCATTTCATGCAGGAACACATTTAACTTTGATAAATGTAGAAAAGGATTATTTAAACATTAGTACTGAAAACATTCTCCAAAAATTACTTATATATTTTTAACAGAAATACCATCATTTATAGAGTCTAACACAATTTAATTCATCATTTTTGGATTTTCCAAACTCTAGATATAAAATAAACAAGCATTAACACATTTACTGAAAATAGGAAAAAGGAAATGCATTTCTGAATTTGGCCCATGGTGAACATTGCTGGGCTCGGCCCAGTGAGTGCGGGAGAGCGGACTGACAGGCGGGGCCCGCAGTCAATGCAGGGTCCACCTGGCAGTGAGCCAGGGCAGAGCACCGACACTGACCGGCGTTTTCTTGTCAGCGGCGAGCTTCCCGGCGGTGAGGCTAGGCTTGGCGTGCTCGGGGTGACAACGCGCATCGACTGGGGGTGTTGATTGAACCAGCGCGACCGTGGAAGTGGCCGGCAACGTACGGTGGCGAAGCAGCACGACGGCGTAACGTGGTCAAGCTATTACCGGCGGCGTGCTGCCCGGCGAGCGGTGCGTGAGCACCGCAGTGGTGTAGTGAGTGTAGGGCAAGTGCTGGTTGAACCGGAAGAGCTCCGAGGAGGTCCGGCAGTGCGGCAGCGGCGCGACGTGTCTGCGGCGCGTGGCAGAGACAGCAGTGCGCGGGGCAGAGCGCGACTTGGTCGACGCGCCGTTAAGACGGATTCGCACTTGATCGCGAGCGAGACAAGGCATGAAACCGGTCAGTGGCGTTTGCTGCGGCGCGGTAATGGCGACGCGATGGCTCGGCGCTGCGTGTCTGCGCGGCAGAGGCGGCAGCGGGCGAGCAGGGACGCGGCAGCGGAGCTCTTGGTCCGCGCGTCATTAAGGCGGATACGCATTGAAGCGTGACTGGGACGGGGTGAGGTCTGGCCGGGGTGCTGGCGTGTGCGGCTCTGGCGACGTGACGGCGTGGCCAGAGCGACAGGGCGCAGCGAGGGGCGAGCAGGCGGTCGGCGCAGGGTGTCAGCGAGCGGCGTGAGACGAGTGGCGCGGCGTGTTCGGCGGAGACTGGCAGGAATCGGCCGCTACGCGGGAGAAACGCCGGCGTACGGTGCAGCCGCGGTCAGAGGAGCGCGCGCGGGCATGCGCTGCGCGTGCGTGCGGGCATGTGCGCTGCGCGGGCGCACGGGGCGAGCGCGAGCTGGGCCGCGGCAAGGCCGAGCGGGCCGAAAGGGTTTACTCGGCCCGTTTCAGTTTCCTTTTCCTTTTTCCATTTTCCTTTGATTTGTTTCAACTGAATTTGATTTAAAACAGTTTCAAAAACTCGAAACTAAGATTTGAAACTTAAACCAAAGTTGTTCAGAATAAAATTCTCTACATTTTTTATGTAGGTCATAAATTCTGAAAACCATTATTTTACAGGGTTCTAAATTAAAACTAATTAGGTCATTTTAAGAAAAGAATTACTTTTATTCTTGAAATTTAAACTAAGCTTAATTAGGCAAGGTGATTAGCAAGAGAATCAGTCTACTTGTTATTCTAAGCATAGCAAACTTAGCTAAACATGTTGATCAAGATTTAAAGCATAAAACACTTATTCAATTCTAGTTTCAAAGATATAATTAAACACACACATGAAATGATAGCATAAGCAAACATGAATGCAATGCAATGCTTATGCTTAGTGGCTAATGGTGATCCTAATGCAAAGCTTGACACAGGGTGTCACAATGAAAATAGAAAAGAAAAAGAAAAAGGAATTTCTTACCTTGATTGGACCGGCGCCAACGAAGCGGCCCAGCAGCGCAAGCCAGCCCGACCTACCTCTGCGTGCCCGCGCCTCACATGCGCCGCGCGTGCGCCCGACCGCGCCCAGGAGCCGCTCGCCGCGTGGCCGCCATGCCCGCCGGCAACGCGCGCGTGGCCGCCAAGCTCTGGCCGAGCCGCTCCTACACCCGAAGTGGACGCGCCCCGGTTCTGCCTCCCTCCATTCTATCCCCTGCCGAGCTCCTCCTCTCCTCTCCTCACTCGCTCTCGCGCGCGCACCAGAGCGCGCCGCCGCAGTGCCGCCGAGCGGCATCACCGTCTTTCCGGCCACCGCGGAGCGCCGCCGTCCTCTCCATCTCCACCGCAACTCCTCGCCTCCCCAAGCCTGCAACGATGACCGGTGAGCCTCAGTAAGGCCCTTTCTTCCCGGTCGACGCAAGCCCGAGCTCTGCGCCGGCTCCGCCGTGCACCGCGCCGTGGACCGCACCCCTCTGGCCGCCGTTGGCCCGCGATAGCGCGAGCGACGTGCTCGTCGTAGCACCGCGAAACCCTAGCCCCGCCTAATCGAAGTCGCCGTGGCCTATCTCAGCTTGCCGCCGTGTGACCACGTCGCCGGTCCGCCATGGATGCCGGCGAGCTTCACTCCAGCCACCATTTCGTGCGATTTGGGTTGCGCTGGGTCTGTCTGGCGTAGCCGCGTCCGTAGGGCCAAACCGCACCACCGGAGACCTCGCCGTCGGCAAGAAATCGCCGGCGAAAGCTTCGCCTCCGCCCTGTGTCACCGACGCGTGGGGCCCCCCTCGCGCGGGCCCCCGCTGTCAGGCGTCGGTTCCCTTTGGGACTGGGCCGCCTCTGCCGAATGGGCCTGATCGGCCTGTTGGGCCGAAAGGCTTAAGCCTTTTGGTTTTCCATTTTCAAAAATTGTGAAAAAGCTGGTAAAAATCGTATCTCACTGAAAAATGATCTAAAAATCATGAAAATAATTGTGAGTACTGGTTATAAGCAGATCTACCCTCGAAAAATATTGCATGTGTATTTTGTAGTACTTTTCTATGTAGGATTAATTAAATACTGAAAGTGATCAAAACTGCATAAATCAATTAAGCTAATTTATGCTTGTGCTAAAATTGTAATTCCTATTCCAATAGATCTTAAATGGTTGTTAGAAGTTATTAAAATTATAACTTGAGTAGTTTTTGTGGAGAAATAAATAACTAGCAATTAAAATGTGTTTTGGCTATTAAATTGTAAGATTTTTAGTAAATAGGTTTCTGGTTAAAAAGAGTTGTAACTTTTTGTGTAGCTTTCCAGTAAGGAATAGTAACTAGGAAAAATGCTAATCTGATTAGTTCATCACTTTCACCGTACTAAGTATTTTTAGCTATTAATGACTTTAAATTTGTTAATTTTGTACAGAATAAAGTACTGCCCCTTTTCACTTGGAAAAATTTGAGTATGATAGTTTGCCCCTGATTAAGCTACTGTAATTTTTGTAGATTTAATAAACTGTTTTCTAGTTAATTAGATTTGTGTAGTTCTATGCAAATTTTCTAGTTAATTAGATTGCTCCTAAGAAAGGTTAGTTAGTTAATTAAGCTTTGGTGTATCTTTGAAGCACTAATCAACCAGTTAGGCTAGTAATATAAAAGTGAACCCTGCTATTAGTATTAGTCTCTTGTGTAAGAAATTGGTTTGCTTATCTACAATTATAATAAAGAATTATAGGCGAAGAAATTTGCACCTATTCGGAAAACACTAAAGAAAGGAACGTCATGAGCATGTCACATCTTAGCATATTCACTATCTTGCATGAGTAATAATATACCTTGTCTCATACCATCTGCATATACGCATCATACAGGATCGCAGGAGAGGAGCAGGATGAAGCCAGTCAGCAAGGAGCCAACGAAGGGCACGTGGATGAGGAACCAGAAGAGGAACTCCAGGAGTGCCCTGATCACCAGCCTAGCTCGTTCGTAACTTACTATGTTACACTATGTTGTTGCATTAAGTATAGGAGTTGGGTGAACCTAATTGTTGCATATTACCCTCCTTGCTTTTGATATCCTTATATCCTTGTTAACCTAGTAGCATAGTGAAGATAGATGCTTAGCCCTACTAATTAAATATGACTCCTTCGGTAACACAAGTCACGTATTGCTCTACGTGGCGAAGCCGAGGGTATGAAAGATATCATAAAATGGAAAGGCAACCGGGAAGGTTGATAAATTGTCCGTATGTCTGATACTGACAACATCTAGGTGGGCTGTGCGCCCTAGGCCGGTTCCTTGCGTATGTGTCTGCCTTTTTGGCGGGCCGATCGGGTGGTGTTCCTCTTGTCATGTTGAACGCATGCCTCAACCCTTAGCTGGCAAGATAACTCATTCGAGCCGCGAAACCTACCTACTGGCCAAACCAAGGACGAACCTAGCTGCAATCCGATGCGGGGTGACGAGGACGCGGAGTGTAAGGCCGAGGCCTGGCTAGCTGATCCCTAGTCAGGAGGGACCGGGTGCCGGGCGGTCCTCGGTTTTGTTGGAGGTTAGGGGTCATTCTTGGTTCGAAAGGTAGAATAGGCGACTGCCACGCCCCCGTTCAAGGGATGCGAAGTTTGGGTGAGGAATAAACCCTCCAGCTGGATAGGAAGTCGATTCGAGTCGCGGTCTCTCCCCGTTAGTGAGAACTTGACAATTGCTACAGTGGTGTGGGAACAATTAAATACTTGAATGGTTCCGAGGAAATGATATGATGAGACTAGAAGGGCAAACTGGTCATTCTCTGCTTAATCAAGTGTATTGTTTAGTACAGGTGCTAATTTAGAAGACAGGTAACATTTATAAAATGTGGCTTCATTTTTAAGTCTCCAATAGTAGATGCTTTTTTCCGCAAAAGAGAGTTCGACCTTATACCACCACAAAATCTTGCATTATCCTTGGTGTCTTTATTTTAGTTTAAGACGGGTAAGTCTAGCTGAGTACACTCGAGTACTGAGGGCTCTGTTCCCAATGTTGTTGCAGATGGACAGATGTACTACGGGTACTGCATCAACTGTCTCTACCCTGCTATGGGCGACAACTAGGACCATGGGCGATGGTCATTTTTGAAGTCTCATCTATGCTTTTGTGAGAAACGACTTATTACTAGCACTGTAATGAACTAAGTGTGTGTGACTTTGTTTCAACACTATTTCCGCCGCAAGAGATTTGATTATGTAATAACTTTTAAAAATTCGTACTCTGATGTATTCGTATTCGAACTTTATGTAACGTATGAATGGTTTGTTGAACTAAAGCGATTCTCGGCTAAGATTGAGCAAGGAATGAAATCCGTTGTGGTTTCACGGTCTACCGGGATTATGGAAGCCTAAGGACGAAAATTTATCGCATCGGCGATCGGTTTTTGGACTTAAGTTTTTGTAATTTGGGCGGTTCTGTTACAGCTGGCATCAGAGCCTTAGTTCAACGGTTACTGTTCATATGGGTATTTAAAAATACTATTTTCACTAAACTAAGAGTGTGCCAGTAGTCGTGTCTCTTACACCCAATAGGAATTAGGTGGCTTATCTAAGTACTGACTTGGGGGTTATGCATCATATTTTTATTTACTTGTCCATACAGGTTGAAATTGTATGGGTGCCATTCACTTGAGTGGTAATGTATGGATCAAAATGCCGCTACGCCTTGGTAAGTGGGAGCTGTGAGAGCATGGTCGAATACACTGCCGATACTAGGGGAATGCTTATATGATGCTAGATCATGATCTTGTTTCCATAAGTTCATGAGAAGGTATCCTTGTGCGGGAGTGCCGTCTGTGATCACGATGCCATCAATAGGACGAAGAACTGGCTACAGGTGCTTCATATGTATACTTGGGGGTGTATATATGGAAGTACTGGATTTATATTTTTGCAATGCATATTTCATACTGTGAGGGATGGGCTGAAATGAATTTTCTGCAGGTACATAACAACGCTTTCGTTAGTACATTTAGTCACGTATATATGTGGGAACGATGTATGCCACTGCCTAGTACGATATCTTACTCCTTTACTTTTCTATGTGAGGACGTACTTTACGTGCATGCATCATATTATATCATCCTGTCATTCATTTCACTACTTTCCTCGCAAGTTAAAAATTGTTGCTTAAATTATCCGGGTATAAAAATTGATTCTTATCAACTCTCTCTTATACCTTTTTGCTACAGATGGCCCGTACCAAGTCCACTGCTCGCAAGTCCACCGGGGACAGAGTCCCTCGCCACCAGCTTGCCACTAGGAGTCCACGTCTCAAGAGCAAGTTTCTGGAGAAGTTTGGCATGCCCACTCTTCTCTGGAGGGTCCTCAGTGCAGTGGGCTACCCAGAGGAGAAGGCACCTCACTACTATTGGAGCAAGGAGAGCCTTGGAGACGGTACCTTTGTCTACGTGGAGGCCATTGTTCCACCTGGCACAGGAGACCTGCACCTTGGAGGTTGGATGTTCGGAGGCAAAGGAAGGACGCCTTGGGAGGGTGCCTGTAGTGCAGCCTACAAGGTGCTTTTGAGCATCATCCAGACAGCTCCAGAGGCTATGGTTCATGCCCTGCCATGGCTATTCCCTAGTGACCGCCCTCACACCACGGTGTGGGAGCAGCCCAAGGGAACTGCTTTGACAAGAGGCCCAAAGGAGTGCCAGAGCAGCACTGGTCCTGCTATGAGCGCCATGTTCGCCATGATGACTGCCTACCATGACCTAGAAATGGGTTTTGCTCGCATGGAGGACAACTACCGTGGTGCTTGTACCGACAGGCGTGAGATTCGCCGTGAGTGCGAAATGAATATGGAGGCTTTGCAGAAGGAGCTAGAGCAGTTGAAGCTGCAGAAGACCAAGCTAGAACATGACAAGGAGGTGTTGGCTCAGGATCTCTCAGTGATCAGGAATCAGAGGGAGCAGGCCTATGTAGCTATTTGGAGCAGTGAGCTGATGCATGCTCGCACAGTGACAGAGAGGAATGCTGCTTGGAATGAAGAGGCCAACCTGAGGGCCCAGCTAAATGTCGCCTATGCCTACAACAACGCGTTGCACGAGCAGGTGCACCAGTTGCACTACCAGCTTTACCCTCCTCTAGGGGCAGCTGAGGGGGACAACGCCGCGACGTCCGAGGTGGACAGTGACCATGAGTCATGCGCCTAGGTGTCTAGGGACCAGTGATAGTTAGCCTTTCGCTGCTTTTGTACCATGGTTGCATGTAACCATGTGTTGATGGACGGGATGTAAGCGTAACTTGATAACGCTCCGTACTAAAGTCCAGTGTATGTATGCTGGCAAACTTGACTTTGCAACGTTGTGCTATGTGTAGGTATACTGTTGTTTAACGTAATGTGGTGATTGTGGTTGAATTCTTGTGCCTCTACTTTATTGAGTGGATTGCATTTTTTGCCATTTAATTTAGTATGGCATAACTATGCGTCACCTACAACTCCTACCTGTTGCGGTATACTAACTTGATACTATCACAATGCAGATGCCAGAAACTCACCGTTCCGCAGCTAGTGGTTCTCGGAATGGTGGTGCGGATCCACCGCCACCACCACCGCCACTACCTCCGCCTCACAACATGACCGCTGAGGAGTTCTTTGCCCAGTTCTTGGGAAGTCAGCCCAATATTGAGAACCTGGAGCTCAATATGGAGGCAGTATTGCGCAACATAGCTGAGAATACCCGTAGGGGTCGCAGAGATGGGGCTCCTGAGGGTAACTAGTTCAGTACCTTCAAGGAATTCATGGACACCAAACCGCTAGTGTTCAAGGAGGAAACTAAGCCGTTGGAAGTAGATGAGTGGATTAACACAATGGAGCAAAAGTTTCGTCTCCTATGTTTGTCAGAAACCCTGAAGGCGGAATACGCAGCCCACCTGCCGGAAGGTCTGGCTGGTATCTGGTGGACTCATCACCGTGCTACCTATCGTGAAGGCGAGCAGATTACTTGGGCTCGTTTCACCACCGCTTTCCATGGTAACTATATACCACCAGGATTGATGGCAATGAAGGTGGGAGAGTTCATGAAGCTGACTCAAGGGACCAAAACCTTGACTGAATACCTGCACGCTTTCAACAACCTGTCGCGCTATGCCACTGAGTTTGTTGACACCGAGAGCAAGAAGATTGCTAGCTTCAAAAGGGGTCTTAACCCAAAGATGCTGAAGATAGTGGGCACATCCTCCAGGACTATGTTCAATGACTTTGTCACTGACTGCTTAACTCAAGAGAACCATAACAATCTTTATATAGCATCCAAGAGCAGGAAGAGAGCTTTTGAAGCAGGTGCTTCTCAAGCCCGCACTCAGTTTGTCAACCGTCCGCAGTATCGCCCCCCTACACCTGGAGCAAGGTTCAGGCCGCCGCAGCGCAAGCAACAGAATGCTCCGGGATCTCAGAGGAATGTGAAGCCATACAAGGTAGCCACTCCCAATGCTAAAACAGCTCAGAATCCGCTGACAGGAGCTAACACCATGGTGAGAGGACCGTGCTTCAAGTGTGGCCAAATGGGACACTTCGCGAAGGGTTGTACCAACCCTCCCAAACAACAACTCAGCTACAATGCCCGGGTACATTTCACCAACCTGGATGAGATCCCTGTCAGAGAGCCAGTCACCGCCGGTATGTTCTTTGTTAATCAGTTACCCGCAGTTGTTTTGTTCGATTCTGGATCTTTGCATTCGTTCATCAGTCAATCATTTGTTAAAAAACATGAGTTAAAAGTTAAGGAATTGGAGTATGGCTATCGAATAAGTTCAGCCGGGGCTGACTTGTTGACCAACCAGATAGTACAAGGAGTAATCCTCACAATAGCCAATCGAGAGTTTCAAATGAATTTAATAATCATGCTAGGCTTAGCTTTGGATGTCATACTAGGGATGGAATGGATGAAAGAGTGGGAAGTGGTGTTGGACACTAAAAGTAGAAACACATCTCTTAAGGATCCCAAGGGTAAAGGTACTTTTCAAGTATGCTTGCCAAGGAGACTAGAGATAGTTAGCACTTCTAGTGCGCTATATACCGCTTCTTTAACTGACATCCCTATAGTATGTGAGTTTCTCGACGTCTTTTCGGAGGAATTACCTGGTCTTCCCCCGGACCGAGAAGTTGAGTTTTCTATAGAGCTTGTGCCCGAAACAACCCCAATCTCAAGGAAACCATATCGAATGCCGCCCAATGAATTAGTAGAATTAAAAACACAGCTAAAAGGTTTGCTAGATAAAGGTCTAATTCAGCCAAGCAAATCAGCGTGGGGATGTCCTGCTTTGTTCGTGAAGAAAAAGAAGGACAATTCCCTGCGGATGTGTGTGGATTATCGGCCATTGAATGCAGTGACCGTCAAGAATAAATATCCTTTACCTCACATCGACATTTTGTTCGATCAGTTGTCCAAGGCCCATGTCTTTTCCAAGATAGACTTAAGGTCAGGTTATCACCAGATAAAAATCAGACCACAAGACGTGCCTAAGACCGCCTTTTCCACTAGATATGGACTGTATGAATATCTTGTCATGTCTTTTGGATTGACAAATTCTCCAGCATATTTCATGTATTTGATGAACTCGGTGTTCATGCCTGAGTTGGACAAGTTTGTGATCGTGTTCATCGATGACATTTTGGTATACTCCGAGAACAAGCAAGATCATGAAGAACACTTGAGAATAGTGTTAACCCAACTTCGGGAGCATAAGTTGTATGCCAAGTTCAGCAAATGTGAATTTTGGATCACTAAGGTGCCATTCCTTGGGCATATTTTGTCAGAGAATGGAATCTCGATTGACCCTAGCAAAATTCAGGAAGTGATGGATTGGAAAGCACCTACCTCGGTGCACAAGATAAGAAGCTTTCTGGGTTTAGCAGGCTATTATCGTCGTTTCATACCTGACTTCTCAAAGATCGCCAAACCAATGACCACCCTGCTACAAAAGGATCAAAAGTTTGCTTGGACAGATAAATGTGAAGCAGCTTTCCACACCTTGCGGACATTGTTAACCACCGCACCAGTTTTAGCCCAGCCAGACATCAAGAAGCCGTTTGATGTTTTTTGTGACACATCAAAGACCGGTTTGGATTGCGTGTTAATGCAAGAAGGCCGAGTCATAGCTTATGCCTCGCGCCAACTTAAGAAACATGAGGTCAACTACCCTACGCATGATTTAGAGCTAGCTGCAGTTGTGCATTCCCTAAAGATATGGAGGCATTACCTGCTGGGTAATGTGTGCAATATCTTTACAGCTCACAAGAGCCTCAAATATATCTTCACCCAGTCTGAGTTAAACATGCGCCAAAGAAGGTGGTTGGAGTTGATCAAGGACTACAACTTAAATGTGCAATACCACCCTGGTAAGGCTAATGTCGTGGCCGATGCCTTGAGCAAGAAGTCACACTGCCAAATAGTACAACCTTTGTTAATGCACTCAGAAGTTCTGTTTAACATTCGGATTAGTTGTACCCTAGAGAGTGATATTATCGAGCGACAAGCCTCAGATAAAGGAATTTCTCATATCAAAATGAAAATGCGGGAAGGCTTAGCCAAGCAATTCCCTATTGACGAGAGAGGTGTATTATGGTTCAATAATCGTCTTGTCGTGCCAAAGAATCGAGAACTTAGAAACAAAATTTTGGATGAAGCCCATCGTTCTAAACTATCAGTTCATCCTGGTAGCAAAAAGATGTACCATGATTTGAGATCAATATTTTGGTGGACCAAAATGAAAAAGGAAATAGCTGCTTATGTCGCTAGATGCAATGTCTATTTTCGAGTGAAGGCCATTCACCTCAGACCTGCCAGACTCTTGCAGTCCTTGCTGTTGACGGAAATTTCACCATGTTTTTATACCATCAAAACCATCAACAAAACACCTTTTCAAGGAGCTATCAAGCAAAGACATAATGATTTTTATCAAATAAATAGGTCCACATGTCCATAGAGTATTTCTTGCAGGACTACAGGAAATGGAGAGAAATGAGCTAGTGGGACCCACCACAGGGGGGTCGGTCGACCACCCTATGGGGCCCACCAGCCATCCCAAGCAGCCACATGGTAGGAGGGCCCACCTGTCATAGTAAGAGGGTCACTACACCTCTTATCTAGGTCGGCCAACCTATACATCGCAACCACCAAGTATTCCAGACACTCCATGACAGGTGGGCCATGCTTCTAGAAGATTGGTAGTGGTCCACATGTTATAGGGGGGTCGGCCGACCCCCCCAAGGTGACTTGGCGCCACTCCTCTCTCCCACGCTGGCCATGATCTAAAAAAGCACTCCCAAGTGATCCTCCACCAATGGATCAACTTCACATGGATCTATGGGCCCACACCAAAGAGATCAACACGCAAAAATACTTCAGAATGAACAACCACTATGCATGAAAGGTGGGACCAACACCAGGTTGGATGAGGTGGGACAGGGACCCCTAGGGGGGTCGGCCGACCACCCCCTAGGCCCACCTGGGTCCCACTCAGTCCCTGACCAGTGGGACCACACCCACAAGGCCAGGGGATGGCCCACTGGCCAAAGGGGGGGGTCGGCCGACCACCCCCCTAGGTCGGTTGGGTTCCCCCTCAACTGCCATATCAAGTTACACATGTTGGAAATCCAAGCCATCCATCCTAGGCGGTCGTATGACAGTTTGATCGAAGGGAGGAGGATTGAAGCTCCCTGGATCGATGACGTGGCGGTGGAGTAGCCCCTACTCCACCTCTCCACTATAAATACCCCGTCACTCCCTCTCATTCAACACACGAAGGAGGAGCTACTCTCTCTACACATAGGCGAAGCCCTACTCTTCTAGTAGCATAGAAAATAAGGAGAGAGTGAGGAGAGTCTGGAGGAGAGCCGGGCCTGTCTGGCGTCTTCTCCAAGCTGTACCTCGATGGATGCGGTCTTCTCTTTTGTAAGTCTGCATTTAAGATTCTTTTATGGTAATTGATCTTTAGTTCTGGTAAAGTATTTACTTTAGTTGTTTATTGGTTCACCGCCCTTAAACCGGTACTCTAGTCAATTTCATCGGGATCCGGATTAGAGTAGTAAGATATAGTGTAGACGTGGTGTCTAGGCTATACACTTACCTGTGTCTGCGGCTTGTCCAACGGTTTGTTTGTGGTACCTAGTAGGGGTGACAGACCTATCTAGGCTTTGATCCCACCATGTTTAGCCAAGTTCTTAAAACGTAGGCCTTCTTGTGCTAGGCGGTTTAGCACCCTTCTCATCCATTTCTGTTGCTAAGCGGCCTAGTGGCCCGAAGTGAACAACCTTTGTATCTTACCTTACCTTCCTAGTTTCATAACCATAGAAGATCCTCTCTACCCAACTTGTCATAAACCCCTTGTGTCTTCATAGGACGAACTTAGTTCTTTGTTAAGTACACTTCATGTTCCCCGTGGATTCGATACCCTAGTAATACTCTTGGGTGAAAGCTACCTTGACAGCCGTGTGCTTGCGGTTTACCCTTTGTGCGACCTTTTGTGTCAACAAGCTTTCTAGCGCTGTTGCCGGGGAACGGTAGCTGTTCTTAACATAGAATCAAGTTACCCATTTATCTTTTATTTTTATCATTCATATCATGGATCAAACACCCCTCTTTCAATATGGTGCTCCAAAGGGTGCTAGTTTGGGGCCACCTAAATCATCTAAAGCCATTTTAGCTGTTCGCTATGAGCTTCGCCCTGCTTTCATAGCGATGGTTCAGGCACAACCTTTTTCTGGGAAGAAGATGAAAACCCCTACGCCCATTTACGTGAGTTTGAGAAATTGTGCTCATGTCGTCATATTCAAGGCATGACACGAGATACCATGAAATGGAAGCTATTTCCATTCTATTTTATGGGAGTAGCTAAACATTGGTATGCTTGACACGTAGGGAGTGTACAAGGATACTGGGAGACCCTTCTAGCCAAATTCTGCTTAGCCTTCTTCCCTGTCCCTAGAGTCGTTCATCTTCAAACGGAGGTCCTAACTTCTAAGCAAAAAGATAAGGAGCCTCTAGGTGCATCATTGGTCCGTTTTACAGATCTTATCTCTTTAGGCCCTGATCTTGCTATACCCGAACCTGTGTTCTTACAACACTTCTATCTAGGTCTTAGCAAGGATTCTAAACAATTCCTTGATATAGCCTCTAGAGGAGCTTTCCTTCATTTATCTGCTAGTGAAGCAAGGTCTATTCTTGACAAAATCCTTGAAAACACCCCTTACACTGGCGTTCATGACAAACTCCCTGAGGAAGAAGAGGAAGCACTCCCAAACAAGAAAAAGAAGTCTTGATAGCTGAATCACCACCAATCCAATCCAAAAATATAGCTATCAATCCTGAGACACAAATACCCCAAAGTCCAAATTCTCCAAAGGAAGAAGAAATTCAACCTTTGGATTTCCCTTTTGAAATCGAGGATGATCTTTTCTCTGATTCCAATTTTGGAAACACCTCGAATTTTCCCGTGCAAAATAGAAATCCAAAGGTTGAATTTCCTAGTGAAGTGAACACTAGGAGCTGAGGCACGATTACTGCACCTCTGAGTCTGTGGCTGCTGAATCTCCTCCTTCTCCTCATCATCCTCCTCCTCATCATCATCCTCATCATAGGTAGACTCCTCATTGAGCTCTGGTGGAGGTGTAGGTGGAGGGATTTGTCTGAGCTGTCTAATCTCAAGTCTAGTCTGGTAAGCATGGTCATTGGCATAGCAGATGTTAGCAAATATCTTCTTCAGAAGCCTACCAAGCTTACCCTTCTTCCTGCCTCTGGTAGCTGCTGCTCTAGAGGACTCCGGGCGATCTGGAGCTGCTGCCGTGATGCTATCCCTGGGAGGAGTCACTATCTCCTGAGCTACTGTAGAGTGAATGACCTTCTCTGCTCTAAAAGGCTCATGAGCTGTGTCCTTGTTGTAGATCCGGCCAGTCACCATCTCAATTATGAACATGAGATAGGGGGCATAGGGGAGTCCCTTTCTAGCATCCTCAGCTGCAATACATATCTCATCCTACAGAAACCGTGCAACGGAAAAAGGTGGTGCTCCACCTCTCATTCTCCTTAGCACATTCTTGGATGTGTTATAGAGGTTGGAAGCTGATCCCACCTTGGGATAAAGTGTGGCCCTGAAGAGATTGTTCAAGATGTAATACTTACTCCTCAAACCCTTCACCAGACCATCTGCATGCTGAGACTCAATGTAAAGCTGAGAAATCTCCTCATTTGTCAGCCCTCTCTCATCATGAATGTTAGAGCACTCTCTGTTATCCTCTCCAAAGCCCAGAAGGTGGGCAAAAGTCACATAGTCAAGCCTATAGTGCCTGCCCTCTGTCATCCAGTGCATCACCATGTTCTCCCTGTCAAGATAGTAAGTGGAATAGAACTGGTGGATGATCTCTGTGTTCCAGCCATTCTGGAATCCCATCTAATGATACATGCTAAGCTCCCTGCACTGATCAATGACTCTGTCAAAAACAGGGTCTTTCTTGTTCTCCAAGTGCTCCCAATCAATATACTTCATCTTGATGATCTTGGGCTTGCTAGCATGGAAAAGAACACTGGAATAGTAGTCAGACTGAAACACATTCCAGAATTTGTAGTCCACCCCCATGTCCTTTGGCACATCATAGGGATAGATGGCCCTCTACTCTTGGACAGACCGCCACTGATTTTGATAGCTTACTCTTGGCCTTGCACGGGTCTCCTGAGGCTCTCTGACAAGCAACTCCTCAGGATGCTCAATAAGATGGAAACCATTGAACAATCCCAAATCCGGAGGTGTCCTAGGGCAAACATCTTCTCTGATTATCCTCCTTGCCCTTTGTAATTCTTCTTCCTGAATTATCCTCTGCCTGGGATTCAGGCCATCATCAACTATGGTAGTACGAGCCTTGGTCCTTGATCTCTTTCCTCTTGCACCACTCGATCCACCGGCTTCCATCTATGCATTTAAAAGAGAGAAGGTTAAGTTGCTGCACTTAGAATAGTAACTGGAACTCTAGTGGAGAGATTGGACCAAAAACTAGGGTCAATGGACGATTGTAGGAGCATATGCAACAGTGCTATCACCAGGGGTCCGGCACTGCCGGCCTGGTGCAGACAGCACCAATGCTAGCTCCATCAATCCTCCATTGAAACTAGGTTTTGATTAAATCTAACAACTAGAGGTACATCACCATACATAATGCAACTACTAACAACCTAAATCCCATCTCAAAATCCGTACATTGCATAGATCAAACCAAGTTAGGGTTTCACGTTATTACCTTTGAAAGAGAGGGAAAAGGACGAAGAAGGTTGGGCTTGAATGGAACTTGACGTAGGGAGGAAGATCCTCCACACCTCCTCCAATGGCAGCACCTCCAAAGGGCAGCACTGCCGGGGAAGAGGAGAGGGACCTCCGAGCTCCTTGGGTCACCTTGAGGAGAGAGAGGAGAGGGAGATGTGTTTCTGTTGGGGAGAACTGCTTGGGATGGAGTCCCCTCGGGCTAGGGTTAGGAATAAAAGAGAACCCGAGAGATTTGGACTTGGGCCCAACAGGCTCGGAACCCTTAAGTCGTGGCACTGCCGGACTAAGTCCGACACTGCTGGGCACCCCAGCACTGCTTGGCCAGGGGCCGACACTGCTGGCCTTGCCAGGCAGTGAGGCACTATGCCACCTTTATACTATATATTTATGCAATTGTGGACACATACCCCTTGCCATATGTTGGTCAGTAAGCAAATCATCAATCATACTATGAGCAACATATTCAAGTTTCTTTCAAAATCGGTTTTGAAACACATAATTGAAATTTTCAAAGTTTTGCCTAAGTCGCTAGGTGGACAAACAAATGTGTGCTATAGTTCAAACCATGTTACGAGAATCAATTATATTCAGCTCACTACGCAAAGCACAAAACCTTGTCTCATCGAGAGGCTTAGTGAAGATATCGGCTAGTTGCTTTTCGGTGCTCACATGGCGAATTGCGATATCTCCTTTTAATTCGTGGTCTCTCAAGAAGTGATGACGGATGTCTATGTGTTTTGTTCTAGAGTGACTAACAGGGTTATTTGCGAGTTTGATGACACTCTCGTTATCACACAAGAGAGGTATCTTGGTGAATTGACATCCAAAATCTTTTAAGGGTTGCCTCATCCAAAGTAGTTGAGCACAACATGCTCCGACTGCAACATACTCGGCCTCGGCAGTGGAAAGGGCTACACAATTTTGCTTCTTAGAACTCCAAGACACTAGGGACCGTCCAAGGAATTGACACGTCCCCGAAGTGCTTTTTCGGTCTACCTTGCAACCGGCGTAATCGAAATCCGAATACCCAAGTAGATCAAACTTAGAGCCCTTAGGATACCATAAGACAAGGTTAGGAGTGAAAACTAGATATCTCAAGATTCTCTTAACGGCCACCAAGTGGCACTCTTTTGGTTTAGCTTGAAATCTAGCACACATGCACACACTAAGCATTATGTCCGGCATAGATGCACATAAGTAAAGGAGAGAGCCGATCATGGAGCGATATACCTTTATGTCCATGGATTTCCCTCCATCAAGATCAAGATGTCCATTCGTTGGCATAGGAGTCTTGATTGGCTTTGCAATTGCCATGTCAAACTTTCTCAACATATCATGGGTGTACTTGGTTTGGCATAAGAAATTCCCTTCCTTGAGTTGCTTGATTTGAAAACCGAGGAAGAACTTTAGCTCACCCATCATTGACATTTCAAATCTCTTAGTCATGATCCTACTAAACTCATCACAAAAGGATTGGTTAGTGCTACCAAATATTATGTCATTGACATATATTTTGCACACAAAGATATCATTATTGACTTTATGAGTGAAGAGAGTAGGATCCGCTTTGCCTATTTCAAAGCCTTGTTTGAGTAGAAATTCCTTAAGGCATCCATACCATGCTCTTGGTGCTTGCTTAAGCCCAGAGAGCGCCTTATGGAGCTTGAATACATGATGTGGGAACTTGGGATATTCAAAACCCGGTGGCTGCTCAACATAAACCAACTCTTGAATGGGGTCATTGAGGAATGCACTCTTCACATCCATTTGATATAGTTTGAAGTCATGATGGGCAGCATAGGCTAGAAGCATTCGAATTGCTTCAAGTCTAGCCACCGGTGCATAAGTCTCTTCAAAATCCAAGCCCTCCACTCGAGTGAATCCTTGAGCAACCAATCTTGCCTTGTTCCTTGTCACCACGCCTTACTCATCTTGCTTGTTGTGGAAGACCCATTTGGTTCCAATCACATTGGTATTTGGTCTTTCCACTAAGGACCAAACTTGATTTCACTCAAAGTTGTTGAGCTCTTCTTGCATAGCCATCACCCAATCCAGATCATCGAGAGCTTGCTCAACCTTGAGAGATTCCAAAGGGGAGACAAAAGAGTAAAATTGACAAAAATTTGTCAAATGTGAACGAGTAGTTACCCCCTTTCGGAGACTCCCAAGTATGTTGTCGACGGGATGATCTCTTTGAATTGTTTGCCTTAATCTTGGGTATTCTGTGGCTTCTTGTTGCTCAGCTTGGTCATCATACTCATGCTCTTCAAATATGGGTTGAAGGTTTATTGGGCTTACTGGTGAGCATGCTTCTGCCTGTCTGCTTGGTCCGGCAGTGCCGGCCACAGGCACAGAGGCCTAACCAGGGAGCACTGCTGGGCCATTTTCTTCAATTCTTGGGCAGTGGCTTCTTCACCTTGAGGTTCCACTTCTGTGGTCTGGATTTCTTGTGGCCTAATGTCACCAATAGCCATGTTCTTGATTGCTTCTCATGGTGGTTCCTCATTACCTACAATCACTTGATCAATTTTCTCTACTTGAGAGCCATTAGATTCATCAAATGTCACATCTATCACGATTTCAATTTTCCCTAAGGTCTTGTTGAATACGCATAGGCATGCTCATTTGATCCATAACCAAGAAGAAAACCTTCATCAACTTTAGATGCAAACTTAGAGTTTTTGGGCTTCTTATTAAGTATGAAACACTTGCACCCAAAAACTCTAAAGTATGACACCTTTGGTTTGTTACCGGTTAATAGCTCATATGAAGTCTTCTTCAAGATCTTGTGAAGATAGAGCCGGTTGATAGCATGACAAGTGGTGTTGACGGCTTCAGCCCAAAAGATATCCGAAGTCTTATACTCATCTAGCATTGTCCTTGCCATATCAATGAGTGTCCGGTTCTTCCTCTCTACTACACCATTTTGTTGAGGGGTGTATGGAACTGAAAACTCATGCTTGATGCCCTCATCATCAAGAAACTCCTCCACTTGAGTGTTCTTGAACTCGGTTCCATTGTTACTACGAACTTTCTTGATTTGGAAGCTGAATTCCCTTTGTGCTCTTCTAATGAAGGTTTTCACCTTATCTTGCACTTGTGCCTTATCATACATGAAAAGCACCCAAGTGAAACGAGTAAAGTCATCAACAATAACTAAACCATGTTTGTTACCGCCAATGCTTATGTAGGCCACCGGTCCAAAGAGATCCATGTGAATTAGCTCCAATGCTTGCTTGGTGGAGACAATGCTCTTGGATGGGTAAGGTGCACCTACTTGCTTTCCCGCTTGGCAAGCGCTACAAATTCTGTCCTTCTCAAAATGAATATTTGTTAGTCCAAGAATGTGTTCATCTTTTAGGAGTTTGGCCAAGTTCCTCATCCCAACATGAGCTAGTCGGTGATGCCATAACCAACCCATGCTAGATTTTTCCACTAAACAAGTCTCAAGCTTAGCTTTACTTTTGTTGAAATCAACTAGGTAAAGCTTACCCTTCAAATGACCTGTAAAGACAATAGAGGAATCCTCCCTCTTAAAGACTTCCACACCCTTATCCGTAAAGAGACAATTGTAGCCCATCTCACACAATTGAGAAACGGATAACAAGTTGTAACTCAATGAATTCACATGTAAAACATTTGAGATAGAATGTTCATGAGTAATAGCAACTTTACCAAGACCAATCACTTCCCCTTTGGAGTTGTCATCGAAGATGATATTCTCACTTGCATTTGAAGTTGGGGAATATGATGAGAACACACTCTTCTCTCCGTTCATATGATTTGTACATCCACTATCAAGCATCCAACTTGATCCACCGGAGGAGTATGCCTACAAAACAAATTAGTTCCTAGATTTAGGTCCCCAATCAATCTTGGGGCCTTGCATGTTAGTCACAACAATTTTGGGAACCCAAATGTTCATGCTTCTTTTATCATGTTTCTCATCACCCACAAATTCTGCAATGACTTTACCACGGTCATTGCATTTCAACATGTAGCACGAAGACAAACTTCCTTGGGGTGACCTTCTCTTGGGTTGATATGCATACTTGTTTCTGGCCACCCAGATTGAGTCCTTGGGTTTCTGAGAAACCTGCTTTTGCTGGGGCATCCTCTTGGCATGGACATGAGCTTGAGCTTGATCAGGTGAAGCTTTGGTAACCTTTCCTTTAGTGGGGCGCGGCACTGCCGGCCTCTGGTCCAGTAGAACAGCTGTCTGTGCAGGCTTATCTGCACCAATGCTTCCCTTCTTCTCAAACTTGACACACTCAATGCCTTTAACTATTTTTCTTCCATTGGTTTTACCTCCTTGAGTGTGTCCAAGCCCATCCTTGATTGATGGATGCCTTCCATCCTTGTATTGGATTTTCTTGGGCTCAACTTTGTCTTTGTCATTCTTCTTTGAAACTGAGATGACATTGCTGAGCCTTGCTATTTCTTTCTTCATGGCCTCCATGTTGGCAAGGTTAGTGGAATAATCATTCAAATCAAAATTGTATCACTTTCCACAACCTTGGCTAGTGGATGGAGAAGAGGCATCATTTGCCTTAGGAAGATGTGAGTTGCTCTCCCAAAGAAGGTTGTATTGTGCCTCAAGCTCTTGATGCTTTTCAATTAAGCCATAATGCTTTTGCTTGAGGTCACTACACTCCTTAGTGAGAGCATGAGCTTCTTGTTCTTTGGCTAAAGCCTTAGTCAAAGAGCTCGCCTCACTCCTTTCTAATGCAAGAGCTTCCTCACTAGCAATATAAAGATCCTCTTGTTTGATAAGAGTCTTTTCTCTAGATGCTAGCTCAGCCTTGGTTGCCTCTAATTCATCCATTAGATTAGCAATGAAGATTTTGGTCTTACTATCAATGTTTTTAGTTATAACATTGATTTCTTCATCACTAGATTCATCATCACTAGAGCAATCACTAGAATCACTACTAGAGATGTCCTTGGGGGGAGGAGTGATGGGTTTTAGCTTTGATTTTACCTTCTTACCCTTTGCCATGAGACAAATGTGAGGGGAGCATTCATCATCATCGGACATGTTGTTGAAGAGCTTTGGTGTAGCAATTGTAGCCATCTCTTCATCTTCACTTGTGGTCTCTTCCGTTGAGTCCCACTCATGCCCAATGTGTGCTTCACCCACATATCTCTTGGTCTTCTTGTGGTCACCCTTTTCTTCTCTCTTGCCTTTGCCAAATTTGTTGTCTTCCTTCTTATTTGGGCAATCGGCAATGAAATGTTCGGTGCTACCACACTTGTAGCAAGTTCTTGATTTCTTGTTGGTGAACTTTCTTCTTGTGAGCTTGTACCCATTCTTCTTTGGGCCCTTGTTGAATCTTCTCATGAATAGATCCATATCATCAATATTCTCGGCTTGCTCATCTTCACTCTCACCATCACTTGATGTTGGGGCTTCGGGTTGATGCTTGATGGCTTTGGTTGCTTGAGCTTTGCTTGAAGAGGCTTGCTTGCTGTTTTTAGGACAGCTAGGGGCTGATCTTCTTGTGCTCTTGCTTGCCTTGAGAGCTACCTCCTTGATCTTCATCACTTCCAATCTTGCTTGCATCTCTCCAAGCTTCTTCCTCTCAAGTGCTTCTTCCCTTTGCAAATCAAAGGTGATAATCCTTCCAAGCACATCACTTGGTGTGAAGTACTCACACTTCTTCTTGTCTCTTATCAATGTCACAACGGTCTCATTCCTTGGAGAATAGGCTTCAAGCATGATCTTGACAACCTTGTGATCATTGACCTCTTCACCACCAAGGCCTATAATCTTCCCAATAATGGTCATCAACCTATCAAACATTTCTTGTGGCCCTTCACCTTCATTGATCACAAACCGGTTGAGCTTGGCCATCAACAAATTGATCTTGGACTGCCTCACTTTACTTACACCCTCATGTGCAAGATGCAAAGTGTCCCAAATTTCCTTGGCAACCTCCAAGCCCATCACCTTGTTGTACTCATCACCATCCAATGCACTTAGCAACACACTAATTGCTTGTGCATTGAGTTGTATGCAACACAGCTCGGTGGTGGTGGGGCTTGTAGGATCCACCGGAGGCTCACATCCTTTGTGGACAATCACCCAAGCACCGGGGTGAAGACCTACAAGATAAGCTTTCATCAAGTGTTTCCACTTGGCAAAGTTGGTCCCATCAAAATGAGGCAACTTGCCGGCGGGAACATGAAATAGAGATTTATGCTCATGTTTAGAAATGGATGAATAATCAAAGGATATGGCGGAGTATTTCTTGCTGCCATCATCCTTCTTCTTCTTCTCCTCTTTCTTCACAATCATGGAGGCTTGGTATGATGCATCATCATCACCGTCGGAGCTACTTGATTCAACCTCCACACGAGAGGCTTGTTCTTTGCTCTTCTTTAGCTCCTCCTCCTTTGCCTTGAGCTCCTTCTTGAGCGCTCTTACTTCTCTTCTATGAAGCTTCTCGGCAAGCTTCAAGCTCTTGGCTTCATTGATTGCATCTTCTTCTTTTTGCTTTTTCTTTGCTTCTCTTCTCAATCTTCTATCTTCTTTTCTTCTTGCTCTCTCTCCAGCGGACATGGCAGGAGTGGTCAAGTAGTTTTCCGAGTCCACACTCTCATCGCTGCTGTCCGTGGAGTGCACGTCCACCTTCTTGGGGTCAACCATCTTAGCTTTTCCCTCTTTGGCCATTACCTCGCACGGTGAAGTGCTTACTGAGGTAACCTGGCTCTGATACCACTTGTAAGGACCTAGTTAGCCTAGAGGGTGGGGTGAATAGGCCTGTTTAAAACAAATCTCACACTTGCTGTTAGCACAGAGGTCGGCGTAGCCGGGCTTGAGGCTGGCACTGCCGGGGTGGCCGACACTGCTGCTCTCAGGGGCAGCACTGCTGGTCACCTGGACAGACCTGAGCACAATTCAAAATATAAAGGGAAGAATGGAAAATGTGCTTGAATAGAAACCTTTCTAGAGGTGTAAGGAACCTCTAGCACCACTAGAAAGTATAAGCAATACACCCACTGAGTAGATCGGGTCCAAACCCTAGAAAACACCTTGCAAGCAATATATATCAAGGTAAAGTAACAAGCACACAGTGACACATGATTTGACCCATGGTTCAGCTCGCCACCAAGGCTTGCCTACGTCCACGTTGTTGAGGTGTGCCACACAAGGCTCAAGCTCGCCACAAAGACTTTCTCTTTCCTTGGTCTCAAGTAAAGAGAGTGAACTCTTGAGATGAGGGACAATGTATTAGCAAATTGGTGATGTTACAAACCTCCTTAGGCTGCCACACAAGTTGGCAAGCTCAAGGGAGACGCTTAGCCGGCTAGGAGCAAAGCTCCAAGAGTAACAAACTCAAACCGCCAGCTACCATGCAAACAAAGTGCTTGTAGGAGTTGAAGATCTGAGGGAGAAGCTTCTTATCAAGCTTGGAGGCTCAATCTCTCAAAGGTTGATTGGAAATCAATGGAGGAGAGTGGTTGAGCACTAAGGAAGAAGGGAGAGCTAGAAGAGAGCTTCTCTGTTCTGTTTCACGAAGTGAGAAAGAGAGAATGGCAGAACTAGCCATTGGGGATTGAGTGAGGAGGTGTTAAATACCCCTTCACTGCCAATGGACAGAACAAGTCACGGCAGTGGAGGCAAGCACTGCTGGCCTGCCAGAAACAGTAAGAGTATGGATCTTGAATAGCTGGCTGATTTTCCTTCTATATATGTGGAGGTGTGTTGTATTTGGATAGATATTGAATTTGGTTCACTTGTTGGCATGCGTGTTGAATCTCTCTTAATAGTACGGCATACCTAACTCAATTTCAAAGTATAAAATGTATTTAAACTCCTTTGAGCTTGTTGCCATGCACTTTTGTAATTGGAGGGGTCCGCCAACCTGTTCATCAACCTCCTTTCATTTAACTTGCTTGTCATATTTGTAAAGTCTCATTAGTTTTGTAATTGCGTTGTCATGTCACCAAAACCCACTTAAGGCTTGATTGCACTTTCACTTTTGGAGTTACAAAGGCCGACTTTCTTTTCTTGAGGGTATAGCCCAATCCCTCTTTGCTAAGGGAGAATCTTTGGCTACCCAAGCACTTTAGCAAGCGGGCATCTCCACCATATGCCTTACTCAAAGCATGAGTGAGTTCATTAACATCATTTTTCAATTTTTCATTTTCACTCACTAGTGTAGCATCAACCTTTGAGCTATCACTAGTGGATGTGCAAGTGGAAGTGCTAGTGGTAGGTTGGTGCAACAATGATAGGAGTGAAAAATGATTCATCTAGAATATCACAAGTGACTCCAATATCACATGATGCAACAACCTTATCCATGTTTTAATCAAGGAGGGAGGAGTGAGCCTTTTCAATCTTCTTGTGAGTCCTCTCAAGCTTCTCATGGGCTTCCATTAGCCTCTCATGAGAGCCATTGAGCTCATCAAAGGATTGTTCAAGAGCCTTAAGCTTCTTGTTCAATTCTTTGCACTCCTTTCTCTTTGTCTGAAAGCAAACATAAGTTTGCTTCATCATATCTATGAGTTCCTCCTTGGAGTACTCCTTCTCGTCATCACTACTATCATCATCACTATCCTGCGGTGCAAAAGGGACATCTAAAGTGTCTTAAACAAATAAAGCTTGAACAAAATGACGACATCTAAGGAAGCTCCAAAAGGGACTAGTTGACTGGTTGACTCCAAGACTAGTATTCATTGCGGTAGTCATCAACCCAATCTTCATTTGTTGTGTTTGAATGCAAGGATGAGCACATACGTACTCAACAAATATAACACGGGGTTCATGAAGCTCAAAAGGATATGCATGGTTCATAGCGGTAAGCATTTTAAGTAGATCAAGTTCATATTAAATATCAACAATTGCCAAGGTAATTGCATAAGCTCAAATATCCATGATCATAAAGCAAATGACAATGATACAATAATTAAATAATAATTTGCATAGAGAACATAAAAGTAAGAACCCAATAATTATGTGGGTTCTGCAGCTTGGTTCTACGGGTTCTGCATAAACTGCATCATAGTCTGCATGAGTTGTCCCTGCATCGCCATCAACTCCTCAGTGGTCATGGGTGCCAGTGGAGGTGACGGTGGGTTCCTGTTGGTACGAGGCATCTGTGTTCCAAAACACAAATAATTATGCTTATAAACATTACTTATACCATCAAAATAATATTATATGCAAAACTAAAATTTCTGGATGAGAGATTCTAACAGCACTGCAGTAAAACAGCCATAACTTGAGTTAGATATATCCAAATGAGTTGGTTCTAGACTTTCTGGAAAGGTATCAAAATTCTCTACAACTTTGTTTCATATGACATTCCCAGATTCAGAAGTAAAAATTGTGTAAAATAGCAAAGAACAGATTCTGTTTTAGGTTCTGGACTATGCAGAATTCTCAACTTGGAACAGACATATCTCTTCAAATATAACAGCTATGAAGGTGATTCCAGTTGGAAATGAACCATGGGTAAGTCTAGTTGTTTACAGAAAAAATTTATGAATTTTGCATGATCAGATCTCGAGATATAACAGAAACATTGCAGACTGCTCTAGAAAACATTAAGGACAGAGATAGGATAAACCCAACCCAACTATATGTATGACATTAACTAATTATTATAAAAATTTGGAAACTTGTAGATATAACCACAAGATCTCCAGCAAGCAATACAAAGATCCAAATCACTCATAATCATCATGACAATTAATTCAAGCACAAAGGTTCACACTACACCAAAAACTCGATTAACTAGACTCGACTGGCGATATTATTCGCACTTCTGCTCAATTGGTGGACATCCTATTAAAGGGGATGTAGGTGATGATAGGCCATCAAAATTTTGAGCAAGGTAAGACTAGAAATTAGTAAAACAAAGAGAAACAAAATGTTCAAGATGATAAGAAATAGTAGCTCAAAGGAAGCCATCAAGGAGGTGATAATTTGGACAAGGATTGAGAAATAGTCAATTCAAAGGACAAGGTTGAAGAAAATAGTTTTTTTAGCAAACTAAACTTTAGCTAGAAAAAAGAACTACTAGGCTTGCGTCCTACGGTCAACACTTGCCTTGATACCAAATTTTCACAACCGTTTTTAAGAACAAAAAAATGTGCATAAAAGGCTCATGTGTACCCCAAGAATAGTCGCACACATGAGTTGACAAATTATAAAAGTACCATCACAATGCTTATTACATAGCGAATGAATATACAATACAAAGTCTTAAACAAATAAAGCTTTAACTAAATGATGACATCTACGGAAGCTTCAAAAGGGACTGGTTGACTGGTTGACTCCAAGACTAGTACTCATTGCGGTAGTCATCAACCCAATCTTCATCTGTGGTGTTTGAATGCAAGGATGAGCACATACGTACTCAACAAATATAACACGGGGTTCATGAAGCTCAAAAGGATATGCATGGTTCATAGCGGTAAGCATTTTAAGTAGATCAAGTTCATATTAAATATCAACAATTGCCAAGATAATTGCATAAGCTCAAATATCCATGATCATAAAGCAAATGACAATAATACAATAATTAAATAATAACTTGCATAGACAACATAAAAGTAAGAACCCAATAATTCTGTGAGTTTTTCGAGCCGCTCGTGTCCGTGAGCACGGCTATCATGATAGTTTTTAACTCTGATCAGAGGTGTACAACTTTACACACGAGTCGTGATTGCCGATTTGCCCGGGTTTGCAACTCCCAAAACACTGCCGAGGTGAGCGGGCAGGGTACACTATGAAGCCTTTCAAGGGTTCCTCTAACAAGTTAGGGCCGCAAGGTTCGTGGCAGGGGATGTAGAGCCAACCTGTCTACGGTCACACTCCTTTGCGGCTATGCCCATAGATTAGGAACCACACTAGACCCGTCTTGGCACGCTCCTATTTGCGCCATAAAGGTAACCACTAAACAAGATAGAAAAGGTCCCCATACTAAGCTAAAGCCAGAGCCATATAACCCTCGTGGTTGTACTGTATATCCCAACTTTTGCCCTACAGATAAGCTCCTATAATCCAATGTTGCTAAAAAGCGAGTTTTATCATTATTTCATATAGTCATTAACACATTAAGATCATGTACATCTAGTTTGAGCACTAGCAATACTAAACATATATGGTGGATCAAATCATAGGTGTCAAGGTAATCAGGATATCAATCTCTAGGATCAAACTACGGTAAACAAGGGATATCATGCATATGAATTATATTAATTGTGAATAGGACAACAAGGATAATCCCATGTTATACTTGCCTTATTCAAAGTACTCCTGCTGGTCTTGCTGGTCTTGATCGAAGAAAAACTCTGGTTCCTCAACCGGCTGCTCAACGTCTATACCGATCAACAATCAACACCATTCAACCAACGGACAAACATACCCGAAGCAAACAAAATTATGATTAGAACAGTACACCAACAGTAAAAAAATAAGATGAAAAGATTATAAAACTAATCTACGTATCGCTACGATCACATAGACGTTTCGTCCACGAAATTTGGAGCTAAAACGACGAAGTTATGAATTAAACAGGTTTTCCTATGCAAAGATAATAAATTAAATCTAATCACGAAATTAAACTTTTTCAAAATTGAATAACAGTGGTATTAACATCAAGAAAATTTTATTATGAATCTAACGCAATTTGAACGGATCAAAATGGAATAAAAACTGTAAATATGGATTTCTCATTTATTTTTGAATAAAAACAGATCTGATGAAAACTACGCCTTCCCGAGGAGAAAGTGCAAAACTGGAAGGCGCCATAGGACGGCGGGTTGAGACTCAAATTTTGCTTGGGTCTCTTTACCAAAACAGTCGGCCGAAAGGGTATCCTCTAATCCTGTGCGTCGATCTCAGATCCGACGGCTCGGATAGAAGGGGAAAGAGAGAGAGAGGTGGCATCGGCCGGGAACAGTGAGCCAGTGCGGCAGTTCGCCATGGATTCCGGTGTGGAACTCGGCGGCACAAGCGGCTACGATGCCATGGGCCACCATAAGGCAAACCGCAAGGCCGAGGAGAGAGAGGAGATGAACACAACCTCACCTGGGTCGTTCGAGAGACCGGAGGAGCAACAGTGACGGCTGGCGGCACGACGGGGCGGCTCCGGAGCTCCTGTGCACGGCGGCGGGGCAAAATAGTCAAGATTCCGCAAAATCGAGCAGTGGAAAAGCTTCGCAGGTACCCGTACCTTGCTTCTATGGGACATTAGGGCTAACGGGCGGTCACAGAGCTCCTAGGGCCAACAATGGCGACAGCGGCGGGAATCAAGCTCACTGCGGCTCTGCTCGAGAGGTAGGGCAAAGGGAGGGAGCTAGTAGATGGGAATAGGGAGGCGGTGGAGGTTTGCGGCGCTATAGAGGCATATCCCGTGCGGATTAAGGGAAAAATCCCGAGAAATCGGTGAAGGGGAGGATTCTGTTGGCGTTCGGTGTTCATTGCCGAAACGAACTCAGCAAGGGAGAGGGGACTGACTCGGGGGTCCGCGGTGACAGCGACACAGGGAGGAAGAAGGAGGAGGGATGCAGTGCTGCGCTGCTGCTGGGCCTCGGCCGAGCCGGCCTAGGAGGGAAAGGAGGGAGGCATGCGCGCTGGGCCTTAAGGCCAAGGCTGGGCCAAGCATAGAAGAAAAGGGGGAGGAAGGATAAGGTCGTGCGGGAAAGGAGGCCAGCTTCGGCTGGGTCGTGGAGTTGGACCAACCGGACTAGAAACAAGGAAGTGAGAGGGAGAGGGAAAGAAAACTTTTGCTATTTTCAGAAACACTTTTCAAATTCATTTTCAAATCAACTTTAAGTACCTTTTCAAAACCACTCAATACAAAACAGTAAATGTACTAGCATGAATGCTCAACATGTTACTATATGGCATTTTTATTTTCACCAAACCATTATTTATTTTCACTAGATTAAATGCATAATAATAAAATCATAAATTAAATCAATTTCACACTTTTGAAAACAATGCAAATTTTGGAGTGTTACAACAAGATTGTACCTTAGATGGCTTAGCCATGAAGCATGATGAAGTGTCAAAGATGGATGGCTTGTCGTTGATAGGAATGCTAGCCAATGCCTTCTTCTTGGTCTTCTTCCTCTCATAATCACTAGACTCATCATCGGAAGAATCACTACTATCCCAAGTCACCATATATGATTCACCCTTCTTCTTCTTGGTGAATGATAACTTCTTCTCCTTCTTGTCAAGCTTGCTCTTGTTCTTCTCATCATCATCACTATGATTGGGACAATCCGCAATCATGTGATCGGTGCTCTTTCACATGTAGCATCTCTTCACATACTCCTTGCTCTTGAAGTTGTCTCTTCTCTTTCTAGCACCATAGCCCTTCTTCTTCATGAATTTCCCAAACTTGCGCGCAAAGAGGGCCATCATCTCATCATCAATGTCACTTGCATCTTTATCATCACTTGATTCTTGCTTCTTTGCTTTGCCCTTGCTCTTGGATGATGAAGCCTTGAATGCTAAGCTCTTTTTCTTCTTCTCTTCTTCCTTGACCTCTTCTTCTTCACTTTCTTCATTGTATTGCTCTTCGGTGTTGATCTCTCCAAGTACTTCATTGGAGGGATCTTGGTCAAACCATCTCTCCTAATTATTTGCCTCAAGGTTTTGTATTTCTTGGGCAAACAACCAAGAAACCGGTTTGAGAAATCTTCATCCTTCACCTTCTCACCCAAGCTCTTGAGGTCATTGATGATCACTTGGAGCCCATGAAACATCTCTGGGATAGACTCATCGCCCTTAATCTTGAAGCGAGATAGCTTGTCCTTGAGCATGTACAACTTGGCATTCGTTACTGTTGAAGTGCCCTCATAAGTATCTTCAAGTCTCTTCCACACTTCACTTGCCCTCTCAAGATCTTTGATTTGCTCAAACACCTTGGAGTCAATGCCATTGTATATCACATTTAGAGCCATAGTGTTGCATTGCCGGTTCTCTTGCTCTCTAGGTGTGGGACTATCTTCATCAAGAATGACATAGTCCTTTTCGGTCACACTCCACACCTTCTCATGAATTAAGCCTTGATGCATCTTCATCTTTCTCTTCCAATAATGAAATGAGGTGCCATCAAACATTAGCGGTTTGCTCCCCACATGGTTGAATGATATTTGAGCCATCACTAACACCGAAGGTAGTTAATCCTTGATAATAGCGGTGACCACGGCTCCGATACCACTTGAAAGGTCCTAGATGGCTAGAGGGGGGTGAGTAGCCTATTAAAATTTCTACAAACCACTAGAGCAAAGGTTAGCCAAACATTTAAGCGAAGCTTTTTGCTCTAGCTCTACTAGGGGTGCAAAGTCACCTATTCAAGCAATTATAGTTGGTTAAGTGCCTAACAAACAATAGCAAGAACCTCAGGCACTTAACACAAGCTAGCTAGAACAACTAACACAAGGACTAAACTAGCAAGCTAACTAGACAAGATACGGAAGAAAGTAAATACGAAGGGTAGAGGTGATTATTATACCGATGCCTTGTGATGTATGGATGTCAATATGAAGAACCAATCATAATGAGATCACCAAAAGTAGCCGGGAGACAAAGATAGACACAAAGATTTTCTCCCGAGGTTCACTTGGTTGCCACCAAGCTAGTCCCCATTGTGTCAACGACTCAAATGGTGATTCAGTGGCTAATAGGCAATCAAAAGCCTAGCCCACTACTTGGGTTCCACAAGAATCCACCCAAATGAGAGTAACTCAATGACACGAGCAATCCACTAGAGTTACCCTTTGGCGCTCCACTTAGGTGGGTACAAGCCCTCTCATAATCGTCGAAGCTGGCCACGAACAATCACCAACTCGCGTTGAAGCTTCCTCAATCGCCCAAGCCGTCTAGGTGTTGGCAAACACCAAGAATAACAAGAAATCCCGCGGCGAGGACGATGAACAAGTTCCACTAAGATGCAATGCAATGATCAAGCACTTGGTTCACTCAAACTCTCATGAATTAGCAAGCAAAGCAAAGAGAGATGAGTTGGGGGCCTTCTCAAGCATGCACAATGAGTGAGAATGAATTGGAGGTGCAAGAGATTAGCCCCAAGGGCCAGCCAAAACGTTTATATAGCCACCACAAAAGAACTAGCCATTTTGCCCCTTGATCACCACTATTTGTGTAGCTCCGAACGCTCTTTTACCTGGGGTCCAGACCATTGGTGGCGTCTGGACCCTTCACCAGCAGAGCTGCAGAGCCTCTGTTGACACGTCCAGATGCGTCCTCCGGACGCTTGAAACTTGGGTTCCGACCAATGGCTGCGCGTCCGGATCCTCTGCCATTTGAATTGTGCCGTTCGTGCCTTCAGCTGTGCTTGCCACGTGTCTTCGGACGCTCGCAACAGTGTAGGTCCGGACTAATGCCGTCAGCGTCCGGACTCTACATAGAGCGAGTCCAGAGAGCACCTAGAGGCCAGACGCTTGTCCGGAGTCCAAGGTCCGGACACCGCCTTGCATCCAGACGCTCTGCATAGAGCATCCAGAGAGGTCCAAACCTCCGGACCCGTGTCCGGATTCACCGTCTGGACTGCAATCACCGTCCAGACCTCCTGCACGCCAAGGCCGAGAGTAAGGGTTTGCCTCCGGACGCGTCATGTGTTGGTCCGGACCGAGCAAACCGATCGTCTGAACCTCTGTCCGGAGCTCTGTGTCAAGTCCAAAAGAGCTGTCTCTTGTTCTCCAAGTCTTCATGTGCTAACACCATGTATTCCAAACCTTTTGCTCAAGTGTTAGCCTTCACATGATATTTTCTTGGATTTTATTTCATTACTTGTGTTACTTAGGTTCATTTTAGAGATATGCAATGCAAACCTAGTGGCACATGATAACCACAATCGACACGAGTTTTCCCTTCTTGATAGTACGACTATCTATCCTAAAGGTGATCACACTCTCTATAATGTCTTGATCACTAAACCGAAAATGGACCTATGATATACCTTTGCCTTGAGCCCATTTTTGTTTTTCTCTTTCTTCTTTTCCTTAGTCATGGAGCACTTGATCCATCATGATCCTTCATCTAGCTCCATTTGTCAAGTTGGATTACCCTAGCTAGATCACATGCTTAAGCCATAGGGTTAGTCCATAGGTTTCATCAATTAACCAAAACCAAACTTGGGCTTTCAACTTTATGGGCATACCGACCAGAAGACGGCCCAGCCCGCTAGGCCTTGCGGCACGCGACCAGCCTGTCGTGCTCACCAGGGACTCCGGAGAGCCTTGCTCACCAAGTAAGATCCTAGTAGATAGACTCAGATCCCTTGCCTCAAGGGACCGATCGTAATCTGTTAAGATATGGAAACTATAACCCTGCTCCCCGGCTATATAAGGCGAGCAGGGACCCCCCTCAAAGGGGATGATCGACACCTCGTGTAACCTAATACTCATATCAATCCAGCCACCAAAACATAGGACGTATGGTATTATGACCATTTGCCGGCCCGAACCTGTCTAAATCAGCGTGTCTATGCTCTTTCTGTTATGCTTGATCACCGTCGCCACACCTCCGCCTACAATCTACTACCGTAGGGTACGCCCTAGGTAGATTGCGACACATATTTCATGGACAAATACTCCTGGTGAAAGCTACACTTGACAACCATACGCTTGCGGTCTTTTACCCGTTTGCTACTTCTGGTGTCAACAGTACGCTGCTGGGAACTCTGACCCCATAGTTATCCACTGTGACATGTTTGTCTTCAACCCATTGATATTGAAACACAGGGATCTGAAATGTACCATAGTCTAGTTCCCATATATCCTCAATGAAGCTAAAGTGTGTACTAATCTCACCAGTTTCATTGTCTACGGCCTCGCATCGAACACCGCTATTTGGTGCCATACTCTTTTTGTCCTTGGACTTGGTACAAAATGTGAAACCACTAATGTCATATGTTTGCCATGATGTGACCTGACATGATGGTCCGGATGCCAACACCTTAATGGTTTTGTCCTCAATCTTGTCTCCACATGGAATGTTCAGCTCCTTTAGCCATGTGCTGAGGTAAAGCTTGTGTTCCTTTATCACCCAATCATCCGTGTGTCCATGATTATGTTTGCGAAGCTCATTCATTTGTTCCTCGATCAGAGGCTCCATTATCGCTAGCTAATGTAGGATGCTATGATGTGCATGAAGGATTGTATTGTAATCTGGTAGGATGAATGATTTTTGCCCTGACCTCCCTCTTCCTTCCAACCTACCCTCATGTCTTGACGGAGACATACCAATTGCAGCCTAGTCTTTTAGTATAGTATTGCATAATTGACCTCCAGACTCAATAGGTTCTTCGGTACAGTACCCCTCTACCATGGACGCCTTGGGATGAGCACGGGTTGACACATATCCATTTAGTATTTCCATGAAGCGCTCGTATGTCCACATTTCATTAAAGTACATAGGACCCAATGCCTCTATTTGTGGTACCAAGTGCACCACAAGGTGCACCATCATATCAAAGAATGACGGGGGAAAACACATCTCAAACTGAGAAATAGTCTCTACTACGAATTCCTGAAGAGATGCCAACTCATCACGATGAATTACCTTTTGTGAGATCTTGTTAAAAAAGTAGCACAAGCGTGTGATTGCTATCTTTAAGGACACAAGATTTATAGCCCTAATGGCAATAGGGAGGAAAGTAGTCAACATGACATGACAATCATATGCGTTGTAGTTGGTTAGTGTAACGTATTTCATTGACACAATACTCTGTATGCTAGAGCAGAACCCAGATGGAACTTTCAAATTCTTGAACCACACACACATCGCATGTTTGTCATCCACGTTGAGGTTGTAGCTTGCTGCCGGGAGATGGTACTTCCCATTTTCTTGAAGAACAGGGTGAAGTTCGTTTTTAATGCCTAATTGTACCATGTTCTTACGTGAATTGAGTCCTTCCTTTGTCTTGCACTTTATTTATAGCAAGGTGCCAATTAGGCTTTTAAACACGTTCTTCTGAACATGCATACCATCGATTACGTGACGTACATCTAATTCTTTCCAGTATAGCAAATATTTGAAGAAAATAGACATCTTCTTGAATGTATCCCCTGGAGTTGGTTTGACATCCTTTCTTGGTCTCCCGTCTTTTGTCTTCTTCCCAAAAACAAATTTGATGTTGCTTACTATTTGGAATACTCTGTGACCTTTACTACTATCTAAGGGGGCTGAAGAATGTGCTTCATCATTATTGTCAAAGTACTTATCCATCTTTCGCTGGCGATACCTATGCCCTCTCGATAAGAAGCGTCTGTGTCTCATGTACACTAGCTTTTTAGATGCATCAAGTGTCGGATACCTGAGAATAGGGTACCCCAACTTCATACTTCGCGAAGACAAAATCATCCCCAAGAGCCCCTCCGACTCGCCCGAGCCAGAATGACGTCATCACTCCCGGGGACACATCGCCTTAGCCAAACCGGCTAAGGCAGCGACACCTCCTCGGAGGGCCTTCCACCCCATCTGAGCTTGGGTGATGTCGTCCGCGACGCCATCGACCCTCGGGGGCCTCTCCGCCTCGCCTGACCCAGGGCAAAGCCTACCCCAAAACTGGCTAAGGCAACTGCACTCCCTCGGAGGACCATCTGCCCCGTCCGAGCTGGGATGACTTCATCCGTGATGCCGTCTGCCCTCGGGGGCTCTTCCGCCTCGTTCGAGGGCGGAAAACGTCATCCGTGACGTCGCTTGCCCTCGGAGGCTTCCCCAATCCACGGTGCATTTTAGCCCGTAGTCAAAAGGTCCACAGTGCAGACTCGTCCTTGGGGATGGGGTTAAAGACATGGATCGCCATGCCTGCCCCTGTGGAACCCTTGCGGTACAAGCTCTAGCACCACCGAGTGACATTCACCATCCCTCTGACGGATAGCTGAACAGGAATTGAGGCGTACTCGTCCCTGTACGACAGAACGCAGGGGTACCGGGCCCACATATGGCAACAAGAGCACCACCAAGTACAAGGCGTGTGGCTACAGTTGCATCAAGGACGAACAGGACCAGGAGCGCGCTAACAAGCGAAGACTTCCCCGGGAAGGAAGGGGAACAGAAGACTGGAGCGTCCTCCAAATCAACAGGCTACACCAGGCCCACGTTTCCTCTCTCTCTCTATTGTACTCCTCCATCTCTCCCTACGTATAAAGGGGGAGAATGGACCTCCAATCTAGCGCTCTCGACTCTCTTCGAACTCATTCACACACACTCATACTCACATCCACGCGAGCTCCTACAACGAACCTCGAACCACATATGCACGAGACCTTGGAACCCGCTTCCCTCTCTCACCAAAGCTTGTAGCTCCCCCCTACGAGCTCTCCTACGCTCGGTAACACGACTCAGCAGCAAACTGGACGTAGGGCGTTCGTGCCCGAACCAGTATAAACCTTGTGTTCTCCGGGCGTAACCATCCGATCTCTAACATGCTTAGAAATTTACTCGTTGGTTGTCTAGACCCCGCCATTTTAGACACCGACAGTTGGCGCGCCAGGTAGGGGGCTTTGTGTGTCACCCGTATTTTCGAGTATCGGATGGCTTCTCGCCACGCTGATTTTGCTCCGGGCTCCATTGTTCATTTTGGTAGCCTGGACTTCCAGTGCCACGGGCAGGGGGACAACCTGGTCCTCCGTCGCCCATACGGCTTCCTCCGAGGTAGCAGTGCATGCCATCTCGGCATCCATGGCCCACCTCAACCTGCCTCCCTCCGGGGAGCAAGTCGCTCACAGGACAGCCGTCCAGCGGGCCGACTATCCACGGTTCGAGCGCTGATGGGACCCTAGCCGACCCAGGAGTCCCTGCACAACCTCTACAGCGCATTCGCCAATGTGACGGCGTAGCTCGCGGGAGGACAGCCGCTCTCTCCCAGGCACATCGAAGCGTCCGCTCCGGAGGCACTACCATTCGGCATGAGGAATGCCGCCACGTCTTATTCGGAGATGGTGGCCGCACGGTTCTAGGCTGACCCTGCGCAAGGGACACGCATCGGGCTTGCGTCTCACCTGTAGGAATACGAGGTTGCTACGCTAGCTAGAAAACAAAACTTTTCGACCTCATAAACCAGGATCTACTGCTAGTCATAGGTTATGGGATTACCACTAGACGCGCAGGTGCAGCGGAAGACGACTTGATGTAGTCGTGCGCGTCGCAGCAGGCAGTGCAGTTGCGTGGTCGTCCATCTCAACGTCCCCTTCGCGTGGTTCGTCCTTGTGCTCCAGATGCAGCACCTCCGAGGAATCCCACACGTACAGGGAGGAAGCGTTGCGCCTCCGGACTGCTAGGTCCGCGAGGAGCAAAAGGCGCGAGCGTGGGGAGGCGACGGCGGCTGCCAAAAGGCGTGGATTAATCTCGCCCCGCGCCCACCCCTTGCTTATATAGGCATCCTGACGAGCTCCCACATTGGAGGCCCATTAGTAACCCTAAACCTAGTCTAATTCGGGTCCAACCCGAATTAGGCTTCCAACCCTTTAAGCGTGTGACCCTATGGGCTCACGCATACATAGACATGGCCCAAGTACTCTTACTCACCCAATAGTTGATAGCGGCCTCTAGCAAGGCGTGTCAACTCCTATGCATACGCTATGATCATATCAGACGAACCACTATGACCATGTACAGGTTATTCCCTTCGCCACTCGATATATGGTTCCACTCGTGGGTTAACACTTAACCCAAGCATGGCCATGCATTTGTTGATCCAATCACATGAGTGATCCAGTGATATCTCTCTCACGAAGAGAGGGGCAAATTCCATCTTGATTGTCTATGTCTCATAGCATGTTTCCCGACCACCCAATGACCACCTTTATAACTACCCAATAACGGAGTAGCGTTTGATAGTCCCTAAGTAGATCGTTTCACATCTTGAGTACATACCACAATCTTAGGTCTAAGGACATAACGTACATGACATGAATAGAGACTTTCTCTTGTTGGGTCAGTCCAGCCTACATGTCTCACATGTGCCCACATTATTAGTTTGACATCTCCATGTCTATGACTTGTGAAACATAGCCATCAACTAATACATGTGCTAGTCTAATATTCAAGTGTGCTCTTACAAGAATGCCGACCAGGGACAACTTTTAGAATAACCATTCAATTAATTGAGTTCCACAAACAATTCACATAATCGTCAATCAATGCTCGTTGTCTATAATAGATATTCAAAGAACACTTTATTAATCATGGATACAATCGGAATATAATCATCTTCATGATTAGCTCTAGGGCATATTCCTAACAGTCTCCCACTTGCACTAGAGTTAATCTCTTAGATGTCTAATCCCCATAGACCTCAAGTGTGCCTCATGCTTAGGCTTTGGAAGAGCCTTTGTTCTTTTGGTGATTCCTTGGCTCCTTAGCCTGCGCTATCGCCCCATTGTTGTCACAATGTATATTCAATGGGCTGGACGCATTTGGAAACACACCAAGCTCAATGAGGAACCTCCTCATCCAAACACCTTCCTTTGCAGCGGCAGAAGCTGCAATGTACTCGGCTTCTATTGTAGAATCAGTCAGCGTCTCCTGCTTGGAACTTTTCCAACTTACAGCACCACCATTTATTGTGAACACAAAACCTGATTGAGACTGTGAATCATCTATGTCAGTTTGGAAGCTAGCATCGGTGTAACCCTTTACAACGAGCTCCTCATTACCTCCATAGATTAGGAACACATCTTTAGTCCTTCTCAAGTACTTAAGAATGTTTTTAACAAGCATCCAGTGACTCTCACCTGGATTGGCTTGGTACCTGCTCACAACACTTAGAGCATATGAGACATCTGGGCGAGTACATATCATGGTGTACATGATGGAACCAACTGCCGAAGCGTATGGAACCTTACTCATTCATTTCCGCTCATCAGTTGTCGAAGGACACTGCTTCTCGCTGAAACGTATACCATGTGACATAGGCAAGAACCCTTTCTTGGATTATTCCATGTTGAACCGTTTCAAGACCTTGTCAATGTATGTCTCTTGACTTAATCCTATAAGCCTCTTTGATCTATCTCTATAGATTTTGATGCCCAAAATGTATGTTGCTTCTCCTAAATCCTTCATAGAAAAACTATTATTCAGTGAAGTCTTTACAGATTGCAACATAGGAATGTCATTCCCAATCAATAGTATGTCATCCACATGCAAGATTAGAAATACAACAGCGCTCCCACTTTCCTTCTTGTAAACACAAGGTTCTTCTTCATTTGACGAAAGCCAAACCCTTTGATCACTTCATTAAAACGAATGTTCCAACTCCGAGATGCTTGCTTCAACCCATAAATGGATTTCTGTAGCTGGCATATTTTTCTAGCATTATTAGGATCAACAAAACCTTCGGGCTGTATCATATACACGTCCTCCTCCAAATTTCCATTTAGAAAGGTTGTTTTAACATCCATCTGCCAAATCTCATAATCGAAATAAGCAGCAATTGCTAGAATGATCCGGATAGATTTAAGCATCGCTACCGGCGAGAATGTCTCGTCGTAGTCAACTCCTTGAACTTGCCGAAAACCCTTTGCAACAAGTCGAGCTTTATAGACGTGAATGTTTCCATCCATATCATTTTTCTTTTTATAGACCCATTTGCACTCAATAGGTTTAACCCCATCAGGCAGGTCAACCAAGTTCCAAACTTGATTGTCTCCCATGGAATCTATCTCGGATCTCATGGCACTTTGCCATTTCTCGGAATCTGGGTCCATCATTGCTTCCGCGTACGTTGCAGGTTCGTCATCGTCTAACAACAACACTTCCCCACGTGCCTCACGGATTCTTGCTGAGCTTCGTGGTTGTGGTGGTGTTTCTCTTGCCACAGGTATCTCAACTTGTTCTGCTACATTAGCATCACTCGTAGAGTTATCTCCTATTGTCTCATCTTGAACTTCTTCAAGATACACCTTTTCTACACTTTTCTCTTTGTTGAGAAACTCTTTCTCTAAGAAAACACCATTCCGAGCAACAAACACTTTGCCCTTTGATCGGTTGTAGAAGTAATACCCTAAAGTTTCCTTTGGATATCCCACGAAAAAGCATTTGTCCGACTTGGGTGTAAGTTTATCTGACATAAGTCATTTGACATAAACTTCACAACCCCAAATCTTAAGAAAAGACAAATTGGGACTCTTACCAGTCCATATCTCATATGGTGTCTTGACTACGGACTTAGACGGTACCCTATTCAATGTGAAAGTGGCTGTTTCTAGAGCGTATCCCCAAAATGAGAGTGGTAGGTCTGACTGGCTCATCATAGACCGAACCATGTCCAACAAAGTCCAATTACGTCGCTCGGACACGCCGTTTCTCTGAGGCGTTCCAGGTGGCGTAAGCTGTGGAACAATTCCGCAACTCTTTAGATGATTGCTAAACTCATGGCTCAAATATTCACCTCCTCGATCAGATCGCAAGGCTTTAATTTTCTTGCCACGTTGATTCTCTACTTCATTCTGAAATTCTTTGAACTTTTCAAATGTTTCAGACTTATGCTTCATTAGGTAGACATATCCATATCTACTAAAGTCATCAGTAAAAGTTATGAAGTATTGAAATCCACCTCTTGCTGTCGTGCTCATTGGTCCACATACATCAGTATGTACGAGTTCCAACAAGTCAGACGCCCTCTCAGGAAATCCTTTGAATGGCGCCTTGGTCATCTTGCCTAGTAGGCAAGCCTCACATGTCTCGTATGATTCAAAATCAAACGAAGGTAGAAGACTATCATCATGGAGCCTCTTCATGCGATTCTCACTTATATGACCCAAATGACAATGCCACATATATGTAGAACTTAACTCATTAAGCCGAGGCCTTTTAGCATTAACATTACAGATAGGTGTATCATCAAGATTTAAAATAAACAATCCATTCACAATGGATGCAAAAGCCACAAATATGTCATTCTTTGAGATCACACAACCATTGTCTTTACTCGCAAATGAATAACCATCCTTCATCAAACATGAAGGTGACACAATGTTTCGACTTAAACTAGGAACAAAATAACAATTATTCAACTCCATGATAAATCCTGACGGGAGGTGAAGTTGCATCGTCCCAACGCTCAACGCAGCAACTCTTGCATTGTTGCCCACGCGGAAATCAACTTCGCCTCTTCTCGTGCTTCTACTTCTTACCATTCCCTGCATCGTATTGCAAATATGAGCAACCGATGCGGTATCAAATACCCAGGAGTTAATGTAAGAATCAGCGAGAAAAATATCTGTAACATAAACGACAAGTGTACAAGCAGCGGGAGTACCTTTACTACCGCCATCCTTCTTTAAGGACTCCAAGTACAGCTTGCAGTTTCTCTTCCAGTGACCTTTCCCCTTACAATGAAAGCATATTGCTTCAGCAGCTAGTCCATTGGCAGGAGGAGGGTTTGGCTTAGAGATCTCATCTTTAGCCTTCGCCTTCTTCTTCCACCCAGCCCTCCTTTTAAAGTTAGGCTTGTTTTGGACCGCCATCACATGGCTACTGCCTACTGCCTTCTTGATATCAACTTCTGCTATTTTAAGCATGCCACACAATTCATTCAAGCCCTTCTCCACCCCATGCATATGGTAGTTCGAGATGAAGTTTCCATAACTGGGCGGAAGAGACGCAAGAATGAAATCAGTTGCCAACTCTTGGCCAATTGCGAAGCCTAGCTTCTCCAACCTCTGAGTGTAACCAACCATCTTGATTACATGTGGCCCTACAGGTGCGCCCTCAGCCAGCTTGGTTTCTGCAAGCGCCTTAGAGACATTGAACCTTTCAGTCCACGCTTGAGTTTGGAACATATCTTCAAGCGCCACGATCATATCGTTCGCTGAATGATTGTTGTCGAACTGCATCTGTAGATCAGGTTCCATACAAGCAAGCATGAGGCAACTCACTTCAAGATCAGCATCACATGCTTTCTTGTAAGCGGTTTTCTCTGCAGTAGGTGCATTATCATCAGGTTCATCTGGTAATGGGGTGTCTAGAATATCTTCCTTTTTCTCAGCCCTGAGAACAATTCTCAGGTTGCGGATCCAATCCGCATAATTTGTTCCATTCAACTTATCTTTCTCAAGAATTGATCGCAAAGTAAATGGTTGATTACTGGGAGCCATCTACAACAAAAGTAATGCAAAATACTAAGACAATGTATCCAGGAAGGAGTAAGTTATATCAAAATAAAACATACTCCCACTAAAATCAATATCCCTCAATTGATACTTAGTGATTCAAGACCCACAACTAACAAGTCAACTAATGAGCTTTAGCATCACCGCTAGAAGACATGGTAGATCGGTAAGAAACACTTTGCTAATCATATCACATATGACTCTTGTTGTTGGGCAGCATCTCTATGCTACGCTCAACCTCCCCATGCTTCAAGGTCCCTAACCGTTAGGATAACCTTGTTCAAGTAACCAAACCTTCTGCTAGTAAGTGTCCGACACGAACCTGTCTAGTCAAGGAAAATCAGTGGCACCCTAATTTCATAGACCCACCACCAATCGTACAAGACACGTGACAGTGCAAGGTTTGGGGAAGCATACAACTTAAACATTGCTGAGGGATCATTCTACTTTACTATCATATTCATGTAGACAAAACATAATAGCGAACAACAAAAGTAGAATAAAATGAGAATCACATTCACACATAGTGACTTGGTATGGCCCTTTAAATAATGGTGATCTCCATCTCCATCATCTTGCTCATCATGGTGATCTTCATCTCCATGATCCACGTGTGACATCCTTCTTGTGATAAGTCCTCCAAGAACTATCTTACCGCAAGCTATACTAATTACATAGTCGCAAGATCACAAGATGGCACGCAGGCCAATACATCAAAAGACAACACATATGGCTCCAGCCGTGTTGCTTACATGTCACCTAGGGCATGAAAATTACATACAATCTCATAGGCCATACCAACCACATCAACTCCTGCAAAAACAAGTTAGGCGTAGAACAATTCTAGGCGCTACAGCAGATAGCAACGGCGCTACACCAAGCGGGATTACATAGATCGCATCTATGGAATCACTATGAAAATCTCATCGGACTGATCTCATCAGACTAGGATTACATAGATCACATCTACTCCCGACGCGCATCACATGCGCCCGACTTCTGACCTAGGTTTCAATTCGATCAATCTAATTGATCTCCAACTCACCCTGACTAGATTTACTTGTATCTGTTAACTCCCCCCTACGAGCTCTCCTATGCTCAGTAACACGACTCAGCAGCAAACTAGACGTAGGGCGTTCGTGCCCGATCCAGTATAAACCTTGTGTTCTCCGGGCGTAACCATCCGATCTCTGACACGCTTAGAAATTTACTCGTTGGTTGTCTAGACCCCGCCATTTTTGACACCGACATCAAGGGACACCTAAGAAGTTTCATCTATGCATTGTACACAACCAACTTTTCCTTTGAACTATCCTGATAAAGTGAAGAGAGCAGGGTAATCATTGATCGTTACAAAAATAATTGCTCTCAGAGTGAATGAGTATTACTCGTCCAACATTTGAACACCCATTTCCCACAATAGATTCATTTCGTCCATTAAGGGCTACAAAAATACATCCATGTCAACTCGGGTTGTGTAGGTCTAGAAATAAGAATGGTTAACAAAAGATATTTTTGCTTCTGCATCAACCATGGAAGAAGGTTGTAGATGGTGAGGATCACCAACCATGTGCTATGCTTGCTGCTTCTCTCAGCAAATGGGTTCATTCCATCAGTACTCAATGCGAACCTGACATTCCTTGTTTCCTTAGCAGAGTCTAGGTGGTTGTCATTGAAATCTTGCCAATGCTTCCCATCGGCTGGATGTCGATGCTTTCCATCATTTTTGTGCTCATCAGAAGCATGCCAGCTCATAAGTTTTGCATCCTCAGGGTTAGCGAATAAACACCTTAATCGATCAACCATAGGAAAGTACCTCATCACCAAAGCAGGAATCTTTTTTGCGCATAAAAGTCTACTTCTTCTTTTTCTTAGTTGGTGGGTTTGGAACTCTGTTAGGCTGTCTTCTGTTGGCTCTTCTTTCGCTTCTTTCCTTTAGACATGGAGGCAGCACACTCTTCATCTCGATAGTCTTTATTAGTCTTGTACCAACTTGCATCACATTGTGGACATCTCTCTAAGTCTTTATAATCATCACCTCGAAATAGGATACAATGATTTCTACACGCGTGGATCTTCTCGACATCCATAGTGAGCGGACTGATTAGCTTCTTTGCATAGTATGTGTTAGCAGGAACTTTGTTATCCTTTGGAAGCATGTCAGTGATAAGACTCAAGAACGCATCGAAGCCAGCATCAGATAGACCATATCTTGCTTTTAGCATCAATAACTTCAGCACAAACCGCAACGTTGTGAACTCTTGGGTACACCCCTTAGACTCATCATACAAAGGCTCTTCTACGGTGAAGAATCATGGACCCTTGTGTTTAGGCGATTAACGACAATACTAGGTCACTATGACTAACGTGTGTTTTGCAGAGGCAAAGTCATTTGTGTTAGGTCATTAGTGATGCAATTTGAATGGGCTTAATGGATATTCATGCCCCCAAGATGGAAATCATTTCGGTTGGAAAGGATGAAGATACTCGTCGAAGACTAGGCTAGTTCGTAGTGTCGTAAGGTTGAGAAGGGCACTAAGTTTAGCTAGGGTTTTGTTTTTTCCTTTGACCGTACTATAAAGGGGGGTATGAGATTAGTAGATTGACCTAGGAGAGTTTAGGAAAGTGGGTATATGCACACTTGTCACAAATAGTCCTAGAGACCTTGCTTTCAGCCCTTGGTAAACCCTAGAAATGGTAGGAGCAAAATCCCTTGAGAAATCTCAGCGAAAACAGTTGAAATAGGGGGAGAAAGAGGCTCCAGACCAGTCTGCCTAGTAGGCGTCGGACCATAGGAGAGTGGTCCGACGGTCCTTGACTTAGGCAAAATCTCAGCTCGAGGAGCTCCGGACCACATGTCTGGAAAGCGTCGGACCATAGGAGAGTGGTCCGATGGCTTGTGTCAGAGAGATAGAAGGCTCCGGACTAGTCCGACGGTGAGTCCGACGGCTAGTCCGACGCCTCAAGACAGGAGGTTGAGTTTATGCAGTAAGCCCCCTGGCTCCGGACCAGAGCGTCGGACCAGGGCTCCGGACCAAGGAGAGTGGTCCGGTGGTTCGAAGAAGAGAAGAAGTTTTTCACTTAGAGAGCACCCTAGCTCCGGACCAGTGCGTCGGACTAGTGCGTCGGACCAAGCAGAGGTGTCCGACGGTGCCTGAGTTGGAACTCAGAGTGAGCTCCGGACCAGTGTGCATGGTCCGGTGGTATAAGCTCCGGACTAGTCCGGTGGCTTCACAGAGAGAGGAAAAAGTAAAAAACAGCTAGTTTTGGAGGTGGGGACTATTTATAGTTGCCCCTTCGTCCTTAGGAGCGATCTTGGCCATTGTTTCAGCTGGAGACACCTTGAGAAATCCTTTGGAGAGTCAAGAGGCTAGTGAGGGAGAGATTAGAGAGAGTTCATCTGGTTCTTCCCTCCTAGTGTGATTAGGAGTGACTTGTGTGCATCCATCCACCTTCCTAGCCTTGAGTTGGTCAAGTGAAGGTCTTGTGCTTGTTACTCTTGGTGTTCGACAACACCTAGACGGTTTGGTGGTGTTTGGAGGAAGTGATCGCCGGAAGATTGTTGGCGGCTCTTCTCCAAGCTTCTGTGATCGGTTGTGGGCGATTCACCGAGCCGGAGTGGCGAAGAATCAGCCCGTAGAGAGCACTCTACCCTTGCGCGGGTAGAGGGGGAGCGATACATTGCGAGGTGCTCCAACGAGGACTAGGGGGGTGTGTCGACACCTCGATACCTCGGGAAAAAATCGCTGCGTCACTGAGAATCTCTTTTCCCTAGCTCTTTACATTTCCGCATTACATTCCGTTTTGTTTTTATCTTACCTACTAGAATTGCTTAGGTTGCTTTTAATTTCCATGAACTGCTACCGCTTTCTAGCTAGGACACATGGTTCGTAGGCACTAGGGGGTGATTGGCATTTGATAGGTTTTTATATTTGCTTTAGAAATTTAAAACAAGCCCAATTCACCCCCCCTCTTGGGCATCTTGATCCTTTCAATTGGTATCGGAGCCTTGTTGCTCTAAATTAGGCTTCACCGCCTAGAGCAAGATGTCCCATGGGGATGGACCGCCACCCATGTTCGATGGGGATGACTTTCCTTATCGGAAAGTGCGGATGGAGGCCTACCTTGAGGCTGTGGACGTCGGCGTTCAGAAAGCCGCCACCCAAGGTGGATCGGTGTTCGCCGAGGACCCATACTTTGAGAAGAACAATGCTAAGGCAAAGAACATTCTTTTCCGTGGAATTTGCAAGGATGTGTTCAACCGTGTGCGAAATTGCAAAACCGCGAATGAGATTTGGACAAACATTTGTGCGCTACACGAGGGCACTAAATGTGAAAGAGAAGAGCGTTATCACCTCATCATTGCTAAGTTAAATGCTTTCACTATGCTATCTCATGAAAATGCTAATGAAATGTATTCTCGCTTGAATGTGCATGTAGAGGAGTTGAATGGCCTTGGGCTCTCTCAAATGACACCGGCCGATGTGGTGCGCAAGATACTTTGTGTCCTACCAATAGACAAGTATAGCCACATCGTCACGGTTCTTCATCAAGGCGATCTCTCCGCAACTACACCAACACAAGTGTTGGGCAAGATCAATGCTCATGAGATGTACATGAAGATCAATGATGGAACTTCATCCTCCTCCAAGAAGAAAGAGACGGAGGAGAAGAAGGACGTGGCTCTCAAGGCATCTTCCAAGGAGAAGTACAAGATTCAATATGTCCTTGAGAGTGCAAGTGACGATGATGATGAAGACAACATCGCTCTCATGGTGAAGAAGACTGCCAAGATGTTGAAAAGGCTAAACAAGAATGGAGTCAAGTTTGACTCAAAGAAGAAGAAATTCTTCACAAGCTCTTCAAGGAAGCCAATCTCCCAAATGAAGTGCTACAATTGCGGCACTCTTGGTCATCTAGCCCATGTATGTCCCGAAGAGAAGAAAGACAAGTTCAAGAACAACAAGTTCAAGAACTTCAAGAAGAACAAGGGCGGCAATGATGACTCAAGTGATGATGACAAGAAGCAAGACAAGCCATACAAGAAGAAGAAGAACTTCAACTTCCACAAGAAGAAGAAGGATGGCAAGGCTTACATTGTGGGTGATTGGCTCACCGATATTGATGATTCAAGTGACTCCTCCGATGATGAGAGTGAAGAAGAGAAGGTGGCCGCATTGGTGATTGGTTCTTCTATTCCACCGCCACCTCCTCCTTCATCGCTGGGCTCATCCTCTACACACCTATGCCTTATGGCTAAAGGTGACAAGAAGGTACAAAAAGAGGATGATGATGATGACCTCTCTAGTGATGATAGTGACGATGAAGAAGCACCTTCCTATGATGAGCTAATTAAAATTTGCAACAAGTACGCTAGCATCATAAGGAAGTACAAGAGTAAAAATGACAAACTTCTTGAGATCAAAGAAAACTTGCATGATAAGCTTGACAACTTGTCTAGTTCTAATGATGATTTGAAGCTTGAGATTAATTCTCTCACATCTAGCACTAGGGAGCTCAAAGCCTCTCTTAAGCAAGCCAATGAGAAACATGATAAGCTTGAGAGGTCATCCCAAGAGCTCCTCACAAGGTTTAACTTGCTAAAAGATGACTACAACCAAGTGAAAAGTGATCATGGCACACTAGTGGTAGCGAATGAATTACTTACTCAAGATCTTACACATGTTGCTACTAACTCGTGTGCTAAGTGTGCAAGTGCTACCTCTTGTGATATCGAGCTTGATGATGTGGCTCTTGAGCAAAGTGCCCAGTGCAAGGGCAAGAGAGCTGTAGAAGCCGACAAGTATGATGATTATATGAAGATGAGGTAAGAGAACTCAAAGCTCAAGGAAGAGCTAATCAACCTCAAGGCAAACAAACCCTTCACCATCAAGCCGGCTCAAGAAGAACACAAAGATGCTATCACTTTGATCAACTCTCTTCGAGAAGAAATTGCCAAGCTCAAGAATGACAAGACCAAGCTTACAAGTGGCCTTGAAAAGTTCACCAAAGGTCATAATCTTCAAAGTGAGCTTCTAATGAGCACCGTCATGAAGAACGACAAGACTGACATTGGGTACAAGGAAAACCAAGTGATGAAGGCCAAGGTCAAGATTGAAGCCAAGAACTACTACAAGAACAAGTACAATGGCTACAATCAAGAGAAGCCAAAGCCCAAGCCTAAGAGGTGTTTTGGATGTGGACAAATTGGTCATCTCTCATTTCAATGCAATACTCCACTTCCCAAGACCTTGCCCAAGCACACTAGGCCATTTGCTCATGATGCTCACTATGTCATCAACAAACATTCCAAGGGTAGACCACTTGTGGTGTTTCTTGGACCACCAATGAAGAACAAGCCTAGGGTTCTTTGGGTTGCTAAGGAGATGGTTGACAAGGCAATGGGGCCCCGCACTAAGGGGGTTCCCAAACAACAAGCTTAACTCCAAGTTGCTTGTGTGTAGGTGAACTACAAGACCGGTGGGAGCCATTGGGTAATTGATAGTGGTTGCACTCAACACATGACCGGCGACCCCCGGATGTTCACCACACTTGATGAGGATTGTGCAAATCAAGACAAGGTTACTTTTGGGGATAATTCAAAGGGCAAAGTTCAAGGTTTAGGCAAAGTGGTTATCTCCCAAGATTAATCAATTTCCAATGTCTTGCTAGTACAATCATTGAGCTTCAACTTGCTATCGGTTGGTCAACTTTGTGATCTCGGGTTTCATTGTCTCTTCACTCCAAATGAGGTGATTGTGACCAAGATTGAAGATTCATCAATGATATTCAAAGGGTTCCGACACAACAACCTCTACTTAGTGGACTTCACTTCAAATGAAGCTAACTTGCAAACTTGTCTATTCAACAAGAATTCTTTGGGTTGGCTATGGCATAGAATATTAGCTCATGTGGGCATGTCAACCTTGAAGAAGCTTGTCAAGAAGGAAATGGTTAGAGGAATCAAGGATGTGGTGTTTGAGAAGGACAAACTTTGTAGTGCATGTCAAACCGGCAAGCAAGTAGCAAACACTCATCCAACCAAAGCTTTCATGTCAACCTCAAGAGTTCTAGAGTTGCTACACATGGATCTATTTGGCCCTACCACCTATGCTAGTCTTGGAGGAAATCTCTATTGCTTAGTGCTAGTGGATGACTACTCTCGATACACTTGGGTGTTCTTTCTTCAAGACAAGGGAGAGACACAAGGCATCTTCAAGAAGTTTGCTACAAGAGCTCAAAATGAATTTGATGTGAAGATCAAGAAGATTAGAAGTGACAATGGCACCGAATTTGTGAACACAAAGATTGAAGATTATTGTGATGAAGTGGGGATCAAGCATGAGGTGTCCGCCACATATACTCCACAACAAAATGGTGTTGTAGAGAGAAAGAACCGGACGCTCATAACTCTAGAAAGGTCTATGCTTGATGAGTACAACACTCCGGAAAAGTTTTGGGCGGAGGCAATCAACACCGCTTGCTATGCGGCTAACCGTCTCTTCGTCCAAAGGCTATTAAAGAAGACCCCTTATGAGCTTGTCAATGGGAAGAAGCCGGATATTTCATTCTTCCGGGTGTTTGGTTGCAAGGTGTACATCTACAAGAAGCGCCAACACTTGGGTAAATTCCAACGACGGTGATGAACCCTTGAGGGAGGCAATGAAGAATATGCCAATTGGTGCTATCAACCCGCAAGAGGTGGAAGAAGTTGAAGATGAAGCAAATCAAGATCCTTCTCCACCCCACACGCCTCAAGTTGATGAAGGAGATCAAGTGAGGGAAGCTCAAGAAGACACTCACATTCCTCAAGATCAAGCCGAGGCCGAGGCAAGCAATGTTGAAGCATCGCATCCCCCTCCTCAAGAGATAAATAGAAGATCAACATCTATCCTTCAAGCTCACCCCCATGATCAAATCATAGGGAGTCCATCAAAGGGAGTAATGACTCGCTCTAGACTTGCATCTTATGTTGAACATCACCCGTTTGTTTCCTTTGTTGAGCCTACTAGTGTAGAAGAAGCACTTGCGGATCCGGATTGGGTGAATGCCATGCATGAAGAACTCAACAACTTCACCCACAACCAAGTATGGACACTTGAAGAGAAGCCAAAGGATGCAAGAATCATTGGCACCAAGTGGGTGTTTAGGAACAAGCAAGATGATCAAGGCGTGATTGTGAGGAACAAAGCAAGATTGGTGGCAAAGGGGTTCTCTCAAGTAGAAGGACTTGATTTTGGAGAGACCTTTGCTCCGGTTGCAAGACTTGAAGCCATCCGTATCCTTTTGGCGTATGCTTCACATCACAAAATGAAACTTTTTCAAATGGATGTGAAGAGCGCCTTTTTAAATTGTTTCATAAATGAACTTGTCTATGTCTCACAACTCCTAGGTTTGAAGACCCAAACTTGCCTAATCATGTGTATAGGTTGTCCAAGGCACTCTACGGATTGAAGCAAGCCCCAAGAGCTTGGTATGAGAGGCTAAGGGACTTCCTAATCAAGAAGGGCTTCAAGATCGGGATCGTCGACACTACACTATTCACCAAGAAGCTTAATGGAGAGATCTTTGTTTGCCAAGTATATGTCGATGACATTATATTTGGGTCAACAAACCAAGATCATTGCAAGGAGTTTGGTGACCTGATGTCCAAGGAGTTCGAGATGTCAATGATTGGCGAGCTAACCTTCTTCCTGGGCTTTCAAGTGAAGCAAATGAGAGAAGGGACCTTCATCTCTCAAGAAAAGTACACTTATGATCTACTTAAGAAGTTCAAGATGGAGGATTGCAAGTCAATCAAGACCCCAATGCCAACTAATGGGCATCTCGATCTCGATGAGGGAGGTAAACCGATTGACCAAACTCTTTATCGCTCTATGATCGGTAGTTTACTTTACCTCACCGCATCTAGGCCGGATATCATGTTTAGTGTGTGTATGTGTGCTAGGTTTCAAGCAAACCCTACGGAGTCGCATCTTTGTGCAGTTAAAAGAATCCTTAGGTACTTAAGGCACACCCCTAGCATGGGTCTTTGGTATCCCAAAGGAGCTCCCTTCCAACTAGTTGGCTATTCCGATTCGGATTACGCCGGGTGTAAGGTTGATAGGAAGAGTACCTCCGGCGGGTTTCACATACTAGGAAGATCACTTGTTTCTTGGTCCTCAAAGAAGCAAAACAGTGTGGCATTGTCAACTGCCGAGGCGGAATACATTGTCATGGGAGCAAGTTGTGCACAAATCTTATACATGACCCAAACACTCTTTGATTACGGCGTGTTTTTAAAAGAAGTTCCACTTTTGTGTGATAATGAAAGCACCGTAAAGCTTGCTAACAACCCGGTTCAACACTCTCGCACCAAGCACATATATATTCGCCATCACTTTCTTAGAGATCATGTGGCTAGGAAAGACATAACACTAGTTGGAGTTAAGAGCGAAGATCAATTGGCGGATATCTTCACTAAACCACCCGATGAAACAACCTTTTGTAGGTTGAGAAGCGAGTTGAATGTGCTTGATCACTCTAACTTCACTAAAAGATGAGTTTGTGTGAACTATGCATTCATATGTATTATAACATGTTTAATTTGGTAATGCACATAGGCTTGGCTAACACGGTTAAGATAACCGCCCTCAAAGCGTGTGACAAAGCTTAACCGCGGTTTAAACTTGCAAGCAACCTAGATTCAAATTCAGTTTTACATTGCATATGCATGAGTGTTGCTTCTTCGTTTCTTTTCGGTTAAGTTTTTTGGTCATCCTTAGGTTCAACACTTAGGGGGAGCAATTCAACACTCTAGCTTCTGCTAATACCCCTCTTGTGTCCCTATGGTGACCCTTGGAGCTTTATTGAACTATTTTCTTATGAAAACTAATCCTAGCCTATGGCAAACTATTTCTAAAATTGAGGGTTTGAGAGATGGTTCTTATGTTAAGTCCAACAAGTGCTCCTCTTTGCTCTTTTGTGTTGGTACTTGGCTAAGAGAAAAGATTGGAGAGAAAAATAGGAAATTTCAGAGCAAATTTAAGCACCGGACCACCCTCCGGACCACTCTATAATGGTCCGACGCAGTGGTCCGACGCCTTGTCCCTCATTGCATAAGATTTCTCCAGCCACAAAAACCGTCGGACCAGAGTCCGACGCTCCTCCGGACCAATGACAAGTTGTCCAGTGCCTCTGTCAGTTATATCTAAGCACCGTCGGACCAATCCGGTGCACCGTCGGACCAGTCCGGTGAGTAGTCCGACGCCTTGGTCCGGTGGTCGGGTGCTCACTGTTTTCCTTTCTCTGGTACCGTCGGACCACCCGTCGGACCAGTCTGCGGACCAAGCATAATGGTCCGACACTTTGAAATTTTGCGGATAACCCCCCGCGAACGGCTCTGTCTCCGCAGTGTTCTTCTTCCTTTTGCCGACCGTACGCCTCCGTTCCACCGCCGCCACAGCTCCGCCACCGATCCTCCACCGCACCCGCTCCGCGCTTGCTCCCCTGCACCACCAAAGCCGCCGCCAGTGAGCCCCTCTCCGTGCGCCACCACCACTCCTCCTCGCCGTGCAGTCCAGCAGCGTCGCCCTCCATCGCCGCCGCCTTCCACTACGCCGCCAAGAGATTCCCCCCCCCTCGCCGGCGTCCTAAGCCTCCTCCACCTCCCTACCAACCAGCCAAACTCACCTAGGGTTCACTCCACCCTTCTACATTACCACTACAGAGGAAGACACTTCCCCTTAGGGTTAGCCCTAACCCTAGGGTTTGGATTCGACGGCTCCGTCCTTGAACGAATTCATTTCGTCGTCATTGTCTTCGCCATTTCTCTCTAGGGTATGGTTTTGATCTTCGACGTCGTGTTTTGTCGAGTCGTAGATAGAGTCATGTCCTAGGATTATTCCTTGAAAATTTCTTAACCATATTCACTCCAAATTCATTAAATCAAATGTCAATTGTCTTTTTCAGTTGGCAAATCTCTTTCGGAGTGTGATTTGGTACTTGAGTTGCTCTGATTAGATACGCTATCTTACCTCAGGTATCATGATAGCTTTTCATTCCTTTACTTATCTAGATGCTTGCTTCTATACAGTCTCTTATCTCTAGATTTTATATATGCTTATATATATACCCTGTCTATTCTTTCTAGCAGCAGTCAGTGGCAGTTTAAACTCGGGGCAAAGCTCGTGAGTAAGGATTGAGGCAAAGCCTCAGAAGGTTCAGTCTAGTGGCTTGCAGGCCTCTCTGTTAGTTGTGATTTGATCAGTGGGCAGTGGTTCTTACAGAGATCAGTTGATTATGATAGAGAATCAGTGGCTCTTACAGTTGGCATTGGCTCTTGTGTTTGACAGTTGTCAGTGGGCAGTGACTCTTTGATTGATCCACATGGCTCGTGGTTCTCGTGCTCGCACTGCTAGGTCAGGTGATGACACTCCACCTCCTCCACGTCCTTCCAGAGACAAGGGCAAGAAGCCAATTGTTGAGAAGTCAAAGAAGAAGAAGCGAAAGCTCACAGAGGCTGAGAAAGCCGAAGCAGTGGCTGATGCAGCAGACCGCGCAAAGCGAGGCGGTCGCCGAGGTTCCGTGCGACTTGGCACCCCTCCGCGGGATCTACCTTCTACTCCTCCTGCTGGGTCACATACAGAGGATACTCCAGAGGAGCCAGAGCTTGTCACTGAAGCTCTTGGGACACCGTTGGCCCCTCGTTCCTGGGGGCGATCTACTCGTTCCCAGTTAGCTCAGTCACCTCAGTCAGCAGCTCCCACAGCAGCTTCAGCTTCAGTTCACCCCGATCTGAGGAATCTTACAGCAAAGCAGGTGAAGAAGCTACGGTTTGTCGCTCTCGAGAAGTGGTGCCCGAATTAGCATGACCCCAGAGCCTCACCAGGATGGCACACACCTCTCATGGAGGATTTCTATAGAGCAGCTCAGCTTACCAGCATCTAGATCCAACCGCACACGGTTTGCTCCTTGGAGAGCATAGTTAAGCTAGCTGGTGAGGAGATCAGACCGTTTATCACTTACCTTCCGGGACTCGCCGATTTACTTGGCCGTTCCGGAAACTATATTGAGAGATGGGTCAGAGAGTTCTATGCCTCAGTATGGGTGGATCCAGAGCACAAGTTCCTACAGTATACCTTCAGAGGCGAGCGATACAGACTCTATTTGACTCGACTCAGAGAGATCTTTCACCTTCGTCAGACTGGTGGAGAGCTTGATCTTCACTATGACTGCTATCGAGGAGCCTCAGTGCCTCGCCGTGCTCGAGGTGGTCGTACACTGTCAGTTCAGGAGGTGTCTCCTCTCTTCAAGCCACCTTTCTCAGAGGGCTCCCGTTGTAGCCCAGCAGAGCTCCGACCCACCGTTCACCAGTTGAACGAGGTCCTCCGTCGTACCTTGTTGCCTCGCACGGGTTACAAGGAAGGATTGACCAACATGCAGCAGCTACTCCTTCAGGCCCTAGTATCTCAGAAACCGTTCGACGTCGCCGACTTTCTTGTGTCAGAGATTGAGGACGTGATAGCAGATGGTATGAGGGCACGTCGTTAGTTTCCCTATGCTCATTGGATTTCATCGATCATAGCTATCGAGCTTGAGGGAGCCAACTCTGGACTCCGCGCCCTGATGGACCAGTCACCGACCTCTTTCCCGGCCTACAGAGTCCTTGGTTCGTTTGACAGCCTGTTTGGGAACCGGGTGCTTCGTCTGGTTAGAGAGAGGACTGCTCCAGCTGACAGAGCTGATATTGATGCTCAGGATGAGGCTATACGGGGTGTTGAGCAGCAGGAGCTCCATGGATTAGATACTGGAGCGGATGTGACTCCTGAGGACACTACTTCAGACAGCTCAGACGCTGACTTCTAGCCAGTTCCACCTATGCCCCCACGGGCTCACGACACTGAGGCTGGCGGCTCTGCCTCTGCCACTGAGACTATGATGTTGAAGATTCTTGACCGTCTCAATGAGCAGCAGAGCTCCCTAGTCACTGCCATTACTCAGGTTCAGCAGTGACAGGATGAGATGCAGAGGCAGTCTGAGGAGCGTCACTTTGTGATGCAGCGCCAGATGCTTGCTATGCAGTTGGAGTCCCAGCGCCTACAACTTCAGTCTCAGCAGCTTCAGCAGCAGAACATGGCCTTTATGGCCCACATGATGAAGTGGACTGGCGCCCCTCCTCTTGAGTTTCCAGCAGCCCCTCAGATACAGATGATGAGCACATCTCAGCCCTCTTAGTCAGTTGGGCAGATAGGAGGACCTCATTTTTCAGTTGGCCCCTCAGTTGGCCCTTCAGTGGCCCCTGCGAGTTCTGCCGGTCAGACAGTCACTCCCACCCCAGCCGTACAGTCCAGTGGACTTAAGGGTGCTGGATTGACCACCCCGTTCTAGTCACCGGCGACTCAGATGACACAGTGGTTGGACACCTTTGGCCCCACTCAGCAGTTCACCCCTCTCACTACTGGTTTCATGCCGCTTACCGTTACGATGGGTGCTACTGCCAGAGATCTATCAGCGTCGTTCAGCAACATTACAGGGCAGCCGTCCCCCACTGGTCCACAGATAGCAGCCGAGGTTGAGGCAGAGCTTGTTGCGCCGACAGCTGATCAGCACCGTTCCTCAGTACAGCCTCGGCAGTCTCCGGTCCTTCAGACTCCAGTCGAGTCCGTGCATGAGGCACAACCGGACCCTGCAGCTCCTGCGGCTCCCGCAGCGACACTGGCACCGGTTACTGATCCTACTAGTACTCCAGCTACTGCTCCAGAGTCAGGCCCGTCAGCTACCGACCCCCAGACCGCTTCACTTCCAGCGTCAAACACTCAGGGGGAGGACTCCGATGATGAGACATACTTGGCAGCGTTCAGGGTGCTCGACCGCTCCATGGCTGCTTCCACTCCGCCTCCAGACGCCTAGTTTTGGTGCTTCGACGCCAAAGGGGGAGAGGGAGAGTTGAGTTGATGGACTAGCTTCAGGGGGAGCTAGTAGGACTCGTGCTTTTGTTGTGTAATTAAACTCTATCGCATCATGCATCACGTTTACCGTCTTTATGCATTGTAAGATATGTGTGTGATTGAGACTTGATGGTTGTGTGTGATTGAGACTTGATGGTTGCGTGACATGTGTGGACATTCATCATTATATATCATGTCACTTGTCTATGCTATATTGCTTCCGCGCTAATCTCTGATCTTTTGGCTATAGCATATCCTTTATGAAATCAAGTACTATGCTCAATTCATATCTATTGTGCTTGTCATGGCTTGAATGGTCAGGCATGCTTTTGTCTTTCTTATCACTAACCCATGCCTATCACATGTCAAGTCATGCTTTCTCATTATTCTCTACTCGAGCTTGTATTGTCGTCAATCACCTAAAAGGGGGAGATTAAAGAATCATGGACCCTTGTGTTTAGGCGATTAACGACAATACTAGGTCACTATGACTAACGTGTGTTTTGCAGAGGCAAAGTCATTTGTGTTAGGTCATTAGTGATGCAATTTGAATGGGCTTAATGGATATTCATGCCCCCAAGATGGAAATCGTTTCGGTTGCAAAGGATGAAGATACTCGTCGAAGACTAGGCTAGTTCTTAGTGCCGTAAGGTTGAGAAGGGCACTAAGTTTAGCTAGGGTTTTGTTTTTCCTTTGACCGTACTATAAAGGGGGGTATGAGATTAGTAGCTTGACCTAGGAGAGTTTAGGAAAGTGGGTATATGCACACTTGTCACAACTAGTCCTAGAGACCTTGCTTTCAGGCCTTGGTAAACCCTAGAAATGGTAGGAGCAAAATCCCTTGAGAAATCTCAGCGAAAACAGTTGAAATAGGGGGAGAAAGAGGCTCTGGACCAGTCTGCCTAGTAGGCGTCGGACCATAGGAGAGTGGTCTGACGGTCCTTGACTTAGGCAAAATCTCAGCTCGAGGAGCTCCGGACCACCTGTCTGGAAAGCGTCGGACCATAGGAGAGTGGTCCGATGGCTTGTGTCAGAGAGATAGAAGGCTCCGGACTAGTCCGACGGTGAGTCCGACGGCTAGTCCGACGCCTCAAGACAGGAGGTTGAGTTTATGCAGTAAGCCCCCTGGCTCCGGACTAGAGCGTCGGACCAGGGCTCCGGACCAAGGAGAGTGGTCCGGTGGTTCGAAGAAGAGAAGAAGTTTTTCACTTAGAGAGCACCCTAGCTCTAGACCAGTGCGTCGGACTAGTGCGTCGGACCAAGCAGAGGTGTCCGACGGTGCCTGAGTTGGAACTCAGAGTGAGCTCCGGACCAGTGTGCATGGTCCGGTGGCTTCACAGAGAGAGGAAAAAGTAAAAAACGACTAGTTTTGGAGGTGGGGACTATTTATAGTTGCCCCTTCGTCCTTAGGAGCGATCTTGGCCATTGTTTCAGCTGGAGACACCTTGAGAAATCCTTTGGAGAGTCAAGAGGCTAGTGAGGGAGAGATTAGAGAGAGTTCATCTTGTTCTTCCCTCCTAGAGTGATTAGGAGTGACTTGTGTGCATCCATCCACCTTCCTAGCCTTGAGTTGGTCAAGTGAAGGTCTTGTGCTTGTTACTCTTGGTGTTCGACAACACCTAGACGGTTTGGTGGTGTTTGGAGGAAGTGATCGCCGGAAGATTGTTGGCGGCTCTTCTCCAAGCTTCTGTGATCGGTTGTGGGCGATTCACCGAGCCGGAGTGGCGAAGAATCAGCCCGTAGAGAGCACTCTACCCTTGCGCGGGTAGAGGGGGAGCGATACCTTGCGGGTGCTCCAACGAGGACTAGGGGGTGTGTCGACACCTCGATACCTCGGGAAAAAATCGCTGCGTCACTGAGAATCACTTTTCCCTAGCTCTTTACATTTCCGCATTACATTCCGTTTTGTTTTTATCTTACCTACTAGAATTGCTTAGGTTGCTTTTAATTTCCATGAACTGCTACCGCTTTCTAGCTAGGACACATGGTTCGTAGGCACTAGGGGGTGATTGGCATTTGATAGGTTTTATATTTGCTTTAGAAATTTAAAACAAGCCCAATTCACCCCCCCCCCTCTTGGGCATCTTGATCCTTTCATATGGCCTTCATTATGGCCTTCATAGCTCTCATAAAGAACAATGATTGATCCATATGACGATGCAATATTGCATTTAACAATTCTGCATCTTCCTCATATGTAACATTTGGTAGAATAGAAGTTCTAGTGCCTTCATTTCCTCCAGTGACACCATGATCGGTAACATTAGGCACACCATGTTTATTATGACCAAAATGTTGATGTATGTCATCTACAAAATAATTACCATCATGAAGCATGTCTAGATCATTATCATTGTTCGTAGGGTTTCCAGTTGTATAAGGCGCAGAGCTAACCTCTCCATGCTTTGTTCAAATCAAGTAATCCTCCATAAATCCCCAGCATATCAAATGAGAAATGATTGGTTTTGTGTCATCAAATACAACAACATTCTTGCAGTCTATGCATGGACAATATATGTGCTTCCTCTTTGATCTCCAAGCATGGTTCTTAGCGGCGTCAATAAATTTATGGACCTCTGGTATATATGTTGGATATAGTCTTGATAAGTTATACATCCAGACTGACCTTTCCATCACTAACTATCAAAAATGCAATCAGAGAACAAGTATTTAAATTCAAAAAGTTATTAATTCCCTATACACCACAGGAATACAAATAGGTAAAAAAGACATAAACTAACGTTTCTGAGCAACCTCCTTCAAAGAAATAAAGATGAAAACCTCTCCCATTGTATTCGGTGAAATATAGACCTCCAAAACCGCCTCCAATAGAAGGTGCCCACGATGAATACTTCGAACCTGAACTCAACAAGCTTCTTTTGAGCCGGGCTAGCTGCCGAGGTTTATCATCATTGTCTTCGTCATGGTTTGAGCCCAAAGAGAAACAAAATTATGATGATGATTATGAATAGTTCTAAACATAACATAATTTAAAAACTAAGATAAGCAACCTAATTATAAAGCAAGCTCATTTTAAGGAATAAAAAGAATAACCTAGATATTATTGTATTCAACACATGGTGAAACCCTAGATCCAAAAAGTGTGTCGCTCAAATTGAGAAGGAATAATTACAAATATGTAAAAAACCACATGAATACAAATAGGTAAAAGGACATAAACTAACCTTTCTTAGCAACCTCCTTCAAAGAAATAAAGATCAAAACCTCTCCCCTTCTATTTGGTGAAATTTAGACCTCCAAAACCGCCTTCAACAAAAGGTGCCCATGATGAATAGCTCTAAACATAACATAATTAAAAAACTAAGATAAGCAACCTAATTATAAAGCAACCTCATTTTAAGGAATAAAAAGAATAACCTAGATATTATTGTATTCAACACATGGTGAAACCCTAGATCCAAAATGTGTGTGGCTCAAATTGAGAAGGAATGATTACAAATACGTAAAAAACTTAACATAATTAAAAAACTAATAAAATTATCTAATAATAAGAAACTAATCATGAGAAGAGAGGAAAGACATTATGTAACCATCATAAGCAACCTCATTTTAAGGAATAAAATAATAACCAAATTAACATAATTAAATAACTCACAAAATTCTCTATAGTTATATAATTAAAAAAACTAACAAACTACCTATACTAATGATTAATTAATCATGAGAATTTAATCATGAGAAGAGAGGAGAGAGGAGAAAGAGGATAGAGGAGAGGAGAAGAGAGGAGAGAAGAGAAACCCTAGATCCAAAAAGTGTGTGACTCAAATTGAGAAGGAATGATTACAAATACGTAAAAAACCACAAACTAAACTTTCTTAACAATCTCCTTCAAAGAAATAAAGATCAAAACCTCCTCCCCTTGTATTTGGTGAATTTTGGACCTCCAAAATCGCCTCAAATAACTGGCTGATGAACAGTTTTGTTTGGTCTGTTCGGGAGGAGGAACAACGGGGAGGAAGAAGGGGGCACTTATGGCAGTATTTTAACAGACGGTTGGTGTAAGGAACCACTGTGAAAACATATTTATTCAGGCGGTTCACTTAACCAAATCGCATGTGAAAAACTTCCATTTTCATAGGCGATTGGGTTAAGTGAACCGCCTCTGAAAACAAATTTACACAGGCGGTTGACTTAACTCAACCGCCTGTGTGTATAGGTTTCCACAGGCGGTTTAAGATTCAAGCCCGGCGTTTTATTTTCACAGACGTTTCGTAACAGAAACCGCCTGTAAAAATATTGGGCGACCGTCGCTGTAGTGCGTTTTTCTACTAGTGCATATTGAAGATTCATCCATATTCCATACTAGATTGGGAACTTATTCAACATTCATGTATGCCATGGAGACCAAATATAATATATGCTCGTACGTGGGATGGAAAGCAAGATTAGATTGCTTGTCGTTCAGCTTGAGCCAAAATTTCGAAAATTGATATGACGGTTGCCAGAGTTCTTGTTACATTATAGGAGAACATGCATGATTATTTATAAATATACTGTAAGACCAGCCGGGCCGGAATGCATGCATGCGTGGTATTATTCCACAATTCACGGTTCTCTCAGTAACTCGTACTACTCAGTGCACTTCCAGTGATATCATCAAGTTGGGATATTGCTGTCTCGATCATTTCCTTCATCTCTGTCTGATGCATTTCTTCTTTCTGAATGAATATAACTACTTTGGTTAGCACAAGTGTTACAAGATCCGACTACTTGCATATGCATACAGTAAGAATACAAAGAATACAATGATGCGTATGCAGACATTATATATAAACGTGATCACATCGATATGATGACACTGGTTCTGTTACTATACGTTGAAGAGCATTGTTCTTTAAGAAAACGAAAATTTATTTATCTGCCGCGCAAAACATCTGTAAAATAAAAAAACTTATTATTGTTGTCGTAAGTTCTGCCTCTTAAGAGCATCTTAAGAGCATTTCGCAATAATCTATCTTAATATCTATTTGTTGAAGTGGTACAATATCAGCGAATAATAACCCATAATATTACCCCCTATTGTGCCATTCGTGGTTCAAAACTCTAGATCTTAATATAAGATATATTTGAAAAAAAAACAATATTAGTAGAAAGGAGTCGAACAGGGTACTGTTTGAGATCGATGCTCTACTACGTTCGTAGAAAGGAGTCGAACGAGAGAAGCTGTGTGCGTATGTAGAGAAAACATTCTATCTCGTGAGGGTTTACTTGCTTATTTAAAAGAGTCATGCCAAGAAATTTCAAAGAATCTGAGAAATGGTGGTGGCAGTGTAAAACCATGGAGCCGTAAGTTGAAATCCATGAAAATGACCCGTACCTACTGGCTGGCAGTGACTTTCAAAGAATCTTGAACTTTGACCGTTGTTTAATGGGAGCATATGCTATGCAAACCTACTAACTATGCAAACTACGTAAACTCTAATCAAGCGCACATGATTCTAATCCGATGGTTTCATATAGAGGTGGGACAATTACTCAGTTGAACCCTCCCATCTAAAACTTCTTAATCACTTAAACCCAGTCTGCGCCCCGCTCCGTTACGTCAATCTCCCCGTTACGTGAACTCCCATCGGCGACGTGCTTTGAAAAAAAAAATTACCATCGGCGGCGCCCCATCTCCGCGTGGAGCTGGCTGCCCTCGTGAACGCGTCTCCATCGATCCTCGGACTCCTACAGGCAGCCGCCACCAGCCCCAACTCCTACGACACGAGGGGAAAAGGCAGCAGACTCGCCGTGTGGGACCCCATCATCGGCGACATCAAGTTGCTCAGCGATCCTGACCCCAGCACATATTGCCGATCTGGTGCGGTCCTTTGTGCGGCGGCCGGCCGGCTGCGGCTGCGACCACCGGCATGGCTGCAGCCACGGCGGTGGCGGCCCTTTCTTGGTGGTGCTTGTGAGCACCTCATACGACGCCGACGGCGCCGGGGCTGCTAGTGCTGTAGTGCATGGGTGTACTCGTCCGAGGCTGCCGCGTGGAGCGCGCCAGCTTCCGTGCAGCTGCAACATCACGACGAGGAGACACGCAGCCATTTTTGGAGACCGAATCTACTTGTTGCTCAGCACATGCACAGGTGCTGAAATCCTCGAGTACGATCTAGGGAAACATCGCTTGACTATGATTGGCTCACCAGGCGGCGGCGCCATGTACATCAGGCCTCTTCTCTTGGCAATGGAGGCTGACAGTTCGTCGTTGGGGTTCATCGGCGTCAAGGATTCAAGCCTCCACTTGTGGGCGAGAAAAAAGGTGAATAATCCAGATGGATCGTTGTCTATAGGATGGGGGCTGGTGGCGGGTGGCGGGTGGCGGCTGCCTGTAGGAGTCCGAGGATCGATGGAGACGCGTTCAGGAGGGCAGCCAGTTCCACGCGGAGATGGAGCGGCGCCGACGGGAGTCGCGTCGAGGGGCGGTGCCGATGGGAGTTTCTTTTTTCAAAGAACGGCGCCGATGGGAGTGCACGGGAGATTGACGTAACGGAGTCGGACCCAGATTGGGTTTAAGTGATTAGTAAGTTTTTGGTGAAAGGGTTGAACTGAATAATTGTCCCACCGTCATCTGAAACCATCGGATTAAAATCGTGTAAGATTGATTAGAGTTTACGTAGTTTGAATAGCTAGTAGGTTTGAATAGCTAGTAGGTTTGCATAACATACGCTCTCTTGTTTAATTTATAAATACTATTAGTAGTAGTATGATGGAGAAGGATTTTTTTTGTTACTTATTACAGTATTAAGCAAAAAGAAGGTAATGAAAGCAACACTCGAGTCTATCCTTACGGCCTACCCTACGTCACCCGTGTGACGACGTCAGGAACAAAAACAAAAAAACAAAAAAGGACAACTCAGCAAGGACGGCAGGACGCATTGGCGGTACGTACCTGGACGAGTGCGGTGTGCATCACTGTCCCCGACGCCGCGGTGACGTTGGCGGCGATGACGCAGAGGCGAAGGCCGTCGAGCGCACGGCAGACCTTGGCGACGGCGTCCCTCCTGTGGGTGCAGGCGACGCTCACCACCAGCACCTTATCCCCAGCGCCCGACACCCTCACCTGTCGTTTCAGGAAACCGGGGGTCGATCGATTTCGGTCAGTCCAGTCCAGACAAGCTAGTAAGGCCGGCCGTCGCCGTCCACCGCCGGACGGTCGCTTGTCAGTCAGTTGTCACCACAACGGCTCATTCAGCCGGCTCGTCCGGCCACGCAATTAGCTAGCCACCAGTTTGCCTACTGTACCTCGAGAGCGTCGACCGGCGGCGAGAAGGAGCTGCTGTGGGACGAGAAGGACGGGTTCCGTTTCATCTTCTTGGTCGGCGACACGGCGGCGTGGCCGGCGCAGCCGTCTTCCGTGGATGGCGTGCCGCTGACTAGCAGATGGTGGTGGGCGTTCGCCGCGCCGGTGTCGAGGAGGGCTAGCTCGGCGAGCAGCTGCCGCTCCAGCTGCTGCAGCTGTAGGACGTACTCGATGGCGTCCTTTATGATAGACGCCTTGTCCATCTGCAATTCTTTCCATTCATCCATTCCACGGACAAGCATGAACAAGCAATCCAGCTGCTGCTGTAGTTGCATATGTATGCATCATGCATGCATGAGATGACTCAGTGACAAGCATGCATCTGCATCCCCTACCTACCTTGGTGATATTTGGGACGACGCTGCGGAGGGCGTAGAGCCTGTCGTTGAGCCTCCGGCGTCGGCGCCTCTCCATGACGGTGACCATGTTGCATGGCCTGCCCTCCCTCTCCGCCCCCGCGGACAAGATGGAGCCGGCGTCCGGGGCGCTGGAGTAGCCGTCGTGAAGCTGGAGATGGCCGCCGCCGGACACCGCGGTGTCGCCGTCCGCCCCGATGTACAAGCTACACGCACACAGGGTTGACGACGATCCAAATATCCAGAGAACACAAAACAGGATTGATGAAATATGGCCGACCGGGCAGACAGCAGGCTCGTGCATTACCTCTGCATCCCCTCGGAGTCAAGGCAATCCCAGAAGCACTCAAAGCTATCACCCATCGTCGGGTCCATCTCTCTCCCTCTCCACCACCTGGGTTCGGTCTTGGTTGCCTTGCTGCTCAAAAGAGGGCAGCGGATGTGGGACGGGAGGGCGTCCTAGCTATAGGATGTTGCCGGCCAGCGAAGTCTGTGGATATCCGCGTGGCGGACCACTGAGACTGGGGTGTCCCCACGACGAGGTGTCCGGGACCTGGGCCCGCTGGTAGAGCTCCAACACTAAAAAAAGAAGAAGTGAATCTAGATCTATCATTCATCAATATCCACCATAGAGCAGCTCTAACAAGTAACATGCATATGAGATTCGTTAAACTATTTCAGCTCTAACGTGTATATGCGATTCGATAAGACTATTTCGAGTGCCCGGGTCTTTACCGAGGGCCAAATATTGAACACTTGACAAAGACTCGATTTGTCGAGGGCCGTTCTCGGCGAAATTAGTAGGCACTAGGCAAATGAGCTCTTTGCCGAGTGTCCAACTCTCGACAAAAAATATATTTATCAAGGGTGAAAGGATCAAGATTCCCTAAAGATGCGTGAATTGGGCTTATTTAAATTTCTAAAGCAAAAATTAAATTCTAAGTGAATGCCAATTACCCCATAGTGCCTACAAGTGTGCCCTATCTAGCAAAGCAAGTAGTAACACAATATGAAAGCAATAACACCCTATGCAATTCTAGTAAAGCATGATCATATGCATGAAAGTAATTGTAAGTATAATAGGAGAAGGAAGGAAGAAGGATGTTGACACGAACACATTTTGTCGAGGTATCGAGGAGTCGACACTCCCCGCTAGTTCTCATTGGAGCACCCGTGCAAGGGTATTGTTCCCCTTAATCCGCGTAAGGACCAAGTGCTCTCTACGGGCTGATTCTTCGCCGCTCCGGCTCGGTGAATCGCCCACAACCGATCACACCATGTGGAGTTGGGCCATCCACATCCTCCGGATGGTCACCGAGTGTCCGATCGCCACCAAGCCATCTAGGTATTGTCAATCACCAAGAGTAATAAGCATAAGACCTTCACTTGACCTAAGCTAGGCTAAGAAGGTCGATGGATGCACACTTCTCACTCCCAATCTCACTAATGAGGCTCTATGTGTTGGAATCACTCAACAAAACACCTCACTTGGCCCTTGGACTCTCAAGCTCTCTTTCATGTTTCTTCAGCTGAACAAATGGCCAAGAGAGCTAGAATGGATGAGTTAGACAACTATAAATAGCCCCCAATCCTCCAACTAGCCGTTACACACATCAACTCTTCTCTACGAGGCACCAGACCACACTAGTCACGGGTGCACTGGACCCTAGAGCATGTGTCTAGTGCCTCTCAAATTTGCACAGTTTCCTTACTATTTTTTGGACCTCCGGATGCTGGCACATAGTCTAGAGCTAAGCACCAGACTAGGTCCGAAGCCCTTTTCGCCTCTCTAGAGTTCTCTGTGTAGCTCTAGACCCACTCTGGAGACTTGACCTCATCTCTGGATCTCTCTGTGTTGCACCGGACTCGGTCAACCATGGTCCAGAGTCCCTTCTCACTAGGGTCCAGAGCCTCCAACTTCACTCTGAGCAAACACTGGCCACCAGACCCATCACCTATGGTTCGGAGCCTCTAGGGCAACTAGTCCGAAGCTCATTTGAGCTTCCCAATCACCTCGGATCACTACACTATGTGAAGGGACTTGCTCTAAACATCTCAAGGGCTATTTGTAGACACTCTAGGACCAGGTTTGACAAGTGTGCATCACACTTACATTCCTAACCTTTCTTGGGTTAAGCTACTAATCTCAGAGCATCTCCAACAACTTGGAAGAATTGACTTGCTAAATCTTATAGTTTGGAAAGTTGCTAAAATATTTTGCAAGTGGAAAAACCCCCTCTCTCCAACAATTTGCTATTCCAACTTGCCAAACTTTTGAAAAAAAAAGAAAAGGAAAGGCGGAAGACTGATCGCAAAAAAAAGGAAAGCGGGAGATGCGGCATGCCGGCGGGAGCGCGGGAGACGCGGCGTGCGCGCGTGGGAGAGGCCGGGATTCGGGGAAAAATAGGCGCGCGGAGGATAACAAGTTGGATAGCAACTTGGGAAATATAGGCTCGCGGAGGCCGTGAATAGCATCTTGGGAAAAATAGCAAGTTGGTTTGAGGAGTTGTTGGAGAGGGAATTTTGTGATTTTACCAAATTTATAAGGATAACAAGTTGTTTTAAGGAGTTGTTGGAGATGCTCTTATACCCCCTTAATAGTACAGCAAGAGGGAAATAAAGGCCCTAGACTACTCTAAATGTCCTTCTAACTCCATATGAAGTTTCAACCTTGACGCCAATCCTTTGAAAAACCAAAACCAATCCATCTTGGGGGCATGAATACCATTAAGCCCATTCATTATCCATTACATATGACCTAACTTACCAAGTTTGCCTCTGCAAAACACACGTTAGTCATAGTTGTTGGTGTCTAAAATGGCTGGGTCTAGACAGCCAACGAGTAAATTTCTAAGCGTGTCGGAGTTCGGATGGTTACGCTCGGAGAACATACGGTTTATACTGGTTCAGACACGAATGCCCTACGTCCAGTGTGCGGCAGAGTCAAGTTACCGAGCGTGGAGAGCTCGTAGAGGGGAGCTACAAGCTGTGGAGAGAGGGAAGCTGGTTCCTAGGTCTCGTGCGTATAGGTTCTTGGTTCTGATGAGAGCTCGCGTGGATGCAAGCGCGTGTGTGTGACTTGAAAGAGTTCCAGAGAGAGAGTTTGGAGGTTCATTCTCTGCCTTTATACATAGGGAGAGATGGTGGAGTACAGTAGAGAGAGAGGGAGGTAACGTGGGCTCGGCTTGGGCTGTATTCTTGGGAGTGCTTCATCTTCCGTTCACCCTCCTTCCCGGAGAAGAGTCTGCCTGTATACATGCCATAGTAGCCCTATTCTTCCTTGAGAGTGCTGTAGCCATGCGCCCCATAGTGGAGGCTGTCGCTGTTCCCTGGTTCGGGCATGGGCGGGGGTTGGCAGCACAGGGCCAGGCACCCCCGGGTTCCGTCGTATAGGGCTGATGATGCCCTAATCCCTGTTCGAGTGTCCGTCAGCGGTATGGCGTAGGGATGGTGAACGTCAGTCGTTGGTTAGGTCGCACAGGACCTTGTACCGTAGGGAGGACAGGGGCAGGTATGGCGGTTCATGCCTCGGAGCCCCCATCCCTAAGGACGAGGGATATTGTGGACCTTTTGACCATAGGCCAGGACGCCACGGGCCAGTTGTGGCATCGACTCCTCCGAGGGTAGGTTGCATCACGGATGACGCCATGCTAGCTTGGACGAAGCGGAAGTGTCTCCGACGGCAGAGGACGTCATGGCTGACATCGCCCTGGCTCGGCGAGGCGGGAGAGCCTCCAAGGGTGGATGACGTCCCTGCGACGTCACCCAAGCTCGGACGAGGCGGAGAGCCCACGAGGGTGATTTTGTTTTTGCGAAGTGCGGTGTTTAGGGTACCCTATTCTCAGGTATCCGACAGTAGCCCCCGAGCCTACGATGTAGTGAAGGACTACACCAGAGGCTTCCGAGATTGCTCATGGTGTTTCGGCTAAGTTTTTGGATTCCAATGGGTGCGCGTGAGCGCACCCGCCAGGTGTAGCCCCCGAGGCCTTAGGGGGATGAATTTTCCGCCTAAGGGCTTATTCGGTTGAGTTGTGCACTGGTTGGCCCTCCGCTCTCCCCGTGAGGCAGGGTCAACAGGCGAGACCGGCTCCGTGCACGTGATGCCAGGCCCTGACCTGCACGCCAGCCCTGCTGCGAGGTGCACTGTTGGGCTTGGGCTGTCGTGTTTTGAGGTGACAAGTCGGGACTTCGTCGTGGCGTCTTTCGTCTGGTACGACTGCCCGACTGGTCGAAGCTGCTTGGCCAGGATTGAGCTCTGACTGTGCCTCCCGTGGTCCAAAAGTGGGTGTGCCGTGTTTTTTCCGCCTGAGGAGTGATGCCAGGGCGCCGCTCGCTCAGTGGTCAAAACTCCGAACAGAGCACTCTGAACCTACCGACTGCTTGGCCTTTTATAGCCCCGTCGTGCCCTCTTAAAAAGGGTACTGACGCGCAATGCGGTTCGACCGGGAGGCGGGTGTTGTAGCTTCACAGGCCGGTTGCCACGTGAGTCCCTTGGTGGGCTATAAATAGGGGTGGCCGTCTTGTGAGGAAATACAAACTCATAGCATGGTCTGCCCCCTCTTCTTCCTCCGAGGGCTCGTCGGAGGGACCCTTGAGCCACCATGGCGAACGACTTTTTGAGAGCGCAAACGAGATCAGGGGAAGTCCTGCGAAGGAAACGCCATCGCCTCGTGTTTCCGGGCGGAAGAGGTTGGGGAGGGCCTTGCGATATGCGTGGCCCTTTCCCTTCATCCCGTCCCACGAGGTGGTGGCGCCTCCTTGCCGTCTCCCTTCGCGAGGGACCAAGGATGCGCCTACTGGAAAGACTGTGTGGTCCGCCCGCGCAGTCCCGTAAGCCAGACATTCCTTGGCCCTGCTGGTGGCGATGCCACTATTTGGAGACGGTGGCCTTGTAGGCCGGCGCGTCTGGTTGCGTCGGACCAAGGACATGATGGTGCCGTCCTCCGAGGCTCCGAAAGCCAGGCGGGCTTCACCTGCTCGCGAGCGTGGGGTTGCCTTGATCATGTAGCACCTGTGTAAACACAGATGTTGAGTGCCTGGTTGAGCTTCGAGGTGGTGGCGCTGAACGCCCTTCGGTGCTGGTGAAGGCCCTCCTGGAGTCGGAGCTGGTGGGTCGTCACCGCATAGGTGGGTAGTCCACGGTGCGGCGCCTGAAGCGCAGCCGGAAAAAATGCTTGACCAACTCGTCATGCCCTTGTCCGGTGGTGCAAACGACCGTGTAGGTCCTGGAGGTGGTGGTGCTGCCGCCGTTTGGTCTTAAGAGACAAAACAGCGGCAGTTGGCCCATTGGGTGTTCGCCTGACAGGCAGCCCTCGGAGCGGTGTTATCGGTGTGTGCAGGGCATTAAACACTTGCCCTGCTTTTCTTCCCTTCGGCCCTTGGCCGGGATCCCCCTTCAGTCCACCTTGTGATTGTTTTAGTGTTTGATGATTTGGTTCGGCCCTCGTGGCACCTGAAAAAATATGTAACCTTCGCATGGATTAGTGTATAAAAATGTAATGTTCGTCTGGCGTTTTACCTGTGCGGACCCCTGATGTGTGAGGTTTATCCGTCCGACCTTTCTCACCTGGTTGCGAGAACCGTGGTGATGTGCGATGCAAGCCCCCGAGTCTCTACCCGGAGCAAAGAAATCATCTCGGGACCGTATCGTCTTTTATGCATTCCCCGCGCATCTCTCTGCGAGAAGGAGGAATGTGAGCCGAACCATGCTATCCTTGAGGCGGACGAACAATGGATGCTCATCGAGCTGATATCGGGAAAATCTGAGTGGGGTGCTGGTTCCCGTTCGATAGGGTTCCGACTAGTGGCCCATGTCGTGGCTCACCCCAGATCGGTTTCATCTAGTAGCCGAGTCTGTTCGATAGGTCCCAGGGGCCTGTTGCCTTCCTTTGGAGGAATACCATGAACCAATCGTCCACAAAGTCAGACTCAAATACGAAATCTGGGAATGACCTTAGCAATCGGTTGCTAGGCTGATGACCGCTAGCGTGTCCATTCCCTATTCGCCCCTCACTCTGATGTCCTGAGTCGGCCGTTTCGAACCCCGCTTGGTCGGCCTTCGTATCTCTGGACCGTAGTGGGCCGTCAGGGCGTCTATAGCCCTTATCCCTTTGTCTTACCTTGGCCCGTAGGCCGCCCATTGGTGGCAGTGCATAGGCGTCCGCCCGATCTTCTGCACAAGTCGGTCGAGCTAGGTTGGAGGCCGGATTGAGCCCTGCTGCATGCCGGGTAATTTTCGCCAGCTGCTCTCTGGCGTTCCTGCGAACCTCATAGAGAAGAGAAAAAACAATCCTATGGTACAGGGGAAGTACTTGGGGATAGAAGCGACGTAGCTTTTCGATGTTCTAGGCGTTGGAGAAGACCTGGCTGTCAAGCCCTATGGTGGCGATCTTGTAACTTCCGGGACGGAGGACCTCCACCATGACATATGGCCCCTCCCACGGCGGCGTGAGCTTGTGCTTGTCCTTGTTGCTCTGCTTGAGCCGAAGTACCAGGTCGCCGATGTTGAACTCGCGCTTTCGGACACGACGGTCATGGTATCTCCTCAGGGCCTGCTGATACTTTGCCCCATGCAGGAGGGCGATATCCCTTGCTTCGTCTAGCTGGTCTACGGCGTCCTCCATGTTTGCCTAGTTGCCTTCTTCATCGTAGGCCTTTACCCGTGGCGAACCGTATTCTAGGTCGGTCGTGAGCACGACCTCCGCCCCGTAGAGCATGAAGAAGGTGGAAAAACCGGTGGCTCTGCTTTGGGTCGTCCTGAGGCTCCAGAGGATGGCTGGAAGCTCCGCGACCCAACGGCCTCCGAACTTTTTTAGCCGATCGAAAATTCTCAGTTTTAGCCCGTGTAAGATCATCCCGTTAGCGCGCTCGACCTGCCCGTTCGTTTGGGGGTGCGCGACAGCCGCCTAGTCTACACAGATTTGGCTTCTGTCGCAGAAGTTCAGGAACCTTTTCCCTGTAAACTGGGTGCCGTTATCGGTGATGATCATGTTAGGGACTCCAAACCGATATATTATGTCCGTGAAGGAAAGGATAGCCTGCTCTGACTTGATCTGGGCGAGGGGGCGTGCCTCAATCCATTTTGAAAATTTGTCGATGGCAACAAGCAAGTGGTCAAAGCCCCCGGGCGCCCTGGGTAGGGGTTCCACCAGGTCTAAACCCTAGACCACGAAAGGTCACGTGAGGGGGATGGTCTGTAACGCTTGCACGGGCAGGTGAGTCTTCTTGGCGTAGAACTGGCACCCTTCGCAGGCGCGCACTACCTCCGTGGCATTTGCCACGGTCGTCGGCCAGTAGAAACCTTGGCGAAAAGCCTTACCGACGATCGTGCGGGGGGCCACGTGGTGCCCACAGTCTCCCGCATGTATGTCCTCCAGCAGGCTCCACACCCTGCTCGGTAGGGATGCAACGTTGCAAAATCCCCGTTGGGCTGCGCCTGTAGAGTTCTTAGTCGATAATGACGAATGACTTAGCACGCCGAGCGATGCGGCGTGCCTTGTTTTTGTCGTCTGGGAGACTATTGGTATTTCTTATGACTATTGGATAAATCCGCAAGCGCACAGATTATAGTGATGTAGCACTTCACCGGGAGTATTCCAGGTATCGTATTTTCCTCAGGGAACGATAGTGATCTAACTAGGATTAAAGATATGTCCTATGATGGATCAAGGGAGACTATGATAACTGGGTTGAGAGGTTCGATATAGCAAAGATATCTAACAAGGTATAGTTGGTTATACTGGCTTTATCAGCCCTTCTCTTGCAGGAGGCGATGGGATAGATTAGTAAGAGATATAACTCCGATCGGACTGCGCCATCATGTTGTATTGAGGCCCTGCCTTTTAAGAACTTATCTGACACGCGTGGTGGAATACAGAGGCTAGATAGAGCTATCACTTTCTACTAGCATCCATGAACAATCCACGCGATAAGCGGTTTACAAAGGTAAGATCTAGTCTAGACACCACGTCTACACTATTCTTACTACTTTAACACCATGTTAAGGCTAAAGCACTCTACTCAGAGCAAAGCAATGAACAAGCAGAAAAAGGTGTATAACAGCTAACCCAGACTTAGAATATCAAATACTATAAAGATCTCGGAAGAAGTCACTTACAAGAGCTAAACTTACAAGAGACTCGCATCCGTCGAGGTACAGCTCAGAGAAGATGCCAGACAGGCCCGGCTCTCCTCCAGACTCTCCTCACTCTCCTCCAACTAGCATAGCACTACTAGAGAGATCCTCTAAGAGACTAAGGAGTAGTTTCTCCAATGAGGCATGAAATGGATAGGGATCTCTAGGGGTCTATTTATAGCTAGAGGTGGAGTAGGGGCTACTCCGGTGTCACGTCAGCGATCCGTGCCACCTCCATCAGCCACCGTAGGATCAAACCGTCCTTGCAACTGCCTAAGATCAACAGGGAGATCAAGTGAGTGCATGGAGGCATGCAGAGAGTCGGTGGGGTGGTCGGTGCACCTTCTGGGCACCTGACCTGGATCGGCCGATCCGAATGGTAGGTGGGCCCTGCTACTTTTCCCTCAGGAGGTGTTCGCACAGCACAGGGGACATGTGGGTGGCATGTGGGCCCATACAAGGGATCGGCCGATCCCAAGTATTGACCTTTGGCCTCCATCTTTCATGTGGAGCATGGCCCACATGTCATAGGCACCTTGGCAATAGTTTTGTATTTTTTCGAGATAGTTTGTGGGCCCCTGTATCCTCGTGCTTTGATCTAGAACCGTTGAGAAGAAGCACAGAGGAGATCCAAGGGTGGATCTTCACTCTAGAGGGTGTGCTTGGATCATGGACACATGGGAGGCCTTGGTGGTCCCTTAGTGGGGTTGGCCGACCCCCCTAAGTGGGCCCACAGGCTCCCAAGTGTCCCTATTTACTGTTACCTGCATAGAACATACTCAAGGTACATGTCGAACCAATTATTGATAAAATGCTCTAGCTATGTTATTATACTCTTGAATCCAAGGTTATTGACGGTATTTTGAGGGTGTAAAAACATGGTGTAATTACCGTCAACAAGATCCCCCGTACTTACCTCTTTGCTCGTCCTCAAGTAAAGGATAAAAGTAAACATGGCTATGTTATTCAAAGTATAAAGGAAGCATAAAGATTCACTCAAGACATTTTGTCATACAAGTGGGATATGTGGTATTGGCTAACATATATCCTTGAGAAGTTGAGAAATGGAACAGCTCTCAAGGCAAAGTCATCTTTCCCTAATCATATTTTAGTACTTGGAGTTTTTTGATAAATTTTTCAAAAGAAAGCACATAAGTCAACTTACTCCTCATACATATAGCACTCTATATCTCTCAAGGTGTATGAATCCTTACCAAGGCATACCATGAGGTTGCCTTCTTTTTATCTTCCTACTTCTAAAAGGCTTATGTGGAGCTTATGTAGGGATAAACAATGTAGCATACTTTACCTTGCATATATTGTGAAGTCAAATTCCGGATCCAAGGAGAGAAATGTCATACACTTAGATCAAGATGTGCAAGTGTGTGGAAACATGGCGAATGATCAAAACTCCTTTATAAGATCTCTCTTTCTAACTTATAATTTTGAGACATAGCTATCTTTATTTTTCTTTTTCTATGAGCTTTGATTTGCTCATCATCATTTTTTTTCTAAAACTTGGGACCTTCATGTGCCCCTATTTTTTCATATATTTTCATAATTTTTCATAGTCTATTTCTCATTGACTAACAACATATACTAGAGAGAGAATTTCTATTAGAACATGGAGTATGAACTATGTGGAAAAATGAAAGGCATGTTTCTGCGTTCTTCCAGTGTAGAAGCAGCATGTATATGTGGCGTGTACGTGATCTTGATCTTGGGGGCATAATAAATCTCTCAACAAAGGTCACAAAACTTGACCAAACTCAACACAAAGCAAGTAGCTTATGTAGAAAGCTTAAATCATGAAAGAGCATATATGGTTGTGGTAGGATTTTTCTCACTATAGAGGAGTAGTGACATTATGGTTTTATGACGTTTTCAAAAGTTAATCTCCAAGAACCTTAAATAGATAGGGTATGAATCATGAGCCGAGAACTATATCACATAAATCAACAACTTAGTCAATATGATTTTCCTATCAAAGAGTTTTCCCACTAGCATAAGCAAAAGCAAGAATTCATCTTTATGACGCTTTTACCCTCACAACGTCATAGATCATGTTACTTTTCAAATTTTAGTTTTGGATGCGATCTTCTTATCTTATTCAACATAAAAAAGGAAATTAAGCTAAGTGATGGATTTCATGAAGAAATTATTTTTATTTCATTTTTATTTTGAAAGAGAAAATGAGTAAAACAAATGAAAAGCATAGAGAAAAAAGTGAGAGATGTGGCAAACCAGTCAGAATAGATGTTTGAAGTTGAAAGGATGCTAGCTGGTGGGCCCGGGGCCTATAAGGACGGTCGGTCGACCACCCTCTGGGGCCGTTTGGCCACTTCGAACTCTGCATTTAGATCCCTTACCTCTGAATATTGCTTTGCTCTGTCTTTTCTGAATTTTGGCCTCCAAAGTGGATCGGCCGATCCACAAAAGTGGCCATTTCGGTCCAACTTTTTGTGGAACATGCTATGGACGTGTACAACATGATTCAGTTGTCATTCTGGTGTTTTGACATGTTGGAGTGTCGACCGACCTCCCCCATACTTGTTTCAGGGCATGCTGAAATCAGTGACAGAGACAGATCAAATGCAGGGGTTCTGCCGGGGTAAGATACCAGCAGAACCAAGAGTTTTATTTGTGATTGATAGCTTAGGCATAAGTTCTTTGATTCATGAGTGATAGACTATTAGGCCTAAGTATCTTATTGCTATGAAGGGCTAAGGCACCAAAGGAGAAGGTGGAGAGAGAACGTCCTATGGCCTTAGCATAAGGGATGACAAGCATCTTGTCATGCTTCCTTCTATCAGAGCCAAGAGGTAGGTTGCGTCGATGGCTCCAGGGGATGACTAAGGAGAAGGAGGGGCAAGGAAGATGAGAAGGGAAGCAAGAGGAGATGAAATTTCTACTGATGGTGAAGAGAAACAAGGTAAGAGGAGGAAGAAGGAGAGGGAGAGGTTAAGAAGAAGGGAAACAACGTTCAGGGCCTTCATTTTGGCTCGGATCGCGATGAAAACCGAAGGAGAACATTGGCACAACGTTCCTGTGCAACAGGACGTTTGATCGAGTTTGAACCACGATCAGCCGATCGCTTTCTGAAAGCTAACGTCCGACCGAGCCATGTTCTGAACTTGGTCGAGCCAGGTGAGTCAGCTCGTGAAGTTTCGGGCCGATTGGGCCAAAAACATGGTTGGTCGATCCCCTTTAGAGGCCAAATGGGCCGACCTTCCACGAGGGGGGAGTCAAGGCTAAGTCTAGGCCATTTCTAAGGTTATTTTTGAAATTTGAACAAAAAAGATAAAACATGTAGATTTTAGTTCTAATTGAGATTAAGAACAAAATCTATCATATCAATTTCTTGTTTAGGAATTTCATGCTCATAAAAAAACTTTAAGACGTTGGCCATTTACCTTGAAGATTTTGCAGCCATAATCTCGAAGCGTGACGATTCCTTGCATCACGATATTGATGATGACGAATGGTCTTTCTTCTGTGAATCATTGAATTGTAACTCATACCCCCTTTTGTTTTTGTTTTTTTTTCATTGCTTCTCTCCTGCGAAGGATTAGTGGACAATACATACCCGAAGGAATTCACATATGATTCGAAGCAGGGGCATTATTGTCATAGAAACAGAGGACATCTTCTATGCTATAGGAAAGTTGGCTTTAACATTTTAGCATAGAAAGAGATGCTCCCTCATTGTTCACCAATTCTTTAAAAGTTAAGCAAGGTTGAGGCAAAGATGTGCAAGATTATTTCATTACTACCTCAACCCTTGATTTGTCTCTATGAAAGATTGCATGACTTAACCACCAAAATTATGAAGTTATCATGCATTGGTTAGTCCAAAAGTACAACCAAATTCCATACAAGTTTACTCTAGGTTCATTAATCAAACTTGACACCATGTCTAATTTGATTAAGGAAGGCTATTTAACCTAAGCACCATGCTTAATTTAAAGAGCCTATGGGAATACGAATTCAAAGATATCCTAAGCCAAAGCATACTTATAACAGAACTAGGAAGCATGAAAACATAAAGAGATTCAAAAAGGAGACATGATCATGGATGGTGAACCAGATAAGCATTTGCAGATTTTTTTATTATTATTATTTTTTATATATATATTTTATTTTATTTTTATGACTTATCAAGATGAGCAAGGTAAAAATAGAAAGCAAGGTAGAGACAACCAAACAAAATTAAGAATGAAGCATGATATAAATTTCTTCGAGAAATCCACTCCCCCATACTTGGATTTTGCAACATTTTACAATGTGAAAATCCAAGTCTAGGATGTGAAATTTTATTTTAAATGTGCTTCATTATGGAAGGATGTTTGGTTGGACATACCTTGTGTTTTGCTCCATCGTTCTTTTTGTTCAAACCTAAAATGGTTAGTGACAAAAATACTCGAAGGAACACTTTCACAATTATTCCCTTAATCTCATTTTACAAAGTCATTTTATTCATTTTAGAATCTTGGGAAACTAAAAGAAAAATATTTTAATTTTGTTTATATTTTTTAAGCAAACTTTAATAGAAAAGAAGAAAGCTCGGGTTATCTCCCGAAAGTGCTTAATTTTAAGACACAAGCTTGTCTTTGGGAAACCTTCAAGTTGCAACTCATGTTGGTGAAGCGGTTTCCCCTTCAACTCCAACATTTTCGAACCTATCCTCAAGACCAAAACCACTACGAGATTTGCAAAATTTATGGTAGACAAACACATCTACAACCAACCTTGCAAAAATTCTAGAGACAAGAAGAATGAAGGGGTTGTAGATCATGTGTGTAGTCATGGTAGAGGGAAGGATTGATTTGGGATATTTCTCACTTGAGCATGGATTTGATGGGACTCGGGGAATAGCTTCCATGCTTATTGGTGGAATCTTTCATTTCAAGGAGTGGGTGAGCACTTTCTTTCTCATGACATTTCATGTCATCCTCAAGACTTGAGTGGGTCATGGCTGTTGGCGAGATTGACATAAGCTCACCCCTTGGATCAAGAACTGGTGTGGATTCTAACCCTTTGATGAGAGGTCGGGAAGACCAAACGGGTAGATAGTCTTCACCTATTCTATGACCAAGCTTCTCATTTCCTAAGGTGTTCTCCAAGATTCTCATGATTGGCCTTCCGATAAAGGTAAGATGAAAGGAAAGTCTAGGAAGGCCAAAGATATGGAAATCTAGGAAGATCAACCATCACAAGAACATTATGGACGACTCCTAAACAATCAACGATTTGACCATTGGGGAGTCTAAGGTGTTTTCGTGATTGAGATAGATGATCCTTTGATGATGTTGGAACATAGAAATGAGGAATGATGTTGATCCCAAGGCTAGGATCGTAGCAAATGTCGCCATCAATGCCCAACACTTGACATGATATTCTCCTTACATGTGTCGGTATTTTAGCAACTTCTTTTGAGGATTCGGCCTCATCCAACCATTCTTGACTTACAATGGTAGATAGATGTTCTAACCATTGTCTTTGCTCCTCTTGGTCAGATTTATGGCCCTCATGGCTTCCATACCTTGGGTGTCTTAGTGAATTCCCAGAGTCATCAAGTGGGTCATCATAAGACTTTAATGAAGGAACACATGGGGGATCATCAGGATCAAGGATGGGTGTAGAAATGGGTTCGTAGGATAAGTCAGAGGTGGGCATAGAGAAGGAGAGGATAGATTTGGATTCTAAACACTTGAGTTCTTCTATAAGCTCACTCGACATTTGTTCATCAAATATCCTAGGCTTTTCCTGAGGTGCCATGGGGAAGTCAAGGCATAAGATGATGTTGATTTGGGAGGTTTTTGAAGAGATCCCTTCATGAGAGGTCTAGAAAGATGTTTCTTAGAAGGTCTCTTTATGAAAGGATCATTTTGGGCATTCCCAAAACCAGCAAGATCATATGAACGGTTGGCCTCGAACTCGAAGGAATGGTTTAGATACTGGATTTCTTCTTCCTTCGAGATTTGTGGTATTTGTGGTTCGCGATTGATGGCAGAATCTTTGGATAGAAATGGTGGTGATTCGGCTATCGAGGATTCTTTTCTAGGGGCTGGTTTTTGTTCTTCCTCGGGTCCTTCATTATAATCATTAGTATAGGGAGTGTTTTCAAGAATATTTGTAAGAAGACTCTTCCCTGCACTGACGGATAAACACAGGAAGGCTCCCCTGGAAGACATATCAAGAAGTTGTGCGGAATCTCTGCTAAGACCACCATAAAAGTGTTGTAACAATATTGGCTTGGTTATAGCAAGATCAGGGCCAGAAGATACTAGATCTATCAGACGGGCCCATGCCGCACCTAGAGGTTCTTTCTTCTTTGTGAGAAGTTGATGACCTCTTTTCGAAGATGAACAACACGCGGAATAGGGAAGAAAGCTAGGCAGAATTTGGATTGTAATTTTTCCCATTCTCCGTTTACACCATCTACGTGGCGAAGGTACCATCGTTTGGTTATTCCCATTAAGGACAATGGAAATAGCTACCACTTAAGGGTACCTGGCCTCATCCCTTGGATATGGACACATGAACGAAGTTATTCAAAGTCATGTATATGAGTATAGGGATTTTCGTCTTCGTCCCCAGAAAATAGTTTTTCCTGAACCATCGCTATGAGACTCGGGCGAAGCTCATAATGAACGGCCAAAACGGCCTGAGATGATTTAGGTGGCTCCAAGCTAGCGCTCGTTGGAGCACCATATTTGAAAAGTGGGGTTTGATCCATATATGTATGTGGAGTGAAAAGATGAAATCAAACAAAAGATAAAATAGGACCAAAGGGTACTAGTTAAAAGCTACGGTTCCCCGGCAACGGCACTAGAAATGCTTGTTGGTATTTCTTATGACTATTGGATAAATCCGCAAGCGCACAGATTATACCGATGTAGCACTTCACTAGGAGTATTCCAGGTATCGTATCTTCCTCAGGGAACGATAGTGATCTAACTAGGATTAAAGATATGTCCTATGATGGATCAAGGGATACTATGATAACTGGGTTGAGAGGTTCGATATAGCAAAGATATCTAACAAGGTATAGCTGGTTATACTGGCTTTATCAGTCCTTCTCTTGCAGGAGGCGATGGGATAGATCAGTAAGAGATATAACTCCGATCGGACCGCGCCATCATGTTGTATTGAGGCCCTACCTTTTAAGAACTTATCTGACACGCGTGGTGGAATACAAAGGCTATATAGAGCTATCACTTTCTACTAGCATCCATGAACAATCCACGCGATAAGCGGTTTACAAAAGTAAGATCTAGTCTAGACACCACGTCTACACTATTCTTACTACTTTAACCCCACGTTAAGGCTAAAGCACTCTACTCAGAGAAAAGCGATGAACAAATAGGAAAAGGTGTATAACAGCTAACCCAGACTTAGAATATCAAATACTATGAAGAACTCAGAAGAGGTCACTTACAAGAGCTAAACTTACAAGAGACTCGCATCCGCCAAGGTACAGCTCGGAGAAAACGCCAGACTGGCCCGGCTCTCCTCGAGGCTCTCCTCAGTCTCCTCCAACTAGCATAGCACTACTAGAGAGCTCCGCTAAGAGACTAAGGAGTAGTTTCTCCAATGAGGCATCAAATGAATAGGGAGCTCTAGGGGTTTATTTATAGCTAGAGGTGGAGTAGGGGCTACTCTAGTGCCATGTCAGCGATCCGCGCCACCTTCATCAGCCACCGTAGGATCAAACCATCCTTGCAACCGCCTTAGATCAATGGGGGAGATCAAGTGAGTGCATGGAGGCATGCAGGGAGTCGGTAGGGAGGTCGGTGCACCTTTTGGGCACCTGACCTGGATCGGCCGATCCCAATGGCAGGTGGGCCCTGCTACTTTTCCCTCAGGAGGTGTCCCCACAGCACAAGGGACATGTCGGTGGCCTGTGGGCCCATACATGGGATCGGCCGATCCCAAGTATTGGCCTTTGGCCTCCATCTTTCGTGTGGAGCATGGCCCAAATGTCATAGGCACCTTGGCAATAGTTTTGTATTTTTCCGAGATAGTTTGTGGGCCCATGTATCCTCATGCTTTGATCTAGAACCATTGAGAAGAAGCACAGAGGAGATCCAAGGGTGGATCTTCACTCTAGAGGGTGTGCTTGGATCATGGACACATGGGAGGCCTTGGTGGTCCCTTAGTGGGGTCGGCCTACCCCACTAAGTGGGCCCATAGGCTCCCAAGTGTCCCTATTTACTGTAACCTGCATAGAACATACTCAAGGTACATGTGGAACCAATTATTGATAAAATGCTCTAGCTATGTTATTATACTCTTGAATCCAAGGTTGTCGACGGTATTTTGAGGGTGTAAAAACATGGTGTAATTACCGTCAACAGAGACGCCCCCAAATTAACCAGTCCAGGATGGGTATCCTCCAATCAAGAAGGGGATCGTCGTCGCCGGTTGGTGGGTCATCCGCGCCGCCTTGTGTTCCTTCGACGTCCATGACCTCCGCCGCAGGCACCCCCGGGGCCCCGGCCTCGGGGTCCATGGGCCAGGTGACGGATGGCTTGTGGAGGTCGCTGGCGAAGACCCCGGGTGGTACCGTGCCCCGACCGGAAGACAGTTTCGCGAGTTTGTCCGCCGTCTCGTTGTTCTTTCTGGTGACATGGTTGATTTCTAGGCCGTCGAATTTTTCTTCCAAACAGCGGACCGCTTGGCAGTATGCCGTCATCTTGGGGTCGTTGCAATTTGACTCCTTCATGACCTGTTCGACTACGAGCTGAGAGTCGCCTCGTGCGTCGAGTCTCTTGATGCCCAACTCCGTGGCTATGTGTAGCCCGTTTACCAGGGCCTCGTATTCCGCGACATTGTTAGACACCGGGAAGAATATATGGATCATGTACTTGAGCTGGACCCCAAGCGGGGAGACGAAAACCAGGCCGGCATCGGCGCCGGTCTTCATCAGTGACCCGTTGAAGTACATCACCCAGAACTCCTGGTTCTCCGCCATCGGTGGTAGCTGGATTTCGGTCCACTCGGCGACGAAATCTGCGAGGACCTGGGATTTTATGGCCATTCGTGGTGCGTAGGAGATGAACTCCCCCATGAGCTCGAGCCCCCACTTTGCCACCTGCCCAGTGGCCTCGCGGCTCTATATCACCTCCCCGAGAGGGTAGGATGATACAACGGTGATGTGATGGCCGTCGAAGTAATGGGCCAGCTTTCTTCGCGTGATGAGGACCGCGTAAAGGAGCTTCTGAATTTGGGGGTACCTGGTCTTAGTCTCGGATAATACATGACTGATGAAGTACACTGGCCGCTGGACCTTTAACTTGTGACCCTCCTCCTCCCTCTCGACGACGATTACGACGCTCACCACCTGAGTGGTGGCGGCAATGTCAGGAGGAGAGGCTCATGTGGCGTCGGTGGGATGAGTATGAGCGCGCTCGTGAGGACCGCCTTGAGCTTGTCCAGGGCCTCCTGCGCTTCGGAGGTCCAGGTGAAGTGTTTGGTCTTCTTGAGAAGTCAGTAAAGAGAGAGGCCTCGTTCGCCGAGGCACGAGATGAAGCGGCTTAGGGACGCGAGGCACCCCATGACCCGCTGTACCCCCTTCACATTATGAATCGCTCCCATACTCGCGATGGCAGAGATTTTATCGGGGTTGAACTCGATGCCATGCCGAGAGACAATGAAACCGAGGAGCATGCCGCGCGGCACCCCGAACACGCACTTCTTAGGGTTTAGCTTGACGCACTTGAGTCTCATGGCCCCGAACGCTGTCTCGACATTAGTGATCATGGTTTCCATTCGTTTTGATTTTACCACGATGTCGTCCACATATGCCTCGATGGTCCTCCCGATGAGTTCCCCAAAAATTGAGCGCATGCACCGCTGGTACGTGGCTCCCGCGTTTCTGAGGCCGAATGGCATAGTGATGTAGCAGAAAGAGCCAAACAACGTCATGAAGGATGTAGCGACCTGGTCGGACTCCTTCATCTAGATTTGATGATAACTGGAGTATGCATCAAGGAAATAAAGCGTCTCGCACCCCGAGGTGGAATCAACGATCTGGTCGATGCGCGGTAGGGGATATGGATCCTTGCCGCATGCCTTGTTCAGGCTGGTGTAATCTACACACATTCTCCATTTCCCGCTCTTCTTCTTAACCAGTACTGGACTAGATAGCCATTCAGGGTTGAATACCTCTTTGATGAAACCGGCCACCGAAGGCTTGTGGATCTCTTCGCCGATGGCTCGCCGCTTCTCTTCGTCGAAACGGCGTAGGCGTTGTTTCACTAGTCTGGCATCAGGTCGGATCATCAACGCGTGCTCGGCCACGTCCCTTGGTATGCCCGGAACGTCCACAGGTCTCCACGCAAACATGTCGTCGTTTGCGCGGAGAAAGTCGGCGAGTGCCGACTCCTGCTCCGGAGCCAAGGAGGTGCTAATGCGCAGTACTCGGCCATCCATCTTGGACGGGTCGAGGGGGATTTCCTTTACCCCCTCGAGGGGGTGAAGTTCCTCACGCCCCTGGAGTCGACCCTCTCATCACTCGCGACTTCGGCCGTCGCCGCCAACTCCGAGCATCGTACCTCGGCCATGGCGTTCTCGCAACTGCCCACGTCGCATTGGTACACTTCCGCAGGCTCCGAGGTGACCATGATGACTCCATGCGGTCCCGACATCTTGAGCTTGAGGTAGGTGTAGTTGGGGATGGCCATGAACTTCGCGTAACACGGCCTCCCCAATACCGCGTGGTATGCCGCACGATAGTGTGCGACCTCAAAAGTGAGAAGCTCGCTTCAAAACTTATTTGACTCCCCGAACGTCACGAGCAAGTCGATCTGCCCTATGGGCAGGGCTGGTTTTCCAGGAACGATTCCTAGGAAGGGAACCCCCTCCGGGCAGAGTTTCTTCCTTGGTACCTTCAGGGCCTCGAAGGTGTTGTAAAACATGATGTTGAGGTCGCTCCCCCATCCATCAATACCTTAGTGAAGCGCACGTTCCCTATGATCGGGTCCACGACGAGTGGGTAACGACCCGGGTGGGGAATGTGGCTCGGGTGATCGTCTCGCCCGAATGTGATGTCGGACTCCGACCAGTCGAGGAAGGCCGGAGTTGCCAGGGCGGCCGCGAAGACTTTGTGCCGCTCCCGCTTCTGCCGGCGCTTGCAACCGTAGGCCTCCGGGCCCCCGAAGATCATGAGGCACATGTTGACGTGGGGGTAGGAGTCTCCGCGACCCCCATCCCCGTCCTGACCGTCCGGCTGCTTCGGCTGGTCGTCTTTGTTGGGTACGACCTTGAAGTATCTGGCCATCATCTCACACTCCTAGAGTGTGTGCTTGACCGGCCCATTGTGTTACGAGCATGGCTTGGTGAGAATGTCATCGAACTTTCCCCTCTTCTTCCCGTCCTGGGGACGGGAAGTCTTGCTATCCGCCGCCGCAACCACGTTGTCGCCGCCGCCACGCTGTGGCGTGCCCTTCTTCTTGTTTCTGCCCTGGGCGCGGTTGGAGCCGCCTTCGCTGACATTCTCCACTTCCTTGCCCTTCCCCTTGTCGTGGTGGAAGATTGCACCGACGACCTCTTTGCCAGACGCGTAGCTCATGGCGATGTCGAAGAGTCACTCAGTCGTGCGGGGGTTGCTGCGGCCCAGCTCATGAACCAGCTGCTTGCAGGTGGTGCCTGCGAGAAACGCCTCCACCACGTCTATGTCAGCTGCAGTCGGGAGCCTTGTGCACTGCTAGGAGAAGCGACGGATGTAGTTCCGGAGGGACTCGCCCGCCTTCTGCCTGCAGCTGCGGAGGTCCCAGGGGTTGCCTGGGCGTGTGTAGCTGCACTGGAAATTCCCGACAAAAGCCTATCGCAAGGAACTCCACCCATCAATGGTGTCGGGGGTAGGTGCTCGAGTCATGTGTGGGTCGAGTTTGAGAGGTGGAGAGGAAAGTTGTGGATGATGAACTCGTCGCCGTCCGCACCGTCGGCCTGGTAGGCGAGGCGATAGACGTCGAGCCAGAGTCCAGGGTTCATCTCCCCGGAGTACCGGATGATGTTGGCTGGCTGTCGAAAACGTTGCGGGAACGGGGCACGGCGGATGCAGCGAATATAGGCCAGCGGGCCCGGTGGCTCTGGCGAGAGGGACCGATCCTCCCCGCTGTCGTACCGACCGCCGCGTCGGACATGGTAGCCCTTGCTCATGCCGTCCTGCTTGGCGTGCTTGCGCGCGTCGAGCGTGTCATGCACGTTGCGTTTGTCGCCCATGTGGGCGTGAACCGTCAAACATCGACGCTCGCCCGACGCGGGGTCCTGGTGGACTGAGCCCTCACGGTCGTTGGGCGCCGGGTCAACCTGATGGCTGGGGTTAAGCCCGCGCCTCCACGACGCGGAGCTCTCGGCCTGCTGAACTGCGGCGCGCCCCAGGAGAGACTTCAGCTCTTCGTGAGCGAGCTTCCCCTCGGGCTTGTCTGGGACCAGGAGGTTGCGGAGCAGCATCGCTGCTGCCGTGATGTTCTGACTTGCCCGCGCGAACTGCGACGGGTTGTGCTCGTCGTTGATGATGCGCTGGTGCATGGCTCGGGCCTCCTTGCGAGCGCGGGGCTCTCCGGGGGCCCTGGTAGTTTCGCGCTCGAGCTGCTCGCGCTCGAACGTTACTCGTCGCTGCCCTTCCGCGAGCTTCCGCTCCATGTCGCGGAGTTCTTCTAGGTAGTGTCGCTAAGCATCTAAGGATTGGGGGTCGCCCCGCGGGGCGGGAGCCGGCGATCTTGCCCTGCCAACGGGAGTGTGGACGCCGTCATCATCGTCGTCCCCGTCCTCAATGAGGGTGGGGTCGACGGCGGTTCCGGGCGGAGGTGTGTCGCACATGAAGCACTCGCGACCACAGCTCGCGCTGTGGTCACTCGAGCCGGAGTCGAGCAAGTAATCGATGGCGTGCAGGAAACCATAAATGGCCTCCTTATCCCCCAGACTTTCGAAGTCCAGGGGCTCCCAGGGGTCGATGCTGTCGCGGCTGGAGCCAGCGTAGGAGGTGGCCTTCGGACTTGTGAGGAGGTCGGAGGCGGACCGGGGATGATGGAACACAAGCCTGATGCATGTCCCCTCCGCGTGGTCAGGACGGAAACCCGCGGCCACCGCCTCCGAGTACGACGCGGCAGCATTACGCACGCCACGCGGTAGCACCCTTGGGCCGGGCGCGTTGATGAGCCCAGGGGAGAACGGCTGTCCTCCCACGAGCTACGCCATCACGTTGGCGAACGCGAAGTGGAGGTTGTGCAGGGACCCCTAGGTCGGCATGGGACCCATCAGGGTGTCGAGCTGGCACTTGAACTCGGGGTAGTTGGCTCGTGGGACGGCTGTCCCTAGAGCGGTTCGCCCCCCAGAGGGCGGCAGGCCAAGGTGGGCCATGGATGCCGAGATGGCGTCCATGGCTACCTCGGAGGAGGCTGTGGGGCGACGGAGGACCAGGTCGGCCGCGCACTACAAGTCCAGGCTGCCAAATCGAACAATGGAGCCTGGCGAGAAATCAACGCGGCGACTAGCCATCCGAAACTCGAAAATACGGGTGACACGCAAAGTTACCTATCTGGCGTGCCAACTGTCAGTGTCTAAAATGGCAGGGTCTAGACAGCCAACGAGTAAATTTCTAAGCGTGTTGGAGTTCAGATGGTTGCGCTCGGAGAACACATGGTTTATACTGGTTCAGGCACGAACACCCTACGTCGAATGTGTGGCAAGTCGTTTTACCGAGCGTGGAGAGCTCGTAGAGGGGAGCTACAAGCTGTGGAGAGAGGGAAGCAGGTTCCTAGGTCTCGTGCGTATAGGTTCTTGGTTCTGATGAGAGCTCGCGTGGATGGAAGCGCGTGTGTGTGAGTTGAAAGAGTTCCAGAGAGAGTTTGGAGGTCCATTTTCTCCCTTTATACGTAGGGAGAGATGGTGGAGTACAGTAGAGAGAGAGAGGGAGGTAACGTGGGCCCGACTTGGGCAGTAGTCTTGGGAGTGCTTCGTCTTCCGTTCACCCTCCTTCTCGGAGAAGAGTGTGCCTGTAGACACGCCGTAGTAGCCCTATTCGTCCTTGAGAGTAATGTAGCCATGCGCCCCACAGTGGAGGCCATAGCTATTCCCTGGTTCGGGCATGGGCGCGGGTTGGTAGCACAGGGCCAGGCACCCCCGGGTTCCGTCGTACAGAGCTGATGATGCCTAATCCCTGTTCGAGTGTCCATCAGCGGTATGGCGCAGGGATGGTGAACGTCAGTCGTTGGTTAGGTCGCACAGGACCTTGTATCGTAGGGAGGACAGGGGCAGGTATGGCGGTTCACGCCTTGGAGCCCCCATCCCTAAGGACGAGGGATATTGTGGACCTTTTGACCATAGGCCAGGATGCCACGAGCCGGTTGTGGCATCAACTCCTCCGAGGGCAGGCTGCATCATGGATGATGCCGCGCTAGCTCAGACGAAGCGGAAGTGTCTCTGAGGGCAGAGGACGTCATGGCTGACGTCGCCCTGGCTCGGGCGAGGCGGGAGAGCCTCCGAGGGTGGATGACGTCCCTGTGACGTCACCCGAGCTCCAGCGAGGCGTAAGATCCTCCAAGGGAGCGACGTCTGTCTTGGTTGGTCAGAGGCGTGGAGCCCCCATGGGTGGATGACGTCACCCCTGCTCAGACGAGGCGGAGAGCCCACGAGGGTGATTTTGTTTTCGCGAAGTGTGATGTTTAGGGTACCCTATTCTCAGGTATCTGACAATAGTAATCTTGCCTTGCCATTAATAACTGAAACCATTGGGGCCTAGATGCTTTCAATCTCTCCCTTTTTGGTGATTGATGACAATACGAGCTAGAGTATGAATAGAGAGTTGATTTTAGTTTCAATTTTTATGACTTGAGTAGTATAGGCATGGGTGAGTGAATATAAGTGACATATACATGCCAAAACCATTCAAGCCATAACATGTCACACCCGATTTGAAAGAACAAAATCAGGCTTGCCATATGTGTGCCAAGGGAGTCCACACATAAAACAACAAAATAGGATAATATCAAAAAAAATGTTATATAGCGGAAAACATATTTATATTAACACTTACATTAGAGTATAGCGGAACAACACCAATCTTTTCTTCAGGCTTCAACTTCACAGGGACTATTGACTGGGGGTTGCATACGCCTAGCTCTTCTCAGAAAACTCACTAGATCCATTTTCTATTACCCATCCAGGATTTTTATATAAAGTATTGAAAAGTAAAGCAAGCGTAAGTTGAAATTGATAACATGAATAAGGAATAGCATTTAAAAAACATCGTAGATCCTTTATCAATGTTCTATTAATTTTCCATTAGTCTGTGAGTTTTCCGGGCCGCTCGTGTCCGTGAGCACGGCTGATATATTAGTTTTCAACACTCTGCAGAGGTTGTACATCTTTACCCACGAGTCGTGATTTACCCTTTTGCCCGAGGTGGTCAGCCTCTTGACCCACTTCCAAGGAAGGTCGGTAGGGTTCACTATGAAGTTTTTCAAAGGGGCTCGCTGACAAGCAATAGACATTACAGATCCACGGGTAAGGGGTATACAGGGTCTCCTCTCGATGGTACACACCCGTAGCGGTAGCCACCCTGGCCATACCCCGCAACCAGCTCGACAACGACAACTTTCATGAACTATCACATGCGAGAAAGTAACCCTCATACTTGACTAAAGCCAGAGGCATATAGCCCTCATGGTTGTACTGTATGTCCCAACTTTTGTTGATAGATAAGTTCTTAGACTCCATGTTAGTAAAAAGACATCTTTTATTTCTCGTTGCATATTCTAGTAATCAAGTTATAGTTCATGATCATAATTACTTGAGCACTAGGATCAATTCTACCCAATGCATAACCATAGGATAACAAGGAATCAGGGTACCAATGCAACTAGGATACATAACTATGGTTATCAAGGTAACACATGCATATGATTAAAGTGACATTATAATGACTAGGTAACAAGGATGATCCCATGTTATACTTACCTTTCACTTGCGCAACTCTCACACCATCAGCTTTCGGTCATCACCTTCTGATCTTCATCCCTCACAAATGATTCCTGTTCTAATCATGGTCAAACATACAAACAACAAATAGAAGCAACTAAGGACAATACACCATACGAGAGCAACAACGTACTAGAGATAAATCTAGGTGCTACGATCTAGAGAACGCAAGAGACGCCGATAACAGATTTATCGTTAAAAGAAACGACTACCGAAGATTAACTATATTATAACAAAAGAACATGCATGCTTGATTGTATTTTTAATTGATTAAAATTGTGTGAAACATATTAATTCAGATTTAGTTAAAATCATATTTTTATTTTAAAAGACAAGTTAAACCTAGTATTATTTTATTTATGAACAATGTCATATAATTTAATCAATTTAAACTTTATCTTTGCAAAAGAGAATAAATATGTGAGAGCATCTAATCAAAATATAGAATGTATGTTTAAACTAATATAGGTTATAAAATATTAAAGTATATTAATATCCCGATTAATCATATTAATGGTTGTATATAAAACAAGGGAGTGTAAAGTTTGTATAGCGTTAATCATAAAATTGGTGGCAAGTATATTAATCAAATTGATATTTACCTAAATATATAAAATTATGTGTCATGATAAACATTACTACTAACATATAGATCATGTCATCATGAATCAAATGCAACTGAAATTTTGCAAAACATAATTAAACTTAAATTGATTTTAATTAATTAAGAAGCTATTGAATAAACATTAATTAAATCAATATTTAAACTAACAAAAATTAATAATTAAGAAACATGAAAAACCTTAACACTACGACAAAGAGAATGATGACACGATTCTAATGCACCTAAAATGAAGTTAAACGGACCTAAAACGAATAAACCGCGGAGATAACAAGATGGATGACACCGTCGTCTTCTTCCTATACCCAACTCATCCCTTCACATGAACAACTTTGAACCTGCTTGCTGCTGTTCGCATGGTGAAGGAGCAGAAGGGGTCTTGGTTCGGCAGGCCGGAGGTGCGTGACGGTGGTGCCGTGCCATGACGAACGCCAGGTCGTCGGGACCCGCGGCGGCCTTCTCTGGGCAAGGCCACAGCCGGCTGTGGCACCATGCCGCCTCTGCTGCTGCACGCAAGGACAGGGGGCAGCTAGGGCGTGGCGTGCAGCGCGTGGGGCGCGGGTGAGACCCGCCGAGGCCGTGATGCGTGGGCCGGGTGACACCGGGCGCACGACGATGGCCAACATGCCCGAAAAACCAAGAACACTGTCGGTCCATGCTCAAGCTCGCCGGAGAAACTTCACCGGAAAATAAAAACCAACGAGTAACAGTCATACGTGATAGATTCGATTGAAGGAGAACACTATGGTGAAGAGGACAATAAGACGAACCTCGTGGTGGTCTCGAAATCCAGAGGGGATATCGGAGTTGGCCAGAAAAGCTCGGCGTCAAGTTCACCGGAATTAACCGACAGTGGTATGATAAAAAAGATAAAATTATAATTTACAACATGATGGATTTACCAAACTAGAGGCGCCCCTTGCGGTAGTTGTGGTGTGATTTGGTCAAGGGGTGGCTATATATTTATAGGGAGAAAGAATCTCCATCTCAACCTCAACTAGCGATATGGTACTAATTGATGCTGCACCTCCATCTCTATTAAATAAATGCTTGGGCTTTTGTGATTTATGAGGATTATTGCACATGAGTTTTGAGGGCTGTTGGAAAATTAAGATATTTGTGATTTATTTTCGTAATTAATTGTTTTCGTGAATAAAATAATTTTAGAAAAGTCCAGAATTAATACTTAAGCAACGAAAAATACTCGGAATGCTCCAAAAATCTTGGGAAAATTCTCGGAGATACTTTTCAACACAATGAACCCAAATAAAGTATTTGGAGCTCATGAAAAGATATTTTGGAGCATCTAAAAATTAGATTACGCTCACAAATAAATAGGAAAAATATCTGGAAAAAGCCAGAAAAAATCCCGAAAAGATTTTAGTGACATAATGATAAATGCTGAACTCAAAGGAATTATTTGAATCAAGAGACAAAGGATCTTAGGAAAGTTTAAAATAATTAAGATCGAGAGAGCAGGAATTTAAATATAGAAAAAGAGAGACAAGCCGGAGACCGATAAATGACTTACTAATCGCATTTTAAAAAACTTTATACACTCACATGCACCAAAACAAGCAACAACAACCACCACAACAAGCAAACCTGTTAAATGGATTTTTAAAAAAAGTTTATAAATTCACTTTTCTTATAATAAATTTGTGCAAACTCAAACTAATCTTGGAAAATTTTATATGAACATAGAAATCATTTATTTTATTTAGTGTTTTCTAGGCACAACCCAAAATCTGAAATTTTGGGGTGTGTCACGGCATGTACTTAAGAAATATGAATTGAGAGCAAGTACATGGAGATATGCTATTCAAAAGATCAGAGATAAGTGTGGAATCATATCAATAGCATAAACAATTGACATGCCATATATATAGAATAAAAGCACACATGTCACAACCATGTCCTTAGAGTAGCATCATCACACACATATATACCATGCATGAAAGCGGTAAATATAATGCATGATAGAGAATATAACACAATCAAACAACGAATCCTACTAGCTCCCCCTGAAGCTAGCATACTCGACTCCCCTCTCCCTCTTTGGCGTCTAGCACCAAAGACTATGGATCTAAAGCTGGGACTAGAGAAATCGGGTCGCTCTCGCGAAGCTCTAACTGTGAGAGGTCCATGTCTGAATCGGAATCCTAACCCTGTGTAGCTAGAGCTATAGGTGAAGCGGTCAGTCTAGTATTAGATGGACTCAGTGCTGCTATAATATATGATAAAAAGAAACAAAAATATTTCCCTTTACCTACATATATGATTCATGAATGTTTATCTCCCTTATGGAAATGATGAATAGTTGCTCTGCTAAATGTTTGTCTAGTACTTAGTTTACAACTTGGTATTTCTCTAAGTATGGACTACTTGGTTTAATTGAAACAATCTTGAACCTAAAACTTTTGTGGGTTGCAAATGCTGTAACTAAGTCTAAGTTGTTGTGAGACATGATATAACAAGGCAAGAGCTGCTATAGTATTGTTCCAAACAAGAATGATCGGAGTTTTATTTCTTAAAAAGGATAAAAAACACTTTTTGTTCCTCAACGGTGAAAATTCCTACCAAAGCCATATATGCTCTTTCATGAAATAAGCTTTCTACATAAGCTGCTTGCTTCGTGTCTGAGTTTGGTCAAGTTTTGTGACCCTTGTTGAGAGACTTATCATGCTCCCAAAATCAAGATCACGTACACACCACATATATATATATATGTTTCTTCTACACTAGAAGTATGCAAAAACATGTATTTCAGTTTTCCACAAAAATTCATACTCCATGTTCTAAAAGAGCTATCTCTCTAGAGTGTTGCTAGTAAATGAGACATAGACTACGCAAAAGTATGAAAAAGAAAAAAAATAGGGGACACATGAAGGTCCCAAGTTTTAGAAAAATAATGAGCACATGAAAGCTTATATAAAAAATATAAAGATAGCTATGTCTCAAAATAATAAGTTAGAGAGAGATCATATCAAATAGAGGAGTATTGATCATTTACCATTGTTCACACACTTGCACATCTTGATCTTAGAGTATGACACTTCTCTCCTTGGATCTGAGATTTGACTTTACAATATATGCAATATAAGTTTGCTACATTCATTATCCTTACCTATAGCTCCATATAAGCCTTTAAAGGTAGAATGAAAATAAGGCGACTTTAAAGATGTGCCTTGGTGAGGAATCATACACCATATGAGCGACTCGAGAGTACCATTTGAGGAACATTAAGTTTTATTTTACAAAACATTGCAAAACCTCCGATATGAAACTTGTGAAGAATAAGAAAACTAGTGCTCAAGTCAAGTTGTTCTATCTCTCAACCAACCAAGACAAAGGATAAAGCCATAAGCCCCGTGAAGGACTAAGGTAATATGGGTGAGTTTTCATTGCTAATTTTTCTATTCAAAAGAGAAGTATGTTTGTTTTAGATTTAGTACTCTTGAAATATGAAGTATAGTAGCAACTCCTGATTCACCGAGACTAAGTTTGATTGTTTGCTCGGGACGAGCAAAGGTTAAGCTTGGGGGATCTTGTTAACGCTAATAATGACATACTTTTACATACTCAAAACACCATCAACAGCCTCGGTTTTAAGGGAAGAATAACACTTCATGAACATATTTATCAATAATTAGTTCCACATGTACTTGGATAGCCTTTTCTTGGAGGAGATGATATTTCAGGAGAAATAGGGGTGCTTGTCGACGAAATATGCGTCACAATCTACATAGGGGGTACCCTACGGTAGTAGATTGTAGGCGGAGGTGTGGCGACGGTGATCAAGCGTAACATAGAGAGCGTAGACACGACGATTTATACAGGTTCAGGTCGGCAAATCGCCGTAATACCCTATGTCATGTGTTTTGGTGGCTGGATTGATATGAGTATTGGGTTACATGAGGTGTAGATGAGATTGTTTCGAGGGGGTCCCTGCTCGCCTTATATAGCCGGAGAGTAGGGTTACAATTTCCATATCCTAACAGATTATGATCGGTCCCTTAAGGTAAGGGATCCGAACCTATCTACTAGGATCTTCCTTGGGGAGCAAGGCTCTTCGGAGTCCCTGGCGAGCATGACTGAAAGGCCAAGTTTGGTTTTGGTTAATTGATGAAAGCTATGGACTAACCCTATTTGCTAAGTGTATGATCTAGCTAGGGTGATCCAACTTGATAAGTGGAGAAGTGCTCCATGACTAAAGAAAAGAAGAAAGAGAAAAACAAAAAATGGGCTCAAGGCAAAGGTATAACATAGGGCCATTTTTTGGTTTAGTGATCAAGACACTATAGAGATTGTGATCACCTTTAGGATAGATAGCCGTACTATCAAGAAGGGAAAAACGTGTTGTGATTGCGGTTATCAAGTGCTACTAGTGTGGTCATTCTTGCATTTGCATTATTAATAATACGCCTAACCTTGCTTAAAAGACATAAAATATATGCTAAACACCTACTCTAAGGAAGTAATCTAAGTGTTTGGCACATTGGAGCAAGGCTTGAAAAGACAGAGTCAAGAAAAGGGTGACAGACGCTAGCTCAGAGCGTTAGCGCGTCCGACGGGCAAACCCTAACTCAACCTCGGTACAGACTTCACGACGGACGCTGAAGAGCGTCTGTCGACTAGGCGACGAACGCATCTGGCGGGTTTGGGACCTCTCTGTATGCTCTCTGCTCCCGTGACAGACGATGTCATCGGACGCTGAAGAAACAACGATGGATGCTGGACCAAACTCAGACGAGCTTCCAATGGAACAAGGAACTCACTGACACAAGCGACGGACGTTGCCAAGCGTCTGACGACAAGGTGACGGACGCGTCTGACGGACTTCGAAGCTCTCTGTATACTCTCTGGATGTGCGATGGACGCTGCAACAGAGCGTCCGACACAACTTTAAAGAGCGTCCGTCGGGCACGACGCCGGAATAACGACTAGTTTTTGGAGGGGGCCTATTTAAGGCCCATGGCCAGTTGGAGCTCACTCTCTTGCCTCATTCCATTCTTGCATACTCTTGTGAGGTCTTCAGAACCTCTCCCACTCATTTCTTTGATCACTTGTTCATTTCAAAAGAGATACAGTGCATCCAAGTGCATTGCTTAGTGAATTGCATCTACTAGCACTTGGTGTTCGTCATCGCCGCGATTTTCTTGTTATTCTTGGTGTTTGCCAACACCTAGATGGCTTGGGCGATTGAGGAAGCTTCGGCGCGTGTTGGTGATTGTTCACGACCGGCTTCGATGATTGTGAGAGGGCTTGTACCCACCTCGGCGGAGCGCCAAAGGGTAACTCTAGTGGATTGCTCGTGTCATTGAGTTACTCTCATTTGGGTGGATTCTTGTGGTGCACGTGTAGTGGGCTAGGCTTGTGATCGCCTATTAGCCACCGAATCACCATTTGAGTAGTCGACACAACGGGGACTAGCTTGGTGGCAATCAAGTGAACCTCGGGAGAAACATCTTGTGTCAACTTTGTCTCCCGGCTACTCTTTGGTATTCATTGTGATTTGTTCTTCATATTGACATCCATACATCACAAGGCATCGATATAACAATCACCTCTATTCCTTGTATTTACCTTCTTTCTTTTCTTCCCTAGTTAGTTCTCTAGTTAGCTAGCTTGTTGCCTGTTTAGTTAGATCTCTTTGTTTGTTGTCTTGCTAGCTTGTGTTAAGTGCCTTAGGTTCTTGCTATTGCTTGTTAGGCACTTAACTAACTAGAATTGCTTGGATAGGTGGCTTTGCACCCCTAGTAGAGATAGAGCAAAAAGCTTCGCTTTAGTGTTTCCTAACCTTTGCTCTAGTGATTTGTAGAATTTTTATTAGGCTATTCACCCCCCCTCTAGCCATCTAGGACCTTTCAAGTGGCATCAGAGCCGTGGTCACCTGTATTATCATGGCTTAACAACCTTTGGTGTTAGTGATAGCTCAAATATCATTCAACCATGTGGGAAGCAAACCACCAATGTTTGATGGCACGTCCTTTGATTATTGGAAGAGGAAGATGAAGATGCATCTAGGCTAAATTCATGAGAAGGTGTGGAGAGTGACCGAAAAGGACTTTGTGAATCTTGATGAAGATAGTCCCACACCTAGAGAGCAAGAGAACCGGCAATGCAACACTATGACTCTTAATGTCATATACAATGGCATCGACTCTAGTGTTTGAGAAAATCAAGGATCTTGAGAAGGCAAGTGAAGTGTGGAAGAGACTTGAAGATACATATGAAGGCACCTCAACCGTAAAGAATGCCAAGTTGTACATGCTCAAGGACAAGTTATCTCACTTCAAGATGAAGAATGATGAGTCTATCCCGGAGATATTTCATAGGCTCCAAGTAATCATCAACGACCTCAAGAGCTTTGGTGAGAAGGTGAAGGATGAGGACTTCTCAAAGTGGTTTCTCGGTTGTTTGCCCAAAAAAATACAAAACCTTGAGGAAAATAATTAGGAGAGATGGTTTGACCAAGATCACTCCCAATGAAGTACTTGGAGAGATCATGATCGAAGAGCAATACAATGAAGACAGTGAAGAAGAAGAGGTCAAGGAAGATGAGAAGAAGAAGAAGAGCTTAACATTCAAGGCTTCATCATCCAAGAGTAAGGGCAAAGCAAAGAAGCAAGAAACAAGTGATGATGAAGATGCAAGTGATATTGATGATGAGATGATGTCCCTCTTTGTGCGCAAGTTTGGCAAGTTCATGAAGAAGAAGGTCTATGGTGCTAGAAAGAGAAGAGACAACTTCAAAAGCAAGGAATATGTGAAAAGATGCTACAAGTGCAAGAGCACCGATCACATGATTGCGGATTGTCCCAATCATAGTGATGATGATGAGAAGAAGAAGAGCAAGCATGACAAGAAGGAGAAGAAGATATCATTCACCAAGAAGAAGAAGGGTGAATCATATATGGTGACTTGGGATAGTAGTGATTGTTCCGATGATGATTCTAGTGATGATGAGAGGAAGAACAAGAAGAAGGCATTGGCTAGCATTGCTATCAACAAGAAGCCATCCATCTTCGACACTCCATCATGCTTCATGGCTAAGCCATCAGTGATAGTGACGATGGTAGTAGTGATGATGAGGAGGAGTACTCCAAGGAGGAACTCATGGATATGATGAAGCAAACTTATGCTTGCTTTAAGACTAAGAGGAAGGAGTGAAAAGAATTGAACAAGAAGCTTAAGGCTCTTGAACAATCCTTTGATGAGCTCAATGGCTCTCATGAGAGGCTAATGGAAGCCCATGAGAAGCTTGAGAGGACTCACTACAAGCTTGAAAAGGATCACTCCTCTCTCCTTGATCAAAACAAGGATAAGGTTGTGGCATCATGTGATATTGGAGTCACTTGTGATATTCTAGTTGAATCATTTTTCACTCCTATCATTGTTGCACCAACCAACACTAGCACATCCACTTGCACTTCCACTAGTGATAGCTCAAAGGTTGATGCTACACTAGTGAGTGAAAATGAAAAGTTGAAAAATGATGTTAATGAACTCACTCACGCTTTGGGTAAGGTATATGGTCGAGATGCCCGCTTGCTAAAGTGCTTGGGTAGCCAAAGATTCTCTCTTTGCAAAGAGGAATTGGGCTATGTTGGTATTTCTTATGACTATAGGATAAATCCGCAAGCACACAGATTATACCGTTGTAGAACTTCACCTAGGAGTATTCCAAGGTATCGTAATTTATATTTTCCCAAGGGAAAGCTGAGCGAGAAATGATAATGAGAGAGAGATCGTAGAGAGCACCTCAACTTAGTACCAACTAGTATAGGGGGGTAAACGATATATGTGATAGGAAGGGTGATGGAAGAATAAGCCAAGGTAACAAATAACTTAGAGATAACTAGATAGTATAGCTAGGTGGGAGGACAATGAGAGAGTATAGGGACTCCTATGTAATTCACTCTACTTCAATATACTTAGCCAATTAATTAGTCTAAACAATATAGTTTGTCTCCTCCATACAAGTATGCTAGGCGAGAGGATAGATCAGTAGGACGGCAAAAATTCTACCAGACTGCACTCTCTTTTTATGGGGGGCTTACCTTTTAAGAACTTGCCTAAGAACACGTGGTGGAATACAAAGACTAGACAAGGCTGTCACTCTCTTGATAGCTACCACAAACAATCCGTGCAACAAGCGGTAACTATGGGTAAGATGATATATAAGCACCACACTTACACACAACTTAATACTTTGACTATGATCTATAACGAAAGCACCCTATGACAGGTAATGATCGCATACGGGAAAGGCCACAAGGATCACAGACTATTGATGTAAAGGCTAGTAATAAGCAAAAGCATATAACAAGACTATAACAACTATAGTAATGCTCAAAGTAAATACTAAGTAAAGTAGAGGAAAAATAATATATTGGATAAAGTAAAGTCTTACAAAGAAGGAAAGATACAAGAGCTATACCAGACTTTCCAGAAGACGACTCCGAAAATCCCGAGCGCAGCTCGACTCAACTCTAACTCCCACTCTAGACTAACTACTAGAACAATCTAAGGAATAGAGCTTGTAGGCTTCTTCACCATGTGTAGAGAGGGGGGTATGAGCCTCTATTTATAGTGGGAGGTGGAGTAGGGGCTACTCCATCGCCACGTCATCGATCCAGGAGGCTTCAAATCTCCACCCTTGGATGCAACCACCTCTCAACCAACTTGGAGTGGATGGTTTTGATCTTCAACACGTGTTAAATAGGTATCGCGGTTGCTGGGGTCTGAACCGACCTAGGGGGAGGTCGGTCGACCCCCCATGGCCTGTGGGCCATCCTCCACCTTCTAGAAGCAGCCCCACTGGTCAAGGACCAAGTGAGGGGCTGGTGGGCCTAGTGTGAGGGTCGACCGACCTCTGCCTTCCAGGTGCTGGTCCCACTTGTCATTGGTGTTGATTGTTGGTTCTGAGGTAATTGTCACGTTGATCTCCTTGGTGTGGGCCCATGGATCCATGTGCTTTGCATGTGAGCCGTTGGGAGAAAGCATAGAGTGATCCAAGGGTTGGAATTCACTCTAAGGTGCTTCTCCTGGATCATTGCAAACGGGGGAGAGCTGGTGGACCCATAGGGAGGTCGGCTGACCCCCTATGTGGGTCCCACTAGCTCTCCTTTCCTCCATTTCTTCATTCCAGCATTCACATACTCATGGACATGTGGAACTTGTTATTTGATAAATTATGCTCATGATGTGATTGTTTTATCCTTGATCCTGAGGTTGTTGGCAGTATTTTGGTTATGTAAAAGTGTATCATTCTTGATGCTAACAAGATCCCCCAAGCTTAAACTTAGCTCGATGGATCAGGAGTTGGTACTATGCTTCATATTTCAAGAGTACTGAATCTACAACAATCATACTTCTTTTTTGAATGGAAAAATTAGCAATAAAGACTCACCCATATTACCTTAGTCCTTCATGGGGCTTATAGATTTTTCCTTCGTCTTGGGAAGATGAGAGATAGAACAACTTGACTTGAGCACTAGTTTTCTCATTCTTTCACAAGTTTCATATCGAAGGTTTCGCAAAGTTTTGTAAAAGAAAGACTTAGTGTTCCCTAAATGGTACTCTCGAGTCACTCATAAGGTGTATGATTCCTCACCAAGGCACATATCAAAGTTTGCCTTCTTTTTCATCCTACTCTAAAGGCTTATGTGGAGCTATAGGTAGGGATCAAATATGTAGCAAACTTACCTTACATATATTGTAAAGTCAAATTCCGGATCCAAGGAGAGAAATGCCATACTCTTAGATCAAGATGTGCAAGTGTGTGGAACATGGCAAAAGATCAATACTCCTCTATTTGATCTCTCTTTCCTAACTTATTATTTTGAGACATAGCTATCTTTTTTTTCAAGAGCTTTGGAATGCTCATCATTTCTCTAAAACTTGGGACTTTGATGTGCCCCTATAATTTTCATAATTTTGCATAGTCTATGTCTCATTAACTAGCAACATACTAGAGAGAGAATTTTCTATTAAAACATGGAGCTTGAACTATGTGGAAAATGTAAGGCATGTTTCGGCGTACTTCCAGTGTAGAAGCAGCATGTATATGTGGCGTATAGTGATCTTGATCTTGGGAGCATGATAAATCTCTCAACAAGGGTCACAAAACTTGACCAAACTCAACACAAAGCAAGCAGCTTATGTAGAAAGCTTATATCATGAAAGAGATCATATATGGCTTTGGTAGGAATTTTCACCATTGAGGAACAAAAAGTGTTTTATCATTTTAATAAATAAAACTCCGATAGTCATTCTTGCTTAGAACAAAATTATAGCAGCTTTTTTCTTGTCATATCATGTCTCACAACAACTTAGACTTAGTTACAACATTTGCAACCCACAAAAGTTTGAGGTTCATGATGGTTTCTTTTAAGCCAAGTAATCCATACTTAGAGAAATATCAAGTTGTAAACTAAGTACTAGAGAAACATTTAGCAGAGAAGCTATTCATCATTTCCATAGGAGATATTAATTTTCATGGAACATGTGAGAGTAGAGAGAAGTCTATTATTCTTTTTATCATATGCAGATTTTTTTTAGATGCAAAACAAAAGATAAGCGAGGAGTGCATGAATATAAATGCTGAAATTAAAAACTTACCTTAGTGGGGGAGGGAACCTCCCCCAAGCTTATCCTTTGCTCAATATGGTGGTGGTGGATATGGATGTAGTTGCCACCATGAAGTCCACTGCCGGTCTTGTTCTTCTTGCAATGCTTGGATTTGTTCGACAGTTTGCTAGACAATGCGTGCTGTCTCACCATGCTCAACGCGCAGCTCGCCAAAAGCATTGGTGAGGTGATCCATTTGTCGCCGCCGTTCATGATGCTCCCTATCTCGTGTGGATGAGAAGGATGCTCGTGGTCCTTGCGAACGTGGTGGTCGAGGAGGCATGCCACTATAAGTGTGCATGGGATTGGAAGATGCATCGTCTTCCTCCTCGCCAACAGCTCCTCGGGAAGGACCACCTTGCTCAAGATGAACAAAGTATAGCCCCTCCTGAGCTCTCCTGTCTGAACCTGCAAAACCTCTTTGCCCAATTCCTTGATCTAAATCAAGGGTTAGCTTATGGGTCCTATACAACTGGTGTTGTCTATTTGGAAGAGGCACCTCAATTGTATGGCCACTATAAATCATTTTAAGTTCACCTTTGGAATCTCTTTTTAACATTTGAGCAGTTGTAAGATATTCTTCCGAAATTACTGCTATAGGAGCAGAGATGTAAACAAAATGGTAAGTGCCATCTAGCAAGCTCATGGATTCGGCAAGACGAGTAATTAAAGGTGTGAATTGAATAGGTTCATTACTCTCAATTGAACTTTGCTAAAATTCCACTAAGCATTTCACAGGAGAGATTTGAATTTTATTTACCATGGTATAAAGCAATTTTAATTTTGTGGTACTTAACATGCTAGCATTACTTCCAGGAAACAAAGTCATGCTCATCCAAAGATGCATGAAATGAAGGGTTGAATTATGCATTTCCTCAGATTTGGGATTTGAGCAATCATTTAAAGCAGAGATAGACAACCAAAATTTCCTTTTGTTGAACATACGCATGGCAAGGTCTAAATCAAGCAAGCATGAATCATCAAAGCCAAGAGCAACATTTAGATGACTCCAAGTTAGACTAAACCTTTGATTAAACATGTGAAAAGATATTCCATCATTAGAGCTTTGTAGAGAACACAAGAACTCTATGGTGAACAACTCAATTCCATGTTCATCTACTTGCCAAAAGCTAGACCAACCAATGGTAGAAAAGATAGTGGATAGTGTTGAATTCAGTGGTCATACTTGCGTTGGAGAGAAGAATTGGATTCAAAATCCTTGTATGCTCAAAAGATCGATGCCTAAGAGAGATATCTTTGGTACTCTAGTTGGTCGAACCAGAGACCACTTTGTTGATCATAGGTACTCATCGGGGGCACCATGAATGCCCCAATATGAGGTACCTCTATCGGTGATTTTTCCTCCTCCTAGGGTTATTCTTCGGTTTGGACGTTCTCCCAAGTATATTGGGCAGAACCTCCCCTTCTTCTTCCTTGGGAAGTATCCTCGGATTGGCGGGAGCGTCGGGATGATCTCCCACTAAAGGCTTGTTTTGCTTTCTTGAATACGGATCTCAGAGGGTTCTTCATCTTCTAGAGAGGAAGAGAGAGATAGGGACAAGACTAGGGCAAGGTTCTGTGGAGTGGGTTTCCTAGTTTGCCTTGTGGGGAGAGGCTTAAGTTAAGAGAAGCTTGATAAAGACAAGATATCTTCTTGTGGACTTAAGAGAGGAGCACTACTTCTCTTGAGAGCTAAGAACTTCACTAGAGAGTAAAGAGAAGAGAGCAAGGCAAGGAGTGTTTTGAGCTCAAACTGGATTCTGGTTGAGGTGTGAGGAATTGAGCTCTCCTTGAATGGGATTTTATAGGGGAAGGAAATGGCACCAAGGGGTGGTCGCCCGACCCCCCTTGGGCATGCCCTTGGGTGCCATGAGCACTAGCTTTAGGAGATGCCTTACACAAAGAAAAAGAGAAAGAAAGAGGGGACACCATGTGGTCGGCCGACCCCCTATAATGGGGATTCCACTCACACTTTTTCTAATGCTTGGTTGAAAGGTAAGGCATGCTATGTGATGTGATCAAAAAGTGAGCTAAAGTGCTCAAGATTCTTGTCTTTAAACAAAGAGTAGTGGGGGACAAAGGTATTTCATGCTTTGATCAAAGGTGATTGATGTGTTTTATTTTTCAAAGCATGACAAAGTGAAAGTGAAAAGTGATCATGATTCCCCACTTTGAACAAGGAGTAGTGGGAGACAAGAGTGTGTCATGCTTTAGCAAAAAGTGATTGATGTACTTTAAAGCATGACAAGGCAAAAGAGATGTCTCCTAAAGCAAAATCTGAATTTTGAATTTCTCACTACTCAAATCATGAGATGCTTGGACAAAGGAAGGTGGGGAAAAGAGAGAGATGATCAAGGGCCACCTACGGTGGTCGGCCGACCCCCTAGGGCTCCATTTTGTTTCTTTTTCTTTTATAAAGGTCACATTGTGTTCCCCATTTAAATAAACCAAGATAGTGTGCATAGGGTTGGTCGGCCGACCACCCTGTGGTCCTACCTTTTGTCAAATTTTAAAGCTACACTAATCTCAAGTTTTATTTAATCTAAACTTTATTATTTTTCTACTAAATTTTAAGCATGATAGAAATTAAAGAATTTAACTAAATGCAAGAAGGGAAATAAAAGATAACTATCGACTTACCTTTCGGCGAAGGCTCCTTGATTTTAAGTCATCAGAGTAGGACTCTCCTTCTTGTTCATTCTTCGGGTGCACTTGATGGCTCCGGATATGGAGACCATGATGTGTGCACCTCCTTTGCTTTCCAAGCCTGACTTGGATTGTCGGGCTCGTCCTTCTTGAGTTCATTGATCTTGGCCTCCGGGTATTGCTTCTTTTCGTGTGGAATGCAAACTCTTCTTCTTGGTGGATGTGCTTTAACCTGTTTGTTAAGTTTATAAGCATTGAAAGCACACTTTACCTTGTGACTCGGGAATTGGAAGTGGATCTGGCCCGATCCTATGTAGATGACTGCATTGGTGGTGTTGAGGAAGGGCCTTCCCAGGATGACGGGGACGTCCACATTGGCTCCCATGTCTAGGATGATGAAATCAGTGGGGATGTATTCATCTTGGATGTTCACCAAGATATCCCTTGCAAGTCCCTCGGGAAACCGTATGGTTTGATCCGCCATCTGTAAATGAACACATGTAGGGAGCAAAGGTCCCCCTAACAAGTTATCGTAAGTTACCTTGGACATGATGTTGACGCCCGATCCAAGGTCACAGAAGGCGTTGTGGAAGGTTTGTTGTCCGATGGAGCACTTGATCATCGGGTGGCCTGGATCTTCCTTCTTCATGATGAAGGGAGGATCGAGAAGATAGCCCCAATAGGAGCGAAGTGAGGGCTTACCGAACCTCGTTGTGACCATGTTAACATGCTCAATTGAATCCTATGGTTTCCCAGGAATCTTACCTTGTTCTATAAATGGTATAGCTGTTGCTAATTGAGCTAATTGTGTTTCTAGCATTTTATTAAAGCTCAATTGATTTTTCATGGCAGTTGCAAAGCTATCCATTTTCTCACCAAGATTTTCAAGAACTTTATCAGTGGCAATCATCTTTTTATTTATACCATCATTAATCTTGGATTGACCAAGAACAAGATCTTTCAATGAAGGCTGGTTATTGTAAGAATTGTAATTATTGTAATTGCTTTTACCTCCATTACCTTGGTAGAAGGGGCGCGAATTCCAATTTCCTTGTTGTTGGGATCGATACCCGTTGTTGTTGCTGCTGTTATTGTTGCTGATGAAGTTCACGTCCTCCTTCAATGTCTCGGGGCAGTTGTTGCCTATTGACGGTAATGTCACCAAGTTTTTATACCATCAAAACCGTCAACAAAACACCTTTTTTAGGAGCTAGCAAGCAAAGACATAATGATTTTTTATCAAATAAATAGTTCCACATGTTCATGGAGTACTTCTTGCAAGACTACAGGAAATGGAGAGAAATGAGCTAGTGGGACCCACCATAGGGGGGTCGGCCGACCACCCTATGGGGCCCACCCGCCATCCCAAGCACCCACATGGTAGGAGGGCCCACCTGTCATAGTAAGAGGGTCACTACCCCACTTATCCAGATCAGCCGACCTATACATGGCAACCACCAAGATCTCGAGCCACTCCATGACATGTGGGCCATGCTTCTAGAAGGTTGGCAGTGGTCCACATGTCATAGGAGGGTCGACCGACCCCCCAAGGTGACTAGGTGGCCACTCCTCTCTCCCACGTTGGCCATGATCTAAGAGAAACACTCCTAAGCGATTCTCCACCCTTGGATCAACTTGTGCTTTCTCTAAACGGCTCAAATTCACTTCACATGGATCCATGGGCCCACAAGAGTACAAACCGACGTCCACAAGAGGTCCAACTTGTGCACACCCACTCCAAGACAGGTGGGCCATCTTCTAGAAGGACTGGGACGGTCCCACCACCCATAGGGGGGTCGGCCGACCCCCCCTAAGGCCTAGGGGGGCCCACCTCCTTTGCATGCCTCCATGCAAAGAAGCACATGCTCAATTCCTCTCCACCCTTGATCTGAAGGCAGTTGGGATCCAAGGGCTCACATCACCCATCACGCGGATCGATGACATGGCGGTGGAGTAGCCCCTACTCCACCTCTCCACTATAAATACCCCCTCACTCCCTCTCATTCAAGACACACCAAGGATGAGCTACTCTCTCTACACATAGGCGAAGCCCTACTCTACTAGTAGCATAGAAAATAGGGAGAGAGTGAGGAGAGTCTGGAGGAGAGCCGGGCCTGTCTGTCTTCTCCATGCTGTACCTCGGTGGATGCAGCCTTCTCTTTTGTAAGTCTACATTTGAGATTCTTCTATGGTAATTGATCTTTAGTTCTGGTAAAGTATTTACTTTATTTGTTCATTGGTTCACCGCCCTTAAACCGGTACTCTAGTCAATTTCACCGAGATTCGGATTAGAGTAGTAAGATATAGTGTAGACGTGGTGTCTAGGCTATACGTTTACCTGTGTATGTGGCTTGTCCAATGGTTTGTTTGTGGTACCTAGTAGGGGTGACAGACCTATCTAGGCTTTGATCCCACCACGTTCGGCCAAGTTCTTAAAACGTAGGCCTTATTATGCTAGGCGGTTTAGCACCCTTCTCATCCCTTTCTGTTGCTAAATGGCCTAGTGGCCCGAAGTGAACAACCTTTGTATCTTACCTTGCCTTGCTAGTTTCATAACCATAGAGATCCTCTTTACCCAACCTATCATAAACTCCTTGTGTCATCATAGGATGAGCTTAGTTCTTTGTTAAGTACACTTCACGTTCCTCGTGGATTCGATACCCCTGGAATACTCTTGGGTGAAAACTACCTTGATAGCCGTGCGCTTGCGGTTTACTCTTTGTGTCACATTTGGTGTCAACAAGTTTTCTGGCGGCATTGCCGGGGAATGGTAGTTGTTCTTAACATAGAATCGAGTCGCCCGTTTATCTTTTATCATTCATATCATGGATCAAACACCCCTCTTTCAATATGGTGCTCCAAAGGGCGCTAGTTTGGAGCCACCAAAATCATCCAAAGCTATTTTAGTTGTTCGCTATGAGCTTCGCCCTGCTTTCATAGCGATGGTTCAGGCACAACCTTTTTCTGGGAAGAAGCTGAAAACCCCTACACCCATTTACGTGAGTTTGAGCAATTGTGCTCATGTCTTCATATTCAAGGCATGACACGAGATACCTTGAAATGGAAGCTATTTCCATTCTCTTTGATGGGAGTAGCTAAACATTGGTATGCTCGATATGTAGGGAGTGTACAAGGAGACTGGGAGACCCTTTTAGCCAAATTCTGCTTAGCCTTCTTCCCTGTCTCTAGAGTCGTTCATCTTCGAATGGAGGTCCTAACTTTTAAGAAAAAAGATAAGGAGCCTCTAGGTGCATCGTAGGTCCGTTCTACAGATCTTGTCTCTTTAGGCCCCGATCTTGCTATACCCAAACCTGTCTCTTACAACACTTCTATCTAGGTATTAGCAAGGATTCTACACAATTCCTTGATATAGCCTCTAGAGGAGATTTCCTTCATTTATCTGCTAGTGAAGCAAGGTCTATTCTTTACAAAATCCTTGAAAACACCCCTTACAATGGCATCCATGATGAACTCCCAGAGGAAGAAGAGGAAGCATCCCCTAAACAAGAAGAAGAAGTCTTGATAGCTGAATCACCACCAATCCAATCCCAAATTTTAGTTATCAATCCTGAGCCACAAATACCCCCAAAGTCCAAATCCTCCAAAGGAAGAAGAAATTCAAACTTTGGATTTCCCTTTTGAAATCGAGGATGATCTTTTCTCTGATTCCGATTTTGGAAACACCTCGAATTTCCCCGTGCAAAAGAAATCTTCTGGATCTTCTCCTCTAAACCTTCATTCTCCAAATCATCTAAAGGAAATGATCCAATACCTCACATCCATCATGAGCAATGAATGGCTTAAGGAGGCTAAAACTTCATCCAAAGTAATTCGGATTATTTCTCCTTCCACAACCATTCATTGTTTCATGAAAAGTGTTGCATTAGATTATCTTTACAATCCCACCGTCGGAGTGAGCATTATGTCTGATTCTCTAGCATATACTCTCTTCACGGGCAATGAACCTTTGACTCCAAGTGACAAACTCCTCAAGACTCCATCTGGAGAAGTCATCAAAAGTCATGGGATTGCACGCATGGTCCTAATCACAATCAACGAAATCGAGATTCTCTTGAACTTCTATATCTTTGAGATCTCGGATTTCGATCTTTTGATCGGGCACCCCCTTGAAAAGCTTTTACAAGAAATCCAACACTCGGGTAGCCTTGATGTCAACCTCGGGAAAGGAGTGAACCTTTCGGTTCGTTTAACTCGATCTACCAATTCAAAGGTGGAATCGAATCCCGAGTGTCAGCCGATGGAGGAAGTGATGGCAGCCTCTCTTCTAGATCCCTTCGAACCAAATCTTTAAGATGATGCTCAACATTTCATCCAAGAAGAAGACAACTTGGATGAACCTATAGATTTGAACAAATCTCAACCACCACCTAATCCTCCCATCGAGCTCAAACCCCTTCCTTCTGGCCTCAAGCATGCTTTCCTCAATGGTGATAGAGAATCCCCCATGATCATAAGTGACAAAATTTCTTCGAGGGACACTCTTAAACTCATCACCGTTTTGGAGAAACATCAATCCATCTTAGGCTACTCTCTTCAAGATCTCATAGGGATTAGTCCTGCTGTTTGCACACATCGCATCCCTATCGATCCTGAATCCACACCATCTAGGGAACCTCAAAGGAGGCTTAACAACGCGATGAGAGAGGTTGTGAAGAAAGAGGTCTTGAAACTCTTACATGCGGGCATAATCTATCCTGTTCCTCATAGTTAGTGGGTTAGCCCCGTTCAAGTAGTACCTAAGAAGGGAGGAATGATGGTCGTGAAAAACGAGAAAAATGAATTGATCCCTCAACAAACCATCACGGGTTGGAGGATGTGCATAGACTACCAAAAACTCAATAAGGCTACAAAGAAAGATCACTTTCCGTTACCCTTCATTGATGAAATGTTGGAACGGTTAGGAAAACATTATTTCTTCTATTTCCTTGATGGTTACTTGGGCTATCATCAAATTCCCATCCATCCTAACGATCAAAGTAAGACCACCTTCACATGCCCTTATGGGACATATGCATATCGTCGTATGTCTTTCGGCTTATGTAATGCTCCTGCTTCTTTCCAAAGGTGCATGATGTCCATTTTCTCTGATATGATTGAACAAATCATGGAGGTTTTCATGGATGATTTCTCTATCTATGGAAAAACCTTTGATGATTGCCTTGAAAATTTAGACAAGGTCTTACAAAGATGTGAGGAAACGCACTTAGTCCTAAACTGGGAAAAATGCCATTTCATGGTTCAGGAAGGCATAGTGCTAGAACATAGAGTGTCCGAGCGTGGGATCGAGGTGGATAAAGCTAAGATAGAAGTCATAGAATAGCTTCCACCTCCCATGAATGTCAAGGGTGTTAGAAGTTTTCTTGGGCATGCTGGTTTTTATAGGCGCTTCATTAAAGATTTCTCTCAAATTGCTTGGCCTTTAACAAACCTTCTTGCTAAAGATGCACCCTTTGACTTCAATGATGGGTGCTTAAATGCTTTTTATATTCTCAAGAAAGCACTTGTCTCTGCTCCAATCATCCAACCCCCTGATTGGACACACCCTTTTGAAATAATGCGTGATGCTAGTGTTTATGCTGTTGGTGCCGTTCTTGGCCAAACAAAAGATAAAAAGTACCATGAAATTTCATATGCTAGCAAAACTTTGGCAGGAGCTCAACTTAATTATGCAACAACTGAAAAAGCTCCTTGTTGTTTCGTTTGCTATTGACAAATTTATATCTTACTTAGTTGGAGCAAAGGTTATTATTTATACCGATCATGCTGCCTTAAAATACTTGCTCACTAAGAAAGATGCTAAACCACGTTTAATAAGATGGATCTTGCTACTCCAAGAATTTGATTTGGAAATAAAAGATAAAAAGGGAGTAGAAAATTCTGTAGCTGATCACTTGTCTAGAATGCAATTCCAAGATGCACAGGACTTGCCGATCAATGACTTCCTAAGGGACGACATGCTCCTCAAGATCACAGACTCCAGCCCATGGTACGCGAGTATTGTGAACTTTATGGTTGCAGGACATGTACCACTAGGAGCAAACAAGAAAAATCTCATACAAGAAAGCTGAGTACATCTCTGGGATGAGCCTTACCTGTATAGAGTCTACAATGATGGTCTATTAAGGAAATGTGTCCGTGAAGTAGAATCAATCAAGATCATCGAGAGGTGTCATGTTGCACCATACGGAGGACACTATGGAGCATTCAGAACCCATGCAAAGATTTGGCAAAGTGGTTTCTTCTGGCCAACCATGTATGAAGATACAAAGAACTTCATCAAGAGATGTGTGAGGTGCTAGAAGCATGGGAACATCAATGCTCGAGATGCAATGCCACTGACAAACAACCTTCAAGTGGAGCTTTTGGACGTATGGGGCATTGACTTCATGGGACCTTTTCCCAAGTACCGTGGATGTGAGTACATCCTAGTGGCTGTGGACTATGTGTCCAAGTGGGTTGAAACAATGCCATGCAAAGCAGCTGATGCCAAAAGCTCAAGAAAGATGCTTGAAGAAACCATCTTTCCACGGTTTGGAGCCCCAAGGATGGTGATAAGTGATGGGGGCTCCCACTTCATTGAAGGGGGCTTTCGATGCTTCCTAGAAGAGCAAGGCATCCGGCACAATGTTGCAACTCCATACCATCCCCAAACAAGTGGACAAGCAGAAACATCCAACAAACAAATCAAGAACATACTGCAGAAGACAGTTGATGAGATGGGGAAAAGATGGAGGGACAAGTTACCTATGCACTATGGGCATACAGGACAACATTCAAGACACCCATTGGCATGTCACCATACCAAATAGTATATGGTAAGACTTGTCACCTCCCGGTCGAGTTGGAGTTTCGAGCACATTGGGCCATAAAGAATTGGAATATGGATCTACAAGCTGCAGGAAGGCATAGGAAAATGCAAATTTCAGAATTAGAAGAATGGAGGGAGAGAGCATACCACAATGCCAAAATCTACAAGGAAAGAACAAAGAGATGGCATGACAAAAGGATAAAGAAAAAGGAGCTCAAGCCAGGAGACAAGGTACTCATGTTCAACTCAAGAGTAAGGTTATTTGGACATGGAAAACTTTGAAGCAAATGGGAAGGGCCATTTCAAGTCATTGACACTTCGCCTCATGGAGCTATTACACTTCAAGATGATGAAGGTAAAATCTTTAAGGTAAAAGGCCAACGATTAAAAGTATTCCTTGAACCTGATAAACTAGATGATGAAATAGACATGATTGAATTCAAACCTTTCCATGATCTAACTTAAAAAAAATCTTGTCTAGTCCCTTATCCTTATGTCTTGTGTTCCTTTATCTCTTTTGCTTAATCATGTTTCTCCTTCCAATCTACTACTCCTATATTGCAAAGACCCACTCAGAGGTTCCCGTCCAATCAGGTTTGAGCATTCGCTAAAAGTGATGTCATCTTACATCAGGTGATGTCATCAGCCCACTAACCCTCATTTATCTCCCCACTAGCTATTTCATTTTGAAATATGAAAAAAGTCATAGCAACTAAACCAAATATCATAATTAAAATCCAATTGCACCATGGTGTTCCTTGCAAGAAACTCTTCAAAACAAGACCCCACATGGATATATTTCGATAAGATGTATTTCGATAATCTCTCATGCGCCTCCATGGGAGAAAGCAGTGTTTCTGAGCAAAAATGTGGTAAAACTGCATATCACATGGATTTTCTGAGGTTTTCCAAAACGCCTCAAGGATCTATACACAAAACTACCAGAACTCTTGGGAGGGGAGATGCCCCTCGGGTATATTATGGGAAGATGGTTCGTTTGAGTGAAACCTTGGGGTGGAATGCTTCAAAAACACTAAGTTTTACGAGGACCCTCTAACTAGGCTCCACCGAAGGCCGGTCACTCCCTCGGCCGCCATAGTTGGCCCGTGGTCCGCCGTGGCTTTGGAATACCCGAAACCAGTGTTTCTGAGAAAAACGTGGCAATACTGCATATCACATGGATTTTCTGAGGTCCTTCAAAACGCCTGAATGATCCATACACAGAACTTTTAGTACTCCTGGTAGGGGAGATGCCCCTTCGGTATATTAGGAGGAGAGGGTTCGGTTGAGTGAGACCTTGGGTGAAATGCTTCGAAACCACTAAGGTTTACGATGACCCTCTAACGAGGCTACACCGAAGATCGGTCACTCCCCCAGCCGTCGTGGTTTGCCCGTGGCCCGCCATGGCTCTGGAATACCCGCAGCAAGGCGCGGGGTATCCACCTAGTACTATTCTATATCTTGCTCCATTCAAAGAAATTTTGACTCGCTGGTGTGTCCCACCAGTAGAGTCCTTTGTGTTTTCACGTTTGTTCTCTATGAATAAAAAGTCAGGTACACCTTCAATGAAGTGTGGGGGTCAGCCGACCCCCAACCTTCACAAGTACGGGCACCACAATGACTAGAGGCACCAAAGTGGGGTCAGCCGACCCCACTATGGATCCCTGGTCCTACTAGTCAGCATCCACACGTTTTCAACCTGCTTCCTGACTGGTTTGCCAATCCCCCCCCCCCCTCTTCTTCTTTGAATGCATTTCTTTTCCTTAGTTCATTTCCCTTTTAATATTGAATAAAAACAAGAAGATTGCATCTGAACTTAAAATTTGAAAAGTGACATGTTCTATGACATTCAAGGGGTAAAAGCGTCATAAAGATGAATTCTTGCTTCTGCTCATGCTAGTGGGAAAAAAATCTTGATAGGAAAATCATATTGACTAAGTTGTTGATTAATGTGATATAGTTCTTGGCTCATGATTCATACCCTGTCTATTTAAAGTGCTTGGAGATTAATTTTTGAAAATGTCATAAAACCATAATGTCACTACTCCTCTATAGTGAGAAAATTCATATCACAGCCATATATGCTCTTTCATGATATAAGCTTTCTACATAAGCTGCTTACTTTGTGTTGAGTTTGGTAAAGTTTTGTGACCCTTGTTGAGAGACTTATCATGCTCCCATGATCAAGATCACATACACGCCACATATATATACTGCTTCTACACTGGAAGTACATAAAAACATGCCTTACATTTTTCCACATAGTTCATGCTTCATGTTCTACTAGAAAATTTTCTCTCTAGTGTGTTGCTGGTAAATGAGACATAGACTATGCAAAATTATGAAAAATATGAAAAAAAATATAGGGGCACATGAAGGTCCCAAGTCTTAGAAAAATAATAATAATGAGCAAATCAAAGCTCATAGAAAAAAAGAAAGATAGCTATGTCTCAAAATAATAAGTTAGAAAGAGAGACCATATCAAACAAAGGAGTATTGATCATTTGCCATGTTTCACACACCTGCACATCTTGATGTAAGAGTATGACACTTCTCTCCTTGGATTCGAAATTTGACTTTACAATATATGCAAGGTAAGTTTGCTACATTCTTTATCCCTACCTAAGCTCCACATAAGCCATTTAGAAGTAGGAAGATAAAAAGAAGGCAACCTCATACTATGCCTTGGTAAGGAATCATATACCTTGTGAGTGATCTAAAGTGTTATATTAGGAGTAAGTTGACCTATATGCTTTCTTTTGAAAAACTTATCAAAAACACCAAGTACTAAAATATGATTTGGGAAGATGACTTTGCTTTGAGAACTAATCCATTCTTCAACTTCTAAAGGATATATGTTAGACAATGCCACATATCCCACTTGTATAAGAAATGTCTTGAAGGAAACTTTATGCCTGTTATATGCCTTAATGATGTTATAGTCATGTTAGATTTTAACCTTTACTCGAGGACGAGCAAAGAATTAAGTGTGGGGGATCTTGTTGACGGTAATGTCACCATGTTTTTATACCATCAAAACCGTCAACAAAACACCTTTTTCAGGAGCTAGCAAGCAAAGACAATGATTTTTTATCAAATAAATAGTTCCACATGTCCATGGAGTATTTCTTCCAGGACTACAGGAAATGGAGAGAAATGAGCTAGTGGGACCCACCATAGGGGGGTCGGCCGACCACCCTATGGGGCCCACCAGCTATCCCAAGCACACACATAGGTAGGAGGGCCCACCTGTCATAGTAAGAGGGTCACTACCCCTCTTATCGAGGTCGGCCAACCTATACATGGCAACCACCAAGATCTCCAACCACTCCATGGCATGTGGGCCATGCTTCTAGAAGGTTGGCAGTGGTCCACATGTCATAGGGGGGGTCGGTCGACCCCCCAAGGTGACTTAGCAGCCACTCCTCTCTCCCACGCTGGCCATGATCCAGGAGAAGCACTCCCAAGTGATCCTCCACCCTTGGATCAACTTGTGCTTTCTCTAAACGGCTCAAATTCACTTCACATGGATCCATGGGCCCACAAGAGTACAAACCGACGTCCACAAGAGGTCCAACTTGTGCACACCCACTCCAAGACAGGTGGGCCATCTTCTAGAAGGACTGGGACGGTCCCACCACCCATAGGGGGATCGGCCGACCCCCCCTAAGGCCTAGGGGGGCCCACCTCCTTTGCATGCCTCCATGCAAAGAAGCACATGCTCAATTCCTCTCCACCCTTGATCTGAAGGCAGTTGGGATCCAAGGGCTCACATCACCCATCACGCGGATCGATGACATGGCGGTGGAGTAGCCCCTACTCCACCTCTCCACTATAAATACCCCCTCACTCCCTCTGATTCAAGACACACCAAGGAGGAGCTACTCTCTCTACACATAGGCGAAGCCCTACTCTACTAGTAGCATAGAAAATAGGGAGAGAGTGAGGAGAGTTTGGAGAAGAGTCGGGCCTGTCTCGTGTCTTCTTCAAGTTGTACCTCTGCGGATGCGGCCTTCTCTTTTGTAAGTCTGCATTTGAGATTCTTCTATGGTAATTGATCTTTAGTTCTGGTAAAGTATTTACTTTATTTCTTCACTGGTTCACCGCCCTTAAACCGGTACTCTAGTCAATTTCACTGGGATCCGGATTAGAGTAGTAAGATATAGTGTAGACGTGGTGTGTAGGCTATACGTTTACCTGTGTCTGCGGCTTGTCCAACGGTTTGTTTGTGGTACCTAGTAGGGGTGAGAGACCTATCTAGGCTTTGATCCCACCACGCTCGGCCAAGTTCTTAAAACGTAGGCCTTCTTGTGCTAGGCGGTTTAGCACCCTTCTCATCCCTTTCTGTTGCTAAATGGCCTAGTGGCCCGAAGTGAACAACCTTGTATCTTACCTTGCCTTGATAGTTTCATAACCATAGAGATCCTCCTTACCCAACCTATCATAAACTCCTTGTGTCATCATAGGACGAACTTAATTCTTTGTTAAGTACACTTCACGTTCCTCGTGGATTCTATACCCCTGGAATACTCTTGGGTGAAAACTACCTTGACAGTTGTGCACATGCAGTTTACCCTTTGCGTCACCTTTGGTGTAAACATTGCCTAAGTAATCATTTCCTCCGCACACCTCGCACCATGGATCAGCTTCAATAGCTTGTGTGGTGGCGATGGGGTAGATGGCCTCTCATTCCTTCTTGGAACTTTCTTCTATCTTCTTCATCAGGAGGTCTATCTTAGCAGAGAGCATGTCCACCTCATTGACGGTGTGCATACCTCTCCTCTTCAGCTAGAGACGTTCCTCACCCCATCCTTGGTTGATCACCATCTTTTTGATGAGGTCCTTGGCATTGCTCACTGTGTGTTAGTGGAATGCACCTCCAGCGGCAGTATCAAGGTGACTACGGGCCATACTAGACAGCCTATGGTAGAATCCTTGAATCAAGAGCCAATCTTCTATCCCATGATAAGGACAGGCACGGATGTACTCTTGGAGACGCTCCCATGCTTTGGGAATCGTCTCGTCAAACTGTTGTTGGAAGCTTGAGATCTTTCCACGGAGAGCATTGGTTTTGCCCATCGAGAAGAAGTTCTTGAGGAATGCGTTAGCACACCTCTCCCATGTAGTGGCCTCTTCTTTGTGGGCGTAGAGCCATTGCTTCGCCTTCCCCAATAACAAGAATGGGAACAGGCGAAGGCGAATGGCGTAAGACGCCACTCCCTTGATAGTAAAGGTGCCACACAACTCCATAAAGTGCTGGAGATGAGCATTGGCATCCTCATGGGGCTTCCTGCAAAATGGGTTGGCCTGCACCATGTAGATCAAGGCGGGCTTCAGCTCAAAGGTGGCATCCCCGAAAGTTGACTTTAGGGCCCTGAGCTACGTGAGTAGCGGACGGAGCTGAGAAGTCAGAGATCGCCTTCTAGGCCATAACTTCCTTGAGTGGTGGTGTAGAGCCTCCTTCCTTGAACGGATTCAGGGTCGAGATGAACCTCTGAGGGGGAACTTGACGATGTCTAGTCCTCCTCAACAGCTGTTCGGGATCTTCTAGGTAGTTTCTCGACAGTTGGAAACCGCTCATACGCTTTCTGGCTTCACAAGAAAGGAAGACACAGACAGGGGTAAGCCCTTATGACTAATTGATAGCTAAGTTAACAAGAATCTCTAGATTCAATCTAATTAAAATTTCTAGGCTAAGCTTTCCCCAGCAACGGCGCCAGAAATGTTTGTTGGTATTTCATATGACTATTGGATAAATCTGCAAGCGCACAGATTATACCGTTGTAGAACTTCACCTAGGAGTATTCCAAGGTATCATAATTTATATTTTCCCAAGGGAAAGCTGGTCTAGAAATGATAATTAGAGAGAGATCCTAGAGAGCACCTCAACTTAGTACCAACTAGTATAATGGGGTAAACGATATATGTGATAGGAAGGGTTGATGAATGAATAAGCCATGGTAAATGATACTTAGAATGTACTAGATAGTATAGCTATGTGGGAGGACAACGAGATAGTAAACGGACTCATGTGTAATTCACTCTACTTCAATATACTTAGCAAATTAATTAGTCTAAACACTATAGTTTGTCTCCTCAATACTAGTATGCTAGGCAAGTGGATAGATCAGTAGGAGGACAAAACTCCTACCGGACCGCGCCCTCTTCTTACGGGGGCCTTACCTTTTAAGAACTTACCTAAGAACACATGGTGGAATACAAAGACTAGACAAGGTTGTCACTCTCTTGCTAGCTACAACAAACAATCCGTGCAACAAGCAGTAACCTTGTAAGATGATATATAAGCACCACGCTTACACCCAACTTACTACTTTGACTATGATCTATAATAAAAGCACCCTATGACAGGAAATGATCGCATATGAGAAAGGCCACAAGGATCACAGACTATTGATGTAAAGGCTAGTAATAAGCAAAGGCATATAACAATACTATAGTAATGCTCAAAGTAAATACTAAGTAAAGTAGAGGAAAAGTAATATATTGGATAAGATAAGTCTTACAAAGAAGGAAAGATACAAGAGCTATACCAGACTTTCCAGAAGACAACTTCGGAAATCCCGAGCGCAACTCGACTAACTCTAACTCCCACTCTAGACTAACTACTAGAACAATCTAAGGAATAGAGCTTGTAGGCTTCTTCACCATGTGTAGAGAGGGGGTATGAGCCTCTATTTATAGTGGGAGGTGGAGTAGGGGCTACTCCATCGCCACGTCATCGATCCAGGAGGCTTCAAATCTCCACACTTAGATCCAACCTCCTCTCAACCGACTTGGAGTGGATGGTTGTGATCTTCAACATGTGTTAAATAGGTATGGCGGTTGTTGGGGTCTGAACCAACCTAGGGGGAGGTCGGCCGACCCCCCCCCCCATGGCCTGTGGGCGATCCTCCACCTCCTAGAAGCAGCCCCACTGGTCAGGGACCAAGTGAGGGGCTGGTGGGCCCAGTGTGAGGGTCGGCCGACCCCCCTCCTGGGGTCTTTGGCCCACCTCTGCCTTCCAGGTGCTGGTCCCACTTGTCATTGGTGTTGATTGTTGGTTCTGAGGTAATTGTCACGTTGATCTCCTTGGTGTGGGCCCATGGATCCATCTGCTTTGCATGTGAGCCGTTGGGAGAAAGCACAGAGTGATCCAAGGGTTGGAATTCACTCTAAGGTGCTTCTCTTGGATCATGGCCAAGGGGGGAGAGCTGGTGGATCCTTGGTCACTAACTTTGGAGGACCCAAACAAGTGTGGGTACCTAAGAAGAACTAATTTGTTTTATAGGTAAATTACAAAGCCAGAGGAATGCATTAGGTGCTTGATAGTGGGTGCACTCAACACATGACCGGGGATTCTAGAATGTTCAAATCAATCAACTCCAACACTAATGATGGCATTGATAGTATTACATTAGGTGATAATGGCAAGGGCAAGGTCAAGGGTCTTGGAAAGATTGCTATATCTAATGATTTGAGTATATACAATGTCTTGCTAGTTGAGAGCTTAAACTTCAATTTGCTATCCGTGGCTCAATTGTGTGATCTTGGATTCAAATGCATATTTGGGGTAGATGATGTTGAGATCATTAGTGCAGATGGCTCAAACTTGATCTTCAAGGGCTTTAGATATGAGAACCTCTACCTAGTTGATTTCAATGCTAGTGAGTCTCAATTGTCAACTTGCTTGCTCACCAAATCAAGTATGGGTTGGTTATGGCATAGAAGGCTTGGTCATATTGGAATGAAGCAATTGAATAGATTGATTAAGCATGACTTTGTAAGAGGCTTGAAAGATGTTATGTTTGAGAAGGACAAACTTTGTAGCTCTTGTCAAGCTGGAAAACAAGTTGGTAACACCCATCCCAAGAAGAACATGATGAGCACTAGTAGAGAATTTGAGTTGTTGCACATGGATCTATTGGACTAACAACATACACTAGCATTGGAGGCAACAAGTATGGATTTGTGATAGTGGATGATCTTAAGAAATATACTTGGGTATTCTTTCTCAATGACAAGAGTGATACATTTGCCACATTAAAATCTTTTGTCAAGAGATGTCACAATGAGTTTGAGATCACCATCAAGAAAGTGAGAAGTGACAATGGTAGTGAATTCAAGAATACAAAAGTTGAAGAACTATGTGATGATCTTGGAATCAAGCATCAATTCTCGGCCAAGTACACTCCATAATCAAATGGTCTTGTTGAGAGAAAGAATAGAACTTTGATTGATATGGCAATGTCTATGCTTAGTGAGTACAATGTGAGTCACTCCTTTTGGGCCAAAGCTACTCTAGCAACCGGCTATATTGTCACCAATTGATGGAGAAGACACCATATGAGCTATTAAATGGAAGAAAGCCCAACATTGCATACTTTAGAGTGTTTGGTTGCAAATTCTATATCTTGAAGAAAGGCACAAGACTTGGGAAGTTTGATAAGAAATGTGATGAATGGTTCTTACATGGTTACTCAACCACAAGCAAAGCCTATAGAGCGTGGAATTTGGCTAATGGTGTGCTTGAGGAGGTTCATGATGTTGAATTTGATGAAACCAATGGATCTCAAGTTGAAAATGAGAATCTAGAAGATGTGAGTGGACCTCAATTGTCAAAGGCTATGAAGAACATGGATATTGGTGATATTAGGCCAAGACAAGTGATTGACATTGAAGATGACAAAGATCAAGTGCTCAACTCACCAAATGTGCGAGCTAGTGGTTCTCAAATGCAAGATCAACAAGTTGCTAGTTCATCTCAACCAAGCTCCAGCAATCAAGCTCCTATCCTTCAACCAACCAACATTGCAAGAGATCACCCCATTGATCAAATAGTTGGTGACATTACAAGTGGTGTTCAAACAAGATCAAGATTAGCATCCTTTTGTGAGCACTACACATTTGTATCATCCATAGAGCCAACAAAGATTGAAGAAGCCCTACAAGATGTTGATTGGGTCAATGAAATGCATTAAGAGCTCAACAATTTCACAAGAAATCAAGTTTGGGAGCTAGTTGAAAGACCCAAGAACTACAATGTGATTGGCATAAGATGGGTATTTAGAAACAAGCAAGATCAAGATGGTATAGTTGTGAGAAACAAAGCAAGATTGGTAGCTCAAGGTTACACACAAGTTGAAGGTCTTGACTTTAGAGAAACTTATGCACCGATTGCAAGATTAGAGGCAATTAGAATTCTATTGGCCTATGCATGTGCACACAACATCAAGCTATACCAAATGGATGTGAAGAGTGCTTTCTTGAATGGATATATCAATGATCTAGTATATGTTGAGCAACCCCCCGGTTTTGAAGATGACAAGAAGCCCAACCATGTGTACAAGTTGAGAAAGGCTTTATATGGCTTGAAGCAAGCACCTAGAGCATGGTATGAAAGATTGAGGGATTTACTCTTATCCAAAGGGTTCATCATGGGGAAGGTTGATACTACTCTTTTCATCAAGAAGCTTGGCAAGGATCTATTTGTGCTACAAATCTATGTTGATGACATCATATTTGGTTCAACCAATCAAGATTTTTGTGAAGAATTTGGCAAGATGATGGCAAAAGAGTTTGAAATGTCAATGATTGGTGAACTTAGCTACTTCCTTGGTCTTCAAATCAAACAATTGAAGAATGGCACCTTTGTGAGCCAAGGCAAGTACATCAAGGATATGATGAAGAAATTTAGCTTAGAAGATTCTAAAGGCATTAGCACTCCAATGGGCACTAATGGACACATGGATAGTGATTCTAGCAGCAACATGGTGGATCAAAAGTTGTATTGGTCTATGTTTGGAAGCCTACTCTATGTGACCACATATAGGCCAGATGTTATGTTTATTGTATGCATGTGTGCAAGATTCCAAGCCTCTCCAAGAGAAAGTCATTTGAAGGCTACAAAAAGAATATTGAGATATTTGAAGCATACACAAGATGTTGGATTATGGTATCCCAAGGGGTCTAACTTTGAATTGATTGGATATTCGGACTCCGACTTCGCGGGATGCAAGATTGATAGAAAGAGCACATCGGGCACATGTCAATTGCTAGGCATGTCACTTGTATTTTGGTCGTCAAAGAAGCAAAATAGTGTGGCACTCTCTACCGCCGAAGCCAAATACATAAGTGCGGGTAGTTGTTGTGCTCAATTGCTTTGGATGAAGGCAACTTTGAATGACTATGAAATCAATTTCAAGCAAGTGCCATTGCTATGTGACAATGAAAGTGCGGTGAAGCTAACCAACAATCTGGTCCAACATTCAAGAACCAAGCACATTGACATAAGGCACCACTTCATAAGGGATCATCAACAAAAGAGTGATATCAAAATCAAAAGTGTTGGCACCGATGATCAACTTGCCGATATATTCACCAAGCCATTAGATGAGAAGAGATTTTGCAAGCTAAGGAATCAATTAAACATTCTTGACTTCTCAAATATGTGTTGATGCACCCCCTCATATATATGACATGCCTCTCCTTTGAGCAAAGCAAGGTAAAAAGTTGATTGGCATATCATTCATCATCTATTAGGACTTGTTAGTGCATCTAGACATCAATTCATTAGGATCATTCATGAAAATCAAATGAATTTGATGGTTATATGGTACCACTATTGCTTCTTTGCTTGATTTGATCTAGTGGTAGCATATGACATATTTGTAGACTTGCAATCCTAGTGCTTGATCTAGAATATGAAATTCAATTGTCTAACTCAACCTGGGCAAGATAACCATTCTAGGATGTGTGAAGAAGCTTGTTCATGGTTTAAACCGAGTTAACTATGCTGAACAAGTAATCTAGATTGAGCCACAACTAAGCTTCTCTCCAATAATCAACACTTTGAGCACATCTTTTATGATAATAGATGACAAAGGGGGAGAAGTAAGTACTACAAAGAAATATTATGAAAATTGTAAGCACACAAGTAGGGGGAGCAAGCCTATGAATAAAGTTGTTGCATATCTTTGTGCATTCATAAGTGCTTGCTTGCATATTTATTTATATTCATGACATGCTTGTGTGCTGAATGCTACAAACTTAATTGACTTGATGCTTGAAGTACTAGCATGCTTAGGTCTTAGCCTAATCCCTCTTGAGCTAAGCTTTCCAAGTGGTATTTCAAGTTTGCTCTCAAGTGGTTTCTAGGCATTCATGGTGCTAAGGATGGTATAACATTGCACTCCGATTGGTATCACGCTTCAAAGGTCCATCTCTTATCTCTTAGCATCATTTGGTAGCATTCACACTCCCACAATTCCTATTCATGCATATGTGATAAAAATGAACCAAACTCATATATGACATATGTAGGGGGAGCCAATACTACCAAAGTTGGAATTTTCATTCTATATATTCATCTGTGAAAGGTTGTCATCAATTACCCCAAAAGGGGAGATCTAAAGCCCAAGTTTGGTTTTGGTTAATTGATGAAACCTATGGACTAACCCTATTTGCTAAGTATATGATCTAGCTAGGGTGATCCAACTTGATAAGTGGAGAAGTGCTCCCTGACTAAAGAAAAGAAGAAAGAGAAAAACAAAAATGGGCTCAAGGCAAAGGTATAACATAGGGCCATTTTTTGGTTTAGTGATCCAGAAACTATAGAGAGTGTGATCACCTTTAGGATAGATAGCCGTACTATCAAGAGGGGAAAAACGTGTTGTGATTGCGGTTATCAAGTGCTACTAGGTTTGGTCATTCTTGCATTTGCATTAATCAACCTAGTAAGCCTAACCTTGCTTAAAAGACATAAAATATATGCTAAACACCTGTTCTAAGGAAGTACTCTAAGTGTTTGGCACATTGGAGCAAGGCTCGAAAAGATAGAGTCAAGAAAAGGGCGACGGACGCTGGCGATGGACAATAGCTTAGAGCGTCAGCGCGTCCGACTGACAAACCCTAACTCAGCCTCAGTACAGACTTCACGACGGACGCTGAAGAGCATCTGTCGACTAGGCGACGGACGCATCTGGCGGGTTTGGGATCTCTCTGGATGCTCTCTGCTCACGCGATAGATGATGTCATCAGACGCTGAAGTAACGACGACGGACGCTAGACCAAACTCAGATGAGCGTCCAATGGAACAAGGAACTCACTGACACAAGCGATGGACGCTGCCGAGCGTCCGACGACAAGGCGACGGACACGTCTGACGGACTTCAGAGCTCTCTGCATACTCTCTGGATGTGTGACGGACGCTACAATGGAGCGTCTGACGCAACTTTGAAGAGCGTTTGTCAGGCACGACGCAGGAATAACGGCTAGTTTTTTGAGGGGGCCTATTTAAGGCCCATGGCCGGTTGGAGCTCACTCTCTTGCCTCATTCCATTCTTGCATACTCTTGTGAGCTCTTGAGAACCTCTCCCACTCATCTCTTTGATCACATGTTCATTTCAAAAGAGATAGAGTGCATCCAAGTGCATTGCTTAGTGAATTGCATCTAGTAGCACTTAGTGTTCGTCATCGCGACAATTTTCTTGTTATTCTTGGTGTTTGCCAACACCTAGATGGCTTGGGCGATTGAGGAAGCTTCGACGCGTGTTGGTGATTGTTCGCGGCCAGCTTCGACGATTGTCAGAGGGCTTGTACCCACTTCGGCGGAGCACCAAAGGGTAACTCTAGTGGATTGCTCATGTCATTGAGTTACTCTCATTTGGGTGGATTCTTGTGGCACCCGAGTAGTGGGCTAGGATTGTGATTGCCTATTAGCCACCGAATCACCATTTGAGTAGTCGACACAACGGGGACTAGCTTGGTGGCAACCAAGTGAACCTCGGGGAGAAAAATCTTGTGTCAACTTTGTCTCCGGACTACTCTTTGGTATTCATTGTGATTGGTTCTTCATATTGACACCCATACATCACAAGGCATCGATATAACAATCACCTCTATCCCTTGTATTTACCTTCTTTCTTTTCTTCCCTAGTTAGTTCTCTAGTTAGCTAGCTTGTGGCTTGTTTAGTTAGCTCTCTTTGTTAGTTGTCTTGCTAGCTTGTGTTAAGTGTCTTTGGTTCTTGCTATTGTTTGTTAGACACTTAATTAACTAGAATTGTTTGGATATGTGGCTTTGCACCCCTAGTACAGCTAGAGCAAAAAGCTTTGCTTTAGTGTTTTTCTAACCTTTCCTCTAGTGATTTGTAGAATTTTTATTAGGCTATTAACCCCCCTCTAGCCATCTAGGACCTTTCAACGACGGGTTGGTCGCGTGCCGCAGGGCCTCGCGGGCTGAGCCGTCTTCTAGTCGGTAGGCCCATAAGGTCCCTGGGGATATGCTGAGGTAATATCCCCAACAGGTCCCCGAGCACGTTGCATTCTTCTGGCGAGCCCGCGGCGTCATCCTTGGAGGCGTTCAGCTGGTCGCTTTCATGCATGAACATCATTGCAAGGTCCCGACCGGGCTGTCTGGTCGCGACGCTGCATGGAGAAGCCTCCTGACCAGGTCGGACTGGTCAAGAGTGTGATCAACGAACAGGTCACCTCGTCAGATGCTACCGCTGCTTGTCGGAAGAATGTGACATGCTGAAGAAGAAAATTTTGAAAGTACTTTCCTGGTGAAGTGTACCCACGTAGACTCTACAAAAACAACACCGAAACAACAGAGTTTGTCGAGAAGAAAATCAGTACATTCACCACAAGGTGAAGTGTACCCAATTAGTCCCCGAGCTTGGTAGTAGGTGAAGTATGCACGTTGTGCCAAGCTTTATAAAAGATAAAAAATGCTTAAAAGACTGAAACATAAGGTTTGTAAAAAAACTACTGCGAATACCTGTAGTCCCCGAACCTGATGTAAGGAGCATGATGGTTCTTGTATCAGGATCATGTTGTTATGTATTGCTCGCAATCCCCAAGTTTTAGTCCGCGAGCCTTGTTCGTGGTCGATGATGTCTCCGTGCCTGGTCAGAAGGTGGCGACCAGGTGCAGAAGTCGCAGCTGTGGTCGATGAAGTCCTCAAGTGTTATCGCTTCTGGTGGTTGGCGAACTTTGGCGACCAGTGTACTGTTGCAGAAGTACTATAGCTGTGAAGAATATTCTAAAAAAGGTTGTATACCCAGTCCCCGAGACTGCAGAGTTAGCGAGATTTGGGAAATTATTAACCGTAAATTAAGGAGATTATTAAAAGGGAAACAAAGAATAAAGACTTAAATAGGCCAAAATAACCATGCTGGCGGCCCATGATGAGGACATGCCAGCTCATCATGTGGTGGAACATGAAGAAGATTCACCATCTTATACAAATGATAGAAATCATGATCCAATTACATGTAGTCGTGCCACAAAACTGCATGAACAGGTGAATTCATTTCTAACTAAAATTATATTTGATATGCTTAAGAATGTTATACTACCTAAGTGTTCTATCTTGAATATTCTTAGGTTTAAAGTGGAGGAAGAATCAGACCAGTACATAACGAACCAGTGGAGGACATTCTTATCTCTTAGTATGAATCAGACCAGTTCAGTCCAAAACGGACCAGTTAAAGAAATGCTCATATCTCTCATCTCCGAGAAGCTTTTGTGTTCTGTGAGGACATTTTGGAAAGCTCTTCAAGTCTACTTTGCAATGCAACAAACCATACCCCTTTTGGACGCGCCAATCCTGATATATACACGATTTAGTAAAGACTGCTCAGAAGACCATCAGTTTCAACGAACACAATATTGGTTCAACTTCTCTAGCGAAACTCTACCGTTCTATAATGTGTCGTGATGCATGGTATACATGAATGGAAAGCTCTTCAAGTCTACTTTCACACCCAATAAACGATTCATCAATTGGACTTTAAAATAAGGAGTTATGGTCAGTTTAGTGGAAATTGCTCTGAAGGCCAACAATCACGCGAAGCCACTTCGGGAAGCTTTCTCACGGTGACCTTTCACATAGTCTATCTTCAGAAAGTCCTTAACATTTTCACACCTATCTAGGAGGGTTGTTCCTACCATATATATCCCCTGCAACTAAGCTATTAGGGACTTTTTGATCATTTGATAACCGATATGGTATTGTAGCCAGTCTACTTTCACACCCAACAAACGGTTCGTCAATTGGACTTCCCAATAAGGAGTTTTGGTCAGTTTAGTGGAAACTGCTCTAGAGGCCAACAGTCACGCGAAGCCACTTCGGGAAGCCATCTCGCGGTGACCTTTCACATATCCTATCTAGGAGGGTTGTTCCTAGTATATATATCCCCTGCAACTAAGCTATTAGGGACTTTTTGATCATTTGATAACCTATACGGTAATGCAGCCAAGCTGTTGAGTGTTTTACTCAAACATTTGTTCTTCCTTGTTCTTCTTGGACTTGTGAAGTGATTCCTCTGGAATCCCCTACTTCGTGCTCTACGGCTTCCGTTTGACTACGCCATATTGTGTGGATTAGTTCCGGATTGTGTTTCTGTGGTCGTTCGGAGATCGAGTCGAAGTCTTCGCGGTTTCGGTGCCTCTCTCCCCGTCACTTGGTCCCATCCAACCTTGGACAGGTATAAAGCTAGTTATCCCCCGCTGTTCATAGCAAGTTATCCTTTGTTTGAAAACCTACTATCGTGAAGATCGGGCCAATCCTTACTGATCCATATCGGGGCTTGTCAGCCCATGTCAGTCGAACCGTTTATGCCGCGTGGCGGTCGTGCGCTAATCGTCGCGGTTTCCCAAAAATCCTGGGAGGCGAACCACCGCGCCGCTTGGTATAAAAGGCGGGCTTAGCGGCGGCGGTAGTTTTTCACGCTTTCATTTGCGGTAGAGCTATTTGTCTTCCTCAATCTCCTCCCGCTTGCGTGCTTCCTTCCTTCTTGATCGACCATAGTAGATTTCGAAGTCCATTCCCGTAGGCTTACAATGGCGACAAAAAGGGGGGTGCCGTAAAGCGGTCTGCGGCGATGGTGGCAGCAAATAGGGTGGTAGCGGTGGTGAGGTAGGCTACTACACCGCCGGTGCCAAATGCTGGTGTCGAGGAGTTGGTGGTGCCTCCATGGGCAAAGCACAGGACACGATGCGCCTTGAGGAAGGACGACATTAGTGAACTTGTTTTCGGTGGTCTGCTCCCGGACGAAGAGGTCGGCGGATGGCGGTCGGCGACTGGTGACGAGTTTCCGACCCCGGACACCGATGAGCTTGTTGTGTTTGACCCATTCTTCCGGTGTGGCCTTGGGATTCCGGTGCATCCCTTTCTTCATGGTTTGTTGCGGTATTACGAGATCTCATTGTGCAAGCGGAATCCGAACTCGATTGTTCATATCGCGACTTTTATCCACTTATGTGAGGCGTTTATTGGGATCTACCCACACTTTAATTTGTTTCGATATTTCTTTCATCTCAAGCCTAATGGGATTGGGTCCTCCGAGGTTATTGGTTCACTATATCTTCAGCTCCGGGATGTTATGACCGGGAGATACATCTCGATGCCACTGCATTCTAAGTTTGCCGGCCACAAGTCGAGGTGGTTTTATATCCACTAGGAAGAGCCTTACGCGCCATGTGACCCTGCGCTAGTGCCAAAGAGTTTGGCAAGCTGGTCGGAGGTGCCTTCTGCATCTGACTTGGAGAAGGTGAAGGAGCTGTTGAGGTTGATTGATCATGATACCCTTGACGGCATGTGGGTTGCTTGTAGCTTCATCGCCAGGCGCTGCCAATCTTGAAAGGAGAGGGAGCATCCGGCGTTTGAATATGCCGGGCGAGAGGACAGTACCTGGGAGGCGCCCAAGAAAATTGACCCGGCTGTTCCTGATAGATGGTTGAAGTTCATCTTCGATCTTGAGAAGCGCTCTACGCCGGCACGGCTGCAATTGCTGTTGGTGCGACTGGATCCGGCGATTCTGATCACCCAGGCGAGGTTCCGCCTGATTCGTTGCTCAATGAGCAGGATGGTCATGGTGTCTATTTGGGGGATGAAGATGTTCCTCTTAGTGCGTATATTGAGCCGAGGGCTTTGGGTCTGGACGGGTCGTCGAGGCCTTCGAGGGCGACCAGGAGTACTCGGCGGAAGGCATCTCTTTGGTGAGTGCTTTTCTTTTCCTGCTTTGGGTTATTTCGCTATTTAGTGAACGATTGACGACATGTGGCGTGACGACGTCTGCTGGAATTGGGTCACCGTACAGCGTCGCGTCGGGGACTGCTAATTAGGATCTAGTCAGTGAAAAGTTTCCTGGGGCAGAGGCGACCATCGCCAAGCCGGAGGCATTGAGGTCGGAGCCGTGGGCCATGAATGACCCTAGGGTTGGTGGCGGCCTGGGTTCCTCTAGAGACCCGGGAGTTCGTATCTATGAGGTCCCTGCTGAAGTTGGTGCTGGGACGAGGCCTGATGGTGCCGTTGTCTTTTGGTCCCCGTTCGAGGAAAAGGTGGAGGAGGCAGGCTCCGGTTGTCGTTGAGCCTGACCTTGGTGAGTTGCCTCGCTCGGGGGAGGAGATTTTTGCCGATGATGGTGACTCCGATGGTACCAAAGATGTGCTGGACCGAGTTAAGGTGAGTGACCGCCTTCCTTCTCCTTGGTTTATCGTGGGCTGAACTGTTCTTCAGCTGGTCGACTGACTGTTGTGTTGTAGGTGCTTTTGAGAACAAGTTGGGAGTGTAAGCTTCGGGTTGTGGCTCTAGAGGCGTCTTTGGAGGAGGCTCGTGCGTGGGCGCGTGAATTGGAAGAGGCTCTTTTAGAGAAGGAATGCGACAACTCAGGGCTTCGCGACCAGTTGGCGAAGGCATGGAAAGGTTGGTTCCGATGATTTGCTTGTGTCGTTTGCCCTGGCTTGTTTAGTTGCTGAGTTTCTTGCTTGTTGTAGACCTGGAGGTCGAGATCATCGCCGGACATGATCGTTTCTAGAGCTTGGTTCAAGAAGTTGGCCCGGTGATGGCCTGTGTGGATAACGTCGCTTTCGTCCCTGTTCCTGTCGGAGGCGGCGATTGTTGATGTTTTGTCGACGGCGAAGGGCTTCTTGAATCATTTTAAATCTTTCGTGTCGTTAGCGGCACAGGAGCTACTTGCTCATGGACTTGCCATACTTCGGTCGCACTAGTCGCGAGTCGACCTGCAGAGGGTACGAGGTGGATATGCTGCTGGTACCTCTGAGGCGGATATGAGTCGCTTGGAAGCGGAGGCAGGCGCTACTGCTGGAGATCTTCTATCTGATATGGAGTTTTTTGCTACGGGGTAGCCGTCGTTTGTATATAGAATACAAGATTTGTATGAACCTATAAGTGAAATATATCAAAGCTTTTGTTTATCGAGGTGGTGAGCTTTTATTTCACTTGTTTGTCCTTTCGTGCCAGCTCAGTCGTGAGCCGTAGCGATGAATCGTTCGGCCTTGGGTCTCCTATGGTCCACATCATAGGGCTGGCGCCACTGCATGTGTAGGAGCCATAGGGACTCCCAAGGAGGCACGCTGCTGACAACCCGCGGCGCAGAGGGCGAGCGGCTCATGCACGCTTAGGGAGATGCCAAGGATAGGGCCCTTTTCCGAGAGGCTCGATTGTGGCGTGACCAGGGCCTGTGGAGACTGTTCCTGCAGACACTGGGCTAATAGCCATGCTGCTTGTAGAGTCGTCAATCGTATCGTGGTCGTGTATAGATTCTGGGCACATAACCTCATGGCCTCTGACCTAAGTGGCGTCTCCCGGTTGTTGGGGAGACATCAGTTGGGAGACCTATCGATGTAGTCATAGCGTGTAGGGTAGCTACTTCTATGCACTATGGTTAATTGGTAGGCCAGCTTCGGAAGCATTCTGGTTATGGCCAGTCTGTTTGGCGAGAATGCCCTAACGCATTTTGGAGAGGTCGTCGAACACTGTGAGAGTGTTTTGGAGACGTCACCGAACGCTGTGAGCGTTTTGTAGAGGTTGCCGAACGCCGTGAGCGTTTTGTAGAGGTCACCGAACATCGTGAGCGTTTTGTAGAGGTCGCCGAACGCCGTGAGCGTTTTGTAAGGAACGAATGAATGCCACAAAAAACATGGAGAACAATACCGGACCTTTATTTATTAATCCTGGGGTACAGAGTACAAGTTTTTTCAGGCGTAAAATCTCCTAAGGTGCTCTACGCTCCAAGAATTGGGGACGTCCACTCATTCCTGGTCTACGAGCCGGTATGACCATGGTCGGGTGACTTCCTTCACGATGTAGGGGCCTTCCCAGTGCGAAGAGAGCTTGTGCACGCCGTCAGGCTTAAGCTTCCTTTTGAGCACGAGTTCTCTTGTTGTGAAAGACCTGTGCTGGATATTGCGGTTGTAGTAACGGCGAACGCCTTCAAGGTATTTAGCTGTCTGTATGCACGACGCTAATCACTGTTCTTCAAGGCGGTCTAGGTCGTCGACCCGTGCTTGATCGGATGTCTCTTCGTCATAGTGTTCGACCCGCGCTGAGCCGAAGGTGATGTCGGTTGGAATTACAGCCTCGGACCCGAAGACCATGAAGTATGAGGAGACGCCGGTGTTCCAGCTAGGCTGAGTGCATAGTCCCCATAATACCACGGGGAGTTCGCGTAGCCAGCGACCTGGGTTCTTTTCTTCCTCCTGGTATAAGCGCTTTTTGAGTGCATATAATATCATTCCGTTGGCACGTTTGGCCTGGCCGTTTGCTCTGGGATGGGCAACAGAGACGTATTTGACCAGTATTCCGTTTTCCTCGCAAAAATCCCAAAAGAGGTTGCCGGTGAAATTTGATCCCAAGTCGGTGATGATGGAGTTTGGCACGCCGAATCTGTGTATTATTTCATGGATGAAGGTGACTGCGTTTCCGGTGGAAGCTTTGGTGATCAGCTTGACCTCGATCCATTTGGAGAATTTGTCGACGGCGACGTAGATCCACTTGAAGTCTGTCGGTGCTAGTCGGAAAGGGCCGAGCATGTCGAAGCCCCAACAGGCGAAGGGCTAGGAAGCTGGTATTGCCTGGAGTTCACGAGCCGGAAGGTGAGTTTGCTTGGCGAACAACTGGCATCCCTTGCAGGTACGCATCATTTTCTCCACATCGGTGACAGCCGTGGGCCAATAGAAACCTACTCGGAAAGCTTTTTGCACCAGCGTTTTCGCAGTGGCGTGGTTCTCGCACGTGCCGGTGTGGATATCCTATAGGATTGCAGCGCCTTCCTCCTTGGAGATTGTTGACGGTCCTTAAGTACCAATTTTAACCGTCAACTAAACAAGGAAAACGATCTAAATGAAACCACTAGCTAGAATTAGGGTTTATACTGATAGAATTCCATGAATTTTGGTGAATGTCTATTTCTACAGGGGGTTATCACGAAATACTAAGGAAAGACCCACATGTCATGTTTACATAGAGATAATTATCAATCGTAGGATTTTCTATACTCTAGAGAGTTCCAGAAGACGCGGGAAGAAACGAGAAGGCGAGCGGGCCCAGGGGCAGGGCGCCCGCCCTACCCCCTAGGGTGCCCGCCCTGTTGTTTCAACCAATCAGCATCAACTTCGTGGATCATGCTCCACCGCCTTTGAGGATGAATCTAAACCCCTCGCTTAAGGTCGGTTTGATCCGACGGTCCACATTCATTTGAGGAGGCTATATAAGCAAGGGCCCTGACCCCCTGAGGATCATGTCATCTCATTATTATTCTCTAGAGCAAAAGTTAGCGTTTCAACTAGAAGTAGAGAAGGAGAGAGGTCCCTCTAGTTGTCTAGATCTAGTTCTTCTAGTTCTAGTTCATCTAGTTGTAATTAGAGGTGAGAGAGAGGAGGAGAGAGCTAGGAGGAGCCGGATCTATCGGATCTTCCTCAACATTGTACCTTTGCAGCATCTGGTTCAGAGCAATCTCCAGGTTCTTCATTTATTATTTCTAAGTATCTTATTTCAGTTCTTACTTTATTCTATTTACGGGATCTCCGCTCGTATTGAGTGCTCTAGTTTTGATATCGGATTAGAGTAGTAAGCGATAGTGTAGACGTGGTGTCTAGACTAGAGTTTACCTGAGTTTGCGCCCAATCCTACGGATAGTTGTGGTAGCCCCAGGGGTGACAGCTCTGTAAGACCTTTGTAGTCCACCACGTTCAGGGTGGTATTTTCGTAGAGCTTTTGGCAGCCTCTCCCGACTACCTTTTTCCCAGTCTTTGTCGAGAGTCAGGAAGGTATTGTTGCTCCGAAGTAAGTAGACTATAGTGGACCTTTGATTAGATAACTCTCTTAGAAAACTCTAAAATCTCTCTACCCAGTTATCTTCTATCCTTGGATGCTCTTAGTTCTTATCTAGTACACTTCATGTTCCCCGTGGAAATCAATACCCTTGGAATACTCGCGGGTGAAAGCTACAGCGGTATCCATGCGCTTGTGGATTTATCTGTCTGCGTTAAGAAATACCAACAAGCTTTCTGGCGCCGTTGCCGGAGAACGGTAGCTATGCTAGTTTCGAACCAAGTCATCTATTTACCTTTTTCTTATTTCCTTTTTACCACCTTTCTCACCTTACCATTTTCATCTTACCACATGAATTCCACTCCCATCTATAAATACTCTTAGAAACAGTGGTATGCTCATTCTGTAGGAGGCGTAAATGGGAATTGGGATGAACTGCGAGACAAATTTTGTCTTGCTTTCTTCCCTCTTTCTAAAATTGCAGCCCTTAGAATTGAAGTTCTTCAGTTCAAACAAAAAGAGAAGGAGACGCTAGGAGAAGCGTGGGTTCAGTTTATAAGCCTTATCAATTTCTGTCCAAGCCTTTCCTTACCAGACAATGTTTTACTCTATCACTTCCATCTTGGTCTGAACACGGAAGCTGCTCTCCACCTTGACTTATCTTCAGGAGGATCGTTCTCGCACAAAACTATTAGTGAAGGAGAAGCCATTCTAAATAAAATTCTTGAAAATACCCCTTACACTGGAGTTTTTGATGAATTTACCGAAGAAGAAGTCGAGCCAAGCCCCGAACGACACAAGGAGGAACAAACAACTGAATCTGAAATTCCTTCAAATGATTTGGTTTCCATAGAACCATCTCCTATGGGAACACAACACTCTTTAGAGATTGATGAACCCCATCCTTCTATGTTCCTCTCGGAAATCGAGGTAGATCTTTTTGAAGATTTTGGCAACACCTCGAATATTCCAGTTCAAGTGAAGCCTCTGGTGCACTCTGCATCAATTGAGGATGATGGTCTACATAATGATGCTTTCCTTGTAGAGCACATTAAAGGACTCTCAGCCATCATGAGCCACGAGTGGATGGTAGAATCAGAGTTATCCACTGAGGTAGCCCGAATCACTACCCCTGTAGAAACTATACGTTGTAACCTTATGGGAATCGCCATAGAGGCTCACTGTAGTCCTATCGTTGGGATGAATATCATTTCTAAGGCTTTAGCTCAACAGCTTTGCCCCAACGAATGTTTGATCCCTTCTCATAAGCTTCTAAGAATTCCATCTGGAGATATTCTTGAAAGTTATGGGGTGATTATGTTTGTTCCTTTACGCAAAAGAGGCATTGAGTATGGCTTAGATTTTTACATCTATGACATCTCGGACATGTCTCTCTTGATTGGCGTACCATTGGGAACACTCTTTCAAGAGAAATCAAACAAGGATCACCTAAATATCAAGCTTGGAAATTCTTGAGGAAGTCTAAGTGGAATTTCTAGAAGACTGGTCTCAACCAACTCTTGATGATCAACACTTCACTCAAGAAGAGGAAGAGCTAGCAGAACCTATCGAAGTAGATCGTTTGGAAGTGCCATCACAACCCTCAATCAAGTTTAAACCTCTTCCTGCTGGCTTGAAATATGTCTTTCTAAATAATAACCAAGAAACCCCCATCATTCTAAGTGACAAGCTTTCCCAAGAGGAAACCAATAGACTTGTCACTATCCTAGAAAGACATAAATCTTCCTTTGGCTACTCACTTCATGACCTCATTGGAATTAGTCTAGTTCTTTGTACTCATAGAATCCCCATCGATCCAGATTCGTCACCTTCGAGGTAACCACAACGGAGACTTAACAATGCTATGCGAAAGGTTGTTAAGAAAGAGATCTTAAAACTTTTGCACGTTGGGATTATCTATCCTGTGCCGCATAGTGAGTGGGTTAGCCCTGTCCAAGTTGTGCCAAAGAAAGGATGGATGATAGTTGTAAGAAATGAGAAAAATGAACTCATCCCTCAACGCACTATCACTGGGTGGCGTATGTGCATTGACTACCAGAAACTTAACAAGGCTACAAAGAAAGATCACTTCCCGTTACCCTTCATTGATGAAATGTTGGAACGGCTTGCAAAGAACTCTTTCTTTTGTTTCCTTGATGGTTATTCCAGATATCATCAAATCCCGATCCACCCTGATGACCAAAGTAAGACCACTTTTACATGCCCTTATGGAACTTATGCTTATCGACGAATGTCATTTGGATTGTGCAATGCTCCAACTTCGTTCCAACGGTGCATGATGTCTATTTTCTCTAACATGATCGAGAAAATCGTGGAGGTGTTCATGGATGATTTTACCGTCTATGGAAAAACCTTTGACGATTGTTCAGAAAATTTAGACAAAGTCTTATAGCGGTGTGAAGAAAAGCACTTAGTCCTGAACTAGGAAAAATGTCATTTCATGGTTAGGGAAGGAATAGTGCTAGGACACAAGGTGTCCGGACATGGGATAGAAGTCGATAGAGAAAATATTGAAGTTATTGAACAACTTCCACCTCCCACAAATGTGAAAGGAATCCGAAGCTTTCTAGGCCACGCGTGGTTCTATAGGTGTTTAATTAAAAAACTTTTCCCAAATCGCTAGACCCCTTACTAGCCTTTTAGCCAAAGATGTACCTTTCATTTTCTCTAATGAGTGTTATGAAGTTTTTGAATGGACGCTACCCTTCAAGATCATGTGCGATGCTAGTGACTTTGCAGTAGGTGCTGTCTTAGGCCAAACCAAGGATAAAAAGCACTATGCTATTTCCTATGCTAGCAAAACCTTTTCTGGGCCACAACTCAATTATACCACCACTGAAAAAGAGTTGTTGGCGGTAGTCTTTGCGATAGACAAGTTTAGATCTTACTTAGTAGGAGCTAAGGTAATTATCTATTCAGACCATGCTGCTCTTAAATACTTGCTCACTAAGAAAGATGTTAAACCTCGGCTTATAAGATGGATTCTTTTACTCCAAGAATTTGACATAGAAATAAGAGACAAGAAAGGAGTAGAAAATTCAGTAGCTGATCACATGTCTAGGCTTCAACATAAAAATGAACATGAATTACCTATTAATGACTATTTAAGGGACGAGACACTCCTCAAGGTAACACACTCAGACCCTTGGTATGCGGATATTATGAATTACATGGTTTCAGGATATGTTCCACCAGAAGGTGACAAGAGGAAGCTCCAGTATGACTCTCGTTGCCACTTATGGGATGATCTGTATCTCTATCGGGTTTGTGCTGATGGACTGCTACGGAAATGTGTCCCAATGGTTGAAGCCATGAAGATCATAGACAGACTGCACGCATCACCTTATGGAGGACACTATGGAGTGTACCGTACACATGCAAAGATCTGGCAAAGCGGATTCTACTGGCCAACAATGTATGAAGATATAGAACAGTTCATTAGAAGATGTTTCAGATGCCAGAAGCATGGAAACATTAATTCTAGGAATGAAATGCCACTCACTAACAACCTTCAATTAGAGTTGTTTGATGTCTGGGGAATTGACTACATGGGACCATTCCCAAGGTCTAGAGATGCTGAATACATCTTGGTGGCAGTTGACTACGTATCCAAGTGGGTAGAAGCATTACCATGTCAAGTTGCTGACTCCAAGCATGCTAAGAAGATGTTCCATGAAGTGATATTCCCAAGATTCGGAATGCCTCGAATGGTCATAAGTGATGGAGGATCGCATTTCATCGACAAAACATTTCGGATGTTCCTAGCAGAATATGGAGTCAAGCACAACATTGCAACTCCATACCATCCTCAAACTAGCTGTCAAGTTGAAACATCAAATAAGCAAATCAAGAACATTCTGCAGCCGTGGATGAGATGGGAAAGAAATGGAAGTAGAAGCTTCAAAATGCACTATGGGCGTATAGAACTGCATACAAAACACCCATAGGCATGACACCGTATCAGCTTGTATATGGAAAAACATGTCACCTACCTATTGAATTGGAATTCAGAGCTCATTGGGCAATCAAGAAATGGAACATGGATCTCTACCTAGCTGGTAAGAATCATCAGATGCAAATATCTAAGCTAGAAGAATGGAGAGAAAAAGCTTATCACAATTCCAAGATCTACAAAGAGAGGACAAAAAGGTGGCATGATAAGAGAATCAAGCACAAGGAGTTTACACCTGGTGATAAAGTTCTGATATTCAACTCAAAAGTGAAGCTCTTTGGTCATGGAAAACTTCGAAGCAAATGGGAAGGACCATTCAAAGTGATTGAAGTTGCATCACACGGTGTTGTCACACTTCAAGATGACACAGGTAACATATTCAAGGTAAATGGTCAACGTTTGAAAGTTTTTCTTGAACCTGAGAACTTAAAAGAAATTGACTTGATTGAAATTTTGCAATTTAATGATCCAATCTAGAAATCAATCATGCTTTAGAGAACTAAGGTTTACGTGGCCAACCACTAATGATTAATCAATTCCACGAGCTTTGTTGTCTATTTGAGTTGTGCAGGATTTGGAAGCTTCAATGAGACCTCATATATCAACAGCAAGAGTGAACGACTATGTCAACATCTAGCTTGGGGGAGAGCACCCTCATGTATCCAGGTAAGTATCCTTATTCACTTAGGTTTACTTTTATAGATTAATAAAAAATGTGAGCACATGAAGGTTCACACTTAAATAATTATGAATCATAAAAGTTACAATTTAGATACTTTTTATATCTGTGGAAATTTCATTGTCTACTTTATCCTTAATAAAGATTCCTATTTAGTAATATGTGTGTTTAGAAGTTGCTAATAGTAAAATGAAGAGCTCTGAAGATAACTCTATGGAAATGATAAAAAGTTGCTCTGCCGTAATTCCTTTCAAGTACCTAGTTTTCAGCCTTGAATTCTCCCGAGTTTTACACATAACTGTTTTGACATAAGATTTACTCTGAACCTGAAATTTGTGGGTTGAGAATGCTTGAGCTAAGTCTAGGTAGTTGATAGGTATGATATGAAAAAGTCTGAGCTACTATTTATCTTGTTCCTAGCAATACGAGAGTTCTAGAGAATTTATCTTTTGAAGATTAAAAATATTACATGATGAATCTCTGTATGACGAGAGCTTGAATTCCTACCACAGCCATATATACATGCCTGGTAGATTAGGAAAACATTCACTATCATATTTACTGCTTGTATTTGCATTGAGTTTTGTCAAGCTTTGTTGACCCTTAGAGACTTGTCATGCTTTTAAAATCAAGATCACGTACACTCCACTCATATATGCTACTTCTATCCGGGAAGTACGCATCCACATATATGTCATTCAGATCCACCAGAAAAATGCTATATTCCTACCTTGGGAGAAAGCAACCAAAAATATCTCAGTTCTCCACCTATCCATATATTCCAATACCACATATGTAACTGCTCCAAAGATTTCCTTGTTATCATCTCTCAAAAGTGTTATTATAGAAAGAGACTTGGGGTTGTGAAAAAAAATAAAAAAAATAAAAAAATAATAATAAAGAGAGTAAAACATGGACAAGTGTCCTATCAAAACAATAGGTACTTAGATGCCCGCCTCTCTTAAAAAAAGCAAGCAATCCCAAGTTCTCTCAAATTCCAAGTTCCAAAAGAGAGATGTATGTATATATGTATTCAAGGAGCAGAATAAAATTAGGTTTTCATCATACACCCTCATATATCCACTATACACCATTATCCACCACATATCCACCTTCATACATCCACCACATACCCCGTACACATGCACATCTTGATTTGATTGTATGACCTGTTTCTCTAGATCCATTGTTTGACTTTACAATATATGCTTTGCAAGTATGTATGCGTTGTTTCTCCCCACCTATGAACTCCATATATTGCCTATTAGTTATAGGGTGAGAGACATAAGGCATAACACCATTATTGCCTTAGTAAGGATCCAGAAATACCACATATTAAAAGACTTGAGAGGGTCATACAAAAGAGACTTTGAGTTTTATTTCGAAAACTTTGCAAAACTCCAGGATGAAGGTAAAGTGAAGAGCTTGAGACATAGTACTTGGCTTGATCATTCTACTTTTCAATTACTCAAGACCTAAGTGATGGCTATAAGCCCCATGGTTAAAGGTAATATGGGTATGTTTGAAAGTCAGAATAGTTTACTCTAATCCAGAGGAGAATTCTTGTTTGAACGCATGTGTACCTTTAAGGCATGAAAGCATTGTAGCAACTCCTGATCCATCATTGAGTTCATCTTTGCTCAGGTATGAGCAAAAGGTAAGCTTGGGGGAGTTGTTGACGGTCCTTAAGTACCAAATTTTAACTGTCAACTAAACAAGGAAAAGGATCTAAATGAAACCACTAGCTAGAATTAGGGTTTATACTGACAGAATTCCACGAGTTTTGGTGAATGTCTGTTTCTGTGGGGGGTTATCAGGAAATACTAAGGAAAGGCACACATGTCATGTTTACATAGAGATAATTATCAACCATAGGATTTTCTATACTCTAGAGAGTTCCAGAAGACGCGGGAAGAAACGAGAAGGCGAGCGGGCCCAGGGGCAGGGCGCCCGCCCTAACCCCTAGGGTGCCCGCCCTGTTGTTTCAACCAATCAGCATCAACTTCGTGGATCATGGTCCATCGCCTTTGAGGATGAATCTAAACCACTCGCTTAAGGTCGGTTTGATCCGACGGTCCACGTTCATTTGAGGAGGCTATATAAGCAAGCCCTGACCCCCTGAGGATCATCTCATCTCATTATTCTTCTCCAGAGCAAAAGTTAGGGTTTCAATTAGAAGTAGAGAAGGAGAGAGGTCCCTCTAGTTGTCTAGATCTAGTTCTTCTAGTTCTAGTTCATCTAGTTGTAATTAGAGGTGAGAGAGAGGAGGAGAGAGCTAGGAGGAGCCGGATCTATCGGATCTTCCTCAACATTGTACCTTTGCACCATCTGGTTCGGAGCAATCTCCAGGTTCTTCATTTATTAGTTCTAGGTATCTTATTTCAGTTCTTACTTTATTCTATTTACGGGATCTCCGCTCGAATTGAGTGCTCTAGTTTACAGCTGGAATTAGAGTAGTAAGCGATAGTGTAGACGTGGTGTCTAGACTATAGTTTACCTGAGTTTGCGCCCAATCCTACGGATAGTTGTGGTAGCCCCAGGGGTGACAACTCTGTAAGGCCTTTGTTGTCCACCACGTTGGGGTTGGTGTTTTCGTAGAGCTTTTGGCAGCCTCTCCCGACTACCTTTTTCCCAGTCTTTATTGAGAGTCGGGAAGGTACTATTGCTCTGAAGTAAGTAGAGTATAGTAGACCTTTGATTAGATAACTCCCTTAGAAAACTCTAAAATCTCTCTACCTAGTTATCTTATCTATCCTTGGATGCTCTTATTTCTTATCTAGTACACTTCACGTTCCCCGTGGAAATCGATACCCTTGGAATACTCATAGGTGAAAGCTATAGCAGTATCCGTGCGCTTGCGGATTTATCTGTTTGCGTTAAGAAATACCAACAGAGATGCATTTCTGCAGTGCTTCAAATTTTGAGTTCTTCCTCATTAGTACTTTGTCGACGAGAATGTAGTTGTGAACTTGGCAGATCAAGCGCTCGGCTTCCATTTTATTTGACGACACGAGGTTGTTGGGGAGGTATTGGATGAAGTCGTCACACCAATCGACTGGTCGGGTGGGAATCATGCCGACCAGCATGTTAGCCTGCAGGGGTGGTACATCGTCAGATGGGGCTTCATATTTGTCGGCGACTAATGGTTCAAGTAGGTCTTGAATAAATACTTCTGCCAGGACGGGGGATCGTGAAGATCCGAGCTTCGAGAGTTCGTCGGCCGCTTGGTTTCGGTCACGCAAGATGTGGTGATATTCAATCCCAAAAAAATTACCTTCTAGTTTTCGGATAGCGATGCAGTATGCGTCCATCTTCTCGTTGGAGCAATTCCAATCTTTGTTCAGCTGGTTGATCACCAGAGCTGAGTCGTTGTTAATAATGATACGTTTTATGTCGAGATCGCTGGCGATGCGGAGCCCGTGGAGCGCTGCTTCATATTCGGCGGCGTTGTTGGATGCCGAGAATAGCAGTCGTAAGACGTAGCGGAGCTTGTCTCCGGGCGGCGATATGAAAAGGAGACCAGCCCCTGCTCCATGAATGGACAGGGAGCCATCGAAAAACAGGGTCCAATGTTCCGGAGTTTGTGTGGTTACTGGTGCCTGAATATCGGTCCATTCGGCGATGAAGTCAGCGAGTGCTTGAGATTTGATCGTGTGACGTCCTTGGAAGGCGATGTTGAATGTTCCTAGCTTGACCGCCCATTTGATAATTCGTCCAGTGGCGTCCTGGTTGCGCAGAATGTCGCCCAGCGGAAACTCGGTGACTATGGTCACTTTCGATGGTCGTTGGAAATAATGTCACAGCTTTCGTACGATAACGAGGACCGCGTATAGTAGCTTCTGCACCTAGGGGTATCCTGTTTTGGACTCATTGACTACCTCACTTGCAAAGTAACATGGTCACTGGAGGGGCCAGGCGCGTCCGCTTTCTTTACGTTCGACCACCATGACGGTGCTGACTACTCGGTTAGTGGCGGCGATGTAGAGCAGCATCGGTTCGTCATCTTTTGGGGCGGTAAGAACAGGAGGCTCTGTGAGGTACTTCTTCAGGTCAGCGAATGCACGGTCTACCTTGTCATTCCATACGAATTTATGTCCGCTCTTCAAGAGCCCAAAGAATGGGAGGCCTTTTTCGCCAAGGCGAGGAATAAAGCTGTTCAGCACGGCCATGCACCCAGCAAGCTTCTGTACGTCCTTGACGTTAGAGGGGGGCTTCATTTGTAGGACCGCGGCAGTTTTTTCGGGATTAGCTCAGATGCCGGATCGACTGATGATATTGCCGAGCAGGTTTCCCGACGATGCCCTGAAAATGCACTTATTTGGGTTTAGTTTCCACCTGAACTCGTTGAGGGCCTTGAAGGTTGTCTCAATGTTGGCGATTAGCATCTCTGCAGAGTGTGTTTTGAAGACTACGTCGTCCATGTAGGCCTCGACCTTCCCTGGGATGAGGTCCTTCAAGCATTCTTGAATAGCGCGCTGATAGCTAGCGCCAGCGTTCTTGAGCCCGAAGGACATTGTTGTGTAGCCATAGGCGCCGAAGGGGCTTATGAACGTGGTTTTGATCTGGTCTTCCACCTTTAATGCTATTTGGTGATAGACGGAGTAACAGTCGAGGAAGGAGAGGAGCTCGCATCCGGCGGTGGAGTCAACAACTTCGTCGATGCACGGGAGAGGCAAAGGGTCAGGAGGAAAACGTTTGTTGAGACTCATGTAGTCAACACACATTCTCCATTCATTGTTCTTTTTCCTTACAAGTACCGGATTGGCAAGTCAATCGGGGTGATTTACTTCCCTAATGAACATCGCAGCTAGGAGCCGAGTTATTTCTGCCTTAATGGCCTCTTTACGATCCGGTGCGAATCTTCTGAGTTTCGGACGAGTTGGCTTGGCCCCTTCGACTACGTTTAACAAGTGCTCGGCGTGTTCTCAGGGGACTCCGGGCATGTCTGCCGGTTTCTAGGTGAAAATGTCGATGTTGCTCCGTAAAAAGCTGACGAGTGCACTTTCTTGTTCAGGGTCGAGGTTGGCACCAATCACGGCGGTCTTCTTGGGGTCATCGTCGACCAGAGCCACCGCCTTGGTTTCTCTAGATTTCTTTGAAGCGCGCGTGGCCAGAGTCTCCGGGATGTCGAAGTCCTTGGCTCGGGGCTTGGCCGCATCGGAGAGGCAGATCTAGGCGCCATGTTGGCGTTTCCGCCTAGTCGCATCGTGTATCGCCTGCTGCTCGCACTCATAGGCCACCTGGAGATCGGAGTGGAGGCTAACGACGCCTTCCAGTGCTGGCATCTTGAGCACTAGGTATGGCCATGAGTCTTGAGAGCACCGGTCGGCCAAGGATGGCGTCATATGGGGCGTCGAAGTCGGCAACGATAAAGTTGATGGGTTCTTTGCGAACATGGCGAGTGGATCTGAACCGTACCGTGAGAGTAATCTGTCCGGAAGGCTTCGAGGCCCCGCAGAACGAGAAGTTCGCCGGACAGAGGTCGCTCTCCGGATATTTGAGTCGTTGAAGTGTGCTTGGGAAGATAACGTTGAGGGAACTGCCTCCATTAACGAGTATTTTCTTGAAAAGGTTGGTCGAGACAACCGCACTAACGACCAATGGAAAGCGACCAGGGTAGTCGTGATGTGTCCACTGGTTATTTCTGGAGAAGTCGATTTGGAGCCTTGTCCAGTCCGGGGAAGATACATCAATGTCGTTGTCATCGGTGGTAGCTCGGCGGTGAGGCCTACTGTTACTTCTTGGGTACCCGCCGAATATGGGGAAGATGCGTGTGGCATTCGTAAAATTGGTGGTCGGCGCCTCCATCACTTCTTCCCTTGAAGGTTCTTCGTCTGGTCGTTCTTGTCCGCCTTGCTTTGAATGTCCTCCTTGAGGGTGATGCACTCCCGCATAGTGTGTTTTCCCTTTCTTTGGAGGGGCATGGGCCATCGAGGATCTCCTTGTGGTCGTCGCCATGTTGTTGCTTTCGCCCGGTGCCGGGGCTAGCGGAGCCAGGCGCTCGTCGGCGTCGTCGAGCTTCTGGAGAAGTCTTCTTGAAGGTGTGCGTGGTCGACATATGAGGACGAAGTCAGCATCGAGCAGCATCGACGAGGCTGACGCAGTCGGCGAGGTCTTCATCGGCACGATCGATGGCGTTCACGAGATCGTTAGGGACGATGCAATCTGGGGCGTTCTGCACCGTCTCGGTGGTTGAATCCTCGATCGGAGAAGGGTTCGGCGCGAGGGGTGCAAGGTAGGAGATTGAGCCGATCTAGAGGGTGGCGCCGCCCGCGGGGATCATCATTGATCCGGGGAAGGTAACCGCTTGTTGAGCCATGAAGTCGTTGCACACACCCCCTACCTGGCGCGCCAACTGTCAACGAAATATGCGTCACAGTCTACCTAGGGGGTACCCTACGGTAGTAGATTGTAGGCGGAGGTGTGGCGACAGCGATCAAGCGTAACACAGAGAGCGTAGACACAACGATTTATACAGGTTCAGGCCGGCAAATCGCCATAATAACCTATGTCCTGTGTTTTGGTGGTTGGATTGATATAAGTATTGGGTTACACGAGGTGTAGATGAGATTATTTCGAGGGGGTCCCTGCTCGCCTTATATAGCCAGGGAGCAGGGTTACAATTTCCATATCCTAACAGATTACGATCGGTCCCTTAAGGTAAGAGATCGGAACCTATCTATTAGGATCTTCCTTGGCGAGCAAGGCTCTTCGAAGTCCCTAGCGAGCATGACGGGCTGGTCGCGTGCAGCAGGAACTCGCGGGCTGGGCCGTCTTCTGGTCGGTTGATGACGGTCTTTAAGTACCAATTTTAACCGTCAACTAAACAAGGAAAAGGATCTAAATGAAACCCATAGCTAGAACTAGGGTTTATACTGACAGAATTCCACGAGTTTTGGTGAATGTTTGTTTCTGCAGGGGGTTATCAGGAAATACCAAGGAAAGGCCCACATGTCATGTTTACATAGAGATAATTATCAACCATATAATTTTCTATACTCAGGAAGGCTCTAGAAGGACCTGGACCAAGCCGGAAGCCAGTCGGGCCCACACTAGGGCGCCTGCCCTAGGGTTTGGGGCGCCCGCCCTGTCGTTTCGGCCAATCAGGGTCAATCTCGCGGATCACGCTCCACCGCCTTTGAGGATGAATCTAAACCACTCGCTTAAGGTCGGTTTGATCCGACGGTCCACGTTCATTTGAGGAGGCTATATAAGGAAGGCCCCTGACCCCCTGAGGATCATCTCATCTCATTATTCTTCTCCAGAACAAAAGCTAGGGTTTCAATTATAAGTAGAGAAGGAGAGAGGTCCCTCTAGTTGTCTAGATCTAGTTCTTCTAGTTCTAGTTCATCTAGATGTAATTAGAGGTGAGAGAGAGAGGAGGAGAGAGCTAGGAGGAGCCGCATCTTCCTCAACATTGTACCTTTGCAGCATCTGGTTCGGAGCAATCTCCAGATTCTTCATTTATTATTTCTAAGTATCTTATTTCAGTTCTTGCTTTATTCTATTTACGGGATCTCCGCTCGTATTGAGTGCTCTAGTTTTGATATCGGATTAGAGTAGTAAGCGATAGTGTAGACGTGGTGTCTAGACTAGAGTTTACCTGAGTTTGCGCCCAATCCTACGGATAGTTGTGGTAGCCCCAGAGGTGATAGCTCTGTAAGGCTTTTGTAGTCCACCACGTTCGGGTTGGTGTTTTCGTAGAGCTTTTGGCAGCCTCCCCCCGACTATCTTTTTCCCAGTCTTTGTCGAGAGTCGGGAAGGTACTATTGCTCCAAAGTACACTACTAGATTCTGACCCTTTTGCCACGCTCTTTCGGAGCAACGTCAACGATATGGTTGCAACAAGGAGTGCTCTTGCAACCATTTGCACTTTTGGTTGCGATAGATGGAATTTTTGTCACAAAAATTGTTTCATAGCAAAAATGATTAAGATCGTTGCAACAAGTAATTGTTATCACAACGAAATATAGTGTTGTTGCAATACGTTGTCACTGTTGCTACACTTTTTTTTTGCGTCGCGGGGACTTTTACTGACGTTACAATATCAACTTAGTATTGCAACACTTTTATTTGATGGTTGCAAGAAAAAGGTCTGTATTGCAACGGTTTTTTTTCTTGCAGGGGTTTTTGTTGACGTTGCAATATTATAATGATATTGCTACACTTTAGTCGATGGTTGCAATATGTTGTGACTCTTGCCACGAGTTTGTTTGCGTTGCGTGCAGTTTGTTTGGCGTTGTAATACTAAGTTGATTTTGTAACTCTTTTTTGATATGGGTGCAACAAGTTTTTACTTTTTCCACGACTTATTTGCGTTGAGTGTATATTTGTTGGTGTTACAATATTAAGTTGATTATGGTTGTAGTGGTAATATAAAATAAGTAAGAGAAAAAATTAAGTTATTTTTATAATAAAGAGTTTTCATGATTACTAAACAGAATATAAAGTTGTTTTTTTCATTCATGTAAATGTATTTTATGAACTTGATGGTGCAATAGATATATTTACTTTAATCAAATTTTAATATATTAATTTTAATATAATTGAGTAATGTATAAACAACTTTAGGTTAAATAAATGTTTTTATTGTATCTTATAATCAAATTTTAGGTTTATTATTTATTATAAAAGTTCTAATCGATTTGTAGAAAATTTATTGATATGGTTACAATATCTTATGTTCGTGATTAAAAAAAAGAAAAATAAACTACACCTAGGATTGGATCCTAGGATATCTTAATTAGTTCAAACACAATGGCCTTGCCTATACAACCGCTTCATGTTTATGTTAAAGTTAGTCATAGAAAACTATATATATTAATAATTATCCTTTAAAATATGGAAAGAGAACTAATCTATTAAGTAAATCAGAGATCGATTCATGTACATCTTTGGTTGTGAATTTTTGACGGATAGAAAGCAGCCCCGTACGTGAAGCCGCCGGCCACCGGCCGCTGCCTTCATACATCGAGGAGACACCCGCGCGCCGCCGGCCACCGGCCGCCGCCGTCCCGTACGTGAAGCCGGGCGTCGCGCGCGCCGCCCGCTGGCCGTTGCCCGCACATACAGTCCGCACGATCTCGCGAATAGGTCAAGCCAGTCTCCCGCGCGCGCTGCCCGCTGGCCGGCCGCTGCCTGCACAGTTATACACGTTGAAGCTAATATGCTATTGCTACTGTGATCCGGCCAGTCTCCAGGTCTAGGCGAGAGGAACCGGCCCTAACCTGCTTCCGGCTTTGGTGGTGGTGTAGTCTGTGGGCATCGCTGTGCGTTGTTCCATGCACGAAACGTCGTTGCTGCCCTTCAACTCTGAATAGCCGGCAGCAGTTGGCCTATGTACGTAGCTATATATATCAAGCAACTGATCCATCGTTATTTCATAATCACAGATGTCGTTATTAACTTTGGTCATGGATTAATATTTAGAACTGATCGAAAAAGGCATGAATCAGGCTATTATAAACATTCGTATGTAAACATGCATGTGTGTTATATATGATGACTATATAAACATGTGTTCAAATGAGAGTGTAAACCTGTGTTAAACCTGCGTGCATATGTAAACCTGTGATAAATTTCATCATCAATTTGTTGTTCTTCATATATATCATTATATGATTTATTATATATCCTTCGTAAACCTGTGTAGTAAGGTTAAAAGTTATATACCATATGTGTATGTAGGAAAGAGCAGATAGCTGTGTAGTAAACCTGTGTAGTAAGGTTAAAAGTTATATACCATATGTGTATGTAGGCAAGAGCAGATAGCTGAAAAAAAATTAGAGAATAATTTATTTTTATTGGCAGTCCTATTTATGAAAGGAAAAAGACTCATTTTAAGGTTTGGTACAGGGCCATGCATGAACACACATGTTGGAGTTCATACTAATTTTTTATGATCTGGTTATAATAAGCAGTTTAAAGGTTTTCCTCTATTTATGTCAGAACCATATAGATATATTTATGTGTAATTTTATCCTAGTTAATGGTCGATTATCATGTTTCAGGAAGAAAGTCAATATTGTGACATTTGGAAGATAGAAATCATGGCACATGACGATGACAATTGGAGTTGGATGCTGTTGCCACGACAAATAGATGAGTGGCAAACCGGACTCCAGAAATATATTGACACTATTTTTGATGGCACCTATGCATTAGAAACTGCACGGTGTCAATGTTCAAGGTGTCGTGGAGTTGTGTACAAAACAAAATCCAGTGTTCAGATGGACTTATTAAGTAAAGGGTTTGACCAGAACTTCGTGAATGAGAAAGTTAATGCTAGATCTCGCAATGATCATATGGATGCAATAAGTGAAGGTCTGACAGATGAGGCGTCAGCATCTAACAATCTGGTGTCTGCATTGATTAGGTCTGCGTTCAGTGGTAATGAAAATGAAGAGCCAAATGAGAGTGCAAAGAAATTCTTTGATTTATTGAAAGAAGCACAACAAGTGCTGGGGCCATGCTCCCGGTATACCAAGTTATCTTTTATGGTCAGGCTATTTCAGCTTAAGTGCATGAGCGGATGGAGTAACAAGTCCACAGGGCAAGCACTTGAATTATTCGCAGATGCATTCCTCCCAGACCATTCTATTCCAGATACATATGAGAAAGCACGGAAGCTTATTCGTGACCTTGGCCTCAAATACATTAAGATCCATGCTTGTGTGAATGACTGTGTGTTATTTCATGGGTCCTTTGCTGATATGGACACATGTCCAACATGTGGTGAGAGTAGATGGAAGAATGACAGAAATTTTGAGAAGGACGGCGAGTCTAGTGAAGAAAGTGTTGGGGCAAAGAAGAAGCGCACTCCTTGCAAAGTTCTAAGGTATTTTCACTTATCCCTCGATTACAAAGATTATATATGTCAGAGAAAACATCATCATTGATGCGGTGGCACATGGAAGGATTGGTGCGTGATGGGAAAATGAGTCACCCAGCAGACTCTTTGGCATGGAAGCATGTGAATGAAAACTGTAAGGAATTTGATTCGGATCCACGTAATGTTAGGCTGGGACTTGCATCTGATGGCTTCAATCCATTTGGGATGTTGAATGTCAATTACACTTGTTGGCCTGTGATACTGATTCCTTATAACCTGCCGCCTTGGTTGTGTATGAAACAACCTTATTGGATGATGTCGATGTTGATACCTGGGCCTAAATCTCCTGGACAGAACATTGATGTATATTTGCAGCCTCTGATCGATGAGCTACTCGAGCTGTGGGTTAAAGGAGTTCAAACATGGGATGAGAAGGAGAAGAAGAATTTTACTCTACGTGCACTTTTGATATGGACAATTAATGATTTCCCCGCATATGCGATGTTATTTGGTTGGAGCACAAAAGGCAAGTTTGCTTGTCCTTATTGTCATAGGCATACTGATTACTTGTGGCTAAAATATGGTTCGAAGCATTGCTATATGGGACATCGTCGATTTTTGCCCAAGAATCACAAGTGGCGAAGGAACAAGGTGAGCTTCAACAACAAGGCTGAAACCAGGGAAGCTCCAAAGCCGCTCAGTGGTGCGCAGGTGAAGCAAGATTATGAGAGTTTCGAGCAAGTGATTTTTGGAAAGGACACAAAGAAAAGGAAGCAACGTGATGAAGAAAATAGGTGGCACAACTGGAGGAAGAAGAGTATTCTCTTTGAGCTTCCTTATTGGGAATCATTGCTTGTGCGACATAATTTGGACGTCATGCATATTGAGAAGAACATATGTGAGAGCTTAATCGGGACATTGTTGCACTTGCCAGGTAAATCCAAGGACAGTGAGAAGGCTCGACTTGATATGCAGCATTTGGGTATAAGGAAAGACCAACATCCAGTGCTAGAAAAGGGTAAGTACAAGTTGCCACCAGCGTTATACTCTCTTGGCAAAGATGACAAGGAAACTCTGTGCAAATTTTTACATGGCGTCAAGTTCCCTGATAGCTATGCTGCAAATATTAGGAGATGTGTGGACGTCAATGGTTGCAAGGTATCTGGACTTAAGACTCATGACCTCCATGTGATCTTGCAAAAACTATTGCCCTTAATGGTGTGTGACATATTGCCTAAAGATGCGGCCATCCCAGTGATCGAGCTAAGTAGGTTCTTTAACTCACTGTGTTCAAAGGAGTTGGAGTCTTCAGAAATTGAAAAATGGAGCACTTTGATTAGGGAGACACTTTGTCAGTTGGAGATGGTTTTTCCACCTGCTTTTTTTGATATTATGATGCACTTACCAGTTCACCTTGCTGCTGAGGCCCTACTTGGAGGCCCTGTCTGCTATAGATGGATGTATCCAGTTGAGAGGTACATTCGTACTCTTAAATCTTATGTGAGGACCAAAGCCCACCCTGAAGGTTCAATTGCAGATGGGTATATATCTGAGGAGTGCCTCACATTTTGCTCTCTATTCTTTGAAAATATGGATACGAAGCTTAATCGTCCAGAGCGTCATGAAAGCGCCGCAGGAAGTGAACCACCGTCTAGGCTGAGTATATTTGCGAACATTGACTACACTAGGAAAGGAATTACCCTCGAGGAAGTTTCTAATATTGATATGATGAGGATGAGGCATTACATATTAACCAACTGTGACGAGCTCGCTCCATGGATAAAGTAAGTTTTCACCTTTTTTTTCAATCGTGGTGAATGGTATTTCATTGTGTTTACTGCTTTAATTAACGTAGACTGATCTGATGAACAAATAGACTGGAACTGTGGATAAACCCTTTGACTACCTCAACTTATTTCAGAAAAGAGATTGTACAAATTTTATTCATTATTGCTCAAGACAAGTTTGATTTTCATAGCCTGCTCCTCTAGTTAACAATAACACAGTCTATGCATGTGCCAGTAATTTTCATTCGAAAGTTTTCACCTTTTTCCATGAATGTTTACGATATATATATATATATATATATATATATATATATATATATATATATATATGTAACTAATGAGTAATTTTTTTTATTGATGTGGGATGAAGTGAGCATATGGATGAGCTAAAGAATACCAGCCTTCGGAATGTTGATAGAAGGCACAAGGAGTATTTTGTATCATGGTTTCAGCGCAAAGTGAGTCATTTATTTATCCATATTTTTTTATTTATTTTCCACATGGTACTTGTCAATTTGTTATCCCTAATATATTTTCAAATTGATGCTAACTGCAGATCAGCACGTTACGTGTAGAAAGCGGAATTGATGACATGATTTATTATATATCACGCGGTCCAAGCCATATTGCTCGTGTTTTCAACAGGTGTTCTGTAAATGGGTTTCTTTTCCGGGTTTCTTCGATAGAGAATTGGTTAACCACTCAAAATAGTGGTGTACTTGTGAAGGGTGATGCAAGCACAGGAAACATGGACCGGTATGGTGTCCTTAGAAAAATCATCTGCCTTGATTTTTATGGTCAGAAGGAAGTAATGTTGTTCCAATGCGAGTGGTTTGATGTACCTGCAGCAAGTACAAGCAAATCTAGAGGGTACAGTAAGGATGGATATGGGGTTATCGATATTGATGTCACTCGGTTTAGGTATGCAGATGAACCTTACATCCTTAGCACACAAGCGGAGCAAGTGTGTTATATGCGACACAGAAAGAAACTAGATTGGTGCAGTGTCGTTAGAGTGCAACCTAGAAACCTGTTTGCCATGCCGGAAGGAGATGGTACTGAAGAGGTGGGCGAGATCGATCTGGATTCAATTGTTGGAGTTGAAGACATGAATCAACAGCAAAATGAAGAATTGAGTAATTGGAGTAGGTCTGGCGTTGCTGGGGTTCTGTTATTGAGGAGGCTATTGCGACAGTCATGCCTGAACCGGAGCATGATGACCTATCTGATGAAGACGAAGACCCAGATGACACATACACTGTTGATGGAGTCGTGCCTCCTTTCATTACTACGGGAGAAGAGTCTGACGATGATTTATTTTTTAAAACTATGCTACAGGAAACAATACTTTTGTATAAATTGAATGTGTGCACATTTATTACATAGTTATATTTTAAGCACTGAAAATTTGCTTTGACTGTTGAATATTAAATTATGTAATCAGCTTTATATCAGATTATATTGCTGCATTTTCAATCATAAACTTTAACATTCACAGCAATAGCCTGCTCACAGTAAAGAACGAACTAGTCCAAATCTGGAGTAGATAAGGTTTTTAACTCCATGAGATGCCATAGCCTCCAAAATCAGTAAATTGTTCGATGTAATATTGTCATAGTACCTGTTAAGTTTTGAGACTGTTACAAACATTAGAGAAGTTTCAGATATTTTAAAATTGATTTTTATATCTGTAAGATATATGTAAATATATTGGTAGGAGTAAGTCCATGATCATGGCACTAACATTACAGTGTTCCATCAATTAAGACAAAATAATTTGTTCAATATATTGTTTAGTCAGAGAGAAACAGAGGTGCCATTAGAGCTAAGTAAAAAATCAACAGGAGGGCCAGCACAAGGTAGTATAATTAATGATGTTTTCCCTGGCCATGTGGCCATGCATGTTCAGGCCATTCTATATGAGAATGCATAAAGGTGTTAAGCCTGGATGATCCCCGCATTTTATGTGGAATAGACTTACCTAAGGGGTTCCATTGTGCTCTCTCCCACATAAGCAACAGCTGCAAAGTGCATCACAGCATCAAATGTATTTTGAGAAAATATCTTGTTGACCTGAGAGCTAGTTAAGTGAAAAGTAGACTTTTGATGTAACTCTCCATAAGCAGAACGGGCACAAGCAAAGCAGAACAGGCACAACCTAATTGTCATGATGTCACTCAGGCCTTAACTACCAAAACAAGCAGTGGCAACAAACACATGTACGAAAGATAAGGTTGGAACATGGCCTCTGGTAAAAGGAACTGCAATACCAAGGCTGGTGGGATGTCACTTTTAATTTTTCATCATCAGTGAGAGTCATCATTTTTTCCAGAAACACACCAAAACCAACAGAGACATCCCTCAGTGAGAGTCTCACTGAGTGTAGGGGCAACAGTCAGTTCTCCAAGAGCTGGAATAGGTATTGGCATTGCTAACAGTGCTCAAAGTACTCATTCCCATGCAATATTCAAAAGAGCAGAGCCGCAACTTGCACGGTCCACCTCGCTTACAACTCAGAGAACACAACTCAGAACTTAAACTTTAACATCAGGAAACACATGTTGCTTAGGAAAATGACAGGGAATTGACTTATGAGTTCATATTAGATAGGCAACTGACTTCTCCGTTGCAAAACATGTCCTCGACTGAGGAATTGTCGCATAAGTTCCATTGACAGCAAACCCATACAGTACATAGCATCACCAGCAAGCACTACCTACTTATTACGAAGTCTGAGTGATAGTGGTTCCCATCTAAGAAACCAACAAACGAATACTACTTAGTTCTAGTGGTTCCAGCAACCAGCAACCTAACCGAGTACCAGCATCAGAATGCAGTACTTGTGTTTATACATGACCAAAAGAGAACAACCAGCATCAACATGGACTTCATTTCTTGCGGAATTTTTCTTTGATGTGGTTTTCCATCCTACAAAACGCCTTCTCAACTAGACGCTTCATCTCAACCGTAGAATAGTCTGCAATGTCATCAACGATGCCAAAGCATTCTGACTTTGCCTCCTTAATTGTCGCTTTGAGGTCATCCAGGCTGGAGTCTTCCTCATCACTTTCATCTGTGAAGAAAGCAAATGAGGAACAGTAGGAGTCATCGCTGGCTTCTGGAGATGGGTTGTACTTGGGAATCTTCAATTAAAAATTATAGTTCGTACTGAATAATAGGTTCGAATGAATTGGAAGCTAAAGTGAGACTCTACATGAAAAATACAGTAACTGTGGCAGGTAGCTCATATTTGAGAAAACTTATATTCATTTGCAAGTCATGACCATACAAAGCCCTATTTGTCATGTAAATCACATCATAATGACCATTAAATCAGAGTTCACAACTAGTAAGACATGGTCTTATATGCTAAAAAATGACAGTAACACACAACTGATACAGAGACAACTGCACATCACACTACATCACACCTGATTGTAACAGATAATGGATGAGGATGCCACTGCCCATTCACCGCCCTTCGCGCACGACACCGGACCCTTCTTCTTGACTCTACCAGAAGCCTCACCTTTGCTTGCCTTCGGATCGGACACGCGCCCCTTCTTGTTGACTCCGCCAGAACCTTCCCCTTTGCCGGCCTTTGGATCCGACACGCGCGCCTTCTTCTTGAGTCCGCCGGAAGCTTCCCTTTGATGCCCCATTTCCCACCCTGCGTGGAGGAGACCTGGACCTTACTAGCTCTCATGGGGCCCTTCTTCTTCAACAAGGTTGATGCATCCCCTTTGCCGCGGTTCATCCCAGGTGCCGGAATTTCACAGTCGGAGTCGGAGGAGATGTAGTACACCTCGGTGTTGGGGGCGATGTAGTACTCCTCCGTGGGGGCGAACTGCCCGCGCGGGCTGCGCGGTTGGTTCTGAGCGTGGTGGCCGCGCTTGCCGACACCCATGGCTGTCTCTGCCGCAGCCTCCGCCTCCGTCGCCGCCGCAGCCTCCGCCTCGCCCTCGCTTCTGTCGCCCGTGGGGAATCTGGTCAGGCACGGGATGGGGAAGGGGAACGGCAATATGTAAAGTGCGAAATGAAGTGGGCCGGCCCATTAGCATCTTGTAAAGGAATACAACCAGTGCTCTTGCCGTTTAGTACCACCTCGGCAATTGACTGAATAGAAACCAAACTTAAAATCTTGAGCGAGTGAAGCTTCTCGAACTCCTTGAAATACATGGCATACTGATGTTTCAATACTTACACTGGGCCTGCTTGGGCCGTGAGGCTTTGCTTTGGGCTCCTGCTGCGGTCGAGCCAAGCTTTGCTGGCTCCTGTTGCGGTTGATCCTAGTGAAGCCCACTGGCTTCAACAACCCAAATTTTTTGTTTTTGGCACGCCCTTTTATTTTTGGCATGCCCATATAGTGTGGTAATCCTTTATTCTTTGACAATGTGAATAACAATTCAGTTCCAATATGTGACATTTATACTCTAATAAAACTAATTTTGTTCCTTTTTAGAAATTATTTGTCTACTATTACCACTACTGTGACGACGACGACTACTACTACTACGACGTACTACTGCTACCACTACTGCTACTATACTACTACTACCACTACTACTACTACTACTACTATGCCTATGACTATGCTATGACGACGACTAAACTAATTTTGTTCCTTTTTAGAAATTATTTGTCTACTATTACCACTACTGTGACGACGACGACGACTACTACTACTACGACGACGACTACTACTACTATGAACTACTACTACTACTAGCTACTACTACTACTGAAGGAATACGAGGTTGCTACGCTAGCCGGAAAACAAAACTTTTCGACCTCATAAACCAGGATCTACTGCTAGTTACAGGTTACGGGATTACCACTAGACGCGCAGGTGCAGCGGAAGACGACTTGATGTAGTCGTGCGCGTCGTAGCAGACAGTGCAGTTGCGTGGTCATCCGTCTCAACGTCCCCTTCGCGCGGTTCGTCCTTGTGCTCCAGATGCAGCACCTCCGAGGAATCCCACACGTCGTAGCGGCCTCTAGCAAGGCATGTCAACTCCTATGCATACGCTATGATCATATCAGACGAACCACTATGACCATGTACAAGTTATTCCCTTCGCCACTCGATATATGGTTCAACTCGTGGGTTAACACTTAACCCAAGCACGGCCATGCATTTGTTGATCCAATCACATGAGTGATCCAGTGATATCTCTCTCACGAAGAGAGGGGCAAATTCCATCTTGATTGTCTATGTCTCATAGCATGTTTCCCAACCACCCAAGGACCACCTTTATAACTACCCAATAACGGAGTAGCGTTTGATAGTCTCTAAGTAGATCGTTTCACATCTTGAGTACATACCACAATCTCAGGTCTAAGGACATAACGTACATGACATGAATAGAGACTTTCTCTTGTTGGGTCACTCCAGCCTACATGTCTCACATGTGCCCACATTATTAGTTTGACATCTCTATGTCTATGACTTGTGAAACATAGCCATCAACTAATACATGTGCTAGTCTAATATTCAAGTGTGCTCTTACAAGAATGCTGACCAGGGACTACTATTAGAATAACCATTCAGGTAATTGAGTTCCACAAACAATTCACATAATTGTCAATCAATACTAGTTGTCTATAATGGATATTCAAAGAACACTTTATTAATCATAGATACAATCGGAATATAATCATCTACATGATTAGCTCTAGGGCATATTCCCAACAACTACTACTACTACGACTACTACATAGTACTAATACTACTATGAAGACGACTATGAACTACTACTACTACTTTTCAGCCATAAATTTTGAAAAATTGTATGTTCGCCTAACATAAAGTCTTATTTTGCTCCAAACTGACATATGCATGCAAAAAAATATAAAATAAATTAGCAATTATATGACTGGTATGCCTAACCTTATCTTTTTTTTAAATGTTTCTCACATGTACTATATATCCAGCCACGAGAATTTTGGCTCCCAATTTTCCCCACCATATCTAGAAGAATAAGTTTAAATGAAAAATAACAAATCCTCACGCAGGTGTCCGGTTCCCTCTTAGAATTGGCGGCCTTTCTTGACTCAAAACAAATAATAATTGGCGGGCTTTTTTACAACTCACCAAAAAATAGCGCCAATCGTGGGCGGTCTGTAACCTATCCGTGCCGTGCATATCTGTATCCATCCCCTCCCCCAAATTAGATCGTATCCAACCTCAGGTCATGGCGCCGCCGGCATCCAGTACAAAGCAACCGCCGCCATCCAGTACATAGTCGTCGGCGCCATCATCACGTACAAGGCCACCCTCGCCGGCTTCTAGGACGGGGCCGACACCGCCGCCATCGAGGACGGGACCGACACTGCCGCCATCGAGGATGGGACCGACACTGCCGCCATCGAGTACGCGCCCGACGGTGCCTCCGTCCATGACTACGTCGGTGCCTTCGTCCCTCACGCTGTGGACATCGTCTCCAGCAAGAACGTCATCTCCTACTCAGGGCATCAGCGCCAACCACGACGCCACAGCCTTGGGCGCCCGTGGATATGTTGAAGCCACCCTCGAATTAGAAGATGAACATGGGTTCCCTCAACCATATAGCATCAGGTTGATTTGTTCGACACTTTCCCTTTTTTTTAATCATGTTTACTTCAACGGAATGACCACATAGGTTTTCCTCGCTGATTTTTTTAACATCTCATACACTGAACATTTTTTTAACCTTTTAATATTAATTTGGAGATGTTGCTGTTAAGAGAAGCAAACGTCGAATTGATTGAGTGCACAATTCAATAGCTCTTGATTTTTAGGGATAATTTTCTGTTGCGATTCTAATCATGTGCAAGATATGATGATGCTATTTTTGTTATTGATTGTTTTATTATCTTGTTCAGCTTAGAACATTGCATAGACAATGTTGTTTTAATATTTTTTGTTTGACAAAACCAGTAGGGGAAGACCCCTACTGAACTCATTCTATAGATATAAGTCTGGACAAAACAACAAAAAAGTATAACTGTAGTTAAGAGAAAAGGCTAAAAACTAAAAAACCAGTCCCTAAAGATGTGTACAAAAGAAGGGATCCTAGTGTTAAGCCTGTCCAAGAGTAACCCTTACATATTGGTAGAAGCATAAGAGTATTTACTTTGTTATAAAATTAGTCTGCTGATTTCAAAAGAAGGGCCTTATTCATGCTCATCAACTCTTCAGAGTCACTGCTTACCATGTTTTAGCTGTGCTGATTTGTAATGTTGATGAACACATTTGACTTGATTCAAAATATGTATCCTCCTGATCCAATGTATCGTTGCTGTTAACAGATCACATCATAGTTCTGATGTATCCTTGCTTAATTTTATTTCTAAATGATTCAAAATTAAACTGAAATCACTTGGCTACCTTTTTGAAGGGAGCTTCAGTGTGCCTAAAGATTTGTCACATTACATCTTGTGGCTGCTGCAATTATTTTAGTTTTTTAGTGCTTTCTTAGTTTTCCTGGTTTTGACGTTTTGTTCTAGTGTTGTGCTTATTATCATGTCTGTACAGTTTTCACTGATACCATTTATTCAGGTGTCCATGCTTCTTCTCTTGAGCTAATATTTTTACTCCTTTTTATGTTTTGAAGCATGAAATTTATATATATTTATTGGATGGTTATTCCAAATCCTTTATCTTAGGATAGTTTTATTAAGTGCTTGGCCACATGTGCAATTTATATGTTTCAGAATGCACTACTATGTCCATACAAACATGATTTTGAACAAGCACAGCTAATAGCTTAGATTTAAGAAGGTCACAATGTTACTTGCTCTCAAATTTAGTTCCCAGATTTTATCATATGCTTTACATAAGACTTTCTTGGCTGTATGTTATTTAGATTAGTGCATTTAAATCATGGATACTACTTCACCTTGTTTATTTACACATGTTTAATTACCAACCATTGTCCTTTGTATGCAGTCCTGAGGGTGAAATCTGGACTCTTTATGTTCATTGCAAGAGGGGACTTCCAGACAGGGAGTATGTAATGTTCAAACTAGAAAGGGGTGATATAAAATTGAGAACCTTCATCTATCTTAAGGACCAGCTTGGGTATGCTGTCCGGGACTTTTTATACTACAAGAAGCACTGTGGAATAGATGTAGCTACTCTTCATCCTATCGAGTACAACAAACATGCAGAGATTATGCTAGAAGACAACGAAAGGGAGAAGGAAATTAGATTAGTACTGTCACATGAGGAACAGACATCACAAGAAGTGTGCATAACACCCCTCAAGCGACCAAGGCAGCAGCCGGAAGCTGATGAGCATCCTTTTATGGATGATCCATTTGATGCATACAAGGAATGGCTAAAGGAGCTGCCAGCGGAGAAATCCAAAAGTATACCCTCTATGTTGCTGAGCATATGTATTTCTAATGTTAGCTCCTTTACATATACTACACCTTAACTAACATGTTTTTGGTGACTAACAAATTTGAAGGATGTCAGCAGGGAACTATCAGTCGACACGTACAAAGAGTATTTAAAGCATAAAGGGGACATTCCACAAATTAGTAATTCATTTTCCTTTCACAGCAAGTTTAACTTACTAGTATTTGTGCACTGACTAACTGATGCTTTTCACTTTGTGTGCAGTGGCTTTTGTCAACCAACATGATGCAGATGGCATTTTAATTGAACATGATGAAAGTAACGGAAGCAATGCTACACCACCCTTCAATAGGCCAAGCCATGCAAGGAAGAAAAAGGAACAGGGAAATGGTTAGTCATGATTCATCGTATACATTTAACATTGGGTACACATCTATTAGTTTACAACTACCATGGTTGAAGTTTATTATTTCCTTTTTTGCAAGGAGGTGCCTTCAATCAACGCAAGAAAAGTGGTCGTGGCACTGCTAAAGCATTAGCAGTCACCGCCAAGAGAATTAAGGAACGCAATCAGAGACTCCCAATTGAATTTTCAGGAAAGTGAAAAGGTCCATGTGGACCAAATGCCCATGCTTTTGTGGATGACATTGTGTTTTTTACAAGGAAATGGGCCCCACTAATTGGAGTGAGAAGTTGGAAGGATATAAATGACAATGTCAAAGATGAAATTGCAACAGACATAATGGTATGCTCAAACTATTTTTATTAGTCCTACTCATGTGATGCATAAAGTTAATCGTGATAAACCATATGATTGAATTTTAATTGTAAACAACTTAACTGGAAGTTCTGCAACATTGACAATGAGGATGAAATAAAAGGGAAAATATTGGACATTGCCAGTGAGCGGTACAAAGGATGGCGATCAGCTCTGAGTGCCACATATAGGGATTACAACAATTATGGTGACAGAATACGAAATAAGCCTGAAGAATTAGACATTTTCGAGTGGCACTACTTGTTGTTGTACTTTGGATCGGATAAGTTCCAGGTCAGTTGTAGAAAATTCTACTTTGTTAAACAACCTTCCTCAACCAAAATTGCATTGTTACATATCAATTGTTGTCACTTTGCAGAAGGTAAGCAGTCAGAACTCCTCCAACCGCCAGCAGCAAAAAACCAAGCATGTGATGGGTTCAAAAAACTTTTCACAGTGTAGCTATGAACTGGTAATCTTTAAATACACCAGACTTGTTGTTCCATTGTATGTTCCAATTCTTATGACTTGAATTATGTTTTTGCATCCTAGAGGGACAAAGAAACTAGTGAAGAGCCAAACGATCTTGAGCTTTGGAAGTCCACTCACACAAAAAAGGGCAAATGGTCAAATACTGTGTCAGCACAAGTATATGTGAGTACATCTTTCATCAAGCGTCTTTTATTGCTATAGGTTGTATAAACAAACTATAACTTATTCAGGAAAGAGCAGCTGACAAAGTGTGTGAGATTGAGTCCCAACCTGGTAGAGTAGTTACAGCTGTCAAGGAAAACATGATTTTTCAGTCATGCTACAAAGAAACAACACAAGTCAAGTCTTCCAAAGTACATGGACATGGATACATGGCGAAATATCGAACTCGCCAGGAACTTATGAGAGAGAACCTTGAAGTACAAGCACGTGCAGAAGCAGCAGCCAAAGAGAGGAGAATTGCTTATGATGTAGAGGTTGAGAAGCTAAAAGATCAGCTTGTGAACGTGCAAGCTGAAATGGAAAGGGAGAAAGAAGAAAATAGGAGAACCATGCAAGAGGATCTAGAAAAAGCTAAGATGCAAATGAAGCAAAAAATTCTTGAAATGCTTGCACAACAAAAAGAAGGAAACCAGGTTAAATTTATGAATTTTTTAATCCTTTGTCCTTTTCATAAACTTATGGTTAAGTAATAATGACTTCTCTTTAATTACTTTATGTGCAGCATACTCCGCAAAACTTACCACCTACCTTAGAAGAGGACAATGGGGCTGACGAAATTGCAAATCAGGAGGATGCATTACAATAGGTAATAACAGTATTGCACTATGTTTTCCATGTAACCTTGAGCTATGTAACTTAAACTCTAGCTAACAAAGAATGAAAAACTTACATTTCGGATGTTCCTAGCAGAATATGGAGTCAAGCACAACATTGCAACTCCATACCATCCTCAAACTAGCGGTCAAGCTGAAACATCAAATAAGAAAATTGTTGACACCGTTTTTCGGCACGTGTCAAAAAAGCTAAGACTTACATCAATCGGTAGCTGTTTTCTATCGGCATCGGAAGATCATCGGTTAATGTTACCGATGAGTTAATGCTGCGAAAGTGATAAGTTTGTTGCCGATGGAAGCTGGACGATTCTTACCGATAAGAGTGAATTGGTAAAGACAAGTTTCCAATAGAGGAGAAGAGTTGCCGATGCCGATTGGAAGGTATTACCGATGAGGAGATGATGCCGATGGGCACATGGTGATGTGGCGGTTGACGTCAGCGGAAGATTGTTGATGGCAATAGAAGGAAGTTGCGGATTGAAGAGTCTGCCGATGGAAAGTTTCATCGAAGAGAAGACATAAGGAAACTGGTGATCTCATACCAGTATTGTTATAGAAGTCTGAGTCCGACTCTGGCACGAGTCGTTTGTTTCCTTAAAAGTAGAGGTGTCTGTTTAGGAAATAGTATTGTTATTTGGGTCCGACTCCTGCGCGAGTCAATTATTTCTTTTAAAATAGGAGTTTGTTTTGTTTAGGAAAGGTGCAAGTTGTGTCTATTTACAACTCCTATTGCCAGAGTATAAATATGTACCTAGGGGTCGTGAAAAATAATCAACAATCATACATCAAACAAATCAATTACTTTTACCTACTTTTACTGCAATTTACCCTTTTATTGCATTAGTCTTAGTTTATCTACGAGTTCTTCAAGCTTCGACGGGCTGCATCTCCTTGATCTCCGTCAAACTCTTGCAAGTTCCGCGTGGGAGTAATATGAGCTTTGTCATCTGGGCGCATCGCTGTTGTCTCGTTCAGCTCTGCTCTAGTTATCCTGATCAAGTCCAAGTCTTGGCATCTGGGCGTATCGTCGTTGTCTTGTTTGGATCTTGTTCTAGTTATCGTCCTTGTCGATTAACTGGTCAAATCGACTGGCACACCTTTGGATATCGAATTCGGTTGTTCGCAAATCCTGACGCTTTTTGTGTCAACACCTCTTTTGGCACAACCGGTGGGACCAATTATACATCTATCATGGGTGATAACTCCGATGTTAACCAGAGGAACGTCATTGAAGTCTCCGAGGCCGATCTAAAAGATAATCAAAGGCTGGCTATGGAGCGGGCTATGGAGGAGTACAAGCAATTGTATCTGAAGTCCTTCAGCCTAAGCAGGAGCGGCGAAGCCATCCAGAAGCAAGATCCGCCGTTGCCGCGGCAGGTCACGTATGACGCCAATCCTGGTAAGCTGCAAGAGATGGTTAATTCTGCCTTAAATCAAGCATTGATTAGCCACTCCAATGTGTTGTCCAACACTGTATACAATGTTGTCATGCAATCTTTCAAAGAAGGACAACCACCTCAATATGTTGGTCCAGCGTATCATCAACCTGGATCGGCATCTATAAACCCATCGGCAGCCCCAATGGTGTCTTCCACTCCCGTGGATCCATCTGCCGATGTGGCTACACTACCAAGGCCAAGTCCTGAAACCATCACCAAGCTTAGTGCAGATCCGGTGGCGTCGGCAATATCGGGACCTGCTATCCAGAATCATCCAGCTCCTGCCAACTGGTGGGGTTACGGTATGCCTTCAAATCCATCCGCTGGTTCCAATCTGGTGCAGGGAGACAGTTCCGTTTGGAAGGGCTCCATGGCATCGGCAATGCAGTCACAGCCGATGATCTCTATGATGCATTGCTCTACGTCTTCTCCAACTGTACAAGTGCCATCAGAAGATTTCCAGGTGGTGATTCCTAAAGTGCCTCTAATGCCACCATCGGCAAACTCTGTGCCGATGCAACACAGTGTAGCAACTGAAAGTCAATCCATGCTGGCGAATCCTCAAGTTAGAGTATTAACACATCAAGGTAACCAATTTGTCGATTACTCCAAGGTGCAGGAGCAGCAGGTGTCAGTTAGCTATCAGTCATCGGTAAGTCACATGCCGATGATTTATAATCCTGGATGGACCAATCAGACGCCAGCTCAACAGCCTGGCATACTAATGTATCATTATGGAAGTCCAGTAAACACTCAGAATGGGGCATCGGTATAGCAACCGATGAATATGACGACACAACATAACCCAGTAAGTGTGCAGAATTATCCATCGGTAAGTCAGCCGATGCATAACGTTCAAATGACTGGTGCTGCGTCCGTGACAACTACTCCGCATCATCTTCTACCAAGACCTGAAGGGGCGCATCAGCCGGCTCCACCAGTCAACAATCAGCCAATGACTCGGCAGGAGCAGGATGCACATTGGACCGATAAGAACGCCGAAGTGATGAAGGAACAATTCGGCATTAAACCCAAGGTTAATACATATTCTTATCGGACACCGTATCCTCCAGCATATGATTTAATTCCTCTCCCAAATCGGTACAAGGTGCCTGATTTTACCAAATTCTCTGGCCAAGATGACACATCAACGATGAAGCACATCAACCGCTTCATTATCCAGTGTGGAGAAGCTGCCAACAGAGAGGAACTGAGGGTGAGATTGTTCTCATCATCATTGTCTGGATCGGCATTCACATGGTTTATATCATTGCCTCCAAACTCTGTAATCACATGGGCCGATCTAGAGAGGCAGTTTCATAAATACTTCTTCGCTGGCATACATGAGAAGAAGATTACTGATTTGGTTAAGCTGAGGCAATGTAATGACGAATTGGTGGAAAACATTGTTCAGAGGCTGCGAGACGTAAAGAACAAGTGCTACAGCCTGGTACTTGATGATCGGCAACTGGCAGATTTGGCTTTCCAAGGACTACTGCCGCATATCAAAGACAAGTATGCGTCTCAAGAATTTGAAAGCCTAAGTCATCTGGTGCAAAGGATTGCCGATCAAGATGTCAAAACCTTTGAACCCAGGAAGACTTGGAATAAGAAGGTGACCTTTATTGGGCAAGAAGAGGATTCTGGGTCAGATGAAGAGCTAAGCATCGGTGCGGCCGAATGGGTGAAGGATAAGAAATCTGTGTCTTGTCCGTTTGGCCAGAAAGAAGCTGAAAGATTCACCTTTGATATCACCAAGGCCGATAGGATGTTTGACTTATTACTTCAAGAAGGGCGGATCAAGTTGGCGCCTAATCAAGTAATTCCATCGGCCGAGGAACTCAGAAAGATTAGGTATTGCAAGTGGCACAATGCGAGTTCGCACAGTACCAATGACTGCAAAGTATTTAGGCAGCAGTTGCAGTCAGAGATTGAATCTGGACGAATTAGATTTGAAAATTCTAAAGCCCAGAAACTGATGAAAAATGATCAGCACCCATTTCCAAATAATATGGTGGAAACTAGTGAAAAAACTAAAGTGCTGACATCGGAAGCTGCCAGGAAGAATGCATCGGTAGATCCTAACCACCAAGTAGCTAAACGTGATGAGAGAAGGTTTGCCGATGACAGAAAGGGCAAGAAAGTTGCCGATGAAGGTAGCAGTGCCAAGAGGGCTCCTGGTGTTATAATCACGCATAAGCAGCCAAGGCAAGACTATCGGCAATCGCAAAAAGAGTGATATCGGCAGGAAGAAGAAGAGCACCAAGAATGGCTTCGGCATAAGGACCACTGGAAGTGTCCCTTCTTCGTTCACTGTTGGGAGGAAGACATTAAATTACCTACTGCCGATAATTGTCCTGAATGCAATGGATACTACCCTACTAATCGGTCAGAAAAGAAGTCTTGCTTTGACGATCGGATATCCAGGTATGCTAGGCCGCTCAGAGAGAAGAAATCGGCACGTGACCGACTGGGGGGCAAGATCAGCGTGCATAACAGGCTTGGCAGGCGTGTTGGTCAAGAGGAACTTGAGGAGATGGCCAATGCAAGATTGCCTGATGAAGAAATATTCTCCAGAGATCCAAACGTTAGGAGTGGTGCCGACACAAGCAGCGAGAGGCAGCACCAGCCTGTTTGGAAAACCAAGCTTCCTCAGTGGTGCCCTAAGGGTCTAACAAAGACTCAGAAAAGGAGAATCTAGCGTGAACACCAAAGCGACTTATATGATAGTGAAAATCCTTCAAGGGAAAAGCAGTGGAGGCCAAAGCGCAAGGATAGGGATCCATCGGCAGAAATCAATATGGTCGTCATATTGCCGATGGAGTTCATGGCACCTGTCAGTGACGAAGAAGAGGCTGCAGAAATGGCGCAATTGGTCTTGGATCCGATGGCAGCTGTCTTTGAGAAACCTGCTGATGATGAAAGGCAGCACCTGAGGGCCCTGTTTGTTAAGGGCAAAGTGGATGGACAGCCTGTAACGAAAATGCTGGTGGATGGCAGGGCGTCAATAAACATCATGCCATATGTCATGTTCAGGAAGCTTGGAAAAGGCGACCAAGACTTAGTCAAGACGGACATGAAACTTAAAGATTTTGAAGGCAATGTGTCGCCAGCTATGGGAGCCGTATGTGTTGAATTAACCATCGGCAGTAAAACTTTGCCGACGACGTTTTTCGTGATCAGTGGCAAAGGCACCTACAACTTGCTCCTAGGAAGGGATTGGATCCATCCCAATTGTTGTATTCCTTCTACAATGCACCAAAGCCTTGTGCAATGGGTTGGAGACAAGATTGGAGTCGTCCGAAGTGAGGCCCCATCGATTGTTGCATCGGCAGAATCGGAAACTTATGAGCAAACCAGGTGCATATCAGGTGAAGCTTGGGACACGGAGTTCCTCAAAGTTGCCGATTACCGCATTACACCGATCCAAGCAGTCGGTCCTGAAGAAGAGTTTTAATGGATCGATTCGCCGATGATGGAAAACTGGGACAAGGGTTCACATCGGCCGATGATTTAATAGAAGTAGATATCGGCAATGGTAGTAAACCTAAGCCAACCTTCATTAGTGCTAATTTAGATTCCCAATGTAAATAGCAGTTGACTGATTTGTTAAAGGAATATAAAGATTGTTTTGCTTGGGATTATACAGAAATGTCTGGTTTAGACCGATCGATAGTTGAACATCGGTTACCTATCAAATCTGGTTTCCAACCACATCGGCAACCTGCACGCCGATGCAATCCCACCATTCTACCTGACATTAAGGCTGAGATTACAAAGTTAATTGAAGCTGGATTTATTCGGCAATGCCGATATGCCGAATGGATTTCTAATGTGGTTCCTGTGTATAAGAAAAATGGAAAACTTTGTGTTTGTATTGATTTCAGGAATCTCATCAAGGCTACACTGATGGATGGTTACCCGATGCCCGTTGCCGATCTGCTAATTGATGCTGCTACTGGACATCAAATCATTAGCTTCATGGATGGTAATGCTGGGTATAATCAGATATTCATGGCTGAGGAAGACATATCCAAGACTGCTTTTAGATGTCCAGGTCATGTCGGTTTATTTGAGTGGGTTGTCATGACTTTTGGCTTGAAGAATACCGGTGCTACTTATCAAAGAGCAATGAATTTTATCTTTCATAAGTACATCGGCACGATAGTCGAAATCTATATTGATGATGTGGTGGTTAAATCCAGAAATTTTGAAAAGCATCTTGCCGATTTGCGAAAAATCCTGGAATGCACAAGGGAGCATGGGTTGAAGATGAATCCTAACAAGTGTGCTTTTGGTGTATCGGTAGGCCAGTTTTTGGGTTTCATGGTGCATCAGAGAGGCATCGAGATCGGTAGAAAATCTATTGATGCAATTAATAAAGTGGTTGCCCCTACAAACAAGACTGAGCTGCAATCCTTGATCGGCAAGATTAATTTCATTAGAAGATTTATATCCAACTTATCTGGTAAGATTAAATCTTTTAGTTCATTGTTAAAGCTGAAAGCCGATCAATAGTTTACATGGAAAGAGGAACAACAGTTAGCCTTGGAGGAGATCAAAAAATATTTGGTAAACCCTCCAGTCTTGGTTCCACCTCAACACGGGAAGCCTTTCAGGTTGTATTTGTCTGCGATGACGGTGTTATCAGATCAGCCTTAATTCAAGAATTTGAAGGGAAAGAACGTGTGATATATTATTTGAGCAGAAGACTGGTAGATGCTGAAACAAGGTATTTGGCCATAGAAAGATTATGCTTATGTTTATATTTCTCTTGCATAAAATTTAGGCATTATTTATTGTCGGCTGAATGTACTGTTATCTGTAAAGATGATGTGGTTAAGTATATGCTGTCGATGCCAATATTAAGTGGAAGAATTAACAAATGGATTCTGGCACTTTCAGAATTTGATTTAAGGTATGAATCGGCTAAGGCAGTTAAAGGTCAAGTGATGGCCGATTTTGTTACTCAGCATTGCAATGTGGTAAGCTCTGTAGAGATTGCTCCTTGGACTTTGTTCTTTGATGGGTCTATATGCAAAGAGGGGGCAGGTATCGGTGTTCTCTTAATTTCACCCCGGGGACGGAAGTATGAGATTTCGTTGTCGATTGTTGCTACGTCAATAAACAATCAGGTTGAATATCAAGCTTTAATAAAAGGGTTGGAATTACTCAGGGAAGTGCATGCCGATGCTGTTGAAATTTTTGGCGATTCTATGTTGGTGATCAATCAATTGACTGGGGTATATGAATGTCGAAGTGAAGTGTTGATTGCACACCATGAGAAGTGTTTACGGTTATTAAAGAATTCAAAGAGTACCTCCTTGAGCATATTCCCAGGTTGCATAATGAAGAAGCCAATCGGTTAGCACAGAACGCTTCAGGATATCAGCCGATTCAGAAGTCATGACATCGGTGATGGTTGCCGATGACTGGAGAGAAGAAATTGCCGATTACTTGAGAGATCCGTCTAAGAAGGTTGAAAGGCGTCTAAGGTTTCAAGGCTACCAAGTATGTGCTCCTTGACAATGAATTATATTATCGGACAATTGATGGAGTTTTGCTCATATGCCTTGGTAAAGAAGAGTCAAAGGAGTTGATGGGTGAGATCCATGAAGGTGTGTGTGGAGCACATCAATCAGCATTTAAATGAAATGGATAATTAGACGGAATGGATATTATTGGCTGACAATTCTTGAGGATTGCTTCAACTATTTCAAAGGGTGCCAGGATTGTTAGAAGTTTGGTAATGTACAGAGGGCACTGCATCAGCAATGAATCCTATAATCAAGCCTTGGTCGTTTAGAGGATGGGCTATTGATCTCATCGGCCAAATTTATCCGACCATCAAGCAAGGGGCATAAGTTTATACTTGTTGCTACTGATTACTTTACAAAATGGGTTGAAGCGATTCCTTTGAAGAAGGTGACATCGGCGAACATGATAGATTTTGTAAAGGAACATATTGTTTACCGATTCGGTATTCCTCAAACTATTACTACCGATCAAGGAACCATGTTTACATCGGGAGAGTTTGATGAGTTTGCTGCTAGTATGGGGTTCAAGGTATTGAATTCTTCTCCTTATTATGCTCAAGCTAACGGTCAGCTGAAGCGACTAATAAAGGAGTTATTAAATTATTAAACGCAAAATTGAAGAAACCTTAGAAGGTGGCATATAGTGTTTAATGAAGCCTATGGTTCGTATCGGATGGCGTGTCATGGTGAAACCAAAGTTTCGCCGTATCAGTTGGTCTATGGGCATGATGTTGTCCTGCCTTGGGAAATTAAAACTGGTTCTAGGCGATTGTTTTTCAGGATCAATTGACAGCCGATGATTATGATACTCTTATGAAGGATGAGTTAGAAGACTTAGCAAGTCATCGGTTGAGGGCTTTGATCAGCATTGAAGAAAATAAGAAAAGGGTTGCCAGATGGTAGGATAAGAAGGTGAAGGTGAAGGAATTTGCCGATGGTGTCTGGTATGGAAATTGATTTTACCGATTGGGACTAAGAGTTTAAGTTTGGAAAATGGTCTCCTAATTGGGAGGGTCTGTTTCGGATAAATCAATCTGTTCCTGGAAATGCCTATATTTTGGAAACTCTCGAAGGAGTTGCATTCTCCAGAGCAATCAACGGTAAATACTTGAAGAAATATTACCCTAGTATTTGGGTAGATGCATAGAATGCCCGTTGGAATACCGATGGAAGAGAGTGCTATATAAAACATCGGTAAAAGTGTACTACATTATATTACAAAGCAAAATCAAGTGTTACATTTGCCGATATGATGAATTGTAGCAAATTACAATAAGGATTGAATAGCTGATATCGCACGCAGGCAAATTTGCTCTATTTCTTCCATCCCCCTGGCATCATCATCGGTAGACCCTTCAACTGGCTTGATTTTCTTCTTTAGCAGGATAGCTTGTCGGGCGTTTCTATCTCTTTCTTGTCACAGAGCCTTTAATGGCGTTGGGCAACTGAGCTTTCTTTTGGCTGACTGCGTTCAGGGCTTCTTCAACCCTTTTCAGTTCAGTCAGCAACTCTTCCCTCCTTGCGATAGTGAACGATCTCTTGCTCAAGATTGGCGCCAGAAGCTTCTACTTGGCCGATGTCCTTGTGCTTCTCATCGGCAATTTGTTTGAACTTAAGCATTTCTTCTTCAAGCTTTGATCGAGCAGTCCTATCGCTATGCGACGAGAGAGTCTTTGATACTGGAGTTGCTTGCTCTCAAGAAACGTTGCCTGGAAGAGTGTTTCTTCTGTATCGGCAGACAGGTGGCCTTGGATGTCTTTAAAAGCTATCTTTACTGCAGTGGAGTCTTGGACGAGGTGGGATGTGTCTTGTTGCAGTAAAGATAGCAATGTTTCAAGCTTGAGTTTGACATCTGCTGATAAAGCTGGAGCGGAGTTTCTTCGTCTTCGTCTTCATCGGGAAGGTTGACGGCGAAGGAGAACAAGCTATTCGCTGGAGCAGAACCTTCTTTGTCTTCGTCTTCGTCAGGGAGGTTGAGCCGAAGGAGAACAAGCTATCGGGGGAGTCTTGGGCCTGAAAAAGGAAAAGATTAGGGCTTGTCGATCTTAAGTTTATGTTACGGGTTTTATGATAGTCGGCTTACCATCTTAAAACGGATCTCTTGCCTGGGACTTGGGAAGGCAGTTGGTGCAGCGTCCTCTTGGAGATCGGCAACGGTTGCGATGAACTTGCTTCCATAGGGGGAGCAGTTGGTGCTGGTGGTGTGTTGTTGATGCTGCTTCTGCTGTGGTGGTTGGTCTGTGGTGGTGATGCCGTTCTCTGATCGGGGATTTCGGTGGTGAAGGTGCGATGCCGATGTTGCCTCCGCTGTCGCAGTGGGCGGTGGTGTTATCTCCTGGTCGGAGATGTCGTTCAGTGGATGTTCGGGAATAGGCGTCGATGTTGGTTCTGTCATTGGTACATCGGCGGGGGTTCGTGATGCAACTGGGGTAGCCACCTCAGGCGTTTCTTCTTCAGAGCAGCGGTTGGTGAACCGGCCCGTTTCGGTTGTGAAGCTTGGGGGCATCGGCAGCACGAATTGGAGAGGTCTGCACATTTGGAGCAGCTTCCGATGACCTCGTTGCCTGAAAAGTATTTGATGCAGGTTAAATGAAGTAAATATTGCCGATGAGAAGTTTGTGATCGGTATAAGTAAAAGTAAAACTTACTGCGAAAGCTCGCACCAAGATGGCAGCAGCAGCCGATGGAGTAGCAATGGTCTTTGCAGGCGTCGGCTTGAGAGTGACCTTAGGTGCCCTCTGAGGAGTAAAGGCAGCCAGTGTAGGAGCTTTATTACGATAATCGATACAGGGCTCATATTCGAAGATGGAAGGGCTTGCCACTCTTGCTTGTTTGAGGGATTGGATCGTCGACCTATTTAGTAAAAGAGCATCAGATGCCGATGGTAGAAGATAATGAGAAATGTACTAGAGTTAAGAACTTACTGCATCGTCGGGAATGATGTAATCGCGTCGATCAAATGCCGATAGTAATGTGATGATTTGGCGAACAGTTGGTTTCTCCATTTTGCCACCAGGATTTGTATAACTCTGTCATAAAAGATGTTGGTGCCCAGGAGGATAGGTCGATGTTTGATGTATCGGCATGAGGAGAGAGGTTGATAATCCTGTTCCAATCTATGCACTGGAGATAATTTCCCTTGGCTTTATCACATTGGCGAAGTGAGTTTGATCGTAATTAGCCAAATGCCAGCTGCTTGCTGCTGCCGATGGATAATAGAACTCATAAGATGGAGGAGAGTTCTTCCCAGTTCCAAAGATGTTGACTGGAATGGCTGGGGAACAATGCTGGCCTTCATGCTCATGATTGTTTCATTCTGTGGCACATTCCAATCGGTAAGGTTGAATAACAACGGGAATTGGTTGTTCTCATCAACATAAGGCCACCAAAGCCGTTCTGCGACAGGGGTTCCATTGTAGAGCTTTTGGAAGAACCTACTAAACTGATCTGCATTGGCATCGGTTCCTGGTAGCACTATGATAGCTTCCCCAAAATTGAGTGGGGGACGAGTTGCCGATTCATCATCGTCGTATACATAATCTTCCGATATATCCTTGGAAATTGCTGAGCGAATAAGTCAAATTGAAGAACCTTGTACATGTGTGCATTTAACCACATGTTTATGAACCACCAAGGACCCCCGAAGGTTGCCGATGGACTCGCCTAACAATAACTTCTTGGACACTTGGTGTAGAAGATGGTATACCGATCCAAGGAGATATCGGCCGAGAGGGAGTCTTGTTCCATCGGCCAGGAGCTCTGCTGCAGGGAGGTACATGGTGGTAGGTCCGACGGTTCTACCACAGAAGATAAACTTTTCTAGCCACATGTTCAAAAAATGGCGTGCTCTCTTCTGACCTACCGATCCAGTCTTTTGGTATTCCCGGATGTAACCAGTCCAGCCACCGATATTGCATGTGTTCACCTTATACTCAGCCTTCCTATTGAACAGGGCAGGGGTATCGGCAGAGGAGACATCGAGGCCGGTAAGCATGTGCACATCGGCAAGGGTGGGAGTGGTTGGTCTGTGTCTGAATAAGAAGGCATTCATTGTATCGGACTAAAAATAAGATGCAGCCATCATCATATTTTCGTTCTTTTCCATATCGGCAATGGAGAGTCTAATGCATTGGTCCAGGTTGCGCTCTGACCAGTAAACTTGCTGTGTTCTAATTATTCTGAGATACCAATTCTTCATCCCTTGGTGGGTTTAGGCCATGAACGGAAAAGCATCTTTCCATAACCCTAGACTAAAGCATTCGAGATCTGAAAGGGATCGGTTGGTTTCCGCATTAATCAGATTGGTGGGATCAGGGTTTCCCATTGGGCCTAAACAGTTGAAGTTGGATTGTTCAATGGGGATTACGACCTTGTTGTACATTTCCTAGGTTTCAGAAAAATAAAAAAAGGAGAAAGGGGAAAAATTACGGAGTTGATGCAGAAAAGAAATTTGTAGGAAATAAAGCGAGAAGGGAGCAGGTTTACTTTGGGAACTTGAAGTTGATCGCCATTGGAGTTGTTCGTGCTCTGTGGAAGAAGACGCCGCCACTTGAGTTCGCAGGACTTTCTTCGAACCGCCGCCAAGGTTGAAGACGAAGGCAAAGGGAAGTGAATGCAGGCTTAGGGTAAAGAACAGATTGGATGGTGGTAATTTTTATAAGCCTGGTCAGGGGTATTTTGGAATTTTCTTTGCACTGAGCAGGAATGTGGAAGGGTATGCAATAGGTATGTGCGGCAATCGAGGAGATATGATTGGGCTTATAATATTCATGCTACAGTCGCGGAATTTTGTTGATAAATTCGATTTTATGCGCGGTAATCGAGGAGGTGTGCAATTATCTTGGAGGGAAGGATACGGTAGAGAATTTCGGCACGTAAAATATTCTACACTCCAAATTGGGGGCATTGTTGACACCATTTTTTGCCACGTGTCAAAAAAGCTAAGACTTACATCGATCGGTAGCCGTTTTCTATCGGCATCGGAAGATCATCGGTTAATGTTACCGATGAGTGAATGCTGCGAAAGTGATAAGTTTGTTGCCGATGGAAGCTGGACGATTCTTACCAATAAGAGTGAATTGGTAAAGACAAGTTTCCAATAGAGGAGAAGAGTTGCCGATGCCGATTGGAAGGTATTACCGATGAGGAGATGATGTCGATGGGCACAGGTGATGTGGCGGTTGACGTCAGCGGAAGATTGCCAATGGCAATAGAAGGAAGTTGCGGATTGAAGAGTCTGCTGATGGAAAGTTTCATCGAAGAGAAGACATAAGGAAACTGGTGATCTCATACCAGTATTGTTATAGAAGTCTGAGTCCGACTCTGGCACGAGTAGTTTGTTTCCTTAAAAGTAGAGGTGTCTGTTTAGGAAATAGTATTGTTATTTGGGTCCGACTCCTGCGCGAGTTAGTTATTTCCTTTAAATAGGAGTTTGTTTTGTTTAGGAAAGGTGCAAGTTGTGTCTGTTTATAACTCCTATTTCCAGAGTATAAATATGTACTTAGGGGTCGTGAAAAATAATCAACAATCATACATCAAACAAATCAATTACTTTTACCTACTTTTACTGCAATTTACCCTTTTATTGCATTAGTCTTAGTTTATCTACGAGTTCTTCAAGCTTCGACGGGCTGCATCTCCTTGATCTCCGTCAAACTCTTGCAAGTTCCGCGTGGGAGTAATCTAAGCTTTGACATCCGGGCGCATCGCTGTTGTCTCGTTCAGCTCTGCTCTAGTTATCCTGATCAAGTCCGAGTCTTGACATCTGGGCGTATCGCCGTTGTCTTGTTTGGATCTTGTTCTAGTTATCGTCCTTGTCGATTAACTGGTCAAATCGACTGGCACACCTTTGGATATCGAATTCGGGTAATAGCCCGAGGTGTTCACAAATCCTGACGCTCTTTGTATCAACACAAATCAAGAACATTTTGCAGAAGACCGTGGATGAGATGGGAAAGAAATGGAAGTACAAGCTTCATGATGCACTATGGGCATATAGAACTGCATACAAAACACCCATAGGCATGACACCTTATCAGCTTGTATATGGAAAAACATGTCACCTACCTGTTGAATTGGAATTCATAGCTCATTGGGCCATCAAGAAATGGAACATGGATCTCCACTCGGCCGGGAAGAAATGTCAGATGCAAATATCTAAGCTAGAGGAATGGAGAGAAAAAGCTTATCACAATTCCAAGATCTACAAAGAGAGGACAAAAAGGTGGCATCATAAGAGAATCAAGCACAAGGAGTTTACACCCGGTGATAAAGTTCTGCTGTTCAACTCAAGAGTAAAGCTCTTTGGTCATGGAAAACTTCGAAACAAATGGGAAGGACCATTCAAAGTGATTGAAGTTGCACCACACAGTGTTGTCACACTTCAAGATGATACAGGTAACATATTCAAGGTAAATGGTAAACGTTTGAAAGTTTTTCTTGAACCTGAGAACTTAGAAGAAATTGACTTGATTGAATTTTTTTAATTTAATGATCCAATCTAGAAATCAATCATGCTTTAGACAACTAAGGTTTAAATGGCCAACCACTAATGATTAATCAATTCCACGAGCTTTGTTGTCTATTTGAGTTTAGCAGGATTTAGAAGACTAGACAAGGTTAGATAACTTCATCTACTTTGAGAAGAAGACTCAGAGAAGTGAAGTAAGTCTACACTGTCTAAATGAATGACTATGTCAACATCCAGCTTGGGGGAGAGTACCCCCATGTATCCAGGTAAGTATCTTTATTCACTTAGATTTACTTAGATATTAATTATATAGATTAATAAAAAAAATGTGAGCACATGAAGGTTCACACTTAAATAATTATGAATCATAAGAGTTACAACTTAGACACTCACTATATCTATGGAATTTTATTTATCCTTAATAGAGTTTTATTTAGTAATAATAATAAGTGTGTTTAGAAGTTGCTAATAATAAAATGAAGAACTCTAAAGATAACTCTATGGAAATGATGAATAGTTGCTCTGCCATAATTCCTTTGAAGTACCTAGTTTTCAACTTGAATTCTCCCGAGTTTTAGATATAACTGTTTTGACATGAAGATTTGCTCTGAACCTGAAACTTGTGGGTTGCGAATGCTTGAGCTAAGTCCAGGTAGTTGATAGGTATGATATGAGAAAGTTGGGCTACTCTATATCTTGTTCCTAGCAATACTAGAGTTCTGGAGAATTTATCTTTTGAAATTAAAAATATTACATGATGAGTCTCTGTATGACGAGAGCTTGAATTCGTACCACAGCCATATATACATGCCTGGTAGATTAGGAAAACATTCACTATCATATTTACTGCTTGTATTTGCATTGAGTTTTGTCAAGCTTTGTTGACCCTAGGGACTTGTCATGCTTTTAAAATCAAGATCACGTACACTCACTCATATATGCTACTTCTATCATGGAAGTACGCATCCACATATATGCCATTTAGATCCACCAGAAAATGCTCTACTCCTACCCTAGGAGTAAGTAACCAAAAATATCCAGTTCTCCACCTATCTATATATTCCATTACCACAGATATAACTGTTCCAAAGATTTCCTCGTTATCATCTCTCAAAAGTTTTATTATAGAAAGAGACTTGGGGTTGTGAAAAAAATATAATAAAAAAAATATATAAAGAGAGTAAAACATGGACAAGTGTTCCTATCAAAACAATGGGTACTTAGATTCCGCCTCTCTAAAAAAATGAAGCAAACCCATGTTCTCTCAAAAGTTCCAAGTTCCGAAAGAGAGATGTATATATATATTCATGGAGCAGAATAGAATTAGGTCTCCATTATACACCCTCATATACCCGCCATATATCCCATACACATGCACATCTTGATTTGATTGTATGACATGTTTCTCTGGATCCATTGTTTGACTTTACAATATATGTTTTGCAAGTATGTATGCGCTGTTTCCCCACCTATGAACTCCACATATTGCCTATTAGTTATAGGGTGAGAGAGAGAAGGCACATTGTTACGTTGTCTGTTCCAAATAATATTTTGAGAGAAGGCATAACACCATTGTTGCCTTGGTGAGGATCCACAAATACCACATATAGAGAGACTTGAGAGGGTCATACAAAACAGAATTTAAGTTTTATTTTGAAAACTTTGCAAAACTCCAGGATGAAGGTAAAGTGAAGAGCTTGAGACATAGTGCTTGACTTGATCATCTTACTTTTCAATTACTCAAGACCCAAGTGAGGCTATAAGCCTCATGGTTTGAGGGTAATGTGGGTAAGTTTGAAAGTCAGAATAGTTTACTCTAATTCAGGGGAGATTTCTGTTTGAACGCATGTGTAACGTTAAGGCGTGAAAGCATGTGTAGCAACTCTGGATTCATCATTGAGTTCATCTTTGGGAGTCAAGTGACGCAAAAGGAATGTTGGCGGAGTTGATTGATGTCTTTAAGTAACATGTTTAAAACTGTCAACTAAATAGGCAAAGGATCTAAATGTAGCTAGAACTAGGGTTTATAACTGACAGAATTCCAAGAGTTTTGGTGAATGTGTTTCTGCGGGGGTTATCAGAAATTACCAAAGAAAGGCCCACAGGTCATGTTTTCATAGATATAATTATCAAACCGATAATTTTCTATACTCAGGAAGGCTCTAGAAGGAACTGGACCAAGCCGGAAGCCAGTCGGCCCACACCCAGGGCGCCGCCCTATCGTTTCGGCCAATCAGGGTCAATCTCGCGGATCACGCTCCACCGTCTTTGAGGATGAATCTAAACCACTCGCTTAAGGTCGGTTTGATCCGACGGGTCCACTTTCATTGAGGAGGCTATATAAGGAACGCCCCTGATCCCCTGAGAATCATCTCATCTCATTATTCTTCTCTAGAGCAAAAGCTAGGGTTTCAATTAGAAGTAGAGAAGGAGAGAGGTCCCCTAGTTGTCTAGATCTAGTTCTTCTAGTCTAGTTCTCTAGTGTAATTAGAGTGAGAGAGAGAGGAGGAGAGAGCTAGGAGAGCCGTATCTTCCTCAACATTGTACTTTACAGCATCCTGGTCGGAGCAATCTCTAGGTTTTCATTTATTTATTTCTAAGTATCTTATTTCAGTCTTGCTTTATTCTATTTACGGGATCGGTCCGCTCGTATTGAGTGCTCTAGTTTGATATCGGATTAGAGTAGTAAGCGATAGTGTAGACGTGTGTCCTAGACTAGAGTTTTACCTGAGTTTGCGCCCAATCCTACGGATAAGTTGTGGTAGCCAGAGGTGATAGCTCTGTAAGCCTTTATAGTCCACCACGTTTGGTTGGTGTTTTCGTAAGCTTTTGGCAGCCTCCCCCCGACTACCTTTTCCCGGTCTTTGTCGAAGAGTCGGGAAGGTACTGTTGCTCCAAAGTAAGTAAGTAATCGGGGCCTTTGATTAGATAACTCCTTAGAAAACTCTAAATCTCTCTACCCAGTTATCTTATCTATCCTTGGATGCTCTTAGTTCTTAACAAATTCACTTCACGTTCCCGAGGAAATCGATAACCCTGGAATACTCACGGTGAAAGCTGCAGCGTATCCTTGCGCTGCGGATTTATCTGTGTGCGTTTAAGAAATATCAACATCGGTAGGCACCATAAGGTCTCTTGGATATGCCGATGTAATATCCTAAACTGTGCTGGAAGCTCCTTTTGCAGGTCGGTCGGACCTGTGATTGGAGCCAAACTCCAGTCCCTCTTGCACCATGAGACTCCTGCATGTCCAGGAGCTCCCACACCGGTAAGCCAGGTCCCCCCAACCCCAAACACAGTCGCCTGGCAGCCAGGGTTCTGGAGGCTCAAGCCAATCACATCGCCACCATGACTACCACCCAAGATGAGTATAGCCTTTGAATGTAACTTGTGCTTCATTCAATGCTCCAGATCAACTGCACAAGGATCCATGGGCCCACAACAAGAGAACCAGCATGACAAAACCTCAGAATAGCTTTTTATTCCAAAACTTTATAAGATTCTCTGTCGCATCGAAACTTAAATACATGCATGGAGCATTAAATGTAGTTAAAAAATAATTAATTGTATAGTTTGTCTATAAATTGTAAGACGAATCTTTTGAGGAGCGTATGCTATTAATACCAAGGAGCAATGCAAAATATGCCAAATTTAATCTAGATCATTGGACTCTAATCCGATGGCTAGAGCTAAAGGTGGGTTATTTTAGCACTTAAACTCTCATTCATCCCATATAATCTAAGATTTTGCAAAACACCCCAGCGCCACGATCGACATCCCTTCCGTCTCCTCGCGATCCCCGTACTGTGCCGCCGTCCCTCGCATTCGTATACAGCGCGCATGCGGTTGACCCGAGGGGCTCGACCAGCAGCGCTGGCGCCCGCGCCGGATACCTCCGTGGTGGCAGCGGCCCGGGCCCCAGCGAAGGGGCGCGGGGGACGACGACCCTGAGTGGCTGCTTGTCGATCGATTACTGCGGGATCGTACTGCACGACAGTAAAGAAAACGTACGTACGTGAAAATCGTTGGCTTCATTTGCGCCTGCCAGGAGGTACGTCGATGGCCTTATTTCTGCCTGCTTTAATGAAAGTCCATGGTAGGATCCAGGGGGAAAGAGGCAAACAACCCGAGCAGCTTTAAAAGTGTACCGGGCCGCCCTGCAGCCAGAGAACGGTCGGGCCCTGGGTGGGTGGCGTCGACAATGTCCCTGCGGGCTTTTTTAGTACCACCGGAACAGGTCGCCCCTGTAATCAACGGCGACACCTTGTTTTGGAAGGGCGGAAGGGATCCCATCGGCAAACGCTGGGGGATTTGTAAATCTTAGATTTGATGAGATGAGTAAAGGTTTTAAAAGTTAAAAAAAACCCAACTTTAGCTCTAGCCATCAGATTAGGTCTAGTGGTCCCAGAATTTGAGTTTAGCATAGTCTGTAAAAAGCTCCTTGATTTTCATAGCATACACTCCCAATCTTTTGAGCCTAATTAATTTTTTGATTGGGCAATAATTAAACCCAAAAACAAAAAAAAGTACTACAATTTTTTTCCAAGAAAATTTATAATCTAATAAGGCGCTTACTTACTTTGCTGCCAATCTAAATTTGGGATTTATTTTAGGATGGAGAGAGAAATCCTTTTGGTTGAAGTTTGACAAACGCTATCTAAGGGGACTCAAATGGAGACTCTAACAATTTAGCTAAGTGTATTTATTACCCGAAAATATTTATAGATTTAAAAAGCCTAAATAAGATTTTAATCTTGTTTTTCTCCCTCTCATCTTTAATAAATATAACACCAACTTCAATAAAATACTATAAATAAAGTTAATAAATAGAAATTAAAATTTCTATAGTAAAGTCTGCCTTGTGAGTGTCCTAAATATTCTTAAATTTAAAGTTTGATATAATTAATTTTAAAATAAATGTGGCCATGGCGTGAGTAACATAGTTCCCAGTAGAAAAGAATGTTTGGACAGCAAAATTTTCCCAGTTCTCTCAATATTGCAGCCCAGTCATCCCCAAATGACAACACTGCCACCCCAGCGTTTCCAAATTTTCCGACGTTTTTTTTTGCTTTTCCACGTGCCTGCAAAGTGCGCGTTTCGTTTTGGGCAAACAAACATAAAAGGGGTCGCAACAGAGAGGTGAAAGACAGACGGACGTGAGTGACAAAGAAACAAACAGAAAAAATGGTCAGAAATTTGGACCCGCACTATGCTCTTGTTTGCCAGGGGAAGCCCAGTTCTCTTTTCGCATCGCAAAATGCCGATTTAACTTTCAAGTAATTAAGCCTTGTTGGCTTGAAAAATCATGATTACAGGTAAGACTCCCTGCCCCCCAAAAACTATCATCGAGTTTCACAAAATTTAAGCATCATCACTCCTTTTTTTTTTTTACTCACCCACCACACCGTGGGCCCTTGCTCCTTGCCGTTTCCGCCTCTTCGGTCTCCTTTCCCCTGGCACGTCTATCTTTCTCTTAGCGCGTCTATCTGTGGTAGAAAGGAGAGAATCTACTTCTAGGGATTCTCTCCTTTCCCTTTATTATTTATTATTTTAATTTTTCCCGTCTTACAAATTTTGACTAGATTTATATAAAATATATGAAATATTCTCCAAAATTAAAAATTTTTATAAAACTAGATTTAAAGATCTATCTAATGATATAAAATTTTAAAAATCATAAATATTAATATTTTTTTCATAAAAAAAAAAATCAAAATTATTTTTTCGGGAAGTCAGAAAGAAAATATTTAAAGGGATGGGGAAGTAGTTTTTAAATCTTTAGTCCCGGTTCGTACACCAACCGGGACTAAAATAAAGACTTTTTAAATCCCGGTTGGTGTTAACCAACAGGGACTAAAAATCCTCGTTTGCTTTTAAAATGAAAATTTTTTCATCTAACGTCAATGTGATGTGTAGGTTTATGTTTGGGAAGTTATATACAGGCTTGTGCCTAAGGGCTTGGCTTCAATCTCAGGGGCCCCAATGTAGGATCATTTTAAATTTTTTAATTGCAAGGAGCTTTAGTCTCGATTGTTTTTCTACCGGGACTAAAGGTGGGAAAGTTCTTTAGTCCCCCAATTTTTAGCCCCGATGGAAAACCGGGACCAAAACCCGTTTCCAACCGGATTAAAAGCTAGTTCCTATCAGTGTGTGATAACTTGTTAAATTTCAACGATTTAGGTCATCGTTGCAAGCATCAATTTTCAACAACAGCGTGTCAATTTTTGGGATTTCTACAAGCGAAGGGCTTTTTGGCACTCCCAAAAAGGACATTTACTCCTTGAAACGTCGATCCCCTTTTGATGGCAGAGAGAGAAAATCATGGATTGAAGGTGATGAATTGCGCCCTAGGTTTGTACGTGATTAAACTGCCAATATTCTTTCGTTGATTTAGATGCAAAATGTTGGAAACTTTTTCGACGTATCCAATATTTTAGAATTGATTTTTGATTCGGCATATGAAATACCTCTGGGTTCGATCTTTGACAAGGCTCTGTTTAACTAGAGGGATCGGAAGCATGGATTTAAAAAAACAGAAAAGAAGAAGTTTTGAGAATTGATAGAATATTTATGGCCTTATTTATTTTAGATTTTCCCCTTTTGGCAATTTGGGGGGAAACGTGCCGAGTTTTTAATAAAAATTCCCTTAAACCTTCAAAGAAAAAATAGTAAGCATCAAGAAACTGTAATATTTTTATTTGTAAATTTTCAAATTTTTTATGACACATATTTTTTTGGATGCGTATTTTGTGATATAAAAATAGTACTTTTTTATAAATTTTTTTCCCAAATTTGAATATTGTATATTAAGAAGAGAGTCGATTTGCAGTAATCTCTTTTTTGGACAGAATTCCTCAGAAATGGGACGCCCTTGGGACATAACGTCGAACTACCCTTTTTAACTGGGGCCCAGAAAAAACAAAACTCCGATTTGGCCTTCTTCCCCCTTAGTTCATGCAATTTCCGGTTTTTTTGAAAATTTTTGGGAATTGCCCTTGTGCAATTTTTTTTTTTTTTTTGGTGTTTCTAAATATTAGATTTTAAATTTTTTTCCTTGTTTCGGAGTTTTTCAAATCGAATTCAAAGCGCATTGCTAATAATTACATTCTGAGCCAAAGAAGAAATGGGGCATGCTGAAAAAGCTGAAGCTTTGGAACCAATTACCTACATATCCCAGGTTTAACTCTGTGTTTTTAAAAAAAAGAGAAAAAAAAAAAAAAAGGGCATTTAAAAAAGGGGTTCCCTCGTCTTTTGTTGGCCCCAAGGGTTTATCCCAAATTTTTTTTTGTTTTAACATTCCCGGGGCGACGCGTAAACGAACAAAAAGATTACAGAGGCCTTCCAATTATATGATCGATCTTCGTTGATATTTTTACCCAAAAAATAATAATAAGAGCGCCTACATTATGGTAGGATGAAAAAAAAATGGGAGTCAAAAGAGGCTCAGTAAAAGCTGGAACGTTGCAACAGCCCAACCCCCCTTGCTCCCTCCTCCATGAAACTCCAGCACTCCCCCACCATCAAACCGCAACCATGACTAGTAAATCGAATTCAAAGGGTCACAGCGCAGCGTGGCGATGGCTATCGAGGCTTTTCAGCCCAATCACCCGCTTCACCGTATTTTGTAAGTCGCTCGGAACGAGAAACGTCTTCACTGCGCCCCCCGAAACCCACCACCATTTCCTCCTCGCGTCACGCGTAGGTAAGGCCCAAGCCAAGGCCACCGCCACCCCCCCCGCCCATCCGCGTTTGGGCGCCCTTAAACGGCATCCGGACGCTCCCCCCGCCTTTCTCTTGTGATCGACGGACGGCGCATAGCTCGCAGTCGACAACCATGGGGCGTCATCATCCGCGGGAAATTAGCGCCGCCGGCCACTCGCGCCGTGGGGGTGGAATATCGGATGTCTCATGGAGTCAGGTGGGAAAGTCAGGGGGTCTGACGCCCTGTGCTTCATCTTTCCCCTGCCATTAAAGGCGAGCATCTCAAACCCCAAGCCCCGCCCTGGGTTGCTATTGCTTTTGGGCTAAGGTGGTGTTGATTTGAATTTGCACGACGAGTCGGTTGGTTCCACTGCGAGTAACCCTCAGCTGGCAGAGTCGGCTCCATTTCCTCTTTCAGCTCTATGATCATCCTCCCATCAATCAAACAAAGCGAAAATGCCCTTAAATTGAGTGACATATATCTACTATTCAGAGAACAGATTTTTTTCCTGATTTTTCATCTAAACTTGCTATTTGCGCGCTGTGTGTTTTGTTTCGTTATTACTGTATACCCTTTTGGGACGTCCTTTTGGTTTGTCTGCCGTCGGCCGCCAGGGAAAAAGGAAGGGGGAGATTGGTGCCTGCTGCTTCCCCTTCAAAAACCGATGCTTCTTGTCGTAGTACAAAACGCATTCAGCACACAGTTGGCATTGGCCCCCCTCCTCTTGTCTGGAGCAAATTCCCGCAGAGGAAACTGGGGGCAGGGTTTGGGGGCCTTGCCCTCAAACCGGCTTTCGAAGACAGCAAAACGATGAAACAAAAACGTTCAGTGTTTCTAAACTAGTATTTTTCAAACAAATGAAACATTTATGTACTGTATTATGTACAATAGTCAGATAAAAATGAGCTGTTCCACAGATTGTTGGGAAATGATGAAAAAAGATTTTTGCAAAGGAAATTCCGATCCTGATAAGGAAATGAAAAAAAAGTTAAATTTTTAGCTAAAACGAAAAGTACTATAACGTTTTCTTCCCTGTTTTTGATTATTTCAGACTACTGTACTGTATGTTTTGCCTAACCGCCAAGCAAGGTTGAAGACAAACAGAAAGCCAAACCAAAAGAGAGCGGGCAGACAGACAGCCGACAGCAAAATATCAGTCAAAGCAAAGTGAACCAAAACAAAAACAAAGCCTACTGGGAGGAAACCCAAAGGGAAAAGTGGTAGTAGCTGTAGAGTAACAGCTAGCGTAGCCCCGGGGGCTTGTCCCCCTTGCAGTTGCAGCGCGTGGGCCGAGTCCAGGTCGAGGGCCCCGCCAGCGCCGCGGGAAAGGACACCGGCTGCAAGTCCCCCCCCGTCACCTCCAGAGACGACCGCTGGCACCCCAAAAGAAGGGGCCCGTAAACTCGATTCCGCCACCAGCCAGGCGCGCACGCCGGGGGGACGCGGCGCTGAGGCGGAGCTCGCCCATCTGTGGCCAGGCCAGCGGGGCTGAAGCCCCGGGCGTCTTGTAGTTTTCTGCGTCGACGGCCCAGCGCCATGTCGCCGACGTAGATGGGCAGCTGTTTTTCCGTTCCGGTGGCGGCGCTGACGTTGCGGCGTAGGTCGCCGCCCAAGCGTCACGCGGCGCGTCATGAGCCCCGGGCGTGGACGGGGAGAGGTGGAGCCGGGGACTCGCGCGCCGCGCCAGCTCGTCGGGGACTCGCCCCGTCCATCCGCCGCATCAGCTCAAACGACGGACGCCCCCGGCAAGACGCGGAGTCGCCGACGACCAGGGGTTGGCTCGTCTCCCCCCCGGCGCCGCGTCAACAAACACCCCCCAGATGGTTTTCCAAAGTCTTCATCCGCCTTGTTTTTCATGGGCCCCGGACTCGACTTTGGCGGTGCGTGGTTTATAAGCGCTGCCCCCAACGACCCGACGCCGCTGCCCTGGCGTGCCCCTAAGGCTCGAGAAGAAGCGAGGTACGGGCCCCGTTGGAAAAGGACAGGGAGCGAGAGCCGGGGGCCCGCAGCATGGCGCTCTCTCCTCCCCGAGGTGTCTTGACGCGGCACTGGAGAACCGGCCCTCCCCCCAAAGACCCTGCCAAAGCTTGGGGTCCCTCAGGATGGAGATGATAGCTGGTCCGCCCACCTTGATCGTGCCAAATTTGGGGCTGCTGCTGGGTGTTTCTGCTGGCTCTGGAGGGGAATGCGGGGCGGGCCTGGCTGCGACGGCGAGCTGCAGCCCACGCACCGCGGCCCCTGGCTGCCTCGCGCGCTTGAACGCGGCCCGAGCGCGTGGACAGCGTCGGCAGGCTTTGGGAAAGCGACGCCGCGAAGAAGTGGAGGAGCACAACCCCGCCGCATTGCCGTGGGCAACGGTTGAGCGCGACGTTGAGCAGAGCTCCAGCCCCCGGAAACTGCGCCGGATGTGGGGGGTGGTCGGGGACGGGAACTGGCGCAGGGGCGCATGAGGAGGCCGTAGCCCGGCGCGGGGGCGCGCGGTGGTGTAAAGAGCTGGGGGGGGCGACGACGGCGGCGGTTCCGAGCGCCGAGCAGCGTGTAGGCGACGTCCCACGGGTGACCTGCGCGGGGCCCCGCGGCGGCGCGCCAGGCAAGCGAAGCCTGAGCACCGCGGCCCCTCGCGGTGAGCGACTGGTGCCCCGTGTACGCCCCCGCCCGCATCCCCCGCCTCTTTTTTGGGCCGTCAAAGTGTTCAGCCTAGGGAGTCCTAGCAAGGCGTGGGGAAACCGACGCAGACGGACCCAGGGGGGGAAAGGATAAAACCCTGGCTTTTTCCCCTACTAGGGGAGTGGCGTTGCGGTTGCGGTGCGGGTTTTTCTCTTTTGTTTTGGGTTTTTTGAAGCCAACTGTACTGTACAGAACAGGGGAAACTATAGAGAACAGCAAGACGGGCTCCGAGCAAAAGTGGCTTTCTCTGATGGGCGCATGCTTTCCTCTTTCTTTTCTCTCACCCCCGATTCATCTGCGAACGGGGTCTCTTTTGGTGCAGAAAAAAGACAGGCCAGCTGTCGTTTTTTTTCACACAGAAACACTGGGGGAGTGGGGTGTGCGCAGGGGCTGGGCTTTGCTTTGTTTTTGCGACGGCCCCGTGCTCCTGCCCCCCCTCCCGGGAGGGGACGTCCGAGCAAGACGCCGACCACCCTTTTTTTGCCCCTTTTTTATCTGTTGCCCTCGTCGCGCAAAAAACCTTTTTCCCTTTTTCTTGGCAAATATCGGTCCATTCCTTTGGGATGAATCCTGATGTTTGCCACGCATTCGTCAGCAAATCATTATCAAATTAAATTGCCCAGGGATTTCTCGTGTCCGTGATAGAACCCCCCTAAATAAGCCTAATAGGAACCCAGCCCGCACTACTAATAAAGTGTCTTCACTTCTCACGAACAGTAAACCCCAGTAATAATTAAGCCCAATCGGGTTTCCCTCCGTCGTAACCTTTAGTTTTTTTACCTTGTGACCTTGAAAAGCTTTTTTTCCCCCCTTAACATGCTGTCAGCCTCTCTGCCCAAACGAGTCACGGGCGCCGTGAAAAGGGAAAACAGGGGCCTGATCCACGAGGAAATTATCTTTCATTCCATTCCATGGGCACCCCGTTATACGAAAAACAGAGGCGTCTTTCATCCCTCGAACTTGGCCGCGATTCCCTTTTCTCATTCCTTTTGGGGGCCTTTCCCCCCCCCGTAGCTGTAGGAGCGGTGGTTGTGTGCCGGCCCCCCACCCGCCCGCAAGGGCAATCCGGCAATGGGTGCTGGGGGCCGGGCCGGACCGGGACCCGGGAACCCGGCCCCCCGCCTTTGGGCCTGAGGGCCCCTTGACGCCCCCCGGCCCCCGCCATGAGGGAAGGAATCCCAGGTTTGGGTTTTGGTGAGGTGGCGATGGCGATAGGGGGGTTTGCATAGCCCCGCGCCCAGCGGGTGCACCCCAGCAACCCGGGTTTTTCCCGCTAAATTTTTTTCCCGGGCTCCCGGGGGGCCCATACTCGCTAAACGCCCTCTGCCCCCACGGGCGCGGCCCTTTAAAAAAAGCCCGCGTGGCTCCCCGAGCTGCCGCCGCCCCCCGGGGGTTTTGGATTGCAAAGGATTGTTAACCCAACTGACCTATGAGTTTGAGCGCCTCTTTCCGCCGAGACAAGGGAGCCAGGTACTCAAAACGACACACTTTAAACAAAAAAACCACCTCCCAAAAATGAACCTTTACTGTGAATTTTTGGCGATCACTCTTTATCGATTGACGGCACCAAATGACCAGTTCGTATTCGATATAGGCCGAGATTTTTAAGCTCCTAAATTAATTTACTTGAATCCTCTATTTGCTTGAAGTAATTCCAACGAAATTCAACTTATCTGTATTTTAGAACACTATCACTCATATAGAATCAACCGGGGTTTTGTATGAAACCGAACAAAGTCTAAGGTAACAGCACTAGCTAACACCAGCTAAAGATAGCAAAAGTAAGAGTATTTTCCATACCCAAAATCCGAATGTGTTTTTTACCCCCTTAAAATGGGAATCAGAGATCAAAAATCCTTACCCATAGACAAACAAATAGGCCAAAAAACTATATCTACTTGGGTATATCGACTATGGGCGTGGTATTATATCACTCGCAGCACACTCATTGATAATATGTGTATACCCGTTTACATATAAGATTCAATTATATATAATATTTTCAATCTTAAAGAATGACTAAATTTTCGATAGTCATATGTTTACATCTCTTATATATCTATAAATTTGTATATTTGTTTTTAAACTCATGTAGTATGGTTTGCAATGTGTACATTTCATATATTTAATACAAAATTGTGATATGTTATTTTCGATGAAGTAACAAGAAATTAACAATACCATCGCATATCTTATATGTTTTCATGAGTAGGGCAACCCATGGTACCCGATACCTCATGACAATGGTAAGGGCACATAGTTTAAACCCAAAAATATCACATGGATTCCGAAATGTGTTACAATTATCGTAATGGGCACAGATATGGTTGGTCAAATAAATACCCATTATATAAATCATTACCATATATATGCACTGCATTCTCTAACAGATTTGTGGAGGTCGATAGGATCCAGGCTATTATCGAAACGTTACACCAATCTGAAAATCCTGGTGAACGATCAGAAACAACCTTCGAACTTCTATTTTTAGGTAAAAAAAATATTTCCGCAACTTTCTTAATTTTGGAAAGTTTCTATTTCAAGTAAAAAGAATAAGTTTTTTCCATAATTTCCGTTTTTAGAAAGTTATAGAGTTGTACAAAAACTACACTATAACTTATACATAAAACAATTGTTGACATCGTTTTATTGACATAACAACAAACACGGACAAAAGGCCGAGGCTTGACTGGTCAGTGCCGTTCTCACATCGCATCGGTAAAGTATAGCCACTAGGGCCGATTGTAGAGAGCTTCGGAAAGGACCAAGTGTGTTGTCGATGGAGCGTGATGATTCATGTGTTGCCGACGAAGGTGAGTCTTGCTGAAGCTGAATGCCAGTAAAAGTCATTGCCGATGGCCGACGAAGATTCATTGCCGATTGTCGAAGCATCTGCAATTGCCGATTGCCGATGAGGGGCATTGCCAACTGCCGATGAAGGGTCCATTGCTTGAATTATTTGCCGATGAGAGGTGTCCAATGCCGATGGCCGATGGGGATAGGATTGGTTGAGTTACCATCACAAGTCGCTATCTGTGCCGATGTTTGCCGATTGGCCGATCGGGAAAGTGTTGCCGATTCCGATGGACGTACCTTAGCGTCTTGGAGGCAAGCAGACAGGTTACCGGTGGTCCCAAAAAAAGTAAGGCGCGGATAAATGAGGTTAGTCGAATTGAAAGTTTCCATCGAAAAGAAGTATAAAGGAAACTGTGTCTTGTACCCAGTAAAATTATTATCGTAGTTTGAGTCCGACTCTTGCAATGGTCCGTTTATTTTCCTTAAAATAGGTGGTGTTGTTTCATGAAATAAATATTGTTATCTGGCTCCTCTGCGCGATCGTTTCCTTAAAAGTAGGTTTGTTTTAGAAAGGAAATGTGTCGAGTCTTTGTACAACTCTGCATGCGGGAGTATAAATATGTGCCTGAGGGCCATGGCATAAACATACAATCCAAATCAAAACAAACCAATATTATCTATTCTACCTTTACGCAATTTACCCTTTTATGCATTAGGTTTAAATGCAATCAACTAGTTCTACAAGCTTTCGACGGGCCCTGCAAACACCATGATCTCCGTCAAATCCATGCCAATTCTGCGTGGATACCTCTGAGCTTTGCAATCCGGCGCATTCGTGATTCCTCGTTCAGCTCTTGCTCTAGTTATCCTTGATCAATCGGACTTAGAACAACCGTGCGCACTCGCGGTCGTCTCTTTCAGGTTTGTTTCTAGAATCATCCTTGTCAACTTTATTGGTCCAAATCGACTGGCAAGCTACCGGAATACCAGCTTGGTTAATAGCCCAAGGTGTTCACAGATCTGACGCTTTTTGTGTCAACACCTCTTTGGCACGCCCAGTGGATAGAATATACAGATCTACACATTCGTCATGGCTGATCACTACGATGTCAACCAGAGTAATGTCATTGAAGTGTCAGAGCCGATCTCAAAGAAATGACGAGAAGCCAACCATGGAGCGGACTAAGGAGGAAATAACAGCAGCTGTATCCTCAAATCCTTCACCCAGCAGGGTGGCCGAAGAAATTCAGAAGCAAGATTCCGCCGTTCCTACGGCCGGTCACGTAGGGTGGGGGAGGGGGCGACGCCAACCCGGGTAAGCTACAAGAGATGGTTAAATGCCGCTAGAATCAAGCTTTGATTAACCACTGCCAACGTGCTTTCAATACAAGTCCACAATGCTGTTGCACCAAACATTCAAAGAAGAACAAGCACCGCGATATGTCGGATCCATCGTATCATCACCTTGGATAGGCAATCCTACAAGCCCATCGGCGGTCCCAATAGCGTCTTCCACCCCTGTGGAACCGTCTGCAGATGTGGCTTACATCACCAGACCGAACGCTGGTGACACTACCAATTCAACGCAGATCCAGCCCCGTCGGCAACTTCAGGGCCAGCCCCCTCAACTGGTGGGGATAGGTAGCCTTCGAATCTATATACAGTTCTAATCTAGTGTCAGGGAGAACGGTTCAGCCTGGAGGAACTCAAACACATCGGCAGCGCAACACAGCTGATGGCCCATATGATGCACAACTCTACGCCTGCACAACCAAACAAGTGCCATCAAGATGACTCCAAGTAGTCGCCCAATAACCCCCTGATGCCACCATCGGCAGCTCTATGCCGATGCACCATTATAACCACCTGGCAGTCCACTCTGGTTTCGAAATTCCTCAGCTTGATGCAGGTCCCCCAGGGTAATCTGGTGATCCAATTGCTCTAGAATTCAAGAGGCCACATGCTCCGGTCATCTATCAGCCATCTGCAAGTCATAAAGACCGATGCTTTATAATCTTGGATGGGTCAAACCATCCACTCGCTCAGCCGCCTAGCGTTCAATGTAATCCACTATGAGGCCCAGCATACAACTCAGAGCGGACCATCGGTACAGCAACCGATGACATGACGGATCACAGCCAAGTCCGCCAAGATTGCCAAACTATCCATCGTAAGTTAACCGAATGCATAGCGTACAGAAGACTGGTGCACCGGCCCTCGCCAACTGCCACATCTTCAAGAGGCGCGTCAGCCGACTCCACCAGTCCGACCAATCAGCCAATCAGTCCGCAAGAGTCGAGACGCGTACTGGGTCGGTAAGATTGCCGAAGTCATGAAAGAGCAAATCGGCATCAGGCCCAAGGTCCAACACATACGTCCAATCGAACTCCGTACCCCCTGCATATGACTTGATCCTCTTCCAATCGGTACTTAGTGCCCCGAATTTTACCAAGTTCCTCCCGGCCAAGACACACGTCAAACAATTGGAGCACATCCAAACCACCGCTTCATTATCTAGTGCGGAGAAGCTACCAACAGGGAGGAATAAAGGTTGCGATTGTTCTCTTCATCATTTGTCCCGATCGAACATTCACATGGTTCATATACGTTGCCTCCAAATTCAATAAATACAATTGGGCCCGATCTGAGAGGCAAATTTCACCAGTACTTCTTTGCTGGCATACATGAGAAGAAGCCTAAACCGATTTGGTCAAATGAGCAACCAAAGACGAATCGGTAGAGAGTTTTGTGCAAAGACCAGCGGGATGTGAAGAACAAGTGCAACAGTTGGTCTTGAGATCGTCATCTGGCAGAATTTGGCTTCCAAGGTTACTGCCGCACATCAAGGACAAGTACGCGTCCCAAAATTGAGGAGCTAAGTCACCAAGTGCAGAGGAATTGCCGATCAGGATATCAAAGCCTTTGAGCCTAGGAAGACGTGAACAAGAAGGTGAAACCCCTTTTCCCCCCCCAAATCGGGAAGAAGAAGATTCCTGATCGGATGAAGAGCTGAAATTCCGATGCGGCGAATGGGTGAAAGGATAAGATGCCTGTCATGTCCGTTCAGCCGAAAGGAAGCTGAGAGGTCACCTTCGAACATCACTCTAGGCCGATAGGATGTTTGACTTTTAATGCAGCAAAGAGGGTCGAAAACAAGTTGCAGCCCATCAAGAAATCCCATCGTCTATTACGAGCTCAAGAAGATTAGGTAACAACAGCAAGTGGCAATAATAGCAACCACTCACAGATCAATGACTGCAAAGTATTCAGGCAGCAGTAGCAGTCGAAGAACTATCTAGGCGTATCAAAGATCCAGAAACCGATGAAGATAGAATCATCAACCGTATCCCAAACAATATGGTGGAGATCAGTGAAAAGCCCAGAGTGCTGACAAATATCGAAGCTGCCAGAAAGAACTCAACGTAGAACCCTAACTACCAAGATGCCTAAGCACGACGCAAAAGGTTAGCCGATGGCAGAAAGGCAAGGGGGTTGCCGATGAAGAGGTAACATCGCCAACAGGGCACCTGGGGTGGTCTCACTCCAAACATCAAGGCGATATCATCGGCCTTCATGTGAGGAACTGTATCGGAAAGAAGAAAAGAGCATCTGAATGGCTTCGACATAAGGACTCACTGGAGGTGTCCCTTCTTCGTTCATTTGCCTGGGAGGAAGGCATCAAGCTGCCCACAACTGCCGAAAAACAGTCCAGAAAGCTAATGGGTACTACACACCGATCGGTCAGGTAGGAGACCTCGTTTCATGATCAAGCACTCCAGGTACACCAGGGCCGCTCAGAGAGAACAGATCGCACATGACCGTCAGGGGGCAAGCACATTGCCCATGAATCGCTTGGCAGGCGTGTTGAACAGGGGATCAAGAGGAGATGTCCAATGCAACGTGCCCGACGAAGAATAATCTCAGAAGAGATCCCAGCATCGGAAGAAAGCCGATTAAAGGCGGTGAGAAGCATCACCAACCCAGTCAGAAGACCAAGCATCCTCCATGTTGCCCTAATGTGTTTGCCTAAAACCAGAAGAGAGAGATTCAGCGCGGCGCGCGAAGACCTGTATGACAGTGTATAACCCTCGGAGAGAAGCCATGAGGCCGAAGCGTAAGGACATGGACCCATCGGCAGATATAAACTGTTGTCAATGTTGCCAATGGTGTTTATGGCGCCCTTAGCGATGAAGAAGAGGCTGCCGATATGGCACAAATGTGTCAGGATCCGATGTCGTCTACTTTGAAAGAGCCAGCCGAAGATGGATACAACACTTAAGGGCTCTGTTTTGTTAAGGGCAAAGTGGACGTCAGACCGATGACTAAGAATGCTGGTGATAGCGCGCGTCGATCAATATAAATGCTCTATGTCGTGTTCAGAAAGCTTGGCAAAGGTGACCAGGACTTAGTCGAGACCGTACATGAGCACAAGGACTTTGAAGGCAATGGTGTCGACCGCCATTGACCGTGTTGTGTTGACTTAACCATCGGCAGTAAGACTTTTTGCTCGACAACGTTCTTTGTAAACAGCGGCAAAGGCACTTACAACTTTGCTCCTCAGAAGGGATTGGATCCATGCTAATTGCTGTATCCCTTCTTACTATGCATCATGCCTGGTACAGTGATCGGGGACAGAATTGAAGCGTCCGCGTTAAGGGCCCATCTACTGTCCGCATTGGCAGAGTTGGACACTTATGAGCATACCAGGTGCATATCTGGCGAAGCCTGGGATAAAGATTTCCACAAAGTTCCGATTACCGCATCAAGGCCAGATCCAAGCATTTGTCCTGAGGAGTCCCATAATGGATCATTTCGCCGATGACGGAATATTGGGGCAGGGCATTAAACTCTCCGATGACTGCTTGTGATCACATCGGCGATGGTATAAAACCTAGCCTACATTTTTAGTGCTAACATTAGAAATTCCCAATGTAAGCCAGCAGTTAACTGATTTATTGAAAGTGAAATAAAGATTATTTTGCTATGGGATTATACATAGATGCCTGGTTTAGACCGAATCGAAGTTGAACATCGGTTTACCCATCAATCTGGTTTTCCCAGCCACATCGGCCACCGGGCAACGCCGATGCAATCCCTACTATCTTACCCATATTAAGGCTGAGATTACCAATTAGATTGAAGCTGGATTTATTTGGCAATGCTGATTAATCCGATTGGAGATATCTAAAGTGGTTCCACCTTTGTAATAAAAAAGAAATGGAAACTTCATGTGAGCAAATTGATTACAGGAACCTTAACAAGGCTACCCGAAGATGGCTACCTGATGCCGTTGCCGAGCTGCTGATCGACGCTGCGCTGGACATCAGAAAATTATTACTACAGTATGGACAATGCTGGTTATAATCAAATATTCATGGCTGAAGACGACAATCCAAGACTGCTTTCCGATGTCCAGGTCAACGTTGGCTTGTTTGAGTGGTGGTCAATGACTTTTGGCTTGAAAAATGCCGGTGCACTTAATTAGAGGCGATGAATTTTATCTTTCATAAGTACACGTACACATAGTTTAAATCTACAATTGATGACGTGGTGGTTAAGTCTGAGACTTTCAGAAAGCAACTTGCCGATTAGCGGAAAATATTGAGTGTACCAGGACATGGGTTAAAGATGAAACCTAACAGAGTGCAATTGGCCGTATCAAGGCATGGCAGTTTCTGGTTCATAGTGGTAACAAAGAGGCAAATGAAATCGGCAGAAAGTCTATGATGCAATTTAACAGTGTTGCTCCCCACCAACCAGACTGAGTTGCCTTCACTGATCCGTAAAATTAATTTCATTAGAAGATTTAAATCCAATCTGTCTGGTAAGATTAAAACTTTTAGACCTCTATTAAATTTGGAAAAACCAGATCAAGAGTTTTACATGGAAAGAAGAGCACATGTCCAGCCTTAAGGAGATAAAGAAAATACTTGAGAATCCTCAGTCTGGTTCCACCAACAACGGAAGCCTTCAGTTATATTTGTCTGCCGAAGACGGTGTTATCGAACACCTTAATTCAAGAGTTTTAAAGAAGGAAACATGACATATATTTAACTGAGTCAAAGATGGTGGATGTTGAAATCAGTAACGCCATAAGCAAGATTTGTGCTTATTGTTGTGTATTTCCTCTTGCATTAAATTGAGGCATTATTTACTGTCGGCCGAAAGCACTGTTGTCTGCTAAGATGAAGTGGTCAAGTATATGCTGTCAATGCCGATTTAGAGTGGACTGAATCGGTAAGTGGATATTGCACTGTCAGAATTTGACTAATGTATGAACGACTAAGGCTTTAAGGGACAGGTGAAATGGCCGAGTTTTTGATACTCAACAACTGCAATATGGAGAGTTTCTTGAGATTGGCTCCTTGGCTTTAATTCTTTGATGGTTCTACGAGCAAGGAATGGAGCCGGTAACAGTATTCTCTTGATTTCACACCCGAGGACAGAGGTATGCGATAACGTTTGCCGAATGTTGCTTACTCTCGACAAACAATCAGGCTGAGTACCAAGCTTTTTTGCTTAAGGGGATCGAACTTACTCAGGTAGGGTTCGACCGATGCTGTTGAAGTCTTTCGGTGATTCCATTTAGGTGAATAATCAAATGATCGGACATATGAATGACGATGCGAAGTGTTAATTGCAAGCCAAGAGCGGTGTTAGCGGTTGTTGAAAGAGTCAGAGAATACCGCCTTGAGCACATTCCAAGGTTGCTTAATGAAGAGGCTAAACGGCTAGCAACAGAATGCTCAGTATATCAGCCGATTCAAGAAGTCACGACAGCGGTAAACAGTTGCCCGATGACTGAAAAAAGGAGATTGCCGATACATGAGGATCCATCCAGGAAATTTCAAAGGCATCTAAGGTTCCAAGCTCTAAGTATGTGCTTCTCAATAACCAATTGTATTATCGGACGATTGATGGAGTCTTGCATAGATTCTTAGGCAAAGAGGAGTCGAAAGAATTGTAGGGTGAAATCCATGCAGGTGTATGTGTGAGCGCAACAATCGGCATTCAAGATGAAGTGGATGATTAGGCCGGATGATATTATTGGCCGACAATCCTTGAAGATTGCTTCAATTAATTCAAAGGGTGCCAGGACTATCAAAAGTTTGGTAATGTCAAAAAGGCACCTGCATCGGCAAATGAATCCTATAATCACGCCTTGCCGTTCAGAGGATGGCTATTGAATCTCATCGGTCAAATTTATCCGCCGCGAGCAAGTCACAAGTTCATACTTTTTGCTACCATTACTTCACCAAATGGTTAGAGCAACATCCCCTTGAAGAATGTGACATCTCGCGAACATGGTGGATTCATTAAGGACACATCCGTTTCACTTACCACCGATTTGGTATTCCTCAGACCATTAAACTACCAGATCAAGGGACCCCCGCCCCCCATGTTCACGATCGGAGATTTTGATGACTTTGCAGCTAGCAGGGATTTCAAGTGTTAAATTCTTCTCCATAATATTCTCAAGCTAATGGACCAAAAAAAGAAGTGACTAATAAAGGTTCATAAGCTTATAAAGAGCATGATTGAGGAAACCCTAGAAGGAGGCATATGTAATTAAACGAAGCATTGTGGACATAACGGATGTACTTGCCAGGTTCCAAAAAAAAAAAAACTAAGGTCTCGCGAATCAGTTGGTTTATGGCACGATGCCAGTCCTACCCTTGGAAATCAAAACTGGATCAAGCATTATCATTCAGGTAACATTGACACCGAATTGATTATATATCTCTGATGAAAGATGATTAGAAGATTTTGGCAGGGGTCATCGGTTGAGGGCATGAATAGTCATTGCAGAGAATAAGAAGAGAGTTGTCCCGATGGTAATGACAAGAAATTAAACATGAAGGAATTTGGTCGATGTCGATTGGAATGGAAGTTGATTTTCCGATAGGACTAAGACTCAAAATTTGGAAAGTGGTTCCCCTAACCGGAGGTTCCTTATCGGTATAACAGTCTGCACCTGTAATGCTACTTTTTGAAACTCACGAAGGATTTGCATTCTAGAGCGATCAATGGCAAAAACTTAAAGATATTATTACCCTAGCAATGGGTAGATGCGTAGTGCCCCTTAATGCCATGCACGAAAGTTTATAAAAACCACGATAAAAACAAACTGGCGTCCATATACAAGTTAAAAGTCAAGTATTAGGTTACCATTTTTGCCGATACAACCGACATTACCACAATGTATGGAACACTGATATCGCACGCAGCAAATTTGCTCTACTGCGTCCACCTCCTTGGCGTCGCATCGCAGCGCCCTCGACCGGATTGATTTTCATCTTCCATAGTAAGCCTGTCGTTGCATTCTGTCCCATTCTTGCCGTAGGACCTTGATAGAGTCGGATTAGTTGGTTTCTCTGCTGGTTTGGCTGCAGTCAGATCCCCCTCAACCATCTATAACTCCGCAAGCAGCTCCTCCATACTTTGTACTACAGTCGGCGAAATTTCTTGATCAAGGTTGCCGATGGAGACTTCTGCTTGGCCGAATGCCTTTGTGCATCACATCGGCAATATGTTAGAATTGAGCTTCACTTCCACGCTCTTCTGCTTACGGCCCCTATAGGCAATGCGCCGTAAGCTTCTGGTACTTGGGATCTGCTTAATGGTCGAGGAAAGTTGCCTGGATAAGGACTTCGCTAATGCGTCGGCGGAAAAGATTGGCTCTGGATGTCGTTGAATGCAATCCTTGCTGCTGCCGATGAATCCTGGAAGAGTTGAGACGGGTCTTGTAGCACAAGGAAAGCAACTCTTCCATCTTAGATTTGACCTCTGCCGACAAGGTTGGACGAGCTCTCCCTTCATCGTCCATCGGGGACTTCAACGACAAAGAAAATTAGGCTTTCCTCTTGAATGCGTCCTTTGACCGACCATCTCATTCTGAAGGTTAAGCGGTAGAGTAAAGCTGTCCGGAGAATCTTGAGCCTCTGAAAAACAGAGGTTAGAGTTTGCCGAACGTAGTAGATTATAGTACGGTAAGCTTTAATGATTAACTTACCGTCTTGAATCGGATCTCCTGCAGTGACTTGGTATGCGGGATGGTCCAGCCTTCCATCATGGACGTCGGCCGCAAATGCCGATGATGGGCCGAGAGGCAGTCGTGCCATCGTAACTGTGTGTTATTATCGGCGCCCAGCTTCTGACGCGGTCGGTTCCCACAGAGTGGCGATGCTGCCCTCTCATCGGCTGATGAGCGATGCTGATGCAACCTCGCTGCTACGGCGGTGTTGTTATCCTTCATTGAGCCCCCGGTACCGATGCCGATGCTGCTTGGTTCGCAGCACTGCTATCGCTGCCCGTGGGGACAACATCATTCGGTTGATCAAGCTTAGAAGCTGATGGAGTTCTCCGATGACCCGCCTACAGTTTGGTGGAGCGATTGTAGCCATAGGCAGTCCTACTGGCGGCGCATCGTCGCCTGATGTCCGCAGTTGAGCCGATGTAGTAGCATCACACACAGGCGCCACAATTTCATCACCAAGCGCAGTAGCCGACACGCTTTGACGAAGACCGGGGGGCATCGCAGCCGGCCTGGAAGGTGTTTGTGCCTGCTGAAGCAGTTTGGCCGAAGACCGTATGCCGAGAAATACGAAGCAAGTTATACTAGATAAAAGTTGCCCGATAAAACATAATGAAAACGTACGGGTAAAAAGCGAGTTTACACATAAACCCGTTTCCGGGCAAGTGGCAGCGGCCGATGTACCCTGGTCTTTTGTGGTGTCGGCGTAGTTAACCTGTTGAGCGTGAAGGCGGCCAGCGTCGGATCTTTGTTTCGATGATCGATATGGGCCCATTAAATCCAAGATTAAAGCACCTACTGATACACGTTGTGGGACTGGGATCATACAGCCTGACAATGCCGCAAAGAGGTTAGGTTGCTTGATACCGATGACAAAATTAAAGTAATAAAAGTACATCAGTAGCAGACTTACTGCGTCATCGGGGATGATGTAATCCGTCTAACAAGTGGCCGATAATAACCGAAGACGTGAGGCAAGTAGCTGGCACTTCCACTCATCCTCCAAACTTGAACTCGAAGGGTGATGATGGAGGATGCGACCAAGGGAGACAAGTTTAATTTCTGACAAATGGCATCGCAGGAAGCTGATTGACTAAATCCATCAGTCTAGATTACTCGAGATGACTCCTAGGTCTTACACCATGGAGAAGCAGAGCTTGAATCGGCAATTGGACAAATGCCAGTTTCTCCCTGCTGCCGATGGGTAGTATAACTCGTTAGCTGGTTGGGCATTCTTCCCAGAACAAAGATTTTTACTGTATAGCTCGGGAGTAATGCGGGCCCTCAAGATTGCTTGTTCTCGGGCAGGCTCAACACATCGGATCACATTGAACAGCAAAAAGAAGGGGGGAACTGGTTTGTGTTCATCAATATATGGGCCACCAGGATCCGTTCCGAGAGGGAAGTCCGTTGTAAAAACTTCTGAAATAATACCGAAGTGCTCTACATCGGCATCGGTACCTGGCACACTAGAAACTTCTCCAAAGTAAGCGTAGGGCGATTTGCCGATTCTTCAATCCCCGTAAAATCGAAATCGTCCCGATATAGCCCTTGGGAATTGTAGGGAAACACACGGTCCAAACTGAGGGCCTTGTGCATGTGTGCAATCACCATAATTAGAAACCACCAGGGGTCCACCGAGATTGCAGATGGTTCTCCTAGAATTAGCTTCTGGTACACTTGATGCAGTAATCGGTATACTGATCCAAGAAGATACATGCCTAAATGGAGCCTCGTGCCATTGGCAACAGTTCAGCCCTGGGAGTGCATGGTGTCGGCCGATGGTTTTGCCGTAGAAGACAACTTTTCCACCACAGTTTAACGGAAATGGCGTGCCTCCCGTAGGTTACCGATCCTGTTTTCTGGTTTCCTGACTATAACCTGTCCAGCCGCCGATGCTCCCGGTTTCACCTTGTACCAAATTTCTGTTAAAAGAGGCTAGCCGTATCGTAGAGGTATATCAAGCCGGTCAGCATGTCGAACATCGGCACGGATGGGTACTGTCCGCCTGAAGAGAAAGCGTTCATAGCTGTCGGACCCCGCAGTATGAAGCTACTGCCTCAATCACGTTTTCTATCTTCACCATAACGTCAATGAAAGCCTAACACACGATCTAGGTTTATACCTCCTGCAGTACACTTGCTGTGATCTTGCTACTCTCAGGTACCAGTTCTTCCATCCCTTAGTAGCTTGGGCCATGAACGTAATTTGTCCTTCCAGATCCTAGATCAAACGCTCAGATCTGAACGGTACCCGGTTGTTATCAGCATTGATTGATGAAGGTGGGTTCTGATTGCCCATTGGGGACTACAAACTGAGATTGGAACCGGTGAGTGGGATGACTACCTTGTTGTACAACTCCTAGGTTCAAAGAAGAAGGGACGAATCAAAAAGAATGGAATAGAATCCAGGTTTTTGTGAGGAAAAGACCATGCAGAAGGTTGGATAGATTGGAGAATAGTCTTACCTCTCCGGATGTCGACTTGGATCGCCATTGAAAGTCGAAGGAATGATTGCAGTTCGTCCTTGATTACAGAGGAACACTGTTGCTCAGCTTGTGTTCTTCAAGCGCGCCTGAGGTAGAAGACAAGGCAGGAAGTAAAGTGAAAATTGGGCTCGGGTCAAAAGTAGTGTGGATCCCGGTAAACTTTTATAATCCTGTTTCAGGGGTATTTTGGGGTCTGTTCCACACTGTGCAGGAAGGTGGAGAGCCCGCGCTAGAAAACGCGCGTTGATCGATGAGGTATAGCAACTGTTTAGAGCTACCCTCGAGGATTTTATTATAAAATGCGTTCCACAACCTCGGGATCGAGGAAATCGAACCTCTAACTCGAGGTACCGGCTACAGCAACGGCTACTATCGACCGCTACACAGGAGAGAAATTCGGCACGATAAAGTGATATACCACGCTCGAAACTGGGGCATGTGGTTGACATAACCGATTTCGAACCTGTCAAATAGGCCGAGGCTTGACTGTCAGTGGCCGTTCACCATCCGCATCGGTAAAGTAATGAACACTAATTGCCGATGGAAGTGCTGCGGGAAGACCCAGTGTGTGCCGATGGAGGCTGGATTAATCTTGGCCGACAAAGGTGAAGTCTTGCTGAAGCGGAATTGCCAGTAAAAGTTCATTTGCCGATTGCGATGAGCTGCTATTTGCCGAATGCCGATGATGGGGGCAAAGCCCACTTCCGAAGAAGGGTCAAAGCTGACATGCCGATGAGTGTACCATGCCGCAAGCCGATTGTGGAAGAATGGTGAAACCCCGCACATCGGTCTTATCGTCAAAAGATCCCATGATAGCCGATCTGGAAAGAGTTGCCGAATGCCGATGGTCGTACCTTAGCCGCAAGTGAGGAATCATACGTGTAACCCGAGTATCCCACAACATCAAGGCGAGAAAAAGTGTTTCATCCGATGGACCGATTACCATCGAAACGAGTATACGGACACTGGTGACATGGTACCGAAATAAAATAGATAGTTTATAGTCCGAACAAGCATGGGACGTTTATTTTCCGATTAAAATAAGTGTGTTTGTTTAGGAACTGAATATTGTTATCCGCTCCTACTCAAGATTAAGTTTTTCCATATAAAAGTAGAGTTTTGTTTTATAAAGGATATTTGTCGTGTCTTATGTACACTCCTCCCATGCTGGAGTATAACTAGTGCCTGAGGGCCCATGGAAAAAACAACAGTCCAATTCAAACAAACCAATTTTCTCTTATATCTACCTTTATCGCATATAAACACATATTAAGCATAAGATAATAGCTATCACTGAAGTTCTCAAGCATTCGGACAGCTGCATCACCTTGACCGTCAAATCCTAGCTAGTTCCTCTGGAGTACCCCTGAGCATTGGCAATCCGGGCGCATCGCAGTATATTCTCGTCAGACTCTGCTCTAGTTATCCTTGATCAATCTGAGCTTGACTGTCCGGTTGCGCATCGCTGTCATCATCGTACAGTTTGTTCTAGTTATCATCTAGTCTGATTGATTGGTCAAATCGACTGGGCACCCTCCGAATACCGAGCTTTGGGTAATAGCCCTAGGTGTATCACCAGAACTGACGCTTTTTGTGTCAACACTTCACATTGTTAACTTATACATATAACTATATACATGCAACTCTAACACATAAACTTCACATATAACTCAATAATATAACGTGACAAAGTTACAAATATAACTTATATAATCAAACATAATAACGTAAAAAACATAAATAATAACATAGTACGCATAACCATGAGGTATAATATATTGCAAAACAAATCTATCAAGCCAAATTTATTAAAAAGCTCTAACAATATACACAAAAAATTATGTAAAATTTATTGTATAACTAAGCTATATAATTTAGTTTGTAAAACTTATAAAATAATATCCTGACATACTTAGATGCAAAAATTAACATATATGTTATATTTAATAATTTTGACTACTATAAAAGGCAAACAGAGAATACAATAAAAAAATATGAATACAATACAATAAAATTTTAATAATACATGAATTATAGTGCTCGTGCTGAGATCTACATAAACGCCACGAGAAGGTAGTAGAAAATAAAAGAAAAAAGACACAGGAAGGGAAAAGGACACCGTGCACAAGAGTAGAAAAAAAAGGATGAATTCTAGAATCAAGATGACTCCACTTGAATCGTTCGCTTGGCTCAGAACCCAGCGAACACCGCGAGATTGGATTTTCGTGACGAAAGGAAACCAATAGAAAAATAACTTCAACCGCGGTGCTGTTTATATGATACACATATCCCTATATTTGGAAGCCCACGCTAACATCTAAAGAGCAGGACCAGGTTCTATCAGGTTAAGAACCCCCCTTTATTCCTAGTTTTTTACTGGGATTGTTATCCAGTTCTATAAATAGGGACTAAAACTGGACCTAACATCAACCGGACACTAAAGACATCGATAGTCCCTTGTCGCGGATAACACCTTTAGTTTTGGTCGTTGTTTCCCAATCGGGACTAAAGGTATTTCTTTTTTTTCTTTTATTGTAATTCTTTTTTCGATTTAAATATTTTAGTTTTAGTTAGTTATTCATATACAAATTATACGCTGCTATTATATACTAGTTCGAGCATATGCACAGAGATATATATCTCACTGAACTATATAAATATATATAGATTAATAAATATATATATTATATATAAATATACAAATCCAAATATACTATCATCATTAACATGAATGGATAACAAAAGAGACAAAAGCTGATATTAGTATATCCATGTGATTCATTCACTCCTAAAGTTTGGCTACCAGCAATTATTTGTTCTTCATGGACATAAGTGGAACGAGCTGTGCGGGCTACTACATGTACCATAAGAACTCCTAACAATTCCACTAGAATACTTTGATCCAATCAGTGGCATGATCTTTTTCCTTTTTCATTCGATCCTTCAATTCAAATGAAAGATAAAGAATAACTATATTTGATTAATATATATATCCACAATGCCAACAAATAATTGTGGTAATTTTTATGTATTTTGAGGTAATGCTTATTGTATTCATTAAGTCCTTTCAAGAGAACATCAAATGATCAAGATGTCTCAAGAGGGAGGTGGGATTGGGCTTATTTTAAATTGCTAAAGTGAAAATTAAAATTCCTACATAATGTCAATTAACCACCCAAATGCCTAAAAGTGTGTCTAGCTATGGAAGCAATACAATTCACGGAAAGTATTAACACCCAATTGCAAATTCAACTCAAGACAATGAATCAACAAGTGCAGGAAGTAGTGCTTGAAAGTAAATTGCAAGTATCGAAAGAGTAAGAGAAGGATGTTTACATGACACAATATGCCGAGTATACGAGGAGTCGAACACTCCCCCTAGTCCTCGTTGGAGCACCCGCGCAGGGTATCGCTCCCACTTGATTCGCTCAAGGACCAGTGCTCTCAACAAGTAGATTTCATCATGCTCTCCTCCAATCCGCTCGTGAATCGCACATAAATGATCACAAGAGTTGGAGGATGGCCACCCACAAGATACTAGGTGGTCACCAAGCTACCAATCGCCACCAAGCCGTCTAGGTGCAGTCGATCACTCAATATACCAAGTACAAAACCCTCACTTGACCCAATCAGGTTATGAAGGTGATGGATGCACACTTGTCACTCCTAGTTTCACTAAATGATGATCTAGGTTAAGAATCCCTCAACTACACTTCCTCACTAGCTCTTGAGATCTCAAGGACTCTCACAAGCTTCTTTAGGTTTTCAACTAGCCAAGAGACTTGAATGGACGAGTTGGGCAACTATATATATATCACAAAACCCCCAACCTACGCCGTTACTCACTTTACAGACATACTGGCGAAACTACTGGAACCTGGACCGTCCCAAGGCTCCAGACAATTCGTCAAGTCCGACCTCACAATAAAATCACAAAACATAATAGTGAGCATACTGTGTTAGGACCTCATGGACCCAGAACCATTGGTTCGGAGGCAGGCACCCAACCAGACTAGAGCCTTTTTTTAGCCGCTCACTAGTACACAAGATCTATAATGGAGACAACCGTTTTTTGCTTTAATATGGAGAGAGCAAACACGACCGCACACTCCCATGAGGTCTAGATTAACCGAGATGTCACCATGCTGCCATCTATTAATTGAATTTATGCCGCGGGCCACCATAACACGTCCGCCACCGATTAATACTATTAACAGAGCGCACCATTAACACGCCCGCCCTCCATTAATCCATTAACCTAGGCAACAGATTTTAATTTTGCCCACCTCTGTTTAAGATTGAACCTTAAAAAAAATCCACAGCCATTTAATATTTGAATTTGAATTATATTTTGCAAATCAAACACAATATATAAGAATAAGAATACAAAAGGCAATATAGAAACAAAAAAAAAACCCATAACATTTAGTAGATGTCCAACTACAACATACACCACATATATCGGTTCAAGATTAGCAATAATAAAAGAAAACCAGTAAACCGTTTCCACTTAACACTTCACTACATCTGCAACAAGTAATCAAAGATTTATCCCCCTTGCTCCAATTTCTTATATTTTTGTATTTTGGATTAGTAGCTAGGTCGTTTTTCTGTGTGAAGAACGGTGCATTCCCTTCCGTGCACGCACTTCCCTTTGGTAACAACCTTGCAAATATCGCTACTATTTGATGAAATCTCTAGGTCAACCTTCATCTTGTCCAACCAATATATTTCCCGGTCTTGAGTATGCCGCACTCAACTAAATTTGGTGCACCATCCTCAGATACTCTACAAACATAGAAATCCACACAGACCTAAGCCACTAGTTGTTTGGTGCACTACAAGATATATTAGTTTGAGTAGTGTATGTAAATAGTAAGTAGCGAGTAGTACGTAGTAATAGTTGTAAGGAGAGAATAGTGAGGAGTGTATAGAATTAGATTATAGTAGTAAGGAGAGTATTAGTTTTGAGATTAGTATAGTTTGTAAGGAGAGAAGTAGTACTAAGTATAGTATAGTAGTAGTACAAAGTAGAATTAGTAAGTAGACAGTTATAATAGTAGGAGAAGTTAATAGTAGTGGATAAGAAATAGTAATATAAAGGATGAGGACGAAGTACAACCTTCTCAAATACATACAGAACTCACTCCTGAGTTGCAATTTTGTGTCGTACATTCCCATTTTTCTTCTCCGATCCTCTTGACATCAGCAACTTGAGATCTTCAAGTACATATGTAAGCGCTGTATGAAATTGTAGTGTTATCAACAATATGATTTGAACACATATGTTAACTGTAAATGATGGGTAGTTATCATCACTTACAATCTCAAACATGACTCAAGAAGTTGGTAGCCTGCTTTGTTTGTATTCCAAAGAGAGTCAAATATGTAAAGTAGGCTTTTCATTCTGATATAGATTAATGAAAAGCAATCTAATGCCCATGATACGCATGGCTAACACCATTCACACAATTTAGAAATGACATGATTAAATATGACTAAGTCTTGATCCCATGAACAACATAATTACATTAAGAATGCTCAATTTTACTTAGCCAAATTGGTGGGCGGCAAGAAACACCTCATCCCATGAGCTGCTTCAAGACATTAAGTAGTAACACTTTTGCCCCCGTTACTTATACTTGTTACACCTCACTATCATTGTATTGTTTTCTCTCATCATTTGTCTTCATAGCTAGGTTTCTCACTATGGTCAATATAATCATAACCCATGAGGGACGCAAAGTAATTAACATTTGATTGAGAAGATAACATTGTGGCGCAATTGTTTGCTTACTTAGCTTGCAATCCTACAAAAGAGAGCCCCTCAATGGCATTATTAATATATTTCCCTAAAGTAGCTACCAAACATTAGTGGTGTATAGAATCTTAACTACTAAATGGGAAACAAGGTGACTTGTTGTATGTCGAGGTCCTATCGCCTCAAATCTATGCATGGCATGAAATCAATCGATGACTTGATAAACAACCTTCATGTGGAATAGTCCACCTGAATCTGATGAGAAATTCAACGCAAAGCCAACTTTCGCCGCCATCCAGTACCAATGTGCATCCTCCTTCCCTCACCACTCTCTGCAACAACTCACCCAAGTTTCAACATGAACATGCCATGTTGTAGTTTTTTTGGCAATCATCTGACCAATTCCAGATCTGTGGTCGGAGTTTTAGGGGGCCAGTGACATGCACCTAGGAGGCTTAAGAGTTACGCTGAGAAAGCATACACCCAATAACTCTAATTGAATTATAAGTATGACTATGCTCAAGGGTGCAAACCTTTTCAAATGTACTTGAGTAATGTGTACTTGATAGCTTTTTGATAGGCCGCCCAAACGAATCTGGAGAGGTTCCAAGGTATGTCTTTTGGGATATTACCTCGTCAATATCCCGAGGGACCTTATGGGCTTGCCGACTAGAAGATGGCCCGACCCACGAGGCCCTTGCGCACGCGTCCAACCCAACCCTTCGTGGCTCCAAGGACTCTGAAGAAGCCATTGCCTCGCCAAGGAGGATCCCTAGTAATAGCCTCGATCCCTTGCCTTAAGGGACCGATCAAATCAATTAGATGGGGGAAAATTGTACCCTGCTCTCCGGCTATATAGGCAGCGGGCCCCCCCCCTCGAAAACCCCGCAAATCTCTTAGATCCAATCTACACCCTCGTGTAACCAAATTTCTCATATAAACTACCAAACTAAAACACATGACGTGGGGTTTACACAATTTGCCGGCCCAGCCGTCAAAACCCGCCGTGTCAACGCCCCTCTGTGTTACCTTAAAACGCCGTCGCACTCCTCCCCTACAATTACTCCGTAGGTTACCCCCTAGGTAACCCAACGCATATTTCTTCACAGTTAAACGGACCGGGTAGGTTGTGTGGGGCATCGACTTCAGGGCTCGCCCAGCGGTTACGTTCCCGGATTCGATGGCCTCCCGACACCGGCACCGGGGCTCTAGATGGGATCATGTCCGGGACCGCAGATCTACTCATGTGGGGAGACGCACCGCCACGCCCCACGTCGTCCCCCCAAAACGACAAAGTACCTAACACCCGCAAGGAAATGACAACGACGATTTGGGCCCGACGCCACAACCCTCCAACCCCCCGCATCATTGATCATGAACCCGTTCAGAACGGCGCGACGCCGACTTACCCACCCCTCAGGCAGTCGACCACCCGTCACCGAACCCCAATGAAGATGACGACTGTGACGCCCCAAGGGCACCCACCCTCCTCCGATGATGCCTCACGGACTTGGCAATCAGGCGGCAGTCTCTAGCGCTAGATTCTCCGATCGGTCTTCGACCAGATCCCGGCGCCCCCGCCGTAAACCCCGTCATCATCTCTACAATCCCTAGCGACTCCGAGCAGGTGGTATCCTGGGGTAAAAACCACCCAAAATTTATAAGAGATCAAGTACCAAAGTAGCCGATTTAACTGCCTTTTAAAAGCACTTGAGCCCATATAATCCTGGTAGTCCGGAAATCTCGAAGGATTTCTAAAAATCGTATATCCAACCCAGACGCGCAAACTCAGGTATGCACATTCGAACAAACAAACAATTAAACGAAAATACTTGGAGTATGAAATAAATTATTACAATACTTTGTTCCAAATAAGTAGTACTCACGCCACAACACACGTGGCCAAATGAAACATTGTTTGAAACTCGAACCCAATGTTTTACTCCACACTAGTACCATTAAGAGATAGGGGTGCCAGCGAGATCATATCCGACAACAGCAAAAGATGAGCTCGCAGAAGACCTTGCCCAAAGCCTACTCCTCTTCTCCTTCAACATGATAGAGACAGTGCTTACAATAGCCAAAGTATACTGGCCATCTGCAACAAATGGATAAACCCTGAGTACAGGAATGTACTCAGCTAGACTTACCCGTCTAACTGAAAATAAAGACTCCAAGGATATGCATGGCTAGATATGTGGATCTGGATAAACTTTGCTTTTGTGGAAACACGAACAATAAGAAACATAAGATTAGAGAGCAGCCATTTTCCATCCTATTATTTATCTCTAGGTTTTGCACCTGAACTAGAGCACATACTTGATCTAAACAAGCAATAAAATAATATCATATCCAGTTCATTTGTCCATATTTTAGTAGAACCATTAACGATGACACATGGAGTGTACCGTGGTGAAGCTCAGCATAATGCCCCACTATCCAGTGGAGGCGGCGACTCGAATCGATATACAACCATCTGGCAAGATTACCTTTAACACACGCCCACACTTTCCCCGTCGGGTCCATGCATTGGATTACCGCTCAACAACGTCCAGGTAGTACCCGCCGCGATCTCAGTGTAATCCACCCAATTGGAGAAATCGGTTGGCCACCACGGGGCAGTCGTATCTCCAAACTAGAGGTGCCAAAAGTAGGCTGAGAGTCGGCCCAGACAGTGTTTACTCGCTTTGGGGTCGATACTCACAACGACCCCTATGTGAAAGGCGCATTCAAAGATGTAAGAGGGCCACCACATATACAAACCTATACGATCCAACATACAGACTGCCCCCAAGTCTATACCACTTGGTGCCCTTGCCTTCGAGTTGACCGCATTTCAATTACTACCATTGGTTCTTTCCCACGATAGCAAAATATGCCAACCGTGATCGGTATTACCCCCATGGGATAATACTATAAATAAATGTAACCATTTATTCTAAGCAGGCTAAGCGGTTGCTTTTACTTTTATTAACAGAGGTAACAAGGTAGGTAATTCAAATATCAAGGAAGTAATGCATCAACTGAGATTCAATCAACTCTTGTCACCTGATGCATCATACTATAAAATACTCAAGTAGATTAATTGTAAATATTGGGAGGCTTAAAGATCTCCGGGCTTGCCTTGAGTGAAGGTGGAGGGCTGGTGGTCAGGCCACTCAGGCAAGTTAGGTTCTGGCTCTGGAACTCCTCTTGAAGCTCCTGCACCTCCTGGACTTCTGCTCCTTGGGGTGACACCTGAAGTTCCTCCACTAATCCTAAATGTTTGAAATGCACATGATTAACCATGAGTGCAAGGGATGATGCTTGAAATAAGAATTAAAACACTAAAAGGTTGCTTCTAGAGTTAACCTAATATTCATTCAAGTTCCACTTTACACAGCAAGCGTATTATAAACTGCTTAGAAAAATCTACAAGAATTACAGAGGACAGAGCATGCTTAAAGTATACTACTGCAGAAATTTCACTTAAGCAAAGCTACCAACTAGCAGATACAAAAAGATGAATTTAAATGCAGAAAAAACACTTTGAACTAGACCTACTGGCTAACAGGGTGAAAAATGCTATATCTTATTTTTAACATGTTCTTTACTTAGAAACATATTTATGAAGAAAATTCCATGATCAAACAACTAGATTATATTCTATATGATTTTCCAAAGAAAACCCTAGAAAAGGACACTTGAACTACAAGTATCTTTTCTGCCATGAAACATACCACATATTATATTTTTCCTAGACAGATCATGGTACACAGAGGCTACACAAAAATTTCATGATTTATACATGCACAGATTACCACAGGAATTAATCTAAGAAAATAGCAGAAACACATTTTAATAGACAATAAATAAATTATACACAGAAACATGGCAACTCATATTTTTCCTAGCTTCTACACAGGATAACAAAGCTAGCATAAAAACCTCACATTTTTATCTGATCATTTTAGGTAGGAACACATTTAACTTTGATAAATGCAGAAAAGGATTATTTAAACATTAGTACTGAAGACATTCTCCAAAAATTACTTTTATATTTTTAACAGAAAGATCCTCATTTGTAGAATCTAACACAATTTAACTCATCATTTAAGGGTTTTCCAAACTCCAGATATTAAATAAACAAGCATTAATACATTACTGAAAAATAGGAAAAAGGAAAAGCATTTCTGCATTCGGCCCATGGTGAACAGTGTTGGGTTCGGCCCAGTGCGTGGGGGAGAGCGATCTGACAGGTGGGGCCCGCGGTCAATGCAGGGTCCACTTAGCAGCGAGCTAGGGAAGAGCACCGGCGCTGACCAGTGTTTCTCCCCGGGTGGTGAGCTCGCCAGCGGCGAGGGTGGATGCGCTGGGCTCGTGGTGATGACGCGCATCGGCTGGGGGTGTTGGTTGAACCGGCGCAACCCCGTAGCGAGCCGATGGCGTGCGATGGAGGCAAGACGCGGTAGTGTGAAGCGGCGGGGCCGATACCGGCGGTGCTAAGCAGGCTAGCGGTTGTGTGAGCACCACGATGGTGTGGTGAGTGCAGCGCAAGTGTTGGTTGGGCCGGAGGAGCTTCGAGCAGACCCGGCCATGTGCCAGCTCCGCGGCGGTGGAAATGGCGCGCGACCAACGACGCTATGTTGTTCCAGGGTGAAAGCGGGTTAGAAGAAGGGTGTTCTCACCTCTACTACTTTCGGTAAAGTTTCCACGGAGATGGAAGTAGGGGAACGCAGTTTGGTCGTTGTAGTGGCAACTGCGAGCCGAGGAATGGCGGCGGCGTCCCGACAACAGTGGAGCTCGGCGTGTGCGAGGCGAAGGCGAGCTGGTGTGCGAAGTGGATCGAGCAGAGGAGCTCGAATGGTGGTGAAGTGAGGAATGGGTGTTTGGGCGCTCTCAGTGCTCGGTGCGATGAGTGCGAAGGCAGAGCGAGCGAGCGAGTGAATGAGCGTGCGTGTTTGCGGGTGCGGGAGGTCGAGGGAGTGTAGGCGCACCCTTGGGTGCGGTCATGGCCAAGAGCGGGTGCAGCGGCACTGCCAGTCTGCAGCGCGCGGCTGTTGGGCGAGCGGGATACACCTTTGGTCATGGCGCCGTTAGCGCGGATTCGTGTTTAATGGCGAGCGGGACGGGGCGTGGCTCGGTCAGTGCTGCCGGTGCAGCGGCGACGCGACGGCGACATGATTGCACGCCGCGGACAGAGGTGGCGAGCGGCAGTGACGCAGCGCGTCTGTGGCGTGCGCGCAGAGCGCGACTTGATCGACGCGCCGTTAGGGTGGATACGCGATCGAGTGCGATGGCGACGGGGCGAGCAGCTGGTCGGAAGCAGGCGCTGCGGTGGTGTAATGACGACGCGACTGCACGGCGTGACGGCGGGGCAGCGCGGTCTGCGGCGTGGGGCAGAGCGGCAGGGCGCAACGAGGTCGGCGCAGTGCTGCAGGGTGCGGCGCGGGGCGCGAGAGTGAGTGGCGCGGCGTGGCGTGTTCGGCGCAGGCCGGCAGGCATCTGCGGCCACGCGGCAGCAACGCTGGCGTACGACGCGGCCACGGTCGGGCGCGGCGAGCGGCGCGCGGGCGCGAGTGGGCCGCGGGCAAGGCCGAGTGGGCCGAAAGGTGGGACTCGGCCCATTCTAGCTCTTCTTCCCTTTTTCCATTTTCTGTTATTTGTTTCAAACTGAATTTGCTTTAAAACAGTTTCAAAAAGTTTTAAAAGGGCCTATTCAATTCTAGTGTGAAGAATAAAGCATACACACATGAAATGATGGCCTAAGTAAACATGAATGCAATGCAATGCTTATGCTTAGTGGCTAATGATGACCCTAATGCAAAGCTTGACACAGGGTGTCACAACCCTTCCCCCTTAAAGAAATCTTGTCTCGAGATTTGGGTTTCGTACCATTTATTATAAAAGGCGGGATACTTTGTGCTTAGGTAGGCCTCGGTCTCCCAGGTTGCATCGTTCGGACCATGATTGCTCCAAAGAACCTTGAAAGTCTTCAATTCTCGGTTTCTGGTAACTCTGGTTTTTGTGTCCAAGATCTTTTTTGGCCTCTCAAAGTACTCCAAGTCTGATCTGATCGCGATGTCAGAACTCTGTACTGCTTCTTCTTCTGGAACTCGAAGACATTTCTTGAACTGAGATACGTGAAACACTAGACAAATAGCACTCATCTCTAGAGGTAATTGTACTTGGTAAGCTACCTTTCCCTTCTTAGCAACAATCCGATAGGGTCCAACATATCGGGGTGCTAACTTTTTCTTAATTCCAAAACGGCGGACGCCTTTCATAGCTGATACCTTAAGGTACACATAGTCACCAACTTGAAACTTCAAAGGTCTCCTCCTTTGATCGACATATCCTTTCTATCGAGACTGAGCTACCTGGATATGCTGTTGAATGGTGCGAACTATCTCTTCTGCCTCCTTCACATAATCCGTACCATAGAATCCCTTGTCTCCTGTCTTGATCCAATTGACAGGGGTTCTACACTTTAGTCCATACAAGGCATCGAACGGTGCCATCTTAATACTTTCCTGGTAATTGTTGTTGTATGAGAACTCTGCCAAAGGTAACCATTTCTCCCATGACCCTTTTGCTGACACAACACATGCTCTCAACATGTCTTCCAATACTTGATTCACTCGTTCCATTTGTCCATCTGTTTGAGGGTGATAAGCGGAACTTCGAATCAACTTTGTTCCCAACTCTTTATGCAACTGCTCCCAAAAACGAGCAATGAACTGAGATCCTCTATCTGATATGATGCTTTTGGGAATACCATGCAGTCTCAGAATATTCTGAACATATAGCTCTGCATACTAATGTGGTCGGTAGGTAACCTTGACTGGTACAAAGTGAGTGACCTTGGTTAAGCGATCAACAATAACCCATATAGAATCATTTCCCTTCTGAGTGGTAGGTAACCCTGTGATGAAGTCCATACCGATATCTTCCCACTTGCACTCAGGTATAGATAGCGGTTGTAGCAAACCGGCAGGTTTCATCTGTATGGCCTTAATGCGACAATATGTATCACACTTTGCGACATACTCAGCAATATCCAACTTCATCTTAGACCACCAATACCTTGTCCTGAGGTCATGGTACATCTTACTACTGCCAGGGTGAATTGATAGCTTCGAGTTATGTGCTTCATTGAGAATTCTATCTCGCGGAACCTGGTCTTTAGGAACTACCAAACGTTGATTGAACCATAGGACTCCTTTCTCATCCACTTTGAAATTCAGAGATTTACTGGTTTCTAGCCTTTGTTTGGTTTGCATAAGTTCTTTGTCTGATTTCTGTCCCTCAATAATATCACTATCCAAAGTACACTGGATAACAATATTATTTAGCACTACAGGATGCATTAGATCAAATCCATCTTCTAACAGTGGTTGCAACAAGTTGCAATGAGATTTGCGGCTCAAAGCATCTGCTACAACATTCGCTTTTCCAGGGTGGTAATGCACTTCCAAGTTATAATCCTTGATTAACTCTAACCATCTCCTTTGCCTCATATTCAATTTAGACTAGGTAAACAAGTACTTCAAACTTTAATGATCGGTGAAGATGTGACACAAATTACCCATTAGGTAATGCCTCCATATTTTCAGAACATGCACGACTGCTGCTAGCTCCAAGTCATGTGTTGGGTAATTCTCCTCATGAGGTCGAAGTTGTCATAAGGCATAAGCAATGACTCTTCCATTTTGGATCAACACACATCCCAATCCAATGGTTGACGCATCGCAAAACACATCAAAAGGTTCCTCTAGATTTGGTTGTGCCCAGACCGGTGCAGTAGTTAACAGTGTCCGCAAGGTACGGAACGCTGTTTCACATTCTAGAATCCATTCAAACTTCTTGTTCTTCTGCGTTAACCTTGTCATGGGTTTAGCTATCTTAGAAAAGTCCGGGATAAAACGACGGTAGTATCCGGCCAATCCTAAAAAGCTGCGAACCTCATCCACGTTAACGGGTGCTTTCCAATTCATGACTTCTTGCACTTTTGAGGGGTCCACTGAGATACCCTCTGCTGACAAGATATGACCCAGAAAAGGCACCTTGGTCTACCAAAAATCACACTTGCTAAACTTAGCATAAAGCTTATGCTCCCTTAACCATTTCAGCACTATTCTCAGGTGTTCTGCGTGGTCCTTCTCATCTTCCGAATATACCAGGATGTCATCGATGAAAACCACTACAAACTTGTCCAATTCTTGCATGAACACCGAGTTCATCAAGTACATAAAATGCGCAGGCGCATTTGTTAACCCAAAGGACATCACTAGATATTCAAAGAGACCGTACCTCGTGGAGAAAGCGGTCTTGGGTACATCCTCTTTTCTGATCTTAATCTGATGGTAACCAGACCGTAAGTCTATCTTGGAGAACACTTTAGCTTTGGACAACTGATCAAACAACAAATCAATCCGTGGCAACGGATATTTGTTCTTGATGGTAACCACATTGAGAGGGCGATAGTCCACGCACATTCTTAAGGTCTTATCCTTCTTTTTCACAAAGATGGCGAGACATCCCCAAGGTGAACAACTCGAACGGATCAAACCCTTTTCCTGCAACTCCTGGAGTTGTTTCTTAAGTTCTGCTAACTCGTTGGGTGGCATCCTATATGGTCTCCTAGATATAGGTGCTGTTCCAGGAGCCAACTCTATAGCAAACTCGACATCTCTGTCTGGGGGCAATCCCGGAAGATCGTCAAGAAACACATCTGGAAACTCACAAACTACAGGGATCTTATCCAACAACTCTACAGTGATGGCAAACATGACTCCCAACTGATTTGGATTTTTAGTTAAGAGAATTCCAAAAGTGGCTCCATCTCGGGGGTTGGTGATAGATATTGCACGCTGGGCTATGTCTAGATACACTCTCCAAGCTTTCATCCATTCCATTCCAAGAATGACATCCAGGCCTAGCTCAGGTATTACAATGAGGCTGACATTAACCGGTGTCATCCCCATTGTAATTTCTACACCCTTTACCATTTTACGTGTATATAGTACAGCTCCAGCAGCACGAAGTTCCCACTAATGAATGAATGTGATGCTCCAGAATCAAACAAGATAACCGCAGGACATTGATTAACGAGGAATATACCAGCTGTGACAGGTTCTCCTTCTGGCACTTCTTCCAAGGTGGTGTGGTGGACGCTTCCCGTGTGAGGCTTCTGCTGGTTGTACTGCTTCCTGGGCTTTGTACAAAAACGAGACAGGTGCATGGTCCCACAACATAGGGCGTCTTCTGCCCTCCAGCTCTGGATCCTCCAGCTTTGTCCTTGTTCTGCTGCAGAGGTGCGGTGAAGGGCCTCTGGTAAGCAGGACGAGTACGAGCATTAGTCATCTTCCCCTGAGGTGGTCGGAACCAAGCACCAGCCTGTGGTGGATGAAACACTGGCCTTGAGGCATTAGGACCCCTGTTCTGGTGGGATCCTCCCTCTGGGACTCGACAACGAGTCTCTATGAGCAACCTGTTGTCGTTGGTCTCCTGGTTCAAGCAGTCACTGATGAAGTCGCTGAACGTGGTGCGGTAGCTGTTGCCCATCTTGGACAGAATGGTTGCATTCATGCCCCTTTTGAAGCTTGCGATCTTCTTAGCGTCGGTGTTGACGAAGTCGGTGGCATAGCGAGCCAACCTGTTGAAGCTGGTGAGGTACTCTATCACTGACCTGGTACCTTGAGCAAGCCTCATGAACTCAGTGAGCTTCATCTCCATCACGCCTTCTAGGATGTAGTGACGGCGCATAGCAGTGGAGAACCGATCCCATGTGACCGCAGTGCCAGCAGGCAAGTTATCGCTGTATTGGGACCACCAGATGCTTGCCGGTCCTTCTAGCCTGTGCGCGGCATACTCCGCCTTCAGTTCTTCCGTCAGGCGCAGAAGTCGGAACTTCTGTGTCATGGAGTGCAGCCACTCATTGGCCTCCAGTGGTTCAGTAGCTTCCTTGAAGATCAGAGGGCGGGTGTCCATGAAATCTTTGTAGGAACTGTACTGGTTAGGTGCTGGCCCTTGCTTCTGCCTGTGCTGCTGAGCCGTATTGGCGGCGATGTATCTCTTCCACACTTCTTTGGCTGCCCAAAAAACTGACCAAAGAACACTTCCAATGTGATCGGAGGTGGTGGTGGTGGTGGCAGGTCCTCCCTGGTTGCCTCTCCGTCACCACGAGTGTTGCGACGAGTGTTAGTCGGCATCTGTATATCTCATTAACAAGCAACAATTAGGTGATGTTATATTGAATAATGAATAAATACCGTGTTGTACAAAATGTAATATTAAGCACACAACCAGATATAATTACTCATCTTTCCACATAACATCACAGAATTAATTACTCGTCATAAACATACAAATAACATTCCATAACCTTTGCCAGAACAACGTCTGGACTTAGATCCAAATTCTGCTTACACATAACGAAGATCCAAATTAAACATAGTCTTAAACAACATGATACAAAAGCTCTCAGCGCGAAAGATCAAACTCCTAATCTAGCGCTCAGTAGCCGTCGGAGTAGTAGTACTCCCCGTCGGTGTCGTCGACGTAGGTCTCGTCGGCGAAGGCCTCATTCGGAGCCAGGTCCTCCTCCGATGGGTCGGGACCAAGGATCACTCCGTCCTGTGGCTCGGGCTCCTCAGGTGCAGGTGCTTTGGCTGCTTCGGCTGCTTCAACTGCTGCTGCCTGTTGGTGGTGAAGAGCGTGGAAAGCTTCGTGCAGGCTGTTGATGTACTCCTGCTGCTTGTTGAGGTGACCCTCTAACTCTGCAACTCTCTCCTGCAAGCCTTCCGACTCGGTCCAAGCTTCATTCCTGGAGTTGGTGGCATGGAGGAGTAACTGCTCACCAACCACGTGAGCAGTGATCTCCTCCTCCACCCTAGTCCGGGCCTGGTCACGCTCCAGAGTCATCTGAGCCAACTCTGCCTGAAGTTTGGCGACGGCTGACTCAAACTCCTGCTGCAACTGGCGCTTGCTCTCAAGAGTGGCGTTGTGGATCTATGCCACATCCGCAAGACTGCGCTCCAAACTCTCACAAGGCCAAGCAGCGCGCTAGTGGAACCCATGGCTGGAGTCTCGCAGTAGAAAAGCTCCTCCTCATCTCCAGCCAGTGATGTCCCCTCAGCCTGTGTCTAATCCACAGGAAAAGCCTGTCCACGGGGAAACACTCCTGGCCAAGCTGCTGCAAGGTCCGCGGGAAAGTGAGCGATGATCTCCTTTAGCACCAGGTATGCTGCCCTGTTGGCACCATCCTTAGCATGAGCTCCCTTGGTGATGATTGTCCACCCTGACCAGTCTGGCCTGCCTTCCAAAGCCTTTACCTTGACCTGAACATGGACCAGAGAATCCTGACCATACTGCTCCTTCTGCCAAGAGTACTTGGGCTCCCTGCCCTCGGGATACCCAATGGCATGCAAAACCCGCCAAAGGATAGTCGGCAGCCCGAAGTATGTCAAGAACTTTCCCTTGGTCATCTTCCTTGCGAAAGGGTAATGGGGAACTCCTGCTCCTCCGGTTGCCTTCCTAGCGGTCAGACGGGTGCGAGGCATCTGTAGAAAAAGGGGTTTCGAACTCTCATGAGACAGATATTAAGTTGGTAACTTTTTATCGAAAAGGAACAATTTACAATTTAAGGGGAGGTATGACATGGTACAAGAATATAAACATGATGCATGATCGTAATTATGTTCTCACTCAACTAGAATGACTTGTAAGCTCTAACGTTCTAGTCGGTGGCAAGACGATTTCTCATTATGCAGTTATTCGTTCTACACGGATACATAGTTAGTGTACCTGCAAAAGATTCATTTCAGCCCAAAAGAACAAAACCCAATGCAGAAAAATCACCGGGCACTTTCCTAATATGCACTAAGTACACATCAATTAGTTACCAAAACCTTATGCACCAAGCTTGGAAAACCCACCCAACATTTCATACTTCTCAGATATGTTTGCATAAAGCTTGCACATCCTTAAGTAACCATATCACTTCCCTAGACCAACGGTTGGAAGTTCAGATCCTCACACCCCACACACACATCGCTGCCCGATCGACCCCTCGAGTAAGCGACCCACTGCCTAGGGTAGCCCTGCTAGCCTTAGGCACCAGCTCCTCCGAGCAATCCTGTGTAAGACAGCTTGTACCCCCCCTGTACGAGCACATTGGGGGCGAGATAATACAAGTCATCCTCCCCCGCTGGACGTAGGGCCTTCTTTGCCCGAACCAGGATAAACCTTGTGCCCATCTTGCATCACATCTGAGAGAGGGAGCACGCGATATACAAATTTACTAGTTGGTGGTCTTGACCACCGGGTCATAACACCGACAGTTGGCGCGCCAGGTAGGGGGAATTGCGTGTCGATCAACTCCGAACTACTCTCTCAGATGGATTCCACCATCCCACCGTTCCCATTCACCGCCGTCGTCTGGTTCGACAGTCTAGGGTTCGTATCCACGGGCCAGGGCCACTTCATAGTTTTTCCCTTCGCTCGTGGCCTAGACAGCAGCAGCTCCGGTACGCCGGGGCCAGCGAGGATCAGTCGACGATCCCTCTGCTTGCGCCTCTGGCCTACGATTAGGAGGAGGCGCGAGCAACTCCGACGCGCTCGTCGTCATGCGGACTCCGAGATGCCGGATGTCGTTTCCCCGACCCGGGCTGGCGACGCAGCCCCTCCCCGCAGGGGCCTGTTTGACCCACGCTTGTGGGCCGAGGGCAGGCGCTGCTCTGAGCGAGACTTTGGCTCTGCCATATCGTCGTCCCCGGGAGTCCCCGTGGCCTCTCCGACACACTTGACCCCGTCACCACCATGTAACCCGTTCCCGTACGGGCTCCGTGACAGCGCAAGACCCTGCTCTGCCCTCGCAGGTTCGCAGATACATACACGTAGCGGGTCTCCAGGGACTCCGCCGCGTGTGACGGTCAACCCCCTCACCACCTCTTCACCGGGCGAACACCAGGAGCCGAGACTAGCCCGGACATGGGGCACGTTGCGGCGACGCCTGATAGAGGAGCGCTGGGGATCCTTCCCCCACTTCTACCACGCCGACCCCGACTCGGACTCTCCCGATGAGGGATACGACTCCACCCAGGAATGCTTCCACCTCGACGAGCAGGCTGACCCCCAGGATGACGTCGACGACACCGCGGCCACAGAATAAGGAGGAGGGGGCAATGCTACACCAGCACGAGATGCCAACCCCCCGAGTCCTGATAGAGCCGATCCACCCCCAGACGTCCAGATGACGCAAGTCCGATAGCTTCTCAGCAAGCTCGAGGATGAGCGCCTACGACTTCAGCAACTCGAGCACGCCGTCGAGCAGGATCGAGGGCGCCCGCAGGGTGGAGGAGCTCGTGAGCGGGCCCGGGAAGTCCACCGGCAAATCATCGAGGAGGGGGCGAACGAACCCCGAGTCTTCAACCGCGCCAGCCAGAATGTCGTAGCGGCCGCAATGCTGCTCCGCGACATGCCGGCGCCATCGACCCTCCAAGCACGGCGTATCAGGAACGAGATCCAGGGGCTTCTCCAAACTGCGGCCGTGCAGCAAGCGGAAAGCTCAGCCTCGAGGCGTCGAGGGGCTGCCTCCGAGCGACAGGAAGTACCCCCCCCGACAAAATCAAGAGGTATCCGTCCACCAGGACAAAGCGCCCCAGGGCCAAGTCGAGCGACGACCGGTTCCGGAACGCCTCGTCGACGATCGACCCCCTCGGGTGAACAATCGATGCCGGTACGGCGACGCCGAGGCTCGAGGCTACAACGCTCACCGAGGTGGGCGCTACGACAGCGACAAAGATCGATGTTGGTCTCCGGAGCCACCGGGGCCTCGAGTCTTCGGCAGAACCATCCGGCGGACCCCCCTGCCCGTCCGTTTCCGTCCACCCACCAGACTGGTCAAGTACAACGGCGAAAGCAAGCCAGAGCTCTAGCTTGCCGACTTCAGACTAGCATGTCAGCTGGGAGGAGCCAACAATGATCACGTCATCATTTGACAACTCCCACTATTCCTCTCCGACACCGCTCGCAGGTGGCTCGAGGAGCTGCCCCCGGACTTGATCCAAGACTGGCCCGACCTGGTCCGGATCTTCGAGGGCAACTTCAAAGGCACCTACGAGCGACCAGGCAACCCCTGGGACCTCCGCAGCTCCAAGCAAAAGTCAGGGGAGACCCTCCGCGCCTTCACCCGCCGATTCTCGAGGCAGCGTACCGCACTAACCCACATCTCCGACCACGAGGTCATTACGGCGTTCATCGCTGGAACGACCTGCAAGGAGTTGGTGCGAGAGCTGGGCGAAACACCCCAAAGACCACCAATGAGCTAATGGACATCATCGCCAACTACGCAGCTGGCGAAGAGGCCATCGGCGCGTTCTTCCAGATACCTCCAGAGAAGGGGAAGGGCAAGGCGGATGAGCCCAGGGCTCAGACAACGAGCCCAAGAAGAACAATGGGCCCAGAAGGAACAACAACGGAAACAGCGGCAGGAAGAAGAAGAAGAAGAACCAACCGGGCCGACGCAACGTCGAGCCCGACGACGAGCCCGATGACCTTGTCGCTGCGGCAGACAAGAAGAAGCCTCGAGGGCCCCCTCCCGACGCGGGCGTCTTCGATAAGATGCTGAAGGAGCCTTGTCCCTATCATATGGGGCCGGCCAACCACTGTCTCGAGGACTGTCGCATGCTTCGGAAGCACTTCATCCCTCCTGGCTTCAGGAGAGACGAAGGCAAAGAAGACCCGCCCTGTGACGTCCACGTCAAGGGCGATGCCAAAAAAGGAGGCTTCCTCGAAATCCACGACTGCTACATGATCTATGGGGAACCCTCGACTCAACTCACCACGCGCCAGTGCAAGAGGGAGCGTCGAGAGGTTTTCTCCGTTCGAGCCCAGGCTCCTCGGTACCTCGACTGGTCCCACACGCCAATCACCTTCGATCAGGACGACCACCCCGAGCACATCCCCAACGCAGGGGTCTACCCGCTCGTCGTCGATCCGATCATCCTCAACACCCGCCTCACAAAGGTACTCATGGATGGGGGCAGCAGCCTCAACGTCATCTACGCCGAGACCCTCGACCCTCTGGGAATCCCGAGGACCATGCTCCTGCCCAGTGCGGGGGCGGGGTTTCCATGGGATCGTCCCGGGGAAGAAGGCACTCCCGATCGGCCGCATCAAGCTACCTGTCTGTTTCGGCGTCCCCTCGAACTTCCGAAAGGAAGAGCTGACCTTCGAGGTGGTTGCGTTCCGAGGCACCTACCACGCCATCATCTGTCGACCGGGGTACGCCAAGTTCATGGCGGTCCCGAACTACACCTACCTCAAGCTCAAGATGCTAGGGCCCTTGGGGGTCATCACCGTTGACACCTCCTACGAGCACGCATACGACTGCGACGTCGAGTGCATGGAAAAAGCTGAAGCTATCGAGGATTCGGCCATCCTCACGGCCCTCGATGACTTGTCCGGAGAGATCCCCGCCCCCAAGCGGCACGCTGGCAACTTCAAGCCGGTGGAAGACACCATCCTGCTCGACCCCGGCCTCACGGATGGAAAGGTGCTGACGATCATCGCCACCCTCGAGCCCAAATAGGAAGCAGTGCTCGTCGGCTTTCTCCGTGCGAATGCCGACGTGTTTGCATGGAGTCCCTCGGATATTCTGGGCGTTCCAAGGGAGGTCGCCGAGCACTCCTTGAACATCCGAGCCGGGTCCAAACCGGTGAAGCAACGCCTGCGCCGCTTCGACGAGGAGAAGCGCAGGATCATCGGGGAGGAGGTCGATAAGCTTTTGAAGGCCGGATTCATCAAGGAGGTACATCATCCCGAGTGGTTAGCTAACCCTGTGCTTGTTAAGAAAAAGAATGGGAAGGATAGGATGTGTGTAGATTATACCAGTTTAAATAAAGCCTATCCCAAGGTTCCTTTCCCACTACCACGTATCGACCAAATAGTGGACTCCACTGCGGGATGCGAAACCCTCTGCTTCCTTGATGCATACTCCGGCTACCACCAAATAAAGATGAAGGAGTCCGATCAGCTCGCGACTTCCTTCATCACTCCCTTTGGCATGTTTTGCTACCTCACCATGCCCTTCGGTTTGCGAAACGCCGGGGCCACCTACCAGCGATGCATGCTCCACGTCTTCGGGAAACACATAGGGCCGACCGTCGAGGCCTACGTCGACGACATCATGGTCAAGTCCAAGACAGTCGGAAACCTGGTCGGAGACCTCGAGATCGCGTTTGGGTGCCTCCGGGCGAATCACATAAAACTAAACCCTGAGAAGTGTGTCTTCGGGGTCCCTCGAGGCATGCTCTTGGGTACATAGTTTCCCAGCGCGGGATCGAGGCCAATCCCGAGATGGTGACCGTGATCACGAGGATGGGCCCGATCAACGACCTCAAGAGCGTGCAAAGGGTCACGGGGTGCCTCGCCGCCCTCAACCGGTTCATCTCGAGGCTCGGAGAGAAGGCCCTACCCCTTTACCGCCTCCTGAAGAAGACGGAACACTTCGTGTGGACCGCCGAAGCCGAGGAATCACTCTCGAAGCTCAAGGCCTTGATCACCTCGCCCCCGGTCTTGGTACCCCCCGAGTCCGGCCGAGCCCCTCTTGCTCTACGTCGCAGCAATTACCCAGGTAGTCAGCGTGGTCGTAGTAGTCGAGAGGGAGGAGGAAGGACACGCCCTGCCGGTTCAGAGGCTTGTCTACTTCGTGAGCGAGGTGCTTTCCGAGACCAAGACGAGGTACCCCCCCATCCAGAAGCTGTTGTACACGATCGTCCTCACTCGGCGTAAGCTCCAGCACTATTTCTTGGGCCACCCGGTCACTGTGGTCTCATATTTCCCCCTCGGAGAGATAATCCAGAACCGGGAGGCGTCTGGAAGGATCGCCAAGTGGTCAGCCGAGCTCATGGGGGAGACTATCTCCTACGCCCCTCGAAAGGCGATCAAATCTCAGGTACTGGCAGATTTCGTTGCAGAATGGACCGACACCCAACTACCCCCAGCGCAGGTTCAGAACGAGCTCTGGACCATGTACTTTGACGGATCGTTGATGAAGACAGGGACAGGCGTTGGATTGCTGTTCATATCACCCTCAGGGGTTCACATGCGCTACGTCATCCGGCTCCACTTCCCCGCCTCCAACAACATCGCCGAGTACGAGGCCCTCGTCAGCGGCCTGCGCATCGCCATCGAGCTCGGAGTTCGACGCCTCGACGTGCCAGGGGACTCTCAGTTGGTGATCGACCAAGTGATGAAAGATTCAAGCTGCCACGACCCCAAGATGGAAGCCTACTGCAAGGAGGTCCGAAAACTCGAGGACAAATTCTACGGCCTCGAACTCAACCACGTCGCCCGTCGGTACAACGAAGCTGCCGACGAGCTGGCCAAAATCGCGTCTACTCGAGGTACGGTCCCTCCCGACATCTTCTCGAGGGATCTTCACAAACTGTCCGTCGACCTGGACTCGGGGGCTCCCGCCCTCAAGCAAGGGGTCGATCGACCCCCCTTGACCGGTCTCCCCTCGAGCAGGGAAGAGATCATGGAGATCGACGGGGCTGCCGCAGCGCCAACCCTTCCAACAGATTGGCGCGCACCCTACCTCGAGTACCTAACACGGGGCGAACTCCCAGAGGACCGCACGGAGGCCCGTCGTGTAGCCCGACGTGCCAAAACCTATGTCTTGTACGGGGATGGCCGCGAGCTATATCGACGTAGCCCGTCTGGTGTACTTCAACGCTGCCTCACCCTCGAGGAGGGGAGGGCATTACTGAAGGATCTACACTCGGGGGCTTGTGGCCACCACGCGGTGTCGAGAACGCTGGTAGGAAGTGCCTTTCGACAAGGCTTGTACTGGCCGATGGCCATCACTGACACCACCAAACTCGTCCGATCTTGCAAGGGATACCAATTCTACGCCAGGCAGACCCACCTACCCGCCCAGGTTCTTCAGATGATACCTATAACCTGGCCGTTCGCAGTATGGGGGCTCGACATGGTCGGCCCCCTGAAAAGAACCAAGGGTGGCCACACTCACCTCCTCGTGGCTATAGACAAGTTCTCGAAGTGGATCGAGGCTCGACCCATCGCCAACATCCTGTCTCAACAAGCCGTGATATTCTTCACCGACATCATCCACCGCTTCGGGGTCCCCAACATCGTCATCACCGACAACGGCACGCAATTCACTGGCCAAAAGTTCCTGGATTTCTGTGACCATCACCACATCAGGGTGAATTGGTCAGCAGTCGCCCACCCTCGAACTAACGGTCAGGTCGAGCGTGCCAATGGTATGGTTTTGCAGGGCCTCAAGCCGAGGATCTATGATCGGCTGAACAGACATGGCAGGAGATGGGTCGATGAGCTGCCCGCTGTGCTATGGAGTCTCCGAACGACACCAAGTCGAGCCACGGGGTTCTTTCCGTTCTTCTTGGTCTATGGGTCCGAGGCCGTCCTCCCCACTGACCTCGAGTACGGGTCCCCTCGACTGAAAGACTACAGTGAGCAAGCCAACACAGTAGCCCAAGAGGACTCCCTCGACCAGCTCGAGGAAGCCCGTGATGTGGCCCTCTTCAAGTCGGCAAAGTACCAGCAGACGCTGCGGCGCTACCACGACAAAAACGTACGCAAAAGGGACCTCGAAGTCGGCGATCTCGTTCTGCGCCGTCGACAAAGCAACAAGGGGCGTCACAAGCTGACGCTACATTGGGAGGGACCCTTCATCGTGGTAGAGGTGCTAAAACCCGGCACTTACAAATTGAAGAACGAGAAGGGCGAGATTTTCACCAACGCGTGGAACATCGAACGACTACGTCGTTTCTATCCCTGAGGCCTCGATGCCTCGTACATATCCGCATTATCTACACTTATCGCGTTAGGAACGAATAAACTGTTCTCAAAACACTTTTCATGTTCGTTCGTAACTCAAAGGTAGCCTCGACTTTGCCCCAGCAAAGTCGAGCCTCCCTCGGGGGGTAACAGGGGGGACCCCTCTCCCAAGTCCCCGAAAAACTCGAACGTTTTTTCGAAACTCGACTTTCCCTCTCAACCTTTCCCTCGAGTACGCTTCACGACCAAGTAAAGGCACCTCAAACTCCCTAAGGGTCGTGGGTGTCGTCGAGCCAGGGACTCTCCTGCGCCCCAGGGCTACGGTATCCCCGCTCGCTCCCCCCCTTCCAGGGATACGAGCATGCATCGAACACTTAGTTCACAAGCGTCGACTCAGGCAAAGAAAAGCAGAGAGAGCTCGAGAAGTACAAATAACAAGACACACCCGTTTACAACACTAAGGTAGCCTCGACTTTGCCCCAGCAAAGTCAAGCCTCCATCAGGGGCTAACAGGGGGGGACCCCCCTCCTAAGTCCCTGAAAAACTCGAACGTTTTTTCAAAACTCGGCTTTCCCTCTCGATCTTTCCCTCGAGCATGCTTCGCGACCAAGTAAAGGCACCTCGAACTCCCTAAGGGTCGAGGGTGTCGTCGAGCCGGGGACTCACCTACGCCCCAGGGCTACGGTATCCCCGCTCGCTCCCCCCTTCCAGAGATATGAGCGTGCGTCGAACACTTAAGTCCACAAGGGTCGACTCAGGCAAAGAAAAGCAGGGAGAGCTCGAGAAGCGAAAATAACAATGTGCATCTCGATCAAAATGCATTAGATATAAGAAGCCCTCGGGGCTCGGCATTGTATCGTTACAAAAGCTTAACTATTACATGGACCTTCCTGTCTAGATATGGCTCGCAGGCCTGGGACTACTCATCGAGGGGGTCACCGTCCTCAAGAAGCAATGCAGGAAGTTGGGCATCACGCGTTGGCCACATCGGAAGGTGAAGAGTCTGCAGAAGCTCATCGACAACATCCGAGGGCTACTTGGCGCCATCTCTGTCCGCCAAGGGGACCACTTCGGGCTCGAAGAGCTTCGCCAGCTCGCCTCCGGGCACTTCCGCAAGATCCATCAACTTCTGGCACCTCGCGTCGTTCTCTTCGTCGGTTAGCCTCGGGTCGGTCGCAAACCTGTTGGCGACGACGTTGAGGTCATAATTGTAGGCCGAGTTGACGACCGTGAGGGCCTGCTTCATGCCCACATGAAGGGTAGCACGGACATGCTCCGTCACCTCCTGCGTCATGGAGTAGAAGCGGCGCAGTAGGGAGTCCCCTCGAGCGTCGCCCTCGACCTCCGGCTCGGGCTCGACCAAGAGGTTGTCGCAGAAGGTGTTGATGACGCCCGTGAGCCTCGCGTTAAGGTTCACCTCAGTCCCGAGGAGGCCCTGAAGACTGTTCAGGTCCTCGTGGGCTTGGGCCTTGTCCATCGCATGCTCTGCCAAAACAAGCACACAACCCGGTCAAAACCCAAAAGAGCAGGAAGAAGGTCGAGGCAGGGTAGATTCAGCAACACTCTCGAGACACTTACCTTGGGCATGCGGCCCCAGAGTGGCGTAGCTCCACTCGGTCTCCTTGAGCTGGCGGTGGACATCGATAAGCTCGGAGGCCTGACCACCGACCTTAGCCTCGAGGCCCTCGATGGTCTTGCCTGCGTCATCGAGGGCTCTCTTCTGGTTCAACGCCACCACGCCCAAGGAAATCGCGCGGGTCCGAGCCTTCTCCTTCGCCACGGCCAGCGTGTCGTGCTCGCGGGAGACGGCATCGAGGTTGCCCCGGAGCCCCCGGATGCCCTCCGTCGCCCAGGCCAGCTCCTCCTTCAGCTGGGCGGCCTCTTCCTCCGCCCTACGCTGGGCCTCTAGAGCGGCGTCCCGTTCATGCCCGACCTTGATGGTAGACTGGAGGGCCACGTCGATCTTCGACTGCGCCATCTTCTGGGCGGCCCGGGCTGCCTTCTGCACGGCCTCCACCCCAGCCCTCGCATGGGCGATCTTGGACTCGGCGTCCTCTCGCATGGTTCCCACCTCGGCTCTCGCCTGAGCGGCCTCGGCCTCCTCCTTCTCCAGCGAGGCGCGAAGGGCCGGGAGTTGCTCATGCGATCGGAGGATGAACTGGAACTTGTTGTACGACCTCGCCCTCAGCTCCTGATGAGGGTAAAAAGGAAGATCATCAGAAAGGAACAGTCAGGCAACCCAAGCAAAATCCAAGGGAAGACGAAACCCACCTCTATACCCCGATGTATGTCCACGGCGGCAACCTCCGTGGCAAGGCGCACCGAGTGCTCGAACCATGCCCGATACTCCTCTAGGTGCTCCCACGTGTGGAGCTCGGCCTGGTCCTCAAGCTCGAGGAGGGTTTGCCTGGGGTCTCGAGGGTCGGCCAGCTCCACGACCACCTGCCCCTAGAAACCGCTGCGGAGGGCGATCCTCTCTTGGACCTCCCGCATGACGCCCTGGCGAGCTTCAGCGGCACCCCCGCGGCGTTCCACCTCCTCCTGCTAGGCGAAGAAGGGAGAAGATCCCTCCAGCTGACCTCTCCCGGCCTCAGGGCCACCCCGCACAGAGGTCGACGGCCCCGCCAAGCCATCTCCACCGGGCAGAGGAAGTCCCGGCCAGGGGAACGGCCCTACACGGTGAAAGACACGAAGTAATCACTACCTGGCACCACAGATCCACTACGGCTTGAACAAGTCGGAAGACGCCTCACCTAGAGACGACGCCCGCCCAGCCTCGAGGCGAGGCCGAGCCACCTCTGGTTCCGCAAGAGGGGCTGCGACGGCGGTCTTCTCGGCCGAGCCCACCAGCTCGGCCACCAGCTTGGCCACTTCTTCAGCGGTGGGCTCCATCAGCATCCCGCCCTTCTCCGGCGCGGGTGTCGCCTCGGGCCGCTTGACCCGACCCCTCTCCTCGACCTCCGGCGCCGGCGAAGGGCCCTTAGACACGGCAGCAGCCGTGCCACCCGCGTTCGAGTCGCAGTCGCGCCTCCAGCGAGGCTAGACCCTCGGGCCACCGCCCCGGCGTTGGGTGAGCCTGGGCCTCCCCCTCGTTCGCAGCGGCTTGGGGCCTGACCACCTCCATCTCGGTAGCGGCTTGGGGCTCCACCTCCTCGGTCGCGACCACCATCGACACAGGCCCCGCGCCTTCCGAGGCGCCGGGTGCGACTCCCTCCGACGGCTGCGTAGGCGCGGCAACGCCCGTCACTTCGGCGGCCCTCGCCGGCGGGGCGGGCAGGCCCGTCTCTTCTGCCGCCTGAGCAGGTGCCGAGGCGCCCTACGCTACGCCTCGCTCTATCGCCTCCCGGGCCTTGGCTGCCCACGCCGCCTCAGGGGTAAGCGTCGAAGGGGGCGGGGCAGCGGGACTGGCTCCGACGGCCGCCCCGACTGCAGCCCCCACCCTTAGCTTCTTGACAGGGGCGAGGGACGCATCCTCTTGCGAGCGCTTCGACCTGAGAAAGAAACCCATGCACGACGATAAGCACGGGTCGTTAGCAACAAAGAGAAAGATGCAAACAACACCCTCGAGGGCAACTTACCCCTTCGGGGCCAGTCGTTTTTGGCCAACGGCCTTCGGGCCGATCGAGGGCCTGAACACAACCCGCCGGGGGGCGGGGGTCGAGGCCACCCTCGGCACCGTCTCCTGGGCAGGGGCCGACGACGCCCCCGTCGTCCCCCTGCTGACTTCCTCCTGCGCTGACGGGCCTGACGCCCGTGCGCTCGACGCGGCAGGCGCCGAGGGCGCGCCCAATCGACCCCCCGACAGGGATCGCGATGACTGCCCGCACGTCTGCGACGACACTTCATCTTGAGGAGCCACGGGGCGCTCCCCCCGTGGCTCGGCTTCGACAGTAGGGGCCGACCTCGACGCCGACCCTCTCCTCCTCCGGTTTCGACGACCACCCTCTGTTTGGGCGCCGTTTGTTCTTCCTCCTCGCTCTAGTCCACCTCGACATCGTTGTCGCTATCCTCCTCCTCCTCCTCATCCTCTTCTTCCGAGGGTGATTCCTCCTCGGGAAGGCCCTCCCGCCTCTGTCGGGCCCGACGCTGATCTCTTGCCTCTTTCTCCCGGGCCCTCTTAGCCTTGGCCTTCTTGGCCTTGTCCTTGGCCTCCTTGTCCTTCTCAGCCTGGAGGCACCTCGCCTGGGAATTAGCCCGGTACTCCTTCACCGGCGGGAGCGACTTTCGGAAGGGAACGTTCCCCTGGGGAACGCAAGGCAGTCAGAACGCAAGCAAAAAAGGCAGACAAGGCAAACACGAGAACTCTAACAGAGGAAGAGAACCTACCAGCTCGATGTACCCCTCATCCAGCCTCATGGGGATCCGGGCGACGTTCTTGGCATCGAACGAGCCCGCGAAGAAGTGGCGGACGCGGCGGAGCACCCTCTCGGGGGGCAGCTCGTCTCCCAAGAGGCGACACCTCGAGAGGTCGACCCCCGGACGCATCTCGTCGAGGCGGAGGGGTCGAGCCATCAGCGGCACGACCCGCCGCTGATGGAACGCCGACGCGATGATCGCCACCATGAGTCCCTCCTTCTTCAGACGCCCGACCGCGTCCAGCAGGTTGTCGAGACGACGCTGCTTCTGCTGCGCGACGCCGTACCTCCAGCAGTCGGGCTGCGCGTCGATCGTCCTCCCGGTGTAGGCGGGGAGCAGGTTGTCGTCGTTCCTCAAGTAAAACCACCCGGAGTGCCATCCAGAGTGGCTCGACGTAAGCTTCGCCGGGATCCAGAAATCCGACCGCTTGAGGGCGATACAGCAGCACGCGGCCCTGACCACCTTGCGGGTACCCTTGACGGCCGAAGCATGGAAGATGTTTGCCTCGAAGAGATGGAGCCATAGCTCCCAGTGAGGCTCGATCCCGAGGTAGCCTTCGCATACGGCGGCGAAGACCGCCGCCTAGCAGACGCCGTTGGGGGTGAGGTGTTGAAGCTCCACGCCGTAGTGATGGAGAATCGCGCGCAGAAAACGGCTGGAGGGGGCGCCTAGTCCCACCCGGTGGAAGACCTCGAAGCTCACCACGTATCCCTCCGGCGGATTGGGCTCGGCATGGTCCGGCGACGGCAACAACCACTCCGGTCGGTCGGTCGAGGTGACAGGACAGAGGAGGCCGCTCTCCACCAGATCCCCCAGGCGTGAGGCGGTCATCGTAGACGCAAGCCAGTCATCGGGACCGACGAGGCTGTACTTGGCCATGGGATCGGGAAGGATGATGCGCTCGGGCTCGGGGGCGGAAGGTACGTTCCGTATCTCCCTTCTCTTTCTCTCTCGCGGGCGCAGAATTCCAGCTCATAGGGCGCCTAAGGCAATGGCGGGGAGAAGGAGGCAGGGAAGGCGATGGCAAGGGGGCAGGGAAGGCAAGTGCGCGGAAAAAGCACCCGACTCCTCAGCTTCGCTATTTATAAGCGAGAGGCCAACGGACGGAACCGGCAAAACAGGCAAGAGAATCTCTGCATTTAATGCGCCTGTACTCCCGTTCCTCGTATCCCTCCAGGATAAGGCATTCTATCCCATCGTCGGGCTCCGCACCGCACTCGGACCTGCGCCTGCAACTGTTGCCCCGAATGGACATCGCCTAAAAAGGCACGCGGCCGGAAGCGTTATCTTCGGAGGTAAGGAATCTTGAGGCAGCGAGAGCTGGCCCTCGAAAGAGGGTTTGGCAGCTACCCTCGAGTACCCGAGGGCAGAAATGACCTCGGGTTAGGACTTCGGTCCACCCCCAAAATCTCGAGGGGACAAAGGCCGGCCTACGAACGGGCTCGATAGCCCCCCTCGAGTACCCGAGGTCTGAGGAGACCTCGGGTCGTCGACTCCAGTCCACTCCCCGGCCTCGAAGGGATAAAGGCTGTCCCTTTTGTGGGGTTCGACAGCCTCCCTCGAGAGCTCCAACCCAATGGGCAAAGGCACAGGTATGTCCCCAAGTTCAATATAATTACCCATTCTTCCCCCTCGGCGGTCCACAAGGCAGGACTCCTCCTGAGGATAGCGTCGGATGACGAACCATCTGTCAAATCTTGAGGTCAGGAAGGGCCCATGGTTAACGGACTCAGGTCCACCCCTAAATCTTGAGGGAGCAAAGGCTGGCTCAACGAACGGAGTTCGATAGCCGCCCTCGAGTATGCGAGTCAGGGATGTCCCGGGGGGGCCAGGCGCGTGCCCCTAGATCGAGAACAAACTCTCGAGGTCCCCTGGGACATATCCGAGGCATAACCAAGGAATACCTAAGAATCCCTACGCTGGGAGGCATCGTGCCACCAACTCCTATCGAATGGGGTTGGCACCTTGGTAATCCATATGGTCGTGCTTAGTAAGCCAAACGGTCTTACTTAAATGAGAATGCCTCCGGGCCACTAGTCGACCCCTATCGAATGGGGCACGAGTTCTCACTCGGATTTTTACCCGTACTGGGCACCATTTTTAATGGAATCATGCCCGACAACAGCCCACCGAGGACTTCGGGCTCGTCCTAACGAGGATAGCACGATGCTCTTCACCCCACAATCCGAACGCAAGGATCCATGGGAAGGACACTATGAGGTAGTGAAGGCCTAGCCATTCGAGGGCTCAAGGGCCCGACTACGCATGACACCCCTCGACGAAAGAGGGTCGAAAACACTCGTGACCTGGCAGACAGAGTCGACCTCTCGGGTGGGGCGCTCTGACTCCAGTTATGCTCAAGGGAGCGAAGGCTGGCCCTCGGTAGGGTTCGACAGCCGCCCTCGAGCACTCCTCTTTTCAGGGAAAGGAATGGAATCGATCCCTCGGTAGGGTGCCACGTCTCCAGGTACCCTTAAAAAACTCCTCGATACAACATATCATAGCCCCTAGAGGAGTTCTTAATCACTCCTCTGGGGCCTCAGGGGCTACCCCCGCGGGGTGCGCTCGCGCGCACCCCACGGAGAATCGAACCTCTCACTAACCTTGCAGGTCAAGGACAAAACCTCTGGGTAATCCTTACTCCCTCCGAGAAAACATATATCATAGCCCCAGAGCAGTTCTCAATCACTCCTCTGGGGCCTCGGGGGCTACTGTCGGGTACGAAGGTAAGGGGTACCCTAAACCCTTCGATAAATTAACGCTAAACATAACAACCATTTTTAAGACAGGGACCAGCCCACTGTTCAAGTCAGTAAAGTAAGGCCCATCACTCGAAGGCCCCCTACACCGGCTATGGTAACCAGTCGCGGGCCGGCCCACCTCGACGCAAAGAGACGGACGAAGGGCCGAACGAACGACCCCTCCGTCTCCACCTCGACGCCGAATGACGGACGAGGGGCCGAACGAACGACCCCTCGGTCTCCACCTCGACGCCAAATGACGGACGAGGGGCTGAACGAACGACCCCTCGGCCTCCACCTCGACATCAAATGACAGACCGAGGGTCGAACGAACGACCCCCCGGCTCCTACCTCGACACCGGGTGATGGACGAGGGGTCGAACGAACGACCCCTCGGCCTCTACTTCGATCCCTCCGACTCTGCCTCTGCTCCGACCCTACCTCGACGACGAGCGACGGACCAGGGGTCGAACGAACGACCCTCGGACGGGAGGCTCGATCAGCCCAACTGCTCCCGGCATGGGTTAAAGTAAATCCGCCTAACGACATGGGCGCCCGCGTCCGCTGTCAAATCGTCAACTCCCTGCCGTGTCCCAGTCTCCCGTCAACTGTGCGGCTACTGTCACCACGACGCGAGTACGGACTCCAGCAGCACCCCTCGGAAAATGAACAGTGCAGCCCTCGACGACGACTTCGGGGATACGGCAGAGCCACGCAAGGGCTCGACCCCCCCTCGACCGAGAGGCTCGACCCCTCCCTCTAACAACTCCAGTATGGGTCCCGTCCCATCTGCCCTGTCTCACTTCCGCTGTGGGATTCGCGCTCGTCTGGGGAAGCTGTGCCGCGACGTGCCGCGGTGACTTCCACTGCCACCACGACCCGGAGCGCCAAAAGGACGGGAAGGCCATGCCGGCATAGTGCTCGAGGTCCCTTCGCCGGCGCTATGCCACAGACACGCCGCCCATACTCCACAGTTAGGATCCTATACCCTCGGACCTCCCCTTCGTCTATAAAAGGGGACACCGAGGTAGAAGAAAGGGCTGGATCCTAAGATCTCCGATCCGAGACTTCAGTTCAGATCCTCACACCCCACACACACATCGCTGCCCGATCGACCCCTCGAGTAAGCGACCCACTGCCTAGGGTAGCCCTGCTAGCCTTAGGCACCAGCTCCTCCGAGCAATCCCGTGTAACACAGCTTGTACCCCCCTGTACGAGCACATTGGGTGCGAGATAATACAAGTCATCCTCCCCCGTTGGACGTAGGGCCTTCTTTGCCCGAACCAGGATAAACCTTGTGTCCATCTTGCATCACATCTGAGAGAGGGAGAATGCGATATACAAATTTACTAGTTGGTGGCCTTGAACCCCGGGTCATAACACCGACATATTTATCAAGAAAATTCCATGATCAGAACAACCAGATTATATTCTATATGATTTTCCAAAGAAAACTCTAGAAAAGGACACTTGAACTATAATTATCTTTTCTGCCATGAAACATACCACATATATTTTCGCTAGACAGATCACGGTACACAGAGGCTACACAAAAAGTTTCATGATTTATACATGCACAGATTTACCACAGGAATTAATCTAAGAAAATAGCAGAAACACATTTTAATAGATAGTAAATAAATTCAACACAGAAACATGGCAACAGAGCTAGCATAAAAACCTCACATTTTTGTCTGATCATTTCATGCAGGAACACATTTAACTTTGATAAAGGCAGAAAGGGATTATTTAAAAATTTATACTGAAGACATTCTCCAAAAAATACTTTTATATTTTTAACAGAAAGATCTTCATTTTTAGAATCTAACACAATTTAATTCATCATTTTAGGGTTTACCAAACTCCAGATATTAAATAAACAAGCATTAATACATTACTGAAAAATAGGAAAAAGGAAAAGCATTTCTGCATTCGGCCCATGGTGAACAGTGTTGGGCTCGGCCCAGTGCGTGCGGGAGAGCGAACTGACAGGTGGGGCCCACGGTCAACGCAGGATCCACTTGGCAGCGAGCCAGGGCAGAGCACCGGCGCTGACTAGCGTTTTCTCGCCGGCGGTGAGCTTGCCGGCGGCGAGGGTGGATGTGCTGGGCTCGTGGTGATGACGCGCATCGGCTGGGGGTGTTGGTTGAACCGGCGCGACCCTGTAGCGAGCCGGCAGCGTGTAGTGGTGGCAAGACGTGGCGGTGTGAAGCGGCGGGGCCGATACCGGCGGTGCTAAGCTAGGCTAGCGGTTGCGTGAGCACCACGGTGGTGAGGTGAGTGCAGCACAAGTGTTGGTTGGGTCGGAGGAGCTTCGAGGAGACCCGACCATGTGCGAGCTCCGCGGCGGCGGCAATGGTGCATGGCCAACGGCGCTGTGTTGTTCCAGGGTAAAAGCGGGTTAGAAGAAGGGTGTTCTCACCTCTACTACCTTCGGTGAAGCTTCCATGGAGATGGAAGTAGCGTAGGTGGTCGAGAGAGAGGTGAACGCAGTTTGGTCGTTGCTATGGCGACTGCGAGCCGAGGAACGGCGGCGGCGTCTCGACAATAGTGGAGCTCGGCTGGCTAAACTGAGGTGAGAAGGGCGTATGCGAGGTGAAGGAGAGCTGGTGTACGAAGTGGATCGAGCAGAGGAGCTCGAATGGTGGCGAATTGAGGAAGGGGGTGTTTGGGTGCTCTCGGTGCTCGGCACGGCGAGTGCGAAGGTAGAGCGAGCGAGCGAGTGAATGAGCGTGCGTGTTTGCGGGTGCGGGAGGTCGAGGGAGTGTAGGCACACCCTTGGGTGCGATCATGGCCGACGGACGTGGCCGGTGGGGACCTAGACGCGACGGCGGGCCGAGCGGCAGAGCGAGTGCAGCGACACTGCCAGTCTGTGGCGCGCGGCTGTTGGGCGAGCGGGATACACCCTCGGTCGTGATGCCATTAGCGCAGATTCGCGTTTAATGGCAAGTGGGACGGGGCGTGGCTCGGTCGGTGCTGCCGGTGCAGCGGCGACGCGACGGCGACGTGATTGCACGGCGCGGCGCAGTGCTCTGCGCGGACAGAGGTGGCGAGCGGTAGTGACGCGGGCAGAGCGCGACTTGGTCGACGCGCCGTTGGGGCGGATGCACGATCGAGTGCGATGGCGACGGGGCGAGCGGCTGGTCGGAAGCAGGCGCTGCGGCGGTGTAATAACGACGCGACTGCGGGGCAGAGCGGTCTGCGGCGCGGCGTAGAGCGGCAGGGCGTAGCGAGGTCGGCGCAGTGCCGCAGGGTGCGGCGCAGGGTGCGAGAGCATGTGGCGCGGCGTGGCGGGTTCGACGTAGGCCGGCAGGCATCTGCGGCCACGCGGCAGCAACGCCGGCGTACGGCGCAGCCACGGTCGGGCGCGGTGCACGTGGGCGGGAGCGCGCGGGCGCAAGCGGGCCGCGGGCAAGGCCGAGTGGGCCGAAAGGTGGGACTCGGCCCATTCCAGCTATGCTTCCCTTTTTCCATTTTCTGTTATTTGTTTCAAACTGAATTTGCTTTAAAATAGTTTCAAAAACTCCAAACTAACTTTTGAAACTTAAACCAAAGTTGTTCAAAATAATATTCTCTACATTTTTCATGTAGGTCATAATTTCTGAAAACCATTATTTACATGGTTCTAGATTAAAAACTAATTAAGTCATTTTTAGAAAAGAATTGCTTTTATTCTTAATAGGTAAACTAAGCTTAATTAGGCAGGGTAATTAATCATAAAAGCAAACCATTCTTTATTCTAAGCATAGCAAACTTAGCTAAATATGTTGATCAAGAAGTTGAGCACAAAACACCTATTCAATTCTAGTGTGAAGAATAAAGCATACACACATGAAATGATGGCCTAAGTAAACATGAATGCAATGCAATGCTTATGCTTAGTGGCTAATGATGACCCTAATGCAACGCTTGACACAAGGTGTCACATATCCCTTGACGGCACTATCTCTTCGGGCTCGGCCACCCCCGCGAAGACTGAAATCGCCGACTCCTCCGGATCGACCAACACCTTCCCGGAGTTCTCCACAGGCTTCGGAGGAATAGTTTTTCAAGTCTCCGCGGATAGCGTCGCCCCGACAATGAGACGGATGCCGAACGCGTCACGAGAGAATAGCACAACACCGAACGCACACAAAGGCACGACCTCGAACGCCGTGACCAGGAGAAGCGCGACCAAGAGCATCGCGAGCCAGAACACGTCGCACGGGAACAACGAGAGCAGGAGCAGAGGAACCACGATCATCCTCCACGACGCAACCTCCAGCATGAGTTCGACCTGATGGGTGATGTCCCGGTGTATTCAACCCTCAGTGCCAACCTGGCGGTAGCTGCCTGCGAGCTATCCAAGCTCCACGACATACCCGTGATCGAGAAGACAGAGGCTCACATAATGGAGGCCGCAAGTCAGGTCAAGAGAAAGAGTCACCCACCCGAATCCTCTGGTCAATCCTACAGTAGGAACTACCCCGGAAGCCCCCAGAGGGAGCACCGACGCGTGATCGAACACCGGCACCGGCGCGCCAAAGCCCTCCGAGAGAGCACCAACGAAGATCCCCGCGACACAACGACGAAGAGCACGACAGGGTCCGGCATGATCGAACACCGGTACCGGTGCACCGGAGCCCTCTGAGGGAGCACCGACGAAGATCCCCACGGTACGACGAAGATGAGCGCAATAATCCCCGACATGATCGACCACCGACGCCGGCGCCCCAAGCTACAGGGGGATTACGCCCCTTCTCCACTCGTTTACGTACCATCAGGTGGCCCCAGAATTTCAGAGTAACATCAGTGGAGAAATACGACGGCAAGGCAAACCTAGAGCAATGGGTGTCCACGTACGAGATCGCCGTGTACGCCGCCGGATGAGACCAAGACGTGATGGCCAATTACTTGCCAGTAATGTTGTCGACCTCCACCAACAGCTGGCTCCAGAAGATTCCGGAAGGCACCATCGACAGCTGGGAGGACCTCAAGGAAATCTTCATCAAAACATACAGGGCTATGTGTGTCCAGCCAGGGACACGTTTTGACCTGGAGAGCGTCCGCCAGAGGAGTAACGAAAGCCTCCGGGAATACATCAGGTGTTTTCTCCGACAAGCAGCTGAGCACAACAGATATCTCCAACCCAGAATCCATTGCCATCTTCTCCAACGGCCTGCGGGCGGACAACCTCCAGAACAAGTTGGCCCGGAAGAGCGTAACAACCATAGAGGAGCTGATGACGGTCGCGAATCCTTACGCCAACAAAACCAACGCCACCCACAGCAGAGAGAATAGGCGGCGCATTCTCGTTTCCCAGAGAGCGCGAGGGACAGCGACCGTCGACCAGACCACCGCAGCGATAGAGGGCCCAGCGATCACCGAGATTACCGGTTGGGAAATTCCGAGCGCTATTCGCAAGGTACGACTATAGGCGAGACAACCGCTACATCGCCAACACGAACGCCCACCCAAGGAAGAACTACGACGTCGGCTACGAGAAGATTCTCGATGGCCCGTGCCCCATACACAAGAACGCGAAACACTCCATGCGAAACTGTGACCTCCTCGAAATAACTATGTGGGAAAGAGGTGACAAAAGACAGAAGAAGAACGACACCGACAAAGGCAAAGACCAAGAACTGCCAGCGCCAGAATTCCGAGCAGCTTCGACGATGTACTCCATCTTCGGAGGCAGCGTGCTCGTCGAAGGGGAGAGACGATGCCGCCAAGTCCGCAAAGACGTCTACTCAGTCGCCGCCGCAGAAAACGATACGGCTAATACTCGTTACCTCGACTGGTCAGAACAACCCATCAGCTTCTCCAGGGAAGATGAGTGGACGAACTACAGATACCCAGGTCGCTTCCCACTCATCATCGACCCAACCATCGCCACATGTCGCTTCAGGAATGTATTGGTCGAAGGGGGCAGCGCCATCAACATTATCTTTGCCGATGCGTTTCGCCATCTCGACTACTCGAAGAAAGACCTCCTCCCAGCAAACTTCTCCTTCTGGGGAATCGTACCAGACAAGGCGTAAACACCGGTGGGCCAGATCACCCTCCCCGTACAATTTGGCGACAAGAACCACTTCAAGGTCGAGAACATCAATTTTGTTATTGCCAAGTTCGAGACTGCTTACCATGTGAAACTCGGTCGTCCGGCACTCGCCAAGCTGATGCCAGTCCCACACTACACGTACATGGTGCTGAAGATCCCGATGCCACAAGGTATCCTCAGTCTTCGTACCAACTTCAAGATCGCAAATGAGTGCGAGCAGCAGACAATCAACACCGTCGAGAAACCTCGCGACCAGGACTCATTCATCTCCGAAACTGGCGACAAGCCCGCCGCGAAGAAGCAGAAAGAAGCAAAGCCAACAACGACCACCACCGACCTCTCCCGCGAACAGACATAGAGACCGCAAGCCCTCGGCGATGTGTGAGGATTTTCAAGTGTAAACATATTTCAATAAGAGTTTGTACTTTGTACCGCCCCATCGATAAATAAAGGTGCTTCGTTCCCCCCATATCCCATGTAACCGAAATAACTTGTGCAAAAATTCTCACGCCGTACGATGACTACTGCACAAACGCTCACGGCGTACGATGACTACTGCGAACACGCCCACGGCGTATGGCGACCACCACAACGCAGCCAACAATGTTCGACGACCTCTCCAAAACACTCCCACAGTGTTCGACGACCTCTCCAAAATGCGATAAGGCGTTTCTCCAAATAGCCTGGCCATAACCAGAAAGCTCCTGAAGCTGGCCTGCCAGTTAACCATAGCGAATAGAAGTAGCTACCCTAAAGGCTATGATTACGTCGACAGGCCTCCCAAAAGGTATTTCCCCAGAAGCCGGGCGATATCACTTGGGTTGGGAGCCATGAGGTTATGTGCCCAGAATCTGTATACGACCTCGGTACGGTCGACGACTCTACAAGCAGCATGGCTTTCCGCCTAGCGCCTGTAGGAACGGTCTCCACAAGCCCTAGTCACGCCACGATCGAGCCTCTCGGAAAAAGGCCATGTCCCTAGCATCTCCCTAAGCGTGCATGAGCTGGTCGACCTCTGCGCCGCGGGTTGTCAGCAGCGTGCCTCCTTGGGAGTCCTTATGTATTCTACGCGTGCAGTGGCACTAGCCCTACTGATGACGACCCGTAGGGTTCGCAGTCCGATCTTTCGATGAGAGTTGGTAGATAACTCGATTGGTGGATGGAGATGACGTTCACGGCTCGACTACAACCGTCCAAGGACGCTGCGCCTTAGCAACCGATACACCACCTCCGATGGCTGCCGTGATCTTGCGGCGCGACAACCAGCCACTAGGGCTCCCGTCCTGCAGGCAATCGAAGAACCAGCAAGAACAAGATGAACAAGCACTCAATTGCTAGATGAATATGAAGGTTTCAATTTGAGAACACAATATGGTGAGGTTCTGATGACAATCAGACGGACGGTTGATCCAACACGCGCGCTGAAAGGCGGTAGCAATAGCTAACTCGACGAAACAAAACCTAAACTGTTTGTGGCAGCTCTAACGACTTATAAGGAGTTGGGAGGACGACCACAAGGGTTTTGGGGTCGTTCTCCAACCCTAGGACGCGTCCCTAATGGACCCGACTTGATACATGGGCCACAGGCCCAAAATAAGGTGACGCAGCACCGGTGGACAGAAAAGGTCTCGGTACAAAAACGATGAGTCTGGACGCATCTGATAAGGTATAGCCATGCTTCTGGATCCGTTGGAAAGTAGACTTGATAAGCTTTCCAAAAAGTGCGAGAATGTCCCAATCGGAGTCCGTATGAAGTCGTGGCATCCATCACAAGTTGGTGCTGTCCTGCAGTCCAAATCCAGCTAGCGCCCATCCCGTGTCCCGCTGATCCTCTCCATTGTTCCTGAGCAAAACAAGAGTGCACGTGTCTCCATTGTCTAAATATAATGGACAAGAGTTTGAGAATAAACTTACTTGATGATTGAGTTCACGGGCACGAGCACGAGTAATAGGACCAAGTGGTGCTGGAGATGGTGTTGGTGTGGTGTTGATGTCCTCATCACCTACAATATGGACCATTTGAGACCCAAGGCCGAACGTTCCATCGCTATGGCTCACGAGGCACGACAGGACATACAAGTGAAACAAAAGCTCACTGCCCGGATACATAACAGCTTTGTAGTTTTCACTTACACGTCCGCATAACATGTATCTAGGATACAAACCACCGTTGTCTCGCAGCAAAACAGATCATGGCAAATATCTTGGAATATCAAAAGAGGAAGGACAATGCTTCAGATAAAGCGTTCAACAACTACAACCTCATCCTACCGATGCGATAAGCGACCACATCACTAATGTTCCTAGTCCAGAGCTCGAATTCATGTCGAATTTGGCATTGTCAGCTATAGTACATAATGATCCCAGGCATATTGTTACCCGGTGGGCTAAAACAACGACACTCCTCCCAGATGCAAACATGAGGATCGATGACGACTAACTCAGGCACGTCCTCTGGGGCGTGCATCCCCCACCGTCGCCAGATAACATGGAGATCCTCACGAGACTGGAAGAGAAGATGTCTCAGGTGACGGTTACCCCACTAGCCGCCAAGCAGGACACCGCCGCCGAGTTGATCAACGATAGCGAGCGCCTCCAAATTCGCTGGATCCACATAATACAGCATCATAGCCCTGAAGTACATCGCGACATCATCTCCAGCTTTCACCGCCCTGGCAATGAGCGCCTACCCAACAGAATCTCGCCCCCGCAACATCAACCCCTCTAGACCATGAAAGAACATAGCCTCTCAGTGACCGGCGTCAAGGAAGCGTCGCTCGAAAGCAGCCTCCAGCAGATTGTTGTAGGGTCGACAATAATCCTGGATCCGCCGAAGAGACAAGAGTCGAATCATCGAAGCATCATCACAAACCCTCCGGAAGATGCGACAGACCTGACGAGCCTTCACATACTCGCGTACATTGTCGCATCATCGATAACACGAAGAAGGATCTGAAAGAGCAAGTCCTCCGGCAGAACCAGCAAGGCGCGATCTAACCCATCCCACCTCTAAGTCTGCCCCTTATACCAAGCGGCGCAGCGCTTCACCTTCCAGGGTTTTTGGGAAACCGCAACGGCCAAATACAGAACTACCATGATATCAACTTCTCACGCCACAACTTAGGCCGCTAACTGCACGGTTAACTCGGCCCACTTCCCCCTTTTTCCTTATTGTCGTATTTGTTTTCAATCAACCTCCAAAATTTATGGATAATGATTTCCTAAAGACCAATAACACCACAGTCCCGGGGACTGGACATACAATCTTGTTATGATTTCTTTTCTGCAGCTACAGTAACATGGCTACTGTAGACTAGTCAGCAAGTCCCGCAAGACCTCCGATACAGTGGTACTCGGGGACTTCATCGACCGTAACCACGACCCAGCCACCCGATTGCAAATCCGACCAGACTCGGGGACTTCGTCCAAGACAACACCGAGCAAGGCTCGGGGACTACTGCCGTGGCATAAGGAGCGGTGGCATGGAGCAACACAATACTCGGGGACTGGAACTCGGCGACTGCGAACAAAGCAGTATGACCCCGACACAAGAACCTTCCAGCTCCTCGCATCAGGCTTGGGGACTACGGGTATTCGCAGTTGTTTTTTACAAAACTTATGTTTCAGTCTTCAATATACAATCCTAATACAAGAACTTAACAGTTTCTTACATCAGGCTCGGGGACTGCGGGTATTCTCAGTCGTTTTTTACAAAACTCATGCTTCAGTCTTTATTTACAATTATTTAGGCATCTTTTTTATAAAGTTTGGCACCACGTTCATATTTCACCTACTACCAAGCTCGGGGACTAAGTGGGTACACTTCACCTTGCGGTGAATGTACTGATTTTCTACTCGGCAAAGCTCTGCTGTTCTTGTTTTGTTTTTACAGAGCCTAAGTGGGTACACTTCACCAGGAAAGGGCTTTCAAAAGTTTTTCTTCTTCAGCACGTCACACCCTTCTGACAAGCAGCCGCAGCATCTGGCAAGGCGACCTGCTCGCACATCAAGCTACGACGCTCTCGACCAGCCCGGTAGGAGTAACATTCGGTGTGCCCAGAACCACTACCATTGTTATGGTATGCTCGACACAAACCGTACACCTATCTTGTGACGAAACAAACACAAGTCTCTAGATGGAGCGAAAGAAGCTTCCACATGATAAATCTCACCTAGGAGTAACATCTGGTATGCCCAACACCATTACCATTGCTATGGTACGCTCGGGGCAAACCATGCACCTATCTTGTGCTCCAACAAACACAAGTCTCTAGATGGACCGAAACAAGCTTCCATATGATAGATCTCACCTAGGAGTAACATCCGGTGTGCCCAGCACCATTACCATTGTTATGGTAGGCTCGGCACAAACCGTGCACCTATCTTGTGCCAAAACAAACACAAGTCTCTAGATGGAGCGGAAGAAGCTTCCACGTTATAGATCTCACCTACGAATAACATCTGGTGTGCCCAACACCATTACCATTGCTATGGTATGCAACGCGCAAACCGCGCACCTATATTATGTTGCCACAAACATCAAGACTCTTGATGGAGCGAAACAAGCTTCCACATGATAGATCACACCTATAAGTAACATCCGATGTGTCCAACACCAATACCATTGCTATGGTACACTGGGCGCAAACCATGCACCTATCTTGTGCTGCAACAAACACATGTCTCTAGATGGAGTGAAACAAGCTTCCACATGATAGATCTCACCTAGGGTTAACATCTAGTGTGCCTAACACCATTACCATTGCTATGGTACGCTTGGCGCAAACTGTGCACCTATCTTGTGCTGCAACAAACACAAGTCTCTAGATGGACCGAAACAAGCTTCCATATGATAGATCTCACCTAGGAGTAACATACGGTGTGCCCAGCACCATTACCATTGTTATGGTAGGCTCCGCACAAACCGTGCACCTATCTTGTGCCAAAACAACCACAAGTCTCTAGATGGAGCGGAAGAAGCTTCCACATTATAGATCTCACCTACGAATAACATCCGGTGTGCCCAACACCATTACCATTGCTATGGTATGCACCGCGCAAACCGCGCACCTATATTATGTTGCCACAAACATCAAGACTCTTGATGGAGCGAAACAAGCTTCCACATGATAGATCACACCTATAAGTAACATCCGATGTGTCCAACACCAATACCATTGCTATGGTAGACTCAGCGCAAACAATGCACCTATCTTGTGCCGAAACAAACACAAGTCTCTTGATGGAGTGAAACAAGCTTCCACATGATAGATATCGCCTAGGAGTAACATCTGGTGTGCCCAACACCATTACCATTGCTATGGTACGCTCGGTGCAAACTGTGCACCTTTCATGTGCTACAACCAACACAAGTCTCAAGATGGAGCGAAACAAGCTTCCACAAGATAGATCTCACCTAGGAGTAACATCCGGTGTCCCTAACACCATTACCATTGCTATTGTACGCTCAGCGCAAACCGTGCACATATCTTGTGCTGAAACAAACACAAATCTCTAGATGGAGTGAAACAAGCTTCCACATGATAGATCTCACCTAGGAGTAACATCTGGTATGCCCAACACCATTACCATTTGAAAGCCCAAGTTTGGTTTTGGTTAATTGATGACACCTATGGACTAACCCTAGTGCTAGGTGCATGATCTAGCTAGGGTGATCCACCTTGATACATGAAGCTAAAGGATGACCATGGTGCATTGAACAAGTGCTTCATGGACTAAGGAAAAGAAGAAAGAGAAAAACAAAAATGGTCTCAAGGCAAAGGTATATCATAGGGCCCTTTTTGGTTTAGTGATCAAGACACTATAGAGAGTGTGATCACCTTTAGGATAGATAGCCATACTATCAAGAAGGGAAAACTCGTTTCGATTGCGGTTATCATGTGCCACTAGGTTTGCATTGCATTCATATAAAATGAACCTACGTGAAACAAATTTAAGAAAATATTATGTGAAGGCTAACATGTGAGCACAAGGACTGGATCATATAATGTTGGCATATGGAAGCTTGGAGAAGAAGAAGCAACTCATTTGGACATGAGACAGTGGTCCGGACGCAGGGTCCGGACGCTAGGGATGCTCCGTCCGGACTAACGCAGATGTGTCTGGTGGCATACCCTAGCTTCGGCTAACGGCGCACAGGACCTCCAGACGATGTTGTGCGTCCAGACACAGGACTATGGTCATGAGTCTGGAGCCATGGAGCTCTCTGTTCCCCTCCAGTGGATTTATCCGAATGCTGAGCATAGTCCGGACCATGGACTCCGGACGTGCGTCTGGGCTTTTGGAGCTCTCTGGAACCTCTCTGGTGAGGTCTGGACGCAAGAAACTAGAAGTCCGGACGCTACTATTGTCTGCGTCCGGAGGTGACTCGTCAGCAGCAGAGGAAGGCGCCAATGGCAGGTTTCAAATGGCAGGCAGACCTGACGCAAGCGCAAAGGTCCGGATGGCGCTTTGCGCGCGTCCGAAGGCAGCGACCGGACTTGAAGACAGAGGCTCGGTTTCTTGGTGAATCAAGGGTCCGGACGCTCCCAATGGTCCGGACTCCCTATACAAACTGCGTCCGGACTGACGCAGACAGTGGCTATGAAGAGGAGAAAACGGCTAGCTCAGTTTGGAGGGCTATATAAGTGGTTTGGCCAGCTCCTAGGGCTTTCTCTTGCACCTCCCATTCATTCTCACTCTTTGTGCTTGCTTGAGAAGGCCCTCCACTCATCTCTCTTTGCTTTGCTTGCTAATTCATGAGAGTTTGAGTGAACCAAGTGCTTTGATCATTGCATTGCATCTTAGTGGCACTTGGTCATCGTCATCTCCGCGGGATTTCTTGTTATTCTTGGTGTTTGCCAACACCTAGACGGCTTGGCGATTGTGGAGAAGCTTCAGCACGTGTTGGTGATTGTTCGTGGCCGGCTTCATCGACTTGTGAGAGGGCTTGTACCCACCTCGGCGGAGCGCCAAAGGGTAACTCTAGTGGATTGCTCGTGTCATTGAGTTACTCTCATTTGGGTGGATTCTTGTGGCGCCCAAGTTAGTGGGCTAGGCTTGTCATTGCCTATTAGCCACCGAATCACCACTTGAGTAGTCAACACAATGGGGACTAGCTTGGTGCCAACCAAGTGAACCTCGGGAGAAAAATCGATTGTCATCTTGTCTCTCGGCTACTCTTTGGTATTCATTGTGATTGGTTCTCTACATTGACATCCATACATCACAAGGCATCGGTATAACAATCACCTCCTCTCTTGTATTTACCTTGTTCATATCCTGCTTAGTTAGCTCTCTAGTTAGCTTGTTAGCTTAGCTTGTTAGTTGTTCTTGCTAGCTCAAGTTAAGTGCCTTAGGTTCTTGCTATTGTCTGTTAGGCACTTAGCTAACTAGAATTGCATTGGATAGGTGGCTTTGCACCCCAAGTAGAGCTAGAGAAAAAAGTTTCACTTAAGTGTTATCTAACCTTTTGCTCTAGTGTTTTGTAGAATTTTTTTTAGGCTATTCACCCCCCTCTAGCCATCTAGGACCTTTCAAGTGGTATCGGAGCCATGGTCACCGCTATTATCGAGGCTTAACAACCTTCGGTGTTAGTGATGGCTCAAGTTCAATTCAACCATGTGGGGAGCAAACCACCAATGTTTGATGGCACCTCATTGTATTATTGGAAGAGGAAAATAAATATGCATCTAGGCTCAATACATGAGAAGGTGTGGAGTGTGACCGAACATGACTTTATCATTCTTGATGAAGCCGCTCCCACACCTAGAGAGCAAGAGAACCGACAATGCAACACTATGGCTCTCAATGTGATATACAATGGCATTGACTCAAAAGTGTTTGAGCAAATCAAGGATCTTGAGAAGACAAGTGAAGTGTGGAAGAGACTTCAGGATACATATGAGGGCACCGCCACCGTGAAGAATGCCAAGTTGTACATGCTCAAGGACAAGCTATCAAATTTCAAGATGAAGGATGATGAGTCTATCCCGGAGAGGTTTCATAGGCTCCAAGTGATCATCAATGATCTCAAGAGCTTGGGTGAGAAGGTCAAGGATGAAGACTTCTCAAACCGCTTCCTTGGTTGTTTGCCCAAGAAATACAAAACTTTGAGGCAAATAATTAGGAGAGATGGTTTGGAAAAGATCACTCCCAATGAAGTGCTTGGAGAAATCATGACCGAAGAGCAATATAATGAAGAAAGTGAAGAATAAGAGGTCAAGGAAGAAAAGAAAGAAAAGAAGAGCTTAGCATTCAAGGCATCATCATCCAAGAACAAGGACAAAGCAAAGAAGCAAGAATCAAGTGATGATGAAGAAGCTAGTGACATTGATGATGAGATGATGGCTCTCTTTGTGCGCAAGTTTGGCAAGTTCATGAAGAAGAAGGGCTATGGTGCTAGAAAGAGAAGAGATAACTTCAAGAGCAAAAGAATATGAGAAGAGATGCTACAAGTGGAAGAGCACCGGTCACATGATTGTAGATTGTCCAATCATAGTGATGATGATGAGAAGAAGAATAGCAAGCATGACAAGAAGGAGTAGAAGCTATCCTTCACCAAGAAGAAGAAGGGTGAATCCTATATGGTGACTTGGGATAGTGATGATTCTTCCGATGATGATTCTAGTGATGATGAGAAGAAGTCTAATAAGAATACATTGGCAAGCATTCCTATCAACAACAAGCCATCTATCTTTGACACTCCATAATGTTTCATGGCTAAGCCATCCAAGGTACAATCTCATGATGATAGTGACAGTGATAGTGATAATGATAGTAGTGATGATGATGAGGAGTACTCCAAGGAAGAACTAGTAGATATGATGAAGCAAACTTATGCTTTCTTTGAGACAAAGAGGAAGGAGTGCAAAGAATTGAACAAGAAGCTTAAAGCTCTTGAACAATCCTTTGATGAGCTCAATGGCTCTCATGAGAGGCTAATGGAAGCCCATGAGAAGCTTGAGAGGACTGACTACAAGCTTGAAAAGGCTCATTCCTCCCTCCTTGAGCAAAACAAGGATAAGATTGTTGCATCATGTGATATTGGAGTTACTTGTGATATTCTAGATGAATCATTTTTCACTCCTATCATTGTTGCACCAACCAACACTAGCACTTCCACATGCACATCCACTAGTGAAAGCTCAAAGGTTGATGCTACACTAGTGAGTGAAAATGAAAAATTGAAAAATGGTGTTAATGAACTCACTCATGCTTTGGGTAAGGCATATGGTGGAGAGCCCGCTTGCTAAAGTGCTTGGGTAGCCAAAGATTTTCCCACTACAAAGAGGGATTGGGCTATACCCCCAAGAAGGGCAAGTCGGCCTTTGTGACTCCAAAGCCTAGCTTTGTGAGAAGCAATGGTCGGTATTGCAATAGTTGCAAGCAAGTGGGGCATGTTTACCAATATTGCAAACTTAACATGAGCCAAATCAAGTTTGCTAAATCCACCTCCATTCATTTTGATTCATGTTATATGCTTACCAAAGGGAGAGATGGTGTAATGGCTAAGTATGTTGGCACACCCATCGTTGGCCCAAAGAAGAAGGCTATTCGGGTGCCAAAATATTTGGTCACTAACTTTGGAGGACCCAAACAGGTGTGGGTACCTAAGAAGAACTAATTTGTTTTGTAGGTCAATTACAAAGCCGGAGGAAGGCATTGGGTGCTTGATAGTGGGTGCACTCAACACATGACCAGGGATTCTAGAATGTTCAAATCAATCAACTCCAACACCAATGATGGCATTGATAGTATTACTTTTGGTGATAATAGCAAGGGCAAGGTCAAGGGTCTTGTTAAGATTGCAATATCCAATGACTTGAGCATATCCAATGTCTTGCTAGTTGAGAGCTTGAACTTCAATTTGCTATCCATGGCTCAATTGTGTGATCTTGGATTCAAATGCATATTTGGGGTAGATGATGTTGAGATCATTAGTGTTGATGGTTCAAACTTGATCTTCAAAGGATTTAGATATGAGAACCTCTACCTAGTTGATTTCAATGCTAGTGAAGCTCAATTGTCAACTTGCTTGCTCACTAAATCAAGTATGGGTTGGTTATGGCATAGAAGACTTGGTCATGTTGGCATGAAGCAATTGAATAGATTGATCAAGCATGACTTAGTTAGAGGCTTGAAAGATATTGTGTTTGAGAAGGATAAACTTTGTAGCTCTTGTCAAGCCGGCAAACAAGTTGGTAACACCCATCCCAAGAACAGCATGATGAGCACTAGTAGAGCATTTGACTTGTTGCACATGGATCTATTTGGACCAAAGACATACACAAGTATTGGAGGCAACAAGTATGGATTTGTGATAGTTGATGATCTTACAAGATACACTTGGGTATTATTTCTCAATGACAAGAGTGATACATTTGCCAAATTCAAATCTTTTGTCAAGAGGTGTCACAATGAGTTTGAGACCACCATCAAGAAAGTGAGAAGTGACAATGGAAGTGAATTCAAGAATACAAATGTTGAAGAGCTATGTGATGAGCTTGGAATCAAGCATCAATTCTCGGCCAAGTACACTCCACAATCAAATGGCCTTATTGAGAGGAAGAATAGAACATTGATTGATATGGCAAGGTCTATGCTTAGTGACTACAATGTGAGTCACTCCTTTTGGGCCGAAGTTATCAACACCGCTTGCTACTCTAGCAACCGGCTATATTGTCACCCATTGATGGAGAAGACACCATATGAACTATTGAATGGAAGAAAGCCCAACATTGCATACTTTAGAGTGTTTGGTTGCAAATGCTATATCTTGAAGAAAGGCACAAGACTTGGGAAGTTTGATAAGAAATGTGATGAAGGATTATTACTTGGTTACTCAACCACAAGCAAAGCCTATAGAGTGTGGAATTCGGCTAGTGGTATACTTGAGGAGGTTCATGATGTTGAATTTGTTGAAACCAATGGCTCCCAAGTTGAGAATGAGAAGCTAGAAGATGTGAGTGGATCTCAATTGGCAAATGCGATGAAAAGCATAGATATTGGTGATATTCGGCCAAGGCAAGTCATAGATGTTGAAGATGACAAAGATCAAGTGCTCAACTCACCTTAAGTGCAAGCTAGTAGTTCTCAAGTGCAAGATCAACAAGTGGCTAGTTCATCTCAACCTAGTGCAAGCAATCAAGTTCCTATCCTCCAACCAACCAACATTGCAAGAGATCATCCCATTGATCAAATAGTTGGTGATATTACAAGTGGTGTGCAAACAAGATGGAGATTGGCATCCTTTTGTGAACACTATTCATTTGTGTCATCCATAGAGCCTACAAAGATTGAAGAAGCCTTACAAGATGTTGATTGGGTAAATGCTATGCATGAAGAGCTCAAAAATTTCACAAGAAATCAAGTTTGGGAGCTAGTTGAAAGACCCAAGAACTACAATGTGATTGGCACAAGATGGGTATTTAGAAACAAGCAAGATCAAGATGGTATAGTTGTGAGAAACAAAGCAAGATTGGTAGCTCAAGGTTACACTCAAGTTGAAGGTCTTGACTTTGGAGAAACTTATGCACCGGTTGCAAGATTAGAGGCAATTAGAATCCTATTGGCCTATGCATGTGCACACAACATCAAGCTATACCAAATGGATGTGAAGAGTGCTTTCTTTAATGGATATATCAATGAGCTAGTATATGTTGAGCAACCTCCCAATTTTGAAGATGACAAGAAGCCCAACCATGTGTACAAGTTGAGGAAGACTTTATATGGCTTGAAGCAAGCACCTAGAGCATGGTATGAAAGATTGAGGGATTTCCTCTTATCCAAAGGGTTCATCATGGGGAAGGTTGATACTACTCTCTTCACCAAGAAGCTTGGCAAGAATCTATTTATGCTCCAAATCTATGTGGACGACATCATATGTGGTTCAACCAATCAAGATTTTTGTGAATAGTTTGGCAAGATGATGGCAAATGAGTTTGAAATGTCAATGATTGGTGAACTTAGCTACTTCCTTGGTCTTCAAATCAAGCAATTGAAGAATGGCACCTTTGTGAGTCAAGGAAAGTACATCAAGGATATGATGAAGAAGTTTGGCCTAGAAGATTCTAAAGGCATTAGCACTCCTATGGGCACCAATGGACACTTGGATAGTGATGCTAGTGGCAATATGGTGGATCAAAAGTTGTATCGGTCTATGATTGGAAGCCTACTCTATGTGACCGCTTCAAGGCCGGATGTCATGTTTAGTGTATGCATGTGTGCAAGATTCCAAGCCTCACCAAGAGAAAGTCACTTGATGGCTGCAAAGAGAATATTGAGGTACTTGAAGCATACACAAGATGTTGGATTGTGGTATCCCAAGGGGTCTAACTTTGAGTTGATTGGATATTCGGACTCCGACTATGCGGGATGCAAGGTTGATAGAAAGAGCACTTCGATCACATGTCAAATGCTAGGCATGTCACTTGTATCTTGTTCATCAAAGAAGCAAAATAGTGTTGGACTCTCTACTGTCGAAGCCGAATACATAAGTGCGGGTAGTTGTTGTGCACAATTGCTTTGGATGAAAGCAATTTTGAATGACTATGGGATCCATTTCAAGCAAGTGTCGTTGCTATGTGACAATGAAAGTGCGGTGAAGCTAACCAACAATCCGGTCCAACATTCAAGAACCAAGCACATTGACATAAGGCACCACTTCTTAAGGGACCATCAACAAAAGGGTGATATCAAGATCACAAGTATTGGCACCGATGATCAACTTGCCAATATATTCACCAAGCCACTTGATGAGAAGAGGTTTTACAAGCTAAGAAATGAGTTGAACATTCTTGATTATTCAAACATGTGTTGATGCACCCCCATATATGACATGCCTCTCCTTTGAGCTATGCAAGGTACAAGTTGATTGACATGTCATTCATCCTTATTAGGACTTGTTAGTGCATCTAGACATCAATTCATTAGGCTCATTCATGGAAATCAAATGATTTGATGCTTATATGGTACCACTATTGCTTCTATGCTTGATATGATCTAGTGGTAGCATATGACATATTTGTGGGCTTGCAATCCTAGTGTTTGATCTAGAATATGAACTTCAAAATGTTTAGCTCAACATGGGCAAGATAACCATTCTAGGATGTGTGAACAAGCTTGTCCATGGTTTAAACCGAGTTAAATAGCTTGGGGCAAGTACTCTAGATTGAACCACAACTAAAACTTCTCTCCAATAATCAAATCTTCGGGCACATCTTTTTTGATAATAGATGACAAAGGGGGAGAGAAAATGGGGGAGAAGTAAGTAGTCACAAAGAAAAATTGAAAATTTTGAAAAATGTAAAGCACACAAGTAGGGGGAGCAAGCCTATGAATAAAGTTGTTGCATATCCTTGCGCATTCATAAGTTCTTGCTTGCATATGTACTTATTTTCATGACATGCTTGTGTGGTGAATGCTAGAAACTTAAATGTCTTGACGCTTGAAGTACTAGCATGATTAGGTTTTAGCCTAATTCTTCTTGTGAGCTTAAGCTTTCCAAGTGGTATTTCAAGTTTGCGCTCAAGTGGTTTCTAGGCATTCATGGTGCTAAGGATGGTATAATATGGAACTCCGATTGGTATCATGCTTCAAAGGTCCATCTCTTATACCTTAGCATCATTTGGTAGCATTCACTCTCCCACAATTCCTATTCATGCATATGTGATCAAAATGAACCAAACTCATATATCACATATGTAAGGGGAGCTAATACTACCAAAGTGGAAACTTTCATTATATATATTTATTTGTGAAAGGTTGTCATCAATTAACAAAAAGGGGGAGATTGAAAGCCCAAGTTTGGTTTTGGTTAATTGATGACACCTATGTACTAACCCAAGTGCTAAGTGCATGATCTAGCTAGGGTGATCCACCTTGATACATGAAGCTAAAGGATGACAATGGTGAATTGAACAAGTGCTTCATGGACTAAGGAAAAGAAGAAAGAGAAAAACAAAAATGGTCTAAAGGCAAAGGTATATCATAGGACCATTTTTGGTTTAGTGATCAAGACACTATAGAGAGTGTGATCACCTTTAGGATAGATAGTCGTACTATCAAGAAGGGAAAACTCGTTTCAATTGCGGTTATCATGTGCCACTAGGTTTGCATTGCATTCATATAAAATGAACCTACGTGACATAAAATGTGAAACAAATCCAAGAAAATATTATGTGAAGGCTAACATGTGAGCACAAGGACTAGATCATATCATGTTGGCATATGGAAGCTTGGAAAAGAAGAAGCAACTCATTTGGACACGAGATAGTGGTCCGGATGCAGGGTCCCGATGCTAGGGATGCTGGGTCCGGACTAACGTAGATGCGTCCGGTGGCATACCCTAGCCTCGGCTAACGGTGCACAGGACCTCCGAACGATGTTGTGTGTTCGGACACAGGACTCCGGTCATGAGTCCGGAGCCATGGAGCTCTCTGTTGCCCTCCAGCTCAGCATAGTCCGGACCATGGACTCCGGACGTGCGTCTGGGCTTTTGGAGCTCTCTGGAAACTCTCTTGTGCTCCAACACAAGTCTCTAGATGGAGCGGAAGAAGCTTCCATATTATAGATCTCACATAGGAATAACATCCGGTGTGCCCAACACCATTACAATTGCTATGGTATGCACCGCGCAAACCGTGCACCTATATTATGTTGCCACAAACATCAAGACTCTTGATAGAGCGAAACAAGCTTCCACATGATAGATCTCACCTATAAGTAACATCCGATGTGCCCAACACCAATACCATTGCTATGGTACACTCGGCGCAAACCATGCACCTATCTTGTGCCGAAACAAACACAAGTCTCTAGATGGAGTGAAACAAGCTTCGACATGATAGATCTCGCCTAGGAGTAACATCTGGTCTGCCCAATACCATTACCATTGCAATGGTACGCTCGGTGCAAACTGTGCACCTATCATGTGTTGCAACTAACACAAGTCTCTAGATGGAGCGAAACAAGCTTCCACATGATAGATCTCACCTATGAGTAACATCTGGTGTCCCTAACACCATTACCATTGCTACTGTACACTCAGAGCAAACCGTACACCTATCTTTTGCTGAAACAAACAAAAGTCTCTAGATGGAGAGAAACAAGCTTCCACATGATAGATCTCACCTAGGAGTAACATCTTTTGTTCCCAACACCATTACCATTGCTATGGTACGCTCCAGACAAACCGTGCACCTATCTTGTGCTCCAACAAACACAAATCTCTAGATGGACCGAAACAAGCTTCCACATGATAGATCTCACCAAGGATTAACATCCGGTGTGCCTAGCACCATTACCATTGTTATGGTACGCTTGGCACAAACCGTGCACCTATCTTGTGCTAAAATAATCACAAATATCTAGATTGAGCGGAACAAGCTTCCACATTATAGATCTCACCTAAGAGTAACATCCGGTGTGCCCAGCACCATTACCATTGTTATGGTACGCTCGTCACAAACCGTGCACCTATGTTGTGCCAAAACAAACACAAGTCTCTAGATGGAGCGGAACAAGCTTCCACATGATAGATCGCACCAAGGAGTAACATCCGGTGTGCCCAACACCATTACCATTGTTGTCGTACGCTCGGCACAAACCGCGCTCCTATCTTGTGTTGAAACAAACACAAGACTACTGATGGACCGAAACAAGCTTCCACATGATAGATCTCACGTAGGAGTAACATCCGGTGTGCCCAACACCATTACCATTGCTATGGTACGCTCGGCACAAACCTTGCACCTATCTCGTGCAAAACAAACACAAGTCTCTAGATGGAGCAAAACAAGCTTCCACATGATAAATCTCACTTAGAAGTAACATCCGGTGTGCCAACATCACTACCATTGTTATGGTACGCTCAACATAAACCGTGCACCTATCTTTTTTGTAACAAACACAAGACTCTTGATGGAGCGAAACAAGCTTCCACATGATAGATCTCATGTAGGAGTAAAATCCGGTGTGCCAACACCATTACCATTGCTATGGTATGCTCGGCGCAAAACCGTGGACCTATCTTGTGCCGAAACAAAACAAAGTCTCTAGATGGAGCGAAACAAGCTTCCACATGATAGATCTTACCTACGAGTAACATTTGGTGTGCCCAACACCATTACCATTGCTGTGGTAGGCTCGGCACAAACCTTGCACCTATCTCGTGCCGAAACAAACACAATTCTCTAGATGGAGCAAAACAAGCTTCCACATGATAAATCTCACCTAGGAGTAACATCCGGTGTGCCTAGCACCACTACCATTGTTATGGTACGCTCGACACAAACCGTGCACCTATCTTGTGCCGAAAGAAACACAAGTCTCTAGATGGAGCGAAACAAGCTTCAGTCGACGAAATATGTGTCGCAGTCTACCTAGGGGGTACCCTACGGTAGTAGATTGTAGGCGGAGGTGTGGCGACGGTGATCAAGCATAACACAGAGAGAGTAGACACGGCGATTTATACAGGTTCAGGCCAGCAAATCGCCATAATACCCTACATCCTGTGTTTTGGTGGCTGGATTGATCTGAGTATTAGGTTACAAGATCCGTCGATGATCTGAGAGAGAGGTTTTTAGAGGGGGTCCCTGCTTGCCTTATATAGCCGGTGAGCAGGGTTACAATTTCCATATCCTAATAGATTACGATCGGTCCCTTAAGGCAAGGGATCCGAGTCTATCTACTAGGATCTTCCTTGGCGAGCAAGAGTTCTTCGGAGTCCTTGGCGAGCACGATGGGTTGGTCGCATGCCGCAAGGCGTCGTGGGCTGGGCCTTCTTCTGGTCGGTAGGCCCATAAGGTCCCTGGGGATAAGCCGAGGTAATATCCCCAACAAGTCCCCGAGCATGTTATATTCTTCTAGCGAGCCCGCAGCATCATCCTTGAAGGTGTTCAGCTGGTCGCCATCATGCAGAATGGTCGTCGTGAAGTCCCGAACAGGCTGCCTGGTCGAGGCGCTTCTCGGAGAAGTCTCCCGACCAGGTCGGACTGGTTGAGAGCGTCGTAGCTTGGTGTGCGAGCTGGTCGCCCCGTCGGATGCTACGGCAGCTTGTTAGAAGGATGTGATGTGCTGAAGAAGAAACAACTTTTGAAAAGTCCTTTCCTGGTGTTGTATACCCACTTAGGCTATGTAAAAAACAAAAAGAAAACAGTAGAGCTTTGCCGTGAAGAAAATCAGTACATTCACCGCTAGGTGAAGTGTACCCACTTAGTCCCCGAGCATGGCAGCAGGTGAAGTGTGCACGTGGTGCCATGCTTTATATAAAGATGCATAAGGTATGTAAATTGAAGCATGAGTTTTGTAAAAATGACTACGAATACCCGTAGTCCCCGAGCCTGATGTAAGAAACTGGAAGCTTCTTATATCAGGATCATATATTTGGAAATTGAAATACTGAAATATGAGTTCAGTAAGAAACGACTGCGAACACCTATAGTCCTCGAGCCTGATGGAAGGAGCTTAGGAGGTTCTTGCATCAGGGTCATTTAATTTTTATTCGCAATCCCCGGGCGTCAGTCCCCGGGTGTTGTCCATCTTCGCACTGTCCTTCAGTGTCGCGGCCGCAGTCCGCGAGCCTTGCTCGGTATGACTTTGGACGAAGTCCCTGAGCCTGGTCGGGAATGCAACCAGGCAGCCGAGTCATGGCTACTATCGATGGATTCCCCGAGTGTGGCTACACCGCAAGCTTTATGGGTCTTGCCGACCAGGCTACTGTAGCCATGTTACTGTAGCTGCACAAAAATAGACTATAACAAGGTTGCGCGTCCAGTCCCCGGGACTGTAGCGTTGGTGACCCTGCAGAAGTCATTAGCCATAAATTGGAAGATTAACTTAGAAGTAAATATATAGGGAGAACAAAAAAGGAAGTAAATGGGCCGAATTAACCGCGCAGTTAGCGGCCCAAGCCGCGGCGCAAAAGGTGGTGTGTGCGGTCCCTCATTTGATTATTGTGGCTTCCCAAAAACCCTGGAAGGTGAAGTGGCGTGTCGCTTGGGATAAAGGGTAGGTCTAGCGACGGCGGTTTACATTCTTCTATTGTGGCGGAAACTTTTCATCTTTCAGCATAACTTTCTCAGTACTTCTCCCGTCGCTTTATTTGATTCGTTCTCTGTCTCAGTGCTTGATTGCTTGCTAGTGATGGCGCCAAAGAAGGGTAGTGTTTCAAAGCTATCCACGGTAGCAGATGCGGGCGCGTGGTCATCGGCGGCGGCTAGGAAAGCTTCTGCATCGTCGTCCCCAAATGTTAGGGTTGTGGAGCTGGTGGTGCCGCGTTGGGCGAAGCATTGGACTCCGAGCACCCTGAAGGAAGATGATATTAATGCTCTGGTTTCTGGTGGTCTACTCCCGGATAAGGAGGCCGACGGATGCCGGCCGCCATTCGGCGAGTTGTTTCCGACGCCAAATTGTGGTGTTCGAGCCTTTCTTTCGATGTCGCTTCGGAGTTCCGGTCCATCCTTTCCTTCGTGGTCTTTTACGGTATTATGATATCTCGCTCTGCAACCTGAATCCGAACTCGATTGTGCACATTGCGACGTTTATCCACATGTGCGAGGCATTTATTGGGATCTATCCCCATTTTGATTTGTTCCGATACTTCTTCTGTTTGAAGACGAATGGGACTGGGTCATCTGGTGTTATCTGTTCAGTGTATCTTCAACTCAAATATGGCATGTCTAGTCAGTATATTTCGATGCCGCTGCATTCCAAATTTGTAGGGCACAAATCGAGGTGGTTTTTTGTTCATCAGGAAGAACCCTTCGCACCATGTGACCCCGCGCTGGTGCCCGCGATACTGGAAACCTGGTCGGAGCCGCCGTCCGAGGCTGGTTTGGATAAGGTGAAGTTACTGTTGAAGTTGCTCAATCGCCGCACCCTTGACCGCGTGCGGGTTGCGTGTAGTTTCATCGCCAGGTGATGTCAGCCTTGTAAAGATAGGGAGCATCCAGCTTTCGAATATACTGGTAAAGGTGACAGTACTCGGGAAGCGCCTGAAAGTATTGACTCAGCTGTTGCTGACAAGCGTTTGAACTATATCTTTGATCTTTCAAAGCGTTCTTTGCCACGCCATCCGAGAGAGGCCTTTTCTAGTCGTTGTCCTCCTTCTCAAGCATTGTTGTCTGCAACTTTGTCATGATTTGTATTGTCTTGTCGCTCGTCGCGTTTTACATACGTTTGTTGGTTGTGTAGATTCATGGTGAAGACCACGCCTCTTATTTCGCCCTATTGCCGGCCCCCGGTGTATTTCCAGAGTTTTGTATGCCTCCGGTGGGTGATGATACTGCGGAGCCAAGTGGTTCCGGTTATTCTAACGAATTTCCACCTCCGCCAACCCGGGGGTGTGATGCTTTGTTTGGGTATGAAGATGTCCCGCTTGGCGCGTACTCCAAAATGAGGACCTCAGGGATGGTCGGACTCTCTCCTCGGGAGGTGCTTGTCAGGTGATTATCTTTCTTGACGTTTGTACCACTTATAGTTTATGATATAGTACCGCCTAATGGGGCTGGGTCGTTGCACAGCGTGGCGTCGGAGGCTTTTGACAAGGGTTTGGCTGGCGAGGTGCTACCCAGGGCAGAGACGGTTATTGCCGATCCGAAGCCGCTAAGGTTGGAGCCCCAGACTACGGATCACCCGGGACTTGGCGGTGACTTGGATTCTTCGGGAGACCCAGGGATTCCTTCGGAAGATGATGGGTGCCACTGACGTTTGGCTCTCATTCAAGGAAGAGGAGGAGGCGAGCTTCTGTTGTCATTGAAGACGATTTCGTGAAGCTGCCTCACTCACGGGAGGGCTTCGTGAAGCTGCCTCACTCACGGGAGGGCGTCTTTGATAGTGTTAAGGTGAGTAATTGGCTTCCTTTTCCTTTGATTAATCGCGGGCTTAACCACAATTTCACAGGCATTGCTGAGGACGAGTAGGGAACGTAAGCTCCGGATCGTGTCTTTGGAGGAATCTTTGGAGGAATCCCGTTCACGGACGCGTGAACTGGAGAGGGCCCTTTTGGATAAGGATCGTGACAACTTGAGTCTGCACGAGCAGCTATCAAAGGCGAAGAAAGGTTAGCTCTGATGTCCTATTTGGTTCCTGGGGTTGTCGCCTTGTTCTTGTGCTTACATTCTTGGACGTTTGTAGAACTAGATGGTGAAGTTGTTGCTGGGCGCAATTGGTTTTGGAACCTAATTGAAGAGGTGGGGCCGGTTATGGCCTGCATGGACATCGTTACCTTCGTCTCCGCTCCTCCATCATACGAGGCTATTGCTGATGCTTTGTCGAGGGCACGAGGATTTTATGGGCGCTTCAAGTCATTTGCGACATTGGTGGCTCAGGAGATGCTCTCTCACGGGCTTGCAATGTTGCGGTCGCACTATCCGCGAGTTGATCTTCAGAGGGTGCGGAGTGGTTACGCAGCAGGTACTTTGGAGTTGGATGTTGGTCGCATGGAGGCGGAGGCAGATGTGGTTGTTGGGGATCTACTTGCTGACATGGAGTTTTTTGCTACGAGGTAGCCGTCGTTTGTATATAATACAAGGTTGGTGTGGACTTGTAAGTGAAATGTATCAAAGCTTTATTTATCCGGGCGGTGAGCTTTTATTTCACTTGTATGTCCTTTTGTGCCAGCTGAGTCATGAGCCGTAGCGATGAATCGTTCGGCCTTGGGTCTCCAATGGTCCAGATCATAGGGCTAGCGCCACTGCACGCGTAGGATACATAAGGACTCCCAAAGAGGCACACTGCTGGCAACCCGCGGCGCAGAGGGCGAATAACTCATGCACGCTTAGGGAGATGCTAGTGGACAGGGCCTTTTTCCGAGAGGCTCGATCGTGGTGTGACCAGGGCCTGTGGAGACCGTTCCTGCAGACTCTGGACGAAAAGCCATGCTGCTTGTAGAGTCGTCGACCGTACCGTGGTCGTATACAGATTCTGAGCACATAACCTCATGGCTCCTGACCCAAATGATATCGCCCGGCTTCTAGGGAAATACTCCCTCCTTTCAAAAATGATTATCGTATTAGACTAGAGGAAAAGTCAAACTTTATAAACTTTGACCAATGATTAGTCAAATTGTATAAGTGTTTAGAGCATAGAACTTACACCAATATATTTGTGTTAAAAATGTCTCTAAGATGATATGAATGTTTTTGTCACCAACTTTATATTATAAGAGAAATTAATGGTCAAAATCTATTTTATATGACTTTTTGTTTCCTCTAATACGATTATCATTTTTGAAAGCAGGGAGTATCATTTGGGAGGCCTGTCAATGTAGTCGTAGCACTTAGGGTACCTACTTCTATTCGCTATGACTCATCGGCAGACCAGCTTCGGGTGCTTTCTAGTTATGACCAGGCTGTTTGGAGAAACGCCCCATTGCGTTTTTGGAGAGGTCATCGAACACTGTGGGAGTGTTTTGGAGAGGTCGTCGAATGTCGTATGCATTGTGTAGAAGTCGTCTCGAACACCGTGAGCGTTTTGCTTGCTTTAATAGGTTTGGTTAGATAAAGTATATGAGAAACGAAGCACCTCTATTCATTATTGGAAGAGTACACAATACAAACTCTATTGGGCTATGTTTATACTAGCGCATCTTCTCGCGCCTCTCGGGGCTGGTGGTCTTTATATCTATTCGCGAGAGGGGTCAGCGGTAGTCGCTGCTTGTTCTGATTCCTTTTGCTTCTTCGCGGCGGGGTTGTCGCTGGCTTCGGAGTTGTACGTATCCTGGATACGGGGCTTCTCGACGGCGTTTATTGTCTGCTGCTCGCATTCGTACGCGATTTTTAGATTGGTGCGGAGGCTGAGGATGCCTTGTTGCGTCGGGATCTTCAGCACCATGTAGGTGTAGTGTGGGACTGCCATGAGCTTGGCGAGTGCTGGTCGACCGAGTATCGCGTGGTAGGCTGTCTCGAAGTCGGCGACGATGAAGTTAATGTTCTCCACCCTGAAGTCGCCAAACTGTACGATGAAGTCGCCAAACTATACGGGGAGGGTGATCTGGCCAACCGGTGTTGACGCCTTGTTTGCGATGATCCCCCAGAAGGAGAAGTTCGCTGGCAGGAGGTCCTTCTTGGAGTAATCGAGTTGGCGGAATGCGTCAGCAAAGATGATATTGAGCGCGCTGCCGCCGACGACCAGCACCTTCCTGAAGCGGCACGTGGCGATAGTTGGATCAACAATGAGTGGGAAGCGGTCGGGGTATCTATAATTCGTCCACTCGTCTTCTCCGGAGAAGCTAATTGGCTGTTTTGACCAGTTGAGGTAGCGAGCGTTGGCTGAATCATCTCCTCTTGCTACGACCGAGTAGACATCCTTGCGAACTTGGCGACGTCTCCTCTTTCCTTCCTCAACGACGCTGCCCCCAAAGATGGAGTACGTCATTGAAGCTGGTCGAAACTCCGGGGGCAGTGGTTCTTGGTCTTTACCCTTGTCGGAGTCATCTTTCTTTGCTCTTTTGTCGCTTCTTCCCCATACTGCCGATTTGAGTAGCTCACAATCGCGCATGGAATGTTTGGAGTTTTTGTGAATTGGGCACGGGCCATCGAGGACCTTCTCATAGCTGGCGTCGTAGTTCCTCCTTGGGCGGGCGTTCGTGTTGGCGACGTAATGGTTGTCATGCTTGTAATCGTACCTCTGCGGGTAGTGCTCAGAGTTGCCCGACTGGTAGTCCCGGTGGTCGCCGGCCCTTCCTTTGCTTCGATAATCTTGTCGGTGGTCCCTATCCCTTGCGCGTTGTGGGGAACGAGAGTGACGTCACCTGTTCTCCCTGGTGCGGGTGGCGTCGTCTTGGTTGGCGTAAGGATTCGCAGTTGTCATGAGCTCTTATATGGTTGTTATGCTCTTCCGCGCCAACTTGTTCCTAAGGTCATCCGTCCGCAGGCCGTTGGAGAAGATGGCGATGGCCTCTAGGTCGGAGATCTCTGTGATGCTCAAACGCTTGTCGGAGAAGCGCCTGATGTACTCGCGAAGGCTCTCGTTGCTCCTCTATCGTACGTTCTCCAAATCATAACGCGTCCCTAGCTGGACACACGTGGCCTTATATGTCTTGATGAAGATTTTCTTGAGTTGCTCCCAGGTGTCGATGGTTCCTTCTGGGATCTTCTGGAGGCAGCTGTTGGTAGAAGTCGACAACATCACTGGTAGGTAATTAGCCATCACATCTTGATCTCCTCCGGCGGCATACACTGCGATCTCGTACGTGGACGCCCACTGCTCTGGGTTTGCCTTGCCATCATATTTTTTCACCAACGTTACTCTAAAGTTCTAGGGCCATCTGGTGGTATGCAGGCGAGCTGAGAAGGGGCGCAGTCCCCCTATAGCTCGTGACGCTGGTGGCGGTGTGTGGCCGCGTCGGGGGTTGTCATCATCATACTGTGGTGATCTGTGTCGACGTTCCCTTGGAGGGCTTCGGCGTGCCGGTATAGGTGCTGGATCACGTCGGGGTCTTTCACGCTCGCCATCACTGCGAGGTGGGGATCCTCACCTCTGCTCGATCGCGCAGTGGGCCGTTGAGCTCTTCGTCATCGTGTGGTGGGGATCCTCGCCTGTGCTCCCTCAGCGGGCTTCGGAGATGGTTTCTGGTGTGGGACTGGGCGGAGAATTCGGGCGGAGGACCAACTTTGTTGACCTAGAGCACAACCACCATTATGTGGGCTTCAATCTTCTCGATCTCGGGCGCGGCGGGGAGCTTGGAAAGCTCGCAGGCGGCCACCGCTAGGTTGGCGCTGGGGATTGGGTACACTGGAACGTTACCCACCTTGTCAAAATCTTGCTGGAGTTTACGGCGAGGCGATCGGTCATGATTCCTTTACTCCTGGTCACGCTGTTCCCGTGTGAGTCGCTCCTGCTCACGGCACTCTTCTTCGCGCCTCTGCGTGCGCTCGGCATTGTGTTGTTCTCTTGCGATGCGGTCGGCGTCTGTCTCGTTTTCAGGGGCGACGCTGTCTGCAGAGACTTGAAAAATTAATCCTCCGAATCCCAGAGGAAATTCCAGCAAACTGTTGGTCAATCCGGAGGAATCGGCGACCTCTGTCCCTGCGGCGGCGGCTTAACCCGATGATATCGTGCCATCAAAGGAAATTGCCTGGTCAGAGTCGTTGGGGACCGTGAAGATGATGACAGTGTTTATGATGGGGGCTGCCGGGATCTGGTCGGAGACCGTTTGGTACATTTGGCGCTGGAAAGCTGTCGCTTGGTTGCTGAGTCCATGAGGCATCATCGGAGGAGGCACGGGTGTCCCTGGTTGTCGCAACCATTGCCTTCGTTGGGGCTCGGTGACGGCGTGGTCGGCGGCCGTGGTGGCCGGAGAGTCGGCGTCGTGCCGCCTGCACGAGGTCGAGGCAATCCGTGATACCCGTTGCTGGAGCGATCGATGGCGTCGACCAGGTCGTCGATGTCGATCTTCTTTCGCGGGTGGTACATTGGCGTGGCGGAACGACGTACGGGCGGTGGCGCATATGCGCCACATGGAGTAGATCTGACGGTCCAGGACATAGATCTGATCTGGAGCACGGTGCCGGTCGCCGGGAGGACCATCAAATCTAGGAAAGTAACTGCTTGACGAGTCATGAAGTCGATGCACACATCCCCTACCTGGCACGCCAACTGTCGACGAAATATGCATCACAGTCTACCTAGGGGTTACCCTACGGTAGTAGATTGTAGGCGGAGGTGTGGCGACGATGATCAAACATAACACAGAGAGCGTAGACACGTCGATTTATGCAGGTTTAGGCCCGCAAATCGCCGTAATACCCTACGTCCTGTGTTCTAGTGCCTGGATTGATCTAAGTATTAGGTTACTAGATCCGTAGATGATCTGAGAGAGAGGGTTTCGGAGGGGGTCCCTGCTTGCCTTATATAGCCGGTGAGCAGGGTTACAGTTTCAATATCCTAACAGATTACGATCGGTCCCTTAAGCCAAGGGATCCGAGTCTATCTATAGGACTTTCCTTGGCGAGCAAGACTTCTTCGGAGTCCTTGGTGAGCACGACGGGTTGGTCACTTGCCGCAAGGCCTCATGGGCCGGACCGTCTTCTAGTCGGTAGGCCCATAAGGTCCCTGGGGCTATGCCGAGGTAATATCCCCAACAGCTTCCACATGATAGATCTCACCTAGGAGTAACATCTAGTGTGCCCAACACCATTATCATTTCTATGGTACGCTCGGGGCAAACCATGCACCTATCTTATGCTCCAATAAACACAAGTCTCTAGATGGACCGAAACAAGCTTCCATATGATAGATCAAATCTAGGAGTAACATCCGGTGTGCCCAGCACCACTACCATTGTTATGGTAGGCTTGGCACAAACCGTGGACCTATCTTGTGCCAAAACAAAAACAAGTCTCTAGATGGAGCGGAACAAGCTTCCACATTATAGATCTCATAGAGGAATAACATCCGGTGTGCCCAACACCATTACCATTGCAATGGTATGCACCACACAAACCGCGCACCTATATTATGTTGCCACAAACATCAAGACTCTTGATGAAGCGAAACAAACTTCCACATGATAGATCTCACCTATAAGTAACATCCGATGTGTCCAACACAAATACCATTGCTATGGTACACTCGGCGCAAACCATGCACCTATCTTGTGCCGAAACAAACACAAGTCTCTAGATGGAGTGAAACAAGCTTCGACATGATAGATCTCGCCTATGAGTAACATCTGGTGTGCCCAACACCATTACCACTGCTATGGTATGCTCGGTGCAAACTGTCCACCTATCATGTGCTGCAACTAACACAAGTATCTAGATGGAGAGAAACAAGCTTCCACATGAAAGATCTCACCTAGGAGTAACATCCGGTGTCCCTAACACCATTACCATTGCTATTGTACGCTCGGCGCAAACCGTGCACCTATCTTGTGCTTAAACAAACACAAGTCTCTAGATGGAGAGAAACAAGCTTCCACATGATAGATCTCACCTAGGAGTAACATCTGGTGTGCCCAACACTATTACCATTGCTATTGTATGCTCCGGACAAACCGTGCACCTATCTTGTGCTCCAACAAACACAAATCTTTAGATGCACCGAAACAAGCTTCCATATGATAGATCTCACCAAGGAGTAACATCCGGTGTGCCTAGCACCATTACCATTGTTATGGTACGCTCAGCACAAACCGTGCACCTATCTTGTGCCAAAATAATCACAAATCTCTAGATGGAGCGGAACAAGCTTCCACCTGATAGATCTCACCTAGGAGCAACGTCCAGTGTGCCCCACACCATTACCATTGTTGTGGTACGCTCAGCGCAAACCATGCACCTATCTTGTGTTGCAACAAACACAAGACTATTGATGAAGCAAAACAAGCTTCCACATGATAGATCTCACGTCGGAATAACATCTGGTGTGCCCAACACCATTACCATTGCTATGGTACGCTCGGCACAGAACTTGCACCTATCTCATGCCAAAACAAACACAAGTCTCTAGATGGAGCAAACCAAGCTTCCACATGATAAATCTCACCTAGGAGTAACATCCGGTGTGCCCAGCACCACTACCATTGTTATGGTATGCTCAACACAAACCGTGCACCTATCTTGTTTTGCAAGAAACACAAGACTCTTGATGGAGCGAAACAAGCTTCCACATGATAGATCTCACGTAGGAGTAAAATCCGGTGTGCCCAACACCATTACCATTGCTATGGTATGCTCGGCGCAAACCGTGCACCTATCTTGTGCCGAAACAAACACAAGTCTCCGGATGGAGCGAAACAAGCTTCCACATGATAGATCTTACCTAGGAGTAACATCAGATGTGCCCAACACCATTACCATAGCTATGGTATGCACTGCGCAAACCGCGCACCAATATTATGTTACCACAAACATCAAGACTCTTGATGGAGCGGAACAAGCTTCCACATGATAGATCTCACCTATAAGTAACATCCGGTGTGTCCAACACCAATAGCATTGCTATGGTACACTCGGCGCAAACCATGCACCTATCTTATGCTGAAACAAACACAAGTCTCTAGATGGAGTAAAACAAGCTTCCACATGATACATCTCACCTACGAGTAACATCTAGTATGCCCAACACCATTACCACTGCTATGGTATGGTCGGGACAAACCGTGCACCTATCTTGTGCTCCAACAATCACAAGTCTCTTGATGGACCGAAACAAGCTTCCATATGATAGATCTCACCAAGGAGTAACATCCGGTGTGCCTAGCACCATTACCATTGTTATGGTACGCTCGGCACAAACCGTGCACATATCTTGTGCCAAACAAACAAAGTCTCTAGATGGAGTGAACAAGCTTCGACATGATAGATCTGACCTAGAGTAACATCTGGTGTGCCCAGCACCATTACCATTGTTATGGTACGCTCGGCACAAACCGTGCACCTATCTTGTGCCAAAACAAACACAAGTTCTAGATGAGCGAAACAAGCTTCCACATGATAGATCTCACCTAGGAGTAACATCGGTGTGCCAACACCATTACCATTGCTTGGTATGCTGCGGCCAAACCATGCACGTATCTTGTTGCAACAAACACAAGACTCTTGATGGAGCGAAACAAGCTTCCACATGATAGATCTACGTAGGAGTAACATCCGGTGTGCCCAACACCATTACCATTGCTATGGTACGCTCGGCACAACGTACACCTATCTCTTGCCGAAACAAACACAACTCTCTAGAAGGAGCAAAACAAGCTTCCACATGATAAATCTCACCTACGAGTAACATCTGTGTGTGCCCACACCATACCATTGTTATGGTACGCTCGACCAAACGTGCTACCTATCTTGTTGCAACAAACACAAGCTCTTGATGAGCGAAACAAGCTTCCACATGATAGATCTCATGTAGAGTAAAATCCAGTGTGCCCAAAACCATTACCATGCTATGGTATGCTCGCGACAAACCGTGCACCTATCTTGTGCCCGAACAAACACAAGGTTCTGATGGATGGCGAAACAAGCTTCCACATGATAGATCTCACCAGGAGTAACATCGATGTGCCCTACACCATTACCATTGCTATGGTATGGTACCTCGCACAAACCGGCACCAATATTTGTCCAACAAACATAGATCTCTGATGGAGGGAACAAGCTTCCACATGATAGATCTCACCTATAGAGTAACATCTGGTGTGTCCACACCATAGCATTGCTATGGTACACTCGCGCAAAACCATGCACCTATCTTTGCCAAACAAACACAAGCCTCTAAATAAAGTGAAACAAGCTTCCACATGATAGATCTCCTAAGGTAACATCCGGTGTGTCCCAGCACCACTACCATTGGTTATGGTACGCTCGGCACAAACCGTGCACCTATCATGTGCCAAAACAACACAAGTCTCTAGATGGAGCGAAACAAGCTTCCACATGATAGATCTCACGTAGGAGTAACATCCGGTGTGCCCAACACCATTACCACTGCTATGGTACGCTCGGCACAAACGTTACACCTATCTCGTGCCGAAACAAACACAAGTCTCTAGAAGGAGCAAAACAAGCTTCCACATGATAAATCTCACCTACGAGTAACATCTGGTGTGCCCAGCACCACTACCATTGTTATGGTACGCTCGACACAAACCGTGCACCTATCTTGTGCCGAAACAAACACAAGTCTCTAGATGGAGCGAAACAAGCTTCCACATGATAGATCTCACCTATGAGCAACATCTGGTGTGCCCAACACCATTACCATTGCTTATGGTATGCTCAGCGCAAACCGTGCACCTATCTTGTGCCGAAACAAACACAAGTCTCCGGATAGAGCGAAACAAGCTTCCACATGATAGATCTTACCTACGAGTAACATCAGATGTGCCCATCACCATTACCATTGCGATGGTATGCAATGCGCAAACGGCACACCAATATTATGTTACCACAAACATCAAGACTCTTGATGGAGCGGAAACAAGCTTCCACATGATAGATCTCACTATAAGTAACATCCGGTGTGTCCAACACCAATAGCATTGCTATGGTACACTCGGCGCAAACCATGCACCTATCTTATGCCGAAACAAACACAAGCTCTAATGAAGTGAAACAAGCTTCCACATGATAGATCTCACCTAGGAGTAACATCCGGTGTGCCTAACACCATTACCATTGCTATTGTACGCTCAGTGCAAACTGTGCACCTATCTTATGCTGAAACAAACACAAGTCTCTAGATTGACTGAAACAAGCTTCCACATGATAGATCTCACCTAGTAGTAACATCTAGTGTGCGAACACCATTACACTGCTATGGTATGCTCGGGACAAACCGTGCACCTAACTTGTGCTCCAACAAACACAAGTCTCTAGATGGACCGAAACAAGCTTCCATATGATAGATCTCACCAAGGAGTAACATCCGGTGTGCCTAGCGCCATTACCACTATTATGGTACGCTCGGCACAAACCGTGCACCTATCTTGTGCCAAAACAAACATAATTCTCTAGATGGAGTGGAACAAGCTTCCACATTATAGATCTCACCAAGGAGTAACATCTGGTGTGCCCAGCACCATCACCATTGTTATGGTACGCTCGGCAAAAACCGTCAACCTATCTTGTGCCAAAACAAACACAAGTCTCTAGATGGAGCGGAACAACCTTCCACATGATAGATCTCACCTAGGAGTAACATCGGTGTGTCCAACACCACTACCATTGGTTATGGTTACGCTCGGCACAAACCGTGCACCTATCATGTGCCAAAAACAAACACAAGTCTCTAGATGGAGCGAAACAAGCTTCCACATGATAGATCTCACGTAGGAGTAACATCCGGTGTGCCCAACACCATTACCACTGCTATGGTTACGCTCGGCACAAACGTTACACCTATCTCGTGCCGAAACAAACACAAGTCTCTAGAAGGAGCAAAAACAAGCTTCCACATGATAAATCTCACCTACGAGTAACATCTGGTGTGCCCAGCACCACTACCATTGTTATGGTACGCTCGACACAAACCGTGCACCTATCTTGTGCCGAAACAAACACAAGTCTCTAGATGGAGCGAAACAAGCTTCCACATGATAGATCTCACCTATGAGCAACATCTGGTGTGCCCAACACCATTACCATTGCTATGGTATGCTCAGCGCAAACCGTGCACCTATCTTGTGCCGAAACAAAACACAAGTCTCCGGATTAGAGCGAAACAAGCTTCCACATGATAGATCTTACCTACGAGTAACATCAGATGTGCCCATCACCATTACCATTGCTATGGTATGCAATGCGCAAACGGCACACCAATATTATGTTACCACAAACATCAAGACTCTTGATGGAGCGGAACAAGCTTCCACATGATAGATCTCACCTATAAGTAACATCCGGTGTGTCCAACACCAATAGCATTGCTATGGTTACACTCGGCGCAAACCATGCACCTATCTTATGCCGAAACAACACAAGCCTCTAAATGAAGTGAAACAAGCTTCCACATGATAGATCTCACCTAGGAGTAACATCCGGTGTGCCTAACACCATTACCATTGCTATTGTACGCTCAGTGCAAACTGTGCACCTATCTTATGCTGAAACAAACACAAGTCTCTAGATTGACTGAAACAAGCTTCCACATGATAGATCTCACCTAGTAGTAACATCTAGTGTGCCGAACACCATTACCACTGCTATGGTATGCTCGGGACAAACCGTGCACCTAACTTGTGCTCCAACAAACACAAGTCTCTAGATGGACCGAAACAAGCTTCCATATGATAGATCTCACCAAGGAGTAACATCCGGTGTGCCTAGCCCATTACCACTATTATGGTACGCTCGGCACAAACCGTGCACCTATCTTGTGCCAAAACAAACATAATTCTCTAGATGGAGTGGAACAAGCTTCCACATTATAGATCTCACCAAGGAGTAACATCTGGTGTGCCCAGCACCATCACCATTGTTATGGTACGCTCGGCAAAAAACCGTCAACCTATCTTGTGCCAAAACAAACACAAGTCTCTAGATGGAGCGGAACAACCTTCCACATGATAGATCTCACCTAGGAGTAACATCCGGTGTGTCCAACACCATTACCATTGGTTGTGGTAGCTCGGCGCAAACCATGCACCTATCTTGTGTTGCAAACAAACACAAGACTCTTGATGGAGCGAAACAAGCTTCCACATGATAGATCTCACGTAGGAGTAACATCCGGTGTGCCCAACACCATTACCACTGCTATGGTACGCTCGGCACAAACGTTACACCTATCTCGTGCCGAAACAAACACAAGTCTCTAGAAGGAGCAAAACAAGCTTCCACATGATAAATCTCACCTACGAGTAACATCTGGTGTGCCCAGCACCACTACCATTGTTATGGTACGCTCGACACAAACCGTGCACCTATCTTGTGCCGAAACAAACACAAGTCTCTAGATGGAGCGAAACAAGCTTCCACATGATAGATCTCACCTATGAGCAACATCTGGTGTGCCCAACACCATTACCATTGCTATGGTATGCTCAGCGCAAACCGTGCACCTATCTTGTGCCGAAACAAACACAAGTCTCCGGATAGAGCGAAACAAGCTTCCACATGATAGATCTTACCTACGAGTAACATCAGATGTGCCCATCACCATTACCATTGCTATGGTATGCAATGCGCAAACGGCACACCAATATTATGTTACCACAAACATCAAGACTCTTGATGGAGCGGAACAAGCTTCCACATGATAGATCTCACCTATAAGTAACATCGGTGTGTCCAACACCAATAGCATTGCTATGGTACACTCGGCGCAAACCATGCACCTATCTTATGCCGAAACAAACACAAGCCTCTAAATGAAGTGAAACAAGCTTCCACATGATAGATCTCACCTAGGAGTAACATCCGGTGTGCCTAACACCATTACCATTGCTATTGTACGCTCAGTGCAAACTGTGCACCTATCTTATGCTGAAACAAACACAAGTCTCTAGATTGACTGAAACAAGCTTCCACATGATAGATCTCACCTAGTAGTAACATCTAGTGTGCCGAACACCATTACCACTGCTATGGTATGCTCGGGACAAACCGTGCACCTAACTTGTGCTCCAACAAACACAAGTCTCTAGATGGACCGAAACAAGCTTCCATATGATAGATCTCACCAAGGAGTAACATCCGGTGTGCCTAGCACCATTACCACTATTATGGTACGCTCGGCACAAACCGTGCACCTATCTTGTGCCAAAACAAACATAATTCTCTAGATGGAGTGGAACAAGCTTCCACATTATAGATCTCACCAAGGAGTAACATCTGGTGTGCCCAGCACCATCACCATTGTTATGGTACGCTCGGCAAAAAACCGTCAACCTATCTTGTGCCAAAACAAACACAAGTCTCTAGATGGAGCGGAACAACCTTCCACATGATAGATCTCACCTAGGAGTAACATCCGGTGTGTCCAACACCATTACCATTGTTGTGGTTATGCTCGGCGCAAACCATGCACTATCTTGTGTTGCAACAAACACAAGACTCTTGATGGAGCGAAACAAGCTTCCACATGATAGATCTCACGTAGGAGTAACATCCGGTGTGCCCAACACCATTACCATTGCTATGGTACGCTCGGCACAAGCGTTACACCTATCTCGTGCCGAAACAAACACAAGTCTCTAGAAGGAGCAAAACAAGCTTCCACATGATAAATCTCACCTACGAGTAACATCTGTGTGCCCAGCACCACTACCATTGTTATGGTACGCTCGACACAACGTGTACCATGTTTTCCCACACTTTGTGGAGCTATCTTGTGCCGAAACAAACACAAGTCTCTAGATGGAGCGAAACAAGCTTCCACATGATAGATCTCACCTATGAGCAACATCTGGTGTGCCCAACACCATTACCATTGCTATGGTATGCTCAGCGCAAACCGTGCACCTATCTTGTGCCGAAACAAACACAAGTCTCCGGATTAGAGCGAAACAAGCTTCCACATGATAGATCTTACCTACGAGTAACATCAGATGTGCCCATCACCATTACCATTGCTATGGTATGCAATGCGCAAACGGCACACCAATATTATGTTACCACAAACATCAAGACTCTTGATGGAGCGGAACAAGCTTCCACATGATAGATCTCACCTATAAGTAACATCCGGTGTGTCCAACACCAATAGCATTGCTATGGTACACTCGGCGCAAACCATGCACCTATCTTATGCCGAAACAAACACAAGCCTCTAAATGAAGTGAAACAAGCTTCCACATGATAGATCTCACCTAGGAGTAACATCCGGTGTGCCTAACACCATTACCATTGCTATTGTACGCTCAGTGCAAACTGTGCACCTATCTTATGCTGAAACAAACACAAGTCTCTAGATTGACTGAAACAAGCTTCCACATGATAGATCTCACCTAGTAGTAACATCTAGTGTGCGAACACCATTACCACTGCTATGGTATGCTCGGGACAAACCGTGCACCTAACTTGTGCTCCAACAAACACAAGTCTCTAGATGGACCGAAACAAGCTTCCATATGATAGATCTCACCAAGGAGTAACATCCGGTGTGCCTAGCACCATTACCACTATTATGGTACGCTCGGCACAAACCGTGCACCTATCTTGTGCCAAAACAAACATAATTCTCTAGATGGAGTGGAACAAGCTTCCACATATAGATCTCACCAAGGAGTAACATCTGGTGTGCCCAGCACCATCACCATTGTTATGGTAGCTCGGCAAAACCGTCACTATCTTGTGCCAAAACAAACACAAGTCTCTAGATGGAGCGAAACAAGCTTCCACATGATAGATCTCACCTAGGAGTAAACATCCGGTGTGTCCAACACCATTACCATTGTTTGATGGTATGCTCGGCGCAAACCATGCACGTATCTTGTGTTGCAACAAACACAAGACTCTTGATGGAGCGAACAAGCTTCCACATGATAGATCACGTAGGAGTAACATCCGGTGTGCCCAACACCATTACATTGCTATGGTACGCTCGGCACAAGCGTTACACCTATCTGTGCCGAAACAAACACAACTCTCTAGAAGGAGCAAAACAAGCTTCCACATGATAAATCTCACCTACGAGTAACATCTGTTGTGCCCAGCACCACTACCATTGTTATGGTACGCTCGACAAAACCGTGTACCTATCTGGTTTTGCAACAAACACAAGACTCTTGATGGAGCGAAACAAGCTTCCACATGATAGATCTCATGTAAGAGTAAAATCCAGTGTGCCCAAAACCATTACCATTGCTATGGTATGCTCAGCGCAAACCGTGCACCTATCTTGTCCCGAAACAAACACAAGGTTCCGGATGGAGGGAAACAAGCTTCCACATGATAGATCTTACCTAGGAGTAACATCAGATGTGCCAACACCATTACCATTGCTATGGTATGCACTGCACAAACCGCGCACCTAATTTATGTTACCACAAACATCAAGACTCTTGATGGAGCGGAACAAGCTTCCACATGATAGATCTCACCTATAAGTAACATCCGGTGTGTCCAACACCAATAGCATTGCTATGGTACACTCGGCGCAAACCATGCACCTATCTTATGCCGAAACAAACACAAGCCTCTAATAAAGTGAAACAAGCTTCCACATGATAGATCTTGCCTAAGAGTAACATCCGGTGTGCCCAGCACCACTACCATTGGTTATGGTACGCTCGGCACAAACCGTGCACCTATCATGTGCCAAAACAAACACAAGTCTCTAGATGGAGCGAAACAAGCTTCCACATGATAGATCTCACGTAGGAGTAACATCCGGTGTGCCCAACACCATTACCACTGCTATGGTACGCTCGGCACAAACGTTACACCTATCTCGTGCCGAAACAAACACAAGTCTCTAGAAGGAGCAAAACAAGCTTCCACATGATAAATCTCACCTACGAGTAACATCTGGTGTGCCCAGCACCACTACCATTGTTATGGTACGCTCGACACAAACCGTGCACCTATCTTGTGCCGAAACAAACACAAGTCTCTAGATGGAGCGAAACAAGCTTCCACATGATAGATCTCACCTATGAGCAACATCTGGTGTGCCCAACACCATTACCATTGCTATGGTATGCTCAGCGCAAACCGTGCACCTATCTTGTGCCGAAACAAACACAAGTCTCCGGATAGAGCGAAACAAGCTTCCACATGATAGATCTTACCTACGAGTAACATCAGATGTGCCCATCACCATTACCATTGCTATGGTATGCAATGCGCAAACGGCACACCAATATTATGTTACCACAAACATCAAGACTCTTGATGGAGCGGAACAAGCTTCCACATGATAGATCTCACCTATAAGTAACATCCGGTGTGTCCAACACCAATAGCATTGCTATGGTACACTCGGCGCAAACCATGCACCTATCTTATGCCGAAACAAACACAAGCCTCTAAATGAAGTGAAACAAGCTTCCACATGATAGATCTCACCTAGGAGTAACATCCGGTGTGCCTAACACCATTACCATTGCTATTGTACGCTCAGTGCAAACTGTGCACCTATCTTATGCTGAAACAAACACAAGTCTCTAGATTGACTGAAACAAGCTTCCACATGATAGATCTCACCTAGTAGTAACATCTAGTGTGCCGAACACCATTACCACTGCTATGGTATGCTCGGGACAAACCGTGCACCTAACTTGTGCTCCAACAAACACAAGTCTCTAGATGGACCGAAACAAGCTTCCATATGATAGATCTCACCAAGGAGTAACATCCGGTGTGCCTAGCACCATTACCACTATTATGGTACGCTCGGCACAAACCGTGCACCTATCTTGTGCCAAAACAAACATAATTCTCTAGATGGAGTGGAACAAGCTTCCACATTATAGATCTCACCAAGGAGTAACATCTGGTGTGCCCAGCACCATCACCATTGTTATGGTACGCTCGGCAAAAACCGTCAACCTATCTTGTGCCAAAACAAACACAAGTCTCTAGATGGAGCGGAACAACCTTCCACATGATAGATCTCACCTAGGAGTAACATCCGGTGTGTCCAACACCATTACCATTGTTGTGGTATGCTCGGCGCAAACCATGCACCTATCTTGTGTTGCAACAAACACAAGACTCTTGATGGAGCGAAACAAGCTTCCACATGATAGATCTCACGTAGGAGTAACATCCGGTGTGCCCAACACCATTACCACTGCTATGGTACGCTCGGCACAAACGTTACACCTATCTCGTGCCGAAACAAACACAAGTCTCTAGAAGGAGCAAAACAAGCTTCCACATGATAAATCTCACCTACGAGTAACATCTGGTGTGCCCTAGCACCACTACCATTGTTATGGTACGCTCGACACAAACCGTGCACCTATCTTGTGCCGAAACAAACACAAGTCTCTAGATGGAGCGAAACAAGCTTCCACATGATAGATCTCACCTATGAGCAACATCTGGTGTGCCCAACACCATTACCATTGCTATGGTATGCTCAGCGCAAACCGTGCACCTATCTTGTGCCGAAACAAACACAAGTCTCCGGATAGAGCGAAACAAGCTTCCACATGATAGATCTTACCTACGAGTAACATCAGATGTGCCCATCACCATTACCATTGCTATGGTATGCAATGCGCAAACGGCACACCAATATTATGTTACCACAAACATCAAGACTCTTGATGGAGCGGAACAAGCTTCCACATGATAGATCTCACCTATAAGTAACATCCGGTGTGTCCAACACCAATAGCATTGCTATGGTACACTCGGCGCAAACCATGCACCTATCTTATGCCGAAACAAACACAAGCCTCTAAATGAAGTGAAACAAGCTTCCACATGATAGATCTCACCTAGGAGTAACATCCGGTGTGCCTAACACCATTACCATTGCTATTGTACGCTCAGTGCAAACTGTGCACCTATCTTATGCTGAAACAAACACAAGTCTCTAGATTGACTGAAACAAGCTTCCACATGATAGATCTCACCTAGTAGTAACATCTAGTGTGCCGAACACCATTACCACTGCTATGGTATGCTCGGGACAAACCGTGCACCTAACTTGTGCTCCAACAAACACAAGTCTCTAGATGGACCGAAACAAGCTTCCATATGATAGATCTCACCAAGGAGTAACATCCGGTGTGCCTAGCGCCATTACCACTATTATGGTACGCTCGGCACAAACCGTGCACCTATCTTGTGCCAAAACAAACATAATTCTCTAGATGGAGTGGAACAAGCTTCCACATTATAGATCTCACCAAGGAGTAACATCTGGTGTGCCCAGCACCATCACCATTGTTATGGTACGCTCGGCAAAACCGTCAACCTATCTTGTGCCAAAACAAACACAAGTCTCTAGATGGAGCGGAACAACCTTCCACATGATAGATCTCACCTAGGAGTAACATCCGGTGTGTCCAACACCATTACCATTGTTGTGGTATGCTCGGCGCAAACCATGCACCTATCTTGTGTTAAAACAAACACAAGACTCTTGATGGAGCGAAACAAGCTTCCACATGATAGATCTCACGTAGGAGTAACATCCGGTGTGCCCAACACCATTACCACTGCTATGGTACGCTCGGCACAAACGTTACACCTATCTCGTGCCGAAACAAACACAAGTCTCTAGAAGGAGCAAAACAAGCTTCCACATGATAAATCTCACCTACGAGTAACATCTGGTGTGCCCAGCACCACTACCATTGTTATGGTACGCTCGACACAAACCGTGCACCTATCTTGTGCCGAAACAAACACAAGTCTCTAGATGGAGCGAAACAAGCTTCCACATGATAGATCTCACCTATGAGCAACATCTGGTGTGCCCAACACCATTACCATTGCTATGGTATGCTCAGCGCAAACCGTGCACCTATCTTGTGCCGAAACAAACACAAGTCTCCGGATAGAGCGAAACAAGCTTCCACATGATAGATCTTACCTACGAGTAACATCAGATGTGCCCAACACCATTACCATTGCTATGGTATGCAATGCGCAAACGGCACACCAATATTATGTTACCACAAACATCAAGACTCTTGATGGAGCGGAACAAGCTTCCACATGATAGATCTCACCTATAAGTAACATCCGGTGTGTCCAACACCAATAGCATTGCTATGGTACACTCGGCGCAAACCATGCACCTATCTTATGCCGAAACAAACACAAGCCTCTAAATGAAGTGAAACAAGCTTCCACATGATAGATCTCACCTAGGAGTAACATCCGGTGTGCCTAACACCATTACCATTGCTATTGTACGCTCAGTGCAAACTGTGCACCTATCTTATGCTGAAACAAACACAAGTCTCTAGATTGACTGAAACAAACTTCCACATGATAGATCTCACCTAGTAGTAACATCTAGTGTGCCGAACACCATTACCACTGCTATGGTATGCTCGGGACAAACCGTGCACCTAACTTGTGCTCCAACAAACACAAGTCTCTAGATGGACCGAAACAAGCTTCCATATGATAGATCTCACCAAGGAGTAACATCCGGTGTGCCTAGCACCATTACCACTATTATGGTACGCTCGGCACAAACCGTGCACCTATCTTGTGCCAAAACAAACATAATTCTCTAGATGGAGTGGAACAAGCTTCCACATTATAGATCTCACCAAGGAGTAACATCTGGTGTGCCCAGCACCATCACCATTGTTATGGTACGCTCGGCAAAAACCGTCAACCTATCTTGTGCCAAAACAAACACAAGTCTCTAGATGGAGCGGAACAAGCTTCCACATGATAGATCTCACCTAGGAGTAACATTCGGTGTGTCCAACACCATTACCATTGTTGTGGTATGCTCGGCGCAAACCAGACACCTATCTTGTGTTGCAACAAACACAAGACTCTTGATGGAGCAAACAAGCTTCCACATGATAGATCTCACGTAGGAGTAACATCCGGTGTGCCCAACACCATTACCATTGCTATGGTACGCTCGGCACAAACGTTGCACCAATCTCGTGCCGAAACGAACACCAGTCTCTAGAAGGAGCAAAACAAGCTTCCACATGATAAATCTCACCTACGAGTGACATCTGGTGTGCCCAGCACCACTACCATTGTTATGGTACGCTCGACACAAACCGTGCACCTATCTTGTTTGCAACAAAACACAAGACTCTTGATGGAGCCAAACAAGCTTCCACATGATAGATCTCACGTAGGAGTAAATCCGGTGTGCCCAATACCATTACCATTGCTATGGTATGCTCAGCGCAAACCGTGCACCTATCTTGTGCCGAAACAAACACAAGTTTCCGGATGGAGCGAAACAAGCTTCTACATGATAGATCTTACCTACGAGTAACATCAGATGTGCCCAACACCATTACCATTGCTATGGTATGCATGCGCAAACGGCACACCAATATTATGTTACCACAAACATCAAGACTCTTGATGGAGCGGAACAAGCTTCCACATGATAGATCTCACCTATAAGTAACATCCGGTGTGTCCAACACCAATAGCATTGCTATGGTAGACTCGGCGCAAACCATACACCTATCTTATGCCGAAACAAACACAAGCCTCTAAATGAAGTGAAACAAGCTTCCACATGATAGATCTCACCTAGGAGTAACATCCGGTGTGCCGAACACCACTACCATTGCTATTGTACGCTCAGCGCAAACCGTGCACCTATCTTATGCTGAAATAAACACAAGTCTCTAGATGGAGTGAAACAAGGTTCCACATGATAGATCTCACCTAGGAGTAACATCTGGTGTGCCCAACACCATTACCACTACTATGGTATGCTCGGGACAAACCGTGCACCTATCTTGTGATCCAACAAACACAAGTCTCTAGATGGACCAAAACAAGCTTCCATATGATAGATCTCACCAAGGAGTACCATCCGGTGTGCCTAGCACCATTACCATTGCTATGGTATGCACTGCGCAAACCGTGCACCTATCTTGTGCCAAAACAAACATAATTCTCTAGATGGAGTGGAACAAGCTTCCACATTATAGATCTCACCAAGGAGTAACATCTGGTGTGCCCAGCACCATCACCATTGTTATGGTACGCTCGGCAAAAACCGTCCACCTATCTTGTGCCAAAACAAACACAAGTCTCTATATGGAGCGGAACAAGCTTCCACATGATAGATCTCACCTAGGAGTAACATCCGGTGTGTCCAACACCATTACCATTGTTGTGGTATGCTCGGCGCAAACCATGCACCTATCTTGTGTTGCAACAAACACAAGACTCTTGATGGAGCAAAACAAGCTTCCACATGATAGATCTCACGTAGGAGTAACATCCGGTGTGCCCAACACCATTACCATTGCTATGGTACGCTCGGCACAAACGTTGCACCAATCTCGTGCCGAAACGAACACAAGTCTCTAGAAGGAGCAAAACAAGCTTCCACATGATAAATCTCACCTACGAGTGACATCTGGTGTGCCCAGCACCACTACCATTGTTATGGTACGCTCGACACAAACCGTGCACCTATCTTGTGCCGAAACAAACACAAGTCTCTAGATGGAGCGAAACAAGCTTCCACATGATAGATCTCACCTATGAGTAACATCTGGTATGCCCAACACCATTACCATTGCTATGGTACGCTCGGGGCAAACCGTGCACCTATATTTTGCTCCAACAAACACAAGTCTCTAGATGGACCGAAACAAGCTTTCATATGATAGATCTTGAAGGACCGAGAACGGCGACCAGAGGGGGGGGGTTGAATGGGAACCTCAAATTTCACTCAGAAATATTTAGGCCACTCTTCTCAAAAACAACGCCAGTAAGCAAGCTTACTCACACAGCAAGAGAGGGTGGATACCTTTGGTGATGACCAAGAGGTACAACGGATCTTCCGAAAACCAAAAACCCAAACGGTGACCCCGATAGTGATGCTCTCAAACCCTAGAGAGAGGAGAAGAGAGATCACCCAAAAATACTTATGAGAACTGGTCTCACAAGTGCTTCATCAAGTTCCCTGCATGTTTACGAAACCAACACAACAAATGGAACTCAATTCGGAGTCCGAACGAGAGAGATACGGCCAAACTATTGGGCAATGGACGCTGCAGAGGGGCGACGAACGCTCCGATGCAGAGTCCGACGCCAGCGTCCATCGCACCTAGAAAACAGCCCAAAACAGCCCCGGGCAATGGACGCTTGGCCAGAGAGAGGGCAGCGTCCGACAGGTGGATTTCAGTGTCCGACGCTAGCATCCGACGCCCCCGAAATCAGCACGGGAAACCCGAAAAATGCCGGAACTTGTTCGTTTCAACTCTGATTGATTCCAAACTTTGTGGGGAGGTTTCTGAGGTAGATGTGACTCTAATCTTGGAGGATCTAGTCCATCCTTCCCGCACAAGTTATAGGATTAAACACAGGATGGTAAAAGGAGTGAAAACAGAGCAAGAAAGCAAAACGAATCGATCTCTTTGCTCAATCCATCCTAGTCTGAATCCTTCAGTGGATTTGATCACAAGGGGATGGAGCAACTTTGCCTACAAACGGTTTTGCAAACAACATAGCGAGGAGGGAGATCGATCAACGAGAATGAAAGGTCAAAAGCACCAAAAATAAAGAACGCAAACACAAGCGGTTTCGCAAACGACTCCCAGAGGAGACAAGGAGGTTACGACCTCCTTTCCTTACCAAAATCTCGGTTTACATGGGAGACACCATGGATCTCAAGCAAGAAGCCTAGAGGTGGGGGAAGACCTAGGAAGTGGGAGGTGGAAGAGGAGGTGCAAGAGATGGGGAGAAGATAACCCTTCATCCCTAAGTAGTGGAGGCCTAAGTGGACATTTTCACTTAGCCCTCGATACATAGAGAGAACCACCTAGCCTAAGCATTGTGACCCAACTCCGGGAAAATATCTTCCTCGATTTGAATGGACGGCCCCACTTCCTGCCTGGACTTGCCGTCACCTCGACGCAACCTCCAGGATTCTGCCACGTGCCGCCCCTGCTTCCTCAGAAGCTCTGCTCGGGTTTTGAGGCCCAAACCCGCGAAACCCGCCACCAGTAGCTTTGGGCTCAACTACCGAACCCCAAGTTTTGAGGCCCAAACTCGGAAACCGTCCACCAATGGTTTTGTGGCCCAAACCACCAAACCGCTTGACTCGAGCCACCTTGTCCTCGCCTGGTCGGACTCCGAGTCCCATGAGCCTCTGCTCTACGTGCTCGTCTGCCGTCTTGACTAGGTCGACTCGGTCTACCTCCATGTCTTGTCGCACTCGCCGGTGCCAAGCACCAGCCACCACAGCTAGTCCGCCGGCGCCCATGGTCCCTCAGTCTGAGCCCGCTTCTGCCCTTCACCGCTCTCAGTCCATCAGCACGGCAAGCCTCTACTCGACCTTCTCCACGCCATTGACCACTGTCTCCGAGCTCAAACTGACAGGCACACATTTGCTTTCGCAAAGGATTAGTTCAAGCCACTCAAACTGAAATACTCAAGTGTTGGACGATCACTCATCACAAAACTGAACATACATGGGTACTTATCCACCATGTGTTCGCAATCTCCAACTTGATGAGTGCATTGTCAACACAAGTGCATTTCAGATTTGAGCCACAAGGTAAAGCTCTCCAAATGACCAAAAAGCTAAGAAAGCCAAAACGGGGTCACTTGAGAGAAGCAAAATGAGTCCAAAACTTGGTTCCCAAAGACTTGGGCAACGGCTCGACGCAACCAAGCAAATGAAAGCTAGCCCTCAAGAAGAGGTAGAAAACAGGCTCAACACCGCTAGCAAGCCAAAGATACCAATCAAAGCTCTCATAGCTCAAAATGTCAATTGAAACCTGTCGGAGCCAACGAGGCAAGCTAGACCCTCCAGAAGAGGCAACAGCTCAACACATCTAGCACGAACTCCCCCTGGGCACATGCACACTCAAGATACCAAGAAAGGGTGAAAAGAGCCAAAAATGCAAGTTTTTCACAAATGCCACAATTTCTCCCCCTTGGATGAATATGATGAAATGCACATGATTGTCCCTCTTTTTGACACATGTAGCTCATCAAAGCTCAAAACGCAAGATTTTTGCCACAAAAGCCATGAAATGCAAAATGAGTGCAAAAGCTTCATACATAGAGCTAAGACAATGAATGGATGCTCTAAGTGATGTGATCCTGTGGGAATAGGAAAAGCTCTACGTGTCCAACAAAGACTCAAGTTGAGCTTAAGATCACTTTAGAAGCTATTTTAGAGAAGATTACATGTGTGAACAGAGAAAGGGTATCACCTCCTAGAGACAACTAAACATAGCAAACAAGATAGGATCAACCTCAAAGCTATCTCATGTATAGCAAGTAAAGCTATTCCTAGCAAAGTTCATACAATAAGCCAATGACCCAACTGAACCAATTTTTCAAGTTTCAAAGTTTTGCAGCTAAAATTCAGTTTTAGGCACATTACAAGTGTATGCGAGTGGTTGTAAGCAAAGTGATGCCACTTATCAACCGGGCGAAGCCAAATAGCTTGACACACCGGTTTCGGTCATACACGACACCGCTCAAGTTCAACTCATATGGGAAGCAATCTTGAACACATGGTGAAGTGCTCACAAATGCAAACCCAACTCGATCTTTTCAATTCACTATTTAGAGAGATATTTCATTTTAGATCAATTTTAATCATGATGCTCAATGGAAGTGAATGAAGCAATGAAGAGTCATAGTTACAAGCTATATACAAAATATCCAAGAAGGCTTCAAACGCCTACACATGCTAGTGTCATTTCAGAGGTGACATGGGGAATTAAATTTAGTTTTAAAGCTTTTCTAACTTAGCTCTATTGCATATCAAGAGATCAAAGAGACTCTAAGTTAGGCAACACCATAGACACATAAAGCACCTCAAACAGAGCATAGATTCATTATATCGGCTATAGGTATGAAGCTTAGAATGAACTATGTCACAAATGCAATGAGATGCAAAATGCAATGACACAAAAGACACCAATTGAAAGAAGGTAAAAGAAAAGACAAATAAGAGCCAAAAAGAACTATGATACACAAAGAGCTTCCCTCAACTAAAAAGGGAAGCAAACACCCAACTCGCCCCTAAGGCGAGAAAACGCAGCTTGATCCAAAGGTTTTGTGAGAATGTCCGCAAGCTGGTTGTGGGTCTCGACATGCCAGAGGTCAATGTCGCCCTTCTCGTAGTGATCTCGCAAGAAGTGAAAGCGAACATCAATGTGCTTGGTCTTAGAGTGAAGCACGGGATTTTTGGCCACACTAATTGCACTCGTGCTATCGCAAAGCAGAGGCACCTTAGTAAGCACAAGACCTAAATCCTTCAAAGTTGCAATCATCCAAATCAACTGCGAACAACAGCTATCGGCGGCAACATATTCAGCTTTGCAGGTCGACTGAGCCACGCTAGACTGTTTACGAGAAGACCAAGACACAAGAGAAGACCCGAGAAATTGGCAAGTCCGAGAAGTGGACTTCCGATCAAGACGACAACCGGCAAAATCGACATCAGAATAACCGTAAAGCACAAGAGAGAAGGAGGCGGAAAACCAGAGACCAAATTCGGGAGTGAAGCGCAAGTACCTCATGATGCGTTTCACCGCCTGCCTATGTGAAGTACGTGGTGACACCTGAAAGCGCGCACACAAGCAGACGGCGAACTGGATGTCCGGCCGGGTCGCCGTCAAGTACAAGAACGACCCGATTATGCTTCGGTACTCCGTCTGATCCACCGCTTGCCCTTCCTCGTCCGCATCCAAGGCAGTCGTAGTCGTCATGGGCATTGAAAGAGGCTTTGCCTCACCCATGTCAAACTTCTTTAGAATATCCTTCGTGTACTTACCTTGGTGCATAAACGTCCCTTCTCGGGTTTGCTTGATTTGTAACCCGAGAAAGAAAGTCAATTCTCCCATCATGCTTATCTCAAATTCCCTGCCCATAAGATCTGCAAACTTGGCAACAAGAGCATGAGAAGAACCACCAAAGATGATATCATCCACATAAATCTGGACTAGGGGAGTGTCTTTGCGTTGCTTGAGGAGAAAAGGCGTCTTATCTACCGATCCCATTTTAAAACCCTTAGCAAGCAAGAAGGTTCGCAATCTATCATACCATGCTCTAGGGGCTTGTTTCAAACCGTACAAAGCTTTATGGAGTTTAAAAACATGGTTTGGAAACTTGGGATTTTCAAAACCGGGAGGTTGTCTAACATACACTTCCTCCTCTATGTAGCCATTTAAGAAAGCACTTTTAACGTCCATTTGAAAAAGTTTAAAACCCTTAGAAGCCGCAAAAGCTAGAAGGATTCTAATTGCCTATAAACGAGCTATGGGAGCAAAGGCTTCCACATAATCTATTCCATCCTTTTGATAAAAGCCTTGCACTACCAACCTAGCCTTGTTACGCACTACCACCTCATCCTCACTTTGCTTGTTTTTGAAAACCCATTTGGTACCTATAGGGTGGCAACTAGGTGGTGGAGGAATTAAGACCCAAACGCGGTTTCGCTCAAAATTTTCCAACTCCTCATGCATGAAATTAACCCAATCCGGATCCATCAATGCGTGTCCAACATCTCGGGGCTCAAAAGAAGCGACAAAAGCCGAATGAGCAAAGTGAGAGATATAGGACCTAGACCGCGTGAATCGATAGTCAATGTCGCCGATGATGTTCTCCGGCGGGTGCTGCTGCTGGATGTAGCGGCGAGCCTGCCTGGACGAAGTGGCCTGTGACAGAATCTCCTAAGAATAGGGCCCCATTGCCAGGATTATTGTCCATCCAACTTTAATCCCAACAAATGATCCAAGTTTTAAAAGATTCGACAGGTGTCATCGGATTCAACCGAGTCATCCACCCCTTTCCGAGCAGGATCCACATTAAAGATATTGCAGAAGTGAACTTGTAATAAATTAGATTTCGGAGGTTTACACAGATAGCGGAAGTCTCACAAAGTTATATTACAAACCATAGTTTTGAAACATAACTTAAATGTTATTTCTACATCAAGCCAAGTGGTAAAGATTATAAAACAATCAAATCAGGTACTCTGACCAAGAGTTATACCAGGATTGATCTTCAAAGACAACTGCGGTCATACAACACAAAACTGTACCCACCGCTCTAGAAACATCATCTGCAACAAGGGTTAACAAACCCTGAGTACGGGAGTACTCAACAAGTCTTACCCGACAAATAAAAATATTTGCTGGACAAAAGGTATGCATGTCATAGGATTCAAGGTGGGATTTTACAAGAATCAAGAGTTTTGCATAAATGATCATTTTGTAAAACAATTGAAATTGATTTAGTTCTCATAAAAGTTACTCAAGTACCGATCTGAATGTTTTGATCGATAACGAGGCAACAACCATCTCAAAAAGGAATCATCAAATATCCAGTTTAAGTATCATTAACTACGATGTAAAACGTAGGCTCATGTTTCCATATCCGAGGAACACGATGATTCGAACCGGTTAAACCCAGCTGCGGCTTCCCTATCACACCACATATACAACACTAAAGCACGCATATGACTACCTTTCCCTGGATCCTCCAGCCAAGACCGGAGTTCCGCCACCCGAGAGCACAGTACACCTCCATCTAGTTCCTCGAAGTTGGAGGGTACACACTACTCTTGCCATCTCTCCACTCCTAGTGCGGGTTAACCGTTCTTAAGACTGGAATAGCTAGAGTCCAGCTTCCCCAAAGTATGTGATAAGTACTCCAAAGTCACAACCCTCCAGTGTTTTACAACGGCAAGGCCCTAATGACATAGGCGGAAAGAACCCGCTCACCAGATATCCATATCTGGTGGCTCCCAAACACCTTGTCCGCCCGGTCCCGATTATTACTTCCATCATCCATCATTTCCTTTTTAAGTCATAGCCATTTGCCGTAGCAATCCGCTATTCTTCACAAAAATTGAACCATTGCCGAAGCAATCATGTTATCACCTATTCTCGCAAATGACAGGGAATCATCTAACTCTATCGGTCTAAGCATTGCTAAGCAGCATAAAGCATCATTCGTATTTTCAAAACGGTATCAATGTACAGGAAGTAAATAAATCAAGGTAAGGCTATGCATCAAGTAGGAATTTGATTGAATAGTAACCATGCAATAATTAAACATAGATGTATTTAAAGAAAAACTTTGAAATACAAGGTAGGGTTTGAATGCACCGAGGCTTGCCTGGATAAGGAAACTAGTCAGTGTTTGTTAGATGATACTTGCTTGGCGAGCATCATTGACTGATATTAGAAATCCGAGATTAACCATCTTCTGACTTGGTCATCAATACATCTTCGATTAGATCCACCAATCACCGTCTTCGGGTTTGGTATTATCCATCACATACGGATCTATTGTTCCTTAATGAGATGCAAAGATGCAAATGTATAAATCCAAGGAATTGATAACACAAAATTGCATCACAAACAAACATTCAAGAGAACAAGAGATTATACAAGATATATGCATTTTTAGTTAATTAAGCAATATTATTTAAGCATAAAGGTTGGACATGCTAAGAAATTTAAACATGACACACCATAAGATTTGATTCAAATCATGTCAAGTATAGAGCAATCAAGATTAACTAATAAATTTAGTCAAGCAAAGATAATTTAAAACACTCAATGCATCCCAAGACTATACAAGGCATAGACATCTATAGATGATTAACTTAACCTTACCAAGCATGATATATGGATATAAAAATAATCTAAAGCATAACATACAATAGAACTTAGGTTAATACTTGCCAAACATTCATTAATCAAGAGGTAACATTAGATTAAACAACCAAGATAGAGTTAAACAATTAACTTATGTATGCAGTTTTTGGACAGCAAGACAACAGTCACCATTTTAATCATATCTAGAGTTTTACAAATACAAAGGACTTGCAACAAGACATTCTGAAAATCTTATGAAATTATCTAAATTTCATCGAATACTAACACAGCATGATTCACAAGTTAACTAAGTCGAAAACACAAAATTACAGAACCTGCTCCTGAAAAAAAGGGAGCAGCCATCTCTGATCTCCAACTTAAAACATACATAAATCATAATCTACTTGACCAAATGCCACCAAATTTTAACAGAAGCTAGATACATGAGTTACCTACAACTTTGGTATTCACAAGATTCTCAAAGAACATCATTAACATGGGGTAATTTACATTGCCCCTAGAACTTTCCACAAACTTATAAATGCAACAAATAAAATTAACTTATGTTGCAAACACATAATTGAATAAAACCAACTTTACCAACAGGTCACACAAGACTAATGAATACTAGAAAATATAGTGGCCACCACTAAATAAATTCTTTGCATACACTTTCTTAATTTATTTAGATAACTAGGTGTAATTATGAACAAATATCAAACATGCCCAAACAATTCTATCAAAATTACAGAGGCTTACACATGTCTTCATTAGTCTACTGTATAAAATTGATATCATTCAAGCAAGTATAGAAACCTCTATGAAAAATACAAAAGTTCCAATGCAATCATCTTAAACAAAATAACAGATTTGCACACTTAACTTTAAATAGCCATAACCTGAGATATACACTACATAGAAATATGAAACTTAACTTTTTGGAAAGTTTAATAAATATACTTCAAATGTTTGCACAGTGCCAAAGCATGAATATAAAAGTAAATTGCTCAAACAACTCATTCTTATCAGCTCTATCCAGAAAGTAAACAGATTCACAATACAACTTATAAAATTCATAACTCCTAAAATATAAAAGCTATGTCCATGAAATTTTAACAGTAGATGGATCATAAGATTATATACCACTTTATTCAACTCAGCCACAGAAAACATCATCTTGAGCATGAAATAAATTGCTTACAAACATCACAACAACAATCTTAAACAGAGACATAGTCACATTGCCATTTTTATAACTCTAAAACCATCAAACCTAAAATTAGGAAATTTTAACCAGACATCAAGCATAAACTTTTAAACATCCCATAAATTTTTCAGATTTATTTGATGAATAGAACAGTGACTTATGAAAATTACAAAATCATCTTAACAAAATTGACATGCTTACACAAAATGATTTTTTACAGCAAAATTAATGAACTAAACCATGGCATATTATGGCTCTACTGCATAGAGCACTTCATGAGGATTCCAAAAAGTCCAAAAACACATTCATACGCATGAATTAACATGAATTTCCAGAGTTTCAACCAGTTTCTTGAAAAAGAAAAAGAGAAACACTATAGCACACTATTCATATGAGTCATGGAGTGTGCAGATAGGCCCCTGACTTTAGTCAAATTGTTGCGCGAAGGCCCTCGCGCGATTTGGAGCAGAGGAGGCGACTAAGCTCGCTGTTCCCGGCTGGAGGCGGCTCGTCAGCGGCCCTGGAGGGTCGGGGAAGCATCGGGAGGCCGACGCGCACCCGAAGGACCGCGCAGCTCCGCCCGAGGAAGACCGTGGCCCTCCGGCTAGGTGCGCGCACCGTCGGAGACGACCGCGGCTGGTGCGCCGGTGACTACGGCGACGGAATCGGATTGCGATGAGGAGCACGGCGTGCAGTGTGAGGCGAGGAAGGTGGTGGTGCTGCCGGTTGGAGCGGAGGGAGACCGGAGCGGCGGGAACGGCAGCGGCCAGGGAGCTTTCGCCGGCCATGGCCATGGCGTGCGGCTGCTGCTGCGCCGGATTGAGGGAGGAGAGGGAGAGACGAATGAAGTGGGGAGACGAGAGTGGAGGGTGCTCTGGTGCCTCCCCATTCCAGTCCTGGGCGTGAGAGAGAGTGGGAGGGGGTGGAGGTTGCAGCAATGGAGAGGAAGTGCCCGGCATGGACGCCACGTCCAAAGACACCCGTCGCCCATTGGGGCATTTTGCCGAACACGTGGTGGATGACGGTGTTGCCAACTTAGGAGGCGTTTTTGGGCTGCTTCCAGGCCGAATTTGGAAATGGGCCGAATACCAAAGTTATAGCCCACAAAAATATCTACGTTTTTCGTTGAAACATCAAAGTCAGTTGAGCAATGGATTAGTAATTAATTAATCTCCAAAATGCTAGTGTCAACGTGTTGACAGCTATTATGGAAACTTAAATTTAACCACCAAAACGGAGTCAAATGAGTTCCAACTTTTTTCAAGCTCTTCTCCAAAACATAAGTTCCAACTTTTATGTTTAGATAAACTTAAGTTGTTTGATAAATTTTTGGGAATACGGAATGCCAAAGTTGATGACTAGGAAAATCCAGATTTTGAAAGCATTGAAGGCTTTTAACAAAATTAATTTCTAGAGCTGTTACTTGACAAGCTTAGAGGGATATTTATACTTGGGGTATTAAACAAAGTTTAAAGATAGGATATATTTCTATAATCTGAAAATTAACACCTGGGGTGTTACAATCTACCACCCTTAAAAAGAATCTTGTCTCGAGATTCGGTGTGAAAGATTGCTCCTTATCAAAAACTTTGTTTGAAGAATTTCCTTCATTGACTCCCATGAAGCATTGTTACTTTGGGATGAATCCAAGGAATTATGTGAGAGATAACCTTCAACGCAAACAAAAAGTTGTCACTGTTTATGTCCGTGACTTGTTCTTCAAAGGTTATCCTCTTTGCAACTTTAGAAAGAAACTTGATTACACCAAGTTTGATATGGGGATCTTTAGATAAGATATGTGGAGATAAACAAGAAAGAAAGCATACTAGAAAATATCACATCAGTGTTGTTCCATAATGGATCATGGCTAGTAATCACGATACTAGTGCGTGCCGAGCAACACACCTTGTGTCGGCCACCACAAGAGGTCCTCGGTTTCGTCACGGCACCATAGAGTTCTAATCATGACACCATTACCAAACACCCAACCAAAGTGAAATTTTGAGTGGCATTGATTGGTTGTAAAACAAACGCTATACAAAGGAAGTATAGCAATCAAAGGTAGTCACAAGGATTGGAGTCAAGGAAGAGTGTTTCAAGGTAAAGATAACAAGGCGAGTGACTCATGATTTAAACCGAAGAACATGAAAGATGTCAACTATGATTATAAACTATAACACCAACAAAGCATGGAACATGTTAAACATAGTTTAATTACTACTTGACAGGTTCAAAGCTTGTATAAATTAGCATGACTTGACAAGTTCAACAAAGACTAGATCATGCATATGAACACTTTTGGCTTTAAGTTTATATTCTTCAATTTAAAGAACATATATCAGGGATAAAAGACATTGCATGCACAACATAAGCTCAAACAAAGGTTAACATAGAATAACATAACATACCTGAACAAGATCATTATCTATCTTTTGATAAGAAACTAGCATATCATCAAGCATACCAATCATGATGCAACATTACTTATCACTAGAATAAGGATAAGAGGCAGAAACATACAAAATGCAACAATCATCATCATGCATGCTCTATTCGTCCTAATACGAACTATCATAAGTATTGTATACTATAAGTATATATAAGTACACATATACATATTTATAGGGCTATATTAATATACCATATTGCATACCACTTTATAAGCTTGATATTCCTAAGAGTTACTTTTCACAATGAGAAAGGGAAGTTAAAGAAATTTTTGGACTCAAATCTTATTTTACTTTAAGATCCAAAACATTTTGAAGTTTTCAAACACAACTGCATTATCTATAATGTGAACGCTCTGATACCATTTGTGACAGAATCTCCTAAGAACAGGGCCCACTTGCCAGGATTATTGTCCATCCAACTTTAATCCCAACAAATGATCCAAGTTTTAAAAGATTCGTTAGGTGTCGTCGGATTCAACCGAGTCATCCACCCCTTTCCGAGCAGGATCCAAACCATAGTTTTGAAACATAACTTAAATGTCATTTCTACATCAAGCCAAGTGGTAAAGATTATAAAACAATCAAATCAGGTACTCTGCCCAAGAGTTATACCAGGATTGATCTTCAAAGACAACTGCAGTCATACAACATGAAACTGTACCCACCGCTCTAGAAACATCATCTGCAACAAAGGTTCACAAACCCTGAGTACGAGAGTACTCAACAAGTCTTACCCGACAAATAAAAATATTTGGTGGACAAAAGGTATGCAAGTCATAGGATTCAAGGTGGGGTTTTACAAGAATCAAGAGTTTTGCATAAATGATCATTTTGTAAAACAATTGAAATTGATTTAGTTCTCATAAAAGTTACTCAAGTACCGATCTGAATGTTTTGATCGATAACGAGGCAACAACCATCTCAAAAAGGAATCATCAAATATCCAGTTTAAGTTTCATTAACTACGATGTAAAACGCAGGGTCATGTTTCCATATCCGAGGAACACAACGATTCCAACCGGTTAAACCCAGCTGCGGCTTCCCTATCACACGGCATATACAACACTAAAGCACGCATATGACTACCTTTCCCTGGATCCTCCAGCCAAGACCGGAGTTCCGCCACCCGAGAGCACAGTACACCTCCATCTAGTTCCTCGAAGTTGGAGGGTACACACTATTCTCGCCATCTCTCCACTCCCAGTGCGGGTTAACCATTCTTAAGATTGAATAGCCAGAGTCTAGCTTCCCCAAAGTATGTGATAAGTACTCCAAAGACACAACCCTCCGGCGTTTTACAACGGCAAGGCCCTAATGACACAGGGGGAAAGAACCCGCTCACCAGATATCCATATCTGGTGGTTCCCAAACAATGTGTCCGCCCGGTCCCGATTATTACTTCCATCATCCGTCATTTCGTTTTGAAGACATAGCCATTTGCTGTAGCAATCCGCTATTCTTCTCAAAAATTGAACCATTGCCGAAGCAATCATGTTATCACCTATTCTCGTAGATCACAGGGAATCATCTGACTCTGTCGGTCTAAGCATTGCTAAGCAGCATAAAGCATCATTCGTATTTTCAAAACGGTATCAAGGTACAGGAAGTAAATAATTCAAGGTAAGGCTATGCATCAAGTAGGAATTGATTGAATAGTAACCATGCAATAATTAACCATAGATGTATTTAAAGAAAATCTTTGAAATACAAGGTAGGGTTTGAATGCACCGAGGCTCGCCTGGATAAGGACACTAGTCAGTGTTTGTTAGATGATACTTGCTTGGCGAGCATCATTGACTGATATTAGAAATCCGAGATTAACCATCTTCTGACTTGGTCATCAATATATCTTCGATTAGATCCACCAATCACCGTCTTCGGGTTTGGTATTATCCATCACATACGGATCTATCGTTCCTTAATGAGATGCAAAGATGCAAATGTATAAATGCAAGGAATTGATAACACAAAATTGCATCACAAACAAACATTCAAGAGAACAAGAGGTTATACAAGATATAGGCATTTTTAGTTAATTAAGCAATATCATTTAAGCATAAAGGTTGGACATGCTAAGAAATTTAAACATGACACACCATAAGATTTGATTCAAATCATGTCAAGTATAGAGCAATCAAGATTAACTAATAAATTTAGTCAAGCAAAGACAATTTAAAACACTCAATGTATCCCAAGACTATACAAGGCATAGACATCTATAGATGATTAACTTAACCTTACCAAGCATGATATATGGATATAAAAAGAATCTAAAGTATAACACACAATAGAACTTAGGTTAATGCTTGCCAAACATTCATTAATCAAGAGGTAACATTAGATTAAACAATCAAGATAGAGTTAAACTATTAACTTATGTATGCAGTTTTTGGACAGCAAGACAACAGTCACCATTTTAATCATATCTAGAGTTTTACAAATCCAAAGGACTTGCAACAAGATATTCTGAAAAGCTTATGAAATTATATACATTTCATCTAATACTAACACAGCATGATTCACAAGCTAACTAAGTCAAAAACACAAAATTACAGAACCTGCTCCTGAAAAATAGGGAGCAGCCATCTCTGATCTCCAACTTAAAACATATATAAATCATAATCTACTTGACCAAATGCCACCAAATTTTAACAGAAGCTAGATACATGAGTTACCTACAACTTTGGTATTCACAAGATTCTCAAAGAACATCATTAACATGGGGTAATTTAAATTGCCCCTAGAACTGTCCACAAACATATAAATGCAACAAATAAAATTAACTTATGTTGCAAACACATAATTGAACAAAACCAACTTTACCAATAGGTCACACATGACTAATGAACACTAGAAAATATAGTGGCCACCACTAAACAAATTCTTTGCATACACTTTCTTAATTTATTTAGATAACTAGGTGTAATTATGAACAAATATCAAACATACCCAAATAATTCTACCAAAATTACAGAGGCTTACACAGGTCTTCATTAGTCTACTGTAGAAATTTTATGTCATTTAAGCAAGTATAGAAAACTCAATGAAAAAGACAAAAGTTCCATTGCAATTATCTTAAACAAAATAACAGATTTGCATACTTAACTTTAAATAGCCATAACCTGAGATATACACCACATAGAAATATGAAACTTAACTTTTTGGAAAGTTTAAGAAATATACTTCAAATGTTTGCATAGTGCCAAAGTATGAATCTAAAAGTAAATTGCTCAAACAACTCATTCTTATCAGCTCTGTCCAGGAAGTAAACAGATTCACAATACAACTTATAAAATTCATAACTCCTAAAATATAAAAGCTATGACCATGAAATTTTAACAGTGGATGGATCATAAGATTATATACCACTTTATTCAACTCAGCCACAGAAAAGATCATCTTGAGCATGAAATAAATTGCTTACAAACATCACAGCAGCAGTCTTAAACAGAGACATAGTCAAATTGTTCCGCGAAGGCCCTCACGCGATTTGGAGCAGAGGAGGCGACTGAGCTCGCTGTTCCCGGCCGGAGGCGGTTCGTTGGCGGCCGTGGAGGGCCGGGGAAGCATCGGGAGGCCGACGCGCACCCGAAGGACCGCGCAGCTCAGCCCGAGGACGAACATGGCCCTCCGGCCACGTGCGTGCACCGTCGGAGACGACCGCGGCTAGTGCGTCGGCGACTGCGGTGACGGAATCGGATGGCGAGGAGGAGCACAACGTGCAGTGTGAGGCGAGGAAGGTGGTGGTGCTGCCGGTTGACGGAGGGAGACCGGAGCGGCGGGAACGGCAGCGGCCAGGGAGGTTTAGCTGGCCATGGCCATGGCGTGCGGCTGCTGCTGCGCTGGACCGAGGGAGGAGAGGGAGAGACGAAGGAAGTGAGGAGACGAGAGTGGAGGGTGCTCTGGTGCGTCCCCATTCTAGTCCTCGGCGTGAGAGAGAGTGGGAGGTGTTGGAGGTGGTAGCAATGGAGAGGAAGTGCCCGGCATGGACGCCACGTCCAAAGACACCCGTCGCCCATTGAGGCATTTCGCCGAACATGTGGTTGATGACAGTGTTGCCAACTTGGGAAGCGTTTTTGGGCTGCTTCCGGGCCGAATATGGAAATGGGACGAATACCAAAGTTGTAGCCCACGAAAAGCTCTAAGTTTTCCGTTGAAACATCAAAGTCATTTGAGCAATGGATTAGTAGTTAATTAATCTCCAAAATGCTAGTTTCAACGTGTTGACAGCGATTATGGAAACTTAAATTTAACCACCAAAACGGAGTCAAATGAGTTCCAACTTTTTGCAAGCTCTTCTCCAAAACATACGTTCCAACTTTTATGTTTAGAGAAACTTAAGTTGTTTGATAAATTTTTGGGAACGCGGAATGCCAAAGTTGATGACTAGAAAAATCCAGATTTTGAAAGCGTTGAAGGCTTTTAACAAAATTAATTTCTGGAGCCATTACTTGACAAGCTTAGAGGGTGTTACATATATGAAAATTAAAGATAGGATATATTTCCATAATCTGAAAATTAACACCTGGGGTGTTACATGCCCCCCCCTCGACAGCAGCTGGAGCTCCCTCAGGTGCAACGGGCATCGACTAAGGAAGTTGCTCGAACGGCCTCCATGTAGAGGAAGTAGACAGGTCGGGGCCATGAGCCAAAGTGGGCGTCGCAGGGTCGACTGGGGCAGCCGGTGGAGTCGGCTTGGGATCACCCCAATCGGAATCGTCCTGCTCCTCCTCCACAAAGATGCTAGAGTGCAACTCATCCTCACCTGCAAGCTCAAAAGCAGTGGAACTACAAGGCATAGTTTCATCGAATGTAATCTCACAAGCCTCCATCACTCGGTTAGTCTCAAGGTTAAGAGCACGATAAGCACGAGAGTGAGTAGAATAACTGAGAAAGATATCGTCAGAAGACCGAGACTCAAATTTATCCAACTTACCTCCCTTTTTGAGGATGAAGCACCCAAACACCCGTAGGTGACTTACCTTGGGTGGTCTCCCAAATCGCAACTCATAAGAAGACTTCTTCTTGAAAGCACGGAGAAAAATGTGATTGGAGACATAGCAAGCAGAAGTGATCGCTTCGGCCCAATACCGCCTCGGAGTCTAATGCCCATCGAGCATCATCCTAGCCATCTCAACAAGGGTCCGATTCTTGCGCTCAACAACACCGTTCTGCTAGGGAGTGTGAGGAGAGGAAAACTGGTGGTCGAGACCCAAAGAGGAGAAAAGAGTTGCAAAGTGAGCATTCTTGATTTCTGTGCCATTGTCACTACGTATCGCTCTCATGGCATGCTTAGGTAGCTCATTCTGCAATCTCAAAATCAGATCTTGAACATGCGAAAAAGCCTCATCCTTACTCTCAAAAAAGAACACCCAAGAGTATCTCGAATAGTCATCAACGACTACAACCACATACCACTTCCCTCCTTCCTACCTAACCCGAGCTAGACCAACTGTGTCCATGTGTAAGAGCTCGCCGGGTTGTTTGGTCATAATCTTAGTCATAGGAGGATGGGAAGCGGCAACACTCTTGCCATGCCTGCAAGGATGGCAAACCAAATCCTTCTCGAACTTTAGCTTTGGTAATCCTTGGATAAGGTCCATCGAGCTAAGCCTTGCAAGCAAGTCAAAGCTAAGATGTCCCAATCTCCTATGCCACTTCCAAAGATCGGAAGAAGAACTAGCAAGAAGACAACGAGAAGGTCCGGAAGAGATAGAAAAATCTGCATGAAAAACCTTTCCGAAGGGAAAAATCCGGCAAACAAGATCACCCCGAGAGTCCAAAATCCGAGAAAGGTTAGGCTTGAAACTCACTTCAAAATCGTCTTCAAGGAGTTGCGAAAACCAAAAGAAGATTAAAATGAAAATTCGCAACCAAAGCAACATCCTTGAGAACAAAAGACGAATTGACTCAGATGGACCCTCGGGACATGGCCTTAACTTTACTCTTGTACCCGAATGTAATATACTCGGTGTGGCGCATGGGGTCGAGGCTGGAGAACCACTTGGCACTTCCGGTCATATGGCGTGAGCATCCGAAATCCACAAGCCAAGTCTCCTCTAGTCCTCCTTCCTACATCAATAAAAAGACATAGGGTGAGCAAACGAACCAACACTAGGGTTAGTAAACTGTGAAGGATACCAGTGTTGTCCCATTTGCCCAAAGAAAGAGTTAGGAGAAAAACCAAACATCTCCCGTCCCATGGGGGATAGCGATCACCATGATAGGGAAAACGTGGTCCGCTAGTGAAGGGAGGAGTGAATCCACCGCCACGAGGCCCGTAGTCGTATGGGTCACGACTGGTACCCCGTCGGGCACGACCACCGCGTGGTCTCGCCTCCTGAGGCCTAGCACCTTGAGGCATTGTACCTCTAGGACTAGTAGTGTGCCTCCGAACTTCTGGTTCACGCACCCCAACTGGTGGGTGGTACATGTCCCGGTTGTTCAACTCAACCTGCCTCCGATAATCTCTCTTCCTCCTAAAACAAAACACAGCTAAGTGTCCATCCTGCTCACAATACTCACAATGGTACCTCACCACACTCTTGGTAGACACTCTCTTGTTGGGTTGGGTGGCTCTAGCTTTCTCAGGAAGGGGATCACTAGAGATATCAGGCATGGTGTCAAGTGGGTTCCGAAGGTGATTCGGTTTGGCAATCCACACTTGCTTCTGTGGAGTGGTTTTGGGTGGCTCCTCAAACACACCATCTCTCATAGGAAACTCAGAGGGGTCGATAGGCTTAGGTGGGATGATCTTGGTAAACTTGGGAGCTGTGGTGGGTTTTTCACTCTCGCTCAAACCACTGCACTCACAAATCTTACCGAACATGCTATCGTCCTTCCCACCTATAGCAAATCCTACTCTTGTGCTGCCAGCCCGCTTGCATTGGCTAAGAAACATCCCCAACTGCGTCTCTCAGCAAGACACCCAGCTCAAGATGGACCGAAGGTATGTGTTTTCCTCCTCGGTACGCATCTTGTCGTGTCTGCACTACGCGATCTCAAGCTCCAAAGCCTCAAAGCGATGCAACTCTCTAGTGCTATCTGAGCTGACCTTCTCTAACACAATGATCCTAGCATCCTTCTGTGCCAGCTACGAATGCAATCCTAAGCAAGACTTGCACGCACCAAGTAAGCTAGGCCTAGCCTTCAGCTCACTAACCTCCTCAAGTCGAGTGCCATACTTGTCCTGGAGTGTGACAAGATCAGACATGTGGATGGCACAAGCATCACACTCTACCTTTGCCCTAGAAAACTTTAGCTCATGAAGCGTGCTAAGATATTTTGCCTTAAAATCGTTTCTCTCACACGCGGCACGCTTGAGCAAAGCATCATGACTAAGCAAGGTGTCGTTCAAAGACTCAAGCTCGAGAGAGAGGGATTCGACGGTGGGTGATACCTCGGGTGTGTTGGAGTCATAGTCGGAGTCATCCTTGCGCTTGCCGACCTTGCCTTCTTCAATCTCCATGGTGCAAAAGCCACCGCGCTCGCTCAAGGAAGAACCTCCATCGTAGGAGGCATCGATGTCGCTGAGGGAGGCGAGGAAGGCTCGACGCTCTGCCTTCACCTTGTCAATCACATTCTTCGAGGATCTTCGGTTGTAGCCGCCCTTGGCCTTGTGCTTGTCCTCGAAGTGGTGCTCACGCTTGTCCTTGCGCTTGGTGAAGTCGCCCGCAACTTTCTTGGGGCAGTTTGCAATGAAGTGATCCTCATCATGTCGTCGGTTCAAGCGGTTGTTGTGAAACCGCGAGAACCTAGTGATGACCAAGGACAACTCGTCATCTCCAAGAGCCTCCACTTGTTCCTCTGTCACAGAGATCAAAGACAAAGCGAACAAAGAGTGTGAAGGGTTAGAGGAAGAAGAAGACACACAGCCGGGGCCGGAAACCAATGCCATGGATGGGTTCGACGGGTTCTCAAGCTTGGCCCGAGTCTGGTAGTCAATCTCCGAGGACTTGAGCTTGCTGAATAGCTCGTCCATGGTCAGTGCATCATAGCCCAGTGACTCCTGAATGGCAGCCACCTTCATCTCCCATACCTTCCGATCAAGAGCATGCAAAAGCTTGATAGCCATCTCATGATCATCATAAGGCAAGTTGGCTCGATTAGCACGCATCTTGTTGACAATAGATTGGAAGCGTGTGAACATCCCGTCAACAGATTCGCCAGCCAACTAAATGAAGTTCTCGTACTCTCTATGGTATGTGTCGAAGAGTCTGGACTTGATCTGAGGGTTGCCCTCATGATATCTCAAGAGTGTTTGCCAGATCTCCCGTGCTATAGTGAGACTAGAAACTTGCTCAAACTCAGGAAGAGATAAACTTGAGAAGGGAATGCTACGGGCTCTTACATTTGACGCATGATGCGTAACTTGGAGATCGCTGATCCGAGCGCCAAGAACGACGTAGTCCTCATTCTCACACATCTCCCAAATCTTCGAATCAAGCCCTTGGAGGTAAGCGGACATGCGCACCTTGCAATAGGTGAAATTCGTTCCATCGAAGAACGGAGGTTTGCCGGCACCTCGCTCCATGTCGCCTTAACTGGACTCGGTAAGGTGGATTGATCCTTAACCGGCTCTGATACCAATTGAAGGACCGAGAACGGTGACCAGAGGGGGGTGAATGGGAGCCTCAAATTTCACTCAGAAATATTCGGGCTACTCTTCCCAAAAACAACCCCAGCAAGCAAACTTACTCACATAGCAAGATCACGACCCTAGAGAGGGTGGATACCTTTGGTGATGACCAAGAGGTACAACGGATCTTCCGAAAACCAAAAACTCAAACCGTGACACCGATAGTGATGCTCTGAAACCCTAGAGAGAGAAGAGAGATCACCCAAAAATACTTATGAGAACTGGTCTCACAAGTGCTTCATCAAGTTCCCTGCATGATTACGAAACCAACGCAACAAATGGAACTCAATTCGGAGTCCGGACGAGAGAGATACGACAAAAACAGTGGGCGACGGACGCTCTGCGAGAAGGGCGATAGACGCTCTGATGCAGAGTCCAATGCCAGTGTCCATCGCACCTAGAAAACAGCCCAAAACAGCCCCGGGCGACGGACGCCAGGGAGAGGGCAGCATCCGACGGGTGGATTTCAGCGTCCGATGCCCCCGAAATCAGCACGGGAAACCCAAAAAAACGCCAGAACTTGTTCGTTTCAACTGCGATTGATTCCAAACATTGTGGGGAGGTTTCTGAGGTAGATGTGAATCTACTCTTGGAGGATCTAGTCCATCCTTCCCGCACAAGTTATAGGATTAAACACGGGATGGTAAAAGGAGTGAAAACGGAGCAAGAAAGCAAAACGAATCGATCTCTTTGCTCAATCCATCCTAGACCGAATACTTTGGTGGATTTGATCACAAGGGGATGGGACAACTTTGCCTTCAAATGGTTTTGCAAACAACGCAGCGAGGAGGGAGATCGATCAATGAGAATCAAAGGGCAAAAGCACAAAAAATGAAGAACGCAACACAAGCGATTTCGTAAATGACTCCCGGAGGAGACAAGGAGGTTACGGCCTCCTTTCCTTACCAAAATCTCGGTTTACATGGGAGACACCATGGATCTCAAGCAAGAAGCCTAGACGTGGGGGAAGACCTATGTTGGTGTCTAAAATGGTGGGGTCTAGACAGCCAACGAGTAAATTTCAAAGCGTGTCAGAGCTCGGATGGTTACGCTCGGAGAACACACGGTTTATACTGGTTCAGGCACGAACGCCCTATGTCCAGTTTGCGGCGGAGTCGTGTTACCAAGTGTGGAGAGCTCGTAGAGGGGAGCTACAAGCTGTGGAGAGAGGGAAGCTGGTTCACAGGTCTCGTGCATATAGGTTCTTGGTTCTGGTGAGAGCTCGCATGAGTGCGAGTATGTGTGTGAATGAGTTGAAAGAGTTCAAAGAGAGAGAGATTGGAGGTCCATTCTCCCCCTTTATACATAGGGAGAGATGGAGGATGACAGTAGAGAGATAGAGAGAAGCGTGGGCCCGGCTTGGGCTGTAGTTTTTGGAGTGCTTCGACTTCTGTCCGCCTTCCTTCCTAGGAAAGATTACGCCTGTAGACATGTGTCCACGTCCTGTTCGTCCTTGATGGAGCTGTAGCCATGCGCCTTGAGACCGGGAACATCGTTGTTCCCTTACCTGGGCATGGGCAGAGGTTGGCCGCACAGGGCCAGGCACCCCCGCGTTTCATCGTACAGGGCTGATGATACCCTAATCCCTATTCAAGTGTCCGTCAGTGGTATGGCGTAGGGATGGTGAAGGTCAATCGTTGGTTAGGTCGCACAGGACCTTGTACTGTAGGAAGGACATGGGAAGGCATGGCGGTTCACGCCTCGGAGCCCCATCCCTAAGGACGAGGGGTATTGTGGACCTTTTGACCATAGGCCAGGACGCCACGGGCCAGTTGTGGCATTGACTCCTTCGAGGGCAGGTTGCATCACGGATGACGCCACGCTAGCTCGGACGAGGCGGAAGTGTATCTGAGGGTAGAGGACGTCATGGCTAACGTCGCCCTGGCTCGGGCGAGGCGGGAGAGCCTCCGAGGGTGGATGACGTCTCGGCGACGTCACACGAGCTTGGGCGAGGCGGAAGATCCTCCGAGGGAGCAGTGCCTGTCTAGGTCGGTCGGAGGTGTGGAGCCCTGTGGGTGGATGACGTTACCCCTACTCAGACGAGGCGGAGAGCCCCCTGAGGGTGATTTTGTTTCTGCAAAGTGCGGTGTTTAGGGTACCCTATTCTTAGGTATCCGATAGCAGCCCCCGAGCCTACGATGTAGTGAAGGACTACACCGGAGGCTTCCGAGAATGCTCGATGATATTCGGCTGAGTTTTTGGATTCCGGTGGGTGCGCGCGAGCGCACCTGCCGGGTGTAGCCCCCGAGGCCTTAGGGGTATGAGTTTTCCTCATAAGGGCTTATCCGATAGACTTGTATGGTTCTTGGCCCTTCGCTCTCCCAATGATGTAGTGGGGAAGGGAGAGGACCGCTCTGTACATTGGAGCCAGAGCCTTGCATGCACGTCTACCCTGCCACGAGGCGCACTGTTGGACTTGGGCTGACGCGCTTCGAAGTGACGAATCGGCACTGTGCTGTGCTGCCATTCGATTGCGGAATCAAGTGGACGGGTCGATGTTGTGCGGTCGCCCAAGGAGTCTAAAGTTGCCCCTTGTCGGTCCAATACGGGCGCGCCGTAATTTTCCGTCAGGGTACGGCGCGGGGCGACGCTCCCCGCCGGTCAAACTCCGAATGGCGAGCCCTAAACCTTCGGATTGTTTGGCCATTTGTGGCCCTGCCGTGTCCCCTCAGAATCCGGCGCTGGTGCGTAGTGCGGTTTAATTGGGGGGGGCAAGTGGTGCGGCCTTTGCGGGTTGGTTGCCGTTCGGGTGCCCCGGTGGCTATAAATAGGGACGACCACTTTGCGGGGTGAGACACACAATCCCGCCTCATGGCGCGCCCCATCTTCTTCCCCCAAGGCCTCGTTGGAGACACCCTCGAACCGCCTTGGCGAGCAGTCTTTCTGAGAGCGCACCGATATCAGAGGAAGTTCTGCGTTAGGGGTGCGGATGTCCCCTTTTGGCCGATGGCAGAGGTCAGAGGAAGCTCTGCGAGGTGCACAGGGCTCTCCCTTACTCTGACTGCCGGTGAGCCGGGAGGTTGTCACCACCCCCTCCACGCATCACCCCTAAGGGCGGAAGGTGTGGAGTCCATTCGTTCGCCGGATGGATCCTGCTCTCCGCTTTTGGGGAGCGGTGGCATGCCATCCCTTCCCGAAGGCCAGCCGAGGATGTTTTTGACACAAAAAGCGTTAGGATCTGCGAACACCTCGGGCTTATACCCGAAATTCGATATCCAAGGTGTGCCAGTCGATTTGACCAGTTAATCGACAAGGACGATAACTAGAACAAGATCTGAACAGGACAACGGCGATACGCCCGGATGCCAAGACTCAGACTTGATCAGGATAACTAGAGCAGAGCTGAACGAGACAACAGCGATGCGCCCGGATGTCAAAGCTCAGAGGTACTCCCACACGGAACTTACAAGGGTTTGACGGAGATCAAGATGATGCAGCCCGTCGAAGCTTGAAGAACTCGTTGATAAACTAAGACTAATGCGATAAAAGGTAAATTGCGATAAAAGTAGAATAAGAGTAAATTAATTTGATTTGATTGGATATATATTTCACGTAGCCCTTGGGCACATATTTATACTCCCGCATGGAGAATTGTACAGAGACACGACTCGTACCTTTCCTAAAACAAACTCCTAGCTTTAAGGAAACTGACTCGCGCAGGAGTCGGATCTAAATAACATTATTATTTTCCTAAACAAACATGCCTATTTTAAAGGAAAACAAATGACTCATGCAAGAGTCGAACTCAAATTACTATAATAATACTGGTATAAAATCACCAGTTTCCTTATGTCTTTGCTTCGATAAAAACTTTCCATCGGCAGACTCCTTTAATCTGCGATTTCCTTCTTTTGCCACTGGCAACCTTCTGCTGACGTTAACTGCCACATCACCCTGTGCCCATTGGCATTCCATGCCCATCGGCAACATCTCCTCATCGGCAACCCGCATCGGCAACATCTCCTCATCGGGAATCGGCAACTTTACAATCCTAGTGACCTGACTTCACCAACTAACCTTTATCGGCAAGAATCATCTAGCTTTCATCGGCAACAAACTTAGCCTTCTTACAGCGTACTCCCATCGGCAATACTGACCTATGACTTCCCGATGCCGATGGAAAACGGCTGCCGATCAACACAAGTCGTAGCTCATTTGACACGTGCCGAAAAACGGTGTCAACACATGCCCCCCAATTTCGGAGTGTAGAATATTTTACGTGCCAAAATTTTCTCCACTGTAGCCGTTTCTCCCGAGATAACTGCACAACTTTCTCAATCCCCGCGCGCAGAACCGCAATTTATTAATAAAATCCCTCGGTCATAGCGCAAACAGTCGCAAGCCTGACAATATCTCCTTGATTATCGCGCACATCCACCGCAGGCCTCTCCACATTCCTGTACAGTATGAGCAGAAATTCCAAAATACCCCTGACCTAAACCTATAAGAGTTACTACGATCCAACTTACTTTTTACCCTGGGCCCTCTATCACTTTTCACCTGCCTCCGTCTTCAACCTCGACGTCTTCACCTCGGCGGCGACTCTGAATAACTGCTCCACGAGCTCAAGCAACAGCACCCTCCTCAAGCCGAGTACGACTCGCAAGAACTCCTCCATCCTCAATGGCGATCCAAGTCGACATCCCCAAAGTAAGCCTACTCTTTCCTCATCCTCTCTTCCGCCAGTTCCTTTTCTGCATAAATTTTGCAATCTTTTCCCCTTTCCTTTCTTTGATCCTTCTTTTTCTTCTCGAAACCTAGGAGTTGTACAATAAAGTAGTAATCCCCCTTGAGCAGTCCAACTTCAACTGCCTAGGCCCAATGGGAAATCCTAACCCTAGCTATCTGATCAACGCGGAAACCAACCGTATTCCCTTCAGATCCGAGTGTTTCAATTTAGGGTTATGGAAGGACGCCTTCCGTTCATGGCCCAAATATACCAAGGGATGGAAGAACTGGTACCTTAGGGTCATTAGAACACAACAAGTTTATTGGTCAGAGTGCAGTCTTGATTAGTGTATCAGGCCCTCCATTGCCGATATGGAGAAGAATGAGAATATGATAATAGCAGCTTCTTATTTCTAGTCTGACACCATGAATACCTTCTTATTTAGACATGGACCAGCCACCCCTACCCTTGCGGATGTGCACATGCTGACCAGCCTTGACGTCACTTTCGCCGATGTCTCAGCCTTATTCCATCGGAAAGCTGAATATAAAGTGAACACATGGAACATCGGTGGCTGGACCGGTTACATCCAAGAGCACCAAAAGACCGGATCGGTAGGCCAAAGGGAGCACACCACTTTTCTGAACATGTGGCTAGAGAAAATTATCTTCTGTGGCAAAACTGTTGGACCGACCACAATGTACCTCCCAGCGGCAGAACTCTTAGCCGATGGAACAAGATTCCCTCTCGGCCGATATCTTCTTGGATCAGTATACCGCCTTCTACACCAAGTGTCCAAGAAGTTACTGCTAGGTGAGCCCATCGGCAACCTCAGGGGTCCCTGGTGGTTCATAAACATGTGGCTGAACGCACACATGTACAAAATCCTTCAGTTTGACTTTTTCGCCCAACAATTCCCACGGGACATATCGGAAGATTACAAATATAGGGATGATGAATCGGCAACTCGTCCTCCACTCAACTTCGGAGAAGCTATCATAGTGCTACCAGAGACTGATGCCGATGCAGAGCAGTTCAGCATGTTTTTCCAGAAGTTTTACAATGGAATCCCTGCTTCAGAACGGCTCTGGTGGCCATATATTGATGAGGACAACCGATTTCCCTTGCTGTTCAACCTTACCGATGGGAATGTGCCGCAAAATCAAATAATCATGAAGGCCATTATCATTCGTCGAGCCATTCTAGTCAATATCTTCGGAACTGGGAAGAATGCTCCTCCGTCCTTCGAGTTTTATTACCCGGCGGCACCAGCAAGACAACTGGCATTCGGTCAACTGCCGATCAAGCTCTGCTACTCCAAGGTGATAAAACCAAGGCAGATCATCTCCAGCGCTATAGATTGGAACAAAGTCATCAACCTCCCCCCAAATGCCGATACTTCAGATATTGACTTATCCTCCTGGGCACCAACATCCTTCATCACGAATGAATACAAATTCTGGTGGCAAGAATGGAGATATCAACTATTTACCAAGTCATCACACTACTATCGGCATATGATTGACGCCAATCACGTCATTCCCGATGATGCAGTAAGTTTTTCATTTCGATGCATTCCTCATTACTTTATTTTTATCATCGGCATCTGACCTCCTTATGCTTAACAGGTTGACGATCCGATCCCCAAGATGAGCAGGAGTGGCAAGCCTTTCAATCTCCGAATGATGAGCCCTATATCACTCATCGGCAATAATGCCCCCACACTGGCTGCCTTCACTCCTCAGAAGGTACCTAAGGTCACTCTCAAGCCCAAGTCGACGCCTGCAAAAACCAGGGCTACATCGGATGCTGCTGCTGCTTTGACACGGGCTTTTGTAGTAAATCTTATCTTCACTTATGCCGATCACATACTTACTCATCGGCAATATTTACTTTATATAACTCGTACTTAAACATCTTCAGGCAATGAGGTCATCGGCAGCTACACCAAACGTTCAAACTTCTCCAAGTCCTGCTGCCGATGCCCCCTAGACTTCATCAAAACGGGCCGGTTCTCCCACTGCTGCACCAAGGAAGAAAAGGCGCCTGAGATTAGCCATCCCATCTACGCCATCGACTCCAGTCGCATCACCAACTGCCAACGTACCAACGGCAGAACCATCGTCGGCATCCATCCCCGAGCAGCCGATGGACGAAGCTTCCGACGAGGGAACAACCCCGCAGGAACCGGCTGCAACAGCATCGGCATCGGAACCGATACTTATACCTGATGAAATTCCTGATCAGAGGACAACATCGCCACCACAAGAGCCAGCCGTCACAGCAGAAGCAGCACCAGCAACAACGTCACCAGCATCGACCACTCCTCTCACGGAGGTAAATTCATCGGCAACCGCTGCCGATCTCCAGGATGAGGCTGTACCAGCCGACATGCCAAGTCCTAGGCAAGAAATTTGCTTCAAGATGGTAAGTCAGTTAACTAAAATTTTACAGTATAACCTTATGATTGGCACATCTTAACTTCTTCTTTTCCAGGCCCAAGACTCCCCCGACAACTTGTTCTCTTTCGGCGTCAACTTCAGGATGATAACGAAAACCAAGAAGGCCCTGCTCCAGCAGACAGCTTATTCTCCTTCGCCATTAATATTCCTAATGAAGACGAGGATGAAGAAAGCTCTGCTCCAGTTCTATCGGCAGAGGTCAAATCCAATCTCGAAGCACTGCTCTCCCTCCTGCAACAAGATACATCCCAGCTCGTTGAGGATTCAACTGCAGCAAGGACAGCTTTCAAGGACATCCAAGGCTACCTCTCTGCCGATACACAAGAAGCACTCTTTCAAGCAACTTTCCTCGATAGCAGGCAACTCCAATACTAGAGGCTCTCCCATCACATAGCCGATAGGACTGCCCGATCAGAGCTCGGAGCAGAAATGCTTAAGTTCAAGCATGTTGCCGATGAGAAGCATAAAGACATCAGCCAAATAGAAGTTTCCGACACTAATATTGACCAAGAATTCATTCAATTATCGGCAAGGAAAGGAGAGCTGCAGGCCGAGCTAAGAAAAGTTGAAGAAGCCTTGAACGCAGTCAGCCAAAAGAAAGCCCAACTGGCCGACACTATCACGGTTCTGCGTCAATAAAGGGATAGCAACACCCGACAAGCCATCTTGCTGGAGAAGAAAATGAAACCAATTGAAGGATCTACCGATGATGACGCTAGGGAAATGGAAGAGATAGAACAAATTCGCCTGCGTGCGATATCAGCTATCCAATCCCTGTTGTAATTTGTCAAATTTCATCACATCGGTAAATGTAATCAGTAACACTCGATTTTGGCTTTGTAACATAACGTCAGTACGCTTTTACCGATGCTTATATAACTTTTTATCGGCATTCAAACGAGCACTCTATGCGTCCACCCAAATACTAGGGTAATATTTCTTCAAGTATTTACCGTCGATTGCTCTGGAGAATGCAACTCCTTCGAGAGTTTCCAAAATATAGGCATTGCCAGGAGCAGACTGTTTTATCCGATAAAGACCTTCTCAATTAGGGGACCATTTTCCAAACTTAGGACTTTTAGTCCCAATCGGTAAAATCAACTTCCACACCAGATCACCATCGGCAAATTTCTTTACTTTCACCTTCTTGTCATACCATCTGGCAACCCTCTTCTTGTTTTCTTCAATGCTAATTAGAGCCCTTAACCGATGACCTGCTAGATCTTCCAACTCGTCTTTCATAAGAGTAGCATAATCATCGGTCGTCAATTGATCTTGAGAAGACAATCGCCTAGAACCAGTTTTAATTTCCCAAGGCAGGACAACATCGTGTCCGTAGACTAACTGATACGGCGAAACTTTAGTTGCACCATGACAAGCAATCCGATATGACCATAAGGCTTCATTTAACACCATAGGCCACCTTCTAGGGTTCACTTCAATCTTGCGCTTAATAAGCTTGATAACTCCTTTATTAGTTGCTTCAGCCTGACCGTTAGCTTGAGCATAATAAGGAGAAGAATTTAATACCTTGAACCCCATACTAGCAGCAAATTCATCAAACTCTCCCGATGTGAACATTGTTCCTTGATCGGTAGTAACAGTCTGAGGAATACCGAATCGGTAAACGATGTGTTCTTTTTACAAAATCCACCATGTTTGCCGATGTCACATTTTTCAAAGGGATCTCCTCCACCCATTTCGTGAAGTAATCGGTAGCGACGAGTATAAACTTATGCCCCTTGCTTGACGGTGGATAAATCTGGCCGATGAGATCAATAGCCCATCCTCTGAACGGCCAAGGCTTGATTATAGGATTCATTGCCGACGCAAGTGCCCTCTGGATGTTACCAAACTTCTGATAGTCTTGGCACCCTTTAAAATAGTTGAAGCAATCTTCAAGAATCGTCGGCCAATAATATCCATTCCGCCTGATCATCCATTTCATCTTGAATGCCGATTGATGCGCTCCACACACGCCTTCATGGATTTCGCCCATCAATTCTTTTGATTCCTCTTTACCAAGGCACCTAAGTAAAACTCCATCAATCATCCGATAATACAATTCATTGTCAAGGAGTACATACTTGGTAGGTTGAAATCTCAGACGCCTTTCAACTTTCTTGGATGGATCCCTTAAGTAATCGGCAATCTCCTTTTTCCAGTCATCGGCAACCATTACCGATGTCATGACTTCTTGAATCGGCTGATATCCTGAAGCGTTCTGTGCTAACCGACTAGCCTCTTCATTATGCAATCTAGGAATGTACTCAAGGCGGTACTCTTTGAATTCTTTTAATAGCTGCAAACACCTTTCATGGGTTGCAATTAAAGCTTCACTTCGGCATTCATATGTCCCAATCAATTGGTTAATTACCAACATAGAATCGCCGAAGATCTCAACAGCATCGGCACGTACCTCCCTGAGTAATTCCAACCCCTTTAGTAGAGCCTGGTACTCAGCCTGATTGTTTGTTGAAGTTGCAACAATCGGCAACGAAATCTCATACTTCCGTCCTCGAGGTGAAATTAAGAGAATACCGATACCCGCTCCATCTTTGCACGTAGATCCATCAAAGAACAAACTCCAAGGAGCAATCTCTACAGAGCTTACCATATTGCAATGCTGAGTATCAAAATCGGCCATCACCTGACCCTTAATAGCCTTAGCCGATTCATACCTTAGGTCAAACTCTGAAAGTGCCAGAATCCATTTACCGATTCTTCCACTTAATATCGGCATTGATAGCATATATTTGACCACATCATCTTTGCAGATAACAGTGCATTCAGCCGAAAATAAATAATGCCTCAATTTGATGCAAGAGAAATATAAACATAAGCATAATCTTTCTATGGCCGAATACCTGGTCTCAGCATCCACTAACCTCCTGCTTAAATAATATATCACACGTTCTTTCCCTTCAAATTCTTGAATTAAGGCTGATCCGATAACACTGTCATCGGCAGATAAATACAACCTAAAAGGCTTCCCGTGTTCAGGTGGAACCAAGACTGGAGGGTTTACCAAATATTTCTTGATCTCCTCCAAGGCTAATTGTTGTTCCTCTTTCCATATAAACTCTTGATCGGCTTTCAACTTTAACAATGGACTAAAAGATTTAATCTTACCAGATAAGTTGGATATAAATATTCTAATGAAGTTAATCTTGCCGATCAAAGATTGCAGCTCGGTCTTGTTGGTAGGAGCAACCACCTTGTTGATTGCATCAATAGATTTTCTGCCGATCTCAATGCCTCTTTGATGCACCATGAAACCCAGAAATTGACCTGCCGATACCCCAAATGCACACTTGTTAGGATTCATCTTCAACCCATGCTCCCTTGTGCATTCCAGTATTTTTCGCAAATCGACAAGATGCTTCTCAAAATCTTCGGACTTAACCACCACATCATCAATATAGATTTTGACTATCGTGCTGATATACTTATGAAAGATGAAATTCATCGCTCTCTAATAAGTAGCATCGGCGTTCTTCAAGCTAAAAGTCATGACAACCCACTCAAATAAGCCAACATGACTTGGACACCTAAAAGCAGTCTTGGATATGTCTTCTTCAGCCATAAATATTTGATTATATCCAGCATTACCATCCATGAAGCTAATAATTTGATGTCCAGCAGTAGCATCAATCAACAGATCGGCAACAGGCATTGGGTAACCATCCATTGGCGTAGCCTTATTGAGATTCCTGAAATCAATACAAACATGAAGTTTTCCATTTTTCTTATACACAGGAACCACATTAGAAATCCATTTGGCATATCGGCATTGCCAAATAAATCCAGCTACGATTAACTTGGTAATCTCAGCCTTAATGTCAAGTAGAATAGTAGGATTGCATCGGCGCGCAGGTTGCCGATGTGGTTGGAAACCAGACTTAATAGGTAACCGATGTTCGACTATCGATCGGTCTAAACCAGGCATCTCTGTATAATCCCAAGCAAAGCAATCTTTGTATTTCTTTAATAAATCGGTTAACTGCTGCTTACATTGGGAATCTAACTTAGCACTAATAAAAGTAGGCCTATGTTTACTACCATTGCCGATGTCTACCTCGAGTAAATCATCGACGGATGTGAAGCCCTGCCCCAGTTTTCCATCATCAGCGAACCGATCCATTAAAACTCTTCTTCAGGACCGACTGCATGGATCGGTGTAATACGATAATCGGCAACTCTAAGGAAATCCGTATCCCAGGCTTCACCTGATATGCATATGGTTTGCTCATACGTCTCCGATTCTGCTGACGCAACGGTCGATAGGGTCTCACTTCGGACGACCTCAATCTTGTCTCCGACCCACTGCACAAGGCTTTGATGCATCGTGGAAGGAATACAACAATTCGCGTGGATCCAATCCCTTCCTAGGAGCATGTTGTAGGTGCCTTTGCCACTGATTACAAAAAATGTCATTGGCAAAGTTTTCCTGCCGATGGTTAACTCAACACATATGGCTCCCATAGCTGTCGACACATTGCCTTCAAAGTCCTTGAGCTTCATGTCCGTCTTGACTAAGTCTTGGTCGCCTTTTCCAAGCTTCCTGAACATGACATATGGCATTATATTTATTGACGCACCACCATCTACCAACATCTTGGTCATAGGCTGCCCATCTACTTTGCCTTTAACAAACAAAGCCCTCAGGTGCTGCCTCTCATCATCGGAACGCTTCTCAAAGACAGCTGCCATCGGATCCAAGATCAATTGCGCCATCTCTGTAGTCTCTTCATCATCGCTGACAGGTGCCATGAACTCCATCGGCAACATGACAACCATATTGATTTCTGCCGATGGATCCCTGTCCTGGCGCTTTGGCCTCCACTGCTTTTCCCTGGAAGGGTCTTCATTGTCACACAAGTTATTGCGGCGCTCGCACTGAATCCTCCTCTTCTGAGTCTTTGTTAGACCCTTAGGACACCACTGAGGAAGCTTGGTTTTCCAAATAGGCTGGCGTTGCCTTTCACTGCTTGCATTGGCAACTCTCCCGATGTTTGGATCTCTGGAGAATATTTCTTCGTCAGGTACCCTTGCATTGGCCATCTCTTCAAGCTCTTCTTTATCAACACGCCTGCCAAGCCTGTTATGGGCACTAAGCTTGCCCCCAGTCGGTCATGTGCCGACTTCTTCTCTCTGAGCGGCTTGGCATATCTGGATGCACGATCATCAAAACAAGGTTTCTTACCTGACCGATCAGCAGTATAGTACCCATTGCATTCAAGACAATTGTCCGCGGTAGGCAGCTTGATGCCTTCTTCCCAGCAGTGAACGAAGAAGGGACACTTCGAGTGGTCCTTATGCCGAAGCCATTCTTGGCGCTCTTCTTCTTCTTGCCGATATCGCTCTTCACGCGATTGCCGATAGTCTCGCCTTAGCTTCTTGTGCGTGATTATAACACCAGGAGCCCTGTTGGCACTACTACCTTCATCGGCAACTTTCTTACCCTTTCTGTCATCGGTAAATCTTCTCGCATCACGTTCAGTTACTTGGTGGTTAGGATCTACCAATGCGCTCCTTCTGGCAGCCTCCGATGTCAGCACTTTAGTTTTTCCACTAGTTTCCACCATATTATTTGGAAATGGGTGCTGATCAATCTTCATCGGCTTCTGGACTTTAGAATTTTCAAACTTGATTCGTCCAGACTCAATTTCTGACTGCAACTGCTGCCTGAATACTTTGCAGTCATTGGTAATGTGTGAAGTTGCATTGTGCCACTTGTAGTACCTGATCTTCCTGAGCTCTTCGACCGATGGAATTACTTGGTTAGGCGCCAACTTGATTCGCCCTTCTTGAAGTAATAATTCAAACATCCTATCGTCCTTGGTGATATCAAAGGTGAACCTTTCAGTTTCTTTCTGGCCGAACGGACAAGACACAGATTTCCTATCCTTCACCCATTTGGCCGCGCTGATGCTTAGCTCTTCATCGGATCCAGAATCTTCTTCTTGCTCAATGAAGGTCACCTTCTTGTTCCAAGTTTTTCTAGGCTCAAAGGTTTTGACATTTTGATCGGCAATTCTTTGCACCAGATGACTTAAGCTTTCAAATTCTTGCGACGCATACTTATCTTTGATATGCGGCAGTAACCCTTGGAAAGCCAAGTCTGCCAGTTGCCGATCATCAAGAGTTAGGCTGTAGCACTTGTTTTTTATGTCGCGCAACCTCTGAACAAAGTTCTCTACCGATTCGTCATTGCGTTGCCTCAATTTGACTAAATCGGTAATCTTCTTCTCATGTATGCCAGCGAAGAAGTATTTGTAAAACTGCCTCTCCAGATCAGCCCATGTAATTACAGAGTTCGGAGGCAAGGATATAAACCATGTGAATGCCGATCCAGACAATGATGAAGAGAACAATCTCACCCTCAATTCCTCTCTGTTGGCAGCTTCTCCGCACTGGATAATGAAGCGGTTGATGTGCTCCATTGTTGATGTGTCATCTTGGCCGGAGAACTTGGTAAAATTAGGCACGTTGTACCGATTTGGGAGAGGAATCAAATCATATGCAGGAGGATACGGAGTCCGATAAGAATATGTGTTCACTTTGGGTTTAATGCCAAATTGCTCTTTCATCACTTCGGCGATCTTATCGGTCCAGTATGCATCCTGCTCTTGCCGACTCATTGGTTGGTTGCTGACTGGTGGAGTCGGTTGACGCGCATCTTCAGGTCTTGGTAGAAGATGATGCGGAGTAGTTGTCATGGGCGCGACACCAGTCATTTGGACACTGTGCATCGGCTGATTTACCGATGGATAGTTTTGCACACTTAGCAGATTAGGTTGAGTCATGATATTCATCGGCTACTGTACCGATGGTCCGCTCTGAGTGTTGGGTGGACCTCCATAATGATACATTGGTATGCCAGACTGTTGAACCGGCGGCTGATTGGCCCATCCGGAATTATAAATCATCGGCATGTGACTTACCGATGGCTGATAACTAACTGGCGCCCGCTGCTCCTGCACCTTAGAGTAATCAACCAAATGGTTACCTTGATGTGCTAGTACTCCAGCTTGAGGATTTGCAGCCATAGGTTGACTTCCAGTTGCTATAGTGTGTTGCATCGGCATAGGGCTCGCCGATGGTAGCATCAGAGGTATTTTAGGAATCACTTGAAAATCTTCTAATGACACTTGTACAGTCGGAGAGGATGTAGAGTAATGCACCGTATGGGACACCGGCTATGACTGCAATGCTGATGCCATAGAGCCCTTCCAAACTGAACTGTCTCCCTGCACCAGATTATAACTAGCAGATGGATTTGAAGGCATACCATAACCCCACCAGATGGCAGGTGCTGGATGACTCTAGATAGCAGGTCCTGACATTGCCGATGCCACTGGATCTGTATTGAGCTTGATGACGCTTTCAGGACTCGGCCTTGGTGGTGTAGCCACATCGGCGGATGGATCCACGGGACTAGAAGACGCCATTAGGGCCGCCGATGGGTTTGTAGATGCCGATCTAGGTTGATGATACGCTGGACCAACATATTGCGGTGTATGTCCTTCTTTGAATGATTGCATGACAACATTGTAGACAGTATTGGACAGCACGCTGGAGTGGCTAATTAATGCCTGACTTAAAGTAGAATTAACCATCTCTTGTAACTTACCAGGATTGGCATCAAACGTGACCTGCCGTGGCAACGGCGCATCTTGCTTTTGGATTGCTTCGCCGCTCCTGCTTCGGCTGAAGGATTTGAGATACAACTGTTTGTATTCCTCCATAGCCCTCTCCATAGCCAGTCTCTGATCATATTTAAGATTGGCCTCGGAGACTTCGATGATGTTCCTCTGGTTAACGTCGGAGTTGTCACCCATGATAGATGTGTAATTGTATAATCTGTCCCATCGGGTGTGCCAAAAGAGGTGTTGACACAAAAAGCGTTAGGATCTGCGAACACCTCAGGCTTATACCCGAAATTCGATATCCAAGGTGTGCCAGTCGATTTGACCAGTTAATCGACAAGGACGATAACTAGAACAAGATCTGAACAGGACAACGGCGATACGCCCGGATGCCAAGACTTAGACTTGATCAGGATAACTAGAGCAGAGCTGAACGAGACAACAGCGATGCGCCCGGATGTCAAAGCTCAGAGGTACTCCCACACAAAACTTACAAGGGTTTGACGGAGATCAAGATGATGCAGCCCATCGAAGCTTGAAGAACTCGTTGATAAACTAAGACTAATGCGATAAAGGGTAAATTGCGATAAAAGTAGAATAAGAGTAAATTGATTTGATTTGATTGGATATATATTTCATGCAGCCCTTGGGCACATATTTATACTCCCGCAAGAGTCGAACTCAAATTAATATAATAATACTGGTATAAAATCACCAGTTTCCTTATGTCTTTGCTTCGATGAAAACTTTCCATTGGCAGACTCCTTTAATCTGTCATTTCCTTCTTTTGCCACCGGCAACCTTCTGCTGATGTTAACTGCCACATCACCCTGTGCCCATTGGTATTCCATGCCCATCGACAACATCTCCTCATCGGCAATCGGCAACTTTTCAATCCTGGTGATCTGACTTCACCAACTAACCTTTATCAGCAAGAATCATCTAGCTTTCATCGGCAACAAACTTAGCCTTCTTACAGCGTACTCCTATCGGCAATACTGACCTATGACTTCCCGATGCCGATGGAAAATGGCTGCCGATCAACACAAGTCTTAGCTCATTTGACACGTGCCAAAAAACGGTGTCAACAGATGTGTCCACTAGGAAAGCCATCGCAGTTCGCCTGCCTGGCCCCAGGGGTTGGCTCATCCTTGGTTGTTGGTTTATGACGATGTCGCCATCGGCAAGGTTGGCAGACTCGGATCTGCTAGTGTATGGCGGACTCAGAGCCGCTTGCCGCTTGCCAGTGTATGGAGCAGCTGAAAAGCGCCCAGCTAACTCCGGGAGAGGGAGTAGTGTCGTCCCGGCTCGGGGTTTCCTGAAGACCAGGCTGCCGCTGTCTCCCACAGCTGCAGCATGTCGGGTCCGGGCGACCGGTGGGTCATGACACCGCCGTCCGACGCGGTCCCGGCGACCAGGCAGGCATTCCCTGGGTTGTCTGGCCTGGATAATACAGGTGTCGGGCGGTGGTGTCCTTACCATGGGCATCTGCGTAGTTTTTCTAGCTTTTGGCCTTTCGGCCGGGGATTTCCCTTCGGCCCACCTTGTAAACGTTTTTTGTGTTTTTTGGTGTATGATGATTGGGCTTAGCCCCCGTGGCTTCTTAGAAAGCATGTAAGCATGTAAACCCTGCAAGGATTAATACATACACATATATGCGTTTATATGAGAAATTGAAAAGTGCTTGCTTCGTGTTGACCGGTGGGTCGTGACGCCGCCGTCCGACGCGGTCCCGGCGACCAGGCAGGCATTCCCTGGGTTGTCTGGCCTGGATAATACAAGTGTCGGGCGGCGGTGCCCTTACCATGGGCATCTGCGTAGTTTTTCTAGCTTTTGGCCTTTCGGCCGGGGATTTCCCTTCAGCCCACCTTGTAAACGTTTTTGTGTTTTTTGGTGTATGATGATTGGGTTTAGCCCCCGTGGCTTCTTAGAAAGCATTTAAGCATGTAAACCCTGCAAGGATTAATACATACACATATATGCATTTATATGAGAAATTGAAAAGTGCTTGCTTCGTGTTTACCTTGGCAGACCTCTGACGAGTGAGGCTCGGTGCGTTTCTCCCTCCGGTTACCTGGTTGCTAGAACCGGGGCCGGCGGTGCGGTGGAAGCCCCCGAGTCCTTACTCGATGCAAGGAATCGTCTCGGGTCTGTATCGTCTTTCTGTGCGTTCCCCGCGCATCTCTCTACGAGAAGGGGCAATGTGAGCCGAACCATGCTATCCTCGAGGCGGACGAACCATGGGTGCTCATCGAGTTCATAACGGGCAAATCTGAGTGGAGTGCTGGTTCCCGTTCGATAGGGTTCCGCCTAGTGGACCATGTCGTGGCTTATCCCAGATCGGTTTCATTTAGTAGTCAGGTCCGTTCGATAGCTCCCAGGGGCCTGTTGCCTTCCTTCGGTGGAATACCATGAACCAATCATCTGCTAAGGCGAACTCAAATACGAAATCTGGGGATGACCTTAGCATTCGATTGCTAGGCTGATGACCGCTAGTGTGTCCATCCCCTATTCGCCCCTCGCTCTGATGTCCTGAGTCGGCCACTTCGAGCCTCGCTGGGTTGGCCTCCATATCTCTGGACCGTAATGGTCCATCGGGGCGTCCATATCCCCTATCCCTTTAGCTTACCTGGGCCCGGAGGCCGTCGCTGCTAGTCGCGTCATGTGGGCGTCCTTCCGACCTCCGCGTGCGTTGGCCAAGCTCAGACGAGCCGGATATTGATCTGAGGCGCGCTCATGCTCGGAGGGTGTGTGCCTTGGTTGAGGACGCGTGAGAGAAAATCTTTGTGCAAGGCGTAGTGGGCTCGGGATGGATCCTGTAATGATGATAGGCACAGGATGCGGGATTTGGAGCGAGGAAAAAGGCGAGTGGTGTGAGTTACCTACCATCGTGCGCGCGGCTCCTGATATACCCGGGGTCAGTGGAGCGGACGTAACCGAGCAGCCGCATTTAATGCGACTCGGGTCGTGTTGTCGTGCGCGTAGGGAGTCGCAGAGGCGCTGCTCCGCCTTCCAGCCCCCTATAAATATCTACGTGCCGCGTCATCCCTTTTGAGCCTGCACTGTTTGCCCTCTTTGTCTCCTCGTTCCGCCCGTGCCAACTTCTTGGAGCCTAGGGTTTGCGCCACCACCGCCCTGCCTCAGCCACGCTTTCCGTGGTGTTGCGAGCCGTCCCTCGAGTGCCTCCCCAATGGCTGGAGAACATCCGGTGAGGAGTTGGGCCCGACACACACTTGAGTACGAGCGGGCGCTCAAGTTGGTGGACACGGGGCTGTTGCGCCCCGAGCTCTCCACAGACGACGACGTCGAGTTGATCATCCCCACAGGCACCGACGTGCCGGACCCGCCGGAGGGGTATGTGGTCTCCTTCCTTCCGTTCCACGAGCGTGGGTTCGGTATGCCGCCGTCTCGCTTCTTCCGTGGCATCCTCCACCACTACGGGATTGAGCTCCATAATCTCAATCCCAACTCCGTCCTCCACCTTCCGGCCTTCGCTGCCATGTCGGAGGGGATGCTGGCGACGGAGCCAGACTTCATCTTGTGGAAGTTTTTCTTCAAGGCAACTGTGTTTCTCCTCTACTCTGGCGGCGCGAGATGGGTGACACCGTGCGGGGGATGCGCCATCAGTCTCCGTTCTGCTAACATGCATCTCTACATGCCGGCGCGAGTGATTTCGTCCAACCGGGGGTGGCACTCGCTATGGTTCTACATTCGGAACCACCCCGAGGCGCCGCTCCCGGTTTACATGGACCGGCGCTTTGGCGAAGAGCTCCCTAGCTGGCATGACGGCCCGACCCCCCAGGAGCTCGCGGGGATACAGCCCTATCTCTAGAGTTTGGCGCGGCTCCGGGAACAGGAGCTGAACTTCTCGGTGGTCGTCGCGCAGTTCCTACAGCGCCGGGTGCTCCCGCTCATGGATAGGGAGCGCTGGTTGCACGAGATGGTGCCTGGGGCCTCGTGCGCACGGTCCCCCATGGCGGAGGTGGAGCTGAGCCTTGAGGACGCGATTGCTATTGCCCGGAGGCTACTGGGAGACGCCCTGAACGAAGACGGCGTCTATCATTGCCCGCCGATGCGCCCTGACCTAAACTTCGTCGAGATGGTGAGTCCGAACCGCGTCGTATTGTCTTTTTCCCGTGCTTTCTTTGTTCGGTGGTACTGACTCGTGCACCCCCCGTCCTTCTTCTACAAGGGTCCGGCTTAAAGGCTCACCATGTGGCCGCCCCTCTTCCCGTTCCGTCAGAGCAAGGCGTGGCGAACGCGGTCCGGGTCCCGCAGCCGCAGGCGGACGTGGACTGGGAGGGCCTTACTGACGATGATGGCGATGATGATGACGACGACGACAGGCGTGCTATGTCCGAGGTGGTCCCCGCGCTTCGAATGGTGGTGTCCCTACCTCGACCGGTTGGGACCGCGCCGATAGTGGAGGTGCCACCGACGAGGACGCTCGGGGCACACCTGGCCCCTGGTGGCTCCAGGAGCGGTGTTGCCGACGGTTCCCCGGCCGCCCCTCTCCCCGCCCCGTCCGGGGGGAGCCAGGACGGCGGACGGAGCAGCGGTTCGGGGACCGCGGGCTGCGGCGCGGTGGGGCCGACGCGGAAACGCCTCCGCATCTTCTCCCCACAGTAATCTTGAGTTGTTCGATGTCCTCCTTCACCTTACTGATTTCAAAGTGACAGCTCGTGGCCTGAATCGTGCGTAACGAACAATGCAGGACTACCGGTGGCTCCGCGCACGTAAGATGGAAGAAGCTGCGCCGGGGAGTGCCATTGGTTGGCCCGGGGCAGGGTGGACCATCCCCGGGTCCTAGTCCAACAGACACCGTCGGGACCGGGGCTGACCCGAGCCCGAGCGACGCCATTGTTGCAGCGCCACCGACTCCCGCTGACGCTAGTGCTAGGGCCGTCGTACCATCCTCCCCCAGGGGGTGGTAATCGTCGACGACTCTGGGGAGGAGGGCGGCCTGGGTGGCCCCGTGGCCGTGGACGCCGAGGAGGTCTAGACGGCCACGACGCTAGAGGACGCAGCGGCAGTGACCGTGGTGGGTGGTGCCGGTGAGGACGGCCCTGGCGCCGCGGACGGGACTGTGGGCGTCGTAGACGTGACGCCCGAGGCCGAGGTAGCGGCTACCGGCGTGAGTGAGGAGGGCCTCCTGGGCAGCCCCCTTCCTTCCAATGCGCTGGCCAGGAACACAGCAGGCCCCCGGTGGTTCGTCGACGAGGAGGTGTTCGCCGCTCGTGCGTCGAAGGCCATGGTTTCCCAGTCTAGCGCGACCTTGCCGGGCGGTGTGGCGGGCGCTGGAGGGAACGTCGCCCCTAGGGCCCTGCGTCGGCTTGGCCCTGATCGCCGTACCTTTGGGGACAGCGATCCGATTGCCTGGGTCGACCGGACGAACCAGGGGGCGCCGGTGTTCGTGCTGGACGACCAGCGCGAGCTCCGGCACTGGGACCGCGTGGATGCCTCCCACTGGGAGCACGATCATCTCGTCGCGTACGCAGTGGAGCTGATCCAGAGAGCGGTCACGGCGCTCGGTGATGACCTCTTGCATGACGGCAATGTAAGAGGCAGCTTAACATTGTTTGTTCTTTCTTGTCGACTGTGTGACGTCTCCTTTCCTATAGATCCTGATGGCGACGAGCGCCGGGAAGTCCGAGTTCCTCCGTCGCGAGCGTCGGTCGGTGGGATCCTGGGTCGTGGACGTCTCCTGGGAGAGACCGACATGGCGGAGGAACTCGTGGCGGCCCTCCATCGTGCAGAGGAGTTGGAGGAGCAGCTGAGGGCCACGTAAGCAAGGGTGGTAGGTGCCCAGGCGTCGGCGCAGCGTGGCACCGCTGACCTTGAGCGGATCGGGTGAGAGCGTGACGAGGCTCATGCCGATGCCGAGGCCGTCCGCAAGAAGCTGGCGGATGAGTGCACGGCGCGCCTGGCTGAAGCCGATCGTCTGACGGCCGAGCGTAGCACTGAGGTGGAGGCGCGACGTCGAGCCATCTCGGTGCTGGACTCTATGGAGGAGCGCGACACCATGCGACGCCAGAGCTACGTGCTGGTGCGCAGGAGTCACAGGCGACGCCATGCGACACCATCAACCGCCAAGAGCACGACGACGCCGTGGCTCGCCTCGAGGACTTGTCCAACAGGGTTTGCGAGCGCAGCGTCCACGCCGACCAGAGGATTCTGGAGTTCTCCACTCGGGTTGGTGAGGTGACGATGGTCACCTCACAGCTTCGTGCGACAGTCACTTGTCTAGAGAGGGAGAATGGGGGTACGTTGCCTTTCCTTGTTCATTTGTCTTGATGCTTTTGCTTCCAAGCTTGAAGGTTGTGACTCTCCTTTTGTTGTCCCAGAGCTATGTGCTGGTGCGCAGGAGTCACAGGCACCGCGCGAGGCTATGCATGGGGTGTACGACCTTTTCGGCGTGCTAGCCGCGGGGGATGGACCTGACTTGGCCCGGAACCGTGTTGGCCTGCTCTAGGAGCGGGGTCAAGCTCGGATCCGGGAGGCACTACGGGTCGAGATCCACCGCACGATGGCCATCGCCGCCTACCTCTATGATGCCGTGACTCCCTGGCTCGTTAGCGACGGTTACCATCAGGACAACCCCGAAGACCTGCTCGACCAGATCGAAGCTGCTGCGGAGGAGCCGGTGGCAGTTTTGGCCGCCAAGCTTGACGACGAAGTGTTCCCGCCGTCGGAGGAGTGACCCTGCGTGGTCAGAAAACAGGGCCGAGGGCCCTTGTAAAAGAAATTTTAAGCTACCCCTTGCTACAAATGTGTCCCCAGGAGGGCTTTGGACAACTTTTGATTGCTCCTTTGTGAGCTTGTTTTTATGTTTGCTTGCTTTTTGGTTTCCACATTTCTTCCGTTTCGCACTACTTGCTCCGCCTTTTTCAGCAAGAGGTTTGATCTGCTCGGGTGGGCAGTCGGGTGGAAGTTCTTGGCTCCGGGTAGCCGGAGTACCTCGCAGCCCATTTCCACGGCCCGGTGAGATTTTTTTCTTGACTGGGAAAAGCGAAGTTTTCGTTCGGCGGGAAAAAGTGCGGGTTTTTGCGCAAAAAGTTTTTCGGAGAGAAAAATAGGGGGTTCCCCCCTTTTCAGCCCCCGAGTGAGGTGTGCTCTGGCATGCGCTGGGAGTGCACCTTTCTAAGCGATTGGTCCGAGAGTTCCCGCATTTTTATCCTTCGAACTTTTACTTAAGGAGGATTACATACGTATGTACAAATGTGCTAGGTACACTTAAGTAGACAAAGGAAAAAACGACATCGTTGTGGGTGCTCTGGGCGTCTGAGCTCTTCGTGCTCTAGGGGTCGACGTCTATCTTGTCTGTGGCCTCGATCGCCGCCACCAGCTTCTCGCTACGCACCTCGACCATGACATTCTCGCAGCAGTCCACGTCACATTGGTATGCCACCTCGAGGTCGGAGGTGACTGTGATGATGCCACATGGCTCCGGCATCTTGAGCTTGAGGTAAGTGTAGTTGGGGATGGCCATGAACTTCGCGTAGCACGGCCTCCCCAGCACCGCGTGATATGTCCCGCGGTAAGCCACGACCTCGAAGGTGAGGTCCTCAGTCCAAAAGTTGTCTGGCTCCCCGAACGTGATGGGTAGGTCAATCTGCCCTAGGGGTACCGTCTGTCTCCCGGGGACGATTCCCTGGAAGGGAGCCGACGTTGATCGAAGCTTTTCCCTATGTAGACCGAGGGCCTCAAAGGCGTTGTAGTACATGATGTTGAGGCTGCTGCCCCCATCCATCAGCACTTTGGTGAAGCGCACGTTCCCTATGATTGGGTCCACGACAAGCGGGTAGCGTCCCAGGTGGGGAATGTGGCTCGGGTGATCGTCTCGCCCAAACGTGATGTCGGACTCCGACCAGTCGAGGAAGGTCAGGGTTGCTGGGGCGGCCGCGAAGACTTTGCGCCGCTCTCGCTTCTACCGACGCTTGCAACCGTAGGCCTCAGAGCCCCCGAAGATCATGAGGCACTTGTTGACGTGGGGGTAGGAGTCTTCGTGACCCTCTCCCTCGTCCTAACAGTTCGGCTGCTTTGGTTGGTCGTCTTTGTTGGGTATGGCCTTGAAGTATCTGGCCATCATCTCACACTCCTGGAGTGTGTGCTTGACCGGCCCGTTGTGGTACGGTCATGGCTTGGTGAGCATGCCATCGAACTTGCCCCCCTTCTTTTTGCCCTGGGGACTGGGAGTATTGCGATCTGCCGCCGCGACAACGTTGTCATCGCCACCACGCTGCAGCTGCCCTTCTTCTTGTTTCTGCCCTGGGCTTGGTTGGAGCCTCCTTCGCCAGCGTTCTCCACTTCCTAGCCCTTCCCCTTGTCGAGGTGGAAGATTGCACCGACTGCCTCTTCGCCAGACGCGTGGCTCATGGCGATGTCGAGGAGTCGCTCGATCGTGCGGGGGTTGCTGCAGCCTAGCTCATGGACCAGCTGCTTGCAGGTGGTGCCTGCGAGAAACGCCCTGACCACGTCTGTGTCAGCTGTAGTCGGGAGCCTTGTGCACTGCTGGGAGAAGCGACGGATGTAGTCCCGGAGGGACTCGCCCGCCTTCGGCCTGCAGCTACGGAGGTCCCAGGGGTTGCCTAGGCGTGTGTAGGTGCCCTAGAAATTTCCGACGAAGGCCTATCGCAGGGAACTCCACCCATCAATGGTGTCGGGGGGTAGGTGCTCGAGCCATGTGCTGGTCGAGTCTGAGAGGTGGAGAGGCAAGTTGCGGATGATGAACTCGTCATCGTCCGCACCGCCGGCCTAGAAGGTGAGGCGATAGTCATTGAGCTAGAGTCTAGGGTTCATCTCCCCGGAGTACCGGACGATGTTAGCTGGCTGCCGAAAATGTTGCGGGAACGGGGCACGACAGATGCAGCGGATATAGGCCAGTGGGCCTGATGGCTCTGGCGAGAGGGACCGATCCTCCCCGCTGTCGTATCGACCGCCATGGCGGACATTGTAGCCCCTGCTCGTGTCATCCTGCTTGGCGCGCATCGAGCGTGTCACGCACGTCGCGTTTGTCGCCTACGCGGGCATGAACCATCGAACGTCGACGCTCGCCCGGCGCGGGATCCTGGTGAACTGAGCCCTCACGGTCGTTGGGCGCCGAGTAAACCTGATGGCTGGGGTTAAGCCCGCGCCTCCACGATGCGGAGCTCTCGGCCTGCTGAACCGCGGCGCGCCCCAGGAGAGACTTCAGCTCTTCGTGAGCGAGCTTCCCCTCAGGAGTGTCTGGGACCGGGAGGTTGCGGAGCAGCATCGCCGCTGCCGCGATGTTCTGACTTGCCAATGCGAACTGCGGCGGGTCGTGCTCATTGTTGATGATACGCTGGTGCAAGGCTTGGGCCACCCTGCGAGCGCGAGGCTCTCTGGGGGCCCTGGTAGTTTCGCGCTCGAACGTCACTCGTCGCTGCCCTTCCGCGAGCTTCCTCTCCATGTCTTCCAGGTAGCGCTGTTGAGCATCCGAGGATTGGGGGTCGCCGCGTGGGGCGGGAACCGGCGATCTTGCCCTGCCGACGGGAGTGTGTACGCCGTCGCCGTCGTCGTCCCCGTCCTCAATGGGGGTGGGGTCGATGGCGGTTCCGGGCGGAGGTGTGTCGCATATGAAGCACTCGCGGCTGGAGTTGAGCAAGTAATCGCTGGCGTGCAGGAAACCATAAAAGGCCTCCTTATCCCCCAGACCTTCGAAGTCCAGGGGCTCCTAGGGGTCGACGCTATCGTGGCTAGAGCCGGCGTAGGAGGTGGCCTCCAAACTCGTGAGGAGGTCGGAGGCGGACCGGAGATGATGGGACGCAAGCCCGATGCACGTCCCCTCCGCAGGGTCGGCACAGAAACCCGCGGCCACCGCCTCCGAGTACGACACAGCGGCATTCCGCATGCTGTGCGGTAGCACCCTTGCGATGGGCGCATTGATGAGCCTAGGGGAGAACGGCTGTCCTCCCGCGAGCTGCGCCGTCGTGTTGGCGAACGCGAAGTAGAGGTTGTGCTGGGACTCCTGAGTCGGCTGGGGCCCCATCAGAGTGTCGAGCTGGCGCTCAAACTGAGGATTGTCGGCCCGTGGGTGGTCGTCCCTTGGGTGACTTGCCCCCTGGAGGGAGGCAGATTGAGGTGGGCCATGGACGCGGAGACGGCGTCCACGGCTACCTCGGAGGTGGCCGTGGGGCGACGGAGGACCAGGTCGGCCACCTACCCGTGGCACTGGGAGTCCAGGCTACCAAACGAACGATGGAGCCTGGCGAGAAATCAACATAGTGACTAGCCATCCGAAACTCGAAAATACGGGTGACACGCAAAGCGCCCCTACCTGGCGCACCAACTGTCGGTGTCTAAAATGGCGGGGTCTAGACAGCCAACGAGTAAATTTCTAAGCGTGTCGGAGTTCGGATGGTTACGCTCAGAGAACACACGGGTTATACTGGTTCAGGCACGAACGCCCTACGTCCAGTTTGCGACGGAGTCGTGTTACCGAGTGTGGAGAGCTCGTAGACGGGAGCTACAAGCTGTGGAGAGAGGGAAGCTGGTTCCTAGGTCTCATGCATATAGGTTCTTGGTTCTGGTGAGAGCTCGCGTGAGTGCGAGTATGTGTGTGAATGAGTTGAAAGAGTTCAGAGAGAGAGAGATTGGAGGTCCATTCTCCCCCTTTATACGTAGGGAGAGATAGAGGATTACAGTAGAGAGAGAGAAGCGTGGGCCCAGCTTGGGCTGTAGTCTTGGGAGTGCCTCGGCTTCTGTCCGTCTTCCTTCCCGGGAAAGATTACGCCTGTATACATGTGTCCGGGTCCTGTTCATCCTTGATGGAGTTGTAGCCACGCGCCTTGAGACCGGGAACATTGCTGTTCCCTTACTTGGGCATGGGCGGAGGTTGGCCGCAGAGGGCCAGGCACCCCCGCGTTTCATCGTACAGGGCTGATGACGCCCTAATCCCTGTTCAAGTGTCTGTCATTGGTATGGCGCAGGGATGGTGAACGTCAGTCGTTGGTTAGGTCGCACAGGACCTTGTACCATAGGGAGGACAGGGGCAGGCATGGCGGTTCATGCCTCGAAGCCCCATCCCTAAGGACGAGGGGTATTGTGGACCTTTTGACCATAGGCCAGGACGCCACGGGCCGGTTGTGGCATCGACTCCTCCGAGGGTAGGTTGCATCACCGATGACGCCGTGCTAGCTCGGACGAGGCGGAAGTGTCTCCAAGGGTAGACGACGTCATGGCTGATGTCGCCCTGGCTCGGGCGAGGCGGGAGAGCCTCCGAGGGTGGATGACGTCTCGGTGATGTCACCCGAGCTCAGGCGAGGCGGAAGATCCTTCGAGGGAGCGGCGCCTATCTCAGTCGGTCTGAGGCATGGAGCCCCCATGGGTGGATGACGTTACCCCTGCTTGGATGAGGCAGAGAGCCCCTCGAGGTTGATTTTGTTTCTGCGAAGTGCGGTGTTTAGGGTACCCTATTCTTAGGTATCCGACAACCTATGAGGTGGGAGGTGGAATAGGAAGTGCAAGAGATGGGGAGAAGATAACCCTTAATCCCCTAAGTTGTGGAGGCCTAAGTGGACATTTTCACTTAGCCCCTCGATACATAGAGAGAACCACCTAGCCTAAGCATTGTGACCCAACTCCGGGAAAATATCTTCCTCAATTTGAATGGACGGCCCCGCTTCCTGCCTGGACTTGCTGTCGCCTCGACGCAACCTCCAGGATTCCACCACGTGCCGCCCCTACTTCCTCGGAAGCTCTGCCCAGGTTTTGAGGCCCAAACCCGCGAAACCCGCCACCAGTAGATTTGGACTCAACTACTGAACCCCGAGTTTTGAGGCCTAAACTCAGAAACCGTCCACCGATGGTTTTGCGGCCCAAACCACCAAACCGCTCAACTTGAGCCACCTTGTCCTCGCCCGGTCGGACTCCGAGTCCCATGAGCCTCCGCTTGACCCGCTCGTCCGCCGTCTTGACTCGGTCGACTCGGTCTACCTCCATATCTTGTCGCACTCGCCGGTGCCAAGCACCAGCCACCACAGCTAGTCCGCTGGCGCCCATGGTCCCTCAGTCCGAGCCAGCTTCCGCCCTTCATTGCTCTCAGTCCATCGGCATGGCAAGCCTCTACTTGACCTTCTCCACACCATTGACCACTGTCTCCGAGCTCAGTACCTTCACACCACAAGCCCATAGACAGGCACACCTTTTCTTTCGCAAAGGATTAGTTCAAGCCACTCATCACAAAACTGAACATACATGCGTACTTATCCACCATGTGTTCACAGATCTCACCTAGGAGTAAGATCCGGTGTGCCCAACACCATTACCTATCTTGTGCCAAAACAAACACAAGTCTCTAAATGGAGCGGAACAAGCTTCCACATTATAGATCTCACCTAGGAATAACATCCGGTGTGCCCAACACCATTACCATTGCTATGGTACGCACCGCGCAATCCGCGCACCTATATTATGCTGCCATGAACATCAAGACTCTTGATGGAGCAAAACAAGCTTCCACATAAAAGATCTCACCTATAAGTAACATCCGGTGTGTCCAACACTGGTACCATTGCTATGGTACACTCGGCGCAAACCATGCACCTATCTTGTGCCGAAACAAAAACAAGTCTCTAGATGGAGTGAAACAAGCTTCCACATGATAGATCTCACCTAGGAGTATCATCCGGTGTCCCTAACACCATTACCATTGCTATTGTATGCTCGGCGTAAATCGTGCACCTATCTTGTGCTGAAACAAACACAAGTCTCTAGATGGAGTGAAACAAGCTTCCACATGATAGATCTCACCTAGGAGTAACATCTGGTGTGCCCAACACCATTACCAATTCTATGGTACGCTCGGGACAAACCGTGCACCTATATTGTGCTCCAACAAACACAAGTCTCTTGATGGACCGAAACAAGCTTCCATATGATAGATCTCACCAAGGAGTAACATCCGGTGTGCCTAGCACCATTACCATTGTTATGGTAAGCTCGGCACAAACCGTGCACCTATGTTGTGCCAAAATAAACACAAATCTCTAGATGGAGCAGAACAAGCTTCCACATTATAGATCTCACCTAAGAGTAACATCAGGTGTGCCCAGCACCATTACCTTTCTTATGGTACGCTCGGCACAAACCGTGCACCTATCTTGTTCCAAAACAAACACAAGTCTCTAGATGGAGCGGAACAAGCTTCCACATGATAGATCTCACCTAGCAGTAACATTCGGTGAGCCCAACACCATTACCATTGTTGTGGTACGCTCAGTGCAAACCGTGCACCTATCTTGTGTTGCAACAAACACAAGACTCTTGATTTAGCGAAATAAGCTTCCACATGATAGATCTCACATAGGAGTAACATCCGGTGTGCACAACACCATTACCATTGCTATGGTACGTGTTGACACCAAAGGTGGCAAACGGATAAAAGACCGCAAGCGTACGGTTGTCAAGTGTAGCTTTCACTGGGAGTATTCTAAGTATCGTATTTCCACAGGGAACGAGAAGCGAGTTAACTAGGATTATGGATATGTCCTATAATGAATCAAGGGAGACTATGATAACTGGGTTGAGTGGTTCGATATAGCAAAGATATCTAACAAGGTAAAGCTGGTTATACTAGCTTTATCAGCCCTTCTCTTGCAGGAGGCGATGGGATAGATTAGAAAGAGGGCAAAACTCTAACCGGACCGCGCCATCATGTTGTATTGAGGCTCTACCTTTTAAGAACTTATCTTACACATGTGGTGGAATACAAAGACTAGATAGGGCTGTCACTACCTACTAGCTACCACAAACAATCCGTGCGATAAGCGGTTTACAAAGGTAAGATCTAGTCTAGACACCACATCTACACTATTCTTACTACTTTAACCCAATGTTAAAGGCTAAAGCACTCTACTTAAAGTAAAGCAATGAACAAGTGTGAAAAGATGTATAATAGCTAAGCTAGATTTAGAATACTAAATGCTATAAAGAACTTGGAAGAAGTCACTTACAAGAGCTGAACTTACAAGAGACTCGCATCCGCCAAGGAAGAACTCCGGGGAAGATTCCCGACAGACCCGGGGCTTTCTCCAGAAGACTTCCTTCACTCCCCTCCAGCAATCATAGCACTACTAGAGAGCTCCGCTAAGAGACTAAGGAGTAGTGTTTCTCCAATGAGGCATGAATGATAAGGGAACTCTGGGGTTCTATTTATAGCTAGAGGTAGAGTCTAGTGCCACGTCAGCGATCCACGTCACCTCCATCAGCCACCGTAGGATCAAACCGTCATTAGAACCGACTTAGATCAATGGTGGAGATCAAGTGGATGCATGGCGGCATGCAGGAAGGCAGTGGGGAGCTTGGAGCACCTTTTGGTCACCTGGGTGTGGTCGGCCGACCACCCCATGACAGGTGGGCCCTGCCACTTCCTCTAGGAGGTGTCCCCATAACACAGGGGGCATGTGGGTGGCCTGGTGGCCCCACAGGGTGGTCGGCCGACCCCCCCTATGGGGTCCCTAGGCCACCTCTGCCTCTTGTACGCTGGTCCCACTTGTCATCTTTAGTGGGTGTTTGTTCTGAGATGTTTATCTCACTGATATCCTTGATGTGGGCCCATGGATCCTTGTGATGTAAATCTGAACCGTTGAGAGAAAGCACATTTGGATCCAAGGGGTGGAAAGTGATTTGGAGGATGTTACTTGGATCATGGGGGCTTGGGAGGCCTAGTGGCCACACAGGGTGGTCGGCCGACCCCTAAGTGGGCCCACTAGCTCCCAAAAGTCCCCATTTGTCATTACCTGCACTCAAATAGTCATGGGACATGTGGAACTAGTTATTGAGTAAATTATGTTCATGTTATTCTTGTTTTCCTTTGAATATGAGGATGTTGACGGTATTTTGATGGTGACACAATAGCTCGTAATTACCGTCAACAGTACGCTTGGCACAAACCTTGCACACATCTCCTGCTGAAATAAACATAAGTCTGTAGATGGAGCAAAACAAGCTTCCACATGATAAATCTCACCTAGGAATAACATCCGGTGTGCCCAGCACCACTACCATTGTTATGGTACGCTCCACACAAACCATGCACCTATCTTTTTTTGTAACAAACATAAGACTCTTGATGGAGCAAAACAAGCTTCCACATGATAGATCTCACGTAGGAGTAAAATCCGGTGTGCCCAACACCATTACCATTGCTATGGTATGCTCGGCGCAAACCATGCACCTATCTTGTGCCGAAACAAACACAAGTCTCTAGATGGAGCAAAACAAGCTTGCACCTGATAGATCTTACCTAGGAGTAACATCTGGTGTGCTCCTATCTTGTGCTCCAACAAACACAAGTCGCTGGATGGAGCGAAACAAGCTGCCACATGATAGATCTCACCTAGGAGTAATATCCGGTGTGCCCAGCACCATTACCATTGCTATGGTATGCACCGCGCAGACCGTGCACCTATCTTGTGTAGCCACAAACATCAAGACTCTTGATGGAGCAAAACAAGCTTCATGATACATCTCACCTATAAGTAACATCCGGTGTGCCCAACACCATTACCATTGCTATGATACACTCGACGCAAACGGTGCACCTATCTTGTGCCGAAACAAATACAAGTCTCTAAATGGAGCAAAACAAGATTCCACATGATAGATCTCACCTAGGAGTAACATCTGGTGTGCCCAACACTATTACCATTGCTACGGTACGCTCGGTGCAAACCGTGCACCTATCATGTGCTGCAACTAACACAAGTCTCTAGATGGAGCGAAAAAAGCTTCCACATGATAGATATCACCAAGGAGGAACATCCGGTGTGCCTAACACCGTTACCATTGCTATGGTATGCTCGACGCAAATCGTGCACCTATCTTGTGCCGAAACAAACACAAGTCTCTAGATGGAGAGAAACAAGCTTCCACGTGATAGATCTCACCTAGGAGTAACATCTGGGTGTTCCCAACACCATTACCATTGCTATGGTAAGCTCGGGGCAAACCATGCATCTATCTTGTGCTACAACAAACACAAAGTCTCTAGATGGACCAAAACAAGCTTCCACATGTTATATCTCACGTAGGAGTAACATCTATTGTGCTGAGCACCATTAACATTGTTATGGTACGCTCAGCACAAACTGTGCACCTATCTTCTGCCAAAACAAACACAAGTCTCTAGATGGAGTGGAACAAGCTTCCACATTATAGATCTCACCTAGGAGTAACATCCGGTGTGCCCAGCACCATTACCATTGTTATGGTACGCTCGACACAAACCGTGCACCTATCTTGTTTTGCAGCAAACACAAGACTCTTGATGGAGCGAAACAAGCTTCCACATGATTGTTGGCACCAAGAATGATACATTTTTATATAACTAAAACACTGTCAGCAACCTTAGGATCAAGGATAAAACAATTATATCATGAGCATATTTTATAAAATAACAAGTTCCACATGTCCATGAGTATTTTTTTGCAGGATTGAAGAAATGGAGCAAAGGAGACCCAGTGGGACCCACCCATAGGGGGTCGGCCGACCACCCTGTGGGCCCACCAGGTCCCCCCCCTCGGCCATGATCCAGGAGAAGCACCTCCGAGTGATTTCCAACCCTTGGATCACTCTGTGTTTCCTCCCTACGGCTCACATGCAAAGTACATGGATCCATGGGCCCACACCAAAGAGATCAACACGACAATCACCCCAGAATGAACAACCACCACACATGACAAGTGGGACCAACACCTGGAAGGATGAAGTGGGCCAGAAACCCCAAGGGGGGGTCGGCCAACCACTCTTTGGGCCTACCGGGACCCCACTTGGTCCCTGACTAGTGGGGCCACATCCAGAAGACCAAGGGATGGCCCACTGGCCATAGGGGGGTCGGCCAACCGCCCCCTAGGTCGGTTCGACTCCTGCCAACCACCATACCCACTAAAACATGTTGGAAATCAACACCATCCATCCAAGGTGGTTCTAAGTCAATTGGATCCAAGGGTGGAGGATTGAAGGCCCCTAGATCGATGATGTGGTGCTGGAGTAGCCCTACTCCACCCCCCACTATAAATATAGGGTCATGCCTCCCTCTCTAGTCATGATGTAATCCATACAAGCCACTATTGTTCTCAAGTGGAGATTAGTCTAGCGGTGTTCTCTAGTGTGGGAGTTAGAGTTGAGTTGAGCTTTTCTTGAGCTTTTCGGAGTTGTCTTCCCAGAGGATCTGGTATAAGCTCTCGTATCTTTTCCCTTTTGTAAGACTTTACTTATTTAATGCAATATTCCTTCTTTACTTTACATAGTCTTTACTTTGTGCAATATTATACGTGTTATAGTATTGTTGTGGTTTATCTTGTCAATTGGTTGTTATAAACTAGATTGAGATCCTTGTGTCCTTTCCTATATGCGATCATCGCCTGTCATAGGGTGCTCTAGTTGTTGTTTATACGATTAGAGTAGTAAGAATATGTGTAAGCGTGGTGCTTATACTTAATCTTGTCTTTGGTTATCGCTTGTTGCACGGATTCTTTGTGGTAGCTAGCAAGAGAGTGACAGCCTTGTCTAGTCTTTGTATTCCACCACGTGTTCTTAGGCAAATTCTTAAAAGATAAGGCCCCCGTAAGAAGAGGGCGTGGTCCGGTAGGAGTTTTGTCCTCCTACTGATCTATCCCCTTGCCTAGCATAATTGTATTGAGGAATCAATCGATGTTTGTCTCAACTGAGTGCCATAGTTAAATCCACAAAGGTAGAGTTGGAATCACAAGAGTCCTTTTACTCTCTCGTTGTCCTCCCACATAGTTATACTCACTAGTCATCTCTTACTTATCTTTACCGGTTTGTTACATTATCATCTTCCTATCATTATATCGATTACCCCCTTACACTAGTTGGTACTAAATTGAGGTGATCTCTAGGATCTCTCTTTTATTATTATTTCTAGCTCCGCTTTCCCTTGGGAGAATATAAATTACGATACCCTGGAATACTCCTGGGTGAAGTGCTACAACGGTATAATCTATGTGCTTGCGGATTTATCCAATAGTCATAAGAAATACCAACAATGATAGATCTCATGTAGGAGTAACATCGGGTGTGCACAACACCATTACCATTGCTATGGTACGCTCGGCACAAACCTTGCACCTATCACGTGCTGAAACAAACACAAGTCTCTAGATGGAGCAAAACAAGCTTCCACATGATAAATCTCACCTAGGAGTAACATCCGGTGTGCCCAACACCACTACCATTGTTATGGTATGCTCGACACAAACCGTGCACCTATCTTTTTTCGCAACAAACACAAGACTCTTGATGGAGCAAAACAAGCTTCCACATGATAGATGTAACACTCTAGTGTTAAGCATTGCATACTCCACATGATCATTTGCAAAGCATGCATTTCATAAGCATCATTATAAAGCATCATGGCATCTCATGTGAGATTGAATTAAAATTGATTGTTGCTTCAAAAGTGTTAAATAAATCTAGTTGTAAAAGTGGTTGGTGTTTGAGCTAAGTCTTAAAGACACTACACATAATTAATCTTGCCTTTAACCTTGGGTTTAATACCAGCAATAAAAGTTTAACAGACATTTTAAAAAACATATCTTAATTAAAAGAAAGGCTTCAAATTGGTTTTAAACTCTACTTCAAAATCTAATAAGAATTTAACCTAGACCTTTCAAGAAAAAAGGTAGTTTAAAATATTTGGAGAAACTTTGGTATTCACACCAAAGCTTGGTTTTGAGTTTTTAAACCTGTTTGAAACAGAAACAAATCAAAGCAAACAAATGAAATTAGAAAGGAAAAAGAAAAAGGAATTCCTTACCTTAGTGGGCCGGCCACAAACCAACTGGCCCAGCAGAGCAAGCCGGCCTGGCCTGCCTCCCCGCACCCGCGCCTTTCCCGCCGTGCGCCTCACGTGCGTCGCGCGTGTCTGACCGCGGCAGAGCTCGCTCGTCACACGGCGTGCGCATGCCGGTGAGGAGCCGCGTGTGGCCGCCGAGCTCTGGCCGAGCCGCGCCTATGTCCAAAGCGGACACGCCCCACTCTCCCTCCCTCCATTCTGTCTCCTCGCCTCATCTCTCTCTCGCTCTCGCCCTCGCTCTTTCGCACACGCCAGAGCACGCCGCCGAGTGGCAATGCCGCCGTTCCGGCCGCCTTGCAGCACCACCGAAGCCCTCCATCATCCGCGCAGCTCCGCCTTGCTTCCCTAAGCTCACGACGACGACCGGTGAGCCTCGGTAAGGCCTTTTCTTCCTCGGTCAGCGCGAGCTTGAGCCCCGCGCAGGCTCCGCCATGCGCCTCGCCATGGACCACACCCTTCCAACTGTCGTTGGCCCTCGTTAGTGTGAGCGCCATACTCGCCTTAGCCTCGCGAAAGCCTAGCACCGCTTGGTTGACGCCGTAGCACACCACACCGGCCGACCACCGGGTGACCGTGCCGCCGCTCCGCTAAGAATGCCGTCGAGCTCCACCCCGACCACCTTAGCTCACGATTAGGGTAGCGCTGGGTTCGTCTCGCGTAGCCGCGTCCGTAGGACCAAACTGCACCGTCGGAGACCTCGCCGGCGACGAGATATCGCCAGCGAGAGCCTCGGCTCCACCTTGTGTCGCCGACGCATGGGGTCCTCCTCGCCCGGGCCCCCGCTGTCATGCGCCGGTCCCCTTTTGGGACTGGGCCGCCTCGGCTGAGTGGGCCGTTTCGGCCTGTTGGGCCGGAAGGCCTAAACCTTTCTATTTTCCATTTTCAAAAATTGTGAAAAAAGCTTGTAAAAATCATATCTCACTGGATAATAATCTAAAAATCATGAAATTAATTGTGAGTACATGTTATAGGCAGATATACCCTGGAAAAATATTTCATGTGTGTTTAGTAGTACTTTTCTGTGTAAGTTTAATTAAATACTAAAAATTATTAAAACTGCATAAATCAATTAAGCTATTTTAGGTAAGTATTAAAAATGTGGTTCCTATTCCAGTAGATCTTAAATGGTTGTTAAAAGCTAGGAAAATTATACTTTGAGTAGTTTCTGTGGAAAAATAATTATTTAACATTTAAAATGTATTTTGGCTATTATCTGTAAGATTTTTAGTAAATAGGTTGCTAGTTAAAAAGAGCTGTAACTTTTTGTGTAGCTTTCCAGTAAGGTCTAGTAGCTGAGAAAAATATTATGATGGCTAATTTACCACTTTCACTGTACTAAATATTTTTACCTATTAATTAGCTTTAAAATTGTTAATTTTGTGCAGAGTAGAGTACTGTTCCTTTTAACTTGGAAAAAATTGAGTATGCTAGTTTTCCCCTGAATAAGCTCCCATAATTTTTGTAGAATTTAATAAACTGTTTTCGTGGGGTGTGTAGTTCTGTGCTAATTTTCTAGTTAACTAAATGGCTTCTAAGAAAGGTTACTTAGTTAATTTAGCTTTGGTGTATCTTTGAAGCACTAATCAAATCAGCGAGGTTAATAATCTGAAACTGCACCCTGCTGTTAGTATTAGCCTCTTGTGTGAGAAGTTGATTCCCTTAAATGACGATCATAATAAATAACTACAAGCGAAGAGATTTGCACCTACTATAAAAACATCAAAGAAAGGAACATCATGAGCATATCACATCTTAGAATATTCATCATCTTGCATGGGTTAATAATATACCTTGTCTCATACCATTTGCATATGCGCATCATACAGGATTGCAGGAAGAAGCACAGTATGACCTTCCCCAGAAGCAGGACGAAGCTAGTCAGCACGGAGCCAACGAAGGGCATGTGAGCGAGGAACCAGAAGAGAAACTCCAAGAGTGCCCCGATCACCAGCCTAGCTCTTTCGAGAAAGGCAAGCCCCGGTGCATCTTAACCTTACTTTATGATATTAACTTACTATGTTATACTATGTCGTTGCATTACGTACAAGAGTTGAATGAACCTACTTGTTTCATATTACCCCCCTTGCTTTTGATATCCATATATCCTTGTTAAACTGTTAGCATAGTAAAGATAGATGCTTAGCCCTGCTAATTAATATGGCTCCCTCGATAACACAAGTCACGTATTGCTCTACGTGGCAAAGCCGGGGTATGAATGGTATCATAATTGGAAAGGCAACCGGGAAGGTTGGTAAATTGTCTGTGCGTCTGATACCGGCAACATCTAGCTGAGCTGCGAGCCCTAGGCCGGTATTTTGCGTGCGTGTCTACCTTTTTGACGGGCTGATCGGGTGGTGTCCCTCTTGTCATGTTGAACACATGATTCAACCCTTAGCTGGCAAGATAACTCGTTCGAGCCGCGAAACCTACCTACTGGCCGAACCAAGAGCGAACCTAACCACAATCTGGTGCGGGGTGACGAGGACGCAGAGTGTAAGGACGTGGCCTGGCTAGCTGAGTCAGGATGGACCGGGTACCAGGCGGTCCTTGGTTTTGTTGGGGGTCTGGGGAAGTTCTTGGTTTGAAAGGTAGAATAGGAGACTGTCGCGCCCCCGTTCAAGGGTTGCGAGGTTTGGGTGAGGAATAAACCCTCTAGGTGGATAGGAATTCGATTCGAATCATGGCTCTCCCCATTAGTGAGAACTCGACAATTGCTACACTGGCGTGGGAACAATAAATTACTTGAACGGTTACGATGAATTGATATGATGAGACCATAAGGGCAAACTAGTCACTCCATGCTTAATTAAGTGTATTGTTGAGTACAAGTGCTAATTTAGAAGGCAGGTAATAATTATAAAATGTGGCTCTATCCTTAAGAAATCACTTGTAGCTGCTGTTCCGCAAAAGAGAGTTCGACCTTCCACTACCTCAAAAGCCTGCATTTCCTTGGTGTCTTTATTTTAGTTTAAGACGGGTAAGTCTAGCTAAGTACATTCGAGTACTCAGGGCTTCGTTCCCAATGTTGTTGCAGATGGACAAATGTACTATGGGTACTGCATCAACTGTCTCTACCCTGCTATGGGCGACAACTAGGACCATGGGCGATGGTCATTCTTGAAGTCTCACCTATGCTTTTGCGAGAAACGACTTGTTACTGGCACTGTAATGAACTAAGTGTGTGTGAGCTGCTTTCAAAACTATTTTCGCTGCAAGAGATTTGGTTATGTAATAACTTCTAAATTTCGTACTCTGATGTATTCATATTTGAACTTTATGAAACGTATGAATGGTCTGTTGAACTAAAGCGATTCTCGGCTAATAATGAGCAAGGAATGAAATCCGTCGTGGTTTCATGGACTACCGGGGTTATGAAAGCCTAAGGACAAAAATTTATCGCATCGGCGGTGGGTTTTTGAACTTAAGTTTTTGTAATTTGGGCGGTTCTGTTACAATAGATCTCACGTAGGTGTAAAATCTGGTGTGCCAACGCCATTACCATTGCTATGGTATGCTCGGCGCAAACCGTGCACCTATCTTGTGACGAAACAAACACAAGTAGATGGAGCAAAACAAGCTTGCACATGATAGATCTTACCTAGGAGTAACATCTGGTGTGCCCAACACCATTACCATTGCTATGGTACACTCGGGGCAAACTGTACACCTATCTTGTGCTCCAGCAAACACAAGTCATTAGATCGAGCGAAACAAGCTTCCACATGATAGATCTCACCTAGGAGTAACATCCAGTGTGTCCAGCACCATTACCATTGCTATGGTATGCATCGCACAAACCGTGCACCTATCTTGTGTTGCCACAAACATCAAGCCTCTTGATGGAGCGAAACAAGCTTCCACATTATAGATCTCACCGAGGAGTAACATCTGGTGAGCCCAACACCATTACCATTGTCATGGTATACTAAGCGCAAACCATGCACCTATCTTATGCTGCAACAAACACAAGTCACTAGATCGAGCGAAACAAGCTTCCACATGATAGATCTCACCTAGGAGTAACATCCAGTGTGCCCAACACCATTACCATTGCTATGGTACACTCGGGGCAAACTGTGCACCTATCTTGTGCTCCAACAAACACAAGTCACTAGATCGAGCGAAACAAGCTTCCACATGATAGATCTCACCTAGGAGTAACATCTAGTGTGCCCAACACCATTACCATTGCTATGGTATGCATCGCGCAAACCGTGCACCTATCTTGTGTTGCCACAAACATCAAGCCTCTTGATGGAGCAAAACAAGCTTCCACATTATAGATCTCACCTATAAGTAACATCCAGTGTGCCCAACACCATTACCATTGCTATGGTACGCTCGACGCAAACGGTGCACTGTTGACACCTCTTAAGTATCAATTCTAAGTGTCAACTATGCAGGAGAAAGGATATATTTGCAACACACCACCAAGACATAAGGTTTTAACTGACAGAATTCCAAGAGTTTTGGTTTTTATCTGTTTCTGCCAGGAGACAACTGCAAAAGAGCAAAAGAGGCCCACAAGTAAGGATTACATAGACACATAACACTTCCGAACAAAAAAGAGCAATCTAGAAGACTCCAGAACCAACCCCCTAGAAGGAGGGCCCACCTATCAGCAGGGTAGGGCGGGTGCCCTCCCCCCCTAGGGAGGCCGCCCAAAGCTAAGGGCCAATGAGGCTCCGCCTCACGGATTAGGGTTCTACCGCCTTTGAGGATCAATCTAACCTCTCCATTAAGGTCAGTTTGATCCGACCGCTGACGTTCATTTGAGGGGTTTATATAAGGAGGACCCCAGCCCGCTAGCTAAAGGAAATCCATTATTCATTTGCATATTTTCCAGAGAGGATTCGCTAGAGAGGATCCCTTATGGATCTATTCTCTAGGGCTTAGCATTCAAGAGAAACTATCCTTAGTTTCTATGTGAGATTAGAGTTTACTCTTCTAGATTGAGAGTTTTAGAGTGGAGGTGTGGATTGGAGGAAGCCCGGCCTGTCGGTGTCTCCTCTCCAGTTTGTATCGACGGGATCAAGTCTCCTAACTCGAGGCTTGCTCCTAGGATTTTTTCGGTATTTCGACTTCTAATTCTAGTAAGTTCTCTGTTTTATTATTCTTTGGTTTGTGCGTAAAGAGTATGGTAATCGTCTCTAGAGTAAACGTGGTGTTTGGGCTAGGATACTCATAGATATCCCCTGTCTAGCCGGACCTGTGGTAGTAGCTCGGAACATGACAATTCCGTAGATACCTTTGGATTCCACAATCCCATTAGAAGGATTGGTAGGGTTTATAGGCCGCGTGCTAAGCATCCTCTGAGGTTTCTCTTATCTCGACGGTTCTCCCCAATAGAATAATAACACATATCTTATATAGACTAGAACGAGAGTGCTATCGCGGTCTTCTCTAATCGCTCATATCAAAATCACCTTGTTTGTAACCTAAAGGTCAATAGAAATAGATTTGGTTAGGCAGATGCACCCTTTCTCCCTGCGGAAAAACAAATTACGATACTCTGGATAATCTCCTAGGTGAAGTGTTCACCGGTATCCGTGCGCTTACATATTACTTCCTAGTGATTCTTCTGTCTGCGTTAACAAATATCAACAAGCATTTCTGGCGCCATTGCCGGGGAGAAAGACGGTTTGCTGAGATAACCTTGAATCTTGCTATTATCTTGTAGCTATACTTTTATCTTTTCTTATCTTTTTCAATTTTTTTATTTCTTACCTTTTCTATCCTTATGGAAAATCTAAATTCCACACCTATCTATCAATTTTATGCACCCACGGAGACCGACCTATTACTATGGGAGTCATCACAACCTATCCAAACTCCCAGTTTAGGTTGAGTCCGCGGTTGATTGCAATGATTCAAAGCCTATCCTTTTCAGGAAAGGAAGACGAAAATCCTTACCTTCATATTCGAGATTTTGAGCAAACATGTGACTGTCTTCGCATAGAAGGCATATCCAATAAAACTTTACATTGAAAGCTTTTTCCTTTTTCTTTAAAAGGAAGAGCTAAACAATGGTATAATCAGAAGGTAAGCCAATAACAAGGAGATTGGGGAGTTTTGCGCTCCAACTTCTGTTTAGATTTTTATCCCATCACCCAAATCGTCGACCTTAGAGACAAGGTTCTAACCTTCAATCAAGAAGAGAACGAATCTTTGGCTTACTCCTAGAAACATTTTCTTTAGCTTTTAGAATCTGGTCCACACCTTTGCATCGAAGGCCCTGTTCTTCTTCAACACTTTTATAAAGGTCTTCGTAGAAAGGATAGAGAGTTGCTAAACACCACATCTGGAGGTTCTTTCTTTCATATGCCATCCATAGAAGCAAAATTGACCTTAGATAGAATCTTAGATGCTGAGTTGGATAAAACCCTCCATGAAGAAACTCATGAATCTGAAAACAATACCTTGCCAGATCCACCATCCACTTCGGCTATCCCGAGTTCTGAGCCTAAAAAGGAAGAAATTCCACCACCTGATTTCATGCTGGATATAGATCCTGATCTTTTCACTGATTTTGGAAATATTTCAAATTACCTTTCTATTTCAAAACCCCGAGATCATCATCTTAGCAACCATATACACCAAATGCCAAACAGAAGCATTTGGGAGAGCTTGTATCAATCATAAGTAGCGAATGGCTAGAAGAATCAGAGCTTTCCTCTGATGTGATCCATCTGGATTCACCTTCTATTCCAATACGTTGTGCCTTCAATTCAGATCAATTTGATGCTCTCTATAATCCTATTGTGGGGATCAATATCATGTCTAAATTACTTGTGCATGAATTTTTGGGCAAAGTGGCTTTAACACCAACAACAAAATTCATGAAGAATCTTGATGGGCATATAGTCCCCAGTCTTAGAATTTTACATGTCTTACCCATTATGGTAGATGGTGCCATGGTTTGTTTGAACTTTTATATCTTTGATACATGGGACCACGACCTATTGATAGGACAATCTTTCAGAAAACTTCATTATGAAGGACAACGGGAAACAGACCATTTCCTTTGGAAAGAATTTTCAAATCCCGATGACAATCTCTCATTCTTTGAACAACAAAACTGAATCATATCTTATACCTGATCCTATAGAGGAAGTAAAAACTGCTTCTCTAGAGCTTTTTAATGAACCAGATTTGGAAGAAGACACTCCTTTCTTCATAGAAGAAGAAGCTGATCCTTCTGAACCTGAACCATTAGACGAGTTTGCAGACACGCCTAGACCTCCTATAGAACTTAAACTTTACCACCTGGTCTTACTTATGCTTTCCTCAATAATGATCCAGAGTCTCCTATAATCATAAGTGATAAACTTACTCCGGAGCAAACTCTACGTTTGATTACTGTTCTAGAAAGACATCGTTCAGCCTTTGGTTACTCACTCTAAGATCTCACTGGAATCAGTCCTATAATATGCACTCATCGCATTCCTACAGATCCTTCTGTTTCACCTCCTCTAGAACCCCAACGTAGACTCAATAACACGATGAGAGAGGTAGTTAAAAAGGAAGTTTTAAAATTGTTGCATGCAGGGATTATATATCTCGTGCCGCATAGTGAGTGGGTAAGTTGTTGGTATTTCTTATGACTATTGAATAAATCCGCAAGTGCACAGATTATACCGTTGTAGAAATTCACCTAGGAGTATTCAGGGGTATCATAATTTATATTCTCCTAAGGGAAAGCAGAGCTAGAAATAATAATAAAAGAGAGATCCTAGAGATCACCTCAATTTAGTACCAAATAGTGTAAGGGGGTAATCGATATAATGATAGGAAGGTGATGATGTAACAAACCGGTAAAGATAAGTGAGAGATGACTAGTGAGTATAACTATGTGGGAGGACAATGAGAGAGTAAAAGGACTCCTGTGATTCCAACTCTACCTTTGTGAATTTAACTATGGCACTCAGATGAGACAAACATCGATTGATTCCTCAATACAAGTATGCTAGGCAAGGGGATGGATCAGTAGGAGGACAAAACTCCTACCGGACCACGCCCTCTTCTTACGGGGGCCTTATCTTTTAAGAACTTGTCTAAGAACACGTGGTGGAATACAAAGACTAGACAAGGCTATCACTCTCTTGCTAGCTACCACAAAGAATCCGTGCAACAAGCGATAACCAAAGGTAAGATCAAGTATAAGCACCACGCTTACACCTATTCTCACTACTCTAATCGTGTATACGACAACTAGAATACCCTATGACAGGCGATGATCGCATACAGGAAAGGCCACAAGGATCTCAATCTAGTTTATAACAACTAAATGACTAGATAAACCACAACAATACTATAACAAGTATAATATTGCACAAAGTAAAGACTAAGTAAAGTAAAGAAGGAATATTGCATAAATAAGTAAAGTCTTACAAAAGAGAAAAAGATACAAGAGCTTATACCAGATCCTCCGGGAAGACAACTCCGGAAAGCCCGAGCAAAGCTCAACTCAACTGTAACTTCCACACTAGAGAACACCACTAGACTAATCTCCACTTGAGAACAACAGTGGTTTGTATGGATTACATCATGATTAGAGAGGGAGGTCTTGGCCTCTATTTATGTTGGGGGGTGGAGTAGGGGCTACTCCAGCGCCATGTTATCGATCCAGGGGGGCTTCAATCCTCCTCCCTTGGATCAAACCGTCATAAAACCGCCTTAGATGAATGGCTTGGATTTGCAACATGTGCTAGTTGATATGGCGGTTGAGAGGGATCCAACCGACCTAGGGGGGTGGTCGGTCGACCCCCCCTATGGCCAGTGGGCCACCCCTTGGCCTTCTAGGTGTGGCCCCACTGGTCAGGGACTGAGTGGAGGCCACGTGGGCCCAAGGGACAGTCGACCGACCCCCTTTGGGGTCTCTAGCCCACCTCTTGCTCCCTGGTGCTGGTCCCACTTGCCATAGATGCTGAGTGGTTGTTCTGAGGTAGTTGTCATGTTGATCTCTTTGGTGTGGGCCCATGAATCCATGTACTTTGCATGTGAGCCATTGGGAGGAAGCACAAAGTGATCCAAAGGTTGGAAATCACTCTGAAGGGCCTCTCCTGGATCATGGATGAGGGGGGAGACCTGGTGGGCCCACAGGGTGGTCTTCCGACCCCCTATGTGGGTCCCACTGGGTCTCTTTTGTTCCATTTCTTCAATACTGTAACAAAATACTCAGGACATGTGGAACTAGTTATTTTTATAAAGTATGCTCATGCAATGATTGTTTTATCCTTGATCCTGGAGCTATTGGTAGCATTTTAGTTATATAAAAGAGCATCATATTTTGTGCAACAAGATCCCCCAAGCTTAACCTTTGCTCGTCCCGAGCAAACAATTAGACTTAGCACGGTGGATCAGGCGCTGCCACGATGCTTCATATTTCAAGAGTACTATATCTACAACAATAATACTTCTCTTTTGTATGAAGAATTCAGCAGTAAAGACTCATCCATATTACCTTAGTCCTCCATGGGGCTTATAGCTTTATCCTTTGTCTTGGGCGGTTGAGAGATAGAACAACTTGACATGAGCACTAGTTTTCTCATTCTTTCGCAAGTTTCATATCAGAGGTTTTTGCAATGTTTTGTAAAAAGAAAACTTAATGTTCCTCAAATGGTACTCTCAAGTCGCTCATAAGCTGTATGATTCCTCAGCAAGGCATATATCAAAGTTTGCCTTCTTTCATCCTATCTCTAAAGCTTATGTGGAGCTATGGGTAGGGATCAAAGATGTAGCAAACTTACCTTGCATATGTTGTAAAGTAAAATTCCGTATCCAAGGAGAGAAATGTCATACTCTTAGATCAAGATGTGCAAGTGTGTGGAAACATGGCAATTGATCGATACTCCTATATTTGGATGATCTCTCTTTCCTAACTTATCATTTTGAGACATAACTATCTTTTTAATTTTTTTATGAGCTTTGAAGATGCTCATCATCAAGTTTTTTTGCATAGTCTATGTCTCATTTACTAGCAATATACTAGAGAGAGGTTTTCTACTTAGAGCATGGAGTATGATCTATGTGGAAATGTAAGGCATGTTTCTGCGTACTTCCAGTGTAGAAGCAGCATGTATATGTGGTGTGTACGTGATCTTGATCTTGGGAGCATGATAAATATCTCAACAAGGGTCACAAAACTTGACCAAACTCAATACAAAGTAAGCAGCTTATGTAGAAAGCTTATATCATGAAAGAGCATGTATGGCTTTGGTAGAAATTTTCACCATTGAGGAACAAAAGGTGTTTTATCATTTTAATAAATAAAACTACGATAGTCATTCTTGCTTAGAAAAAAATTATAGCAGCTCTTATCTTGTCATATCATGTCTCACCACATCTTAGACTTAGTTACAGCATTTGCAACCCACAAAAGTTTGAGGTTTATGATGGTTTCTTTTAAGCGGAGTAATTCATACTTAGAGAAATATCAAGTTGTAAACTAAGTACTAGGGAAACATTTAGCAGAGCAACTATTCATCATTTCCACAAGAAAGATGGACACAAATGGAACAAATTTATTCTAAGGGAAATAAAACTTAATTAATTGATAGGGAAATATTTTTGTTATTTTTAATATATATATTTTTTTAATAAATATGCAAGAATAAAATTACGAAATTTAAATTGCAAAAATTAAAAATGTTGAATAAAAACTTATCTTAGTGGGGGAGGAAACCTCCCCCAAGCTTATTCCTTTCATGATCCTTGTGGAGGAAATTGTGTTGAGCCTATTCCTTGCTGAGCGTAGAACATAGCCCATTGCTGGGTCTGGTAGTCTCTCATTGCTTGGACCCGTTCTTGATTTTGGACTACGTTCTGATGGAGAATCCCATGATCTATCCATAGCTCATTTACTTGATTAGTGAGTAGATCCACGTCGTGACGGAACTCACGGTACTCTCTCCCCTGTGAAGAAGAAGCAAAAGAGAACCGTGCACTTTGGGTGTGTGACGCTGATCTCTGGAGTCCACTGCTTGAGCTGGAGAATGGTGTGGCGCTCATGGATTCATCTATGAACTCCGAGCCTAGAGATGTGCCTTCTTCTTGTGCAGCATATGTCATGCTGCATGTTGTCCTCTGACCTGCAAAACTCCTACGCCCTTCTTGTGTGTCTGTATTAAAGGTTAGTTGCCTACACCTATACAGTTTAAGTCTTTCACAAGGGAGTGGAATCCTTTTTATCAGATCATTATTCATATATATAATAGTATCATAAGGCCCATGAGCTAGAGTATGACCTTGCACAAAATATCCTGTATCTAACATAGCTCTTGGAGTGTATAAGAAGAACTGATAATTATGAAGCTGAGCCATGTTGTGCATGATTTTCTTGGTCATGGATGTAAACTCAAAAGGTCCTTTTCTACTACTGGCTGAGCACCAGTGATCTACCATGGCTCTAGCAGGGGAAATAGGAATTTTATTTACCATGGCAAAAAGTATTCTCAGCTCAACATTTGTTATAGGCCTTACATCATCTCTAGGGAACAAGGTTATTCCTATCCAACGATGCATGAAACGTAAAGTGGGATTATGAATTTCACTTGTTCGGGGGTATCTAGCATTATCTTTCCCATAGATTAGTTTCCAAAACTCACGTCTATCATACCCCTGAGTAGCATGATCAAGATTAATAGCACATTTTTCTTTACACCCAAGAACATGGCTAAACTCTTTCCAGGTTAAAGAAAGGAGATGATTAAGCAACCATAAAGTAAGCCTTTGAGCACTTGTATTAACCGTGCTTAGGAATTCTAGAGTTAAAGGTTTACTTCCTGGGTCTCTAGTTATATCCCAAAATTCACGAGTCCACCCCATAGTTCTAAAAACTTCATCAAACTCTGCGTCTAAACCTGTTTTAGTTTAGAGGGCAGGATCAATTACCTTGGTGTGCTCATAGTCGCATTCCTTCCGAGTGTTGAATATGACCATCTCATGAGGTGTGAGTCGGATGCCGGTTTCAGGATCAGTGATCCATGATGATTGATCCCCCGAAACCTCAGTCGGTTCGTAATGACCGGCACTATGATGTTCTTGCTCATACTCACCATGGCTAGCACTGCTGGCCATGATTTCGGTGGCATCCGAAGCGTGCACCGACTCATGCCTTGAATCAATTGACATAATATCCGTACCTTGCGATGAGCTTCCTCCTTGGGAATTTCTAGAAGAACTCCCACTAACCGAGCTACGTGCCTTCTTGAGTTCTTTCTTGAGGGACTTCATCTTACCACTCTAACTAGCTATTCCCATACCCTTCTCTTGATTAGCGGTGAGGCTTATTGAAGAGAAATGGCAAGGAATTTTTGTTTCTGAGCTCGCTAGTCGAGAGTGTGTGTTTAAGAGGGTTGCTCTGCCTGTGTTCATATAGGAGAAGAGGATGGGGAGTGCTGGGGTAGTGGGGTGCTCAAGGTGGTGGCGTGTATGGAGATGCTCGACATGGATGGGGTTGGAGGGGTCTCCAATGCACCGACCGACCACCTCTTTAGCTGCTTTGATGATGGCTTTGCACTATGCCAATTTGAATGATGGTTGGAGGCAAGGAAATGACAAGAGCCATATGGCCATGTCTACTAATTAGCAAAAGATGCTTGTTACTTTGGCCTTGAGTGATTAGAGCGTGAATGACATGATCTGGTGCAGTGTTTCATGATCAAGAGGTTATGAAGATGATAGGAGAGTATGGCTCCTAGTGAAGTGTGATATGCTTCTCGTGATGGTTTGATGAATGACGAGAAGGTATAGAATTGTTTATAGAAGAGATATGGTGATGGTGGTCTTTGTTGTTTGGAAAAGATGGGAGATGAATTGGTTTGGATTATAGCGATTAGTGAATTCCTCTTGCCAGGATGCCTCTCATGGAGTAGCTTTGGATAGGCAAAAGTTTTGCATGGCATGAGGAGAGAGAGATAGAAGGGAACAAGGAGAGGATGGGAGGAGTCAAGTTGATGTCTCCTCCTTGGCTCGTTGCTTCATTTGTTCAGGAATTAGACATAGAGCATCTCGAGGTAGAAAAGAGAGAGGAAAGGAGGATGGGCGGTCGGCCGATCACTAATTGTGATCCTTGGCGCCTGGTGCACTGCTCCCTGCATGGTACCTTGAGGCAGGGCCAAGACATAGGGCAGTGGGGCCCAAGGCCTGGTCGGCCGACCCCACTGAGTCCTCTAAAGGTCCTAGCTTTGTGACACTAATCTTCCTATGCTGATTAAAATGAAATGCAACAATCGTGGACGAGAAAAGATTCAAGATTTTATTGTTTTTTAAGTTTTATTATGACCAAGCATGATTATGTTTTGAGATTAATTAAAGGAGATGATTATGTAATGTAAAGATTTCAAGAATTTAAAAGAGAGTGAAAAAAGAGAAACTTACCTTTCCGAGAAGCCGTGTTTTCAATTATTTGAAATAGGGTCGTCCTCCTCATTTGCCCGTTGAATTTGCTTGTGGGGTTTTGGAGGTGGAGCGGTGCATGGCTTGATCACCTTCTTTCGCCATACCATTTGGGTTTCGCCCGAGGTTGTTGCTTCACTTTTGTCAAGTAAGTATAATTAACGAAAGGGTCAATTTCAAATACCTTGACTATGGAGCATGGCTCGATTTTTTGCTTGAAGTGGAATATCTCCTGGGTTTCATTGATGTTGAATTGAATTTCTCCAGCTCCTACATTGATGTATGCATTGGCAGTGCTGAGAAATGGTCTTCCTAGGATGAGTGGAGTCCTTTTGTCTACCTCGATATCCAACACCACGAAATCCACGGGGATGAAAAATTCTCATATCTTGACAGGAATATTTTCAGCGATCCCCGCGGGGTAGCAAATTGATTGATCCGCTAGCTGCAAACACATTGGTGTAGGCGACAAAGTAGTATGGGTTAGTTTATCGAACACTGAAGGAATACGAGGTTGCTACGCTAGCTGGAAAACAAAACTTTTCGACCTCATAAACCATGATCTACTGCTAGTTACAGGTTACGGGATTACCACTAGACGCGCAGGTGCAGCGGAAGACGACTTGATGTAGTCGTGCGCGTCGCAGCAGGCAGTGCAGTTGCGTGGTCGTCCGTCTCAACGTCCCCTTCGCGTGGTTCGTCCTTGTGCTCCAGATGCAGCACCTCCGAGGAATCCCACACGTGCAGGGAGGAAGCGTTGCGCCTCCGGACTGCTAGGTCCGCGAGGAGCAAAAGGTGCAAGCGTGGGGAGGCGACGGCGGCTGCCAAAAGGTGTGGATCAATTCGCCCCGCGCCCACCCCTTGCTTATATAGGCGTCCTAATGAGCTCCCACGGTGGAGGCCCATTAGAAACCCTAAACCTAGTCTAATTCGGGTCCAACCCGAATTAGGCTTCCAACCCCTTAAGCGTGCGACCCTATGGGCTCACGCATACATAGACATGGCCCAAGTACTCTTACTCGACCAATAGTTGATAGCGGCCTCTAGCAAGACGTGTCAACTCCTATGTATACGCTATGATCATATCAGACAAACCACTATGACCATGTACAAGTTATTCCCTTCGCCACTCGATATATGGTTCAACTCGTGGGTTAACACTTAACCCAAGCATGGCCATGCATTTGTTGATCCAATCACATGAGTGATCCAGTGATATCTCTCTCACGAAGAGAGGGGCAAATTCCATCTTGATTGTCTATGTCTCATAGCATGTTTCCCAACCACCCAAGGACCACCTTTATAACTACCCAATAACGGAGTAGCGTTTGATAGTCTCTAAGTAGATCGTTTCACATCTTGAGTACATACCACAATCTCAGGTCTAAGGACATAACGTACATGACATGAATAGAGACTTTCTCTTGTTGGGTCAGTCCAGCCTACATGTCTCACATGTGCCCACATTATTAGTTTGACATCTCTATGTCTATGACTTGTGAAACATAGCCATCAACTAATACATGTGCTGGTCTAATATTCAAGTGTGCTCTTACAAGAATGCCGACCAGGGACTACTATTAGAATAACCATTTAGGTAATTGAGTTCCACAAACAATTCACATAATTGTCAATCAATACTAGTTGTCTATAATGGATATTCAAAGAACACTTTATTAATCATGGATACAATCGGAATATAATCATCTACATGATTAGCTCTAGGGCATATTCCCAACAAATACTACCTTTGGCATGATGCTGACGCTTGCTCCCAAGTCGTAGAGGGCATGCTCAAATTGTTAAGTCCCGATGGAGCAATCAATGGTAGGGCACCTTGGGTCCTTCTTCTTTAATGGGAGTTGGTTAAGTATAGCTGCGCTACACTCCTCCATCAACTTGATGACTTTAGTGGTGGGTAATGGCCTCTTGTTGTTTAGAATGCCCCGCAGATACTTGGCATAGGTCGGGACCTGCATTGCATCAAGTAAAGGAATATGGACATATAATTGGCGAATTACCTCAACGAATTTCCCAAAGCGCTCGTCTGTTGATTGTCTTCTTGGCTTGCACAAGAATGGTAATAGTACATTTGTATCGTAGTATTCATGGGGAGCCGTTCGCCCATGGAACTTGACAGGGTCTTGGAGTGTTGTAAGTTCTTCTTCCTCGGCTTCATGTTGTTCTTCTGCCTCAACTTCTTTCTCCTTTCTGGTTGACTTGCCTGAAGTGTTAGGATATGGTGGATCGCGAGTGGTCTTACCCCCTCTCATGGTCACCACATTTATACTAAAGACTTTTTCAGAATTACAAAGATATGCAGCAGAGGATATCAATTGAGATAATTTTCTTTGTATCATGCTATTGAAATTCAATTGATTCTTCACAGTAGAGGCAAAGTCATTCATTTTATTGTTTAAAGATTCAAGGATCTTATTATTGGCGGTTAGCTTATTGTTTAAACTTCCATTAATCCTAGCTTGGCTTAAGACAAGATCTTTAAATTAAGGCTGATTAAAATTATTAAAACTCTTACCTCCATTACCTTGATAGAAAGGTCGTGGCTTTGATCCCGATTGTTGAGGTCGATTCCCATTGTTGTTGATGAAGCTCACGCCTTCATTTGTTTCGGGGCAATTGTTTCCCAAATGATTTCCACCACATACCTCACACCATTGTTTTGCCTTTGTTAGCCCATGTGGAGGCATAGTGTTGGATGGCTTCTCTATCCTTCTTGAAGTTTGCTCGTTCTTCAAGTTTCTTCGGCAAGAGATCCATACTTGTGGAGAGTGCACTTACTTCATGAATAGTTTCCGCACTCTTTTTCTTGACTGGAAGCCTTTCATCTTTCCACCCTTGATTCGTCACTATCTTCTCAATAAGATCTTTTGCTTGTGTGACATTGAGTGAAGTGAATGCTCCTCTTGCAGCTCCATCAGGGTGACTATAGGTTATTGAGGTTAACCCATAGTAGAAGCCTTGAATCAAGAGCCAATCTTGAATTCCATAATGAGGGCATTCCCGAATGTACTCCTCGTGACTACGGGTTATTGAGGTTAACCAAGGATATGAAGAGCCGGCGATTATATGCTGGTGATCTGGGGGGGTTTCCGTCCACCTTGTTCAATAATCTCCACACTTGCTGGCCGCAAAGGGTAATCGGAGGGCAAGGGGGGTTCATCGGTGCTAGGGTTTGGTCGGTGGAGATGGAGGGTGACGGTGCGCACCTTGCGGAGGGTTTCGCTGCCTTGGCTGCTCTACCGAAGGACTTGGTCTTCCGGATCCTTCTTCGCGTGATCGATGATGGCGACAATGTGTGTGAGTATTTGAAGATTCGCCCAGTCTGTCGTCTCTTCCGCAACTTTTGCGATGATGCTTGGACGATTCGGCACTTGTCCCTTCGGTGTGTCCAGGATTATTGCCGACCCTACTTCCCTTTTCTGGAGACTGCCTTCCAGCAGCACTTTCTTGATGTCAACCACCGGGAGGCTTTGTTCTTTCGTGGTCTGGAATGGTTGATGTTGGAGGGGCAAGATTCTATTGGGCAGACGCTTATTGGTAGGGCGGCGGCGGCTGGAGATGACGTCGCGATGTATTTCAGGGCCATGATGTTGTACTATGCTGATCCGGCGGATGCGGAGGCGCATGCTATTGTTGATCGACTCAGCGGAGGTGCCCTTCTAGATGGTCGGTTTGGTAATCAAGGCTTGCGTCGTCTTCGGGAGCGCTCTCGTGGTGATCTTCACATCATCTGGTGGCGGTGGTGGATTCGTGCCCCGGAAGATGTGCCGACTTTAGTCACCGGTGCCTCTGTGTGCACCTGGGGGAAATGTCGTCGTTTTGGTTCGGCAAGTAACAATATGCCGCATTAGTAGAATGAAGTTGTAATTGTCGGAATAACTGGTCTTTAGGTGTGGTTTCTTCTGTCTGGGAATCTCAACTTTGTTGTCATGCTTTACTTTGTTGCGGGACAGCAGTAATTTGTATCCCGGATACAAGTGTTCGGACGTGTAAGTGAAAACAACAAAGCTGTAATATATTCGGGGCGGTGAGCTTTTGTTTCACTTGTATATCCTGTCGTGTCTGCTAAGTCGTGAGCCGTAGTGATGAATCGTTTGGCCTTGGGTCTCAAATGGTCCAGATCGTAGGGCTAGCGCCACTTCACGCATAGGATACATAAGGACTCCCAAGGAGGCACGCTGCTGGCAACCCGCGGCGCAGAGGGCGAACAGCTCATGCACGCTTAGGGAGATGCCAATGACAGGTCCTTTTTCCGAGAGGCTCGATCGTGGCATGACTAGGGTCTGTGGATACCGTTCCTGTAGATGTTGGGCGAAAATCCATGCTGCATGTAGAGTCGTTGAACGTATTATGGTGGTATACAGATTCTAGGCATACAACCTCACGGCTCCCGACCTTCGGGTGCTTTCTGGTTATGGCCAGGCTGTTTGCAGAAAACCGCCCTATTTGCGTTGTGGAGAGGTTGTCGAACACTATGGGACTGTTTTGGAGAGTTCGCCGATCTTTAGTAGCCGCACTGCCGTGGTCGCCATACGCCGCGGTGGCTGTTGAAGTGGCCTTTGTGCATCGTGAGCATTTTGCAGAGGTCGCCGTACGCCGTGAGCATTTTGCAGAGGTCGTCGTACGCCGTGAGCATTTTGCAGAGGTCGTCGTACGCCGTGAGCGGTCATCGTACGCCGTGAGCATTTTGCAGAGGTCGTCGTACGTCGTGAGCGTTTTGCTTACTCAACTGGTTCTGTTAGAAAAAATATATGGGAGACGAGGAGCCTTTATTCATTATTGGAAGAGTACACAGTACAAGCATTTATTGGACTATGTTTATGCTAAGGCATCTTCTCGCATTGCCCAGGGCAGGCGGTCTTCATATCTATTCGCGGGAGGGGTCGGCGGTGGTCGCTGCTTGTTCTGCTTCCTTTTGCTTCTTCGCGGCGGGGTTCTCGCTGGCTTCGGAGTTGTACGTATCCTGGATACGGGGCCTCTCGACGGCGTTTATTGTCTGCTGCTCGCACTCATGTGCGATCTTCGGGTTGGTACGGAGGCTGAGGATACCTTGTTGTGTCGGGATCTTGAGCACCATGTATGTGTAGTGCGGGACTGCCATGAGTTTGGCGAGTGCTGGTCAACCGAGTATCGCGTAATAGGCTGTCTCAAAGTCTACGATAATGAAGTTAATGTTCTCCACCCTGAAGTGGTTTTTTTTGCCAAACGTCACAGGCAGGGTGATCCGGCCTACCGGTGTTAATGTCTTATTAGGGATGATCCCCCAGAAGGAGAAATTCACGGGCAGGAGGTCCTTCTTGGAGTAGTCGAGTTGGTGTAATGCATCGACGAATATGATATTGAGGGCACTGCTGCCGTCGACCAGCACCTTCCTGAAGCGGCACGTGGTGATGGTTGGATCAACAATGAGTGGGAAGCGGCCGGGGTATCTGTAATCCGTCCACTCATCTTCTCGAGAGAAGCTAATCGGTTGTTCTGGCTAGTCGAGGTAGCGAGCGTTGGCTAAGTCATCTCCTGTTGCTGCGACTGAGTAGACATCCTTGTGAACTTGTCGACGTCTCCTCTCTCCTTCTACAACCACGCTGCCCCCAAAGATGGAGTACATCATTGAAGCTGGTCGGAACTCCGGCGCTGGTGGCTCTTGGTCTTTGCCCTTGTCGGAGTCATCTTTCTTTGCTCTCTTGTCGCTTCTTCCCTTCACTGCTGACTCAAGGAGCTCACAATTGCGCATGGAGTGTTTGGAGTTTTTTTTATAGGGCATGGGCCATCGAGGATCTTCTCGTAGCTAGCGTCGTAGTTCTTCTTTGGTCGGGCGTTCGCGTTGGCAATGTAGCGGTTGTCGCGCCTATCGTCGTACCTCTGTGGGTAGCGCTCGAAGTTGCCCGATCGGTAGTCCCGGTGGTCGCCGGCCCTTCCTTCGCTATGGTAGTCTGGTCGGCGGTCGTGATCCCTTGTACGTTCCAGAGATCAAGAGTAGCACCGCCTATTCTCCCTGCTGCGGGTGGCGTCATCTTGATTGGCGTAAGGGTTCGCGATCGTCATGAGCTCTTCTATGGTTGTTATGCTCTTCCACGCCGGCTTGTTTCAGAGGTCGTCCGTACGGAGACCGTTGGAGAAGATGGCGATGGCCTCTAGGTCGGAGATCTCTACGATGTTCAGCCGCTTGTCGGAGAATCGCCTGATGTACACCCAGAGGCTCTCGTTGCTCCTTTGGCGGACGCTCTCCAAGTCGTACCTCGTCCCGGGCTGGACACATGTGGCCTTGTACGTCATGATGAAGATTTCCTTGAGTTGTTCCCAGGTGTCGATGGTGCCTTCTGGGATCTTTTGGAGCCAGCTGTTGGTGGAGGTTGACAACATCACCGGAAGGTAGTTAGCCATTACGTCTTGATTTCCTCCGGCGGCGTAGACAGCTAACTCATAGGTGGAAGCTCATTGCTCTGGGTTTGCCTTGCCGTCATACTTTTCCACCGACGTAACTCTGAAATTCGAGGGCCACTAGATGGTACGTAGGCATGCGGAGAATGGGCGCAGGCCCCCGATTGCTCTTGGCGCTAGTGGCGGTGATCGACCACGTCGGAGGTTTCCATCATCATACCATGGGGATCTGTGTCGATGTTCCCTCGGAGGGCTTCGGCGCGCCAGTGGCGGTGATCTATCATGTCGGGGTCTTTCACGCTCGCCGTTGTTGTGAGCTGGGGATCCTCGCCTTTGCTCCCTCGGAGGGATTTGGTGTGGCGGTGTGGGTGCTCGATCGCGCCGGGGCCCATCGAGTTCTTCATCATCGCGGGGTGGGGATCCTCGCCTGGGCTCCCTCGGCAGGTGTCGTGGGTGGTTTCTGCTGTGGGACTGGCCGGAGAATTCGAGCGGAGGACCCGCTTTGTTGACCTAGACCACCGCCGCCATGATGTGGGCTTCCATCTTCTCGATCATGGGCGTGGGAGGGAGCTTGGACAGCTAACAGGCGGCTACCGCTAGATTGGCGCTAGGTGTCGAGTAGATCGGAACATCACCCACCTTGTCGAAATCTTGCTAGAGGTTGCGGCGAGGCGGTCAGTCACGATTCCTCTGCTCCTGCTCATGTTTTTCCCGTGCGAGTCGTTCATGATCTTGGCGCTCTTCTTCGCGCCTCTGCGCGCGCTCGGCGTTGTGTTGTTCTCTTGCAATGCGATCGGTGTTTGTATCGTTGTCGGGGGAGATGTTGTCTGCGGAGACTTGAAAAATTTATCCTCCGAAGCCCAGAGGGAATTCCGGCAAACTACTGGTCGATCCGGAGGAATCGGCGACCTCCGTCCCTGCGGCCGCGGCTGAACCCGATGATATCATGCCATCAAGGGAAACTGCCTGGTCAGAGACACTGGGGACCGAGGAGATGATGACGGTGTTTACGACGGGGGCTACCGGGATCTGGTCGGAGACCGTTCAGTACATTTGACGCTGGAAAGCTGCCGCCTGGTTGCTGAGTCCATGAGGCATCATCGGAGGTGTTGGGGCTTGGTGATGGCATGGTCGGCGGCCGTGTGTTGACACAAATTATGATCAACTTTTACAGAGCTAAAATGTGGCCACCAACCTCAGGATCAAAGATAAACAAACACATCATGAGCATATTTTATCAAATAACTAGTTCCATGTGTCCATGAGTGTTTGAATGTAGGAATGAAGAAATGGAGAAAAGGAGAGCTTGTTGGGCCCACATAGGGGGTCGGCCGACCACCCTATGGGCCCACTAGCTCTCCCCTCTCGGCCATGATCCAAGAAAAGCATCCCAGAGTGATTTCCAACCCTTGGATCACACTGTGCTTTCTCTCAACGGCTCACATGCATAACACATGGATTCATGGGACCACACCAAGGAGATAAACATGACAACCATCTCAGAATCAACACCCAACATCCATTACAGGTGGGGCCAGCAGCTAGGAAGACCGAGGTGGGTCAGACACCCCAAGGGGGGGTCGGCCGACCCTCCATCTGAGCCCACCGGTGTCCACCTTGTCCCTGACTAGTGGGACCACCACCAGGAGGCCAGAGGAGGGCCCACTGCCCATAGCGACGGTCGGCTGACCAACTCTAAGGGTCGATTGGACCCCTCCAACTGCCATACACCTTGGCACATGGTGGAAATCCACACCATCCACCCCTTGGTCGGTTCTAAGGCGGTTTGATCCAAGGGTGGAGGATGGAAGGCCCTGGATCGCTGACATGGCGATGGAGTAGCCCCTACTCCACCCCCTACTATAAATAGAGGGCCATACCCCCCTTTCTACACATGGTGTAGAAGCCTACAAGCTCTATTCCTTAGATTGTTCTAGTAGTTAGTCTAGAGTGGGAGTTAGAGTTGAGTCGAGCTATGCTCGGGATTTCCGGAGTTGTCTTCTGGAGAGTCTGGTATAGCTCTTGTATCTTTCCTTCTTTGTAATACTTTACCTTTATCAATATATTTATCCTTTCTCTCTACTTTACTTAGTAGTTACTTTGAGCATTTCTATACTAGATATAGTCTTGCTATATGCTTTTGCTCTTTAATAGCCTTTACATCCATAGTTTGTGATCCTTGTGACCTTTCCTGTATGCGATCATTGCCTATCATAGGGTGCTTTGATTATAGATCGTAGTCAAAGTAGTAAGTTGTGTGTAAGCATGGTTCTTATATATCATCTTATCCTTGGTTATCGCTTGCTGCACGGATTGTTTGTGGTAGCTAGCAAGAGGTGACAGTCTTGTCTAGTCATTGTATTCCACCACGTGTTTATAGGCAAGTTCTTAAAAGGTAAGGCCCCCGTAAGAAGAGGGCGCGGTCTGGTAGAAGTTTTGTCCTCCTATTGATCTATCCCCTCGCCTAGCATACTTGTATTGAGGAGGCAAAATATAGTCTTTAGACTAGTTATTTGGCTAAGTATATTGAAGTAGAGTGAATTGCTTAGGAGTCCCTATACTCTTCACGTTGTCCTCCCACCTAGCTAATCTATCTAGTCCGTTCTAAGTATCATTTACCATAGCTTCTTCATTCATCAACCCCTTCCTATCACATATATGGTTTACCCCTCTATACTAGTTGGTACTAAGTTAAGGTGCTCTCTAGGATCTCTCTCGGATTATCATTTCTAGCCCAGCTTTCCCTTGCCGGGGAAAGCTTAGCCTAGAAATTTTAATTAGATTGAATCCAGAGATTCTCGTTAACTTAGTTATCAATTAGTCATATGGGCTTAGCCCTGTCTGTGTCTTCCTTTCTTGTGAAGCCAGGCAGTTTATGAGCAGTTTCCAACTACCGGAAAACTACCTAGAAGATCCCGAGCAGTTGTTGAGGAGAACCAGACGTCGTCAAGTTCCCCCTCAGAGGTTCCTCTCGAACCAGAATCCGTTCAAGGAAGGAGGCTCTACACCACCACTCAAGGAAGCTATGGCCCAGAAGGCGATCTCTGACTTCTCGGCTCTGTCAGCTACCCACGTAGCTCAGGGTCCCGAGGTCAACTTCGGGGATGCCACCTTCGAGCTGAAGCCCGCCTTGATCCACATGGTGCAGGCCAATCCATTCTGCGGAAAGCCCCATGAGGATGCCAATGCTCATCTCCAGCACTTCATGGAGTTATGTGGCACATTCATGATCAAGGGAGTGGCGTCTGATGCCATTCGCCTTCGTCTTTTCCCATTATTGTTATTGGGAAAGGCGAAGCAATGGTTCTATGCCCACAAAGAAGAAGCCACTACATGGGAGAGGTGTGCGAACGCATTCCTCAAGAAGTTCTTCCCAATGGGCAAAACCAATGCTCTTCATGGAAAGATCTCGTGCTTCCAGCAACAATCTGACGAGATGATTCCCGAAGCATGGGAGCATCTCCAGGAGTACATTTGTGCCTGTCGTCATCATGGGATAGACAACTGGCTCCTAATCCAAGGATTCTATCACGGGCTGACTAGCATGGCTCGTAATCACCTTGATGCTGCCGCTGGAGGGGCATTTCTCCAACGCACAGTGAGAAATGCCAAGGACCTCATCGAGAAGATGGTGATCAACCAAGGATGGCGTGAGGAATGTCTCCAGCCAAAGAGGAGAGGTATGCACACTGTTAATGAGGTGGACATGCTCTCTGCCAAGATGGACCTCCTGATGAAGAAAATAGAAGAAGGTTCCAAGAAGGAACGAGAGGCCATCTACCGAGTCGCCACCGCACAAGCTATTGAAGCCGATCCATGGTACGAGGTGTGCGGAGGAAATGATCACTCGGGCAATAACTGCCCCGAGACATCAAAGGAGGACGTGAACTTCATCAGCAGGAACAACAACAACAACAACAACACGGATCTCGGATCGGGCATCAACATCATGTCTAAGGTAACTTATGACAACTTGTTAGGAGGATCGTTGGTCCCCACATGTGTTCGCCTGCAGATGGCAGATCAAACGATAAGGCTTCCCGAGGGACTCGCAAGGAATATCTTGGTAAACATCCAAAACGAGTACATCCCCACCGACTTCATCATCCTGGACATGGGAGCTAACGTGGAAGTCCCCGTCATCTTGGGAAGGCCCTTCCTCAACACCACCAACGCGGTCATCTACATTGGGTCGGGCCAGATCCACTTCCAGTTCCCGAGTCACAAGGTAAAATGTGCTTTCAATGGTTATAAACTTAACAAACAGCTAAAGCACAACCACCAAGAAGAAGAGTTCGATCCCGCATCAAAAGAAGCAGTACCCAGAGGCCAAGATCACTGAGCTCAAGGAGAACATACCCACCAATCCAAGGCAGGTTTGGAAAGCAAAAGAGGTGCACACATCACAGTCGTTGCCTCTGGAGTCATCAAGTGCACCCGAGGAATGAACAAGAAGGAGAGTCCTACTCCAAGGACTTAAAAATCAAGGAGCCTTCGCCGAAAGGTAAGTCGGTTGTTATCTTTTACAAACCTTTAATTTCTTTCATACTTAAATTTCAGAAAACTAAAGTTAGATTAAATAAAACTTGAGAATTAGATTAGAATTAAAATTTGACAAAAGGTAGGACCAATAGGGTAGTCGGCCGACCACCCTATGCATCCTACCTTGGCTTGTTTAATTAAAGAACACTTAGTTTACCTTTATAAAAGAAAAAAATGGAGGACTAGGGTGGTCGGCCGACCACCCTATAACCCCCTTATTCATCCATCTTTTCCTCTCCACCATCCTTTGTCCAAGCATCTCATGATTTGAGTAGTGGGACTCCCAAAAATCAGATTTATCTTTAGGGGACATCTCTTTTGCCTTGTCATGCTTTAAAGTACATCAATCACTTTTTGTTAAAGCATGACACATCCTTGTCTCCCACTACTCCTTGTCCAAAGTGGGAAATCATGACACCCATCATTTTCACCTTGTCATGCTTTGAAAAGAAAACATATCAATCACTTTCAAAACATGGCATGCCTTTATCCCCCACTACTCTTTGTTTAAAGAGGAGAATCTTGACCACTTTAGCTTAGCTTTTGGATCACATCACACCACATCTTTTACCTCTCACCAAGCACTAGAAAAGCATGAGTGGAATCCCCACTATTGGGGTCGGCCGACCATACTTTGGTCACCTCCTCTCCCTCTTTTGCTTTGTGTAAGGCATCAACCAAAGTGAGTGATCATGGCACCCAAGGGGCATGCCCAAGGGTGGTCGGCTGACCACTCCATGGCACCCCCTTAGTGTCATTCCCTTCCCCTATAAAACCCCATGCAAGGAGAGCTCATTCCCTCACACCTCAACCAGAATCCAGTTCTAGCTCAAGCCTCTCCTTGCCTTGCTCTCTCCTCTTTTCATTTAAGAGAAGTTCTTAGCTCTCAAGAGAAGTAGTGTTGCTCTCACTAGTCCACAAGAAGATCTCTTCTCTTAGCTCAAGCTTCTCCCCTCAAGGCAAACTAGGAAACTCTTTCCACACGCAACCTTGTCCTAGTTTCGCCTCTTCCTCTCTAAGATGAAGAACCCGATAACATCCGCATTCAAGAGGATGAAGCAAGCTATGAGTGCGAGCTCATCCCGATGCTCCCACCAATCCGAGGACATTTCCCAATGAAGAAGAAGGGGAGGTTCTGCCCGATACACTTGGGAGAACCTCCAAATCGAAGAACTCCCTTGGGAGGAAGAAGAAGTACTAGAGGAAGTACCTCATACCGAGGCATTCATGGTGCCCCCGATGAGGACCTATGACCAACAAAGTGGTCTTTGGTTCAACCAAGTAGAGTACCAAAGATATCTTTCTCTTCGGGGTCGATCTTTTGAGCACACAAGAATATTGGATCCAAACCTTCTCTCCAACGCAGGTATGACCACCGAATTCAAAACTATCTTTACCTCTATTGGTTGGTTTGGCTTTTGGCAAATAGAAGAGTTTGGAATTGAGTTGCTCACCATAGAATTCCTATGCTCTCTCCAAGTCTCTAATAGTGGAATTTCCTTTCACATGTTTAATCAAAGTCATAGTCTAACTTGGAGTCATCTAAGTGCTCCTCTTGGTTTTGAAAATTCATGTTTGATAGATTTAAACCCTGCCATGCGTAGTTTTAACAAGAGGAAATTTTGGTTCTCTATCTCTGCTCTAAAAGATTGCTCAAATCCTAAACCTAAGGAAATTCATAATCCTACTCTTCGTTTCATGCATCTTTGGATGAAAATTACTTTGTTTCCTTGAAGTAATGCTAGCTTGATAAGAGACATGGAATTAAAATTGCTTTATGCCATGGTAAACAAAATGCAAATATCTCCTGTAAAATGCTTAGTGGAGTTTTGGCAAAGTTCAATTGAGAGTAATGAACCTATTTAATTCACATCTTTAATTACTCGTCTTGCCGAATCCATGAACCTGCTAAATGGCATGTACCCCTTTGTTTACATCTCTGCTCCTTTAGCTATGATCTCAGAAGAATATCTTACATTTACCAACATGCTAAAAAGAGATGCCAATGGTGAACTAAAAATGATTTACAACGATCATACAATTGAGGTCCCTCTTCCAAATAGGTGACTTCAATTGTATAGGACCCGTAAACTAACCCTTGATTTAGATCAAGGAATGGGGCAAAGAGGTTTTGCAAGCTCAGACAGGAGAGCGCAGGAGGAGCTACACTTTGTTCATCTTGAGCAAGGTGGTCCTTCCCGAGGAGCTATTGGCGAGGAGGAAGACTATGCATCTTCCGATCCCATGCGCACTTCTAGTAGCATGCCTCCTCGACCATCACGCCCACAACGACCACGAGCATCCTTCTCGTCCACACGGGAGAGGGAGCATCATGAACTGCGGCAAGAATTCGATCATCTCACCAACACCTTTGGTGAGCTGCATGTTGAGCATGATGAGACAGCACGCATCGTCCAGCAAACTGCCGAAAACATTGAAGAAATGCATGAAGAACAACATCGGCATTGGGACTTGTGTCGGCAACAACATCCACATCCGCCACACTATTGAGCAAAAGATAAGCTTGGGGGAGGTTCCCTCCCCCACTAAGGTAAGTTTTTAATTTCAACATTTATATGTATGCATTTCCTTGCTTGTCTTTGCTTTGCATTTAAAAAAAATCTCTGCATATGATAACATAAAATAAAAAGACTTTCTCTACTCCACTCTCACATATTCCATGAAAATGTATATCTCCTATGGAAATGATGAATAGTTGCTCTATTAAATGTTTATCTAGTACTCAGTTTATAACTTGGTATTTCTCTAAGTATGAATCATTTGGCTTAAAAGAAACCATCATGAACCTCAAACTTCTGTGGGTTGCAAATGCCTAACTAATTCTAAGTTGTTGTGAGACATGATATGACAAGATAAGAGCTGCTATAATATTGTTCTAAGCAAGAATGACTATCGAAGTTTTATTTATTAAAATGATAAAACACTTTGATGTTCCTCAATGGTAAAAATTCGTACCAAAGCCATACATGCTTTCTCATGATATAAGCTTTCTACATAAGCTCCTTGCTTTGTGTTGAGTTTGGTCAAGTTTTGTGACCCTTGTTGAGAGATTTATCATGCTCCCAAGATCAAGATCATGTACACGCCACATATACATGCTGCTTCTACACTGGAAGTACGCAGAAACATGCCTTACATTTCCACATAGTTCATACTCCATGCTCTAAGTAGAAAAACTCTCTCTAGTTGTTGCTAGTAAATGAGACATAGACTATGCAAAATTCAGGGGCATTCTAATGTCCCAAATTCTATGAGCATTCCAAAGCTCTCTTTAAAAAAATGAATGAATGAGCATCTTCAAAGCTCATAGAAAAATTAAAAGATAGCTATGTCTCAAAATAATTTTAGGAAAGAGAGATCATCCCAATATAGGAGTATCGATCATTTGCCATGTTTTCCACACACTTGCACATCTTGATCTAAGAGTATGACACTTCTCTCCTTGGATCTAGAATTTGAATTTACAATATATGCAAGGTAAGTTTGCTACATCTTTGATCCCTACCTATAGCTCCACATAAGCTTTAGAGATAGGAAGAAAGAAGGCAAACTTTGACATATGCCTTGGTGAGGAATTATACACCTTATGAGCGTCTCGAGAGTACCATTTGAGGAACAGTAAGTTTTCTTTTACAAAATCTTGCAAAACATCCGATATGAAACTTGTGAAAGAATGAGAAAATTAGTGCTCAAGTCAAGTTGTTCTATCTCTCAACCTCTCAAGACAAAGGATAAAGCTATAAGCCCCATGAAGGACTAAGGTAATATGGGTGAGTCTTTATTGCTAACTTTGCGAACACATGGTGGATAAGTACCGATGTATGTTCAGTTTTGTGATGAGTGATTGCCCAACACTTGAGCGTTTCAGTTTGAGTGGCTTACTACTAAGTTTTGCGAAAGCAAATGTGTGCCTGTCTATCGGCTTGTGGTGTGCAGGTACTATGCCTAGTGACAGTGGTCAATGGCATGGAGAAGGTCGAGTAGAGGCTTGCCGTACCGATGGATTGAGAGCAGTGAAGGGCGGAAGAGGGGCTCGGACCGAGGGACCATGGGCGCCGGCGGACTAGCTGTGGTGGCTAGTACTTGGCACCGGCGAGTGCGAGAAGACATGGAGGTAGACCGAGTCGACCAAGTCAAGACGCTGGACGCGCGAGTCGAGCGGAGGCTCAGGGGACTCGGAGTCCGACCGGGCGAAGACAAGGTGGCTCGCGTCGAGTGGTTTGGTGGTTTGGGCCTCAAAACCATCCACGCCGGTTTCCGAGTTTGGGCCACAAAACTCGGGGTTCGGTAGTTGAGCCCAAAGCTACCGGTGGTGGGTTTCCTGGGTTTGGGCCTCAAAACCTAGGCGGAGCTTCCGAGGAAGTGGGGATGGCACGTGACGGAATCCTGGAGGTTGCGTCGAGGCGACGATAACTCCTGGCAGGAAGCGGGGCCCTCCATTCAAATCAAGGGAGATATTTACCGGAGCTTGGACTGCAATGCTTAGGCTAGGTAGTTCACTCATTGTATCTAGGGGGGTCTTTGGGAAATAGCCAAAGCCTCTGATAAATAGAGGATGAAGGGGTATCCTCATCCTATCTCTTGAACCCTAATCATTTGCCCCAACTCTCTCTCTCTACCCTCTCTCTAGTTCATGAGATCCCTAGGTTGATTTCACCAACCTCTGTAAGAACTTGAGTTTGTTGCAAGGAATCGGAGGCCGTAACCTCCGTAAGCCATGGTGGCTTCGACTTATTGATCGTGTCCCCGTTCTGCTTGTGTTCTTCGCGTTTTGCTTTTGCTCCCTCTTTTTCCCGAGATGATCTCTCTTTGTAGGGAGTAGCTCTTGCAAATCCGTTTGAACCAAGTTGTTCGTATTCTTGAGGAGCATCTTTGCACTGAAGGAATTCCCCTCAAAACTCACGAGTGCGTAGATCGGGTGATTTCTTTGCGGTGTTCTTCGTTCTTGCCCCTTTTCTCCCCAAATCCTCGTTTCTCTTTATTTCTCACCAAATTGAGCGATGATTTCTTTGGATTAGCTCCACAACTGTACAAGGATCATGCCTACAAAGTTTGGTTGCAGTTGGTGATCATTTGGTTGAGATTTGGGAAGTTTCGGCGAAGAGAAAATCGCTTTTCGAGGTTTCTGCGTTTCTGTCGGGGCGTCGGACGCTCCGAGGGTTTCGCGTCGGACGCTGGTACATGCTGACATCAGCGTCCGTCACCTTGCTTGTCGGCGTCCATCTATTTTGGCGTCAGACCCTCTTCTCAGCGTCCGTCGCCATCTGTCAGCGTCCTTCGCCAGCGTCCGTCGCCCTTCCAGTAGGCGCTGATTTTTTCTGGGTGCGTTGGACTCTGCCAACGGACCGTCCGTCGCCCAACGGACCGTCCATTGCCTAGCGTCCATCGCTGCAACGGACTCTGGCAATGGACCCTCCATCGCCCAACGGACCGTCCATCGCCAGCGTCCGTCGGCCTTCCAGCAAGGTTTTTCACGATTTTCTTCGTCGCTGTTTTGGCCGTTTCTCCCTCATCCGGACTCCGAATTGAGTTCCGTTTGTTGCGTTGGTTTCATAATCACGCAGTGAACTTGTTGAAACACTTTTGAGACCAGTTCTCATAAGTATTTTTGGGTGAGCTCTCTTCTCTTCTCCATAGGGTTTGAGAGCCTCACTATCGGTGTCTCGGTTTGAGTTCTTGGTTTCCGAAAGATCCGATGTACCTCTTGGTCATTACCAAAGGTATCCACCCTATCTAGGGTCGTGATCTTGCTGGTGGAGTAAGCTTGCTTGCTGGGGTTGCTTTTGGGAAGAGTGGCCCGAATATTTCCGAGTGAAATTTGAGGCTCCCATTCACCCCCCCTCTGGTCACCGTTCTCGGTCCTTCAATTGGTATCAGAGCCAGATTAAGGATCATTCCACCTTAAAAGGTTCTTGATCCGCGAAGGCGACATGGAGCGAGGTGTTGGCAAACCTCCGTTTTTCGATGGAACGAACTTCTCCTACTGGAAGGTGTGCATGTCCACCTATCTACAAGGAGTTGATTCGAACATATGGGAGATCTGTGAGAATGAGGGCTATCGTGTTCTTGCGGCTCATGTTGACCAACTCCAAATCACTCAACACAACGCAAACAGTCGAGCACGGAGTATCCTCTTCTCGAGTTTGTCACTTCCTGAGTTTGAGCGAGTCTCAAATCTCACTACGGCGCGAGAGATCTGGCAAACACTTGTGCGATATCATGAGGGTAATCCTCAGATCAAGTCCAGACTCTTCGACACATACCATAGGGAGTACGAGAACTTCATACAGTTGGCCAGCAAATCTATTGACGAGATGTTCACTCGCTTCCAATCTATCGTCAACAAGATGCGTGCTAATCAAGCCAACTTGCCCTATGATGATCATGAGATGGCTATCAAGATTTTGCATGCTCTTGATCGGAAGGTGTGGGAGATGAAGGTGGCTGCCTTTCAGGAGTCACCGGGCTATGATGTCCTGACTGTGGACGAGCTGTTCAGCAAGCTCAAGTCCTTGGAGATTGACCACTAGACCCGAGCCAAGCTTGAGAACCCGTCGAACCCATCCATGGCGTTGGTTTCTAGCCCCGGCGGTGTGTCTTCTTATTCCTCTAACCCTTCACACTCCTCGTTCGCTTTGTCTTTGATGTCTGTGACAGAGGAACAAGTGGAGGCGCTTGGAGATGATGAGCTGGCCTTGGTCATCACTAAGTTCTCATGGTTTCACAACAACTGTTTGAACCGACGACGTGGTGGCTTGGCCAAGGGGTGCTACCGTTGCGGTGATGAGGATCACTTCATCGCAAACTGCCCCAAGAAAGCTGCGGGTGACTTCACCAAGCGCAAGGACAAGCGCGAGCACCGCTTCGAGGACAAGCACAAGGCCAAGGGCGGCTACAACAGGAGATCCTCAAAGAAGGTGATTGACAAGGTGAAGGCCAAGCACCGAGCCTCCTCCGACGGGGGTTCTTCCTCAAGCGACGATCAGTCGAAGGGAAAGGTTGAGGACAAGCTCAACGGCCTCTGCTTCTACGCCGACGCCAAGCACGGTGGCTTTTGCACCATGGCAATTGAAGAAGGCAAGGTCGGGAAGCGCAAGGATGGCCCCGACTACGACTACGACTTTGACACACCCGAGGTATCACCCACCATCGAATCCCTCTCTCTCGAGCTTGAGTCTCTGAACGATACCTTGCTTAGTCAGGATGCTTTGCTCAAGCGTGCCACTTGTGAGAGGAATGATTTCAAGGTGAAGTACCTTAGCACGCTTCATGAGCTAGAGTTTGCTAAGGCACAAGTGGTGGTTACCAAGGAGGTGGAGTGTGATGCTTGCGCCATTCACATGTCTGGTCTTGTCACTCTCCAGGACAAGTATGGCACTCTACTTGAGGAGGTCAGTGAGTTGAAGGCTAGGCCTAGCTTACTTGGTGCATGCAAGTCTTGCTTAGGCTTGCGTTCTGAGCTAGCACAGAAGGATGTTAGGATCGCTGTGTTAGAGAAGGTAAGCTCAGATAGCACTAGAGAGTTGGATCGCTTTGAGGCTTTGGAGCTTGAGATCGCGTCGTGCAGACACGACAAGATGCGTACGGAGGAAGAAAACACATACCTTCGGTCCATCTTGAGCTGGGTGTCTTGCCGAGAGCCGCACTTAGGGATGATGCTGAGCCAATGCAAAAGGGCTGGCAGCACGGGAGTAGGCTTTGCTATAGGTGGGAAGGACGATAGCTTGTTCGGTAAGATCGGTGAGTGTAGTGGTTTGAGCGAGAATGAGAAACCCACCACAACACCCAAGCTTACCAAGATCACTCCACCTAAGCCTACCAACCCCTCCAAGTTTCCTGTGAGAGATGGCGTGTTTGAAGAGCCTCCCAAAACCACTCCACAGAAGCAAGTGTGGATTGCCAAACCAAACCACCTTCGCAACCCACTTGACACACTGCCAGATATCTCTAGTGATCCCTTTCCTAAGAAAACTAGAGCCACTCAACCCAACAAGAGAGTGCCTACCAAGAGTGTGGTAAGGTACCATTGTGACTATTGTGAGAGGGATGGGCACATGGCTGAGTTCTGTTTTAGGAGGAAGAGAGATGATCGAAGGCAGGTTGAGTTGAACAACCGGACATGTACCACCCACCAGTTGGGGTGCATGAACCGGAAGTTCGGAGGCGCACTACTAGGCCTAGAGGTACAATGCCTCAAGGTGCTAGGCCTCAGGAGGCGAGACCACATGGTGGTCGTGCCCGGCGGGGTACCGGTCGTGACCCAAACGACTACGGGCCTCGTGGCGGTGGCTTTACTCCCTTCGTTAGCGGACCACGTTTTCCCTATCGTGGTGATCTCTATTCCCCCGTGGGACAGGAGATGTTTGGTTTTTCTTCTAACACATTCTTTGGGCAAGTGGACAATGGTATCCTTCACAGTTTACTAACCCAAGTGTTGGTCCGTTTGCTCACCCTATGTCTTTTTATTGATGTAGGAAGGAGGACTGGAGGAGACTTGGCTTGTGAATTCCGGATGTTCACGTCATATGACCGGAAGTGCCAAGTGGTTCTCCAGCCTTGACCCCGTGCGCCACACTGAGTACATCACTTTCGGGGACAAGAGTAAAGGTAAGGTTGTCTCCCGAGGGTCCATCCGAGTCAATTCGTCTTTTGTCCTCAAGGATGTTGCTTTGGTTGCGAATTTGCATTTTAATCTTCTCTCGGTTTCGCAACTCCTTGAAGACGGTTTTGAAGTGAGCTTTAAGCCAAACTTGTCTCGGATTTTGGACTCTCGTGGTGAGCTTGTTTGCCGGATTTTACCCTTCGGGAAGGTTTTTCGTGCGGATTTTTCTATCTCTTCCGGACCTTCTCGTTGTCTTCTTGCCGGTTCTTCTTCCGAGCTTTGGAAGTGGCATAGGAGATTGGGACATTTGAGTTTTGACTTGCTTGCAAGGCTTAGCTCAATGGACCTTATCCAACGATTGCCAAAACTGAAGTTCGAGAAAGATTTGGTTTGCCATCCTTGCAGACATGGCAAGATGGTTGCTGCTTCCCATCCTCCCGTAACTCAAATTATGACCTCACAACCCGGCGAGCTCTTACACATGGACACAGTTGGTCCAGCTCAGGTTAGGTCAGAAGGAGGGAAGTGGTATGTGGTTGTAGTCGTTGATGACTACTCGAGGTACTCTTGGGTGTTCTTTTTGGAGAGTAAGGATGAGGGTTTTATGCATGTGCGTGATCTGATTTTGATATTGCAAAATGAGCTACCTAAGCATACCATGAGAGCTATTCGCAGTGACAATGGCACAAAATTCAAGAATGCTCAATTTGCATCTCTTTGCTCTTCTTTGGGTTTGGATCACTAATTGTCCTATCCTTACACTCCCCAGCAAAACGGTGTTGCTGAGCGCAAGAATCGGACCCTTGTTGAGATGGCCAGGACGATGCTCGATGAGCATAGGACTCCTAGGCGGTATTGGGCCGAAGCACTCAGTTCTGCTTGCTATGTTTCCAATTGCATTTTTCTCCGAGCTTTCAAGAAGAAGACTTCTTATGAGTTGCGTTTTGGGAGACCACCCATTGTAAGTCACCTACGGGTGTTTGGGTGCAGGTGCTTCATCCTCAAAAAGGGCGGTAAGTTGGACAAATTTGAATCACGGTCTTCTGACGGTATCTTCCTTGGTTATTCTACTCACTCTCGTGCTTATCGTGCACTTAACCTAGAAACTAACCGAGTGATGGAGACTTGTGAGATTACATTCGATGAAACTATGCCCTGTGTTTCCACTGCTTTTGAGCTTGCAGGTGATGATGAGGTGAACACTAGCATTTTTGTGGAGGAGGAGTAGGATGATGCCGATTGGGGTGATCCCGAGCCAACTCCACTAACTACCCCCGTCGACCCTGCGACATCCACTTCGGCTCACGGTCCCGATCCGACTACTTCCTCTACATGGGGGTCGTTCGAGTAGCTTCCTCAGTCGATGCCCGTTGCACCTGTGGGAGCTCCAGCTGCTGTCGAGGGGGAGGCCACTTCATCCAGGCAGGCTCCCCACCACATCCAGCGACAACACCCGCCGGAGAACATCATCGGTGACATTGACCGTCGAGTCACACGGTCCAGGTCCTATATCTCTCACTTTGCTCATTCGGCTTTTGTCGCGTCTTTTGAGCCCCGAGATGTTGGACACGCATTGATGGATCCAGATTGGGTTAATGCCATGCATGAGGAGTTAGAAAATTTTGAGCGAAACCGCATTTGGGTCTTAGTTCCTCCACCACCTAGTTGCCATCCCATAGGTACCAAATCGGTTTTCAAAAATAAACAAAGTGAAGATGGGGTGGTAGTGCATAACAAGGCTAGGTTGGTAGCGCAAGGCTTTTGTCAAAAGGAGGGAATAGACTATGAGGAAACCTTTTCTCCCATAGCTCATTTAGACGCCATTAGAATCCTTCTAGCTTTTGCGGCTTCTAAGGGTTTTAAACTTTTTCAAATGGACGTTAAAAGTGCTTTCTTAAACGGCTACATAGAGTAGGAAGTGTATGTTAGAAAACCTCCCGGTTTTGAAAATCCCAAGTTTCCAAACTATGTTTTTAAACTTCACAAAGCTTTGTATGGTTTGAAACAGGCCCCTAGAGCATGGTATGATAGATTGCGAACCTTCTTGCTTGCTAAGGGTTTTAAAATGGGATCGGTAGATAAGACGTTGTTTCTCCTCAAGCAAGGCAAAGACACTCTCCTTGTCCAAATATACGTGGATGATATCATCTTTGGTGGTTCTTCTCATGCCCTTGTTGCCAAGTTTGCAGATCTTATGAGCAGGGAATTTGAGATGAGCATGATGGGAGAGTTGACTTTCTTTCTCGGGTTGCAAATCAAGCAAACCCGGGAAGGAACGTTTGTGCACCAAGGCAAGTACAAAAAGGACATCCTGAAGAAGTTTGATATGGGCGAGGCAAAGCCCCTCTCGACGCCCATGTCGACTACAACTTCCTTGGATGCAGACGAGGATGGAGAAGCGGTGGATTAGACGGAGTATCGAAGCATGATCGGCTCGCTCTTGTACCTGACAGCGACTTGGCCGGACATTCAGTTCGCCGTCTGCCTGTGTGCTCACTTTCAGGCGTCCCCATGGACATCGCACAAACAGGTAGTGAAACGCATCATGAGGTATTTGTGCTTCACTCCCGAATTTGGTCTTTGGTTTTCCGCCTCCTCCTCTCTTGTGCTTTGTGGTTATTCTGATGCTGACTTTGCCGGTTGCCGTCTTGATCAGAAGTCCACTTCAGGGACTTGCCAGTGTCTCGGGTCTTCTCTTGTGTCTTGGTCTTCTCGCAAACAGTCCAGCGTGGCACAATCGACGTGCGAAGCTGAGTACGTTGCCGCGGCTAGCTGTTGTTCGCAGTTGCTTTGGATGATTGCGACTTTGAAGGATTTTGGTCTTGAGCTTACTAAAGTGCCTCTGCTTTGCGATAGCACTAGTGCCATTAGTGTAGCCAAAAATCCCGTGCTTCACTCTAAGACCAAGCACATTGATGTTCGCTTTCACTTCTTGAGAGATCACTATGAGAAGGGCGACATTGACCTCCGGCATGTCGAGACCCAAAACCAGCTTGCGGATATTCTCACAAAACCTCTCGATCAAGCTGCGTTTTCTCGTCTTCGGGGCGAGTTGGGTGTTTGCTTTCCTTTTTAGAGGAGGAAAGCTTTGTGTATCATAGTTTTTTTGATTCTTATTTGCCTCTTCTTTCTCTTTCTTTTTAATTGGTGTCTTTTTAGTTGTTAATAGGTGTCATTGCATTTTGCATCTCATTTGCATTTATAACATAGTTCATTTTAAGCTTCATACCTATAGCCGATATAATGAATATATGCTCTGTTTGAGGTGCTTTATGTGTCTATGGTGTTGCCTAACTTAGACTCTCTTTGATCTCTTGATATGCAATAGAGCTAAGTTAGAAAATCTTTAAAACTAAATTTAATTCCCCATGTCACCTCTGAAATGGCACTAGCATGTGTAGGCTTTTGAAGATCCTTCTTGGCTGCCTTATATATAGCTTGTAACTATGGCTCTTCATTGTTTCGTTCACTTCCATTGAGCACCATGCTTAAAATTGATCTAAAATGAAATTGCTCTCTGTTCGTGCATTGGAAAGATCGAGTTGGGTTTACATTGTGAGCACTTCACCGTTTGTTCGAGACTGCTTCCCATATGGGTTGATACTTGAGCGGTGTCATGTATGACCAAAACCGGTGTGTTAAGTCCTTTGACTTCGCCCGGTTGGTAAGGAGTGGCATCACTTTGCTTACAACCACTCGCATACAACTTAAATGTGCCTAAAACTGAAATTTGGCTGCAAAACTCTGAAATTTGAAAAAATTCATTCAGTTGGGTCATTGGCTTGTTGTATGAACTTTGCTAGGGATAGTTTTACTTGCTATACATGAGATTGCTTTGAGATAGTTCCTATCTTGTTTGCCATGTCTAGTTGTCTCTAGGAGGTGATACCCATTCCTTGCTCACACATGTAATGCTCTCTAAAATAGCTTCTAAAGTGATCTTTAGCTCAACCTACGTCTTAGTTGGGCACGTAGAGCTTTTCCTATTCTCACAGGATCACATCACATAGAGCATCCTTTCATTGTCTTAGCTCTATGTATGAAGCTTGTTGCACTCATTTTGCATATCATGGCATTTGTGACCGGTTCTTGAGATTTGAGCTTTGGTGAGATTCATGTGTCAACAAGGGGGAGAGAGATGTGCATTTCACTCCATCTACACTTAAGGGGGAGAGTTGTGCATTGTGGGAAGAAAGCACGGGGGAGAGATATGTGATCAAGGGGAAGAAAATGTGCATTTTGAATGTGCATTTTGTGAAAATCTTGCATTTTTGACTCTTTTCACCTTTTCTTGGTATCTTGAGTATGCTTTCGCCCAGGGGGAGCTTTTGCTAGATGTGTTGAGCCTTTGCCTCTTCTGGAGGGTCTAGCTTGTGTTTTGGCTCCGACAGGTTTCGATTGGCATTTTGAGTTTCATGTGCGTTAATTGGTATCTTGAAGAATTTCTTGCCTTAAGGTGTTTGGTATCTTTGGCTTGCTAGCGGTGTTGAGCCCGTTTCTGCCTCTTTTTGAGGGCTAGCTTTGTTTTGCTTGGTTGCATCGAGTCGTTGCCCATGTCTTTGGGAACCAAGTTTTGGATGCATTTTGCTTCTCTCAAGTGACCCCGTTTTGTCTTTCTTAGCTTTTGGTCATTTGGAGAACTTTACCTTGTGGCTCAAATCTGAAATGCACTTGTGCTGACAATGCACTCATCAAGGGGGAGATTGCGAACACATGGTGGATAAGTACCCATGTATGTTCAGTTTTGTGATGAGTGATTTCCCAACACTTGAGCGTTTCAATTTGAGTGGCTTACTACTAATCTTTGCGAAAGCAAATGTGTGCCTGTCTATCGGCTTGTGGTGTGCAGGTGCTATGCCTAGTGACAGTGGTCAATGGCGTGGAGCAGGTTGAGTAGAGGCTTGCCATGCTGATGAACTGAGAGCGGTGAAGGGCGGAAGCGGGGCTCGGACTGAGGGACCATGGGCACCGGCGGACCAGCTGTGCTGGCTAGTACTTGGCACTGGCGAGTGCGAGAAGACATGGAGGTAGACCGAGTCGACCAAGTCAAGACGGTGGACGCGCGAGTCGAGCGGAGGATCAGGGGACTCGGAGTCCGACAGGGCGAAGACAAGGTGGCTCGCGTCGAGTGGTTTGGTGGTTTGTTCCTCAAAACCATCCGCATCGGTTTCCGAGTTTGGGCCGCAAAACTCGGGGTTCGGTAGTTGAGCCCAAAGCTACCGGTGGTGGGTTTCCTGGTTTTGGGCCTCAAAACCTAGGCGGAGCTTCCGAGGAAGCGGGGATGGCACGTGACGGAATCCTAGAGGTTGCGTCGAGGCGACGACAACTCCTGGCAGGAAGCGGGGCCGTCCATTCAAATCGAGGGAGATATTTACCGGAGCTTGGACTACAATGCTTAGGCTAGGTAGTTCACTCATTGTATCTAGGGGGTCTTTGGGAAATAGCCAAAGCCTCTGATAAATAGAGGATGAAGGGGTATCCTCATCCTATCTCTTGAACCCTAATCATTTGCCCCAACTCTCTCTCTCTACCCTCTCACTAGTTCATGAGATCCCTAGGTTGATTTCACCAACCTCTGTAAGAACTTGAGTTTGTTGCGAGGAATCGGAGGTCGTAACCTCCATAAGCCATGGTGGCTTCAACTTCTTGATCGTGTCCCCGTTTTGCTTGTGTTCTTCGCATTTTGCTTTTGCTCCCTCTTTTTCCCAAGATGATCTCTCTTTGTAGGGAGTAGCTCTTTGCACCAAAGGAATTCCCCTCAAACCTCACGAGTGCGTAGATCGGGTGATTTCTTTGCGGTGTTCTTCGTTCTTGCCCCTTTTCCCCCAAATCCTCGTTTCTCTTTATTTCTCACCAAATTGAGCGATGATTTCTTTGGATTAGCTCCCCAACTGTACAAGGATCATGCCTACAAAGTTTGGTTGAAGTTGGTGATCATTTGGTTGAGATTTGGGAAGTTTCGGCGAAGCGAAAATCGCTTTCCGAGGTTTCTGCGTTTCTGTCGGAGGCATCGGACGCTCCAAAGGTTTCGCGTCGGAAGCTGGTACATGCTGACGTCAGCGTCCATCGCCTCGCTTGTCGGCGTCCTTCTATTTTGGCGTCGGACCCTCTTCTCAGCGTCCGTCGCCCTCTGTCAGCGTCCTTCGCCAGCGTCCGTCGCCCTTCCAGTAGGCGCTGATTTTTTCTGGGTGCGTTGGACTCTGCCAACGGACCGTCCGTCGCCCAACAGACCATCCATCGCCCAGCATCCATCGCTGCAATGGACTCTGGCAATGGACTGTCCATCGTCCAATGGACCGTCCATCGCCAGCGTCGGTCTGCCTCCAGCAACGTTTTTCACGATTTTCTTCGTCGCTGTTTTGGCTGTTTCTCCCTCATCCGGACTCCGAAATGAGTTCCGTTTGTTGCGTTGGTTTCGTAATCACACAGCAAACTTGTTGAAACACTTTTGAGACCAGTTCTCATAAGTATTTTTGGGTGAGCTCTCTTCTTTTCTCCATAGGGTTTGAGAGCCTCACTATCGGTGTCTCGGTTTGAGTTCTTGGTTTCCGGAAGATCCGCTGTACCTCTTGGTCATTACCAAAGGTATCCACCCTATCTAGGGTCGTGATCTTGCTGGTGGAGTAAGCTTGCTTGCTGGGGTTGTTTTTGGGAAGAGTGGCCCGAATATTTCCGAGTGAAATTTGAGGCTCCCATTCACCCCCCCTCTGGTCGCCGTTCTCGGTCCTTCAAATTTTTCCATTCAAAAGAGAAGTAAGATTGTTGTAGATTTGGTACTCCTGAAATATGAAGCATAGTAGGAACTCCTGATCCATCGAGTTAAGTTTGATTGTTTGCTCGGGACGAGCAAAGGTTAAGCTTGGGGGATCTTGTTGGCACAAATTATGATCAACTTTTACATAGCTAAAATGTGGCTACCAACCTTAGGATCAAAGATAAACAAACACATCATGAGCATATTTTATCAAATAACTAGTTCCACATGGCCATGAGTGTTTGAATGTAGGAATGAAGAAATGGAGCAAAGGAGAGCCAATTGGGCCCACATAGGGGGTCGGCCGACCACCCTATGGGCCCACTAGCTCTCCCCTCTCGGCCATGATCCAAGAAAAGCATCCCAGAGTGATTTCCAACCCTTGGATCACTCTATGCTTTCTCTCAACTGCTCACATGCATAACACATGGATTTATGGGCCCACACCAAGGAGATAAACGTGACACCCATCTCAGAATCAACACCCAACATCCATGACAGGTGGGGCCAACAGCTGGGAAGACCGAGGTGGTCCAGACACCCCAAGGGGGGGTCGGCGGACCCCCCATCTGGGCCCACCAGGGTCCACTTGGTCCCTGACCAGTGGGACCACCACCAAGAGGCCAGAGGAGGGCCCACTGCCCATAGGGACGGTCGCCCGACCACCTCTAATGGTCGGTTGCACCTCTCCAACCGCCATACACCTTGGCACATGGTGGAAATTCACACCATCTACCCCTTTGTCGGTTCTAAGGCGGTTTGATCTAAGGGTGGAGGATGGAAGGCCCTGGATCGCTGACATGGCGATGCAGTAGCCCTTACTCCACCCCCTACAATAAATAGAGGGCCATACCCCCCTCTCTACACATGGTGAAGAAGCCTACAAGCTCTATTCCTTAGATTCTTCTAGGAGTTAGTCCAGAGTGGGAGTTAGAGTTGAGTCGAGCTGTGCTCGGGATTTTTGGAGTTGTCTTCTGGAGAGTCTGGTATAGCTCTTGTATCTTTCCTTCTTTGTAAGACTTTACCTTTATCAATATATTTATCCTTTCTCTCTACTTTACTTAGTAGTTACTTTGAGCATTTCTATACTAGATATAGTCTTGCTATATGCTTTTGCTCTTTAATAGCCTTTACATCCATAGTCTGTGATTCTTGTGACCTTTCCTGTATGCTATCATTGCCTGTCATAGGGTGCTTTGATTATAGATCGTAGTCAAAGTAGTAAGTTGTGTGTAAGCATGGTGCTTATATATCATCTTATCCTTGGTTATCGCTTGCTGCACGGATTGTTTGTGGTAGCTAGCAAGAGGTGACAGCCTTGTCTAGTCGTTGTATTCCACCACGTGTTTATAGGCAAGTTCTTAAAAGGTAAGGCCCCCGTAAGAAGAGGGCGCGGTCCGGTAGGAGTTTTTTCCTCCTACTGATCTATCCCCTCGCCTAGCATACTTGTATTGAGGAGGCAAACTATAGTGTTTAGACTAGTTAGTTGGCTAAGTATATTGAAGTAGAGTGAATTGCTTAGGAGTCCCTATACTCTTCTCATTGTCCTCCCACCTAGCTAATCTATCTAGTCTGTTCTAAGTATCATTTACCATAGCTTCTTCATTCATCAACCCCTTCCTATCACATATATTGTTTACCCCTCTATACTAGTTGGTACTAAGTTAAGGTGCTCTCTAGGATCTCTCTGGGATTATCATTTCTAGCCCAACTTTCCCTTGGGAAAATATAAATTATGATACCTTGGAATACTCCTAGGTGAAGTGCTCCAACGATATAATCTGTGCGCTTGCGGATTTATCCAATAGTCATAAGAAATACCAACACCGTGGTGGTCGAAGTGTCGGCGTCGTGCCGCCTGCACGAGGTCAAGGAAATCCATGATACCATCGCTGGAGCGATCGATGGCGTCGACCAGATCGTAGATGTTGATCTTCTTTCGCCGGTGGTACATCGGCGTGGCGGAACGACGTACGGGCGGCGGCGCGTCTGCGCCGCGTGGAGTAGATCTGACGGTCCAGGACATAGATCCGATCTGGAGCACGGTGTCGGTCGCCAGAAGGACCATCAAATCTGATAAGGTAACCGCTTGATGAGCCATGAAGTCGATGCACACACCCCTACCTGGCGTGCCAACTGTCGACGAAATATGCGTCGCAGTCTACCTAGGGGTACCCTACGGTAGTAGATTGTAGGCAGAGGTGTGGCGACGGCGATCAAGCGTAACACAGAGAGCATAGACACGGCGATTTAGACAGGTTCAGGCCAGCAAATCACCGTAATACCCTACGTCCTGTGTCTTGGTGGCTGGATTGATCTGAGTATTAGGTTACAAGATCCGTAGATGATCTGAGAGAGAGGTTTTGGAGGGGGTCCCTACTTGCCTTATATAGCCGGGGAGCAGGGTTACAATTTCCATATCCTAACAGATTACGATCGGTCTCTTAAGACAAGGGATCCGAGTCTATCTACTAGGATCTTCATTGGCGAGCAAGACTTCTTTGGAGTCCTCGGTGAGCACGACGGGCTGGTCGCGTGCCGCAAGGCCTCGCGGGCTAGGCCATCTTCTGGTAAGTAGGCTCATAAGGTCCCTTGGGATATGCCGAGGTAATATTCCCAACACGCACCTATACTATGTTGCCACAAACATCAAGACTCTTGATGGAGCGAAACAAGCTTCCACGTGATAGATCTCACCTATAAGTAACATCCGGTATTCCGAACACCATTACCATTGCTATGGTACACTCGGCGCAAAGCATGCTCCTATCTTGTGCCGAAACAAACACAAGTCTCTAGATGGAGTGAAACAAGCTTCCACATGATAGATCTTGCCTAGGAGTAACATCTGATGTGCCCAACACCATTACCATTGCTATGGTACGCTCGATGCAAACGGTGCACATATCATGTGCTGCAACTAACACAAGTCTTTAGATGGAGCAAAACAAGATTCCACATGATAGATCTCACCTAGGAGTAACATTCGGTGTGACTAACACCATTACCATTGCTATGGTACACTCGACGCAAACCGTGCACCTATCTTGTGCCGAAGCAAACACGGGTCTCTAGATGGAGCGAAACAAGCTTCCACACGATAGATCTCACCTAGAAGTAACATCTGGTGTGCCCAACACCATTACCATTTGTTGACACCGTTTTTCGGCATGTGTCAAATGAGCTAAGACTTGCATTGATCGGTAGCCATTTTCTATCGGCATCGGAAGGTCATCGGTCAATGTTACCGATGAGTCTGGATGATTCTTGTCGATAGGAGTTAATTGGTAAAGACAAGTTACCAGTGGAGGTGAAGAGTTGCCAATTGGAAGGTATTACCGATAAGGAGATGATGCCGATGGGCATAGGGTGACGTGGCGGTTGACGTCAGCAGGGGATTGCCGATGGCAATACAAGGAAGTTGTGGATTGAAGAGTCTGCCAATGGAAAGTTTCATCGAAGAGAAGACATAAGGAAACTGGTGATCTCATACCAGTATTGTTATAGAAGTTTGAGTCCGACTCTTGCATGAGTCAGTTGTTTCCTTAAAAATAGGAGTTTTGTTTAGGAAAGATATGAGTCGTGTCTGTCTACAACTCCTTTTGCTGGGGTATAAATATGTACCTAGGGGTCATGGAACAAACAATCAATCATATATCAAAACAAATCTATTACTCTTATTTACTTTTTCAGCAAATCTACTTTTTATCACATTAGACTTAGTTTACGAGTTCTTCAAGCTTCGACGGGCTGCATCTCTTCGATCTCCGTCAACCCTTGCAAGTTCCGCGTAGGAGTAACCTGAGCTTTGACGTCTGGGCGCATCACTGTCGTCTTGTTCAGCTCTACTCTAGTTATCCTGATCAAGTTTGAGCCTTGACATCCGGGCGCATCGCTGTTGTCTCGTTCAGATCTTGTTCTAGTTATCGTCCTTGTCGATTAACTAGTCAAATCGACTAGCACACCTTTGGATATCGAATTCGGGTATAAGCCCGAGGTGTTCGCAGATCCTGACGCTTTTTGTGTCAACACCTCTTTTGGCACACCCGGTGGGACAAATTATACATCTTCTATGGGTGATCATACTGACGTCAATCAGAGGAATGTCATTGAAGTCTCGAGGCCGATCTAAAAGATGATCAGAAGCTGGCTATGGAGCGGGCTATGGAGGAGTACAAGCAATTGTATCTGAAGTCCTTTAGCCTAAGCAGGAGCGGCGAAGCCATCCAGAAGCAAGATCCATCGTTGTCGCGGTAGGTCACGTTTGATGCCAATCCTGGTAAGTTGCAAGAGATGGTTAATTCTGCGTTAAATCAAGCATTAATTAGCCACTCCAATGTGTTATCCAATACTATGTACAATGCTGTTATGCAATCTTTTAAAGAAGGGCAAGCACCTCAGTATGTTGGTCCAGCGTATCATTAGTCTGGATCGGCAGCTCCAATGACGTCTTCTACTCATGTGGATCCGTCTGCCAATGTGGCTACACCGCCAAGGCCAAGTCCTGAAAGCGTCACCAAGCTTAGTGCAGATCCAGTGGCGTTGGCAATGTCGGGACCTGCTATCCAAAATCATCCAGCTCCCGTCAACTGGTGGGGATGCGGTATGCCTCCAAATCTATCTGCTGGTTCCAGTCTGGTGCAGGGAGACAGTTCAGCTTGGAAGGGCTCCACGGCATCGGCAATGCAATCACAACCGATGGTTCCTATGATGCATTACTCGTCTTCTCCAACTGTGCAAATGCCATCAGAAGATTTCCAGGTGGTGATTCCTAAAGTACCTCTGATGCCACCATCGGCAAATTCTATGCCGATGCAACAAAGCATAGCAACTGGGAGTCAACCTATGCTGATAAATCCTCAAGCTGGAGTACTAACACATCAAGGTAACCAATTTGTTGATTACTCCAAGGTGCAGGAGCAGCAGGCACCAGTTAGCTATCAGCCATCGGTAAGTCACATGCCGATGATTTATAATCCTGGATAGACCAATCAGCTGCCAGTTCAACAGCCTGGTGTACTAACAGATCATTATGGAAGTCCAGCAAATACTCAGAGTGGAGCATCGGTACAACAACCGATGAATATGATGCCACAACATAACCCAGTGAGTGTGCAAAATTATCCATTTGTAAGTCAACCGATGCATAATATCCAGATGACTGGTGCTGCGCCCGTGACAATTTCTCCGCATCATCTTCTACCAAGACCTGAAGGGGCGCATCAGCCGGCTCCACCAGTCAACAATCAGCCAATGAGTCGGCAAGAGCAGGATGCATATTGGACCAATAAGATTGCCGAAGTGATGAAAGAATAATTCGGCATTAAACCCAAGGTTAATACATACTCTTATCGGACGCCATATCCTTTGGCATATGACTTAATTCCCCTCCCAAATAGGTACAAGGTGCCTAATTTTACCAAATTCTCTGGCCAAGATGACACATCAACGATGGAGCACATCAACCGCTTCATTATCCAGTGTGGAGAAGCTGCCAGCAGGGAAGAGCTGAGGGTGAGATTGTTCTCATCATCATTGTCTAGATCGACATTCACATGGTTTATATCATTGCCTCCAAACTCTGTAATCACATGGGCCGATCTGGAGAGGCAGTTTCATAAATACTTCTTCGCTGGCATACATGAGAAGAAGATTACCGATTTGGTTAAGCTGAGGCAACGTAATGATGAATCGGTGGAAAGCTTTGTCCAGAGGCTGCGAGACACAAAGAACAAGTGCTACAGCTTGATGCTTGATGATCGGCAATTGGCAGATTTGGCCTTCCAAGGATTACTGTCGCACATCAAAGATAAGTATGCGTCTCAAGAGTTTGAAAGTCTGAGCCACCTTGTGTAGAGAATTGCCGATCAGGACGTCAAGACTTTTGAGCCTAGAAAAACTTGGAATAAGAAGGTTACCTTCAATGAGCAAGAAGAGGATTCCAATGAAGAGCTAAGCATCGGCGCTGCCGAATGGGTGAAGGATAAGAAATCTGTGTCTTGTCCGTTTGGCCAGAAGGAAGCTGAAAGGCTCACCTTTATATCACCAAGGCCGATAGGATGTTTGACTTATTACTTCAAGAAGGGAGGATCAAGTTGGCGCCTAACCAAGTAATTCCATCGGCCGAAGAGCTCAAAAAGATCAGGTATTGCAAGTGGCACAATGCGACTTCGCACAGTACCAATGACTGCAAAGTATTCAGGCAGCAGTTGCAGTCAGAAATTGAATCTAGACGAATTAAATTTGAAAATTCTAAAGCCCAGAAACCAATGAAGATTGATCAACACCCGTTTCCAAATAATATGGTGGAAACTAGTGGAAAAACTAAAGTGCTGACATAGGAAGCTGCCAGGAAGAATGCATCAGTAGATCCTGACCATCAAGTAGCTGAGCGTGATGAGAGGAGGTTTGCCGATGACAGAAAGGGCAAGAAAGTTGCCGGTGAAGGTAGCAATGCCAAGAGGGCTCCTGTTGTTATAATCACGCATAAGCAGCCAAGGCAAGAGTACTGGCAATCGCAAGAGGAGCGACATTGGCAGGAAGAAGAAGAGCACCAAGAGTGGCTTCGGCATAAGGACCACTGGAAGTGTCCCTTATTCGTTCACTGCTGGGAAGAAGGCATCAAACTACCTACTGCCGATAATTGTCCTGAATGCAATGGGTATTACCTTGCCGATCGGTCAGAAAAGAAGTCTTGTTTTGACGATCGGACATCCAGGTATGCTAGGCCTCTCAAAGAGAAGAAATCGGCACATGACCGGCTAGGGGGCAAGCTCAGCACGCATGACAGGCTTGGCAAGCGTATTCGTCAAGAAGAGCCTGAGGAGATGACCAATGCAAGAGTACCCGATGAGGAGATACTCTCTAGAGATCCAAATATAAGGTGTGGTGCCGATACAATCGGTGAAAAATAGTGCCAGCCTATTTGGAAAGCTAAGCTTCCTCAATGGTGCCTCAAAGGTCTGACAAAGACTCAGAAAAGAAGGATTCCACGCAAACGCCAAGAAGATTTATATGACAGTGGAAATCCTTCAAGGGAAAAGTCTCCAGTCAAGCAGTGGAGGCCAAAGCGCAAGGATAGGGATCCATCGGCAGAAATCAATATGGTCATCATATTGCCGATGGAATTCATGGCACCTGTCGAAGATGAGGAAGAGGCTACTGAAATGGCACAATTAGTGTTAGATCCGATGGCAGCTGTCTTCGAAAAGCCTACCGATGATGAAAGACCACACTTGAGAGCTCTGTTCGTCAAAGGCAAAGTAGATGAGCAGCCCGTGATGAAGATGCTGGTGGATGGTGGGGCGTCAATCAATATAATGCCGTATGTCATGTTCAGGAAGCTTGGGAAAGGTGACCAAGACTTAGTCAAAACAGACATGAAGCTCAAAGACTTTGAAGGCAATCTGTCACCAGCTATGGGAGTCATATGTGTTTAACTGACCATCGGCAGTAAGACCTTGCCGACGATGTTCTTCGTGATTAGTGGCAAGGCACCTACAACTTGCTGCTAGGAAGGGATTGGATCCACGCCAATTGCTGCATCCCTTGCACGATGCACCAAAGTCTTGTGCAATGGGTCGGGGACAAGATTGAAGTCGTCCGAAGTGAGACCCCATCGATTGTTGCATCGGCAGAATCGGAAACTTATGATCAAACCAAGTGCATATCAGGTGAAGCTTGGGACACGGAGTTCCTTAAAGTTGCCGATTACCGCATACACCGATCCAAGCAGTCGGTCCTAAACAAGAGTTTTAATGGATCGATTTGTCGATGATGGAAAACTGGGACAGGGGTTCACATCTGCCGATGATTTGCTAGAGGTAGATATCGGCGATGGCAGTAGGCCCAGGCCAACCTTTATTAGTACTAAGTTAGATTCCCAATGTAAACAACAGTTGATTGATTTATTAAAGGAATATAAAGATTGTTTTGCTTGGGATTATACAGAGATGCCTGGTTTAGACCGATCAATAGTCGAACATCGGTTGCCTATTAAGTTTGGATTCCAACCACATCGGCAACCTGCACGCCGATGCAATCCTATGGTATTACCTGATATTAAAGTTGAAATTACAAAATTAATTGAGGCTGGATTTATTCGGTAGTGTCGGTATGCCGAATGGATTTCTAATGTGGTTCCTGTGTATAAGAAGAATGGAAAACTTCGTGTTTGTATTGATTTTAGGAATCTCAACAAGGCTACACTGATGGATGGTTATCCGATGCCAGTTGCCGATCTATTGGTTGATGCCGCTGCCGGACATCAAATCATTAGTTTCATGGATGGTAATGCTAGATATAATCAAATATTCATGGCTGAGGAAGACATAAACAAGACTGCTTTCAGATGTCCAGGTCATATCGGTTTGTTTGAGTGGGTCGTAATGACTTTTGGCTTGAAGAATGCCGGTGCTACTTATCAAAGAGCAATGAATTTTATCTTTCATAAGTACATCGGCACGATAGTCGAAATCTATATTGATGATGTGATGGTTAAATCCGGGAATTTTGAGAAGCATCTTGCCGATTTGCGAAAAATCCTGGAATGCACAAGGGAGCATGGGTTGAAGATGAATCCTAACAAGTGTGCATTTGGTGTATCGGCAGGCCAGTTTCTGGGTTTTATGGTGCATGAGAGAGGCATCGAGATCGGTAGAAAATCTATTGATGCAATTAACAAAGTAGTTGCTCCCACAAATAAGACTGAGTTGCAATCCTTGATCGACAAGATTAATTTTATTACAAGATTTATATCTAATCTGTTTGGAAAGATTAAGTCTTTTAGTCCGCTGTTAAAATTGAAGGCCAATCAGGAATTTATATGGAAAGAAGAGCAGCAATTAGCTTTGGAAGAAATTAAGAAATATTTGGTGAATCCTCCAGTCTTGGTTCCACCTCAACACGGGAAACCTTTCGGATTATATCTGTCTGCCGATGACGGTGTTATCGGGTCAGCCTTAATCCAAGAATTTGAAGGAAAGGAACGTGTGATTTATTATTTAAGCAGAAGGCTGGTAGATGCTGAAGCCAGGTATTCGGCCATAGAAAGATTATGTTTATACTTATATTTCTCTTGCATAAAATTAAGACATTATTTATTATCGACTGAATGCACTGTTATCTGCAAAGATGATGTGGTTAAGTATATGCTGTCGATGCCAATATTAAGTGGGAGAATCGGAAAATGGATTCTAGCACTTTCAGAGTTTGATCTGAAGTATGAATCGTCTAAGGCAGTTAAGGGTCAGGTGATGGCCGATTTTGTTACTCAGCTTTGCAATATGATAAGATATGTAGAGATTGCTCCTTGCACTTTGTTCTTTGATGGGTCTACATGCAAGGAAGGGGCAGGTATCGGCATTGTTTTAATCTCACCCCATGGACGAAAATATGAAATTTCACTACCGATTGTTGCTACCTTAACAAACAATTAGGCTGAGTACCAGGCTCTGCTAAAGAGGTTGGAATTACTCAGGGAGGTACGTGCCGATGCTGTTGAAATCATCGGTGATTCCATGTTAGTAATTAACCAATTGATTGGAACATATGAGTGCCAAAGTGAAGCTTTAATTGCAACCCATGAAAAGTGTTTGTAGTTATTAAAAGAATTCAAAGAGTACCGCCTTGAGTATATTCCTAGGTTGCATAATGAAGAGGCCGATCGGTTAGCACAGAATGCTTCAAGATATCAGCCGATTCAAGAAGTCATGACATCGGTGATGGTTGCCAATGACTGGAGAAAAGAAATTGCCGATTACTTAAGAGATCCATCTAAGAAGGTTGAAAGGCGTCTAAGGTTTCAAGCTACCAAGTATGTGCTCCTTGACAATGAATTGTATTATCGGACAATTGATGGAGTTTTGCTCAGATGCCTTAGTAGAGAAGAGTCAAAAGAGTTGATGGGCGAGATCCATGAAGGTGTGTGTGGAGCACATCAATCGGCATTCAAGATGAAGTGGATGATTAGGCGGAATGGATATTATTGGCCGACAATTCTTGAAGATTGCTTCAACTATTTTAAAGGGTGCCAGGATTGTCAGAAGTTTGGTAATGTCCAGAAGGCACCTGCATCGACAATGAATCCTATAATCAAGCCTTGGCTGTTTAGAGGATGGGCTATTGATCTCATCGGCCAAATTTATCCACTGTCAAGCAAGGGGCATAAGTTTATACTCGTTGCTACCGATTACTTAACCAAATGGGTTAAGGAGAATCCTTTGAAGAAGGTGACATCGGCAAACATGGTAGATTTTGTAAAAGAACATATTGTTTACCGATTCGGTATTCCTCAAACTATTACCACCGATCAAGGAACCATGTTCACATCGGGAGGGTTTGATGAGTTTGCTGCTGGTATGGGGTTCAAGGTATTGAATTCTTCTCCTTATTATGTCCAAGCTAACGGTCAGGCTGAGGCAACTAATAAAGGAGTTATTAAGCTTATCAAACGCAAGATTGAAGAAAACCCTAGAAGGTGGCATATAGTGTTAAATGAAGCCCTATGGTCGTATCGGATGGCGTGTCATGGTGCAACCAAAGTTTTGCCGTATCAGTTGGTCTATGGACACGATGTTGTCCTGCCTTGGGAAGTTAAAACTGGTTCTAGGCGATTGTTTTCTCAAGATCAATTGGCAGCCGATGAGTATGATACTCTTATGAAGGATGAGTTAGAAGACTTAGCAAGTCATCGGTTGAGGGCTTTGATCAGCATTGAAGAAAATAAGAAAAGTTTTGCCAGATGGTATGACAAGAAGGTAAAGGCGAAAGAATTTGCCGATGGTGGTCTGGTGTGGAAATTGATTTTTCCGATTGGGACTAAGAGTTCTAAGTTTGGAAAATGGTCTCCTAATTGGGAGGGTCCGTTTCGGATAAGTCAGTTTGTTCATGGTAATGCATATATTTTGGAAACCCTCGAAGGAGTTGTGTTTCCCAGAGCAATCAACGTTAAATATTTGAAGAAATATTACCCTCGTATTTGGGTAGATGCATAAAATACCCGTTGGAATGCCGATGAAAGAAAACGCTACATAAGACATCGACAAAAAGTGTGCTGGCGTTATATTACAAGCAAAATCAAGTATCCGTGTTACACTTGCCGATATAATAGATTACAATGGATTACAACATGGATTGAATGGATGTTATCGCACGCAGGCGAATCTGATTTGCTTCTTCTATCTCCCTTGTGTCATCATCGGCAGACCCTTCGACTGGCTTGATTTTTCTCTTCAGCAGGATAGCTTGTCGAGCGTTTGCATCTCTTTCTTGTTGCAGGGCTTTAATAGCATCGGACAATTGAGATTTCTTTTGGTCGGCCGCATCTAGGGCTTCATTGACTTTCTTCAGTTCAGCCAGCAACTCTTCCTTTCTTGTCGATAAGTGGGTGATTTCTTGCTCGAGATCGATGCTAGAGGCTTCTAAATGGCCGATGCCCTTGTGCTTTTCATCGGCAACTTGTTTGAATTGGAGCATTTTCTCTTCGAGCTTTGATTGAGCAGTTATATCGGCAATACGATGAGAGGCCCGTTGGTATTGAAGTTGTTGGCTCTCAAGGAATCCTGCTTGGAAAAGTATTTCTTCGATATCGGCAGGCAGACAACCTCGAATCTCCTTGAAAGCCACTTTCCCTGCAGAGGAATCTTGAACTAGGAGAGGTGTACTTTGTTGCAGTGAAAGTAGCAATACTTCGAGCTTGGACTTGATGTCTGCCAATATAGGGGGGCCTGGAGCTGGAGCAGAGCTTTCTTCATTTTCGTCTTCATCGGGGAGGTCGACGGCGAAGGAGAACAGGCTATCAGGGGAATCTTGGGCCTAAAAAGAAGAAAGTTAGAGTTTGTCGATCATAAGTTTATATTGCATGTTTTATGATAGTGGGCTTACCATATTAAAGCGGATTTCTTGCCTGGGACTTGGGAAGGCAACTGGTATGGCATCATCTTGAAGGTCGGCAACGGTTGCCGATGAACTTGCCTCCGTAGGAGGAGCGGTTGGTGCTGGTGATGCCTCTGCTGTGGTGGCTGGCTCCTGTGGCGATGATGCCGTCCTTTGGTCAGGGATTTCATCTGGTGTAGGTGCTGGTACCGATGCCGATGTTGTTTCCATTGTTGTAGCTGGTTCCTACGGCGGTGGTATTGTTCTCTGGTCGGGAGTTTTGTCCACTGGCTGCTCGGGAATGGACGCCGATGGTGGCTCTGCTATTGGTGCGTTAACAGTAGTTGGTGATGCAGCTGGAGCAGCTCGCCTCAAGCGTTTCTTCTTCGGGGCAGCAGTTGGTGAACCAGCCCATTTCGGTTGCGAAGCTTGGGGGGCATCGGCAGCATGAGTTGGAGAAGCTTGTACATTCGGAGCAGCTGTCGATGACCTCGTTGCCTGTAAAAGATATTTGGTGGGTGAACCAGCCCATTTCGGTTGCGAAGCTTGGGGGCATCAGCAGCATGAGTTGGAGAAGCTTGTACATTCGGAGCAGCTGCCGATGACCTCGTTGCCTGTAAAAGATATTTGGTGTAAGTTAAATGAAGTGAATGTTGCCAATGAGAGTTTGTAATCGGTATAAGTGAAATAAAAACTTACTGCAAAAGCTCGCGCCAAGATGGCAGCAGCAGCCGATGGAGTAGCGATGGTCTTTGCAGGTGTCGGCTTAGGCTTGAGGGTAACCTTAGGTACCCTTTGAGGTGTGAAGGCAGCCAATGTAGGAGCCTTGTTGCCGATGATTGATGTGGGGTTCATTATTCAAAGATTGAAGTGCTTGCCGCTCTTGCTCATTCGGGGGATTGGATCATCAACCTATTAAGTAAAAGAGGGTCAGTGCCGATAGTAGAAGTAAATAATAAGAAATGCATTAGAGTGAAGAACTTACTGCATCATCGGGAATGATGTGATCGGCGTCGATCAAATGCCGATAGTAGTGCGATGATTTGGCGAACAGTTGGCTTCTCCATTCTTGCCACCAACATTTGTATGACTCCGTGATAAATGATGTTGGTGCCCAGGAGGATAGGTCGATGTTTGATGTATCGACATGGGGAGAAAGATTGACAATCCTGTTCCAATCCATGGCACTGGAGATAACTTCTCTTGGTTTTATCACGTTGGCGTAGCTGAGTTTGATCGGTAATTGACCGAATGCCAGCTGTCTTACTGCTGCCGATGGATAATATAACTCATAAGACGCAGGAGCATTCTTCCCGTTTCCAAAGATATTGACTGGAATGGCTCGGGGAACAATACTAGCCTTCATGATTGTTTCATTTTGCGGTTGTTATCATCAACATAAGGCCACCAAAGCCGTTCTGCAGCAGGGATTCCGTTGTAAAGCTTTTGAAAGAACCTGCCAAATTAATCTGCATTGGCATCGGTTCCTGGTAGCACTATAATAGCTTCCCCAAAATTGAGTGGGGGACGAGTTGCCGATTCGTCATCATCAAATTCATAGTCCTCTAATATATCCCTTGGGAATTGCTGATTGAACAAGTCAAATTGGAGGACCTTGTACATGTGTGCGTTTAACCACATGTTTATGAACCACTAAGGACCCCCGAGGTTGCCGATGGGCTCGCCTAGCAATAGCTTCCTGGTTACTTGGTGCAGGAGGTGGTATACCGATCCAAGGAGGTATCGGCCGAGAGGAAGTCTTGCTCCATCGGTCAGAAGCTCTACTGCGGGAAGGTACATGGTGGTAGGTCCGACTGTTCTGCCACAGAAGATAAACTTTTCTAACCACATGTTCAAGAAGGTGGCGTGCTCCCTCTGACCTACCGATCCAGTCTTTTGGTTCTCTCGGATGTATCCAGTCCAACCACCGATATTGCGTGTGTTCACTTTATACTCAGCTTTCCTACCGAAAAGGTTGAGGGATCGGCAGAAGAGACATCGAGGCCGGTAAGCATATGCACATCCGCAAGGGTGGGAGTAGCTGGTCCGTGTCTGAATAAAAAGGCATTCATTGTATCGGACTAGAGATAAGAAGCGGCTATCATCATATTCTCATTTTTTGCCATATCAGCAATAGAGAGTCCAATGCACTGATCTAGGTTGTGCTCTGCCCAGTAAACTTGTTGTGTTCTGATTATTCTGAGATACCAGTTCTTCCATCCCTTGGTGGGTTTGGGCCATGAACGGAAAGCATCTTTCCATAACCCTAGGCTAAAGCACTCAAATCTGAAAGGAATGCGGTTGGTCTCTGCGTTGATCAGATTGGTGGGATCGGTGTTTCCCATTGGGCCTAGGTAGTTAAAGTTGGATTGCTCAATGGGGATTACTACCTTGTTGTACATTTACTAGGTTTCGGAAAAAATCAAAGAAAGAAAGGGGAAAAGGATTACGAAGTTGATGCGGAAAAGAAGCTTGCAGAAGATGAAGCAAGAAGGGAGCAGATTTACTTTGGGAACTTCGAAGTTGATCACCATTGAAGTTGTTTGGGCTCTGCTTGAGGAAGACGCCATTGCTTGGGTTGCCGGAGGTGTTCTTTAGAGCGCCGCAGAGGTTGAAGATGGGGGCAAATGAAAGTGAAAGTGGCTCAGGGTGAAAAACAGATTGGATGCTGGTAACTTTTATAAGCCTAGTCAGGGGTATTTTGGAATTTTCTTCGCACTGAGCAGGAATATGGAAGGGTATGCAATAGGTATGTGTGGAAATCGAGGAGATATGATTGGGCTTACAACTGTTCACGCTGCAGTCGCGGAATTTTGTTGATAAATTGTGATTTTTATGCACGGTAATCGAGGAGGTCGTGCAAGTATCTTGGAGGGAAAGGTTATAGTAGAGAAAATTTCGGCGTGTAAAATATTCTACACTCCGAAATTGGGGGGCATGTGTTGACACCGTTTTTCGGCATGTGTCAAATGAGCTAAGACTTGCATTGATTGGTAGCCGTTTTTTATCGGCATCAGAAGGTCATCGGTCAATGTTACCGAAGAGAGTGAATGCTGCGAAAGGAATAAGTTTGTTGCCGATGGAAGCTGGACGATTCTTGCCGATAAGAGTTAATTGGTAAAGACAAGTTACCAGTGGAGGTGAAGAGTTGCCGATTGGAAGGTATTACCGATAAGGAGATGATGCCGATGGGCACAGGGTGATGTGGCGGTTGGCGTCAGCAGGGGATTGCCGATGGCAATAGAAGGAAGTTGCGGATTGAAGAGTCTGCCGATGGAAAGATTAATCGAAGAGAAGACATAAGGAAACTGGTGATCTCATACCAGTATTGTTATAGAAGTTTGAGTCTGACTCTTGCATGAGTCAGTTGTTTCCTTAAAAATAGGAGTTTTGTTTAGGAAATATATGAGTCGTGTCTGTCTACAACTCCTTTTGCTAGGGTATAAATATGTACCTAGGGGTCGTGGAACAAACAATCAATCATATATCAAAACAAATCTATTACTCTTATTTACTTTTTCAGCAACTCTACTTTTTATCGCATTAGACTTAGTTTACGAGTTCTTCAAGCTTTGACGGGTTGCATCTCTTCGATCTCCGTCAACCCTTGCAAGTTCCGCGTAGGAGTAACCTGAGCTTTGACGTCTGGGCGCATCGTTGTCGTCTTGTTCAGCTCTACTCTAGTTATCTTGATTAAGTTTGAGCCTTGACATCCGGGCGCATCACCGTTGTCTCGTTCCGATCTTGTTCTAGTTATCGTCCTTGTCGATTAACTGGTCAAATCGACTGGCACACATTTGGATATCGAATTCGGGTATAAGCCCGAGGTGTTCGCAGATCCTGACGCTTTTTGTGTCAACACCATTGCTATGGTGCGCTTGGGGCAAACCATGCACCTATCTTGTGCTCCAACAAACACAAGTCTCTAGATGGACCGAAACAAGCTTCCATATGATAGATCTCACCTAGGAGTAACATCTGGTATGCCTAGTGTCGATGAAATATGTGTCGCAGTCTACCTAGGGGTACCCTATGGTAGTAGATTTTAGGTGGAGGTGTGGTGAGACGATCAAGCGTAACACAGAGAGCGTAGACATAGCGATTTAGACAGGTTCGGGACGGCAAATCGCCGTAATATCCTACGTCCTATGTTTTGGTGGCTGGATTGATATGAGTACTAGGTTACAAGATCCGTAGATGATCTAAGAGAGAGATTTTGGAGGGGGTCCCTGCTCGCCTTATATAGCCGGTGAGCAGGGTTACAGTTTCTATATCCTAACAGATTACGATCGGTCCCTTTAGGCAAGGGATCCGAGTCTATCTACTAGGATCTTCCTTGGCGAGCAAGACTTCTTCGGAGTCCTTAGCGAGCACGACGGGTTGGTCGCGTGCCGCAAAGCCTTGGGGTTTGGGCCGTCTTTTGGTCGGTAGGCCCATAAGGTCCCTAGGGATATGCCGAGGTAATATCCCCAACACCCGGCACCATTACCATTGTTATGGTACGCTCGGCACAAACTTGGCACCTATCTTGTGCCAAAACAAACACATGTCTCTAGATGGAAAGGAACAAGCTTCCACATTATAGATCTCACTTAGGAGTAACATCCGGTGTGCCCAGCACCATTACCATTGTTATGGTATGCTCGGCACAAACCATGCACCTATCTTGTGCCAAAACAAACACAAGTCTCTAGATGGAGCAGAACAAGGTTCCACATGACATATCTCACCTAGGAGTAACATCCGGTGTGCCCAACACCATTACCATTGTTGTGGTACTCTCGGCACAAACCGTGCACCTATCTTGTGTTGCAACAAACACAAGACTCTTGATGGAGTGTTGACGATAAGAATGACCATTTTTGTTACTATCAAAATACTGTCAACATCCTCATAATCAAAGAAAGACAAGCATAACATGAACACATTTTATCCAATAACTAGTTCCACATGTCCCTTGAATATTTGAGTGCAGGTAATGACAAATGGGGGCATTTGGGAGCCAGTGGGCCCACCTAGGGGTCGACCGACCTCCCTGTGGGGCCACTAGGCCTCCCATGCCCCCATGATCCAAGTAGCACCTTACCAAGTGATCTTTCACCCTTGGATCCACTTTGTGCTACCTCTCAATGGTTCTAGATCAAAGCACGAGGACCCATGGGCCCATATCAAGGAGATTAGCGTGACAATCATCTCAGAACAAACACCCAATGCATATAACAAGTGGGACCAGCATCCAGAAGGCAGAGTTGGCCAGAGACCCCATCAGAGGGTCGGCCGACCTCTCATTGGGCCCACCAGCCCCCCACTTGGTCCTTGACCAGTGGGACACCTTCTAGAAGGAGCAGAGAGGGCCCATAGGTCAGTAGGGAGGTCGGTCGACCTCCCCTAAGGCGGTTTAGCACCCAGTAACCGCCATACTCACTCCCCACATGCTGGAAATCAACATCATCCATCCTAAGGCAGTTCAGAGGTCGGTTTAATCCTACGGTGGCTGATGAAGGTGACGATGATCGCTGACGTGGCACCGGAGTAGCCCCTACTCCACCTCTAGCTATAAATAGACCCCCTAGAGCTCTCTTATCATTCATGCCTCATTGGAGAAATACTACTCCTTAGTCCCTTAGCGGAGCTCTATAGTAGTGCTATGCTCGTTGGAGGAGAGTGAGGAAAGTCTTTTGGAGAAAGCCTCAGGCCTGTCGGGAATCTTCTCCGGAGTTCTTCCTCAGCAGATGCGAGTCTCTTGTAAGTTTATCACTTGTAAGTGACTTCTTCTGAGTTCTTTATAGCATTTAATATTCTAAATCTAGTTTAGCTATTATAAAACCTTTTGCGCTTGTTCATCGCTTTGCTCTGAGTGAAGTGCTATAATCTTAGGCCAAGGTTAAAGTAGTAAGATTAGTGTCGACATGGTGTCTAAGCTCAATCTTGCCTTTGTAAACCACTTATCACATGGATTGTTTCTGGATGCTAGTAGGAGGTGACAACCCTATCGAGTCTTCGTATTCCACCACGTGTGTAAGATAAGTTCTTAAATGGTAGGGTCTCAATACAACATGATGGCGCGGTCCGGTTAGAGTTTTGCCCTCTTTCTGATCTATCCCATCGCCTCCTGCAAGAGAAGGTCTGATAAAGCTAGTATAACCAGCTATACCTTGTTAGATATCTTTGCTATATCGAACCTCTCAACCTAGTTATCATAGTCTCCCTTGATCCATCATAGGACATAACCATATTCCTAGTTAATTCACTTCTTGTTCCCTATGGAAAATACGATACCTGGAATACTCCCGGTGAAAGCTACACTTGACAACCATACACTTGCGGTCTTTTTCTGTTTGCCACCTTTGGTGTCAACATGCTTTCTAGCACCGTTGCTGCAGAACGGTAGTTGTCTTAACTAGTATCCTTTGGTCCTATTTTATCTTTGTTTGATTTCATCCTTTCCTTCCACATACACATATGGATCAAACATCACTTTTCGAATATGGTGCTCCAACGGGAGCTAGTTTGGAGCCACCTAAATCATCTCAGGCTGTTTTGGTCGTTCATTATGAGTTTCGCCTGAGTTTCATAGCGATGGTTTAGGATAAACCATTTTCTGGGGACGAAGATGATAATCCTTACACGCACCTACGAGACTTTGAACTACTTTGTTCATGTGTCCACATCCAAGGGATGAGGCAAGGTACCCTTAAGTGGAAGCTATTTCCGTTCTCTTTGATGGGAATAGCCAAACGATGGTACGCTCGCCACGTAGATAGTGCAAAGGGAGAATGGGAAAACTGCAATCAAAAATCTGCTTAGCTTTCTTCCCTATCTCCCATGTCATTTGTCTTCGGGTAGAGGTCCTAACCTTTAAACAAAAGGAGAAGGAATCTCTAGGTGCGGCATGTGCCCGTCTTGTAGATCTAGCATCTTCCGGCCCTGATCTTGCTATAACCGAGCCTACAATGTTACAACATTTTTATGGCGGTCTTAGCAAAGATTCTGCACAGCTTCTTGATATCTCTTCCAAGGGAGCCTTCCTGAGTTTACCCGTTAGTGCAGGGAAGAGTCTTCTAACAAAGATTCTTGAAAACACCCCTATACTAACGTTTTTTATGAAGGACCCACGGAAGAACAAAAACCAAACCCCAGACTAGAAACAACATCAATAGCCGAAACTCTTCCTTCTAAATCCCAAGATCCTGCTATCGAACCTGAACCACCAAGGGAAGAAGAAAATTCAACCCTTGGAATTTCCCCTTGATATCGAGGCTGATTTATTTTTTGATTTTGGAAATGCCTTGAATCAATCTATGCAAAAAAAGTCTTCTGCTCGGAAAGCTCCGAACCTACACATTCCTAGTCGCATAGAGGAAGCCTACCTCCAGGAGAGGGTTCAAGAGCTAGCTTCTATGATGAGCAATGAGTGGTTAGAAGAGGCCGAATCTTCATTCGAGCCAATTCGAATTCTTTCTTCCTCCACAACCATTCCTTGTCAAATCAATAGAGCAAAGTTAGACTCTTTTACAATCCTGCCATAGGAGTTAGCATCATGTCTAAGTCATTAGCTAATGCTCTTTTAGGTAATGTAAATCTGACTCCAACCAATAAGTTCTTGAAGGTTCCTTCAGGACAATTGATTGAGAGTTGTGGGATCACATAGACCATTCCGACGCTAATTAACAAAGTCAATATCCTCATAAATTGCTTCCTATTTGATATAGAGGAATTTGACTTGTTAATTGGGAATCCACTCATGAGATTTCTTGATGGATCTCTTGATGGAAGCCTTAAGGATCATCTTGGGAGTAGCATCAAGCTCTCAATTCCGTTAACCAATTCCATAAACACCATGACAGAATCATCCCCAGAGTCTGACCCCATAGAGGAAGTGATGGTTGCATCTCTTCTAGAATCATCTCATCCTGATCTAGAAGAAGACAATGAAGATTTCATCCAAGAAGAAGACGATCTAGAAGAACCCATAGATCTGGAGAAATCCGAACCTCCATCTAAGCCCTCTATAGAACTTAAACCCCTTTCGGCTGGTTTAAAGTATGCCTTTTAAACAATGATCGTGAGACGCCTATGATCATAAGTGACAAACTCTCTCCTGAAGAGTCCTTCAAGCTCCTCACTGTCTTAGAAAAGCATCAATCAGTCTTAGGCTATTCTCTTCAAGATCTTAAGGGCATTAACCCCGCTCTTTGCACACATCGTATTCCTATAGAACCTGAGGCTCTTCCCTCTAGAGAACCTCAACGTAGATTGAATAATGTGATGAGATAAGTAGTGAAGAAGGAGGTCTTGAAACTCTTGCACGCGGGGATCATCTACCCTGTTCCTCACAGTGAATGGGTTAGCCCTGTGCAAGTTGTGCCTAAGAAGGGAGGTATGACGGTCATTCGAAATGACAAGAACGAGTTGAATCCTCAATGGACCGTCACGGATTGGAGAATGTGCATAGATTACCGAAAACTTAATAAGGCTACAAAGAAAGATCACTTCCCGTTACCCTTCATCGATGAGATGTTGGAACGGCTTGCAAAGCACTCTTTCTTTTGTTTCCTTGATGGTTATTCACGATATCATTAAATACCAATCCACCCCGATGATCAAAGTAAGACAACTTTCACATGCCCCTATGGAACATATGCATATAGGCGAATGTCATTCGGCCTATGCAATGCTCTTGCTTCTTTCCAAAGGTGCATGATGTCCATTTTCTCTGATATGATTGAAGAAATCATGGAAGTTTTCATGGACGACTTTTCTGTCTATGGAAAGACTTTCGATGATTGCCTTGAGAATATGGACAGAGTCTTACAAAGATGCGAAGAAAAGTACTTAGTCCTGAACTTGGAGAAATGTCACTTCATGGTTCGCGAAGGCATATTGCTAAGACATAGAGTGTCCGAACGTGGGATAGAAGTGGATAGAGCTAAGATAGAAGTCATAGAACAACTTCCACCTCCCATGAATGTCAAGAGAATCCATAGCTTCCTCGGCCATGCAGGCTTTTATAGACGGTTCATCAAAGATTTCTCTCAAATTGCTCGTCCTTTAACAAGCCTGCTAGCTAAGGATGCACCCTTCGACTTAAATGATGAGTGCTTAGATTCTTTCTACCTTCTTGAAGCATCATGCTATTTCATATGCTAGCAAAACCTTAACAGGGCCACAATTAAACTATGCAACAACTGAGAAAGAGTTGTTGGCCATGGTTTTTGCTATAGACAAGTTTAGATCTTACTTAGTTGGAGCAAAAGTAATTGTTTATACCGATCATGCTGCTTTAAAATACTTGCTCACTAAGAAAGATGCTAAACCCCGCTTAATAAGATGGATCTTACTACTCCAAGAGTTTGATCTTGAAATAAAAGATAAAATGGGAGTAGAAAATTCTGTTGCCGATCATTTGTCTAGAATGCAATTAAAAGAAGCACAGAATTTACCCATCAACAATTTCCTCAGAGATGACACACTCCTCAAGGTAACGAGCTCAAACCCCTTGTATGCAAATATAGTGAACTTTATGGTCGCATGCCATGTCCTACCAGGGGTATATATGAAGAAACAAGTTTAGGAGAGTCGAGTGCATCTCTGGGATGAGCCATACCTCTATAGAGTATGCAATATTGGATTACTAAGAAGATGCATACATATGGAGGAGGCAATCAAGATCATGAAAAGATGCCATGGAGCAGAATACGGAGGTCACTATGGAGCATTCAGAACTCATGCTAAGATTTGGCAGAGTGGTTTCTACTAGCCAACGATGTACAAGGATACCCAAGATTACATCAGAAAATGTGCAAGGTGCCAGAAGCACGGGAACATCAATGCCCGAGATGTCATGCCACTCACCAACAACCTAAAAGTCTAGCTCTTTGATGCATGGGGCATCGACTATATGGGACCCTTTCCTCCATCGAAAGGGTGTGAGTATATCTTAGTAACGGTGGACTATGTGTCCAAGTGGGTAGAAGCAATACCCTGCCGCAAAGCAGATGTAGCCAACTCAAAGAGGATGTTCCACGAAGTGATATTCCCCAGATTTGGAACTCCAAAGTTAATCATAAGTGACGGGGGATCTCACTTCATTGATAAAGGCTTCCACAGGTTCCTCACTAATCAAGGAATTTGGCACAATGTTGCAACTCCATACCATCCTCAAACCAGTGGTCAAGCAGAAACATCCAACAAACAAATCAAGAACATTCTACAGAAGACCGTGGATGAGATGGGTACGGCTTGGAAGCATAAGCTACCAGAGGCACCATGGGCATATAGGACCACATACAAGACACCCATTGGTATGACACCATACCAACGTGTATACGGAAAGAAATGGAATATGGATCTACCAGCCGCTGGAAAATTCAGGAGAATGCAAATCTCTGAATTAGAAGAGTGGAGAGAGAAAGCATACCACAATGCTAGAATATACAAGGAGAGAACCAAAAGATGGCATGACAAGAGAAACAAAGTCAAGGAATTCAACCCAGGAGATAAGGTCTTGCTCTTCAACTCAAGATTCAAGCTCTTTGGACATCGAAAGCTGAAAAGCAAATGGGAAGGCCCATACCTCATCGTCAACGCCGTGACTCATGGAACAATAACACTCCAGGACGACGACGGCAAAATCTTTAAGGTAAATGGCCAACGTCTTAAAGTTTTCCATGAGCATGAAAAACCTGAGCAAGAAATTGACATGATAGACTTTATTCTTAATCCAAATTAGAACTAAAATCTACATGTTTTAACTTTTTTGTTCAATTTTCATGTTTGACCTTAGACTTAGCCTAGATTTAGCCTTGTCTCCTCCTACGAAAAAGTTTGGGCCTTTTGGCCTCAATAGGAGGTTGGCCGATGTTGACATTTCTTAACACCACTTTGAATACTAGGTTGTCATCCCCAGCATGGCGCTAGAAATATGCGGTGGTATTTATGAATGTAAAGGCTCTCTAGAAAATATGTTTATTCTATCCACAAGAGCACAGATAAAATACCCATTGTAGCACTTCACCAGGAAGTAATTTCCAGGTATCGTTTATTTATAATTTTGCTAAAGAAAAAAAACATTGGTGGAATGAACTAACAAAGGTGTAGACTAGAGATGGATTTGCAGAGCATGATTACTTATGAGAAACTCAATCACACAGTCACTTGCTTCGGCAGGGGGTAAGACATAATAATAATAATGATATTGAGGTGTAAGCTCAAAGATAAATAACACAGAGATTAGAGATAGACTACTCCATATAAATGTAAGGTGACATCGGATTAGTAAGAGAATAACTTCTAAGTGTATTCTAATCTATTAAGTCATAATCTACTCTAGCACATATACAATCATATATAGCAAATAAAGGACTCTTCATCTATGTATAAGGAACATCGCTAAAGTAAGCCAGGATATAACAAGACTTACTCCGCAATACCAATTCTGCCTGTCCTACCAACGGGGGGTTGACTATATAAGAATCAATGGAATTGTCACTTCCACGAACTACCACGCGACCCGGCCAATAGGATACATTTGCAGGTAAATAGCATCTAAACACCACGCTTACATGTGATCTACCACCTAACTCCCTTGAGGTAAGAGCTAAGCGCTTTGCAAACTCATACATAAACGCATTATCAATCATAACTATATCAAGTATAGAACTAGCACAAACTAAGAACATAATAAATAGAAAAATAATGATATTAATAATAAAGTCGTAGAGAAGGATACAAGATAATGCCAATCTTTATGACGATGATCCGAATTCCAGAGCGGGATGCTCTACTTCTCTAGATCTATCTAATCAATCCTATAGAACTTGAAGGAATTAGGAGTAGCTATTCTAATTCTCTGGTGGAGAGAGGGATATGAAACCCTAGCTTTTATGGCTTCCTCTAATAATGATTTCTCCTCCTCCTCAGGGGTGGCAGGGCCTTGCTTATATAGGCCCATCAAATGAATGTGGACCGTCGGATCAAACCGACCTTAAGCGAGTGGTTTAGAATCATCCTCAAAGGTGGTTAGGCACGATCCTCGAACTTCGCCCTGATTGGCCACATGGATAGGGCGGGCGCCCCAAACCCTAGGGCGGCCACCCATGGTGTGGGCCCTCTCGGCCTCCGGCTTGGTCCAGTCTCTTCTAGAGCCTTCCTGAGTATTCTTGTTTGTTCGGAGGTCCTTTATCTCTATGTAAACATGACATGTGGACCTTCTTTGGTTCTTTTCCTGATAACTCCCTGTAAAAACATAAACTCACAAAAACTTGTGGAATTCTGTCAGTTGGATCCCCTAAGTCTATGGTGGTGATCAATTAAGTCCTTTTTATCTCTTGATGACATATAGAAATTGATACTTAACGACCGTCAACAAGCTCTCCCAAGCTTACCCTTTTCTCGTCCCTGAGCAAACAACTAGCTCAGATGGATTAGAAGTTGCTTCAAAATTTTCTTTCTAACAAGCACACATGCATTCAACATAAAATTCTCCTCTAGATTAGAGTGAATTATCCTTCTTTTACCATGGGGCTTAGTACCTACACTTGAGTCTTGAGTAAATGAAAGACAAAATAATCAAGTCAAGCACTATGTCTCATGCTCTGTACTTCACCTCTGTTCTGGAGTTTTCATAAATTTTCAAATAAAACTCAGAGTTCCTTAGCATGACTCTCTCAAGTCTCTCATATGTGGTATTTCTGGATCCTTACCAAGGCATTAATGGTGTATGCCCTTCTCTCAGATATGTGGTATTTGTGGTATAAGGCTTGTGGCATTGCCTTCTCTCTCACCTTACTTCTAATAAGGCTAATATCTGGAGCTCATAGGTGGGAGATAGCGAATACATACTTACAAGACATATGTTGCATAGTCAAACCGCGGATCCAAAGGAACAGGTCAATAAGTCAAAATCAAGATGTGCATGTGTGGAGAATGAATGGTGTATGATGATGATGGTAAGGTAGTGGTGATGACAAAGATGTAGTGGTGAGGATAACCGTCTTATCTTTGCTTTTTGGGAGAACATGGGCTATCTTTTGTAGATTTTTTTAAGTGGGTAGGTAGATACACGCTTGCTCATATATATATATTTCCTTTTTTCGAGGGTCTGGGCACTTGCCTCTTTTTATTTCCTCGGATATTATATTTTTGCATAGCCCATGCTCTTTCTATATTGAACCTTTGTAGCGAGAGAGTAACACTCTTGTGGGATGATGAGTGATACTATATTTGGTGGATGGATCTGGAGATGGAAATGAGTGGATATATGTGGATGCGTACTTCTATGATAGAAGCAACATGTATGGATGCAGTGTATATGGATGCATACTTCTAGGATAGAAGTAGCATATTGTTGGTATTTCTTATGACTATTGGATAAATCTGCAAGTGCACAGATTATACCAATGTAGCACTTCACCAGGAGTATTTCAGGTATCGTATTTTCCATAGGGAACGGGTAGTGATCTAACTAGGAATATGGATATGTCCTATGATGGATCAAGGGAGACTATGATAACTGGGTTGAGAGGTTCGATATAGCAAAGATATCTAGCAAGGTATAGCTGGTTATAGTGGCTTTATGAGCCCTTCTCTTGCAGGAGGTGATGGGATAGATCAGTAAGAGATATAACTCCGACCGAACCGCGCCATCATGTTGTATTGAAGCCCTACCTTTTAAGAACTTATCTAACACGCGTGGTGGAATACAAAGGCTAGATAGAGCTGTCACTTTCTACTAGCATCCACGAACAATCTAGGTGATAAGCGGTTTACAAAGGTAAGATCTAGTCTAGACACCACGTCTACACTATTCTTACTACTTTAACCCCACGTTAAGGCTAAAGCACTCTACTCAGAGCAAAGCGATGAACAAGCAGGAAAAGGTGTATAATAGCTAACCCAAACTTAGAATATCAAATACTGTATAGAACTCGGAAGAAGTCACTTACAAGAGCTAAACTTACAAGAGACTCGCATCCGCGGAGGAAGAACTCCGGAGAAGACGTCAGACAGGCCCGGCTCTCCTCACACTCCTCCAGCTAGCATAGCACTACTACAAAGCTTCGCTAAGATACTAAGGAGTAGTTTCTCCAATGAGGCATGAGTTGATAGTGAAGGCCTAGGGGGGTATTTATAGCTAGAGGTGGAGTAGGGGCTACTCAGGTGCCACGTCAGCGATCCGCGCCACCTCCATCAGCCACCGTTGGATCCAACCGACTTCAGAACCGCCTAAGGATCAATGGTGCTGATTTCCATCATGTGGGGAGTAGGTAAGTCGGTTGGGGAGGTGAAACCGCCATATGGTGGTTCGGCCGAACCACAACATGGCCTGTGGGCCCTCCTGGACCTTCTAGAAGATGGCCCATTGATCAGGGGCTAAGTGGGGGCCTGGTGGGCCCCACCTATGGTTCGGCCGAACCACATGTGGGTTCTGTGGGCCACCTCTGCCTCCTGGATACTGGTCCCACCTGTCATATGCCTTGGATGTCGGTTTTGAGTTGAGTTGTCACGTTAATCTTCTTGATGTGGGCCCATGGATCCTCGTGATGTGAATCTGGATCGTTGGTAAGAGATACACTTGGTTTCAAGGGGTAGAGAGTGATCTAGAGGGTGGATCTTGGATCATGAGGGCTTGGGATGCCAGGTGGCCCCACAAGGTGGTCGGCCGAACCCCCTGTGTGGGCCCACTAGCCCCAAATGTCCCCTTTTGTCATTATCTGCATCAAATAGTCATGGGACATGTGGAACTAGTTATTTAGCACAATATGTTCAGGTTATGCTTGGTTTCCTTGGAATATGAGGATGTTGACGGTATTTTGATGGTGACAAGATAGCTCTTAATTACCATCAACACGTATGTAGGTGTAGTGTAAGTGAATCTTGATTCGGACCGCATGACTAGTTCCCGAGGGTCACACAGCTTGACCACACTCTGTCACAGAACCGCCCAACTAATATAAGATTAAGCATGACTGTCCCCATTCAACACGTTGACACGCACATACTCTCACTTATACCCCGGTAAATGAACAAACCAATCCCAGATCGCTTGATTAAGTAAACACCAATCACTTACACCGAGTTTTGCAGCGGAAATAATATTACAAATAAGCTCATAAATAATAATACAAGTCTGAGTTCAAAAACTGTTTAATGAAACAACATAGCTTTGAAATGATTATAGTAACATAAGCTGAAATACATTGCTAGCTTAAGTGACATCCTCCAACAACAACATATAGATAAGAAGTAACTATAAGATCACCGAGCCCACCGGTGGTTAACCACTCCTTCAGCAGGACGAAGCCCTTCACCTGCAACGGGATGGGATAAACCCTGGGTACTCGAATGTACTGAGCTAGACTTACCCGATAGGAGAGAAAATAAAAGACTCCTAAGGATATGCAAGGCTCATATGGTGGAGTTGACAGGATAACATAACTTTTTCATAAAAGAGCATTACTAACTTGAGTCCTATCTTTCAAGATTTTAGTCAAGATTTTAGCATCAGGATTAGTAAAGCTTACCAAGTCTAGATTTTGCACCTGATCTAGAGCAATCACTTAATTAAATCATCACAATACTAACCATATCTAGTTTGGCATGTAAACCATATAACCATCTTTTGGTTACTTATTAGGGTTCAAGTTTCTACAGTGGGAGGAAGATCTTTCAAGTTTCTCACTGACGGGGAGAGACCGCGATTCGAATCAATTTCCTATCCAGCTGGAGGTTTATTCCTCAATCACACCCAAGCCTTCCCCGTCGGGTTGACTTTGACGGGTCACCTTCACTATCGTTCGGGTAGCCCGCAGGTCTCCATGTACAGGCATGAGTAGCGACTCACGGATAGCCAGGTAGCTCAAGTAGATCCTGCCCACGGTCCCGGCCAGGTAGCTCAGGTCATACTTGCCCACGACTAGTATGCCGCTCGCGGTTTTCATGACCCAAGTAGGGGGATATTCCGGCCTGAACCCACAGAGTTAGGTTTCACGGTCGAAACGAGTTATTCGGCCAGCTATGAAGGAGGCATGCGTTCAATCTCGGCAGATGTCCAACCACGATCCAGTGCCTAGCGACACAGGCGGAGAGAACCCGCTCACAAGACCTCCAAGTCAAGTGGCTCACAACACCTTGTCCGCCCGGTCTCGATTTATTACTTCCACATGGTTATTTTCCACGATAGCAAATATAGCCAACCGTGACCAGTACCACCTATCAATGTGGGGGATGGTAGACCACCTACGCTACCGGTCTAAGCAGGGCTAAGCATATGTTTCAATCCTGGGCCTACAAGGTTCTTTTTGTTGGACAAGGAAGATAATGCATCAAAGGTTTCATTCAACTCCTATAACTTAATGCACAAGCAAAATTGTGAATTAAAAGTGAATACTTTAAAAAGAGAGAGAGGAGGCTTGTAATGCTTCGGGGCTTGCCTTGGGAACTGACACAAAGTCAGTGATGGTCAGATGACACTCGCTTGACGAGCTCTGTAGATTCACGCTCGTACTCTTGGTTCCTTTTGTCTCCTGGATTCATCCATCAACACCATGTTCAGGTTGGCTCCACCCAACACCGTCTTCGGGTTTGGCTCCAACCATCACATCTCCACGTAGTGTACCTAGCATACCTAAATAAGATGCAAGATGCACATGTATGAATGTGGAGAATGGTAACAAGAGATACATATACCAGCATCCAACATAAGCACAAGACTATGCCACACACATATATAAGCACTCGGAATTATTAGACTAGTTATCACTCAAACATATCACAAGAGGATAGTAAGCATATCAAGTGTAACATACTAGCTAACTTCATCCAAGCTAAGCCATTACAAGCATGCAACAGCCAAGAACTACTCAACAAGGATAGCATACAAGAGCTAGGGCTGCTATATGACAACAACCACATAAGCATATAGATTTATTTACAAAAGGCACCACTCAGGACTATCACAGGTTGTTAGCAATCATATCAATTATTACATATTAACCGACTCAATCAAGCCATTGCAAACATGTGATTAGCATAAGGGTTATTTAATTAACCATTCAATACAAGTATAAGATCATACATGATATATAGATGCACTTATATTTAATTACCAATTATAACTAGAGCATAACTTAGGAGATAGAAGTACATTACATGACATACCTAGTCACTTAGAGATGTTTAGCTAATTATCACCCAAGCTTAACATAGAAGATAAAAAGAATTTCAATCAAGATCCACTATCAAATCAAGTCAAACCATGACAAGTATTCATCCAATAGGTTTACTTAATAGATTAAACTAGCAAAAACATATTAAAGCATTTAACGTACACCTGCAAGATCGGGACAACAATATGCAGCCACGGTTTTAATCATAACCGGAGTTATACTAATCTAAAGAACATGATTCTTACATATTTAGAAAGCTAATAAAGTTTTCTACAACTTTCTTAATACCATGCCAAGAAGATTTAATGGTTAAAGAACTCGAAATAAATAAAGAAGGCATCTCTGTCCAAAAGGTGGACAGATTTGGTACCCCTTCTTAAAACTGCTATAACTCAAGTTATAGACCTCCTAAAAATATGAGTCAAGACAATCTAGAAATATTATGAAAATTTATACAAATGTTTCCACGGTAGAAATACATTATTCCATGTTTAACTTGGTCAAATAACACAAACATTCAGATCTATCCAGAGAATGACAGATTTCAGTAATGAACTTGCTAAATCCATATCTCTCAAACTACTAAAGATATGGCCATGACATTTTAACACCAGCTTCCTCATATTATTATCTACAACTTTGGTATTCACTATACCAACAGAAAACAACATTTTATTTACGAAAAACATAAATATTCAGAGATCATGCATGCAGTCCAAAACAACAAATATGACTTTTGTTATTTTCATAACTCACAAACTATCCAACATCTAGTCATGAAATTTCGACCATAGACTTTTAATAGAACTAGTAATACACCATAATTATTTTACAATTTTTGGAGCAATCCTTATTGGCATCAAATATTTAATTCACACAAATCACATTCTAAACCTAACTGGATAAATCGATTTTTACAGCAATCAAATCAAAGTAACACATGGCATCCAATAGACCTACTCTGTAGAGAAATTAACAAGGATTCCAACAAGCACAACCACGTATTCATATGATTTTTCCACGAATTTATATGATTTTTAGAACATCGCTACAGGAATCGGAAAAACTGAAAACGAAGGAGAGAGCGGATCATCGCAGTTCTCGACGTTTACAACCATGGGAAGGGCGCAGGGGCTGGTCGTCGTGGCTGTGGTGGCCGGAGGTCGCTGGAGTTAGAGTCATGGCCGGCTTGTCGTCTCCCCATCGCAGCAGCAGCGATGGCGATGGGACGACGGCGGCGTCGACGGCGTGCTGCAGGTCGTCGCCGGCGGAGGAGCAGGAGGCCGTGCCGGTGCCCAGCAGCGGCACCGCAGGAGGTGCTGTCCTCAGCCAATGGCCAACCTGCTAGCGCTAGGCAGCGCTAGGGTTTGTGGCTGACCAGCCCGGCAGCAGCTGCGGGGAGGAGGCGCTGGCCCTCCTGGCCATGGCCAGCGGCAGACGGCGGCCACGCAGGGCAGAGCGACGAGGGGGAGGGGCGAGCTGCAGCCACAGCCCTGCTGCAGGCGAGCAGCAGGCTCGACAAGGCTCTGCCTTCCTGCCCGGTAGAGACACAGGGCGAGCAGGAAGGGAGAGGAGGTGCTGGTGCAGGGGAGCTCGGCCAGGGCTGCTGGTGAGGGAGGGAGAAGAGCAGCCATGGGAGGAGAGCTTGAGGGAGGGAGGAGCAAGGAGGAAGGAGTGCTGCTCCTTCTCTTGTTCTGGCCGGCAGAAAAAGAGGAGGAAGGGGGCGCGCGTGGGGAAGGAGTCGGTCGAGTGGAGGATGTCCACATAAAGGTGGTTCCCCTCTTTATTTCCTTTCTCGTCTTCTCCCCCAAATTCATTAATTGCCACTGCAATTTAGAGGTATTCACAAAATTGCCACTGATAAACCGTAGCTTGTTTCGCAATTCCGAGTGTGCCGTTGCGAAGGTCTTGTTGAGTAGATCAATTTGCTTCAAGAACCACAGTCAAACTCCAAATGGTTTGCGAATTATTGATTACCGAAGAAAACCTTGCGGGTACCAAAAACTAGCATTATGACGATCTTCGGTCATCTGTTTCACCATTTTCGGCTTTGATTGAGGTCTCGATGTTTGAACGAAGTTTCTCTATCTTGATCTGGTCTACAACTTTCGTTCAATGCGCATCGACATGCGAGATCTTCAAATTGTCGGTCAACGACGGTCAAAACATCGTCGGTTGAGCTCGGACTGGGGTTTCCAATATTTTCCAGGCTCTTTCTGTGTTTCTGGGCAACACGAACCTTTCACGACTTTTGTTATAGAGTTCAACTAGAGTATTTTGGGCAAGGTCGTGAGACTTGGATGAACTCGTATAATTATATCCGCTTCATAAAATAAGTCGGGTAATTATAACAGTCGTCATTCCCGGTGATGTTTTAACTCCAAAGTTTAGGAAACTTTTCCAAGGGTTCATATAGATGGAAATAGAGATGAGGCACATAGGATAAATACCTTATCGTATATTCACATATATGAACTATAGTCTCCGATTTTCGCTTGATCCAATATAATTGGGCTTAATTACTTCTTAGCCTGTGCTTAACACCGAGGGTGTTACACACTCAATGCTCATAAGCAGTATGTAAAAATGTGGTTTCCTAATCTAGTAGGCATGTATATATGGCTGTAGTAGAAATTTAAATTCTCGACATACAGGAACTCATCATGTGGTACTTTTTATTTTTCAAAAATAAATCTCCAGAATTTAGTGTTGCAAGAACAGGATAAACAGTACCTCAAACTTTCATATCATGTCAGTCAATTACCTAGACTTAGTTTAGACTTAAGCTCCCACAGGTTTTTAGATCATTGTTTTAGCATTTATTGGGAGAACTTTATATTGAAAGCTAGGTTCTTGCAAGAAAGTAAATTGAGCAACTGTTCATTATTTTTATCGTGCTAACTTTTTATTCAAGACAGATTAAACTTAGCAAAATAAAGCACACTTATCTACACACTCTTTTTATTTGGTTTTCATGATTAAGAAAGAAAATATTTATTGGGTTTTCTAGGTTTTTAGATTTTTTTTATAAAGGCAACAGGATAGAAAATGATTATGGAAAAACTAAAGGGAAATAGAAAACTTACCTTGATAATTGGGGGAGGCACTCCCCCAAGCTGGATGATGCTGCGGATGGCTTTATTGAAGTTTGAAGAATTGAAGTAGAGTAGACACGTTCTCACCGATAGTGGCGTTCTCATCTCGCATTTCTTGCATGGTGATGGTGTGGTCCTGGTTCCACTTCCATTGCAACTCTAGTAGTTGGGTGTGTTGGGCTTGTGTCTCTTGGATGGCAAGGAGGCTGTTGTCGGTGCGGGCGTAGAAGGTGTCGGTCTCATGGTAATAATCTCCGATGAATGCGTATGTGGCATCGGAGGCTCGACCTGCATCAAAATGAGGTTGGGTTTGGGACCCTGATGCCCCATATGGGTCAGTGGAATATCTCCCGGTTTGGTATGGTCCGTTTGCCCATTGTTGGTCTTGTCCTCCCGGCCATGTTTCTTGTGTTGGTTCTTCTTGTCGAATATGTTGACACCACGGATCCCTAAGGATGCGAGGGTTGTAATCGTTATAACTAATGTGCACCGGTTCCTCTGGGCCTGGATCAGCTCCGTGCCATGTGCGTTCTTGATGACTGGCCATCCTTTCGGAGGCCACGCGCTGTGGCACTCTCTGGTTTACTGGCTCTGCTTCAATTTCAATCAAATAACTTTGGACAGTCTAGAGCCCAAGGCCGGGTTAGGTAACTGGACCTTGCCCTTATCATAAAGCATATACATAATATTGTGTTCTTTTTTTAACATTCTTCCTTGTCTAAATGAGTCATAGCCATAATAACGTCGGAAGTCATCAATGAAGTTAAGCGATGAGCCTTCTAATAATTTCATGTTTGTGGCTAGACGGGTGATCAAAGATGTGCAACCGACAAGACCTAGCAGGTTTGGTGTGCTCCGCCAATGTGCAACTAATAAAGTTACAAGCGAAACATGTACTTTATTAATAGCAGCAAAAATAAGTTGCAGATCTCCTACTCTCACCTTCCTGATGTCATCTCTAGGGAACAGAACATATCCTATCCATTTATGAAACATACGAAGTGTGGGATGCTCTATGTCACTAGTTCGGGGTTGCAAAAACTGTTGGTCTCTAGAAATTTCCCACCAGAACTGGTGTTTATCAAAATTTGTAAGATCAGCATCTAAGTCTAGGATAGCTCTTGGAGAGAAACCGAGGTGGTTACTCAATTCCCTCCATGACAAAACAAAATTTTGTTTGAACAACCGAAAAGCGATCCCGCCCTCACTTAATTGTAAGATGCAAAGAAACTCAATGGTTAAAAGACGGGATCCTAATTCGGTGACATTCCAAAAGTTTGTCCACCCAATCATTTGAAAGATAAGATCGAGTTCAGAATCCATACCTGTGTCTTTTAGCAGGGTAGGATCGATGGTAGGTGTGTGGATGAACTCTTTGTTTTTCAGTTTCTAGAAGACTTCTTTCTCTCGCCGAGAATTTAATCCAAGATCACTTGTTTTTAGAAGGACCTTCCTTGTATTACCTGATGATGATGATGGTGCTTGTTCGGCCGGCGGATCGACGCTCATGTCGGAGTGACGAGAGGAGAGCCGAGACGAGTGTCTTGTCCCAAATTCTTCATGGCTTCCTTGGCGGCTCTCGCGGCTCTCTTAAACATCCTGCAAAACTTAATGACAAAAACAAAAACTCAAGGAGAATGTGAGACAAAAGAGGTGGTTAGTGATTAGCTGTCCAGATGTCAGTTGTTCAGGGGTTAGTAAGAAAAAATTTTATTGGAACTTCAGCAGCACTTCCCCTAAACAATTTTAGTTACGCTTGGATAGCGTGGTCACTATCTCCTAAGTGATTCCTACTTCTCTCTTCAAAACTCTTTCTATTTCTCCTTTCCACTCTCTTCTTCCTTCTCTCAAAAGAGCAGAACTACTAAACTCGGAAACTCGAAGTTGGAGATGTTTTCTGGAGTGTGTGTGGTGTGAAGAAGAGCCTGGAGGAAGGATTTTATAGGAGGTGAAGGGGACAGGGCGGGCGCCCTAGTGGCCTGGGCGGCCGCCTCACTCTGGGCCCCAAAAAGGTTGAAACTTTCCCTCCACCTCACATGGTGTGCCTTCATGCAGAATTATTGGTCGTGGGTGGAATTTGGACGGTGGAAGATGTCTGGTGGTTGTAATGGGTGTAGGTGGATGAAATAATGTGATGTGATGTATGTGAGGTGGAGTCTATGACATGTGGGTCCAAAGAATGTGGGTCATGCTTCTAGCAACTTGGTAAATAAAAATGCAGGAATTAAAGAAAGAAAACTTACTAAGGATCATTAAGCAAAATGTATTTTTGTGCCACCACTATAATTAATAGATATGGGTTGTAACACACCATAAACATTATTTATGTGGGGCTTTTGGATATTATAAAAGTAAACATGATTAATGCAAGAATTAAATATGCAAGAGATATGGATAAATATCGATTTACCTTCTGGCGAGGGTTTGAGATTTTAGGGTCCCCAAACTGGACCTCCAAATTATTTTCATTCTTCTGATGTATTCATCTCCAAAGGTGATGTCTCTGGTGATTCTTCTTCATGAACTTTCTTCACTGTGGATTTTTCTGGTCTAGGATTGAATGTGAAGCATTCTTCTTGACCATTTATGTTGAGCTTAATTTCTCCCTTTCCGACATCAATGTGGGCATTGGCAGTGCTCAGGAATGGTCTTCCAAGGATGATGGACACTTTAGAGTCAGGGCTCATGTCGAGTACCACGAAGTCTACTGGCATAAAGAAATCTCTTATCTTGACTGGAATGTTCTCAACCACACCCAATGGGTATCGAATTGTTTGATCTGCTAGTTGTAAGCACATTGATGTTGGTTCTAGTGTTGCATAATCAAGCTTGTTGTAGACGGATGAAGGCATCACACTGACACTTGCTCCAAGATCACAAAGTGCATTGTTGAAGTGTTGGTTCCCGATCGAGCAATCAATAGTGGGGTATCCTGGATCTTCTTTCTTCTTTGGTAACTTATTTAGGAAGGCCGCACTACATTCTTCTGTCAGCTTGATCACCTCAGTGGTTGGCAGTGGTCTCTTCTTGTTAAGAATATCTCCGATGTACTTTGCATATGTAGGGACCTGTATGGCATCAAGTAGAGGTATGTTGACGTATAACTTCTGGATAACCTCTACAAACTTACCAAACTGCTTATCCGACTGTAGTCCTCTGTTTCTTCTAGGAAATGGTAAATAGTTGGTGTCATGGTAATTTTTTCTCATTTCTTGGTCATTTGGTGCTTGTAGCAATTCTTCTGCTTCATTGGGATTTTCTTCTTCTACTACTGCTGGTGTTGCTGGTGCTCTCCTTGTTCCTCTTGGGTGAGGGGGATCTCTGGTGGATTTCCCTCCTCTTGTAGTTATATTCTTTACCTACTCAATGTTAGTGGCAACAGGCAAAACAGCAGCTAGGTTCGCTAACTTAAGCTCTACCTTTTTATTAAGAATATTTTGTTCATCAAAAGTAGATATTAGAAATTCCATTTTATTATGTATATCTTTTAAAGAAGATTCATTTGTATCTAGCCTTTGCTCAAGATTTGAATTGATTTTTGTTTGTTGCGCAATTAAATTCCTCAAGGTAGATTGCTTTAAAGTATTACCTGGATTCATACCTTTGCTATTGGGTTGACTTGGAGTAGGTTGATGTGGGCATTGGTATGCTGTTTCAATGGCCCTTCGATCTTCTTTATATTTGGCCCTCTGGTCAAGCCAATGGAGTAAATCATCCATCTTGGTTGATAGTGCATTTACTTCCTCGGGTATTTCTTCTGTTTGGTGACAATGTTGAACTTTTTCTTGGGACCAACTTTGGTTTTCTACTATCTTGACCATAAGTATCTCTGCTTTTCCAAGTGTAAGTTCCAAAAATGATCCTTCAGTAGATGCATCTAGGCACTCACGAGCCTTCTGAGTTAATCCATGGTAAAGGGTCTGCATGAGTAACCATCCTGTCATTCCATGATGAGGACAATCTGATAGGTATCCTTGAAAACGCTCCCATGCTTCTGGAATGGTTTCTGATTTCTGCTGTTGAAAATTGGTAATCCTTCCTCTTAAGGCATTGGTTTTGCCTATAGGGAAAAACTTTGCTAGAAAGGCATTTGAACAGTTTTCCCAAGTGTTGATATCTTCTTTGTTGGTGTAGAACCACTTCCTCGCTCTTCCCACAAGTGAAAATGGAAAGAGGCGAAGTAGTATGGTGTTTTGGGTGTATCTGTTGATGATGATTGTGCTTCCGATCTCTAAGAAATTCTGCAAATGTGCACTAGCATCTTCATGTTCCTTTCCACTGAATTGTGTAGCTTGCACCATAGTGATGAGGCTTGGCTTGAGTTCAAATTCTTCTTCTCCTTCTGCCTTAAGTACCGGACCAACGCGAATATTCTCAATGCTTGGAGCACAGAATTCTCGCAGGGTCTTTTGTGCCATAGCTTCAACAATTGGTGACTAGCTTCTTCTTTCTTGATTGCTTTGATTCTAATGATGAAGAGTTGAATGTATCAAAGTCAATCCTGCAATACCCTGTATAGAAATATAAACATAGAAAACAATAGGGGTGATCCTACCAAAGCAGAGATGCCTTGTTATGATTCCTCACTAAGTAGTTGTTCATGCAATTTTTCTCCATAGTGTAATTCTAATATAAATCTATATTCTATGCGCACCGATGTTTTATATTCTCCGGCAATAGCGCCAGAAATGCTTGTTGACATTTCTTAACACCACTTTGAATACTGGGTTGTCATCCCCAGCATGGCGCTAGAAATATGCGGTGGTATTTATGAATGTAAAGGCTCTCTAGAAAATATGTTTATTCTATCCGCAAGCGCACAGATAAAATACCAATTGTAGCACTTCACCAGGAAGTAATTTCCAGGTATCGTTTATTTATAATTTTGCTAAAGGAAAAACAAACATTGGTGGCATGAACTAACAAAGGTGTAGACTAGAGATGGATTTGCAGAGCATGATTACTTATGAGAAACTCAATCACACAGTCACTTGCTTCGGCAGGGGGTAAGCCATAATAATAATAATGATATTGAAGTGTAAGCTCAAAGATAAATAACACAGAGATTAGAGATAGACTACTCCATATAAATGTAAGGTGACATCGGATTAGTAAGAGAATAACTTCTAAGTGTATTCTAATCTATTAAGTCATAATCTACTCTAGCACATATACAATCATATATAGCAAATAAAGGACTCTTCATCTATGTATAAGGAACATCGCTAAAGTAAGTCAGGATATAACAAGACTTACTCCGCAATACCAATTCTGCTTGTCCTACCAACGGGGGGTGGACTATATAAGAATCAATGGAATTGTCACTTCCACGAACTACCACGCGACCCGGCCAATAGGATACATTTGCAGGTAAATAGCATCTAAGCACCACGCTTACATGTGATCTACCAGCTAACTCCCTCGAGGTAAGAGCTAAGCGCTTTGCAAACTCATACATAAACTCATTATCAATCATAACTATATCAAGTATAGAACTAGAACAAACTAAGAACATAATAAATAGAAACATAATAATATTAATAATAAAGTCATAGAGAAAGATATAAGATAATACCGATCTTTATGATGATGATCCGAATTCCAGAGCGCGATGCTCTACTTATCTAGATCTATCTAATCAATCCTATAGAACTTGAAGGAATTGGGAGTAGCTATTCTAATTCTCTGGTGGAGAGAGGGATATGAAACCCTAGCTTTGATGGCTTCCTCTAATAATGATTTCTCCTCCTCGTCAGGGGTGGCAGGGCCTTGCTTATATAGCCCCCTCAAATGAATGTGGACCGTCGGATCAAACTGACCTTAAGCGAGTGGTTTAGATTCATCCTCAAAGGCGGTTATGCATGATCCTCGAACTTCGCCCTGATTGACCACAGGGGTAGGGCGGGCGCCCCAAACCCTAAGGCGGCCGCCCTGGGTGTGGGCCCTCTCGGCCTCCAACTTGGTCCAGTCTCTTCTAGAGCCTTCCTGAGTATTCTTGATTGTTCGGATGTCCTTTATCTCTATGTAAACATAACATGTGGACCTTCTTTGGTTCTTTTCCTGATAACTCCCTATAAAAACATAAACTCACCAAAACTTGTGGAATTTTGTGAGTTGGATCCCCTAATCTATGGTGGTGATTCAATTATGTCCTTTTTATCTCTTGTTGACATATAGAAATTGATACTTAACGAGCGTCAACAGCCGACCCTATGTTTGGGTCTTTCAGCCCGAGGTTTCAAGGCCTGCCTCACCTAACCCATGGGAGTTCAAAACCTGGCTCGGTCGGACCATACCTTTCAAAGGGAGATCGGCTAACCGTGGTTCGAACCCGTTCAAAGTGCCCATTGCACATGAACGTTGGGCCAACATTCCCCTTTTGTTTCATCGCGATCCGAGCGAGAACGAATGCGCTGAACATTGGAATTCATCTTCTTGACCCCCTCTCCTTCTTCCTCCTCCTACCTTGTTTTTTTCACAACCAGCAGAACCAGCACCACTTCTTGCATCCTTCCACACCCACCTTGATCCTCACCATGGCTCCACCAAGAAACAATGGCAAAATGCCACTCATCCCCTTCGATGGAAGCCCTTCCAACGTCCAAGATTCCATCAACGCCGACGCCATGGCCATCGAAGTCCTCGACGTTGGCCCCCTCGCCATGGAGCCGCCGCCTACCCAGCCGAGCACCCCTAGGGGGGTTGGCCGACCCGCACCTGGAGCTCAAAGAGGATGAGGAGTGTTGACGGTAAGAATGAGCCTTTTTTCACCATCAAAATACCATCAACATCCTCATATTCGAAGAAAGACAAGCATAACATGAACATATTTTACCCAATAACTAGTTCCACATGTCCCTTGATTATTTGAGTGCAGGTAACCACAAATGGGGACTTTTGGGAGCTAGTGGGCCCACTTAAGGGGTCGACCGACCTCCTTGTGGGGTCACTAGGCCTCCCAAGCCCCCATGATCCAAGTAACACTCTCTAAAGCACTTTCTACCCCTTGGATCCAAGTGTGCTACTTCTCAACGGTTTTGGATCAAAGCACGAGGATCCATGGGCCCACATTAAGGATATCACCGTGACAAACATCTCAGAACAAACACCCAACGCATATGACAAGTGAGACCAGCATACAGAAGACAGAGGTGGGTCAGAGACCCCATAGGGGGTCGGCCGACCATCATTAGGCCCACTAGGCCACCCACATGCAACCTAAGCAGTGGGGACACCTTCTGGAGGAAGTGGCACGACCCACCTGTCAGGGTTGGTCGTCCAACCACACCCATGTGCCCAAAAGATGCCCCAAGGTCTCCACCGCCTTCTTGCATGCCGCCATGCATCCACTTATCTCCACCGTTGATCTAAGGTGGTTACAATGACGGTTTGATCCTACGGTAGTTGATGGAGGTGGCGCGGATCACTGACGTGGCACTGGAGTAGCCTCTACTCCACCTCTAGCTATAAATACCCCCCTAGGCCTTCACTCTCACTCATGCCTCATTGGAGAAACTACTTAGCTTAGCATAGCTCTGCTGTAGTACTATGCTAGTCGGAAGAGGGTGAGGAGAGCCTGGAGGAGAGCCGGGCCTGTTTGGCGTCTTCTCCGAGTTGTACCTCAGCAGATGCGATTCGCTTATAAGTTCAGCAGTTGTAAGTGATTCCTCTGAGTTCTTTATAGCATTAAATATTCTAAATTTGGTTTAGCTGTTATACATCTTTTCGCGCTTGTTCATCGCTTTACATTAAGTAGAGTGCTTTAGTCCTTAGCTGGGGTTAAAGTAGTAAGAATAGTGTAGACGTGGTGTCTAGACTAGACCTTGCCTTTGTAAACCGCTTATCACACGGAAAGTCAGTGGATGCTAGTAGGAAGTGACAGCCCTATCTAGTCTTCGTATTCCACCATGTGTGTAAGATAAGTTCTTAAAAGGTAGGGCCTCAATACAACATGATGGCGCGATCCGGTTACAGCTTTGCCCTCTTTTTGATCTATCCCATCGCCTCCTGCAAGAGAAGGGCTGATAAGGCCAGTATAACTAGCTATACCTTGTTAGATATCTTTGTTATATCAAACCTCTCAACCCAGTTATCATAGTCTCCCTTGATCCATCATAGGACATATCCATATTCCTAGTTAACTCACTTCTCGTTCCCTGTGGAAAATACGATACCTGGAATACTCCCGGTGAAAGCTACACTTGATAGCCGTACGCTTGCGGTCTTTTCCCGTTTGCCACTTCTGGTGTCAACAAGCTTTCTGGCACCATTGTCGGGGTACGGTAGCTATTTTAACTAGAACCCTTTGGTCCTATTTATCCTTGTTTTATCTTTCTTTTCATTTTATCCTTTTCATGCCATGAACCAATCATCCATCTCTTATCTTGCATCTCCAAAGGGCCATAGTATTGAGCCACCACCATCATCACAATCCATCCTTTCACCTAGCTATAAGCTTCACCTTAGCTTCATAGCCAAAGTTCAGGAACAATCTTTTTCTGGGGGTGAAGATGAAAATCCTTACACTCACCTATGTAACTTTGAACAATTATGTTCATGTATCCACATCCAAGGGATGAGGCGAGGTACCCTTAAGTGGAAGCTATTTCTGTTCTCTTTGACGGGAATAGCCAAACGATGGTACTTTCGTAACGTAGATGTGTAAATGGAGAATGGGAAAGTTACAATCCAAATTCTGCCTAACTTTCTTCCCTATTTCTCGCGTTGTTCGTCTTCGAATAGAGGTCCTAACCTTTAAACAAAAGGAAGAAGAACCTCTAGGTGCGGCATGGGCCCATCTTTTAGATCTATCATCATCTGGCCCTGATCTTGCTATAACCGAGCCAACATTGTTACAACACTTTTATGGCGGTCTTAGCAAAGATTCCGCACAACTTCTTGATATAACTTCCGGGGAGCCTTCCTATGTTTACCCGTTATTGCAGGGACGAAGATTCTTGAAAACACTCCCTCTACTAACGACTATAATGAAGGACCCAGGGAAGAACAAAAACTAGCCCCTAGAAAAGAAATCTCGATAGTCGAATCGTCATCACTCCTATCCAAAGATTCTGCCATCGATCCTGAACCACAAATACTACAAATCTTGAAGGAAGATGAAATCCAACACCTAAATCATTCCTTCGAGTTCGAGGCCAACCGCTCATATGATCTTGCTAGTTTTGGGAATGCCCAAAATTGTCCTTTCCAAAAGAGACCTTCTAAGAAACATCTCTCTAGACCTCTCATGAAGCAATCTCTTCGAAAGCCTCCCAAAACAACATCATCTTGCGCCTTGACTTCCCACATGGCACATCAGGAAAAGCCTAGGACATCTGATGAAGAAATGTCAAGTGAGCTTATAGAAGGAGAACTAAAGTCTTTAGAAGCCAAATCTATCCTCTCCTTCTCTATGCCCACATTTGACTTATCTTACGAACCCATCCTTGATCCTGATGATCCCTCATGTGTTCCTTCATTCAAGTCTTATGATGACCCACTTAATGACTTTGGGAATTCATTAATACACCTAAGGCATGGAAGCCATGAGGGCCATAAATCTGACCAAGAGGAGCAGAATCAACGGTTAGAACATCTATCTACCGTTGTAAACCAAGAATGGTTGGATGAGGCTGAATCTTCAAAAGAAGTCACTAAAATGTCCACACATGTGAGGAGAATATCCTATCAAGTGTTGGGCATTAATGGTGAAATTTGCTATGATCCTAGCCTCGAGATCAACATCCTTCCTCATTTCCATGTTCCAACATCATTAAAGGATCATCTATCCCAATCACAAAAACACCTTAGACTCCCCAATGGTCAAATCCTTGATTGTTTAGGAGTCCTCCATGATGTTCTTGTGGTGGTTGATGATCTCAAGATCTTCCTAGATTTCCATATCTTTGACCTTCCTAGACTTTCCTTTCATCTCACCTTTATCGGAAGGCCAATCACGAGAATCCTAGAGAACACAATAGGAAATGAGAAGCTTGGCCATAGAATAGGTGCAGATTATATACCCGTTTGGTCCTCCCGACCTCTCATCAAAGGGTTAGAATCCAAACCAGTTCTTGATCCAAGGGGTGAGCAAATGTCAATCTCGCCAATAACCATGACCCATTCAAGCCTTGAGGATGACTTGAAAGGTCATGAGAATGAAAGTGCTCACCCATTCCTACAAACGGAAGATTCTACCAATGAGCATGGAAGTTATTCCCTGATCTTCCAATCAAATCCATGCTCAAATGAGAAATCTCCCAAATCAATCCTTCCCTCTACCATCACTACACTCATGACCTACAACCTCTTCATGCTTCTAGTTTCTAAAATCTTTGCAAGGTTGGTTGTAGATGTGTTTGTCTACCATAAATTTTGCAAATCTCGTAGTGGTTTTGGTCTTGAGGATAGGTTCGAAAATGTTGGAGTTGAAGGGGAAACCGCTTCACCAACATGAGATGCACTTGAAGGTTTCCCAAAGACAAGCTTGTGTCTTAAAAATAAGCACTTTCGGGAGATAACCCGAGCCTTTTTATTAAAAGTTTGCTTGTTAAAAAATATATATGTATAAAACAAAAATAAAAATATTTTTAGTTTCCAAAATTCTGAAATAAATGAAATGACTTTGTCAAATGAAATTAGGGGAATATTTGTGAAAGTGTTGCTTCGGGTACTTTTGTCACTAACCATTTCAGGTTTGAACAAAAAGAATGATGGAACAAAACACAAGGTATGTCCAACCAAACATCCTTCAATAATGAAGCACATTCAAAAGGAAATTCCACATCCTAGACTTGGATTTGCTCATTATCAAATGTTGCAAAGTCCATGTATGGGGGAGTGGATTTCTCTAAGAAATTCATGTCATGCTTCGTTGTTTAATTTTGTTTGATTATCTCTACCTTGCTTTCTCTTTATACCTTGCTCATCTTGCCAAGTCACAAAATAATTAAAAAAAATATGCAAATGCTCATCTGGTTCACCATCCATGCTCTTGTCTCCTCTTAAATGAATCTCTTTATTCTTTAATGCTTCCTTGTTCTTTTATAAGTATGCTTTGGTTTGGGAGTAGAGATCTTGCTTCCAAAATCTCTTTAAATTAAGCATGGTGCTTAGGTTAAAAACCTTTCCTTAATCAAATTAGACATGGTGTCAAGTTTGATTAATGAACCAAAAACCACTTGTATAGAATTTGGTTGTACCTATGGACTAACACATGTAAGATAATTTCAAAATTTTGGTGGGTTAATCAAGAGATCTTGCTTAGAGACAAATCAAGGTTTGGGGTAGTAATGAAATAATCTTGTACATCTTTGCCTCAACCTTGCTTAACATTTAAAAGAATTGGTGAACAATGATGGAACATCCCTTTCTGTGCTAAAATGCTAAAGCCAACTTTTCTATAGCATAGAAGATGCGCTTCATTTCTATGACAATAATGCCCCTGCTTCAAATTATTCTGTTGACACCGTTTTTTGGCGCGTGTCAATATAATCTAAGGATGGTGCCGATCGGCAAGAGGCTGGTTGCTGTTCCTTATCGACATCGGCATATTATCGGTCAGACTGCCGATAGGGGCGAGAATGTTGCTGACGAAGAAAAACTTGTTGCCGATGGAGGCAGAGGCTTGATGAAGGCAAAGGTCAGCTTGCCGACGAGAAGCCAGTGCCGATGGAAGCTGGAGGTTTCGGATGTTGCCAATGTCGATTGTCGATAAGGTTGGTTGGTGAAGTAAAGTCGCCTGGGCTGTAAAGTTGTTGTTGCCGATTACCGATGAGGAGATGTGCCGATTGCCGATGAGGAGATGTTGCCGATTGCCGATCGAGGAGTATTGCCGATGTCGATGCCGATGAGTACAGGTTGACTTAGCGCTTGGTGTTAGTAGAAGATTACCGGTGGCCAAAGAAGGAAGTCGTGGATTGGAGGGATCTACCGATGGAAAGTTTCCATCGAAGGAAAGATGTAAGGAAACTGGTGATTTTATGCCAGTATTATTATAGTAGTTTGAGTCCGACTCTTGCATGAGTCATTTTTATTCCCTTAATAATAGTAGAATCTGTTTAGGAAAATATTATTGTTTTAGATCCGACTCCTATGCGAGTCAGTTTCCTTAAAGTTAGGGTTTTTGTTAGGAAAGGTACGAGTCGTATCTATGTACAACTTTCCATGCGGGAGTATGAATAGGTACCCAGGGGTGCTGTAAACGATCATATCCAAGCATATCAACCAATCAATTACCTTTTTATCTTATTTACCTTTCCAGCAATTTATCTTTACCGCATTAGGTATTAGCTTATCTACGAGTTCTTCAAGCTTCGACGGGCTGCATCACCTTGATCTCCGTCAAATCCTTGCAAGTTCCGCATGGGAGTATCTCTGAGCTTTGGCCTTCCGGGCGCATCGCTGTTTGCCTCGTTCAGCTCTGCTCTAGTTATCCTGATCAAGCCCCAACTCCAGCATCCGGGCGCATCACCGTTGTCTGGATTGGATCTTGTTCTAGTTATCCTTGATCAATCTGAGCCTTGACGTCCGAGCGCATCGTTGTCGTCTCGTTCAGTTTTGTTCTAGTTATCATCCTTGTCGATTGATTGGTCAAATCGACTGGCACGCCTTCGGAATACCGGGCTTTGGGTAATAGCCCGAGGTGTTCGCAAATCCTGACGCTTTTTGTGTCAACACCTCTTTTGGCACGCCCAGTGGGACCTGATTATACAGATCTACACATTCGGCATGGGTGATCACGCCGATGTCAACCAGAGGAATGTCATTGAAGTGTCTGAGGCCGATCTGAAAGATGATCAGAAGCAAGCCATGGAGCGGGCAATGGAGGAGTACAAGCGGGTATATCTCAAATCCTTCAGCCTAAACAGAATTGGCGAAGCAGTCCAGCAGCAAGATCCGCCGTCGCCGCGGCAGATCACTTTCGACGCCGATCCTAGTAAAATACAAGAGATGGTTAATTCTGCATTTGATAATGTATTAATTAGCCAATCCAATGTGCTGTCCGATGCTGTATGCAATGCTGTCAAGCAAACTTTCAAGGGACAGGCACCATATTATGTTGGTCCAGAGTATCGTCAACTCGGATCGACATCCGTTACAATCCCATCGGCGGTTCCAAGGGTGTCTTCACCGATTATGAACCGATCTGCCGATGAGATCATGCCACCAAGATCGAGCCCAGCAAGCTTTACTCAGGTGAATACAAATCTGGTGGCCTCGGCAATATCTGGACCTGTCATCCAAAATCAGTCAACTTTTGCCAACTGGTGGGGATATGGTATGTCTCCGAGTCTATCTACTGATTCCAGATTGGTTCGAGATAACCATGCAGGCTGGGGATCCCCGTGACATCGGCAATACCTGTACAGCCAATGGTTCCAGTGATGCATTATGCTACATATTCTCTGACGGTACAATTGCCAACAGGGAATCTTCAAATGGCAATACCCAGAGTGCCTTACGCTCAACCATCGGCAAACCACTTGCCGATGCAACAAGGCCCAGCAGTTGCAAGTCAATCCATGGTGGCGATGAATTACCTGGCGCCACAAGGACAACAGGCATCAGCTGGTTATCAGTCATCGGCAAATTCCTGGCTAATGCAACAAGGAATGCCGATTGTCAATCAGCATGTATCGGCAACAGCTGCTCAACCTATGGTACCCGCAAATCAAGGCTATTATTCAAGGGTACAAGGGCTACAAGAGTCAGCTGGTTATCAACCATCGGTAAGTCATATGCCGATGACACCTAATGTAAGTCGGATCGGTCAATTACCGATTCAGCAGCAAGTTGTGCAGCCTGGGCACCAAGTGGCAAGAGCTCCGCAGTGTCATCCGGCGAGTTTTCAGAATGAAATATCGGTACATCAACCGATAAGTACTACTTCGCCGCAAGTGAGCGTACACGATGAAACATCGGCACAACAACCGATGAATATAATGCCACAACACAAGCCAGTGAGTGTGCAAAATTGCACATCGGCAACTCAGCCGATGCATAATGTTTAGATGACTGGTACTGCATACGAGCCAATTACTTCAAGCACTTCAACATCAAGACCCGAAGGAGTGCATCAACCTACTCAACCAGTGGGTGTCCAAAGTTGCCCATCGGCCAATCAGCCGATGCTTAATATTCAGCAAACTGATGCAGTAAATGTGCCAATTGTCCCGACCTATTTACCGCAAGGATATGAAGAGGTGCATCGATCTGCTCAACCGTTCAATGTTCAGCCAGTGTATGTGAAGGATCAGGATGCATACTTAGCCGATAAGATTGCCGAAGTGGCGAAAGAGCAATTCGGTATCAAGCCTAAGGTTGATGCATATTCTTATCGGGCTCCATACCCTCCAGCTTATGATTTAATCCCCTTCCCAAATCGGTACAAAGTGCCAGATTTCGCCAAGTTTTCTGGTCGAGACGATATGTCCACAATGGAGCACATTAACCGATTCATTATCCAATGTGGGGAAGCAGCCAGCAGGGGTGAGTTGAGGGTAAGATTGTTCTCGTCATCATTATCTGGATCGACATTCACCTGGTTTATTTCATTGCCTCCGAACTCTATAATCACATGGGCCGATCTGGAGGAGCAATTTCATAAATACTTCTTCACTGGCGCAAATGAAAAGAAGCTTACCGATTTGGTTAATCTGAGGCAGCGCAATGATGAATCGGTAGAAAGCTTTGTCCAAAGGCTGCAAAGTGTAAAGAACAAGTGCTATAGCTTGGTTCTTGATGATCAACAATTAGTAGATTTGGCTCTCCAAGGATTACTGCCACACCTCAGGGACAAATATGCATCTCAAGAGTTTGAAAGCTTGAGCCATCTTGTGCAAAGGGTTGCCGATCAAGACACCGAAGTGTTTGAGCCCGGAGAAAATTGGGATGAAGAGGTGTCTTCAACTAAGACAGATTCGGATGAAGAAGCAAGTATCGGTTTAGTTGAATCGGTGGAGAACGAAAAGCCGATATATTGTCTGTTCGATCAGACAAAAGCTAAGAGATGCACTTTCGACATCACCAAGGCCGATAGGATGTTTGACCTATTGCTCCAGGAAGGGAAGATTAAGCTGGCACCTAACTAGGTAATTCCATCGGCCAAAGAGCTCAAGAAGATCAGGTATTGTAAATGGCACAATGCAACTTCGCACAATACCAATGACTGCAAAGTCTTTAGGCAATAGTTGCAGTCAGGAATTGAATCTGGGTGGATTAAGTTTGAAATTCCAAAGCCCAGAAACCGATGAAGGTCAATCAGCACCTGTTTCCCAATAATATGGTGGAGACTAGTGGAAAAATTAAAGTGCTGACATCGGAAGCTGCTAGGAAGAATGCATCGGTGGATCTTGACCATCAAATAGCTGAACATGGTGTGAAGAAGTTTGCCGATGACAGAAAGGACTGGAGGGTTGTCGATGAAAGCAATAGCAAGAAACCTCATCGGCACGCACCATATGGTGTTGTAATCACACATAGGCGACCAAGGCAAGAGTATCGGCAGTCACGAGAGGAGCAATATCGGTTGCAAGAGGATGAAAGGCGCTAAGAGTGGCATCCGCATCAAGATCATTGGAGGTGCCCCTTCTTTATTCACTGCTGGAAAGAAGGCATCAAGTTACCTACTGCCGATGATTGCCCTGAATGCAATGGGTGCTATTCTACCAATCGGTTAGAAAAGAAGCCTCGTTTTGGCAATCGGGCATCAGGCTGCCGCACACCGATCAAAGGGAAGAAGTCAGCGCATGATCGGCTGGGGGGCAAGCTCAGTGTACATGACAGGCTTGGCAGGCGTATTTGTGAGGAAGATCTTGAGGAGACGGCAGGTGCCAAGGTACCTGAAGAGAAAATTTTCTCCAAAGATGCAGATACTGGCAGTGAGAAGCAGTATCAGCCTGTCTGGAAAACTAAGCTCCCTCGATGGTGCCTTAAGGGTCTAACGAAGACTCAGAAGAGGAGGATTCAGCGCGAACGCCGAGAAGATTTGTGTCACAATGATAATCCTTCAAGAGGGAAATCTTCAAGCAGGCGATGAAGGCCAAAGCGCAAAGGTGGGAATCCATCGGTAAATATCAATATGTTGCCGATGGCATAACTAGAGTCGATGGCCTTGGGCATTTTGATCTGGGAGCGGTACTTGGTGAGCCCTGGTGTCTCAACCGTTACACTTGGGGGGCATCGGTAAACTTAGCGTGAAGAGTTTGTGCACTGGCAGCAGTTGCCGATGAGTTTATCGGCAAACAACTCGGAAGAAGGGATACCAGTACAAAGAATTTCGGCGCATAAGACATCTTATACTCCGAAACTGGGGGGCATGTGTTGACACCGTTTTTTGGCGCGTGTCAATATAATCTAAGGATGGTGCCGATCGGCAAGAGGCTGGTTGTTGTTCCTTATCGACATCGGCATATTATCGATCAGACTGTCGATAGGGGCCAGAATGTTGCTGACGAAGACAGACTTGTTGCCGATGGAGGCAGAGGCTTGTGAAGGCAAAGGTCAGCTTGCCGATGAGAAGTCAGTGCCGATGGAAGCTGGAGGTTTCGGATGTTGTCGATGCCGATTGCCGATAAGGTTGGTTGGTGAAGTCAAGTCGCCTGGGCTGTAAAGTTGCTGTTGCCGATTACCGATGAGGAGATGTGCCGATTGCCGATGAGGAGATGTTGCCGATTGCCGATCGGGGAGTATTGCCGATGTCGATGCCGATGAGTACAAGTTGACTTAGCGCTTGGTGCCAGCAGAAGATTACTGGTGGCCAAAGAAGGAAGTCGCGGATTGGAGGGATCTACCGATGGAAAGTTTCCATCGAAGGAAAGATGTAAGGAAACTGGTGATTTTATGCCAGTATTATTATAGTAGTTTGAGTCCGACTCTTGCATGATTCATTTTTATTCCCTTAATAATAGTAGAATCTGTTTAGGAAAATATTATTGTTTTAGATCCGACTCCTATGCGAGTCAGTTTCCTTAAAGTTAGGGGTTTTTGTTAGGAAAGGTACGAGTCGTATCTATGTACAACTCTCCATGCGGGAGTATGAATAGGTACCCAGGGGTGCTGTAAACGATCATATCCAAGCATATCAACCAATCAATTACCTTTTTATGTTATTTACCTTTCCAGCAATTTATCTTTACTGCATTAGGTATTATCTTATCTACGAGTTCTTCAAGCTTCGACGGGCTGCATCACCTTGATCTCCGTCAAATCCTTGCAACTTCCACGTGGGAGTATCTCTGAGCTTTGGCATTCCGGGCGCATCGTTGTTTGCCTCATTCAGCTCTGCTTTAGTTATTCTGATCAAGCCCCAACTCCAGCATCCGGGCGCATCACCGTTGTCTGGATTGGATCTTGTTCTAGTTATCCTTGATCAATCTGAGCCTTGACGTCCGGGCGCATCGTTGTCGTCTCGTTCAGTTTTGTTCTAGTTATCATCCTTGTCGATTGATTGGTCAAATCGACTGGCACGCCTTCGGAATACTGGGCTTTGGGTAATAGCCCGAGGTGTTCGCAAATCCTGACGCTTTTTGTGTCAACATATTCATGAATTCCTTCGGGTATGTATTGTCCACTAATCCTTCGCAGGAGAGAAGCAATGAATGGAGGAAATGGTCTGAGTACAACACGACGATTCACAAAAGAAAGAACATTCGTCATCATCAATGTCATGACACATGGAATCGTCACGCTCCAAGACTTTCGTGAATCCCCTGAGCATGAAATTAACATGATAGATTTTGTCCTTAATCCAATTAAGAACTAAAATCTACTTGTTTTAATTTTTGTTCATTTTTTGTGTTTGACCCTAGAATTAGCATGTTCCTAGCCTTGTCACCTCCCACACAAAATTTGGGCCCATTTGGCCCCAATAGGCGGTTGGCCGACCTCCTCTTGAGGCCTCTCAGCCCGGCGTTGCGCGGCCTGCCTAACCTGACCCATGGGACCTCCAATCCAGGCTCGGTCGAGCCAAACCTTCCAACAAGCGATCGGCCGACTGGGGTTCTTGCCCTTCAGCCATGCACGTTGATCCTGAGCGTTGGACCAACATTCCTATCTTGTTTTCGGCACGATCCAAGTGAAAATAGAGGCGAAGGACGTTGGTTTCTCTCTTCTTAACCTCTCCCTCTCCTTCTTCCTCCTTTTACCTTGTTCTTCTTCACCACCAGTAGAAATTCCATCTCCTCTTGTTTCACTTCTCACATTCCTTGACCTCACCATGGTTCCACCAAGAAGAAGATCAAAAGAGCGATATGGAAAAGTTTCTACGTGTTGCTGCCAAAGAAAGAATTGCCAGCTTAGAAGAAAGGGTTTCTGAGGAGAGAATGGCGAGTCTAGATCTTGAAGATAGCTTTAATGATCTTCGCATTATCACTCATGTAAAGTTCAAGCTCTTATCCACAACCATTGAGAGAGAGGATCTCCTTGCCCCTCCTTCTCCTTAGTCATCCTCTAGAGCCATCCGCACAACCTGCCTCATGGCCCTGATAGAAGAGAGCATGAAGAGATGCTTGTCATCCCTTATGCTAAGGCCATAGGACTTTCTCTCTCCATCTTCTCCCTTGGCTTACCTTAGCCCTTCATAGCAACATGATACTTAGGCTTGATAGTCTATCACTCATGAATCAATGAACACGTGCCTAAGCTATCAATGACAAATGAAACTCTTGGTTCTGCTGGTGTCTTACCCTAGCAGAACCTCTGCATTTGATCTCTCTCTGTCTTGTGTTACAGTATGCAGTGAAACAAGTATGGGGGGGATATCGGTCGACACCCCAACATACACCAGATTGACCATGGAATCATGATGTATATGATCATGACACATCCCACAAAAAATTTGGACCTCAACGACCACTTTTGTGCATCGGCCGATGCACCTTAGAGGCCAAATTACGGTTCGGGCAGAGCAGAACAACATTCAGAGGTAAGAGATCTCAATTTAGAGACTGAAGTGGCGAAACGGCTTCGAGGTGGGGTCGGCCGACCCCACCAAGTATCCTCAGGCCCACCAGCCAGTATCCATGCAACATCCTCATCAACTCTGACTGGTTTGCCACATCTCGTTCCCTTTTTCCTTTATGTTTTTATTTGTTTTATTCATTTCCTTTCTAAAAAATATATTAATTAAAAAATATAATAATAAAATAATAAATAAAATAAAATAAAATTTTATTTATTCATGAAATTAATTGCTTAGTTTATTTCCCTTTTAATATTGAATACAAACAAGAAGATCGCATTTGAAACTAAAATTTGAAAAGTGACATGATCTATGACGTTCTGAGGGTAAAAGCGTCATAAAGATAAATTCTTGCTTTTGCTTATGCTAGTGGGAAAATATATTGATAGGAAACCATATTGAATAAGTTGTTGATCAATGTGATATACGTTCTCGGCTCATGATTCTTACCCTATCTATTTAAAATATTTGGAGATTAGTTTTTGAAAACGTCATAAAACCATAATGTCACTACTCCTCTATAGTGAGAAAATTCCTACCAAAGCCATATATGCCCTTTCATGATATAATCTCTCTACATAAGTTGCTTACTTTGTGTTAAGTTTGGTCAAGTTTTGTGACCCTTGTTGAGAGATTTATCATACTCCCAAGATCAAGATCACGTATACGCCACATATACATGTTGCTTCTACACTGGAAGTACGCAGAAACATGCCTTACATTTTCCACATAGTTTATGCTCCATGTTCTAATAGAAAATCCTCTCTCTAGTATGTGCTAGTAAACGAGACATAGACTATGCAAAATTATGAAAAAAATATCAATATATATATAGGAGCACTTGAGGTCCCAAGTTTTAGAAAGAAAAAAAATGATGAGCACATCAAGGCTCATAGAAAAAAAAATGATGATGAGCATATCAAAGCTCATAGAAAAATAAAGATAGCTATGTCTCAAAATAATAAGTTAGGAAAGAGAGTATTATAAAGGAGTTTTGATCATTCGCCATGTTTCCAGACACTTGCACATCTTGATCTAAGAGTATGACATTTCTCTCCTTGGATCCGAGATTTGACTTTACAATATATGCAAAGTAAGTATGCTACATTGTTTATCCCTACCTAAGCTCCACATAAGCCTTTTTAGAAATAGGAAGATAAAAGGAAGGCAACCTCATGTTATGCCTTGGTAAGGTTTCATATACCCTGAGTGATCTAGAGTGCTATATGAGGAGTAAGTTGACTTATGAGATTTCTTTTAAAAAACTTATCAAAAACTCCAAGTACTAAAATATGATTTGGGAAGATGACTTTGCTTTGAGAGTTGTTCCATTTCTCAACCTCTCAAGGATATATACTAGACAATACCACATATCCCATTGGTATAACAAAGTGTCTTGAGTAAATCTTTATGTTTGCTTTATACTTTAAGAATATCATAGTTATGTTTACTTTAATCCTTTACTCGAGGACGAGCAAAGAGGTAAGTATGGGGGATGTTGTTGACGGTAAGAATGAGCCTTTTTGTTACCATCAAAATACCGTCAACATCCTCATATTCGAAAAAAGACAAGCATAACATGAACAAATTTTACCCAATAACTAGTTCCACATGTCCTTGACTATTTGAGTGCAGGTAATAACAATTGGGGACTTTTGGGAGCTAGTGGGCCCACTTAAGGGGTCGGCCGACCTCCCTGTGGGGCCACTAGGCATATGATAAGTGGGACTAGCATACAGAAGACAGAGGTGGGCCAGAGACCCCATAGGGGGGTCAGCCGACCATCATTAGGCCCACCAGACCACCCACATGCTCCCTAATCAGTGGAGACACCTTCTGGAGGAAGTGGTAGGGCCCACCTATCAGGGGGTGGTCGGCCGACCACACCCATGTGCCCAAAAGATGCCCCAAGGTCTCCATCGCCTTCCTATATGCCGCCATGCATCCACTTGATCTCCACCGTTGATCTAAGACGATTACAATGACTGTTTGATCCTACGGTAGCTGATGGAGGTGGTGCAGATCGCTGGCGTGGAACCGGAGTAGTCCCTACTCCACCTCTAGCTATAAATACCCCGTAAGCCTTCACTCTCACTCATGCCTCATTGGAGAAACTACTTAGTTTAGCATAGATCTGCTGTAATACTATGCTAGTTGGAAGAGGGTGAGGAGAGCCTGGAGGAGAGTCGGGCCTGTTGAAAGGTCCTTGTGTGATTTTGGTAATTGAGTGACAACTTAGGTGGACTAATATGTGTCTAAGTGATATATACATAGGAGATTAGTTCACAGGTGATTGTGTGATGAAGGAGCTTAATGCACATGAAACATGACATGGAGTCATGTGACCAAGGTGTAGAAGATCAAGATGAGGCTTGGCTTGATGGACCGGTTGCTAGTGTGAAGGGCAAGTGGGTGATGCTTGGCGCCGATGGACCAAGGCAACGGTGAAGAGCAAGTGAGGTCAAGGTCAATGAACCAATACGGTCACGTGATGATATGAAGTGGACCATATCATTTGATGATAGGTTGGTGCATGTGTTGCATCAACATTGGAGATGGAGATGGAATGGAATGCGCAAGGCAAAGGTATAACCATAGGGCATTTTCATTTCACCGGTCATTTGGTGTGTAGAGAAGTATATGACCGGGATTAGGATAGATAGCCGTACTATCAAGAGGAGCAAACTTGTTTGCATATCGGTTATCTAGTACCACTTGGAGCGATCTAACTTTGCGATGCATTAGGATCAAGTGGCGCGGTGAGAGCAAGTGAAAATGCTTTGAAAATGATTGTGAAAATACTAACACACTTGCACAAGGTGGTGATCACATTTGTGTTGGCACTTGTGAAGTAGAGGAAGAAGTGTGGAGAAGTTTCAACTGAGAAACTGACTCCGGACGCTAGGGCCTTAGGGGTCCGGACCATTGGTGAATGGGTTCGGAACCTAACCCTAGGTCTGGCCGAGTCTGCTGACTCCAAACGCAAGGGGCATGGGCAGTCCGGACTATTGGCTATGCGTCCGGACGTCACCCCGATTGACTGAGCAGAGCTGACAGAGGAGATCCGGACGACGTTGATGGTCCGAACGGTGAACCGGACATGCGTCCGGAGCGGAAGAAGCGAAGTGGGAGCTCTCGGGTGCTCTGGAAGATATTTCCGGATGCTGGAAACAATGAGTCCGGACCCTGTCTACAGTAGTGTTCGGAGACGCGTGGCGCGCAGAGGCGAAGGCGCGAACAAGCCGTTTGAAACGGCAGCTCGACCGGACGCATACGGCATGGTCTGGACGGCGCTTCGCGTGCGTCCGGAGGAGTTTTCAGAGCCGTTGACGCTCCGCTGGTGGTGGATACGGACGCAGTTGATGGTCCAGACCCCCTGTGAAAAGCGCGTCCGGAGGTCGCGCAGTGGCTCTGGTTTGAAGAGAAAATGGCTAGTTTGTTGGGCTAGCCTATATAGACTTGTTGGCCAGCCCTTGGGGCTGGTAGAGCACCTTTGGCATGTGTTGCCCTTAGTGTGCTTGGTTTGGGAGACCTCTAACTCACTTGTGCAAGCAATAGTGCTATTCTAATTGCGAGTGAGTGATCTCTAGTGCGTTGCTTTGAGAGATAGCTTCGTGTGGCACTAGGTGGTCGTGTTGCAAGCCGGTGGTGCTTGTTACTCTTGAAGGTTGCCACCTCCTAGACAGCTTGGTGGCTCATGGCTCAGTTGAAGCACGCAAGAAGCTTGTGCGTGGCTCCGGAGAAGGCTTTGTGAGGGGTGTTGTGCTCGCCCCGCGGGAGATCGCGAAGAGCACGTGTCATTGAGCTACCTTCACTTGTGGGTAGATTCTTGCTGCGCCCAAGTGAGTGGGCTAGGCTTGTGAACACCTATTAGCCGCCGAATCACCAAGTGTGTGGTTGACACAACAGGGACTAGCTTGGTGGCAACCAAGTGAACCTCGGGAGAAAAATCGTCGTGTCAACCTTGTCTACTCTTCTTGGTGGTTTGCATTCTCCAAATAACTAGCTTGTATTTACTTTCATATACTTGTGCTAGTGAGTAGTTGTTGCTCCTATAACTAGTTTAGCTTGTGTGGCTTGCCTAGTTACCTTCTAGCTTGTGTAGCATAGAAGTTGCTCTTGAGTGGCTAATTGGCTTGAGTAGCCTTGTTAGTCACATTGCTTAGTTTGTGTAGCTAAGTAAGTTGAGCTCTCTAGTTGACTTGTGTAGTCTTGCTAGAGAGCATTGGTAGTGAGCTTAGGTGCTTTGTGCTTTGCTTACTAGTATGTGTAGGAGCTCCCGGTGTGCTTAGAGTACTAGTTGCTTAGGTTTGTGTGACCTTGCAACCTAGACTTGTTTAGGTGAGCTTCCTAGCTTGGCACCTTAGTAAGCCCAATTAGTATAATTTGCTAGGTGCTAAAGTTATAGATAGAGGGTGTAGTCTTGGCTAGACCGATAGTTTTAATTCCGCATTTGTTTCAGTTATCCGTTGCGCTTAAGTTTTTAGAAAAGACTATTCACCCCCCCTCCCTCTAGTCCGCCATCTCGACCCTACACCTGTCTGGCGTCTTCTCTGAGTTGTACCTCAGCGGATGCGATTCTCTTGTAAGTGATTCCTCTGAGTTATTTATAGCATTCAATATTCTAAATCTGGTTTCACTGTTATACATCTTTTCGCGCTTGTTCATCGCTTTACTTTAAGTAGAGTGCTTTAGTCCTTAGCTGGGGTAAAAGTAGTAAGAATAGTGTAGATGTGGTGTCTAGACTAGATCTTGTCTTTGTAAACCGCTTATCGCATGGAAAGTCAGTGGATGCTAGTAGGAAGTGACAACCATATCTAGTCTTTGTATTCCACCACGTGTGTAAGATAAGTTCTTAAAAGGTAGGGCCTCAATACAACATGATGGCGCAGTCCGGTTAGAGTTTTGCCCTCTTTCTGATCTATCGCCTCCTGCAAGAGAAGGACTGATAAGGCCAGTATAACTAGCTATACCTTGTTAGATATCTTTGCTATATCGAACCTCTCAACCCAGTTATCATAGTCTCCCTTGATCCATCATAGGACATATCCATATTCCTAGTTAACTCACTTCTCGTTCCCTGTGGAAAATACAATACCTGGAATACTCCCGGTGAAAGCTACACTGACAGCCGTACCCCTGCGGTCTTTTCCCGTTTGCCACTCTGGTGTCAACAAGGAGCATTGCCCGATCAATGTCTCCTCATCGCAATATGCAGCTACGCGTCCAGTAACTCCCAGAAGGCCGACCATCGGCCAATTGGGGGTGAAGAAGGCTACCATCCCCACCACCGAAGGCGACACAAGCACAGGCTACACCAGCTCGTACTCGCCATCGACGCCGACATGGATGCTCCTTCAAAGGGCTCATGGTGGACTAGGTATGGGCAAGGTGCTTGTTCCTCCCCTTACCTCCGAGGAGCGGAGGGAGGCACACAACTCCCTAGAATCAGAGGCCTCTCACAAGTTGATCCGGCGAACCAGCAACCCGCCTCCCATCTCCGGCCCTCCAGGCCAATTCCAAGAGGAGGACGAAGAGAGCGACATGGAGAAGTTGCTATGCGTAGTCACTAGACTTAGGGAGAGTAACACAAAGCTAGCAGAAAGGGCAATAGAAGAGAGGATGACACGTTTAGATTTGGAAGATAGTTTCAATGATCTTCGCATTAGCACTAGCGTGAAGATCAAGCGCTTGGCCCAGGCAATTAAGAAAGAGGATCTCTTTGCCCCTCCTCCATAGAACGCTAGTATCTCTAATAAGTTAGGCACTTAGATTTATTTTTTCAATCATTTCCCTTCATCATTGTAATTTGTGCATAAGAGTGAAGTTTTAAATTGAATAAAATTTGGTTCTGCTGGTATTTTACCCCAGCAGAACCCCTGCATTTGATCTCCTTGTGTCACTGTTTACAGTATGCTCCGAAACAAGTATGGGGGTGTCGGTCGACACCCCAACATACCAATTCACTAGTTTGTCCATGGAACTATGGTGTACAAGGTCATGACACGTTCCACAAAAAAGTTGGACCTCAATGGCCACTTTTGTGCATCGGCAGATGCACCTTAGAGGCCAAAATACAGAACTAACAGAGCAAATCAATGTTCAGAGGTAAGAGATTCTAATGCAGAGACCGAAGTGGCCAAATGGCCCCAAGTGGGGTCGACCGACCTCACATTGGGCCCTCTTGTCCACCAACGAGCATCCACTCAGCCTTAACATCAATCCTGACTGGTTTGCCACGTCTCTCCCCTTTTCCTTTATGCTTTTTATTTGTTTACTCATTTTCTCTTTTAATAAAAATGAAATAAAAATAATTTCTTCATGAAAGTAATCACTTAGGTTATTTCTCTTTTCAATATTGAATAAACAAGAAGATCGCATCCGAATTTAAAATTTTGAAAAGTGACATGATCTATGACATTTAAAGGGCAAAAGCCTCATAAAGAGAAATTCTTGCTTTTTGCTTATGCTAGTGGGAAAATACTTTGATAGGAAGATCATATTGACTAAGTTGTTTATTAATGTGATATAGTCTCGGCTCATGATTCATACCCTTTCTATTTAAGGTTCTTGGAGATTAATTTTTGAAAATGTCATAAAACCATAATGTCACTACTCCTCTATAGTGAGAAAATTCCTACCAAAGCCATAAATGTCTATGTATATTCAAAACCTTCCTCATATGCTTCTTGTAATTGCTTTGAGTTTAGTCAAACCTTGTGACAATTGTTGAGAATTTTATCATAGTTCAAAGATCAAGATCACGTACACGCCACATATTTTCACTGCTTCTACACTGGAAGTACGCAAAAACATGCATGTCATTTACATGATTCCATGCCCATCCTATAAATACTCTAGAAATAAATGTTATGATCTCTTTCAAAAAAAACCTTCAAAAGAGATATGGCTATCATGAAAAAAATGATGATGAGCAAAAGCTCTAAAAATGATAGCCATGTCTCAAGTAATCCTAAAATTAGAGAGATCATATACATAGTTAAAGAGTACATGTTAGTCCACTACCATTTCTCCACACACATGCACATCTTGATCTAGGATTATGACAGTCTTCTCCCTGGATCCTTGTTTTGACTTTACAATATAAGTGATGCAAGTTTGCTACATTGTTTACCCCTACCTAAGCTCCACATAAGCTTTTTAGAAGTAGGAAGATAAAAAGAAGGCAACTCCATGCCTTGGTAAGGATTTATACACCTTGAGCGATCTAGAGTGTTATATGTGGAGTAAGTTGACTTATGAGCTTTCTTTTGAAAAACTTATCAAAAACTCCAAGTACTAAAATATGATTTGGGGAAGATGACTTTGCCTTGAGAATTGTTCCATTTCTCAACCTCTCAAGGATATATGTTAGCCAATACCACATATCCCACTTGTATGACAAAATGTCTTGAGTAAATCTTTATGTTTGCTTTATACTTTGAATAGCATAGTCATGTTAACTCCTATCCTTTACTCGAGGACGAGCAAAGAGGTAAGTATGGGGGATCTTGTTGACGCTAAGAATGACCCTTTTTGTTACTATCAAAATACCGTCAACATCCTCATAATCAAAGAAAGACAAGCATAACATGAGCACATTTTATCCAATAATTAGTTCCACATGTCCCTTGAATATTTGAGTGTAGGTAATGACAAATTGGGGCATTTTGGAGCCAGTGGGCCCATCTAGGGGGTCGGCCAACCTCCCTATGGGGCCACTAGGCCTCCCATGCCCCCATGATCCAAGTAGCACCTTACCAAGTGATCTTGCACCCTTGGATCCACTCTGTGCTACCTCTCAATGGTTCTAGATCAAAGCATGAGGATCCATGGGCCCACATCAAGAAGATTAGTGTGACAATCATCTCAGAACAAACACCCAACGCATATGACAAGTGGGACCAGCATCCAGAAGGCAGAGGTGGGACAGAGACCCCATGAGGGGATCGGCTGACCTCTCATTGGGCCCATCAGCCCCCACTTGGTCCCTGACTAGTGGGACACCTTCTAGAAGGAGCAGAGAGGGCCCACAGGCCAGTAGGGAGGTCGCCCGACCTCCCCTAAGGCGGTTTAGCACCCAGTAACCGCCATACTCACTCCCCACATGCTAGAAATCAACACCATCCATCCTAAGGCGGTTCAGAGGTCGGTTTGATCCTACGGTGGCTGATGAAGGTGATGCGGATCGCTGATGTGGCATCGAAGTAGCCCCTACTCCACCTCTAGCTATAAATAGACCCCTAGAGCTCTCTTATCATTCATGCCTCATGGAGAAATACTACTCCTTAGTCCCTTAGCGGAGCCCTATAGTAGTGTTATGCTCGTTGGAGGAGAGTGAGGAAAGTCTTCTGGAGAAAGCCCCGGGCCTGTCGAGAATCTTCTCCGGAGTTCTTCCTCAGTGGATGCGAGTCTCTATAAGTTTATCACTTGTAAGTGACTTCTTCTGAGTTCTCTATAGCATTTAATATTCTAAATTTGGTTTAGCTGTTATACAACTTTTCGTGCTTGTTCATCGCTTTGCTCTGAGTGAAGTGCTTTAATCTTAGGCCAAGATTAAAGTAGTAAGATTAGTGTAGACGTGGTGTCCAAGCTTAATCTTGCCTTTGTAAACCGCTTATCGCATGGATTGTTTGTGGATGCTAGTAGGAGGTGACAACCCTATCTAGTCTTCGTATTCCACCACGTGTGTAAGATAAGTTCTTAAAAGGTAGGGCCTCAATACAACATGATGGCATGGTCCGGTTAGATTTTTGCCCTCTTTCTGATCTATCCCATCGCCTCCTGCAAGAGAAGGGCTGATAAAGCCAGTATAACTAGCTATACCTTGTTAGATATCTTTGCTATATCAAACCTCTCAACCCAGTTATCATAGTCTCCCTTGATCCATCATAGGACATAACTATATTCCTAGTTAATTCACTTCTCGTTCCCTATGGAAAATACAATACCTGGAATACTCTCGGTGAAAGCTACGCTTGACAACCGTACGCTTGCGGTCTTTTTCCGTTTGCCACCTTTGGTGTCAACATGGAGCGAAGCAAGCTTCCACATGATAGATCTCACGTAGGAGTAACATCCAGTGTGCCTAACGCCATAACCATTGCTATGGTACGCTCAGCACAAACCTTGCACCTATCTCGTGCCGAAAGAAACACAAGTCTCTAGATGGTGAAAAACAAGCTTCCACATGATAAATCTCACCTAGGAGTAACATCCGGTGTGCCCAACACCATTACCATTGCTATGGTATGCACCACGCAAACCGCACACCTATATTATGTTGCCACAAACATCAAGACTCTTGATGGAGCGAAACAAGCTTCCACGTGATAAATCTCACCTATAAGTAACATCCGGTGTGCCCAACACCATTACCATTTCTATGGTATACTCGGTGCAAACCATGCACCTATCTTGTGCCAAAACAAACACAAGTCTCTAGGTGGAGTGGAACAAGCTTCCACATGATAGACTCACCTAGGAGTAACATCCGGTGTGCCCAACACCATTACCATTGTTGTGGTACACTCGGCGCAAACCGTGCACCTCTCTTGTGTTGCAACAAACACAAGACTCTTGATGGAGCGAAGCAAGCTTCCACATGATAGATCTCACGTAGGAGTAACATCCGGTGTGCCCAACAACATTACCATTGCTATGGTACGCTCAGCACAAACCTTGCACCTATCTCATGCTGAAACAAACACAAGTCTCTAGATGGAGCAAAACAAGCTTCCATATGATAAATCTCACCTAGGAGTAACATCTGGTGTGTCCAGCCCCACTACCATTGTTATGGTACGCTCGACACAAACCGTGCATGTAACACCCAATTTTCCAAAGAATACCGAATGCTATGTATATGTGTGCCCAGGATGTCCACACAAAACATATATACAAATATGGAGATTATCAAAGTGAACGCTTTATTATATATCGAAACATAGTTACAATAAGACTTACATCTATAACAAAGCATCACGAAAGCTATTCTATATCTCCTGACTTCGGGTCTCCATACTCCACAGGGACAATTGACTGGGGGTACACTCGCCTAGTACTCCTTTGGTAGCACCTTACTTGCACCACCATCTGGTACCCATCCGGGATTTTCATATAAAGGTGATGACAACAAGAGTTAGCTCACCATGCTCAGCAAGTATAACTATGGGGTTTATGAGGCTCAAAAAGGATAGACATGGGTTTAACTGCATTAGCTTTTAGTAAGTCATAATTTTAGCAATTGAGTAGCATCAAGTTCTTTATAAGCCCAATAACCACATGATCAAGTGAACAAAGATATAATGCTTATATGAACAAATAACAATAACTTATGATTAATAACAGCTGATGAACTATGACATAAGGACTTCACATAGTAAGGATCCAGACCGCTCGTAACCGCGAGCACGGCTATCATGATAGTTTTACACTCTGCAGAGGTTGTACATCTTTACCCCCAAGCTGTGATTCCCATTTGCTGGGGTTAGCAAAGCCCAATATACCTCTACCTTAGGAGGCGTGGCAGGGTTTCACTACATAACCTTTCGCTAGTATGCTCTAACAAGTTAGGGCCGCGAGGTTGATGACAAGTATGCATGGGTATTCTCCTTCTTGTGGCTCACGTGGTCGCAGCACTGTGCATGCCTCCAAGATAGGAAAAGCGCCATACATCCCTCGACCCTCCCCTCATGCGCCAATAAATGGTAACCTCTAACAAGCTAGAGATATACTAGGTAATTAGTTAAAGTCAGAGCCATATAACACTCGGGGTAGCACGGTTTTCCTAGGTGGCCGCTTATAGAAATACCCCTATGAGTGAGAACACATGTGTGAGTTCCTGATGTTCCACCTATAGTCCACGTTGCTAAAAAGTCATATTTTATCATCATTGCATATATCATTAATCAAGATCCATGATCATGGTTATTCTTTATGAGCACTAGCACAAGCTACCCATATGCATCCCAAAAGGTGACAAGGTACAGGATATCAATATCTAGGAAATCCTTAGGGGTAGAAAGGTAGACACATGCATATGAATTAAGTGATATTAAAGTGTATAGGTAACAAAGAGAGTCCCATGCTATACTTGCCTTCCATATGCTTGCTCAAAACATTCCAACTTTCCTTTTAGATCATCTTTGCAAAGCTCCACTTCTAATGTCACAAGCATCACAAAAGAACCTAAAAACAGTACACCAAACATTACAAAAGCATACTATAAAGGTAACTAACGTACTCTACTCGTTGCTACGAACTTGTGAGCGCGAAAACCACCTAAAACGGAGCTACGGTTTTCAAGATACAGCTAACGATAGATTAGCTTTTGAAAAGAGAACTAAGAGCTTTATTAGTTTTAATTATGTAAAAGGATGAATAAGGTATTTCAGAGAAATACCCAAGTTGGATTAAGTCAAACTTACATTTTTATTTCAAAACTAAAATTAAAGGACCCTAAACTGTAGATTATGGTATTACGAATCTAACGCAATTTGAACGAGTCAATTTGGATTTAAAACAAAAGAGATATGATTTAAACAAGTTTTGAAGATTAAACATGCATTTTAAAATCATTAAACAATTAAATATTTTTCAAAGTTACAAAACAGAAAGTATTATGGTTTTATCATGTAGATTATAACTTTATGAATCTAATGCAATTTGTTTGAATAAAAACAGAGTTAAAATGCATCTTTTGTAAGCATTTGAAAATTGATGGCAGTTCTGTAAATATGAATTTCTCATTTTATTTCAAATAAAAACGAAACCAATAACGGAATACGCTTCCCAACAGAGAACGCGTAAAGGATGGATATGCTATAGTACTATCGGTTGAGCATTAAAACTAGGGGGTCTCTTTTGCAAAATGTACTCGCGAAGGGGTATCTTCGGTTCTCGGCCTTTGGATCGGGAACGGATGGTCAGGATTAGAGCTGGGGAGAAGGGAAGGGGTGGCCGGCCGAGAACAGAAGTCCGGCGTGGTGGTTGCCATTGGCGGCGACTAAGAGCTCGCCGACGAGAGTGGTTCATGGCCAACGGTCCACCGTTTTGTGAAACAAGAGATCCGGGATAAAGAGAGGAGTGCGAACTCACCCAAGGACTCTGTGGGACCGGTGCGACAAGAGAGGCAGTTGGCGGCGCGACGCTCTGCCCCATGCGAATGTCGGCTTGACGGTGAGGGCTAGGCAGAGTGAAACTGAGCGAGGCGGGGTGTTCAAGAGCTCCCTCACCTTGCTCCGAAGGAGGTGAAGGACCCATAGGTGGCAGAGGAGCTCCAAGGGGGCATCAATGGCGGCGGTGGTGAGACAGCCACTGTGGAGCTCGGTTATGGCAGTGCTAGTGGGGAGGAGAAGGTGCGAGGAGGGGTGGAGGAGGAGCAGCGTGCGCGTGCGATGCCGGAGACCTCTATTTATAGGGTCGGGAGGAAGAGAGAGGCCGGAGGGTGGAGTGTCGAGGCGGGTGAGATGGGAGCCGACGGTTATGGCCATTAGGGCCTTTAGGGGCCTTCAACCCGGCGGCTGATGAGGGGCGGTTGAAGATAGGGTGTTAAGGAGGGAGTAACGAGGTCAGTTTATTGGAGCAATTAAGGGGTGGGGCTCGGTTAGAGCTCAGGCCCTCCATTGATGGAGAACAGAGAGGGAGGGGGAGGTGCGGGCGGAGGTAGAAGACGACCTGACCAGTGGGCCCTGCCTGGAAGTGAGTAGGAGAGGGGGAGACACGGTGGGGAGCTGGACTAGGGGGTGCGCGCGAGTGGGCCAAAAGAGAAGCCCATCCGGGGAGAAGGGGAGGGAGTTGGGAGCTGGGCCTACGGTTTGCGGGATCGGCCCAAAAAGAAAGGAGGGAGAGAGCGTCCACGTGGGTCTGCGAAAGCTGGGCCGAGGGGGAGGAAGGAGAGAGCAGGCTTGAGAGGTAAAAAAAGGTTTTCCCCTTTTCCTTTTCTTTTTTTTGTTTTGCAATTTCATTTGGAAACCAATTTCAAATCCTTTTGAAATGAAATAAACTTTGAAATAGTTTATAAATCATTTCTTGATTTTGAAAGTTAAACTTTGAACTTGTTTCAAGATAAACTTTGAAAAACTTTATTTATTTTATAAATAGATCAAAAATCGAGTTGGACCTAAACTGAGTTTTACCAAATTGTTTTTCAGTCAATAAAATTAAACGCAAAGGCATGAATGCAACACCCCTTACATATTCTATTGAAAACACTTTTGAAATTCACATTTTTCATATGTGTTGACACCATTTTTCAACATGTCAAATGGGCTAAGACTCGTGTTGATCGGTGGTCGTTTTCTATCGGCATTAGAAGGTCATTGGTTAAGATTGCCGATGAGGATGAATACTGCCAATAAGGGTAAGGGTTGTTGCCGATGGAAGCTGAGCGATAAAGCAGGTTTGTTGCCGATAAGGGTTGATTGATAAAAGTAAGTTGCCAGTGAGAGTAAAACTGTGGCCGATTAGAGGAGATTACCGATAGGAAAATATTGTCGATGGACACAGGATGACGTGGCGGTTGATGTCAGCAGAAAATTGCCGATGACGATGGAAGAAGATTGCAGACTAGAAGTGTGCCGATGAAAGGGTTCATCGTAGAGGGGTTTGATATGGAAACTGGTGTTTTTATGCTAGTGTTATTTTATCGTTTGAGTCTAACTCTTGCACGAGTCATTTATTTCCTTAAAAATAGGAGTTTTTGTTTAGGGAAAGATTATTGTTATTTGGGTCTGACTCCTGCGCGGGTCAGTTGTTTCCTTAAAAATAGGAGTTTCTGTTTAGGAAAGGTACGAGTCGTGTCTCTCTACAACTCCTTTTGCTAGACTATAAATATGTACGTAGAGGTCGTAAGAAAAACGACAATCATATATCAAACAAATCTATTATTCTTATTTACTTTTCCAGCAATTCTACTTTTATCGCATTAGATCTAGTTTTTCCTACGAGTTCTTCAAGTCTCGACAGGCTGCATCTCCTCGATCTCCGTCAACCCTTGCAAGTTCCGCGTTTGAGCAACCTGAGCCTTGATGTCCAGGTGCATCACTGTCGTCTTGTTCAGCTCTACTCTAGTTATCCTGATCAAGTTTGAGCCTTGACATCCGGACCCATCGCCGTTGTCTTGTTCAGATCTTGTTCTAGTTATCGTCCTTGTCGATTAATTGGTCAAATCGACTGGCACACCTTTGGACATCAAATTCGGGTATAAGCCCGAGGTGTTCGCAGATCCTGACACTTTTTGTGTCAACACCTCTTTTGGCACACCTGGTGGGACAAATTATACATCTGCAATGGGTGATAATACCGACGTCAATCCAAGCAACGTCGTAGAAGTCTCTGAAGCGAATCTAAGAGATGATCAGAGGCAGGCTATGGAGCAGGCTATGGAGGATTATAAGCAGTTATATCTGAAGTCCTTCAGCCTAAGCAGGAGTGGCGAAGCTATCCAGAAGCAAGATCCGTCGTTGCCGCGGCAGGTCACGTTTGACGCCAATCCTGGTAAATTACAAGAGATGGTTAATTCTGCATTAAATCATGCATTACTTAGCCATTCCAATGTGCTGTCCAATACAATATACAATGTTGTTATGCAATCTTTCAAAGAAGGGCATCCACCCCAGTATGTTGGTCCGGCTTATCATCAACCTGGATCGGCATCTACCATAACCCCATCGGCGACTCCCATGGTGTCTTCCCAACCTGTGGATTCGACTGCCAATGCGGCTACACCGCCAAGATCGAGCCCTACAAGTATTATTCGATTGAACACAGATCTGACGGCATCAGCAATGTCAGGACCCACGACTAAGAGTCAGCCAACTCCCGTCAACTGGTGGGGATACGGTATGCCTCCAAATCCATCTATTGATTCTAATCTGATCTGAGGTGACAATACAGCGTGGAAGGATCCTATAGCAACGGCAATGCCTTCACAACCGATGATCCCTATGATGCATTATACTACATCCTCCCCAGCTGTGCAACTGCCATCAGAAGATCTTCAGGTGGTAAATACCCAAAGTGCCTCTTGTGCCACCATCGGCAAATTCTTTACCGATGAAGCAAGGCCCTGCAAATATAAGTCAGCCTATAGTGGTGGCGAATCTTCAAGCTGGGGTACCGGCGCCTCAAGGTGGTCAATTTGTTGATTACTCCAGAATGCAGGAGCAACAGGCTCCAGTTAGTCATTAACCATCGATGACTTACAATCCTGGATGGACTGCTCCACCACCGATTCAGCAACAGGTGGTGCAACCCGGGTATCAGTACCTAGAAAACGCTCAGAATGGAGGATCGGCGTATCAACCGATGAGTATGATGCCACATTATTTCCCAATAAGCGTTCAAAGTGGTCTATCGACTAATCAGCCGATGCATAATATTCAGCGGACTAATGTTGCGCCTGCACCAGCTCCTCCGGCTTACTTACCACAGAGATATGAAGAAGCATATCATCCTGCTCAACCTATCAACATTCAGCCAATGCATCAGCAAGATCAGGATGCATATTGGGTCGATAAGATTGCCGAAGTGATGAAAGAACAGTTCGACATCGAGCCTAAGGTTAATACCTATTCTTATCGGACGCCATATCCTCCGGGATACGATTTGATTCCTCTCCCAAATTGGTACAAGGTACCAGATTTCACAAAATTCTCAGGCCAAGATGATACATCCACGATGGAGCATATCAACCGCTTCATTATCCAGTGTGGGGAAGCAGCTAGCCGAGATGAACTAAGGGTGAGATTATTCTCATCATCATTGTCTGGATCGGCATTCACATGGTTCATTTCACTGCCTCCAAACTCTGTGATCACTTGGGCCGATTTGGAGAGGCAGTTTCATAAATACTTCTTCGCCGGCGTACATGAGAAGAAGATTACCGATTTGGTTAAGCTGAGGCAGCGTAATGACGAATCGGTAGAAAACTTCGTCCAAAGGCTGCGAGATGTGAAGAATAAGTGCTACAACTTGGTGCTTGATGATCGGCAATTGGCAAATTTGGCCTTCCAAGGATTGCTACCGCATATCAAAGATAAATATGCATCTCAGGAGTTTGAAAGTTTAAGTCATCTTGTGCAGAGAATTGCCGATCAAGACGTTAAACCTTTTGAGCCTAGGAAGACTTGGAACAAGAAGGTGTCCTTTATTGGACAAGAAGAAGGTTCTAAGTCAGATGAAGAGCTAAGTATTGTCGCTGCTGAATGGGTGAAAGATAAGAAGCCGGTATCTTGTCCGTTCGGCCAAAAAGAAGCTGAGAGGTTCTCCTTTGATATCACCAAGGCCGATAGGATATTTATCCTATTGCTTCAAGAAGGGCGGATCAAGTTGGCGCCTAACCAGGTAATTCCATCGTCTAAAGAGCTCAGAAAGATCAGGTATTGCAAGTGGCACAATGCGACTTCGCACAGTACCAATGATTGCAAAGTATTTAGGCAGCAGTTGCAGTCAGAAATCGAATCTGGGCGAATTAAGTTTGAAAATTCTAAAGCCCAGAAGCCGATGAAGATCGATCAGCACCCGTTTCTAAATAACATGATGGAAACCAGTGGAAAGACTAAGGTGTTGACATCGGAAGCGGCCAAGAAAAGCGCATCGGTAGACCCTGAACATCAAATAGTTGCGCATGAAGTAACAGGGAGGAAGTTTGCCGATGATAGAAAAGGCAAGAGAATTGCCAAAGATAGCAATAGCGCTGGGAGGTCTTATGGCGTCGTAATCATGCATAGGCGGCCACAACAAGATTATCCGCAATCGCAGGAGGAACGATATCGGCGACAGGAAGAAGAAAGGCACCAAGAGTGACTTCGGCATAAAGATCATTGGAGGTGTCCCTTCTTTGTTCATTGCTAGGAAGAAGGCATCAAACTACCCACTGCTGATAATTGCCCTAAATGTAATGGATACTACCCTGCCGATCGGTCAGAAAAGAAACCTTGTTTTGACGATCGAGCATCAAACTATAGCAGGCCGATCGGAGGAAAACGGTCAACACGTGATCGGCTGGGGGGCAAGCTCAGCGCGCATGACAGACTTGGCAGGCGTGTTGGTCAAGAGGAGCTTGAGGAGATGGCCAATGCAAGAGTACCCGATGAGGAGATATTCTCTAGAGATCCAAACATAAGGCGTGGTGCCGATACAAGCGGTGAAAAACAGTACCAGCCTGTTTGGAAAACTAAGGTTCCTCAATGGTGCCCTAAAGGTCTGACAAAGACTCAGAAAAGAAGGATTCAGCGCGAACGCCAAGGAGATTTATATGACAGTGAAAATCCTTCAAGAGAAAAGTCTCCAGTCAAGCAGTGGAGGCCAAAGCGCAAGGATAGGGATCCATCGGCGGAAATCAATATGGTCGTCATATTGCCGATGGAATTCATGGCACCTGTCGATGCTGAGGAAGAAGCTGCTAAGATGACATAGTTGGTGTTAGATCCGATGACAGCTGTCTTTGAGAAACATGCCGATGATGAAAGGCAGCACTTAAGAGCTCTGTTCATCAAAGGTAAAGTAGATGGGCAGCCCGTGACGAAGATGCTGGTGGACGGTGGGGCATCAATCAATATAATGCCATATGTCATGTTCAAGAAACTTGGGAAAGGTGACCAAGACTTAGTCAAAACGGACATGAAACTTAAAGATTTTGAAGGCAATGTGTCGCCGGTATGGGAGCCGTATGTGTTGAATTAACCATCGGCAGTAAAAATTTGCCGACAACGTTTTTCGTGATCAGTGGCAAAGGCACCTACAACTTGCTCCTAGGAAGGGATTGGATCCATGCTAATTGCTGCATTCCTTCTACAATGCACCAAAGCCTTGTGCAATGGGTTAGAGACAAGATTGAAGTCGTCCGGAGTGAAAATTCGTCAACTGTTGCATCGGCAGAATCGGAAACTTATGAGCAAATCAGGTGCATATCAGGTGAAGCTTGGGACACAGAGTTCCTCAAAGTTGCCGATTACCGCATTACACCGATCCAAGCAATCGATCCTGAAGAAGAGTTTTAATGGATCGATTCGTCGATGATGGAAAACTAGGGCAGGGATTCACATCCGCCGATGATTTACTAGAGATAGATATCGACGATGGCAGTAGGCCTAGGCCAACTTTCATTAGTGCTAAGTTAGATTCCCAATGTAAACAACAGTTGAGTGATTTATTAAAGGAATACAAAGATTGTTTTGCTTGGGATTATACAGAGATGCCTGGTTTAGACCGATCAATAGTTGAACATCGGTTACCTATTAAATCTAATTTCCAACCTTATCAGCAACCAGCACGCTGATGCAACCCTATTATTTTACCCGACATTAAAGCTGAGATTACAAAGTTAATTGAAGCTGGATTTATTCGGCAATGTCGATATGCCGAATGGATTTCTAATGTGGTTCCTGTGTATAAGAAAAACGGAAAACTACGTGTTTGCATTAATTTCAGGAATCTCAATAAGGCTACGCCGATGGATGGTTATCCGATGCCCGTTGCCGATCTGCTGGTTGATGCTGCTGCTGGACATCAAATCATTAGTTTCATAGATGGTAATGCTGGATATAATCAAATATTCATGGCTGAAGAAGACATATCCAAGACTGCTTTTAGATGTCCAGGTCATGTCGGTTTATTTGAGTGGGTTGTAATGACTTTTGGCTTGAAGAATGTCGGTGCTACTTATCAGAGAGAAATGAATTTTATTTTTCATAAGTACATCAGCACGATAGTTGAAATCTATATTGATGATGTGATGGTTAAGTCTGGAAATTTTGAGAAGCATCTTGTCGATTTACGAAAGATCCTGGAATGCATAAGAAAACATGGGTTAAAGATGAATCCTAATAAGTGTGCGTTTGGGGTATCGGCAGGTCAATTTCTGGGTTTCATGGTACATCAGAGAGGTATAGAGATCGGCAGGAAATCTATTGATGCAATAAACAAAGTAGTTGCTCCTACCAATAAGAATGAACTGTAATCTTTGATCGGCAAAATTAATTTTATTTGGAGATTCATATCCAATTTGTCTGGTAAAATTAAGTCTTTTAGCCCGTTGTTAAAGTTGAAAGCTGATCAAGAGTTTACATGGAAAGAGGAACAACAATTAGCCTTGGAAGAGATCAAGAAATATTTGGTAAACCCTCCAGTCTTAGTTCCACCTCAACACGGGAAGCCTTTCAGGTTGTATTTGTCTGCCAATGACGGCGTTATCGGATCAGCCTTAATCCAAGAATTTGAAGGGAAAGAACGTGTGATTTATTATTTGAGCAGAAGGCTTATAGATGCTGAAACCAGGTATTCGGCCATAGAAAGATTATGTTTATGCTTATATTTCTCTTGCATAAAATTAAGGCATTATTTATTGTCGGCCGAATGCACTGTTATCTGCTAAGATGATGTGGTTAAGTATATGTTGTCGATGCCGATATTAAGTGGGAGAATTGGCAAATGGATTCTAGCACTTTCAGAATTTGATCTAAGGTATGAATCGGTTAAGGCAGTTAAAGGTCAGGTGATGGCCGATTTTGTTACTCAGCATTGCAATGTGATAAGCTCTGTAGAGATTGCTCCTTGGACTTTGTTCTTTGATGGGTCTACATGCAAAGAAGGGGCAGGTATCGGTGTTCTCTTAATTTCACCCCGAGGACAGAAATATGAAGTTTCATTGCCGATTGTTGCTACGTCGACAAACAATCAGGCTGAGTATCAGGCTTTAATAAAAGGGTTGGAGTTACTCAGGGAAGTGCGTGCCGATGTCGTCGAAGTCTTTGGCGACTCTATGTTGGTGATCAATCAATTAATTGGGGTATATGAATGCCGAAGTGAAGTGTTAATCGCACACCATGAGAGGTGTTTACAGTTATTAAAAGAATTCAAAGAGTACCGCCTCGAGCATATTCCCAGGTTGCATAATGAAGAGGCTAATCGATTAGCACAGAACGCTTCAGGGTATCAGCCGATTCAAGAAGTCATGACATCGGTGATGGCTGCCGATGAGTGGAGAAGAAATTTCCGATTACTTAAGAGATCCGTCTAAAAAGGTTGAAAGGCGTTTGAGGTTTCAAGCTACCAAGTATGTGCTCCTTGATGATGAATTGTATTATCGGACAATTGATGGAGTGTTGCTCAGATGCCTTGCTAAAGAAGAGTCAGAAGAGTTGATGGGTGAGATTCATGAAGGGTTATGTGGAGCACATCAATCGGCATTCAAGATGAAGTGGGTGATTAGATGGAATGGGTATTACTGGCCGACAATTCTTGAGGATTGCTTCAAATACTTCAAGGGGTGTCAAGATTGTCAGAAATTCGGTAATGTCCAGAGGGTACCTGCATCGGCGATGAATCCTATAATCAAGCCTTGGCCGTTTAGAGGATGGGCTATTGATCTCATTGGACAAATTTATCCGCCATCGAGTAAGGGGCATAAATTCATACTTGTTGCCACTGATTACTTTACGAAATGGGTTGAGGCTATTCCTTTGAAGAAGGTAACATCGGCTAATATGACAGACTTTGTAAAAGAGCATATTGTTTACCACTGATCAAGGGACGATGTTTACATCGGGTGAGTTTGATGAATTTGCTATCGGTATGGGATTTAAGGTTTTAAACTCTTCTCCTTATTATGCTCAAGCTAATGGTCAAGCCGAAGCAACCATCAAAGGGATTATTAAGCTTATCAAGCGCAAGATCGAAGAAAACCCTAGAAGGTGGCATATTGTGTTGAACGAAGCTTTATAGTCATATCGGATGGCATGCCATGGCGCTACTAAAGTGTCACCTTATCAATTGGTGTACGGGCATGACGCTGTTTTACCTTGGGAGATTAAACTAGGTCTAGGAGATTGTTTTCCCAGGATCAGTTAACAGCCGTTGAATATGATGTCCTTATGAAGGATGAGTTGGAAGATTTAGCGAGTCATCGGTTGAGGGCTCTAATCAGCATTGAGGAGAACAAGAAGAGGGTTGCCAGGTGGTATGACAAAAAAGTCAAGGTAAAAGAGTTTTGCCGATGGTGATCTAGTATGGAAATTGATTTTACCGATTGGGACTAAAAGTTCGACGTTTGGGAAGTGGTCTCCTAATTGGGAAAGTCCTTTTCGGATAAGTCAGTCTATTCCTGGAAACGCTTATATTTTGAAAACACTTGAAGGGCTTGTGTTTCCCAGAGCAATCAACGGTAAATATTTAAAGAAATATTATCCCAGTATCTGGGTAGATGCATAAAGCAATATAAGTATAAATACCGATGATGGAAAGATCATACGAAAAATCGGTAGAAAGCGTATTAACGTTATATTACATGCAAAATCAATTGCCAAGTTCACAGTTGCCGACATAACAAATTACAACAGATTACAACAAGGATTGAATGGATGTTATCGCACACAGGCGAATCTGATCTGCTTCTTCGATCTCCTTGATGTCATCATCGGCAGATCCTTTGACTAGCTTGATCTTTCTTTTCAGCAGAATAGCTTGCCGAGCGTTTGCATCTCTTTCTTGTTGTAGGGCTTTGACAGCATCAGGCAATTGAGCTTTCTTTTGGTTGGCCACATCTAGGGCTTCATCGACTTTCTTCAGTTCAGCCAGCAGTTCATCCCTTCTTGCCGATAAGTGGGTGATTTCTTGCTCAAGATCAATCCCAGAGGCTTCTAAATGGCCGATGCCCTCGTGTTTTTCATCGACAACTTGTTTGAACTAGAGCATTTCCTCTTCGAGCTTTGATTGAGCGGCTCTATCGGCAATACGACGTGAGGCCCGTTGGTATTGAAGTTGTCGGCTCTCAAGGAATGCTGCTTGAAAGAGTGTTTCTTCGATATCGGCAGGCAGATGACCTTGAATCTCCTTGAAAGCCACTTTTGCTACAGTGGAATCTTGAACTAAGAGAGATGTGCTTTGTTGAAGTGAAAGTAGCAATGCTTCGAGCTTAGATTTGATGTCTGCTGATGTAGTGCTTGGAGCTGGAGCAGAGCTTTCTTCTTCGTTATCTTCATCGGGAACGATGACGGCAAAAGAGAATAATCTATCAGGGGAGTCTTGGGCCTGAAAAGAAGAAAATAAGAGTTTGCCGATCATAAGTTTATATTGCAAGTTTTATGACAGTCGGCTTACCATCTTAAAACGGATTTCTTGCCTCGGACTCGGGAAAGCAGCTGGCGCAGTGGTGTCTTGAATATCGGCAATGGTTGCCGATGAGCTTGCTTCTGTAGGAGTCATGGTTGATGCTGGTGCCGATGCTGTTGCTGGTGTTGTTGCCGATGGACTCTGCGGAAGCGGTGTTGTTTCTTGATGAGGGACTTCCACTGATGATTGATCAGGGATAGGTGCAAGTGCTGGTTCCTGTGGTGGTGCATCGGTGTGAGCAGGAGAAGATGGAGCTAGTGGCGAGGCTGGAGCCGATGGCGTAACTGGAGTTGGTGGCACAGATGGAGTAGCTAGCCTCAGGCGTTTCTTCTTCCTTGGGGCATCGCTTGGTGAACCAACGCATTTCGGCTGCGAAGCTTGGGGGGCATCGGCAGCATGATTCAGGGAGGTTTGTACATTTGGAGCAGCTGCCGATGAGCTCGTTGCCTATAAAAGATATTTGGTGCAAGTTAAATAAAGTGAATGTTGCCGATGAGAGTTTGTAATCGGTATAAATGCGAGAAGGACTTACTACGAAAGCTTATGCCAAGATGGCGGCAGTGGCCGATGGAGTAGCTGTGGTCCTAGCTGGTGTCGGCTTAGGCTTGAGGGTAACCTTAGGTACCCTTTGAGGTGTGAAGGCAGCCAACGAGGGAGCCTTGCTGCCGATTATCGATATGGGATTCATCAAGCGCAGATTGAAGTGTTTGACGCTCTTGCTCTTTCGGGGGATTGGATCATTGACCTGTTGGCAGAAAAGTTAGTACCGATGAATCCGGGAGAAAATAAGAGTGAATGAAGTCGAAAGTAAGAATTACTGTGTCATCGGGAACAACGTGCTCGTCGTCAACTAGATGCCGATAGTAGTGTGATGATGTGGCGAACAGTTGATCTTTCCACTCTTGCCACCAAGATTTGTATGACTCGGTGATGAAGGATGTTGGTGCCCAAGAGGATAAGTCAATGTTTGATACATCGGCATGAGGAGGGAGATTGAGAATCTTGTTCCAGTCCATGGCATTGGAGATGGTTTCTCTTGGTTTGATCACGTTGGCGTAGCTGAATTTGATCGGCAACTGACCAAACACTAGTTGTCTTGCTGCTGCCGATGGATAGTATAACTCATAAGATGGAGCATTCTTCCCGGTCCCGAAGATGTTAACTGGAATGGCCCGTGGAATGATAGTAGCTTTCATGATCATCTCGTTCTGTGGTATATTCCCATCGGTGAGGTTGAAGGAGAGTGAGAATCGGTTATCCTGGTCAACGTAAGGCCACCAGACTCGTTCTGTAGCAGGGATTCCATAGTAAAATCTCTGAAAGAACAGACCGAATTGACCTTCATTGGCATCGGTTCCTGGCAGTACTATTATGGCCTCCCCAAAATTGAGTGGAGGACGGGTTGCCGATTCATCGACGTCAAATTCATATTCCTCCGATATATCCCTTGGGAATTGTTGACTGAATATGTCAAATTGGAGGACTTTATGCATGTGTGCATTCAACCACATGTTCACAAACCACTAGGGCCTCCAAGGTTGCCGATGGGTTCACCTAACAGTAGCTTTCTGGATACTTGGTGCAGAAGATGATATACTGAACCAAGGAGATATCAGCCAAGAGGAAATCCTTCGTTGACCAAGAATTCTGCTGCATGGAGATATGTGGTTGTGGGTCCGACTGTTCTGCCACAGAAAATATACTTATCCAGCCACATGTTCAGGAAGATGGCGTGTTCCCTCTGGCCTACCGATCTGGTCTTCTGGTTTTCTTGGATGTATCCAGTCCAACCGCCGATGTTACGAGTGTTCACCCGATGTTCGGATTTCCTGCGGAAAAGGGTGGAAGGATCGACAAAAGAGACATCGAGGCCGGTAAGCATGTGCATATCGGCAAGTGTGGGAGTGGTTGGTCCGTGTCTGAATAGAAATGCATTCATTGTATCGGACCAGAAGAGGATGCAACAATCATCATGTTTTCATTTTTGGCCATATCGGCAATTGACAATCTGATACATTGATCTATGTTACGTGCCGACCAGAGAGCCTGTTGCGTCCTAGCCATCCTGAGATACCAGTTTTTCCATCCTTTAGTAGGTCTGGGCCATGAGCGGAAGACATATCTCCATAACCCTAGATTGAAGCATTTAGATCTAAAAGGGATGCGGTTGGTTTCAGCATTGATGAGCGCGGTGGGATCAGTGTTCCCCATTGGGCCCAGGCAGTGAAAATGTGGATGATCGATAGGGATTACTATTTTGCTGCGCAGTTCCTAGATTCAGAAAATGGAAAGGAAGCGAAAGGGAAATTATGGAACAATGCGAAAAGGGAAATTGCAAGGAGTAAAGCGAGAGGAGAAGAGATTTACTGCTGGGACATTGAAATTGATCGCCATTGATTCCGGGAGGTCCTTGCAGGAAGCTGCTGGTTGTCGCCGGAGTGTTCTTCAGGAGGCGCCGCCGAGATTAGAGGTGGAGGTGAATGAAGGTATGAGCTCAGGGTGAAGAAGAATTCGAGTGGTAGTAACTTTTATAGGCCCGGTCGGGGGTATTTTGGAATTCTCTTTGCACTGAGCAGGAATATGGAAGAGTATGGTAATGGATTCACGCAGCAATCGAGGGATTTTGAGGTTGGATTTGTGACTGTTCGTGCTACAGTTGCGGGGTTCTATTGGTAACTTGCGATTTTTACGTGCGGTAATCGAGGAGGTCGTGCAAGTATCTTGGAGGAAAAGGTTACAGTAGAGAGAATTTTGGCGCGTAAAATATTTTGCACTCTGAAATTGGGGGGCATGTGTTGACACCGTTTTTCAACATATCAAATGGGCTAAGACTCGCCTTGGTCGGTGGCCATTTTCTATCGGCATTAGAAGGTCATCGGTTAAGATTGCCGATGAGGATGAATACTGCCAATAAGGGTAAGGGTTGTTGCTGATGGAAGCTGAGCGATAAAGCAGGTTTGTTGCCGATAAGGGTTGATTGATAAAAGTAAGTTGCTAGTGAGAGTAAAACTGTTGCCGATTGGAGGAGATTACTGATAGGAAAATATTGCCGATGGACACAGGATGACATGGCGGCTGACGTCAGCAGAAAATTACCGATGACGATGGAAGAAGATTGCAGACTAGAGGTGTGCCGATGAAAGGGTTCATCATGGAGGGGTTTGATATGGAAACTGGTGTTTTTATGCCAGTGTTATTTTATCGTTTGAGTCTGACTCTTGCATGAGTCATTTATTTCCTTAAAAATAGGAGTTTTTGTTTAGGGATAGATTATTGTTATTTGGGACCGACTCCTGCGTGGGTCAGTTGTTTCCTTAAAAATAGGAGTTTTTGTTTAGGAAAGGTACGAGTCGTGTCTGTCTACAACTCCTTTTGCTGGAGTACAAATATGTACGTAGAGGTCATAAGAAAAACGACAATCATATATCGAACAAATCTATTATTCTTATTTACTTTTCTAGCAATTCTACTTTTATCGCATTAGATCTAGTTTACCTATGAGTTCTTCAAGTCTCGACGGGCTGCATCTCCTCGATCTCCGTCAACCCTTGCAAGTTCCGCGTCTGAGCAACCTAAGCCTTGATGTCCGGGTGCATCGCTTTCGTCTCGTTCAACTCTACTCTAGTTATCCTAATCAAGTTTGAGCCTTGACATCCAGGCGCATCGCCGTTGTCTCGTTCAGATCTTGTTCTAATTATCGTCCTGTTCGATTAATGTGTCAAATCGACTGGCACACCTTTGGACATCAAATTCGGGTATAAGCTCGAGGTGTTCGCAGATCCTGATGCTTTTTGTGTCAACAATATGTTTAGCTCATAAAAGCCAAATTAAATCTTATAGTTTTTAGGAAAATCATAAATTTTTTTATTTTATTTAGCGTTCTCTATTCACAACCCAAAATAGAAATTTTTGGGTGTGATAGTGCACCTATCTTTTTTGCAACAAACACAAGACTCTTGACAGTGCACCTATAAGTAACATCTGGTGTGCCCAACACCATTACCATTGTTATGGTGCACTCGGTGCAAACCATGCACCTATCTTGTGCCAAAACAAACACGAGTCTCTAGATGGAGTGAAACAAGCTTCCATATGATAGATCTCGCCTAGGAGTAACATCTGATGTGCCCAACACCATTACCATTGCTATGGTACGCTCGGTGCAAACTGTGCACCTATCATGTGCTGCAACTAACACAAGTCTCTAGATGGAACGAGACAAGCTTCCACGTGATAGATCTCACCAAGGAGTAACATCCGGTGTGCCTAACATCATTACCATTGCTATGGTATGCTCAGCGAAAACCGTGCACCTATCTTGTGCTAAAACAAACAAAAGTTTCTAGATGGAGCGAAACAAGCTTCAACATGATAGATCTTACCTAGGAGTAACATCTGGTATGCCCAACACCATTACCATTGCTATGGTACACTCGGGGCAAACTGTGCACCTATCTTGTGCTCCAACAAACACAAGTCACTAGACGGAGCGCACATGATAGATCTCACCTAGGAGTAACATCCAGTGTGCCTAACACCATTACCATTGCTATGGTACGCTCGCCACAAACCGTGCACCTATCTTGTGCCGAAACAAACACAAGTCTCTAGATGGAGCGAAGCAAGCTTCCACATGATAGATCTCACCTAGGAGTAACATCTGGTGTGCCCAACACTATTACCATTGCTATGGTATGCTCGGGGCAAACCGTGCACCTATCTTGTGCGGAAACAAACACAAGTCTCTAGATGGACCAAAACAAGCTTCCATATGATAGATCTCACCTAGGAGTACCATCCGGTGTGCCCAACACCATTACCATTGCTATGGTACGCTCGGCACAAACCGTGCACCTATCTCATGCTGAAACAAACACAAGTCTCTAGATGGAGCAAAACAAGTTTCCACATGATAAATCTCACCTAGGAGTAACATCCGGTGTGCCCAGCACCACTACCATTGTTATGGTACGCTTGACACAAACCGTGCACCTATCTTTTTTTGCAACAAACACAAGACTCTTGATGGAGCAAAACAAGCTTCCACATGATAGATCTCACGTAGGAGTAAAATCTGATGTGCCCAACACCATTACCATTGCTATGGTATGCTCGGCGCAAACCGTGCACCTTGTTGACGGTCCTAAATGAAACCAATAGCTAGAAATAGGATTTATACTAATGGGAAATATGGAGGAAAGACCCACATCTAAGCATTACATAGAGATAATTATCATCCGCACGAAAAAGAATACTCTAGAAGGGTCAAGAAGGCGCGGGAAGAAACGAGAGGGCCAGCAGGCCCTAGGGTAGGGCGCCCGCCCTACCCCTTGGGGCAGCCGCCCTAGGTCAGAAGCCAATGAAGCTCTGCCTTGTGGACCCCCTCTCCACCGCCTTTGAGGTTGCATCTAAGCCCTCCATTAAGGTCGGTTTGATCCGACGGTCGATGTTCATTTGAGGAGGCTATATAAGGAAGGCCCCTCACCCTGAGGAGAGAGCCCTCCTGACCTAATTTCATTATTCAAGATCCATCTCAAGAGGAGAGGTTCCTGATCAAGCCCTAGAGTCACCACATTAACTAGATCTCTAGTTTAGCATAGCTACAAAGGATTAGAACTAGGAGGAGTCAATCTTCGATTGGTTTCCATATCTGTCAAGAGGATTACTGGTAATTCTCTCTCTAGTTCTTCCTTGTTCATCATTTGTTCTTCAATATTATGAATATGACTTTGCTCTACTTCATTATATTGTTTATGACTTTACTCTATTCGATTATGTTCTTAGTTATATTTTTCTTAGTCTATTATGATTATATGCTTGGCTTAGTTAGATCTGAGCCAAATTCATGTTTAGGATCATATAGCGTTTATCCATCAGTACTATGGCTAAATGATAAGTATTGTGTAGGCGTGGTGTCTAGACCTATTTATCTACAATTGTACCCTATATTCCGGATCGTGAGGTAGATCGCAGGAGTGACAATCCTGTTGAGTCCTTTGTAGTCCTCCTCCTGTTTATAGGGCAGGCAGAGCGGAACTATTACGGGGAAATGATTGCTATGTTTGTCATCTTCCTTAGTAATATAATACTCACTACACAAGAATGTCTCTTATCTCGCCATGATTACCAAGTATAATTGCACTAATCATAATATGCTAGACTGTATAGTTAAGAATGACTTAGGAAATATCTTTGTAGTTCATCCTAATTCCATGCTAATGACTTGCTAGAATATCTGTTGAGGTGCTTATCATTATCTTATGTGGCTAATATATGTTGATCAGTATTTATCTTATGTGACACTTATCCTGTGTTGAGAGAGATAGATGTAAACTCTACATTACACATGCAGTGATACTCATTCCTCATGTATTCCTTAGTATCCCTTCGTAGTGGTAAAAATATAAATAACGATACCTGGAATACTCCTGGTTAAAATGCTACATCGGTATAATCTGTGCGCTTGCAGAAACACATTTATATTTATTAGAAGAGCAAATGAATATTTCAATACCGCATCTTTCTGCCATGTTGGAGATGACAACTCGGCTTAAGTGGCATCAGAGGTGGTTAACTATTTTTTGCATCGTTATCAGAAATATAAATCTTTCTACTTTTGGTAATGACGTTAAGAGATGTCAACAAGCATTTTTGGGGCTGTTGCCGGGGATGGTTGATTAGCTATCAAAAGGAATAAATGAGTTATCACTTGCATCACTAATGTGATTGAGAAAACATCAGTTCTCTACTCATACAGCTTTACCCTTGATCTTTGTCTATTTTTCCTATCATTTTATGCAGGGTAATGTATGAATAGGTTTGATCTTCCAGACAATTTTGTTGAAAATCCCGAAGCATTAATCAGAAGGACAAAAGCCAAGCTCAAGAAAGTAATAGAATCATCATCATTAACATCTCATCTTGAAGCTTCACCCAATCAAGAAGATTATCAAAACATCATTCGAGACTTGACACCAGAGTTCGAAGCCATGGCAGACAAGTCAATCCGTGAGTTCTCAGCCCCTACCACAGACAACATCTGCACTGGACCTGCTGCGAACATTGATCGGTCATTTGAGCTCAAGCCTACACTCATCAACATGGTGCAAGCAAGCCAGTTCTGTGGGAAAGCACACGAAGATGCTAGTGCTCATCTCCAACACTTCTTGGAGATTTGCAGCACATTCACTATCAAGGATATCCCCAGAGACGCCATACTACTTCACCTTTTTCCATTCTCACTCTTGGGAAGAGCAAAGCAGTGGTTCTATGCAACCAAGGAGAAGAATACTACATGGGCACTCTGTTGCACCAATTTTCTAGCAAAGTTCTTTCCCATGGGAAAGACCAATGCTCTCCGTGGGAAGATTTCAAGTTTTTAGCAACAACATGACGAGTCCGTTCCAGAAGTATGGGAGCGCTTCCAAGACTATATCCTAGAATGTCCCCATCATGGAATGGAGAATTGGCTACTTATGCACACCTTTTATCATGGGCTCAGCAACAACACTCATGAGACCATGGATGCTGCTGCCGGAGGAGCATTCCTATCACTTACAATACCATAAGCCACAACTCTTGTGGAGAAAATGGCATCCAACCAAGGTTGGACTGAAGAAAGAACTCAAACTCGCAAGAAAGGTGGAGGTATGCATCAACTCAAAGAGGTAGACATGCTGTCTGCAAAGCTAGACCTATTCATAAATAGACTCGATGAGAAAGCTAGAGAGAATAAAGAAGTTATGCACATTTATGACTCTCGCATGACCTGTGAAGAGTGTGGAAACACTGGACACTCAGGCAACCATTGTCCCGAATTGCAAGAGGATGTGAATTACATCAACAACAACAACTACTACTACAACCGTCCTCAGCAAAATCAAGGTTGGAATCAACAACAACAAAGGCCTAACTACTGAGTTAACTACTCAGGTAATTATCAAGGTAAAAATTCATTCCATGATCCTAGTTTTCCACCTTTGAGAGAGTTAGTGTCTAATCAAGGAAAGTTAATGGATAACATGTCTAAGAAATTAGCATCCAATGATAAAATACTAGAAAGTATAAATAATAGGATGGATAATTTTTTTGTTGCCATCAACAACCAAATTACCTTTAATAAAATGATTTAATCTCAGCTAACCCAAATATTTGTTGTTGTTCCTACCACTAACTCCGGTATTCCATCACAACCAGAAGGATTAGAATCTACAAATCTTGTAGACATATTTGATGCAGGTGCTTATTGGAACAACCCCACAGAAGAGTGGTGTGATGATTCTCTACCAACCAAGAAAGGAGATCTAGGACGACCTATCATCCCAATCTCCATCGGCACCATGGACTTTCCTGAAGCACTTTGCAACTTTGGTGCAAGTGTCAATATCATGCCCAGAGTAATCTATGAGAAATTCTTTAATTATCCTTTATCAGAAACAACCCTATGTTTACAGCTTGCAGATCGAACACTGTGCTACCCAAGAGGAATATTAAAAGATATCCATGTCCAGATTGGTACCTCATATGTCCCAATAGACTTCATGGTGATAGAGACCGGTGTTGATAAGAGGTCACCCATCATCCTAGGGAGGCCACTCTTGAACATTGTTGGAGCTGTCATCTATGCTAGCACTGCCAAGATCAGTTTCTTCATCAAAGGGAAGAAGGAGACATTTACCTTCAAAAACAAAACCCTACAATCTCCTGAACAACCCCAAGATGAGCCAAGGAAGTGGACCAATAGGAGGCCACCACACCAACACGTGTGTGGAGAGAAAAAGAAATCATAGCAAAAGAAGAAATACAGTCGGAGGCACCAGCTACGCCGTCCAACGAGCCCCAGGACAACTAAGGACGTAAGGAGTCCTATTCGCAAACCACCAAACGCCATGCCAAGAGCTAACACTTGGTAGTTATCCCTTTTCCTCAATCATTTACTTTCCCTAAATAGTTAATCATTATGACTAAGCATGATTATGTTTTGAGATTAAAGAAGATGATCATGTTATGAAAAGATTTCAGGAATTTAAGAGAGAGTGAAAAAGAGAAACTTATCTTTCCGACAAGCCGTGCTTTCAATTATTTGAAGTAGGGTTTTTCCTCCTCATTTGCCCGTCGAACTTGTTTGCGGGGTTTTGGAGGAGGAGCGGTACATGGCTTGATCACCTTCTTTCTCCATACCCGTTTGGGTTTCACCCGAGGTTGTTGCTTCCCTTTTGTCAAGTAAGTATAATTAACTAAAGGGTCAATTTCAAATACCTTGACTATGGAGCATTGCTCAATTTTTGGCTTGAAGTGGAATATATCCTGGGTTCCATTGATGTTTAATTGGATTTCTCCAGCTCTTACATCGATATGTGCATTGGCGGTGCTGAGGAACGGTCTTCCTAGGATGAGTGGAGTCTTCTTGTCTATCTCCATATCCAACACCATGAAATCTACGGGGATGAAAAATTCTCGTATCTTGATGGGAATATTTTTAGCAATCCCCGCGGGATAGCGAATTGATTGATCCGCCAACTGCAAACACATTGGTGTAGGGGACAAAGTAGTGTGAGTTAGTTTATCGAATACTACCTTTGGCATAGCACTGACGCTTTCTCCCAAGTCACGCAGGGCATGCTCGAATTGTTGAGTCTCAATGGAGCAATCAATGGTAGGACACCCTGGGTCCTTCTTCTTTAATGGCAGCTAGTTAGGTATAGCTGCGCTACACTCCTCTGTCAGCTTGATGACTTCGGTAGTAGGTAAGGGCCTTTTGTTGTTGAGGATATCCCACAAATACTTGGAATAGGTCAGCACCTGCATTGCATCAAGTAAAGGAATATGGACATATAATTGACGAATTACCTCAACGAATTTCCCAAAATGCTCGTCTGTTGATTGTCTTCTTGGCTTGCACGGGAATGGTAATAGTACATTTGTATCGTAGTATTCATGGGGAGTCATTCGCCCTTGGAACTTGACAGGGTGTTGGACTGTTGTAAGTTCTTCTTCCTCGGCTTCATGTTGTTTTTTCTGCCTCAGCTTCTTTCTCCTTTCTGGATGACTTGCCTGAAGTGTTAGGATATGGTGGATCGCGAGTGGTCTTACCCCCTCTCGTGGTCACCGCATTTATACTAGAGACTTTTCAGAATTACCAAGATATGGAGCAGAGGATATCAATTGAGATAATTTTCTTTCTATCATGTTATTGAAATTCAATTGATTCTTCACAGCAGAGGCAAAGTCATTCATTTTATTGTTTAAAGTTTCAAGGGTCTTATCATTAGCAGTTAGTTTATTGTTTAAACTTTCGTTAATCCTAGCTTGGCTTAAGACAAGATCTTTAAATGAAGGTTGATTAAAGTTATTAAAACTCTTACCTCCATTACCTTGATAGAAGGGTCGTGGTTTTGATCCCGATTGTTGAGGTTGATTCCCATTGTTGTTGATGAAGCTCACGCCTTCATTTGTTTCGGGGCAATTGTTTTTCGAATGATTTCCACCACCTACCTCACACCATTGTTTTGCCTTGTTAGCCCGTGTGGAGGCATAGTGTTGGATGGCTTCTCTATCCTTCTTGAAGTTTGCTCGTTCTTCGAGTTTCTTCAACAAGAGATCCATACTTGTGGAGAGTACACTTACTTCATGAATAGTTTCCGCACTCTTTTCTTGACTGGAAGCCTTTCATCTTTCCACCCTTGATTCATCACTATCTTCTCAATGAGATCTTTTTCTTGTGTGACGTTGAGTGAAGTGAATGCTCCTCTTGCGGCAGCATCAAGGTGACTACGGGTTATTGGGGTTAACCCATAGTAGAAGCCTTGAATCAGGAGCCAATCTTGAATTCCATGATGAGGGCATTCCCGAATGTACTCCTGGAGACGTTCCCATGCTTCGGGAATAGTCTCGTCCGCTTGCTGTTGGAAGCTTGAAATTCTTCCATGAAAGGCGGTGGTTTTGCCCATCGGAAAGAACTTTTTGAGAAATGCATTGGTACACTTCTCCCAAGTGGCAACTTCCTCAGAATGGGCATAGAACCATTGCTTCGCCTTCCTGAGTAATGAGAACGGGAAGAGGCGAAGACGAATGATATCCGATGCAACATTCTTAATGGAAATGGTGCCACTTACCTCCAAGAAATGCTGGAGATGTGCATTAGCATCCTTGTGGGACTTCCCACAAAAAGGGTTGGCTTGCACTAGGTTGATCAAATCTAGCTGCAGCTCGAAGGTAGCACCCCCTGTATTCACGTCTGGTCCTTGGGCCACGTGAGCGACTGAAGGAGCCGAGAAGTCGGAAATAGCCTCTTGAGCCATAGCTTGCTTGATAAGCCTCCTTCCTTGAGTTGATCCGAGTTTGAGGTGAGCTTTTGAGGGGACACTAGATGATGTCTAGAGTTCCTTCGGAAACTTTTAGGATTTTCAAATATGGTTGCTCGAAATTGGAACTCACTCATAAAATGTCTTGCTTCACAATTAAGAAAGACAAAGGCAAGGTGTAAGCCCCTGCAACTATTTGATAACTAATTTGATATTAAACTTTGGATTCAATTCTATTAAAATTTCTAGGCTATGCTTTCCCCAGCAACAGTGCCAGAAATGCTTGTTGGTATTTCTTATGACTATTGGATAAATCCGCAAGCGCACTAATTATACCGTTGTAGCACTTCACCCAGGAGTATTCTGGGGTATCATAATTTATATTCTTCTAAGTGAAAGCGAAGCTAGAAATAATAATAAAAGAGAGATCCTAGAGATCACCTCAATTTAGTACCAACTAGTGTAAGGGGGTAATTGATATAATGACAGGAAGGTGATGATGTAACAAACCGGTAAAGATAAGTAAGAGATGACTAGAGAGTATAACTATGTGGGAGGACAATGAGAGAGTAAAAGGACTCCTGTGATTCCAACTCTACCTTTGTGGATTTAACTATGGCACTCAGATGAGACAAACATTGATTGATTCCTCAATACAAGTATGCTAGGCGAGGGGATAGATCAGTAGGAGGACAAAACTCCTACCGGACCGCGCCCTCTTTTTACGGGGCCTTATCTTTTAAGAACTTGCCTAAGAACACGTGGTGGAATACAATGACTAGACAAGGCTGTCACCTCTTGCTAGCTACCACAAACAATTCGTGCAACAAGCGATAACCAAAGGCAGGATTAAGTATAAGCACCACGCTTACACCTATTCTCACTACTCTAATCGTGTATACGACAACTAGAATACCCTATGACAGGAGATGATCGCATATAGGAAAGGCCATAAGGATCTCAATCTAGTTTATAACAACTAAATGACTAGATAAACCACAACAATACTATAACAAGCATAATATTGCACGAAGTAAAGACTAAGTGAAGTACAGAAGGAATATTGTATAAATAAGTAAAGTCTTACAAAAGGGAAAAGATACAAGAGCTTATACCAGATCCTCCGGGAAGACAACTCCGGAAAGCCTGAGCTAAGCTCAACTCAACTCTAACTCCCACACTAGAGAACACCACTAGACTAATCTCCACTTGAGAACAACAGAGGTTTGTATGGATTACATCATGATTAGAGAGGAAGGTCTTGGCCTCTAGTTATAGTGGAGGGTGGAGTAGGGGCTACTCAGTGCCACATCATCGATCCAGGGGCTTCAATCCTCCTCCCTTGGATCAAACCATCATAGAACCGCCTTGGATGAATGGCTTGGATTTTCAACATGTGCTAGTTGATATGGCGGTTGAGAGGGATCCAACCGACCTAGGGGGTGGTTGGCCGACACCCCCCTATGGTCAGTGGGCCATCCCCTGGCCTTGTGGGTGTGACCCCACTGGTCAGGGACCAAATGGGGGCCAGGTGGGCCCAGAGAGTGGTCGGCCGACCGCCCCTTGGGGTCTCTGGCCCACCTCTTGCTCCCTGGTGCTGGTCCCACTTGTCATAGATCTTGGGTGGTTGTTCTGAGGTAGTTGTCATGTTGATCTCTTTGGTGTGGGCCCATGAATCCATGTACTTTGCATATGAGCTGTTGGGAGGAAGCACAGAGTGATCCAAGGGCTGGAAATCACTCTGAGATGCTTCTTCTAGATCATGGCCGAGGGGGAGACCTGGTGGGCCCACAGGGTGGTCGACCGACCTCCTATGTGGGTCCCACTGGGTCTCTTTTGTTCCATTTCTTCAATACTGCAACAAAATACTCATGGACATGTGGAACTTGTTATTTTATAAAGTATGCTCATGCAATGATTGTTTTATCCTTGATCCTGGAGCTATTGGCAGCATTTTAGTTATATAAAAGAGCATCATATTTTGTGCCAACACCGATGTTGATGCTGGAGGTACGAAGAAAAGGAAGCGTGGATAGAATGATATTGAGCCATAGTTGTTTACCCGCAAGTCTGCTTTGTGGAAACTACCTTATTGGAAACACTTGAAGTTGCCACATAATCTTGATGTGATGCATATAGAGAAGAATATATGTGATGCCCTTATGGCACAATACTCTGCCTCGAGGGCAAGAATAAGGATACAGTTAATGCAAGACTTGATCTGCAGGATATGGGCATAAGACCTGAGTTGCATTTAGAACAAGATGATGACAGTTCAGTTTCCATGCCAGCAGCATGGTATTCCTTTGAGAAAAAAGAAGTACAAGAGTTTTGCCAATTTCTGAAAGGTATTCGGTTTCCATATGGATATGCTTCCAACCTTGCAAGATGCATTAGTGCAGATGGTTCCAAGGTGCAGGGCTTGAAAACCCATGATTGCCATGTCCTGCTTCAAAGAATTTTACCAGTCGGTCTCTGGGGACAAGTGCACAAGGACATTTATGATGCAGTTGCAGAGTTGGGTAAATTTTTTAAAGAGATTTGTAGTAGGAAATTGAAGGTTGATGTACTCAAACGTCTGAAAGAAGAAATTCCAGTCATCCTGTGCAAGTTTGAAAAAATATTTCCTCCTGCATTTTTTGATGTGATGGTCCACTTGGTTGTCCATCTACCAGATGAAGCACTCTTAAGAGGTCCTGTGCAATATGGATGGATGTTCCCGGTCGAACGTCAAATGGGCAGTTTGAAAGGGTATGTTAGGAATAGGGCTAAACCTGAAGGATCCATCGCTGAGGCATACATAGCTAATGAGGCCCTGACCTTTTGTTCGAGGTACATGGAAGATGTTGTCACTAGATTCAATCGAGATAATTACAAAGGGGAGGGAATAGCAAAGGGTGACCTCCCTATTTTTAATCATGGCGTTCAACTAGTGGGAGCCAATAGGCAGACATATCTTGAGGCACAAGAATTTGACAAGCTTTGTTGGTATGTGATGAACAACTATGATGAGATAGAGCCATATTTGTGGTGAGTAATTTTGTGTAACTTTACTTCATTTCAGCATAGTTTATTTTGTCACTTGTTTGACCATTATATTTTGTACTATGGTTGCAACAAGTTCAGAGAAGAGTTGCAGAAAGATCATGGAACCCTTGATGTTGAGACAAGGATGGAAAAGGAATTTCCTACTTGGTTTAGGAGTCAGGTAAGCTGTTTCAGAATTGACATGCCATCCTTTATTTGTTATTTTCAATTTTTTTGAAATTTTCACTACATATTTTGCTATTTCGCTATTTCAGATGAAGCAAGAGTGGAAGGATAATCGTGAAGAGGTTAGTTAAGGGTTATATGCTTTATCATGTCGTCCTGACCTTAGAGTGATGGTATGGTCATCATGCATTGTCAATGGTGTTCGCTACAACACTGTCGAACGTGACAGAAACAAGAAGACACAAAATAGTGGTGTGCTGGTTGATGGATCACATAATGGGGAGTTCACTGAATTTTATGGTCATGTCACAGAGATAATTGAGTTGAACTACAACTCAAATTTGGAATTCCAAAGAAAGGTAGTACTTTTTCGGTGTGATTGGTTCAGTCAGGAAGGCAAATGTAGAGCCATTAGAGATGATGGCTATTTTAGATCCGTCAATGTTGACAGGTTTTGGCACCAGTCAGATCCATTTATACTAGCAACCCAATCAAAAAAGGTCTTCTACGTGCAGGATAGAATGTTTGGCAAAAATTGGTGTGTTGTGCAAAAATTTCAACATAGGAGCTGTTTTGATGTCAATGAAACTGATGTGCCACTTGCTTACCAAGATGAGACAGTTTCTGATAACGAAATTGTTCTTGAAGATGACGATGATGATGGCTTAGATGAGCCTGGACCAGTGTACCGGCGTGTACAAGGAGAAACAGCAACTGTTCCTGGAAATTTACAAGTTCTTATCAATAGAAGGGATGAAGACATTGGTGAATATAGCGATGATGAAGATGGTGATGAGGATGACACTATCTTAGAGTATTGCAGTGACAATGATAGAGACCCCATGGAGTGTAATGATGTTGATTAGGTTAGTTGTCATTGAATGTAATTTGTGGAGCAAACACTGTCTATTTGATGTCATGGAGATGTAACATACACTATGTCATCAAATTCACTGTTTTGTACTTAAAAAATAATTGTACAAGCATCCTTAGCAAGGTAATGAAGAGAGGAGAGATCGGCCCGTAGCTGCTACTCTCAGGCTAGGGCCCAAAGTTTGGAGGCCCAAAGTTTGTATTCGGAGGCCCAAATTGCCCCTGCCGTTGCTTCCCCATGAAGGGGAAACTACCCGAGTGTCTTTCTAACGCCCCCACCGTCACCCTTGGGAAGCACAACTATCTCCTCTCTCGAACTCTCAGTCCGGCGCACGACTGTAGCGCACAAAAAACCCCATCTCCTATCTTGCCGACGCATGACTGTAGCATAAGAACAACCACCGCCAGAGATTGCGATCGCATTTTTCTTCTCCAGAACCACCACCAGTACTCCATGGCGAACTTCGCCTGCGATGCCAACCTTTTTGTGCCTTTTGGTGCCCATGTGGAGGATGGAGGACACTGGCCGGCGCGCACGTGTGTGGCCATTGGAGGCGAACCACCTCGTCTTCATGAACAGTTCACCGTCGTCACCCTCAACCCACTGCCTCCGCCGCAGCAATGTCGAGATGCTCTCAATGTCGTCGTCCAAATGATGCATCAAAACTACCCGGTTAGAGTTCAATCGCATTCTCTCTCACCGCTTGGTCTTGGTCTCGTGGAGTTTGGATCTGCTATCGAGCATCAGAGTATGCTTGATAGTAGTCCAATTGATTTTAACAATAATACAATATTTAGGATTGTGAAGCATGATGAAGCGATCAACATCAGGGCTTGTCACTACAATAGAGAGTGTTGGGTCATGTTTTTAGGATTCCCTTTAGACTACCAGCAAGACAGGTTCATTCAGGCGGCGGTAGCCCCTTTTGGTAGGATGTTGTTTTGGCAAAATGATAGGAACAGAAGTGTCACTCTGGTCCGGTGCTTGCTCTTGGATCCAACGAGAGTGCCCCATAGCGTTATACTGTCCCAGGGCACTGCTGTTGGGGGCAATAACCGATCCTGGTCCATCCCTATGCACATCCTTGGTGGCCAATTTGTTGGCCAGGAACCAGGTGATGAAGACCCCATTCCACCTGATGGCAACCCACATCCGGTCCATGGTGCCCCATTGGCTGGCAACCCCAACAACTTTTAGAACTGGCTCCATGATCATGTTGGGGCCGGTGCACAAGGGCTAGGGGATGTGGCAATCAATGAACTGATCATGCAAGAGATTAATGTAGAGGTCAATGCTGGGCAAGTTTAGAATGATGAGGCCCAGAATGCTGACATTGTTGAGGACTTGATTCCTCAGCACCCAGATCAGCCACAGGTCTCAATTACTATTGATCAGTCTGGAACTATGGCCATCTTTCTAAGATATACTGGGCCGGACATTCCTCTTACCAGTTCAGAGGTTAAGGCAATAGTAGCTCAGAGGTTAGAGAATGGCAGTAACTCTTCTAATGACTTGGGTGTCGTTGCCTCGGACATCAACGAGCCTTCCTTGAAGCGCAGAAGGTTGGCGCCAGGAAGCACTGAAGCAGGAACCTCAGGTAACTCTTCTAATCATGTTTGAGCTCTATTTATATACTGTGTTGGTCTACTATGTTAATTTATAAATTGAATCCTAATTAATTTACAGATTGCCAAGTGCATGATGATAAGGATGATGCATAGGAAAGCAAGATGACAGTGGCAATTGATGACAGCAGCAGGCCTCTTTTGTTTTATGTGTTCGTCTGCATAGTGTTAGTCTTACTAGTCTAGTTGTTATATCCGTTGTTAGGTTATATATACGTGGTGATACTCGTCGTACTCGTCCGGATCAAAACTTTGGTTTGTTGATGCTGGTTAAGGTGATACGTGGTCATAAACAATTTGGTTTCTGTAAGTTCATTGCTCTGGTAACGAAATTCGGTTTGTAAATATTCCTTGTTTAATTAATTACTTGTTTAGTTGTTGTGCTGCATTGTGGATGATATAGAGCAACACATGATATAGAGCAACACACATGCACATGCATACATTCATAACTTTCCGGAACATTTTCTGTCAAAGAAACGACATACGAATTGATAAATGATTCATACATACATTCACCAACTCATCCACAACAAACTACAGTTCATACATTGATCAACTACTTCAAATCAGTGACATAGAGCCACACACACACACACACACACACATACACATACACATACAAACAGGTCACTTCCACATATGAGCGACAAGCATGCCAATTAGAATACCTACGAGCACATATGCTACAAAACAAGCATCAAGAACAACATGCATGCCCTTCTTGTCTGCAATCTCCATCTCCTTCTTCACGACCTCAGGCTTCACAGCATTAGTCGGATCTACAACCTGCATCTGTAGTTTCCAAAACTCATTTGCATGTCTATTCAACAATTGATTCAATAGCTTCAGCTCTTCCCTACAATCAACACAACAAGCAACAGCAACAGCCTTCTCTGTCTGCAAACACTGTTCCAAAGACATCAGCTGTTCTTCAGAGCGGATGTAGGGGAAGGTAGTATCATCATTCTTCGATCAAAACAAATGATGTAAAATCAGTGAACCATCGACACAAAGTGAGCACAACAATGTCAGAAAATATACCTTGATGTTATATGAGCACTTGAGGAACCACTGGCCAAATGTCGCCTCCTGCTTGCTCTGGATCCTAACCAAAGGAAGACGGCAATATGGGCACTGCCTTCTTTTGCTGGGTGATGAGCTTGAGCACGCGGAATGCTTCATCGGTGGCGAGCTCGTCGTCTGGTTGCGCTCGGCGAGGTGGTAGCTAGGGTTTGGGGGTGAATAGGAGAGGCAGAGAAGAGAATGGAGTAAATGAACGGGGACGAAAGGTTACAGCATGGCGCGGTGGCACAGCGGGTGGTGGGCGTTGTTGTGGGTGCACTCAGGGGGTAAGAACTACTTGTGGGCGCGCCGACGGTTGTGTTGACCGGCGGTGCGGTGGTCGGCGGCTGATTCGGTGTGAGTGTGGGGATTGGGCCAGATTGGGGTATTTAGGGGGGGTTGGGGGGTGCTGGCCGTTGGGAGTAGAGGCTAACACGGTAGGTCCACCTGCTTAGCCCTTTAGATGGGTGGACTCGGCTGACAGATGGGCCCTAGCACGCCTAACTTCTTTCAAAACTGATGTTGGGATAGTAAATGATCTCAAATTTAAAAATCAATAACAAGAGAGTTGTAGAACTCATCGAGATCTACAAATATTGTTTTACCCAAAACTCCATTTGACAAAGTTTTAACAAACTAAATTTTGAATTTAAGTAGTTGACAACTTTTAGCAAGATTTTGGAAGTTTAAAGGTTCCCAAATTAAAAGTAATGAATACCAAGTTTTCATAAATCATTGAGATCTACATTTCATATATAGGCCATTTTTTCATTTGAGAAAGTGATAATAACATGTGGTACATATTTGACATATCACTCATATAGTTTAAGAAACTATATGAGTGATCTATATGATTAGTGAACAATGTGTATCACCACTTTCTCAAATGAAAAAATGACCTATATATGAATTGTAGATCTCATTGAGTTATGCAAACTTGGTATACATGACTTTTTAATTTGGGATCATTTAGTGTTACAAAATCTCGGTTGACTTTGTCATTTAAGTAAATTCAAGATATTTCTTTGTAACATGAAAACATCTTCGAAGTAATATCAGTAACAATATGATATCAATATATATTATGATTTTAGATATTTTTTGGAAAAAAATCATCCAATTTGAAGCTCAAATGAGGGAGAAAAATCTTTTACAAGTTGTAGGAAGAGATTAAAAAAAAAAATGTGCTTGTTCGTGTGACTTGAGAGGAATTGTATATGTGCGAACTTCATACAGATTTTTGGAAGTGTAATTGATTCCAAATCAAAAAATTTGTAAACAACAAAGTTGTATAACTCATTGAGATGTACATTTTTTGTTCTGGTCATCTTTTGATTCGAATTCGTTTTGTATAACAATTTTATTTTAAAAAACTATAGGGATTTTCCGAGGTCATTTTTTTGTACAAATTCGATTCGTATATTCAAAACTATACTTTCTAGTTTTGAAAAATTCAATTAAAATTGACAGTCAGTCCATAGTATCCGTCAGTTCATGCGATTTGGGCCTTTCGATAATAAGTTTCATACCAACACATATTCATATCGATAATTCACACTCAAAACTAGCAACCATATTAGACATTAGATATATAATATATAAAGACGGCAGTTCAAGCAGCCATATGTTCATACCAATATTTATATTACATCTCCACATCAATACTTAAGTCACAAAATACATCATTGTTGTCCCACCTGGGCTTCCAAAAGTCATCAGTTCCCCAGTTCACAGGGTCTTCTTCAAGTTCTTGGCCAGGGAAGTGTCATCCATCAACTTCTCATACTTTTCTAGTTTGGCTTTGACGTCCTTCAGGTCCCCCCGGAGCGCTTCCATTTCCTTCTGGTGGATGGCGTCCTTGACCATGTCAGTGAGTTTGTCAACCTTCCAAGTCAGAGAAGTGATGTTCTGCTTCAGGGGTCTCGTAACCTCTTCCATGGCGCTTATGAGCGCGGGTCGAGTGAACAACATTTTCTCAATATGGTACTGCATAGGGACAAGATGCATTGTTAGTTGTGCAAGGGATAAATGACAAGAGCAATTGTTAGTGGTGCAAGAGCAATTTGAACTTGAACCTTGTTCTATATGTTTAGCATGCAGTAGGAAGCAGAGGAAACAAATCATATATAATAGGATCAAGTTCAGACTTACAAAAAGCATCAGGTTCACAAAGATAGCATCAGTAGTTCATCAGCAATTCATAGGAGCAGATATCATCAAGAATGAGATAATCATTAGACAATTCACATGAGCAGATACCATTAGCAATGAGGTATACATCATACAGTTCACAGCAGCAATGAGCTAATCATCAGCAATTCAGATCAGAAAAAGCTAGCTTTGTCATACACAATGAGCTAATCTTCATTTATGCATTATATCAGGTTTCAAATATCAGCAGCTAGCATCAGTACACATCAATAGACAATGATCTAAATATTTCATTTATGCATTATATCAGTTTTCATATATCATCAATACACATCAGTACACAATGAGCTAATAATCACCAGTAGACAAAGATAACTAAGTCATACTAGCCAACTAAGTCATATTACAAGCTAGCTAAGTTAAACTAACATCATCTATGCAATAGAAAACCCAGAGAACCCTACACCTCGGTGTAGAGGGACGACGACACACGCCGGTGGGAATTGGACGGCAAGTACTCGGAGCTAGACGACGACTTGTCCTCAGAGCTGAATAGTGACTTGAACTCGGAGCTGGACAGCGGCTTGTACCCGGAGTTGGTCGGCGACTTGTAATCGGAGCTGAAGCTGGACATGGGGCCGAGGCAGCCACATTGCGTACCCCCTTGCAGGTAACGGCTACATGAATTGTGCTCTCCTAAGAAGCACGCGTGGCATAGCACGACGGCGCTCTCCGACGATGAAGAGTATGCGGGGGCCTTCTGGTTCGAGGGCCCGGGGTCCTTCTTGGTCGAGGTCGCGCGCTTCTTGCTCGTCGGCACTGCATTCTTCTTGGTTTTCAGCGTGGCCTTCTTCTTGGCCGTCGGCGTGGCCTTCTTCTTCGCCACCGGCGTGGCCCTCAAAGCCCTAGTTAGGGCTTTTGCCTTTTTGTAGCCTGCGCCGCGGTCACCTTCTTCGCCAAAGGTGTGACCGACTTCTTCGCCACTAGCGCGGCTACCTTCTTTGCCACCGGCACGGCCGCCAGCTCCGCCTCCGGCATTCCCTCCTTAATGGCGTCCTCCTTCATCGCAGCAGAGGCCCATCTTCCGATGATTGGGTCCTTAATGGCATCCCTCCTTGTCTGCTTCATCATCTATGGCGACGGCGGTCGGGGTAGACCGTGGGGGTGTTGGCGTTGGTGGTGTCGGCGTGGGCGACACTGGAGGTGAAAGTAGATTTGGGCACGATGAATGCGGTGTAGTGAATGGAGGTGGGGTAGGTGATGGGGTGAATGTGAAGGGTCCAGGCCCACTGTCAACCACTAAAGGTGAAGGGGTGAATGTGAAGGGGCCAGCCCCACTGTCAGCCACTAAAGGTGAGGGGTGAGTGTGAAGGGGCCAGCCCCACTGTCAGCCACTGTCAGTCACTACAGGCCCACTGTCATTCTGAAGTTTTGTTTCCCGCCTACACGAGCGGGAGCGCCCATCTCTCACTCGCCAAAACTGTTTTCAGCATGAAATTCCCATATTACCCTAACCTACTTATTCACAAGACCAAGGACCATATAGTCATTTCATGAAGGACTATATGTATCCAAATCCACTCCAGCAGCCACTCCTCTCGGTCTCCGCTGCCACCTCCACTCCGCCACACTCCACTCCGCCACCTCTGGTCCGACCTTCAGCCTCCACCTCCGGTCAGACCTTCATCCTCCACCTCCACTCCGCCGCCACCTCCTCCCGCTTCCTCCTCTTCATCCCACTCCACCGCCACCTCCTCCCGAAACCTAGATCCACTGCCGTCAGCCACTCCGATGGCCACTACCATTCTAGATCCACTCCGATGCCACCGAGAAGACAGAGACCGGTGTAGCTGCACAAGGATGCCTAAATGGCGTGGTGTAGCAAAACGCCATGGTGTAGCAAAACATCGTGGTGATTCAAAATGCCATCTCGGCGAAATGCCCACGAGCCTAGGTTCTGTCGAAATGGTTCCCTTTTAGCGTGTATTCAATTGTTCTTCGTAAAAGCAATACATATGAGATTATTGGGTTTCAATTTTAGTGTTTTCTTCTACTGTAAGATTTGGGTTTAGGGTTTAGAGCAGCGGCGGAGGTAGGAAAAATTTTCAGGTGTGGCGGATTTATAAATGTTAAACCTATATAATATAATTATGATCTACACAATAGCACACTAGAACATTATATAAGTATGTATATTACTTTGGTATCAACAAGTATAGCAGAAATTCAAAACTGAAGCATTGACACTTGAAAACACCATAATAAACCACGATTACATGGACTAAGTGACACTAAGAGTTGTTTACAGATAGGAAACTATGAAAAGCTACAGGACCTGCAAGTCGCGGAGAATAGAAGGGTCTTGGAGTCCTACGATATCCGTGACTTTGCCGGTTCCCTTGGTGCTGCCATGGCAAATGCAAGTCCTGACAAGCTTGACAAGAAACATTATGAGGGGTCAGATTCATCCTTTCTTCCTGGAGATGATGAGGGGACAGACGATGGAAGTGATTCAACTAGCTTAGAAAAGGTCTTCTCTCATACTTAGATTGGGGGGTGTCTTTTCATGCAGTATCTAATAACAATTTATTATCCTTGTGAGATATTTTCATGCAGTATCTAATAACAGATTATTCTCCTGTGCTCTAGGAAACTGACGTCAGCAGCAAGCGTGGTCGACCATCGAAGAAGAAAGCCAAGATGCCTCCAGGTGGAACCAAATGAGTGAGGGCAACTCGAGCCAGTGAGAAGACAGCTCCTGGTGTTTTCACAAGGTCTAGGAAAAAGTACACCACCACCCACCCACCTATGGATGAAGAACAGTTGAATCTGGCAGGAGACCACCCACCCTCTATGGCACAAGACCAAGACTCTATGGAAGCAGACCACCCACCCTCTATGGCACAAGACCAAGCCCAAGAAGAACATCCCCAAAGTCCTCATCTAGACTTTTCAGTTTTTGATGAACCAATCAATGGAATTGAAGCTGAGGACAGTGAAGAGTTGGAGTTAGTTCCTGAAGGCAAGTAACATTTCCTGAATCCTACTTGATAATCTTAATGTCATCTAGGACTATAGCTTTTGTTGGACAACATGGTAATGTGTATACTTGTCTTGTAGGTCGACAACGTGCTCCAAGAAAATCAAGACCGCCAACAAAGGGCACACTGTTGGACAATTTGACAAAAGCATTGGGTAGAAGGCTCCGAATTCAAATTGCTCTAGGGAAGAAAAGGCCTGAGAAGCCTTTACAGGCTGCTAAGCTAACATCAGAGGCTGGCATTGTCATTAGGTTTAGCGTGCCTATCGTACTCCAATGGAAAGAATACAAGAAGGATGAAGACAATCATGTGAACGAATTCATGGGTCAGTTAACTGTAAGTATTTTTCTTTCGCCCATGGCAATTAGTTTTCTGCCATTTAACTTAGCAATGATGTGCAACAAATTAGGATCTATAATAAGTTTAACAATTTTGGATCTATAATAAGTTTAACTTTGCGTGTTTGATAAGGGTCGTGGAGGGTGGCCCGAGCCCAGCAGCTGCAACGGCCAGTGTTTGGTTCTCTTGCTTTTAAGTGTTTGTATGGTTGTGTTGCTTGTACACATCCTTTCAGTAGCAAGACCATCATATACCTCCTGATATGTGATGGCAACAGGCCTATGATGCAAACTTATTGAAAATATGAGGTGGCTACGATCTAATATGTGTTTTTTCTTGTTGTTCTCAGGACTGTCATCAAATCCATCTGAACCATCCATTCTCTTGCAACTCCTATAGGCTGGTTCTAGAGAATGGATGGATAGATGGATTCCATGGTTGTCTTGTATTTGGATTGGTATTTGTGTTGAGTTCATTTGGGGTTAATTCATACCTGTGTAGCCACCAATGAACAACTTTTATTGAATTTAGGCACCAAATTCTATAGCTGAGGCCTACCTATTTTCAAACTAGCCTGTGATGTCTTTGTACCCATTTCAGTGTTGCTGATATAGTTTGATCTTTCGCCATGAAACTTAGCCATACAGTGGTAGCACCATAGATGAACTATGGTACTGCAGTTGTATGGCTATGTTTTATGGAGAAAGCTGAACTGGTCAGCACAATTGATAAGCTAAGCTGAGGCCATACATGTTGAATTTCAGAAAATGAGCACTTGCTATGTTACAATGACTAATTTCTTGCACCACCTGCTTCCCCTTGTTGTCAATGATGCAAATGACAACTAATCTGAGGTGGACTTTTATGTTACTCTCATGTTTTTCATCAAATCATGAGACACGTCCATACCTAAGTCACTTAGGTATTGACGTGTCCCATGGTTCCATGGCTACCATGATCTTGTGGAAGGTTGTATTGTTACTTGTTGCCACCAATGATGATTAGTATATAGTCCCGTTGGTTGGGACATGTTAGCTGAGGCAATTTGTTTGTTCCTTTTTCGGTTATGCCAATGATGATGAGCTTTGCCAGGTTTATTGATCTCCCCCTTGTCATCAATGATGCAAACGACTAATAATATATGGTGGACTTTTATGTTACTCTCATGTTTGTCATCAAATCGTGGGAGACGTCCATACCCAAGTCACTTGGGTATGGACGTGTCCGACGGTTCCATGGCTACCATGATCTTGTGCGAGCTTGTACTGTTACTTGCTGCCACCAATGATGATTAGCATTTAGTCCTGTTGTTTGGGACATGTTAGCTGAGGCATTTGTTTCTTCCTGTTTGGGTTATGCCAATGATGATGAACTTTGCTAGGTATATTGATGGGTTGGCTAGATGATGACCTTGGCCTTTTGAGGAACTGGAGGTGTTTTTCATGGAAGGAATCAAGCCGTGTGAGACATCCATGTCAAGCTCCATGACTTGTGAGGATTTGATGGCTTGTACGGATGTCTCACATGGCTCCATGCCGGTCATGATGTTTCTTAGCCACACTTAAGCCTAATCCTCCTTAAGCTCCAAGTCGAAGCACTTACACAAAAGGCAGTTCTATCTGAGGAAAATTTGTTGTACTAGACCTTTTTTTGTAACTAAGTATGATAGTTGCCTTGTTTTTTGAGAGGAACATGGCTCCCATCGGTTTCTAACAACCAATCACCCTGTCAGTTGCTAATAGCTAAATCTCATGGTCGTTGGACTTTTACAGACAAGGTTGGAAGTTGATGGTAAAGATGACCCAACAAATAAAGCCTGTACCAACCTACTCCAATCTGGGGTATGCTAGACTAGATATATGTTGAAGAAGAAGTACTTCACTGGTATGCCGGCTGATCAAGTACCTACTACTTCTCCTCTTCTGACAATGACTGATGAACAATGGCAAGAACTCACGGCCAAGTGGTCTAGCCCAAGAGCGAAGGTACGTTGTGTCACATCACAACTTCTCTATTCTTTCTATTTTGTCTGCAACTTACAAGTATTCCTTTCAGGAAGTAGCCGCGAAGAACAAGGACAATCGTTCCAAGGTCAAGCACCATCAGTCCACGGGATCTCGCAGCTATGTCTCGCAGTTGTACGAATATGTAAGTGCTCAGAAACTAATATTACACATTTTCTATTTCTGTTTGTCGACATGAAAGCTAATTTTTATGAACTTTCTGAAACTAAATAAAGCGTGAGAAAAACAATGTCTCTTCAGATGATGCAGTGGAGATATTCAAGGTATTACATACCAGCAAGACGAAGGGTATGACTGATCAAGTCAAGGAGACAGTGGTAAGTCTGTACACATCATTGCTGGATATGTTGATTAGTACATGTCAATTTATATTCATAATTGGTTGTTGTATGGGATTAACACATTGGTTGTGTGCTACTTAAAACACTAAATGTGTCTGGGCAATTTAATGTAAATTCAGCTCAAGTTGTATGATGATTTTCATATTTGTGGTTATATCATTGCTGCAATGGGAAGTTATTGGATAGGATGTTCACATCTTTAAAGTGTCATGACAAGTTAATGTAAATATAGCTGTATTGCTCACAGACACACATTTTTATCTGATAATTTCCATACATTTGCTTGAAATATGTATTCTCTGATGATTTACATATCTTTGCTTGTAACTTAGATTTTGTATAATGAACTTATCATTTTTGCATCTCTGTACTGTAGGCTTCCATGGAAACTATGTTAGCTGAACCTGCTCAAGGTTTAGAGACTCCAAGATCTAGTACTGAAGTTGTTTCCAAGGTCCTGTCTCAATCCAGTGCTGCTTCTACATTCCTGAAGAATGTTGGTCTTGAATCTCCAGGGTCAAAATCAGCTGCAAGAGAAGTGCAACTTCCGGAACAGCTAAACGAAGAGAAGGCACGGGCTGATCTTCTTGAACGAGAAGTGGACACCCTAAAGAAGAAAGGTCAAGAAACAGAAGAAACATTGTCGAAGACCCAAGAACAGGTGCTCAGGACCCAGCAAGAGATGGATGAGTTCAAGAAGAAACAAGAAGCCAATGATCAGATCCTTAAGGCCATCTTGAACCTCAACTCAGGTAATAGAGGTACTTAGCTCATTTGTTCCTTCTTGCTGGGCTCCTCTTGCAGTGCTTGTGGACTTTGTTGATTGTCGTCGTCGCTTGTGAACTTGTGTACTATTGGATTGAGGTTGTTTGGGTGGTGAAACAATAATGATTGAGTTTCAACTTGGGGTTCCCATGTGTTTGGGAACTTCGTTGTATTATAAACATTGAATTTGTGATGTATGAACCAGTTTGTGGAATAATGTTTGTGTTGTATGTATCAGTTCGTTCTTGTGAACTGTTCTGGAATGATTTGCTGTGAGTGGGCATGAATGTGGACAAAATCAGTGACAAATATGTCATTTTTTATGACAAAAACCGTCATTATGTGAAAACCACGTGTCCACCTCATAGAGATACACGTGGAAAAATCTCCGGGTAACACGTGGCAACAGCACAGCGTTGCATGTGTCAGTGTCGTAGCGAACCACGTGTTGAACTCAGAGAGAAACATGTGTCGAACTCACAGCCTGACATGTGGCAACCTCACAGTGCGACACGTGGCAGTCCCTAAGCGACACACGTGGCCAACATCGAAAGAAACAGATGTCAAACTCACAGAGTGACACGTGTCGAACTCACTGCGCGACATGTGGCAACCTCACTGCGTGACACATGGCATTCCTCGCAGCGTGACATGTGGCAGTCCCTAAGTGGGACATGTGGCAAACACAGAGAGAAACATGTGGCGAACTCGCAGGTTACCACGTGGCGACCTCACAACGTGACATGTGTCGACCTATGTAGCATACAAGTGTACTCTAAACGCTGGCTGAAACAGATCTGTGACGGTGCAAAAGTCATCATTGATGAAACGATATCTATGATGAAAGTTTTAAAATCGTCACTATTTTATATCTATGACGCGACAAAGATGACAAACAGAATTTCATCATAAACTCATCATAGAAATGTGTCCATGACGTTTTTGGGATTTTCCATGACAAAAGTGGAGCATCATGGATGTGGGATTTTCTTGTAGTGTATATAGCCTCCTCAAATGAACGTCGACCGTCGGATCAAACCGACCTTAGGCGAAGGGTTTAGATTGATCCTCAAAGGCGGTGGAGCATAATCCATGAAGTTGACGCTGATTGGTTGCTAAGGTAGGGCGGGCGCCCTGACTCCTGGCCCGTTTCGCCTCCCATTCGTTCTGGTGTCTCCTGGAACCTTCTAGAGTATAGAAAATTGTACGGTTGATAATTATCTCTATGTAAACATGACATGTGGGCCTTTACTTTGTATTTCCTGATAACCCCCTGCAGAAACAGACATTCACCAAAACTTGTAGACTTATGTTAGTATAAACCCTAATTCTAGCTATTGGTTTCATTTAGATCCTTTTCCTTGTTTAGTTGACGGTTAAAATTGGTACTTAAGGGCCGTCAACAACTCCCCCAAGCTTACCTTTTGCTCGTCCCAGAGCAAAGATGAACTCAACGATGGATCAGGAGTTGCTATAATGTTGTCATGCCTTAAAGGTACACATGCGTTCAAACAAGAATTCTCCTCTGGATTAAAGTAAACCATTCTGACTTTCAAACTTATCCATATTACCTTTACCCGTGGGGCTTATAGCCATCACTTGGGCCTTGAGCAATTGAAAAGTAGAATGATCAAGAAAAGCACTATGTCTCAAGCTCTTCACTTTACCTTCATCCTGGAGTTTTGCAAAGTTTTCAAAATAAAAATCAAAGTTTCTTTTGTATGACCCTCTCAAGTCTCTCTTTATGTGGTATTTTTGGATCCTTACCAAGTGTAGGTATTTCTTATGACTATTGTATAAATCCGCAAGCGCACAGATTATACTGTTGTAATACTTCACCTAGGAGTATTCCAAGGTATTGTAATTTATATTTTCCAAAGGGAAAGCTAGGCTAGAAATAATAATTAGATAGAGATCCTAGAGAGCACCTCAACTTAGTACCAACTAGTATAGGGCGATAAACGATATATGTGATAGGAAGGGTTGATGAATGAATAAGCCAAGGTAAAAGATACTTAGAACGGACTAGATAGTATAGCTAGGTGGGAGGACAACGAGAGAGTATAGGGACTCCAATGCAATTCACTCTACTTCAATATACTTAGCCAATTAACTAGTCTAAACACTATAGTTTGTCTCCTCAATACAAGTATGCTAGGCGAGGGGATAGATTAGTGGAGGACAAAACTCCTACCAAACCGCGCCCTCTTCTTACGGGGGCCTTACCTTTTAAGAACTTGCCTAAGAAACGTGGTGGAATACAAAGACTAGACAAGGCTGTCACTCTCTTGCTAGCTACCACAAACAATCCATGCAACAAGCGGTAACCAAGGATAAGATGATGTATAAGCACCACGCTTACACACAACTTACTACTTTGACTACGATCTATAATCAAAGCACCCTATGACAGGCAATGATCGCATACGGGAAAGGCCACAAGGATCACAGACTATGGATGTAAAGGCTATTAAAGAGCAAAAGCATATAAGAAGACTATATCTAGTATAGTAATGCTCAAAGTAAATACTAAGTAAAGTAGAGAGAAAACTAATATATTGATAAAGGTAAAGTCTTACAAAGAAGGAAGATACAAGAGTTATACCAGACTTTCCAGAAGACAACTCCGGAAATCCCGAGAGCAGCTCGACTCAACTCTAACTCCCACTCTAGACTAAACTACTAGAACAATATAAGGAATAGAGCTTGTAGGCTTATTCACCATGTGTAGAGAGGGAGGTATGAGCCTCTATTTATAGTGGGAGGTGGAGTAGGGGCTGCTCCAGCACCACGTCATCGATCCAGGGGGCTTCAATCCTCCACCCTTGGATCCAACCGACCTTGAACCGCCTTTGGATGGGTGGTTGTAATTTCCAACATGTGTGAGTGGGTATGGCGGTTGGCAGGGGTGAACCGACCTAGGGGGCGGTCGGCCGACCCCCTCTATGGCCTGTGGGCCACCCTCTGGCCTTCTAGATGTGGTCCCACTGGTCAGGGACTAAGTGGGGGCCAGGTGGCCCCAGATGGGGGTCCGCCGACCCCCCCCCCCCCCCCCCGCTTGGGAGCTCTGGCCCACCTCGGTCTTCCAGGTGTTGGTCCCACTTGTCATTGGTGTTGGATGTTGGTCCTGAGGTATTTGTCACATTTATCTTCATGGTGTAGGCCCATGGATCCATGTGTTATGCATATGAGCCATTGGGAGAAAGCACAGAGTGATCCAAGGGTTGGAATTCACTCTAAGGTGCTTCTCCTGGATCATGGCCGAGAGGGGAGAGCTGGTGGGCCCATAGGGTGGTCGGCCGACCCCCTATGTGGGTGCCACTGGCTCTCCTTTGCTCCATTTCTTCATTCCTACATTCAAACACTCCATGGACATGTGGAACTTGTTATTTGATAAAGTATGCTCATGATGTGTTTGTTTATCCTTGATCCTGAGGTTGTTGGCAGCATTTTGGTTAAGTAAAAGTGCATCATTATTGGTGCCAACAAGATCCCCCAAGCTTAACCTTTGCTCGTCTTGAGAAAACAATCAAACTTAGCTCGATGGATTAGGAGTTGCTACTATGCTTCATATTTCAAGAGTACTATATCTACAACAAGCATACTTCTCTTTTGAATGGAAAAATTAGCAATAAAGACTCACCCATATTACCTTAGTCCTTCATGGGGCGTTTAGCTTTTTCCCTTGTCTTCTGAGGTTGAGAGATAGAACATCTTGACTTGAGCACTAGTTTTCTCATCCTTTCACAAGTTTCATATCGGAGGTTTTGCAAGATTTTGTAAACTTAATGTTCCTCAAATGGTACTCTCGAGTCGCTCAGAAGGTGTATGATTCCTCACCAAGGCATATATCAAAGTTTTCCTTCTTTCATCCTATCTCTAAAGGCTTATGTGGAGCTATAGGTAGGGATCAAAAGATGTAGAAAACTTACCTCGCATATATTGTAAAGTCAAATTCTGGATCCAAGGAGAGAAGTGTCATACTCTTAGATCAAGATGTGCAAGTGTGTGGAAACATGGCAAATGATCAATACTCCTATATTTGGATGATCTCTCTTTCCTAACTTATTATTTTGAGACATAGCTATCTTTTTAATTTTTCTATGAGCTTTGAAGATGCTCATTCATATTTTTATTTTATTTTTTCGTGAGCTTTGGAATGCTCATCAATTTTGGGACTTTAGAATGCCCCTAAATTTTTCATAATTTTGCATAGTCTATGTCTCATTTACTAGCAACATACTAGAGAGAGTTTTTCTATTAGAGCATGGGGTATGAACTATGTGGAAATGTAAGGCATGTTTCTGCATACTTCTAGTGTAGAAGCAACATGTATATGTGGTGTGTACGTGATCGTGATCTTGGGATCATGATAAGCCTCTCAACAAGGGTCACCAAACTTGACCAAACTCAACACAAAGCAAGCAGCTTATGTAGACAACTTATATCATGAAAGAGCATGTATGGCTTTGGTAGGAATTTTCACCATTGAGGAACAAAAAGTATTTTATCATTTTAATAAATAAAACTCCGAAAGTCATTCTTGCATAGAACAATATTATAGCAGCTCTTATCTTGTCACAACAACTTAGACTTAGTTAAGCATTTGCAACCCACAAAAGTTTGAGGTTCATGATGTTTTCTTTTAAGCCAAGTAATCCATTGAGAAATATCAAGTTATAAACTAAGTACTAAAGAAACATTTAGCAGAGCAACTATTCATCATTTCCATAGGAGATATTAATTTTCAAGGAACATGTGAGAGTAGAGAGAATTCTTTTTATTCTTTTTATCATATGCAGATTTTTTTTAGATGCAAAAACAAAAGATAAGAAAGAAAGTACATGAAGATAAATACTGAAATTAAAAACTTACCTTAGTGAGGGAGGGAACCTCCCCCAAGCTTGTTCTTTGCTTAATATGATGGTGGCGGATATGGATGTAGTTGCCACCACAAGTCTCACTGCCGGTGTTGTTCTTCTTGCAATGCTTGGATATCTTCGGCAGTTTGCTGAAAAATGCGTGTTGTCTCACCATGCTCAACACGCAACTCACCAAAAGTGTCGGTGAGATGATCAAATTGTTGTCGCCATTCACGATGCTCCCTATCTCGTGTGGACGAGAAGTATGCTCGTGGTCCTTGCGGACGTGGTGGTCGAGGAGGCATGCCACTAGAAGTGTGCATGGGATCGGAAGATGCATCGTCTTCCTCCTCGCCAACAGCTCCTCGGGAAGGACCACCTTGCTCAAGATGAACAAAGTATAGCCCCTCCTGAGATCTCCTATCTGAACCTGCAAAACCTCTTTGCCCAATTCCTTAATCTAAATCAAGGGTTAGCTTATGGGTCCTATACAACTAACGTTGCCTATTTGGAAGAGGCACCTCAATTGTATGGCCACTGTAAATCATTTTAAGTTCACCATTGGCATCTCTTTTTAACATTTGAGTAGTTGTAAGATATACTTCTGAGATTACGGCTATAGGAGCAGAGATGTAAACAAAGGGGTGAGTGCCATTTAGCAGGTTCATGGATTTAGCAAGACGAGTAATTAAAGATGTGAATTGAATAGGTTCATTACTCTCAATTGAAATTTGCCAAAACTCTACCAAGCATTTTACAGGAGAGATTTGAATTTTGTTTGCCACGGCATAGAGCAATTTTAATTCCATGTCACTTAGCATGCTAGCATTACTTCCAGGAAACAGAGTCATATTCATCCAAAGATGCATGAAATGAAGGGTTGGATTATGAATTTCCTTAGGTTTGGGATTTGAGCAATCATTTAGAGCAGAGATAGACAACCAAAATTTCCTTTTGTTAAACCTATGCATGGCAAGGTCTAAATCTAGCAAGCATGAATCATCAAAGCCAAGAGCAACATTTAGATGACTCCAAGTTAGACTACAGCTTTGATTAAACATGTGAAAAGAAATTCCATCATTAGAGACTTGGAGAGAGCACAAGAATTCTATGGTAAGCAACTCAATTCCAAGTTCATCTACTTGCCAAAAGCTAGACCAACCAATAGAGGAAAAGATAGTGTCGAATTCGGTGGTCATACCTGCGTTGGAGAGAAGACTCGGATCCAATATCCTTGTGTGCTCGAAAGATCCATCCCGAAGAGAGAGATATCTTTGGTACTCTAGGTTGTCAAACTAGAGTCCACTTTGATGATCATAGGTCCTCATCGGGGGCACCATGAATGCCCCGATATGAGGTACCTCCGTCAGCACTTCTTCCTCGTCCTGATGGTGTTCTTCGGTTTGGACATTCTCCCAAGTGTATCGGGCAGAACCTCCCCTTCTTCTTCCTTAGGAAGTATCCTCGGATTGGTGGGAGCGTCGAGATGAGCTCCCACTCAGGATTTGCTTTGCTTTCTTGAATGCGGATCTTAGCGGGTTCTTCATCTTTAGAGAGGAAGAGGGACACAAGGGCAAGACTAGGACAAGGTTGTGTGTGAAGCGGGCTTCCTAGTTTGCCTTGTGAGGAGAAGTTTGAGCTAAGAGAAGTTTAAGGAAAACAAGAGATCTTCTTGTGGACTAGTGAGAGCAGAACTACTTCTCTTGAGAGCTAAGAACTTCTCTTGAATGAAGAGAGGAGAGAGCAAGGCAAGGAGAGGCTTGAGCTAGAACTGGATTTTGGTTGAGGTGTGAGGGATTGAGCTCTCCTTGCATGGGGTTTTATAGGGGAAGGGAATGGCACCAAGGGGGCACCATGGGGTGGTCGGCCGATGCCCCTTGGGCATGCCCTTGGGTGCCATGATCACTAGCTTTAGGAGAGGCCTTACACAAAGCAAAAGAGAGAGGAGGAGGTGACCAAAGGTGGTCGACCGACCCCTAAAGTGGGGATTCCACTCATGCTTTTTCTAGTGCTTGGTGAAAGATAAAAGATTCTATGTGATGTGATCAAAAGCTGAGATAAAGTGCTCAAGATTCTCCTTTTTAAACAAAGAGTAGTGGGGGACAAAGGTATGTCATGCTTTGATTGAAGGTGATTGATGTGTTTTCTTTTTCAAAGCATGACAAAGTGAAAGTGAAAGGTGTCATGGTTCCCCACTTTGGACAAGGAGTAGTGGGAGACAAGAGTGTGTTATGCTTTAGCAAAAAGTGATTGATGTACTTTCTTAAAGCATGACAAAAGATTAAGGGATGTCTCCTAAAGAAAAATCTGATTTTTGAATTTCTCACTACTCAAATCATAAGATGCTTGGACATAGGATGGTAGGGAAGAAAGAGGGATGATCATGGGGCACCTAGGGTGGTCGGCCGATCCCCTAGGCCTCCATTTTTTTTCTTTTTCTTTTATAAAGATCATATTGTGTTCCTCTTTTAAATAAGCAAGGATAAGGTACATAGGGATGGTCAGTCGACCACCCTATGGACCTACCCTTTGTCCCATTTTAAAGCTACACTAATCTCCAGTTTTATTTAATCTAATGTCTATTATTTTTCTTCTAAATTTTAAGCATGAAAGAAATTTAAGAATTTAACTAAATGCAAGAAGGGAAATAAAGGATAACTACCGACTTACCTTTCGGTGAAGGCTCCTTGATTTTAAGTCCTCGGAGTAGGACTCTCCTTCTTGTTCATTCTTTGGGGGCACTTGATGGCTCCGGGGATGCAGAACACGGAGTGTGCACCTCCTTTGTTTTCCAAACCTGCCTGGGATTGGCAGGTTCATCCTCCTTGAGTTCATTGATCTTGGCCTCCGGGTACTATTTCTTTTGGCGTGGAGCTCAAACTCTTCTTCTTGGTGGGTGTACTTTAACCTGTTTGTTAAGTTTATAGCTATTGAAAGCACATTTTACCTTGTGACTCAGGAACTGGAAATGGATCTGGCCCGATCCCACATAAATGATCGCGTTGGTGGTGTTGAGGAAGGGCCTTCCCAAGATGACGGGGACTTCCACGTTGGCTCCTATATCCAGGATGATGAAGTCAGTGGGGATGTACTCGTCTTGGATGTTCACCAAGATATCCCTTGCAAGTCCCTCGGGAAACCACATCGTTTGATCCGCCATCTGCAAATGAACATATGTAGGGAGCAAAGGTCCCCCTAACAAGTTATCGTATGTTACCATGGACATGATGTTGACGCCCGATCCAAGGTCGCAGAAGGCGTTGTGGAATGTCTGTTGTCCGATTGAGCATTTGATCGTCGGGTGGCGGATCTTCCTTCTTCATGATGAAGGGAGGATCAATAAGATAGCCCTAATATGAGTGAAGTGGAGGCTTACCGAACCTCGTTGTGACCATCTTCACATGCTCAATTGAATCCTTTGGTTTCCTAGGAATCTTACCTTATTCTATAGATGGCATAGCTGCTGCTAATTGAGCTAATTGTGTTTCTAGCATTTTATTAAAACTCAATTGATTTTTTATAGCAGTTGTAAAGTTATCCATTTTCTCACCAAAAGCTTCAAGAACTTTATCAGTGACAATCATCTTTTTATTTATACCATCATTAATCTTAGATTGACCAAGAACAAGATCTTTCAATGAAGGCTAGTTATTGTAAGAATTGTAATTATTGTAATTGCTATTACCTCCATTACCTTGGTAGAAGGGGCGTGAATTCTAGCTTCCTTGTTGTTGGGGTCGATACCTGTTGTTGTTGTTGTTGTTGTTGTTGTTGTTGCTGATGAAGTTCACATCCTCCTTCGATGTCTCGGGGAAATTGTTGCACGAGTGATCTTTTCCTCCGCACACCTCGCACCATGGATCGGCTTCAATAGCTTGTGCGGCGGCGATAGGGTAGATGGCCTCTTGTTCCTTCTTGGAATCTTCTTCTATCTTCTTCATCAGGAGGTCCATCTTGGCAGAGAGTATGTCCACCTCATTGACGGTGTGCATACCTCTCTTCTTTGGCTGGAGACGTTCCTCACCCCATCCTTGGTTGATCACCATCTTTTTGATGATGTCCTTGGCATTTATCACTGTGTGTTGGAGGAATGCCCCTCCAGTGGCAGCATCAAGGTGACTATAGGCCATGCTAGACAGCCCGTGGTAGAATCCTTGAATCAAGAGCCAGTCGTCTATCCCATGATGAGGACAGGCACAAATGTACTCTTGGAGACGCTCCCATGCTTCGGGAATCGTCTCGTCGGATTGTTGTTGGAAGCTTGATATCTTTCCACGAAGAGCATTGGTTTTGCCCGTCGGGAAGAACTTCTTGAGGAATGCGTTAGCGCACCTCTCCCATGTAGTGGCTTCTTCTTTGTGGGCGTAGAACCATTGCTTCGCCTTCCCCAATAGCGAGAATGGGAAAAGATGAAGGCGAATGGTGTCAGATGCCACTCCATTGATAGTAAAAGTGCCACATAACTCCATGAAGTGCTGGAGATGAGCATTGGCATCCTCATGGAGCTTCCCACAAAATGGATTGGCCTGCACCATGTGGATCAATACGGGCTTCAGCTCGAAGGTAGCATCCCCGAAGTTGACCTCGGGACCCTGAGCTACGTGGGTAGCGGATGGAGCCGAGAAGTCAGAGATCGCCTTCTGGGCCATAGCTTCCTTGAGTGGTGGTGTAGAGCCTCCTTCCTCGAATGGATTCAGGGTCGAGATGAACCTCTGAGGGGGGAACTTGACGACGTCTAGTTCTCCTCAACATCTGCTCAGGATCTTCTAGATAGTTTCCCGGCAGTTGGAAACCGCTCATAAACTGTCTGTCTTCATAAGAAAGGAACACACAGACAGTGGTAAGCCCCTCTGACTAATTGATAACTAAGTTAACGAGAACCTCTCGATTCAATCTAATTAAAATTTCTTGGCTAAGCTTTCCCCGGCAACAGCGCCAGAAATGCTTGTTTGTATTTCTTATGACTATTGGATAAATCCGCAAGCACACAGATTATACCATTGTAGCACTTAATCTAGGAGTATTAGGGTTTAGGGTTTAGGGTTTAGGGATAAATCCGCAAGCGCACAGATTATAAGCCAAGGTAAAAGATACTTAGAACGGACTAGATAGTATAGCTAGGTGGGAGGACAACGAGAGAGTATAGGGACTCCTATGCAATTCACTCTACTTCAATATACTTAGCCAATTAACAAGTCTAAACACTATAGTTTGTCTCCTCAATACAAGTATGCCAGGCGAGGGGACAGATCAGTAGGAGGACAAAACTCCTACCGGACCGCGCCCTCTTATTACGGGGGCCTTACCTTTTTAGAACTTGCCTAAGAACACGTGGTGGAATACAAAAACTAGACAAGGCTGTCACTCTCTTGCTAGCTACCACAAACAATCCGTGCAACAAGCGGTAACCAAGGATAAGATGATGTATAAGCACCACGCTTACACACAACTTACTACTTTGACTACGATCTATAATCAAAGCACCCTATGACAAACAATGATCGCATACGGGAAAGGCCACAAGGATCACAGACTATGGATGTAAAGGCTATTAAAGAGCAAAAGAATATAACAAGACTATATCTAGTATAGTGATGCTCAAAGTAAATACTAAGTAAAGTAGAGAGAAAAGTAATATATTGATAAAGGTAAAGTCTTACAAAGAAGGAAAGATACAAGAGCTATACCAGACTTTCCAGAAGACAATTCCAGAAATCCCGAGCGCAGCTCGACTCAACTCTAACTCCCACTCTAGACTAAACTACGAGAACAATCTAAGGAATATAGCTTGTAGGCTTCTTCACCATGTGTAGAGAGGGAGGTATGAGCCTCTATTTATAGTGGGAGGTGGAGTAAGGGCTACTCCAACGCCATGTCATCGATTCAGGGGGCTTCAATCCTCCACCCTTGGATCCAACTGACCTCGAATCGGCTTTAGATGGATGGTTGTGATTTCTAACATGTGTGAGTGGGTATGGCGGTTGGCAGGGGGTGAACCGACCTAGGGGGCGGTCGACCGACCCCCCTATGGCCTGTGGGCCACCATCTGGCCTTCTGGATGTGATCCCACTGGTCAGGGACCAAGTGGGGGCCAGGTGGGCCTAGACGGGGGTCCGCCGACCCCCCCCCCCCTTTGGAGCTCTGGCCCACCTCGGTATTCTAGGTGCTGGTCCCACTTGTCATTGGTGTTGGATGTTGATCCTGAGGTATTTGTCATGTTTATCTCTTTGGTGTGGGCCCATGGATCCATGTGCTATGCATATGAGCCGTTCAGAGAAAGCACAGAGTGATCCAAGGGTTGGAATTCAGTCTAAGGTGCTTCTCCTAGATCATGGCCGAGAGGGGAGAGCTGGTGGGCCTATAGGGTGGTCGGTCGAACCCCTATGTGGGTCCCACTGGCTCTCCTTTGCTCCATTTCTTCATTCCTGCATTCAAACACTCCATGGACATGTGGAACTTGTTATTTGATAAAGTATGCTCATGATGTGTTTGTTTATTCTTGATCCTGAGGTTGTTGGCAGCATTTTGGTTAAGTAAAAGTGCATCATTATTGGTGCCAACACCAAGGTAATAATGGTGTTATGCTTTCTCTCTCTCATCCAACAACTAATAGGAAATATATAGAGTTCATAGGTGGGGAGAAACAATGCATACATACTTGCAAAGCATATATTGTAAAGTCAAAGAATGGATCCAGAGAAACAGGGCATACAATCAAATCAAGATGTGCATGTGTATGGGATATATGGTGGATGTATGAGGGTGGATATGTGGTGGATATATGAGGGTGTATGATGGAAACCTAATTCTACTATGCTCCTTGAATACATATATACATACATCTCTCTTTTGGAACTTGGAATTTTTTGAGAGAGAACTTGGGCTTGCTCTTTTTTTTACTTTTTTCAGAGAGGTGGGCATCTAAGTACCGATTGTTTTGATAGGACACTTGTCCATGTTTTACTCTCTTTGTTTTTTTGTTTTTTTAAAGCAACCCCAAGTCTCTTTCTATAATAACACTTTTGAGAGGTCATAACAAGGAAATCTTTGGAGCAGTTACATTTGTGGTGATGAAATATATAGATAGGTGGAGAACTGGGATATTTTTGGTTACTTACTCCCAAGCTAGGAGTAGAGCATTTTTCTGGTGGATCTGAATGACATATATGTGGATGCGTACTTCCAGGATAGAAGTAGCATATATGAGTGGAGTGTACGTGATCTTGATTTTAAAAGCATGACAAGTCTCTAAGGGTCAACAAAGCTTGACAAAACTCAATGCATATACATGTAGTAAAGATAATAGTGAATGTTTTCCTAATCTACCAGGCATGTATATATGGCTATGGTAGGAATTTAAGCTCTCATCATACAGAAACTTATCATGTAACATTTTCAATTTTCAAAAGATAAATTCTCCAGAACTCTAGTATTGCTAGGAACAAGATAAATAGTAGCTCAGACTTTTTCATATCATACCTATCAACTACCTAGACTTAGCTCAAGCATTCACAGCCTACAAGTTTTAGGTTCAGAGTAAATCTTATGTCAAAACAGTTATGTCTAAAACTCGGGAGAATTCAAGGCTGAAAACTAGGTACTTAAAAGGAATTATGATAGAGCAACTATTCATCATCTCCATGTTAAGAGTTTATTATTGGGGTTCATTTCATCATAGCTTCTCTTATTATTTTCTCTCCTACTATTTATTAGCAAACTTCTAAACTAAGCAAAGACATATATATAAGCGGGAAATATTTATTAGGTTTTCTATGATTATGCATCTTTTTCTTTTTAGCAGAGTATAGGTATAAAGACTGATAGGTAGAAATACTTAGCTGAGTATATAGGGGTGCTATCTCCTAAGCTAGATGTTGACGTAGTTGTTCACTCTTGATGTTGATATATTAGATCTCATTCAAGCTTCCAAAACCTACACAACTCAAATAGACAACAAAGCTCGTGGAATTGATTAATCATTAGTGGTTGGCCACTTAAACCTTAGTTGTCTAAAGCATGATTGATTTCTAGATTGGATCATTAAATTGCAAAAATTCAATCAAGTCGATTTCTTCTAAGTTCTCAGGTTCAAGAAAAACTTTCAAACGTTGACCATTTACCTTGAATATGTTACCTGTGTCATCTTGAAGTGTGATAGCACCGTGTGATGCAACTTCAATCACTTTGAATGGTCCTTCCCATTTTCTTCGAAGTTTTCCATGGCCAAAGAGCTTCACTCTTGAGTTGAATAGCAGAACTTTATCACCAAGCGTAAACACCTTGTGCTTGATTCTCTTATCATGCCACCTTTTTGTCCTCTCTTTGTAGATCTTGGAATTACGATAAGCTTTTTCTCTCCATTCTTCTAGCTCAGATATTTGCATCTGACGATTCTTACCAGCTAGGTGGAGATCCATGTTCCATTTCTTGATTGCCCAATGAGCACTGAATTCCAATTCAACAGGCAGGTGACATGTTTTTCCATATAAAAGCTGATAAGGTGTCATGCCTATGGGTTTCTTGTATGCAGTTCTATATGCCCATAGTGCATCATGAAGCTTGTACTTCCATTTGTTTCACATTTCATCCACGGTCTTCTACAGAATGTTCTTGATTTACTTATTTGATGTTTCAACTTGACCACTAGTTTGAGGATGGTATGGAGTTGCAATGTTGTGCTTGACTCCATATTCTGCTAGGAGCATCCGAAATGTTTTGTTGATGAAATGTGATCCTCCATCACTTATGACCATTCATGGCATTCCGAATCTTGGGAATATCACTTCATGGAACATCTTCTTAGCATGCTTGGAGTCGACAGCTCGACATGGTAATGCTTCTACCCACTTGGATACGTAGTCAACTGCCACCAAGATGTATTCAGCATCTCTAGACCTTGGGAATGGTCCCATGTAGTCAATTCCCCAGACATCAAACAACTCTATTTGAAGGTTGTTAGTGAGTGGCATTTCATTCCTAGCATTAATGTCTCCATGCTTCTGGCATCTGACACATCTTCTAATGAACTGTTTTGTATCTTCATGCATTGCTGGCCAGTAGAATCCGCTTTGCCAGATCTTTGCATGTGTACGGTACACTCCATAGTGTCCTCCATAAGGTGATGCGTGCAATATGTCTATGATCTTCATGGCTTCAACCATTGGAACACATTTCTGTAGCAGTCCATCAGCACAAACCCGATAGAGATACGGATCATCCCACAAGTGGCAACGAGAGTCATTCTGAAGCTTTCTCTTGTCACCTCCTAGTGGAACATATCCTGAAACCATATAATTCACAATATCCGCATACCAAGGGTCCGAGTGTGTTACCTTGAGGAGTGTTCCGTCCCTTAAATAGTCATTAATAGGCAATTCATGTTCATTTTTATGTTGAAGCCTAGACAAGTGATCAGCTACTCAATTTTCTACTCCTTTCTTGTCTCTTATTTCTATGTCAAATTCTTGGAGTAAAAGAATCCATCTTATAAGCCGAGGTTTAGCATCTTTCTTAGTGAGCAGGTATTTAAGAGCAGCATGATCTGAATAAATGATTACCTTAGCTCATACTAAGTAAGGTCTAAACTTGTCTATCGCAAAGACTACTACCAACAACTCTTTTTCACTGGTAGTATAATTAATTTGTGGCCCAGACAAGGTTTTGCTAGCATAGGAAATAGCATAGTGCTTTTTATCCTTGGTTTGGCCTAAGACAACACCTACTGCAAAGTCACTAGCATCGCATATGATCTCGAAGGGTAGCGTCCAATCAGGTGGTTGGATGATTGGAGCAGAAATGAGTGCTTTCTTGAAAATTTCAAAAGCTTCATAACACTCATTAGTGAACATGAAAGGTACATCTTTAGTTAAAAGGCTAGTCAGGGGTCTAGCAATTTGGGAAAAGTTTTAAATGAAACGCCTATATAACCATGCGTGGCCTAGAAAGCTTCTGATTCCTATCACATTTGTGGGAGGTGGAAGTTGTTCAATAACTTCAATCTTTGCTCTATCCACTTCTATCCCACATTCGGACACCTTGTGTCCTAGCACTATTCCTTCCTGAACCATCAAATGGCATTTTTCCTAGTTTAGGGCTAAGTGCTTTTCTTCACACCGCTGAAAGACTTTGTCTAAATTCTCTAAATAATCATCAAAGGTTTTTCCATAGACGGTAAAATCATCCATGAACACCTCCACGATTTTCTCGATCATGTCAGAGAAAATAGACATCATGCACCGTTGGAAAGAAGCTGGAGCGTTACATAATCCAAACGACATTCGTTGATATGCATAAGTTCCATAAGGGCATGTAAACGTGGTCTTACTTTGGTCATCACGGTGGATCGGGATTTGATGATATCCAAAATAACCATCAAGGAAACAAAAGAAAGAGTTCTTTCAAGCCGTTCCAACATTTCATCAATGAAGGGTAACGGAAAGTGATCTTTCTTTGTAGCCTTGTTAAGTTTCCGGTAGTCAATGCACACGCGCCACCCAGTGACAGTGTGTTGAGGGATGAGTTCATTTTTCTCATTTCTTACAACCGTCATCCCTCCTTTCTTTGGCACAACTTGGACAGTGCTAACCCACTCACTATGCGGCACAGGATAGATAATCCCAGCGTCCAAAAGTTTCAAGACCTCTTTCTTAACAACCTCTCGCATAACATTGTTAAGTCTCCGTTGTGGTTCCCTCGAAGGTGACAAATCAGGATCGATGGGGATTCTATGAGTACAAAGAACTAGACTAATTCCAATGAGGTCATGGAGTGAGTAGCCAAAGGGTGATTTATGTTTTTCTAAGATAGTGACAAGTCTATTGGTTTCTTCTTGGGAAAGCTTATCACTTATAACGATAGGAGTTTCTTGGTTATTATTTAGAAAGACATATTTCAAGCCAGCAGGAAGAGGTTTTAACTCGATTGAGGGTTGTGATGGCACTTCCAAGGGATCTAGTTCGATAGGTTCTGCTAGCTCTTCCTCTTCTTGAGTGAAGTGTTCATCATCAAGAGTTGGTTGAGACCAGTCTTCTAGAAATGCCACTAAGACTTCCTCAATAGGGTCTTGTTTGGGCTTGGGTTCTACTATTGCATTATTTGATCTTAAAATATTAACGGAAATAGAAGAATTTCCAAGCTTAATATTTAAGTGATCCTTGTTTGGTCACTCTTGAAAGAGTGTTCCAAACGGTACGCCAATCAAGAGAGACATGTCTGAGATGTCATAGATGTAAAAATCTAAGCGATACTCAAACCCTCTTATGCGTAAAGGAATGGACCTTATGACCCCATAACTTTCAAGAATAACTCCAGATGGAATTCTTAGAAGCTTATGTGATGGGGTCAAAGATTCGTTGGGGCAAAGATGTTGGGTTAAAGCCCTTGAAATTATATTTATCCCAACGATAGGACTATAGTGAGCCTCTATGGTGATTCCCATAAGTTTACAAAGTATAATATCTGAGGGAGCGGTGATTCGGGCTACCTCAGTGGATAACTCCGATTCTACCGACCACTCACGGCTCATGATATAGCTAAGAAGCCTTTAATGTGCTCTAAAAGGAAAGCATCATTGTGTAGACTCTCATCCTCAAATGATGCATAGCGATCCAGAGGCTTCACTTGCACTGGAAAATTCAAGGCGTTGCCAAAATCTTCAAAAAGATCTACCTCAATTTTAGAGAGGAACATATAAGGATGGGGTTCATCACTCTCTAAAGAGTATTGTATTCCCATAGGAGATAGTTCTATAACAACCAAATCATTCGAAGGATCTGAAGGAATTTCAGATTCGGTTGTTTGTTCCTCCTGTGTTGTTCGGGGCTTGGCTCGACTTCTTCGGGAAATTTGTCAAAAACTCCAGTGTAAGGAGTATTTTCAAGAATTTTATTTAGAATGGCTTCTCCTTCACTAATAGTTTTGTGCGAGAACGATCCTCCTGAAGATAAGTCAAGGTGTAGAGCAGCTTCCTTGTTAAGACCAAGATGGAAGTGATAAAGTAAGACATTGTCTGGCAAGGAAAGGTTTGGACCGGAATTGATAAGGCTTATGAACCTAGCCCAAGCTGCACCTAGTGTCTCTTTCTCTTTTTGTTTGAACTGAAGAACTTCAATTCTAAGGGCTGCAATTTTAGAAAGAGGGAAAGAAAGCAAGACAAAATTTGTCTCGAAATTCATCCCAATTCCCATTTACGCCTCCTATGGAATGAGCATACCACTGTTTCGCTCTTCCTAAAAGTGAGAATGGAAACAATTTCCATTTTAAGGTCTCTTGTGTCATGCCAGCAATGATGAGGCAAGAACACAATTGCTCAAATTCTCTAAGGTGGGTGTAAGGATTTTCGTTTTCTAGCCTAGAGAAAGGTTGCTCCCGAACCATGTCTATGAAAGCAGGGTGAAGCTCCTAGCCATTTGTAAGAATAGGGTTTGAAGATGGAGGAGGCTCCAACATGTCGCCCTTTGGAGCAGAGTATTTATAGATGGGAGTGGAATTCATGTGGTAAGATGAAAATGGTAAGGTGAGAAAGGTGGTAAAAAGGAAATAAGAAAAAGGTAAATGGATGACTTGGTTCGAAACTAGCACAGCTACCGTTCCTCGGCAACGGCACCAGAAAGCTTGTTGGTATTTCTTAACGCAAATAGATAAATCTACAAGCGCACGGATACCGCTGTAGCTTTCGCCCGTGAGTATTCAAAGGGTATCGATTTCCACGGGGAACGCGAAGTGAACTAGAAAAGAACTGAGAACATCTTATGAAAGAATGATAACTGGGTAAAGAGAGATTTTAGAGTTTTCTAAGGGGTTTATCTAATCAAAGGCCCACGATACTCTATCTACTTTGGAGCAACAGTACCTTCCCGACTCTCGATAAAGACTGGGAGAAAGGTAGTCGGGGGAAGGCTGCCAAAAGCTCTACGAAACACCAACCCGAACGTGGTGGACTACAAAGGCCTTACAGAGCTGTCACCTCTGGGGCTACCACAACTATCCGTAGGATTGGGCGCAAACTCAGGTAAACTCTAGTCTAGACACCACGTCTACACTATCGCCTACTATAATCCCGCGCGGAAACTAGAGCACTCAATACGAGCAGAGATCTCGTAAGTAGAATAAAGTAAGAACTGAAATAAGATACTTAGAAATAATAAATGAAGAACCTGGAGATTGCTCCGAACCAGATACTGCAAAGGTACAATGTTGAGGAAGATCCGACAGATCCGGCTCCTCCTAGCTCTCTCCTCCTCTCTCCCTCACCTCTAATTACAACTAGATGAACTAGAACTAGAAGAACTAGATCTAGAAAACTAGAGGGACCTCTCTCCTTCTCTAATTGAAACCCTAGCTTTTGATCTAGAGAAGAATAATGAGATGAGATCCTCAGGGGGTCAGGGGCCTTGCTTATATAGCCTCCTCAAATGAACGTCGGATCAAACCGACCTTAGGCGAAGGGTTTCGATTGATCCTCAAAGGCGGTGGAGCATAATCCACGAAGTTGACGCTGATTGGTTGCTAAGGTCGGGCGGGCGCCCTAGGGGTTAGGGCGGGCGCCCTGACTCCGGGCCCGTTTCGCCTCCCGTTCGTTCTGATGTCTCCTGGAACCTTCTAGAGTATAGAAAATTGTGCGGTTGATAATTATCTCTATGTAAACATGACATGTAGGCCGTTCCTTTGTATTTCCTGATAACCCCCTGTAGAAACAGACATTCACCAAACCATGTGGAATTATGTAAGTATAAACCCTAATTCTAGCTATTGGTTTCATTTAGATCCTTTTCCTTGATTAGTTGACGGTTAAAATTGGTACTTAAGGACCGTCAACAATCGGTCATTTGAGCTCAAGCCTGCGCTCATCAACATGGTGCAAGCAAGCCAGTTCGATGGGAAAGCACACGAAGATGCTAGTGCTCATCTCCAACACTTCCTGGAGATTTGCAGCACATTCACTATCAAGGATATCCCCAGAGACGCCATACTACTTCGCCTTTTTCCATTCTCACTCTTGGGAAGAGCGAAGCAGTGGTTCTATGCAACCAAGGAGAAGAATACTACGTGGGCACACTATTCCACCAATTTTCTAGCAAAGTTCTTTCCCATGGGAAAGACTCTTGATGCAGCGAAATAAGCTTCCACATGATAGATCTCACCTATAAGTAACATCCCGTGTGCTCAACACCATTACCATTGCTATGGTACACTCAGCGCGAACCATGCACCTATCTTGTGCTGAAACAAACACAAGTCTCTAGATGGAGTGAAACAAGCTTCCACATGATAGATCTCACCTACGAGTAACATGTGGTGTGCCCAACACCATTACCATTGCTATGGTACGCTCGGTGCAAACTGTGCACTTATCATGTGCTACAACTAACACAAATCCCTAGATGCTGCGAAACAAGCTTCCACATGATAGATCTCACCTAGGAGTAACATTCGGTGTGCCTAACACCATTACCATTGCTACGGTACGCTCGGCGCAAACCGTGCACCTATCTTGTGCGGAAACAAACACAAGTCTCTAGATGGAGCGAAACAAGCTTCCACATGATAGATCTCACCTAGGAGTAACATCTAGTGTGCCCAACACCATTACCATTGCTATGGTACGCTCGGGGCAAACTGTGCACCTATCTTGTGCTCCAACAAACACAAGTCTCTAGATGGACCGAAACAAGCTTCCATATGATAGATCTCACCAAGGAGTAACATCGGTGTGCCCAGCACCATTACCGTTGCTATCGTACGCTCGGCACAAACCGTGCACCTATCTTATGCCAAAACAAACACAAATCTCTAGATGGAGCGCAACAAGCTTCCACATTATAGATCTCACCTAGGAGTAACATCTGGTGTGCCCAGCACCATTACCATTGTTATGGTACGCTCGGCACAAACCGTGCACCTATCTTGTGCCAAAACAAAACACAAGTCTCTAGATGGAGCGGAACAAGCTTCCACATGTTAGGTCTCACCTAGGAGTAAAATCCGGTGTGCCCAACACCATTACCATTGTTGTGGTTACGCTCGGCGCAAACCGTGCACCTATCTTGTATTGCAACAAACACAAGACTCTTGATGGAGCGAAACAAGCTTCCACATAATAGATCTCACGTAGGAGTAAAATCCGGTGTGCCCAACACCATTACCATTGCTATGGTATGCTCAGCGCAAACCGTGCACCTGTCTTGTGCTAAAACAAACACAAGTTTCTAGATGGAGCGAAACAAGTTTCCACATGATAGATCTTACCTAGGAGTAACATCTAGTGTGCCCAACACCATTACCATTGCAATGGTATGGTCGGGGCAAACTGTACACCTATCTTGTGCTCCAACAAACACAAGTCTCTAGATGGAGCAAAACAAGCTTCCATATGATATATCCCACCTAGGAGTAACATCCGTTGTGCCCAGCACCATTACCATTGTTATGGTACGCTTGGCACGAACCGTGCACCTATCTTGTGCCAAAACAAACACAAGTCTCTAGATGGAGCGGAACAAGCTTCCACATTATAGATCTCACCTAGGAGTAACATCCGGTGTGACCAGCACCATTACCATTGTTATGGTACGCTCGGCACAAACCTTGCACCTAACTTGTGCCAAAACAAACACAAGTCTCTTGATGGAGCTGAACAAGCTTCCACATGATAGATCTCAACTAGGTGTAACATCCGGTGTGCCCAACACCATTACCATTGTTGTGGAATGCTCGGTGCAAACCGTGCACCTATCTTGTGTTTCAACAAACACAAGACTCTTGATGGAGTGAAACAAGCTTCCACATGATAGATCTCACGTAGGAGTAACATCCGGTGTGCCCAACACCATTAAAATTGCTATGGTATGCTCGGCACAAACCTTGCACCTATCTCGTGCCAAAACAAACACAAGTCTCTAGATGGAGCAAAACAAGCTTCCACATGATAAATCTCACCTAGGAGAAACATCCGGTGTGCCCAGCACCACTACCATTGTTATGGTACGCTCGACACAAACCGTGCACCTATCTTTTTTGCTACAAACACAAGACTCTTGATGGAGCGAAACAAGCTTCCGCATGATAGATCTCACGTAGGAGTAAAATCCGTTGTGCCCAACACCATTACCATTGCTATGGTATGCTTGGCGCAAACCGTGCACGTATCTTGTGCCGAAACAAACAGAAGTTTCTTGATGGAGCGAAACAAGCTTCCACGTGATAGATCTTACCTAGGAGTAACATCTGGTGTGCCCAACACCATTACCATTCCTATGGTACGGTCGGGGCAAACCGTACACTTATCTTGTGCTCCAACAAACACAAGTCTCTAGATGGACCGAAACAAGCTTCCATATGATATATCCCACCTAGGAGTACCATCCGGTGTGCCCAGCACCATTACCGGTACGGTCGGCACAAACCGTGCACCTATCTTGTGCCAAAACAAACACAAGTCTCTAGATGGAGTGGAACAAGCTTCCACATTATAGATCTCACCTAGGAGTAACATCCGGTGTCACCAGCACCATTACCATTGTTATGGTACGCTCGGCACAAACCTTGCACCTATCTTGTGAAGTCTCTAGATGGAGCGGAACAAGCTTCCACACGATAGATCTCACCTAGGAGTAACATCCGGTGTGCCCAACACCATTACCATTGTTGTGGTACGCTCGGCGCAAACCGTGCACCTATCTTGTGTTTCAACAAACACAAGACTTTTGATGGAGTGAAACAAGATTCCACATGATAGATCACACGTAGGAGTAACATCCGGTGTGCCCAACACCATTACCATTGCTATGGTACGCTCGGCACAAAGCTTGCACGTATCTCATGTCGAAACAAACACAAGTCTCTAGATGGAGCAAGACAAGCTTCCACATGATAAATCTCACCAAGGAGTAACATCCGGTGTGCCCAGCACCACTACCATTGTTATGGTACGCTCGACACAAACCGTGCACCTATCTTTTTTTGCAACAAGCACAAGACTCTTGATGCCGCGAAACAAGCTTCCGCATGATAGATCTCACGTAGGAGTAAAATCCATTGTGCCCAACACAATTACTATTGCTATGGTATGCTCGGCGCAAACCGTGCACCTATATTGTGCTCCAACAAACACAAGTCGCTAGATGGAGCGAAACAAGCTTCCACATGATAGATCTCACCTAGGAGTAACATCCGGTGTGCCTAACACCATTACCATTCCTATGGTACACTCAGCACAAATTGTCCACCTATCTTGTGCTGAAACAAAGACAAGTCTCTAGATGGAGCGAAACAAGCTTCCACATGATAGATCTCACCTAGGAGTAACATCCGGTGTGCCCAGCACCATTACCATTGATATGGTATGCTCGGCGCAAACCGCTTGATGAGCCATAGAGTCATGGCATACACCCCCTACCTGGTGCGCCAACTGTCAACAAAATGTGGTCAACAGTCTACCTAGGAGGTACCCCAAGGTAGTAGATTAGATGGGGAGGTGTGGCAATGGCTATCAAGCGTAACACAAAGAGCGTAGACATGGCGATTTAGACAGGTTCAGGCTGGCAAGTCACCGTAATACCCTATGTATTGTGTTTTGGTGGCTAGATTGATTGAGAGATACAATATAAGATGTTTTTCGAGGTGGGTCCCTGCTCACCTTATATAGCTGGGGAGCAGGGTTACAGTTTCCTTATCCTAACAGATTACAATCGGTCCCTCAAGAAAAGGGATCCGAGTCTATCTCCTAGGATCTGCCTTGGCGAGCAAGGTTTTGTAGAGTGCCAGGTGAGCACGACGAGCCTGGTAACGTGCTGCAGGGCCTTGCGAGCTGGGCTATTCTTGACGAAGGGCCCATGTAGGTCCATGGGGGTATATGGAGGTAATATCCCCACATGATCCCTCTACGAGCTTCTGGAGTATTTCTCCACTGCCTCTAAGGATTAATCTCGGCCCTACGTGGAGTCAGTTTGATCCAAGGGACAACGTTGCACCCACCAGGCTACAAATAGAGGGCAGAAACTCCTCCATGGGGTATTCCAATTCATTAGCATTCAAATCATTTGGAGATCAAGTCATCTAGAGCCACAAACTCTAGTTCATCTAGAGCCTCTCTAGTTCATAGCATAGCTTAGTTAGATCAAGAGTAGAGGAAGTCAAGATACATCAACCAATCTTGGACTCCTGACGTTGTGAAGAATTTGGAGTCTGGTACAGTTCTTATTCTCTTCTCTCTTATTGTAATATCTACAGTTGTATGATATTTACGGGCAACACTATTCTTCATTACTATGTTCTTGTTTACATTGTTCATTATCTACTTTAATATATCTATTATAGATAGTTTGCTATTGATTTCATGCACATGTTCGTATAGCGCTCGTCTACTCGATCGTATGGCGAGTGGTAGGCAGTATGTAGGCGTGGTGCTTAGATACTTTACTTATCTGCAGATGCCCCCATCTACGTCGGGTCATGGGATAGATCGTGGACGTGACAGGTCTATTGAGTCCTTTGTAGGCCTCCCCCCGTGCAGTGGTTTGGTAGGGCGGGATTGTCAGGTCGAGGATATATTTGTATATTTGAGGTTTTCGAACTCTAACTCTTCCTGTTCATGGCCCCATTATGGTTGGGAACATTGGTAGTATTACTTAATGATGATTGCTAGATGTACTTGCACTAAATGACGTAGCTTTGACTATAGATAGAATACTTTGGAGTTATTTCTTTATTACTTGTACTGGACGACGCTTGTGTAATAACTAGAGAGCTCTAAGAACTTTATCTTTATCATTATCATGACTGATCAATGCCTATTATCATATATTTTTATCATGTGACTTACCCATGTTATGAGTAGAGTACATGATGTTGGTTAATCCCTTCATTCATTTCATATGAGTCTTATCAATTCTATAGATTATCAGTTTAAGTAGACCTTCCTAGTGGTAAAATATAAATTGACAACCTGGTAATACTCTAGGTAAAATGCTACAATGTTGTATTAATATGTCGGCTTGTTGAATCATTTGTTCTTTATAATTTCATATTCATCATTATTCATTTCTACCTAGTCACATAAAATAATAGAATATTTCATAAGTACAATTAATTATTCCTAGCTTTATAATTGGGGATGACAACCAAGGTCCATGCTTAGGAATATAAGGTAAAAGATAGTGGCTAGTTGCTAAAGACAAATTAATTACATACCATGCATTTATAGCGTCGTTCTGAGGATAGGAAGTAATCTCTATTTTCGGTGCGACGCTATCTAATGTCAACAGAGAAGCAACATACATTTTGGACATCAAAATCTATATAGATCAAAAAGGCTAATAGGATTAAGCCAAGATACATACATTGACAAGGTGTTGAAACGGTTCAACATGGAACGGTCCAAGAAAGGGTTCTTGCCTATGTCACATTGAATTCCTAGTCTAAATTGTGGCACGAAGGACAATCAATTCCTGGTCTAGATTGTGAAACCGGGCAAGTACAGTGAGAGGTCACTCAAAGATCCGAAAGAGACGATGGTCACAGTCCCCGTGGGCCATGGCTAGGCAGATGTGGAGGTTGCGGAGACCACGTCGTCAAGAGACGTGGCCCGCGTAGAGTCACTAGAGATCTCGGAGATGACAACCGTGCTGACGATGGGTGCCGGCGAGATCCTATCAAAGGACCCGTTCGGAGACTGCCGACCGGGGTGGAGGCGGTGAACCTGGTCACAGTGCTGCCAGAGCGCCTGACACTGGACGTTGGCCGTCTGGTTTTGGAGCTATGGGTATTAGATATCTTCAAGATTAACTCTAGATGAGATCAAGATGAGATCAAGATGTGCAAGATACATACAGATTTGAATGTTGCAGATCCTTTGACAAAGTCTCTTTCACATCACAAGCATGAGGCGCACATGAGAGCTATGGGTATTAGATATCTTTGAGATTAACTCTAGTGCAAGTGGGAAACTGTTGGGAATATGCTCTAGAGGTAATCACAGAGATGATTGTATTTCCTTGTATCCATGACATGTTATGAGTTCATTGAATATCCATTAAAGGCAACTTGTATTGATTAGCAATTATGTGAATTGTTTGTGAAACTCTTTTACTGGTATGGTTATTCTAAAGTTGTCCTTGATCGGAGTTCATGTGAGGATGTATATGAATATTAGATCAGCACATTATTAGATGATGACTATGTTTCACAAGTCATAGACATAGAGATGTCAAACTAATAATGTGGGCACATATAAGACATGGGGCTGGACTGACCCAACGTATACACATCATATATGTTATGTCCTTAGACTTGAGATTTTTGTATGCACTCAAGATGTGAAACGACCTACTCAGTGACTACCAAATGCTACTCCATGACTGGGTAGTTATAAAGGTGGCTTTTGGGTTTGTCGGGAGACATGCTGTAAGACATGGTCAATCAAGATAGAATTTGTCACTCTCCATGTGAGAGAGATATCACTAGACCACTCGAATGATTGGATCAAGAAAATCCATGGCCGTGCTTGGGTTAAGTATTAACTTACAAGTTGGACCAAATATCATTAGGCAAGGGAATAACATGTATGTGGTTTTGTGGTGGTTCGTCTGATATGATCGTAGCATATGCATAGGAGTGGACACGCCTTGCTAGAGGCTGCTATCAACTATTGGTCGAGTAGGACTACTCGAGCCATGTCTATGTGTGTGTGAGCCCAAAGGGTCACACGCTTAAGGGGCTAGAAGCTTAATTCGGGTTAGACCTGAATTAGACTAGGTTTAGGGTTACTAATGAGCCTCCAACGCGGGAGCTCGTTAAGACGCCTATATAGGCAAGGGGTGGGCGCAGGGCGAGTTAATCTCATGCCTTTTGGCAGCCGCCGTCGCCTCCCCACGCTCGCGCCTACTGCTCCTCACAGACCTAGCAGTCCGGAGGCGCAACGCTTCCTCCCTGTACGTGTGGGATACCTCGGAGGTGTTGCATCTAGAGCACAAGGACAAATCGCATGAAGGGGACGTAGAGACGGACGACCTTGCAACTGCACGCACTGCTGCAACACGCACGACTACATTGAGTCGCTTCCGCTGCACCTGCGTGTCTAGTGGCAATCCTGTGATCTATAACTAGTAGTAGTTCCTAGTTTATGGGGTAGAAAATATTTGTTTTCTGACTATCGTAGCAACCTCATATCCCTACAGAATCTTCATCTTTGACGGGTCAGATAGAAGATCTCCCTAAAATGTTGAGCGAACACTCTGTGGTCCTTTCCCTTGAAGGCATAGTGAATAAAGGAGTGGTTGGGGGACACCCAGAGTGACACGTAAACTTGTCGAACCCAATCTGCCACATAGGCCCCTGAATGGCCAAGTAAATCTAACATCCCGGGTAGGTACATGAGGCACGGCCTGATCTCAGCACCTCTAGCAGCTACTATCGCCTCAAGTGAACAGACGTGATGTGGCCTGATAGCATCCACACTCTCAATGTAGGCTCAATAGAAATCCTCTTGAAGAGGAGTGTAGAAGTCAGGACCTGTCCGGTCGTCTAGTCGGAGGGAACCAGGTGTGGAAGTCCACAAACTGCAGCTCCTGGGTCCTTGTCACACCCCAAAATTTTCATTTTGGGTTGTGAATAGAAAACATTAAATAAAATAAGAAGAATTATGGTTTTCCTAAAAGTTATAAGATTTAATTAGGCTTTTAGTAACGAAGAATGTGCAAAACCTGAATTTTAAAATTGTTTTGAATAGAATATGTAAGGGTGTTGCATTCATACCTTTGTATTTAATTTTATTGACTGAAAAATAATTTGGTAAAACTCGATTTAGGTTCAAATCGATTTTTGTTCTATTTACAAAGAAAATAAAAATTCTAAGAAAAAGAGTTTATCTTAAAACAAATTCAAAGTTTTTTTCAAAGTTTTAGAAATGAATTAAAAAGTATTTCAAAATTTATTTGGTTTTCAAAGAGACCCAGCTCTCTTGGCCTGCTCCGTGTCAGCCCAGCAACCCGAGCAAACCAACCCATCGCCTCCACCTTCTCCGTCTCACTGCCATGGGGGCCAGCAGGTCTGGTCGTTTCCACCTGCAGTAAGCCGACCACCCTCCTCCATTGATGATGCCGGCGAACTCCTTTACGTCTCCTCATTCACTCCTGCATGCTGCAGTTAAGCACCATCAACTCGTACTTCTAAAACTTTAGTGGGGCATTGAATCGAACACCTAGCAAGCAGGTGGAAGCGAGCCTTCCAAAAGCTTGATCCAGTGCCCCGTCCACTCCCTCTTGAGGCCACAACTGCTGCAGCGGTGGTGCCTTCAGAGACCCGGCTGCCGTAATGGCCTTTCCTGGCCGTAGACCACCAGCAGAACCGGTCGGAGAAGAGCGGTGCCGCTGCATCACCATTGCTACCATCGAAGGGGACGGGGATTTACCTGGTAGGGGTGGATTTTGGCACATTTCTTGGTTACCCGCGTGTGCCGTAGCTGGATCCCTTGCCTCGATGCCCACCTGGGAGCACGAGCCGTTGCCGTCGTCTCGCGAGACGACGGCCTCGCTGTCTCCCGTGTCCGCCGGGGGTGTTTTTGCAAAAGTGATGGTATAGAGACGGCAGGAAAGCTCCCGTTGTACGTGCCCTAACGCCCCTCTTCACTCTGCTCTCTTCAAGCACCAGAATGAAGGCCTCAATGGCATTTAACCGACGGTTGCCATTGAGGCAATGAACCGAGTTTCATTTGCATCCACGTTCCTCATCCCTTGCCCTATATAAACGCTGCTCGAGCACCTTTCTTTCATTTCCATCACACCATCCCAGTTGCGCTCGCCTTCATTTGCACCCTACAGTGCGACAAATCACGGCCGGCGGAGGTCATTGCTGAGCTTCGATTCGCCGTGTCAATCTTCGCAGTTTGGCCATCTCTGACTCTACCTTAACCTCTGATAGATTCGCTTCGTCCAGGCGATTCACGCTCTGCCTTTCTTCCCAGGGAAGCACGACGTGTTGAGGAACTCTAGTGCTTGCCGGAGTTCTGCATCCACCGTACCTCCCCGTCGGCCACAGCTTCCTCGGTCACTCCAGGTCGCTAAGATCAGTTCCATCGCACGCGCGGTGAGCCCTCCCCTGCTTGCGCCTCTTTGTGACGTCCTTCGTGCCATGTAGTTTGTAGCCAAGCTGCATCGGCGTAGTCCGGCCATGGCACCAGCAGGAGCTACTCCTTTCAGTTGACGCACATGGAACAAACAGCCAGCTCGTCATCTTCTTTGTCACTATGATGTCACGCTGATGGCATGCAAGATTTATGGCCGTTTTCCTTTAGGAAAATAAATCCAGAAATACTACTCCAAATATACTTCATCATGGACATGGTTCACGATGGTTGCTCTCACAGCTGTTTCCCGATCCATAGACCATGGACCGAGTGCGCAACATAGTGCACGTGTTCTTACAGTTAAGCCCTCAGTCATATTTTTATTTTATAAAATGAATTATTAAATTTCTGTTGATGCTATAATTTAGTTCCAAATATTTTACATTTTAATCCCTGGTTTAGAAAATATTCATAAACAGGTCATTTTATTTAAAAAATGTCCTACTACTTCAAAAGCTCATAACTTTTAAATCGTAGCTCCGTTTTAGGTGGTTCTTTCGCTCACGAGTTCGTATCCGCGAGTACTACATGTTAGTAATCAGTATAATATATTTTTCCAAAGCTTGGTGTACTGTGTTTTGTGGGCCATGTTTGTTGTATTGTCTGCAGAAGGTGCTGAGTTTGAGAACTTCCAAGACCAAGAATTTGATTTATCTAAACCCGTCCAGTTTGAAGGCAAGTGTCCTTGATCATACTTGCTCCTATGTTATTTTATTTTACTAGCTTAGTTAGAAAGTAGATGCATGCAGTCTTAATATGAAACCTATGTTAGGGTTTACTAGCTTTGTGATATCATCCTTGAAACCTGGTTGGTTTGGGTAGGTGTCATGCTTAGCCTACAGTCTTGGGTTGGGAAGGTTTAATTATTAATTTTGACTAATGATATATGCAACTTTTACGTGGGCTGGTAACTGTTGGTGGTAGTAACATGGTGAGTAGGCAAATCCGGCAGGATGGACCATTTGGTTGAGGTTGGTTTATGCCATGTTATAGTGCTGATGTTGGTGGTTTGGGTTTGTGCTAGTATCCTGCCTGGATCCCTAGGACCTGGTTCTCGAAGCATGTAACCTGGCTTTACAGCGCAGCCATGAGGTCTGGGTGGGCTGACCTGGCCAATTAATTAGTTTCCTCCAAGTAATGGTTTACATCGGGTTGGTTTATGTGGCACAAGAGGGGGCTTCTGCAGTGGTGTTGGTACCCACTGTTAGCGGGAAACCTTAGTTAAGGTGTAAAACAGGCTTGACGGAGCCTTGTAAAGGCCTTGTAGTGTGACCCCGCTGAGCACCTAGGTAGTGTGAAGCGTGATGGGGAAACACATCTCATGGTGAAAGTGTGCAACCTCTACAGAGTGTAAACCTGATATATCAGCCGTGCTCACGGTCAAGAGCGGCCTGGACTTCTTCTTGATTAGTGGATCTTGTTCTATGGTTGGGTAGTTCCCTTGGAAAGGGAATGGTTGGGAGCTTGGATGGAATCCAAGTGTTTGGTTAACTCGGATGGAATCCGAGCGTTGGTTTGGTTTTTCTGAGGAGAAGGTGTTATAACCTAGTTAAATAGGTGCTTAGGGTTTAAGATAATAGGGATGTTGCTTAGGTGCCTGTGTCAACCAAAGTAAGTCTATCCTTGCTCAAGCCTCATGTCATATTTTTTTCCTACACTTGCGGAGTACATCTCGATGTACTCACCCTTCCTCTTTGTCCCCCCTGCTCCCCATAGATGTTGGAGATGAAGAGGAGTATGTTGCGGAAGATGCCTTCGACCCCGACATGTTCTAGGCTGGTGTTGTCCCCGGTTGACTTCCTGTGAAGATGGCGTCCCTTTTCCGCTGGAGTTAAATAAAGTCTATGTAATTTTCTTTCAGACCTATGGCTCATTTTGTAATGATGTTTATCGTTAAAGTAAGAACATTTCTATGATACTGTAATGAAGTCGTCATATGCATGAATAAATTGATCTTGACATACATATGATGTGCATTTGATTTTGTCCTTAAAATCGGGTGTGACAGTCCTCCATGTGGTGACCTCTCATAGGTCATGCCGGACCAGTGGAGGGGGTCCACGTGGCCTAGGAGGAGCATGGTTTCTGCATCGCTGACCATTGGGCCGGGGTGGCACCGAGGTGCGAGGACGGGTGCTCCAGCATGGTCGCTCCTCTTATGGTGGCTCTGACTGAACCTCTGTAGGCTCAGTGGCCTCTACCCCTCGTCCTCTGAGGGTGTCGGTGATGCAATCCGCAAGGCACCACATCGACCACCCCTCTCGGCTCTGTTAGCTGCTTTGACTGCTACTATCGCTACTATGTTAAGTAGCCTCTTCCTCTTCTTTGCTACAACCTTCACGCGCTTGCTATCCTGGGCAGTGGGAGGATGGTGTGGAGGAGTGTCGTCACCACCACTGCTAGGAGCACTCACATTCTTCACACATGCCATAGGGGACACGCAGAAGAACCTCAACCATCGCTGAAGAGCTCAACTGCCACTATGTGCCTCTGAATACCTCGAGAACAACTATCAATCACTGCTACAACCACTATCACTGACTGAACCACTCAAAAGAAATCCCACTATGAGACCCCTAAGTCCTGGATTGTATCTCGTGAGGCTTAGCCTCAATCCGTACTCTTGGGCTTGGCCCCGAGTTCTCTGTCACTGCCCAAACTACCCAACTCGCTGCTCAATAGATTAGAGAGAATTATATTAACTTCTAAGAGTAGCTAGAGATATGAAATGCTATATAGAGCATGAAGTCAAGATAAGAAATGGATCCAAAAATAAAAACTGCCTTGACAAACTCAAAAACCAGGGTGAGAAGTCGTTGACTCAGAAAACATCAATCCAATCCGTAACCACACTATGAATTGGTAGGGCAAAGCGAAAGGATATGAGGGCAGTGGTGGAGGGGCGGTGGAGTAGGGAAAGGGGAACAAACCCTAGGGTTAGGAGTTTGAGCCTGAAATGATAGTGGCTTGCACGGGAGGTGTGTCAGCGCGCACAGGTAATAGAGGAAGCAGTGTTGGTGTGGGGAGAGAATGCACGGCTGAGCAAGTGGCACGGCGGCGGAGATGGCGCGACGGCGGTGCGCGGGCGAGAAGGAGAGCGAGCACATGCGGCTGATGGGGGAAGATATGCATGCGGGTGCGGAAGGATAGCATGGAGCAGTCATGGTGGCGAGCAAAAGCCAGTGGCGAGATGTCGCGGTGGCGAGAGGTGAGGGTGCGAGAGCTCGGGGAGACGACAGCACGGTGGTACAAAAATGAATTGAAACCACCCGAGAATGATGAACTGATTTTGAATCAAGCCCCGCAAACTCATGGCACACCGGATGCACCGGTGGATGCACCGAACACATGAACAAGGCGTGTTCGGTGCAGACCCAAAGAGCACCCAGAAGCACCGGACACATCTCATGCCCCCATCACCGGATGCATGGAGCGTCCAATGCAGCCTTTGTCCATGGGTGGGAACCATCAAACATTGAGCACCGGACGTGACGCTTAAAAGCTCATTGCATCCAGTGTGCCCTGCAGTCAGCGCCCGAGCACCGGACTCATGCCACCGGACACCAGGTGTGTTCAGTGTGTGCGTTCGGTGCACACTCCTTCAGGATTTTGAAATCTTTCTTCGCGATTCTTTCTCCCAATCAAGTTCCAACTCAAACAAGACACAAATAAACACCAGTTGGACTTGATTAGGATCCATCTCTCAAACCCTCAAATTTAAAGTATTTTGCCATAGGCTTTAACCATATTTTTTAATGAAAATAGGTCAAATTGAAGAGCGAGAAGCACCATGAGACCACATTAGGGGAATAGAGTGACTTGAACTTCGAATGCTCCCCCTAAATGTGAACGAACTCAATGGATGCTCAAAACTTAGCCAAAAGGAACGACAAAGAAACACACATGCATATGCAATGCAATACAAGAATTTGAATCTAGTTGCTTGTCAAGTTTAAACCTCGATTAAGCTTCTTGACTCGACTTGAGTGCGGTTATCTTAACCGAGTTAGACAAACATATGTGCATTACTTAAAATTAAACATGTTATAATACATATGAATGCAATGGTCAACACAAGGTCATCTTTTAGTGAAGTTGGAAAGGTCAAGCACATTTAGCTCATTCCTCAACCTACAAAAGGTTGATTCATCAAGTGGTTTAGTGAAGATATCCGCCAATTGGTCCTCACTCCTTCACCTTCTAGTGATATATCTTTTTGTGCAACATGATCTCTAAGAAAGTGATGATAGATATCAATGTGCTTTGTGCGTGAGTGTTGAACCTGGTTATTTGCAAGTTTTACGACACTTTCATTATCACATAGAAGTGGAACACTTTTTAGTTCAATGTCATAATCAAGTAGAGTTTGCTTCATATATAGAATTTGTACGCAACAAGCTCCTGTGGATGTGTACTCGGCCTCGGCGGTGGACAAAGCCACACTATTTTGTTTCTTTGAAGACCATGACACAAGAGATCTCCTAAGAAAATGGCACCCTTTGGAGGTGCTCTGTCTATCAACCTTACACCCAGCATAATCCGAATTGGAATAGCCAACTAATTGGAAGGGAGGTCCATTGGGATACCAAATACCAATGCTTGGGGTGTGCTTTATGTACCTAAGGGTTTGTTTTACGACACTTAAGTGAGACTCCTTAGGATTTGCTTGAAATCTAGCACACATGCACACACTAAACATGATATCGGGCCAAGATGCGGTAAGGTAAAGCAAGCTACCAATCATAGAACGGTAAAGAGTTTGGTCAATTGGTTTACCTCCCTCATCAAGGTCAAGATATCCATTAGTAGGCATTGGGGTCTTGATTGGCATACAGTCCTCCATCTTGAACTTCTTAAGCACATCATGAGTGTATGTTGGCACAAGTTATCATTAACTTTTCTATACTTGAAATATATTGTTGTAGATCTAGTACTCTTGAAATATGAAGCATAGTAGCAACTCCTGATCCATCGAGCTAAGATTGATTGTTTGCTCGGGACGAGCAAAGGTTAAGCTTGGGGGATCTTGTTGGCACAAGTTAGGATTAACTTTTCTATACTTAAAATTGTGCCACCAACCTCTAGATCAGGGATAAAACAAACACATCATGAACATAGTTTATCAAATAACTAGTTCCACATGTACATGAGTGTTTGAGTGCAGAGATGAAGAAATGAAGCAAGTGAGAGCCAGTGGGACCCACATAGGGGGTCGACCGACCACCCTATGGGGCCACCTGGCTCTCCCCCTCGGCCATGATCCAAGAGAGGCACTCTAGAGTGAAATCCATCCATTGGATCACTCTGTGCTTTCTCTCAACGGCTCACAAGCAAAGCACAAGGATCCATGGGCCCACACCAAGGAGATAAACGTGAAAACCACCTCAGAACCAGCAAATAACCTCAATGACAGGTGGGACTAGCACCAGGGAGCAGGAGGTGGGCCAGTGACCCCCAGGGGGGGTCGGCCGACCATCTAAAGGGCCCACCTGGCCTTCAAGCACTCCCTGACCAGTGGGGCCACACCTTGGAGGGTAGAGGGGGGCCCACTGGCCATAGGGGGGTCGGCCGACCACCCCCTAGGTCGGTTGGCTCCTTCCAACCGCCATACTCCTTCCCCACGTGTTGGATCACCACCATTCGTCCAATGACGGTTGCAAAGGCGGTTTGAACCAATGGTGGAGGATGGGAGGCCCTGGATTGCTGACGTGGCGATGTAGTAGCCCCTACTCCACTCCTCTACTATAAATAGAGGGACATACCCCCCTCTCTACACATGGTGAAGAAGCCTACAAGCTCCATTCCTTAGAGTTGTTCTAGTAGTTAGTCTAGAGTGGGAGTTAGAGTTGAGTCCAGCTTGCTCGGGATTTCCGGAGTTGTCTTCTGGGAAGTCTGGTATAGCTCTTGTATCTTTTCTTCTTTGTAAGACTTTATCTTTATCAATATATTATCCTTTCCCTTTACTTTACTTAGTATTTACTTTGAGCATTACTATACTAGATATAGTATTGTTATATGCTTTTGCTCTTTAATAGCCTTTACATTTATAGTCTGTGATCCTTGTGACCTTTCCTGTATGCGATCATTGCCTGTCATAGGGTGCTTTGATTATTGATCGTAGTCAAAGTAATAAGTTGTGTGTAAGTGTGGTGCTTATATATTAGCTTATCCTTGATTACCGCTTATTGCGTGGATTGTTCGTGGATGCTAGTAGAAGGTGACAGCTCTATCTAGCCTTAGTATTCCACCACGCGTGTCAGATAAGTTATTAAAAGGTAGGGCTTCAAGACAACAGGAGGGCGCGGTCCAGTAGGATTTTTGTCCTCCTACTGATCTATCCCCTCGCCTAGCATACTTGTATTGAGGAGGCAAACTATAGTGTTTAGTCTAGTTAATTAGCTAAGTATATTAAAGTAGAGTGAATTGCTTAGGTGTCCCTTGTACTCTCTCGTTGTCCTCCCACCTAGCTAATCTGTCTAGTCCGTTCTAAGTATCATTTACCTAGGCTCTTTCATTCATCAATCCCCTTCCTATCACATTTATGATTAACCCCCTATACTAGTCGATACTAAGTTGAGGTACTCTCTAGGATCTCTCTCTAATTATCATTTCTAGCTCAGCTTTCCCTTGGGATAAAATAAATTACGATACCTTGGAATACTCCTAAGTGAAGTGCTACAGCGGTATAATCTGTGCGCTTGCGGATTTATCCAATAGTCATAAGAAATACCCATAAGCATTTCTGGCGTCGTACCGGGGATAGGGATTTATCTCTATTTGTGGTGCGACGCTAAGAATGTCAACAAGCATTTCTGGCGCTGTTGCCGGGGAAAGCATAGCCTAGAAATTTTAATTAGATTGAATCCAGAGCTTATCATTAACTTAGTTATCAATTAGTCATAGGGGCTTACCCCCAGTCTGTGTCTTCTCTTCTTGTGAAGCTAGACAGTTTATGAGCGGTTTCCAACTGCCGGGAAACTACCTAGAGGATCCTGAGCAGCTGTTGAGAAGGTCTAGACGTCGTCAAGTCCCACCTCAGAGGTTCATCTCGAACCTGAATCCGTTTGAGGAAGGAGGCTCTACACCACCACTCAAGGAAGCTATGGCCGAGAAGGCAATCTCTAACTTCTTGGCCCCATCAGCTACCCACGTAGCTCAGGGTCCCAAGATCAACTTCGGGGATGCCACCTTCGAGCTGAAGCCCGCCTTGATCAACATGGTGCAGGCCAATCTGTTTTGCAGAAAGCCCCATGAGGATGCCAATGCTCATCTCCAGCACTTCATGGAGTTATGTGGCACATTCACTGTCAAGGGAGTGGCGTCTGACGCCATTCGTCTTCGCCTTTTCCCATTCTCGCTATTGGGGAAGGTGAAGCAATGGTTCTACGCCCACAAGGAAGAGGCCACTACATGGGAGAGGTGTGCTAATGCATTCCTCAAGAAGTTCTTCCCGACGGGCAAAACCAATGCCCTTCGTGGAAAGATCTCGAGCTTTCAGCAACAATCCAACGAGACTATTCCCGAAGCATGGGAGCGTCTCCAGGAGTATGTTCGTGCCTGTCCTCATCATGGGATAGACGACTGGCTCCTGATTCAAGGGTTCTACCACGGGCTGACCAACATGGCCCGTAGTCACCTTGATGCTGCCGCTGGAGGGGCATTTCTCCAACACACTATGAGAAGTGCCAAGGACCTCATTGAGAAGATGGTAACCAATCAAGGTTGGGGTGAGGAACGTCTCCATCCAAAGAAGAGAGGTATGCACACCGTCAGTGAAGTGGACATGCTCTCTGCCAAGATGGACCTCTTGATGAAGAAGATAGAAGAAGGTTCCAAGAAGGAACGAGAGGCCATCTACCTTGTCGCCGCCACACAAGCCATTGAAGCTGACCCATGGTGTGAAATGTGCGGAGGAATTGATCACTCGGGCCACAGTTGCCCTGAGACACCGAAGGAGGACGTGAACTTCATCAGTAACAATAACAACAACAACGAGTATCGACCCCAACAACAAGGAAGCTGGAATTCACGCCCCTTCTACCAAGGTAATGGAGGTAATGGCAATTATAACAATTACAATAATAATCAACCTTCATTGAAAGATCTTGTTATAGGGCAATCTAGAATTAATGATGGTATAAATAAGAAAATGATTGCCACTGATAAAGTTCTTGAAAGCTTTGGTGAGAAAATGGATAGCTTTACAACTGCTATGAAGAATCAATTGAGCTTTAATAAAATGCTAGAAACCCAATTAGCTCAATTAGCAGCAGCTATGTCATCCTTAGAACAGGGTAAGATCCCTGGGAAACCAGAGGACTCCATTGAGCATGTTAACATGGTCACAACCAAGTTCGGTAAGCCTCCACTACGCTCCTATTGGGGCTATCTTCTCGATCCTCCCTTCATCATGAAGAAGGAAGATCCAGGCCTTCCGACGATCAAGTGCTCAATTGGACAACAGACATTCCATACCGACTTCTGCGATCTCGGATTGGGCGTCAACATCATGTCAAAGGTAACGTATGATAATCTCTTAGGAGGACCTTTGGTCCCCAAATGTGTTCGCCTGCAGATGACCGATCAAACCATACGGTTTCCCGAGGGACTTGCGAGGGATATCTTGGTAAACATCCAAGATGAGTACATCCCCACCAACTTCATCATCCTCGACATGGGAGCTAACGTGGAAGTCTCCGTCATCTTGGGACGGCCCTTCCTCAACACCACCAACGCAGTCATCTACGTTGGATCGGGCCAGATACACTTCCAATTTCCAAGTCATAAGGTAAAGTGTGCTTTCAATGGTTATAAACTTAACAAACAGGTTAAAACACAACCACCGAGAAGAAGAGTTTGAGCCCCGCGCCCAAAGAAGCAATACCCGGAGGCCAAGATCAACGAACTCGAGGAAGATGAACCTGCCAATCCAAGGCAGGTGTGGAAAGCAAAGGAGGTGCACGCCCCGCAGTCTTCGTCTCCAGAGCCATTAGGTGCACCCGAAGAATGAACAAGAAGGAGAGTCCTACTCCAAGGACTTAAAATCAAGGAGCATTTGCCGAAAGGTAAATCGGTAGTTATCCTTTATTTCCCTTCTTTCATTTAGTTAAAACCTTTTCTTTCATACTTAAAATTCAGAAAACTAAAATTAGATTAAATAAAACTTGAGAATTAGATTAGCATTAAAATTTGACAAAAGTTAGGGTCATAGGGGTGGTCGGCCGACCACCCATATGCACCCTACCTTGGCTTAGTTAATCACATAATAATTAGGGACCTTTATAAAAGAAAAATAAAAAAATATGGAGCACTAGGGGGTCGGCCGACCACCCTAGTAGCATGGTGATCATCCATCTTTCTTCCCCACCATACTTTGTCCAAGAATTTCATGATTTGAGTAGTGTTGCTTTCAAAAATTAGATTTATCTTTAGGAGACATCACTTTTGCTTTGTCATGCTTTACTTCAATAACTTTTGGTTAAAGCATGTCACACCTTTGTCTCCCACTACTCCTTGCCCAAAGTGGGGAATCATGACACCTTCCGCTTTCACTTTGTCATGCTTTGAAAAAGAAAACACATCAATCACCTTTGAGCAAAGCATGACATACCTTTGTCCACCACTACTCTTTGTTTAAAGAGGAGAATCTTGACCACTTTAACTCATCCTTTGATCACATCACATAGCACCTTTCACCTTTCACCCAGCACTAGGAAAATCATGAGTGGGTTCCCCACCATGGGGTGGTTGGCCGACCACCCTATGGTCACCTCCTCTCTCTCTCTTTTGCTTTGTGAAAGACATCCACTAAGGCTTATGATCATAGCACCCAAGGGGCATGCCCATGGGTGGTCGGCCGACCACCCCATGGCACCCCCTTGGTGTCATCTCCTCTCCCCTATAAAATCCCATGCAAGGAGAGCTCTTTCCCTCACACCTCAACCAGAATTCAGTTCTATCTCAAGCCTCTCCTTGCCTTGCTCTCTCCTTTCAAGAGAAGTAGTGATACTCTCCCTAGTGTTGCCCCCGTGTTCTTTTCCTCTCTAAAGATAAAGAACCCATTGACATTCGCATTCAAGTCAATGAAGCAAGCTATGAGTCAGAGCTCATCCCGATGCTCCCACCAATCCGATGATACTCCCCAAGGAAGGAGAAGGGGAGGTTCTGCCCGATACACTTGGGAGGGCCTCCAAACCGAAGAACTCCCTCAGGAGGAATAGGAAGTACCGACGGAGGTACCACACATCAGGGCAATCATGGTACCCCCGATGAGGACCTATGATTAATAGAGCGGTCTTTGGTTTGACCAACCAGGGTATCAAAGGTATCTCTCTCTCCAGGATCGATCCTTCGAGCATATGAGGATATTTGATCCGAATCTTCTCTTCAACACAGGTATGACCAACGAATTTAATACTATCTTTTCCACGATTGGTTGGTCTAGCTTTTGGCAAATAGAAGAGTTTGGAATTGAATTGCTCACCATAGAGTTTATATGCTCTCTCCAAACCTCTAATGTTGGAATATCCTTTCACATGTTTAATCAAAGCTTTAGTTTAACTTGGAGTCATCTAAGTGCTGCTCTTGGTTTTGATGATTCATGCGTGATAGATGTAGACTTTGCCATGCGTAAGTTTAACAAGAGAAAGTTTTGGTTCTCTATCTCTGCTCTTAATAATTGTTCAAATCCTAAACCTAAGGCGGTTCATAATCCAACTCTGCGTTTCATGCATCTTTGGATGAAAATGACTTTGTTTTCTGGAAGTAATGATAGCGTGATAAATGACATGGAATTAAAATTGCTATATGCCATGGTCAACAAAATTCAAATCTCTCCTGTTAAATGCTTAGTGGAATTTTGGCAAAGTTCGCTTGAGAGTAATGAATCTATTCAATTCACATCTTTAATTACTCGTCTTGCTGAATCCATGAACTTGCTAAATGGCACATACCCCTTTGTTTACATCTCTGCTCCTTTAGCTATGATCTCAGAAGAATATCTTACAATTGCTCAAATGCTAAAAAGAGATGCCAATGGTAATCTTAAAATGATCTACAGTGGCCATACAATTGAGGTGCCTCTTCCAAATAGGCAATTTCAATTGTATAGGACCCGTAAGCTAACCCTTGATCTAGATAAAGGCATTGGACAAAGAGGTTTTGCAGGTGCAGACAAGAGAGCTCAGGAGGGGCTATACTTTGTTCATCTTGAGCAAGGTGGTTCCTCCCGAGAAACTATGGACGAGGAGGAAGACAATACATCTTCTGATCCCATGCACACTTCAAGCGGCATGCCTCCTCGATCCTCACGTCCGCAAAGAGAACGAGCATCCTTCTCATCCACGCGAGAAAGGGAGCATCGTGAATTGCGGCAACAGTTCAATCATCTCACCAACACCTTTGGTGAGCTGCGTGTTGAGCACGATGAGACAACACGCATCGTCCAGCAAACTGCCGAAGATATCCAAGCTATGCAAGTAGAACAACATCGGCAGTGGGACGTGGCGGCAATTCCATCCACAACCGCCGCACCACTGAGCAAAGAACAAGCTTGGGGGAGGTTCCCTCCCCCACTAAGGTAAGTTTTTAATTTCAGCATTTATATTTATGAATTTTCTTTGCTTATCTTTGCTTTGCATGTAAACAAAAAAAAATCTGCATATGATGAAAATAATAAAAAGACTTTCTCTACTCCACTCTCACATGCTTTATGAAAAATCTATATCTCCTATGGAAATGATGAATAGTTGCTCTGTTAAACGTCTCTCTAGTACTTAGTTTACAACTTGATATTTCTCTAAGTATGGATTACTTGGCTTAAAAAGAATTCATCATGAACCTCAAACTTTTGTGGGTTGCAAATGTTGTAACTAAGTCTAAGTTGTTGTGAGACATGATATGACAAGATAAGAGCTGCTATGATATTGTTCTAAGCAAGAATGACTATTGGAGTTTTATTTCTTAAAATGACAAAAGACTTTGTTGTTCCTCAATAGTGATAAGTCCTACCAAAGCCATATATGATCTTTCATGATATAAGCTTTCTACATAAGCTGCTTACTTTGTGTTGAGTTCAGTCAAGTTTTGTGACCCTTGTTGAGAGACTTATCATGCTCCCAAGATCAAGATCACGTACACGCCACATATACATGCTGCTTCTACACTGGAAGTACGCCGAAACATGCCTTACATTTCCACATAGTTCATACTCCATGCTATAGTAGAAAATCTCTCTCTAGTTTGTTGCTAGCAAATGAGACATAGACTATGCAAAATTATGAAAAATTCAAGGGCATTCTAAAGTCCCAAAATCTATGAGCATTCCAAAGCTCTTTTGAAAAAAAAATAATAAATAAAGATAGCTATGTCTCAGCTTCATAAGTTAGGAAAGAGAGATAATTTAAAGGAGTATTGATCACTTACCATGTTTCCGCACACTTGCACATCTTGATCTAAGAGTATGATACTTCTCTCCTTGGATTCGGGATTTGACTTTACAATATATGCAAGGTAAGTTTGCTACATCTTTGATCCTTACCTATAGCTCCACATAAGCTTTAGAGATAGGATGAAAGAAGGCAAACTTTGATATGTGCCATGGTGAGGAATCATACACCATATGAGCGACTCGAGAGTACCATTCGAGGAACACTAAGTTTTCTTTTACAAATCTTACAAAACCTCCGATATGAAACTTGTGAAAGAATGAGAAAACTAGTGCTCAAGTCAAGTTGTTCTATCTCTCAACCTCTCTAGACAAAGGATAAAGCTATAAGCCCCATGAAGGACTAAGGTAATATGGGTGAGTCTTTATTGCTAATTTTTTCATTCAAAAGAGAAATATATTGTTGTAGATCTAGTACTCTTGAAATATGAAGCATAGTAGCAACTCCTGATCCATCGAGCTAAGATTGATTGTTTGCTCGGGACGAGCAAAGGTTAACCTTGGGGGATCTTGTTGGCACAAGTTAGGATTAACTTTTCTATACTTAAAATTGTGCCACCAACCTCTAGATCAGGGATAAAACAAACACATCATGAACATAGTTTATCAAATAACTAGTTCCACATGTACATGAGTGTTTGAGTGCAGAGATGAAGAAATGAAGCAAGTGAGAGCCAGTGGGACCCACATAGGGGGTCGACCGACCACCCTATGGGGCCACCTGGCTCTCCCCCTCGGCCATGATCCAAGAGAGGCACTCTAGAGTGAAATCCATCCATTGGATCACTCTGTGCTTTCTCTCAACGGCTCACAAGCAAAGCACAAGGATCCATGGGCCCACACCAAGGAGATAAACGTGAAAACCACCTCAGAACCAGCAAATAACCTCAATGACAGGTGGGACTAGCACCAGGGAGCAGGAGGTGGGCCAGTGACCCCCAGGGGGGGTCGGCCGACCATCTAAAGGGCCCACCTGGCCTTCAAGCACTCCCTGACCAGTGGGGCCACACCTTGGAGGGTAGAGGGGGGCCCACTGGCCATAGGGGGGTCGGCCGACCACCCCCTAGGTCGGTTGGCTCCTTCCAACCGCCATACTCCTTCCCCACGTGTTGGATCACCACCATTCGTCCAATGACGGTTGCAAAGGCGGTTTGAACCAATGGTGGAGGATGGGAGGCCCTGGATTGCTGACGTGGCGATGTAGTAGCCCCTACTCCACTCCTCTACTATAAATAGAGGGACATACCCCCCTCTCTACACATGGTGAAGAAGCCTACAAGCTCCATTCCTTAGAGTTGTTCTAGTAGTTAGTCTAGAGTGGGAGTTAGAGTTGAGTCCAGCTTGCTCGGGATTTCCGGAGTTGTCTTCTGGGAAGTCTGGTATAGCTCTTGTATCTTTTCTTCTTTGTAAGACTTTATCTTTATCAATATATTATCCTTTCCCTTTACTTTACTTAGTATTTACTTTGAGCATTACTATACTAGATATAGTATTGTTATATGCTTTTGCTCTTTAATAGCCTTTACATTTATAGTCTGTGATCCTTGTGACCTTTCCTGTATGCGATCATTGCCTGTCATAGGGTGCTTTGATTATTGATCGTAGTCAAAGTAATAAGTTGTGTGTAAGTGTGGTGCTTATATATTAGCTTATCCTTGATTACCGCTTATTGCGTGGATTGTTCGTGGATGCTAGTAGAAGGTGACAGCTCTATCTAGCCTTAGTATTCCACCACGCGTGTCAGATAAGTTATTAAAAGGTAGGGCTTCAAGACAACAGGAGGGCGTGGTCCGGTAGGAGTTTTGTCCTCCTACTGATCTATCCCCTCGCCTAGCATACTTGTATTGAGGAGGCAAACTATAGTGTTTAGTCTAGTTAATTAGCTAAGTCCCTTGTATTCTCTCGTTGTCCTCCCACCTAGCTAATCTGTCTAGTCTATTCTAAGTATCATTTACCTAGGCTCTTTCATTCGTAAATCCCCTTCCTATCACATTTATCATTTACCCCCCTATACTAGTCGATACTAAGTTGAGGTACTCTCTAGGATCTCTCTCTAATTATCATTTCTAGCTCAGCTTTCCCTTGGGATAAAATAAATTACGATACCTTGGAATACTCCTAGGTGAAGTGCTACAGTGGTATAATCTGTGCGCTTGTGGATTTATCCAATAGTCATAAGAAATACCCATAAGCATTTCTGGCGTCATACCGGGGATAAGGATTTATCTCTATTTGTGGTGCGACGCTAAGAAGTGTTAACAGTGTCCTTCTCTTGAGAGATGAATGTCCCTTCTCTCATTTGCTTCACTTGAAATCCAAGGAAGAAGGTGAGCTCGCCAATCATGGACATCGGAAATTCCTTCGACATCAAATCACCAAAATCCTTGCAATGCTCTTCGTTTGTCGATCCAAAGATAATGGCGTCGACATACACTTGACAAACAAAGATTTCTCCATGAAGCTTCTTGGTGAAGAGTGTGGTGTCACTCCTTATCTTCTTGATCTTCGCATCGAATTCATTTTGAGCTCTAGTTGCAAACTTCTTGAAAGTATTTGTTGCCTCTCCTTTGTCATGAAGGAAAAACACCCAAGTGTATCTTGAATAATCATCAACTATGACCAAGCAAAACAAGTTTCCTCCCAAACTAGCATAGTTGGTAGGTCCAAAGAGATCCATGTGAATTACTCTAGCACCCTTGAAGTACACATGAAAGCTTTTTGTGGATGTGTGTTAACCACTTGCTTGCCATCTTGACAAGCACTACACATAGTTTGTCCTTCTCAAACACCGCATCCTTCAATCCTCTCACCATTTCCTTCTTCAATAACTAATGAAGACTTGGAGAATAGACATGTTTGCAAGTTACTTCATTTGATGTGACTAAGTAGAGGTTGTTGTGCCGGAATCCCTTGAAGATCAATGAACTATCATCCACCTTGGTCACAAAGTTGACTAATTGATAAGAGATTGAATCTTAATGATGCCACAAGCAAGACATTTGAAATGGATTGATCATTGGAGATTGCAATTTTCCCAAGTCCTTGCACTTTCCCTTTTGAATTGTCCCCAAAAGTAATCTTGTCTTGATTTGCGACATCTTCAAGTGTGGTGAACATCCAAGGGTCACTGATCATGTGTCGAGTGCAACCTCTATCAATTACCCAATGGCTCCTGCTGGTCTTGTAGTTCACCTACACACAAGAAACTTGAATTAGGCTTGTTGTTTGGGAACCCACACTTGACGGGGTCCCATAGCCTTGTATGCTAATGCCTTAGCCACCCAAAGCACTCTAGGCCTATTCTTCCTTGGTGGTCCTAGAAACACCACTTGAAGTCTACCCTTGGAATCCTTGTTGATGATATAATGTGCATCATGAGCAAAGGACCTTGTGTGCTTGGGCATTGCTTAGGTGGAGGAGTAGTGCACTCAAAGGCAAGATGTCCAACTTGGCCACACTCAAAGCACTTCCTTGGCTTAGGCTTTGGCTTCTCTTGATAGTAGTTCTTGTTCTTGTTCTTATAGTATTGCTTGGCTTCCATCTTGACTTTGGCCTTCATCACTTGATTCTCCTTGAATCCAATCCCCATCTTGTCATTCTTCATTATGATGTTCATCAAGAGCTAACTTTGGAGGTTGAGACCCTTGGTGAACTTCTCCATGCCAATAGCAAGCTTGTTCTTCTCAATCTTGAGTCTCTTTTTTTCTTCTCTCAAGATGTCAAGCAACAGTGATGCATCCTTTTCTTCTTCACCTTGTGGTTTGATGACAATTGGCTTGTTGGACTTCAGGTTGATGAGTTCTTTGAGATTTTCATTGTCACTCTTCATCTTGAGATAATCATCATATTTATCGGCCTCAACCACCTTCTAACCCTTGCACTTGACACTTTTCTCACAAGCATCATTATCAATCAAGTCATCATAAGAGGTTGCTACATCATACTTGACAATGGGGTTAGGAGCATCATGTGTTATATCATCATCACTTGAGCTCTCAAGCACAAGTTGAACTTTGCACTTCTCTTTGTTTACTCTGAGAGCAAAGTCTTTCTCTTTCTTCTTGTTGGAGTAAGATGAGCCTTCATCCTTGGTGTTGGTGTGCATGTACATTTCATGAGCATTTATCTTCCCCAAGACTTGAGTAGGAATTACATTGGAGAGGTATTCTTGGTGAAGAACCGTGATGATGTGGCCATATTTGTCAATAGGTAGCACACATAGAATCTTCCTCACCACATCGGATGGAGACATTTGGGTGAGCCCAAGGCCATTCAATTCCTACATTCAAGCGTGAGTACATTTCATTGGCATTTTCATTTGAATGCATAAAGAAAGAGTGCATCTTAGCCATAACCAAGTCGTAGCGCTCATGCTCACTCTTTGTGCCTTCGTGAAGAGCACAAATGGATGTCCACAACTAATGTGCATCCTTGCAAGTCCGCACACGGTTGAACAAATCCTTGCAAATGCCTCTAAACATGATATTCTTAGCCTTGGCATTGTGCTTCTCATGATAGATGTCCTCGCCGAATGGACTAACTCCTTCGGTGGTGGCTTCGAGGACACCTGCATTCATGGCCTCTAGATAGGCTTCCATGCGAACTTTCCAATATGGAAAATCCTCACCATCAAAGAATGGTGGTGGTCCATCCCCTTGAGTCATCTTGCTCTAGGCGATTAAGCCTAATTTAGAGCACAAGGCTCTGCTGCAAATTGAAAGGATCAAGATGTCCAAGAGGGGGGTAAATTGGTCTTATTTAAATTTCTAAAGCGAAAATTAAATCCTAAGCAATGTAAATTACCCCCTAGTGCCTACTTGTGGAAAACAAGCTATTGATTCTACTAAGCAACAATGTAAGTAAGAACACCATATGTAGTTCTAGCAAGCATGATCCAGAGTATATCAAGAACAAAAATGAAGTGCTTGAAAGTTATTGCATGTAGCAAAGAGGAGGGTGGAAGAAGGATGTTGACATGACGATGTTTTGCCGAGATATTGAGGAGTCGACACTCCCCCTAGTCCTCATCGGAGCACCCGCTCAAGGGTATTGCTCCCCCTTGATCCACGCAAGAACCAAGTGCTCTCTATGGGCTAATTCTTTGTTGCTCTGGATCGGTGAATCGCCGGCAGCCGATCACAAGGTAGAGAAGGGTAACTGCTCCAGATGATCACCAAGCCTCCAATCGTCAACAAACCGTCTAGGTGTTGTCGATCACCAAGAGTAACAAGGTAGAACTCTCACTTGACTCCCACAAGTCTCATGGGTTGATGGATGCACACTGGAACTCTTGAATCTCACTAATGAGGACTCTAAGCAATGGATTAGCAAATCTCACTCCTCACTAGAGCTCTTGCTCTCTCACACTCCGAAGGTGTTTCTTAGTTGGTCAAATCAGCAAAGGCAATAGAGGAGAGCAAGGGATGGGGTATAAATACCCCCTCCACAAGCATACACATTGGGCTCACATGACTAACATTAATGAGCACCAGACGCTCGGATGCCCTACACCGGATGCTCTGACGCAACACCCAATGGCTAGTTTCTGTTCAAACTTATGAAGCACCAGACGCACCGGTGCCCCCTGCATCGGACGCATCTGGTGCATCTCTGTACTCTCGGGTTCCTTTCTATGTAACCACCGAACGCTAGGACGAGTCCGGTGACCACCTACCAGACGCGTCTGGTGGCAAATGTAGAACCTCTCTAGATCGACATCGGCCGCACCCACCGGACTCACCCCTCTCGGGGACACCGAGTCCGGTGCTAGCGTCCAATGCATAGCGAATGCTCTCTGTGAGCACCCGACGCATCCGATGACTCACTAAGGTGAGTCCGGTGTCAAACCCTCGGCACCAGACTACACCGGACGCGTCCGGTGCCAGATGCACTAGCGTCCGGTGCTACTTAAACACCTCAAACTTCACCAGATCGAGTTTCGTCAAATATAGAAGTTCTTCTAGGCTATCTTAGGGTCAACCTAGGCTCACTTAGGGCTATGTAAGTTAAGTGTGAACCACACCTAAGTTAAGCTACTCATTCTAATCCCCGTTAATAGTACATTCAAAGGTAAAACAAAGACCTAATCTATTCTAAGTGTCCTTCATCTCCTTATGACACTTAGACCTAGACTATTCATCATCTTCGTCTCTATCCTTTGAAATCAGAAATGATATCCGTCTTGGGGTCATTAGAAAACCATTGGTTGCCCATTCATTCACCGTTATCATGACCTAACTTTCTAATTGCCTCTACAAAACACACGTGAGTAATAATAACCTTGCATTGGTTTATTCCTTCATTGCAATGGTATATGACATTGGTCAATTCCTTCATTCATTGCATATAAGTGTTATCAATATAATAGATTATCAATTTCACTAAACCTTCCCAGTGGTATAAATATAAATCGACAACCTGGTAATACTCTAGCTAAAATGCTATAATGGTGTAATTATCTGTCCGCTTCTAGAATCATTTGTTCTCTATAAATTCATATTCATCATTATTTAATTTTTCCTAGTCATAAAAGATAATAGATTAATTCATAAGTACCATTAGTTATTCCTAGCTCTATAATTAAGGATGATAACCTAGTTTCATGCTTAGGAGTATAAGGTAAAGGTAATGGCTAGTTGCTGAAGACAAGTTAATTCTATACCATGCATTTATGGCGCCGTTCTGAGGATACGAAGTAATCTCTATTTTTGGTGCGATGCTATCTAATGTCAACAAAGGTTTTTTCTATCGTCATTTGCCATATGAGATTGCTTTTGTTATTCTTTTTTTAGTTGGTATCCTGGTCGAGATTGCTCCATTAATTGCTATTATTGCTACCATTGTAGTGACAATGATTTGGCAGCATATCTTGTTTGGATGTATCATTTTGCAGAATGCTACCAACAAGAACAGCTTTTAACTTTTTAGAAATTTAGGGCTTTGCCAAATATTTTTCTTTATGACCTGATCAGCAGCATATAATTTACAAAATTCAGTGAATTTAGTGTTAGCTTTGTCTATGTTTTCCACCAAAATTCAGCGTTTCACCTGTTCAGCGAATTCAGTGTTTCCCACAAATAGTGCTAGCTTTTAGTGAATTCAGCGTTTCTCTAGAATTTTGTATTTTTCTCTAAATACAGTGAATTCACCAAACAATCCATCAGGCATGCCCTACACAGATAGCCTTCCCAGTGACCGAAGTTGAATACAGTGAAGATTGTTTTCAATTGATGTGTGCAATTTTCGTTAAGACATAAATGATTTGATTTATATTTCTTGTTTCGTGAAGTTTTTGAGTTGTAACAGATGAAGAAGCATTTGCATTTGAAACCTTTGTTTCATAGCTTGACTTGATGCAAAAAAGCAAGAAAGAGCTAAAAGGGTGGAATAAAAGAAAGTCTATATGCAGCTGTATGAAGCAGTTGAGGCGTTTGTCTACATGGCGAGTTCGATGCTGGATGAACCGGGCCTCGAGATCAAGAGCTCAAGGGCAGTCGAGCAGCTATCTGCAAGTTTCCTACCTACCACAAGGGCATTCCTGCAGAGTTGGAGTGTTTGGTGACTGTGTCAACTACAAACAAATATGGCAGCTCCTTGAACTACATTTCTCGCTTGTATTTTCTCCTACGATTCAGTAAGAGGAGCCAGAGCTTTGTTAGGCCTCAAAATTATTCACGGGTTCAAAACTATCGTAAAAAAATAGCTTTGCATGTGGCATGTTTGTTAGATCAACTCCTTTACATAAGAATAGCTAATAGCGGCAAGAGTGAACTCATCACTTTTTTTTTTCATAAGCATCTCATCACGTTCAAAGTATTGTTCGTACAATATATATTCAAATTAAAATTTATTATAATATTATTTTAATCCCATTGCAATACACGGGTATTTAGCTCGTGTGCACAAAATATAAGTACCTACAGTGTTTGTGAACGAAATATAGTTTCACTTTATTAAAATTGTTTTAAACTTTTATAGAATAGACTCAAAATATGTCGTGTCAATTTGTAGAATTTTTTAACAAATTTAGTTATCATTGCAATTATAATTACCACATGATAAATTCGCAAAAAAAATTACCAAATGATAGTTGTAACAATATCTAAATTTCATTGTAAAATTCTATAAACTTGCATGGCAGCATGCTTTGATTATATAATCGTTCCATCAAAACGTCAGAATTTTAGCAAAGAGGTACTACACATTATTCACGAATGGTACATTTCCCACGTGCTTATATAAAAATGTATCCACTTATGAGTTATGAACAAAATAGACTCACGTAAAATAATTTGAACTTTTTATGACAAACTTATATACCCATGTTATGCCCACATGCCGATTTTTATAATTTCTAGATGAATTTAAGATATTATTAGTTTTTTCATCAAAATCACTAAAATACAAGTTGGAGTAATCTCTAACAAAACATACTTATTTTTTCCCTAATTTTCAGAATGTGAGTTTAAATATAACTTTGTTTTCTTATCTTATATATATGATTTAATATTTTAAAAATGTTTTGGACATATCTGAGATCGGACAAAAGATTGGCCAACGAAGTGTGGATGTCCTCGGTTCTTTTTAATATACTAGACTAGATACCAAACTAGAGATTTGATTAAAATAAATATTGTTATGGGATAATAGGTAAATGTTTTGTGATACATACGGTTGAAAAACTCGACTCAACTTAAGTGCATTGTTGTAATATCGTAGTTCCATCCTTGGCCAATAAAGACCATGACTCGGGTTAACACTGGATTTTGATATGCTCAGAAAGATGACAAGTGGGCCAGTGCAGAACTCAGAGCATTCGGCAAGCGTCTGTGCGGTCGGCCAGTTTCCAAAGAAGTCGGCAAATGTCCGTGCGGTCGGCTAATCGCCAAGGGTTCGGCTAAATGATCATGCGGTCGGTTATTCTAAGGAGGAGCGGTTTTCCGTTGAAGAAGCGACAAAAACGGCAAGCAAAGGGCCGATCGGGCAACGAAGACCGCGACAATTAAGGCAATGAAGACTCTGGAGGAAATTAAAGTCAAAGATATCATGTTTTTCCTTTAATATTTTGTAACCGTGTCCTTTTAGGACTCATGTCACGACCAGGGTATAAATATAAACTCTTGGCCATTGTAAAAACTGTTCACAAGCAATACAATATAACCGGCCCCATGCCAATTTCGAGTCCTTTGTCGTGTCGTCGAGTTCTTTGAGAGGAACCATCGATCCGTCGACCTCCGTAAGTCCCGGCAACCTTGTTATCATGTCTAATATCATGCGGTGGATTTAGATGTTGATGCAAGTAGTCTTGTTTGTTTTCAATGATCGTGCGGCGGATCCTTGCTTGACAATCAAGAAGTCTTCGCTTATGTTTTGTGTATGAGTAGATACCGTGCAACAGGTGCTTGCTCGATATGCCTAGCAAAAGCAAGATAGTTACCGGCTCTATTAGATTTGGCAAGATCTAGTAGATTCATTAAGTTACTACGTGTTGCATGTTTATATATATATATATATATTATATATTTGTAACACTCTTTTGCCCAATCTAGATTGACACATTTCGGCTTCATCTTTTCTCATAGATTTATCTATGTTTTTGTAATTGCTTATATCCATAAATAGATCTTATATTCATGATAGCCGAATTGGTTTCATCTAGATTGTTACGTGTTGCGGGTTCATGCATGTCAACTACGTTTAAGCTTTTATAAAGTTAGGTGTCGTGCGGCAGATACAAGCTTTAGATTAGTTCGATCGTGTTTGCTTACGTGTTCCTTCATCATGGACCCCAATTCGGTTGGATAGCCGAGTTGGTTATGCTTTAATTCATAATTAATGATGATTCGTTCATACGTACTTTCTCATGCATGCATGTTCGGCAATCAACTCTTTACGTACTCATTGTTTGTTTTAGCCGAATGATCTATAAAACTTGTTGGCAGATAGCTTCTATAGTTGTATGTCATCGTAAGTGGCTTCAGGGCCGTATATATAGAACTGTCTGTTCTCGCCCGGCATGTTCTAGTTTTATATCTAATGATTTTCATCTCTTGTTAGTTTCAGGTCAAACTGACTAACACGTTTCCGGATTTCGAAACACCCGGGCACCCGATTGAAGCTACGCTTTCCGGCTTGCTGTGTGTTAGGCACAGTGCGTCACATTTTGTGTCAACACACTTTTTGGCACACCCGGTGGGACCCCACATTTTAAGATGGTTGAAATTGACAATAGCCAGGTTCTGGACGTAACTATGGACGAGTTGCCAGAAGACCTAAGGAATATTGTCCAGCAAGCATGTGATGAGTTTCAACGTAAATGCTTGATGTCTTTTTCAAAAAACAAAAGCAACAAGGTTTTTCAGAAATAGTCACTCCCAAGGACTCTCCTTCATCATCAGATTGATTACACCGAAGAGGAAGATGCTCAGAAGATGACTAAAATGGTTTACAAGGTCATGAGTGAAACCATGAGAAATCATCATACATCTTTCTTGAATACCTTTCGCACAATCATGGTCAGTACTTTCGGTCCATCTACTGATAAATACTTTGAAGAAGTTGTTGGTCCAATGCAAGGACCGACATTGTTCCATGTGCCTAAGCACCAGGAGAAAGTTGTTGAGAGTAGCGGAGCGCCTAGCATGGACCAAGGTGGGATGGCTCCTCACCAGAAGCAGCAACCGCCCATGACATATGGCCAACTCGCGTTCGCCGCGTCAGGAAACGTCCCACAATCGGCTTTCAAGGTGTCTCCAGCTGCGAACAGGATGTAGAAAAATATGTATGGAGACGGATATCAAGAGTTTGCCGATTACAATGTTGTTGACTCTTTCCCGAATCCGGGGTATAAGAACTCTGCAGGTTTGGCTTTTGAAGGGCAGACACATGGAGCTCCAAACTCGAATATTGACCTTATCATGAACAGGATGGCAGATATGATGTAGAATCAGTTTGGCCTAAAGCCAAAGAGCCATTCCTATGCATACAAGTCCCCTTATCCAGAGTGGTATAACCGAGTTGCACTCCCTCCGAGAGTAAAACATCCCACAGACCTGACCAAGTTTTCTGGTTAGGATGATACTAGCACCATAGAACACATCAGTCGATACTTAATGCAGCTTGGAGAGGCGTCCGCTGATGAAGCTTGGAGGATTCGGTATTTCCCGTTGTCTCTGACAGGGCCGGCTTTCACGTGGTTCACATCTCTGCCGGCTAATTCCATTGGTACATGGGCAGAATTGGAGCAGAAGTTTCATTCATATTTCTTTACAGGCACTAATGAGAAGAAACTAGTTGACCTTATGAGCTTAAAGCAGAGAACCAATGAAACACCCCAGGAGTATCTCCGCAGGTTCAGGGAGACTAAAAACCTCTGCTATTCCTTAAACCTGTCAGATGACCAGTTGCCAGGGATGGCAATAGCGGGCATGCAACCGAATGTTAGAGAGAAGCTGTTCGGCATGGACTTCGACGACCTTGGTCAACTGTCGTAGCGGTTGGCCATGATGAGCAATTAGGCTCAAGGGTTCAGGAGAGACAACCGTTTCCAGAAAGGTGATGTGGCTAATGAGATGTATCAAAGTTTCCTAGAAGAAGCAGCAGAGTACGATGATGAAGATGAAATAGCCGCAGCCGAATTGGTCTGGGGGAAAGAACCAACTCAGGTCAGTCAACACTGGTTAAGGCAGCAGAAGGGCACGTACGACTTTGATGTCTCCAAGTCAGACAAGCTGTTTGAGATGTTGCTCAAAGAAGGACGTATCAAGTTGCCGGAAGGGCACCCCATGCTGCGCCCTAAAGGGGTGAGAGATAAAAAGTTTTGCGGTTACCACAATACCAATTCTCATTCCATCAATGATTGCCGAGTATTCAGAATGCGGATTCAGAAAGCTATTCAGGAAGGGCATCTGAAATTTGATGGTAAGATGAAAATTGATGCTAATCCTTTTGCACAGAACACAGTATCTTTCTCGGTGAACATGATTGCTATGGAAAACTCCAAAGATAAGGGCAAGGTGAAAGTGTTAACCTCAGACAGAGCTAAGAAAACTGGTGTTGTTGACCCTGATCGGCAAATTACAAATGAAGAGTTTCGACAACAGGCTCGGTTCCAAAATGGCCGAACCGAGAGAGGGGAAGCTTCCAAGCCCAGAGTCACGACACGGATTCTTTTGAAAAAATGGCGACGGGAGCAAGAACGGTATCGGAAGCGAAGGTATTACGAGGAACAAGAGTTCATGGAGGAACACAGAGGTACGAGGAAGAGATGTACTAGAGGGAGCAAGAGTACATGAGAGAGCAGGAACAATCTCATTGGGGATGCTCGTTCTTTAAACATTGTTGGAATGAAGGCTTGAAGCTGCCTACTAAAGATAATTGCCCTGAATGTTGTGATCAATATTCAGAGTATAGGCAGTCTCGGGCCAACCGTCGTCCGGTCCATGAAAGGCTTAGAGCACATTTTACTGAGGACAATCGGCGTGTAAAAATGGACAGCCCTGGAAATCGGCGAAGCAAGAGATTTGCCGATCAAGGGTGGATCCATTATGAAGAAGGCGCTGAGGAAGAAGAACATCGTGAGTAGGTGTGGCAGAAAGGACAATGGTGTCCACCAGGGCTGAGGAAGAGCCAGAAAAGAAGGGTACAACGCTTGAGGAACAAAGAGTTGGCACAGGCAGTTGCCGAAAAGAAACAAGTGTGGCGTCCTAAGGAAAAGCCTGATAAGCAAGACCAGTCGGCTGATGCGTGTATGGCTTTCTTTACTCCATCAGAGTTCTTAGCTCCGGAAAACCAGAATATCCAAGAAGAAGTCTACTCAGATTTCGATGAGAGTGAGTATCATGATCTGATGGCCCAACTTGTCCTAACCGAACGGGCAGTTTTCGATAAGCCGGGCAAACATCGACATTTGAAGCCACTTTATGTGAAGGGGTACGTCAATGGCAAACCTATGACCAAGATGTTTGTTGATGGAGGAGCTGCCATCAATATTATGCCTTATACCACCTTTAGAAAGCTCGGGATGACCAATGAGGAACTGCTAAAAACTGACATGGTGCTCAGGATTTTGCTGGCAATCCTTCTGACACCCGAGGAGCTGTGCACGTTGAGTTGATGATTGGATCAAAAACCTTGATTACTACTTTCTTTGTCATTGATGGCAAGGGGGCATACAGTCTGTTTTTAGGGAGAGATTGGATCCATGCTAACGGCTGCATACCTTCAACCATGCATCAGGTTCTTATTCAGTGGATTGGAGATGATGTTGAGGTGGTTCATACTGATGATTCGGTAAGTGTTGCTGCTACAGAGCCTACTTACTGGGAATATGATGGCTTTGATTGTTTCTTCTAGAAGAGTATGGGAAGAAGGTCCTGTGAATGTCTTCAACAAGGATCAACAGTCGATCCAAACAGTCGGCTCTCAAAGCAATTTTTAATGGGGAACCCGATCGATGGCAACAAAGGAAAGTTGGGACGTGGCTTTATGTCGGCCGATAAGCTAGAATAAATAAATGTTGGTGATGATGTAAAGCCAAGGCTGATGTATATCAGTGCAAATTTAGACCCAGAGTATAGATTGAAATTGATAAACCTTCTAAAAGAGTTCAAGGATTGTTTTGCTTGGGTTTACACAGAGATGCCTGGACTGGATCGCTCTATTGTTGAGCATCGATTGCCGATCAAGCCTGGGTATCGTCCTTACAAACAACCTCCTCGAAAAAATTTCAAAGAGGAGGTGCTGGCCGATGTGAAAAAGGAAGTTGAAAGATTATTAGAAACAAATTTCATTGATCGGCAAAATCGTGGAGATCTATATTGATGATGTGGTGGTTAAGTCTAGAAATCACGGTGGAACTTAGCCGATTTAAAGAAGACTTTGGAGTGCACTAGGAAGCATGGTTTGAAGATGAACCCGAACAAGTGTGCCTTTGGGGTCTCGGCTGGTGAGTTTTTAGGATTTCTAGTCCATAAAGGAGGGATCGAAGTCGGTAAGAAAAGCATGGAAGCAATAGACAAGGTTGTGCCTCCAACTAATCTCATAGAGTTGCAGTCATTGCTCGGCAAGATTAATTTTGTAAGGAGATTCATATCCAATTTATCAGAAAAAGTTTTTCCTTTCTCTCCACTGTTAAAGCTTAAAAAGGATCAAGAATTTGTATGGGGTGATGTACAACAAAAGGCTTTTGATGAGATCAAAGAATACATGAAGGTGCCACCTGTGTTGGTACCTCCACAGCTTGACAAGCCTTTTAAGTTGTACGTGGCGGCCGACAGCCTGAGAATAGGGTCGGCCCTCATGCAAGAGTTTGAAGGAAAGGAAAGAGTGATAGCTTACCTTAGCCGAAAGCTGTTAGATCCAGAAACAAGGTATTCGGCTATGGAGAAACTTTGCATGTGTGTATTACTCATGTACCAAACTTCGGCACTACTTGTTGAATGCCGAATGTGTGGTAGTTTTTGAATTTGATGTAATAAAACATATGTTATCAATGCCAATTTAAACGGAAGAATTGGCAAATGGATTTTGGCTTTATCAGAATTTGAGTTAAAGTACGAATCGGCAAAAGTAGTAAAGGGTCAAATTATTGCTGATTTTGTTACCCAACACCGTGATCCTTCTGCTAACATGATAGATATTGCACCTTGGACTTTGTTTTTTTGATGGTTCATCTTGTAGCAAAGGTGGTGGTGCTGGTATTCTCTTGATTTCTCCACGAGGAGTGATTTTTAAGTATGCTATCCCTATTGAATTTCGTGTTACTAACAATCAAGCAGAGTATGAAGCACTACTTAGAGGACTTCAGCTTCTTGCTGAAATAAAGGCCGTCGCTGTTGAGATCTTCGGGGATTCTGAGTTGGTAATTAACCAACTGATCGGCCAATATGAATGCAATAATGATGTATTAAGGGAATATTATGAAGAATGCCGAGAGCTTTTGAAGAATTTCCGGGTGGTAACCTTGCATCATATCCCTAGGGGCCATAATGAAGAAGCAAATAAACTGGCTCAGGCTGCCTCGGGATACGGAGAGGATCAAGAGATTAGCACTTTGGATGAGAATCGGGTAATTGATGACTGGAGAAACGAAGTTACCGATTACTTGAAGAATCCATCGCAGAAGGTTTCCCGAAAGCTCAGATACAAAGCCCTCAAGTTTGTGCTCCTTGATGATCAATTTGTACTATAAGTCTATAGATGGGGTACTCCTCAAGTGTTTGAGTAAAGGAGAGGTCTGAGAGCTAATGTATGAAGTGCATGAAGGGGTGTGTGGTGCACATCAATCGGCTTACCGAATGAAGTGGATAATTAGAAGAATTGGTTATTTTTGGCCGACCATGCTTGAAGATTGCTTTGAATATTACAAGGGGTGTCAAGATTGTCAAAGATTTGGCAACATTCAAAGAGCTCCAGCATCGGCTTTGAACCCAATTATCAAGTCTTGGCCATTTAGAGGATGAGGCATGGATTTAATTGGTCAGATTAATCCTCCTCTAGCAAAGGACATAAGTTTGTGCTGTTAGCTACAGATTATTTTACAAAGTGGGTTGAAGCTATCCCTTTGAAGAAGGTTACATCAGAGAACATGGTCAATTTTGTTAAGGAGCATATAATTCATAGGTTTGGGATTCCTCAACTATAACAACAGATCAAGGGACTCAGTTCACTTCATCTGAATTTTGTGATTTTGCTGGAGAGATAGGAATTAAATTATACAATTCTTCTCCTTATTACGCATAAGCTAATGGCCAAGCTTAAGCATCAAATAAGATCATGATTAAAATTATTCAGAAGAAGATTGATGAAAAACCGAAGAAGTGGCATTCGGTTCTTAATGAGTCTTTATGGGCTTATCGAATGGCTTGTCATGGGTCTACTCAGGCATCTCCCTACAAGTTGGGTTTTATGGGCATCATGTTGTGTTACCATGGGAGCTGCAATCGGGTTCAAGGCGAGTTACATTGCAAAATGATTTGAGGAAAGAAGATTATAAGGACCTGATGATGGATGAATTGGAAGATTTACATTTGGTTCGTCTCAAAGCATTAGAAAGTATTGAGAAAAACAAATTGCATGTTGCCAAATATTATAACATAAAGGTCAGAGAAAAGCAATTTGTAGAGGGAGATTTGGTTTGGAAGACTGTATTCCCGATTGGAACAAAAGATAAAGTCTTCGGCAAGTGGTCTCCAAATTGGGAAGGACCTTTTGGATAGTAAAGTGTGCACCTGGTAATGCGTATATTTTGAAAACTTTGCTAGGAGAAGAGTTTACTAGAGCTATTAATGGAAGATTTCTTAAGAAATTTTATCCCAGTGTTGATGTTGGTGCATAAGTAAATTTAAGGAGTTCTGTGCACGAATAGACGATGTATGAGCATCGCCTTTAGCCGAAAAAATACTCTAAGAATTTAGAGAATAGCCGACACGGTATTTGTCGCCTTTAAAGCAAAAAATTCAAACACAGTCAAAGCGATGTCATACAGATTCAGGCAACATTCCTCAGATTTATCAGAAAGATTCATGAAGGAAAAACAGGTTGAAATCATAGATAATATTTTAAGTGGTTTTTACATGATTCCAAAGTACAAACTACTCATCAAACAGTCTGTTGAGGATAGACTGAGCATTGGTGGCTTGGGCGAGGACAATTGCATGATCCTCATAGCTCTCCAGAAGATCGTCAATGTCCTCAACATCTTTCGCAGGCTGCCACCACGGAAGCCGACTGGCACGACGGAGAAGTCTTCGTTACTTTGGGTGGACATTGCCGCCAACCCCAGGGCTACGCCGTGGTGCACACCTTAGATGACGGCCTGATCTATATGACCGTCTGCATCATCAAGGCGTGCCTCGGCAGTTTCTCCCCGGGCGTTCACCTTGTCAGCGATCTTGTTCGCCGCAATCTTCAGGCGTTCGACCTCTGCAAAAAGCGCTGAAAAGATGGAACACCAATTGGATGAATAGATGAATTAGAAGAAAGAGAAGAAATGAAATGGATTTGTTTGCACTGACCGGTGATGGCGTCGTAGAACTACTTCCGCTCGTTCTCCCACTCGAGTTGGTCGATGCCGTATTGCTTGGAAATCTTCTCCAACTCTCCTCGAGCATCATCCCTTTCGCCCCTGAAGGTAACCGCCTCCGTGTGGGTGTAGGGAGCGTCCATGGCACTCGACTCCAAATCCCAAGGGTTGGAGTGGTAGGAGCTTGAATCAGAGGAGCCGGACGATGGAGTCCCCGGCTCGGCTGCTGTCGCCGAAGGGAAAGGGATGCTGTAGCTGGAAGAGATGAGCCTTATCCTGACAAGTAAGAACAAAGATCAGGGGCAGAAAGATGAGCAATGAGCAAGAATACAAGGGGGCAAGGAGCCGATTCTCACCCGCGTTGCTGGTTACGCCATGCTCGGCTTCCTTCGGCTTCTCCTTCAGCAGGGCGCTTGCCGCGATTGTCACCTCCTGCCATTGCTACTGTGCGGATTAGGATTCCTTCTAGATTGGTTTTGAGCAAGAGAAGAGGAGGAAGCGGAGGTGAGAATGCTTGACTGGAGCACTTAATGAAAGCCGAGAAGGAAGGGTTTATTTATAGGCTGAGCGGTTCAAAGTAGTGGGATGAGAATACCAAACGGCAAGTTAGGGTTTCCCTTTTCAGATGGGCCGTTGGTGGACTGGGCCATGCTCCGATAAATCGAGGGTCGCTCGGCTAATTCCTGAATCGGCAAGATGGTAACAGTCAGCTATATCTCTAATCGAGAAGCTAAAATGTAATCGGCTATGTTCTAAATCAGGAGGATAAAAGTTGATTACATTGTCATGCAAACAGAGGTATATAGAGATAAGAATATTTGATTGTTCGAAAACAGAATACATCATAGTTAAAATGTTACAAAGCCATGTGTTTGCTAGCTCAGAAGCTGATTGATAGCATCCAAAGCATCAGCTTTGATTCGGCTAACAGTATTCAACACCTTCTGGTCTTCATCCTCGGAGCTCTGAATATTGGACAATCTTGTCTTGAGTTGTTGGTCTTCTTTGAGGACAGATGATATCCTTGATGAAGTTGCCTTTGTGGAGGTTGGCAAATCTGCTATCTTGGCTATGTGAGACTGAATTCTGGCATTCAGTTTGGTTAATTGAGCCTCAAGCTTGGACTTTTCATCTTCCATAACTTTCAATTCAGGCTCCAAAGTAGCTAGTGAATTTTTAGCAGCTTGAATTTGGGGAATGCAAAACTTTGGCTTCTTGTTTCTTCAGAGACCTGTTGCTCTGCAAAACAGCTATGAAATATTGGACCACTTTGGTGATGGGAGTTGGGCTCAAAATCCTGAGAATGACTAAATGTTAAGGTAAGAAGTGGATTCAAAGCAGAAGGTAGTAAATACAATAAGGTTACCTCACTATCAGAAGCGAATTGGGGTTGCAAATTATGGCATAGAGAGTGTACTGGTGTATTGAAGATGTGATTGTGTCATTCTTGCCACCAGGATGCAAAGGAGGGGTGAGCAGCATCCACTATCCCAAATGGAGAAGGTTCATATGTTGGCAGGTCCCATCCAAGCTCAAAAACTTTCTTAGCTTCTATTTCACTTGTGATCAGCTCCCTGTACTTTATGGTTGTGGAGAAGAAGGGTCTTGGGGGCAACTGTCCACATCCTAGTTGCCTGGATGTCATATTTGGATAGTAGAATTCATAGGAAGATTGTACTAACCTCCCATGATGAAATTCGGCTGGCAAAATGCAAGGTTTGATAAAAGAGTTGAAAATCTCTATAGCTACCTTGTCAGAACAGCCAAACTCAAAGCTGAATTTGCAAGGCATGGTCAGATTGTCATTTTCTCTATAAAGAAGCCAAAGCACATTGCTAAAACCTTTGAAGAATAGCTTGAAAAGATGACCAATATCCATGTCAATGCTGATAGAAGAAGCTGCTTCTCCATAAGTCTGGTAGTTCTTGACCTTTGCTGCACTGCCTTCAGCATAGTTAACTGAAGGGAAACTCAAATTTTAGAGGGACACAGGCATTGTCTGGTGCATATAGAGCTGCAACCACATCTGTATAAACCACCAAAGACCACTCACACAAGAAATCTCCTTACCATGGTGCATCTGAGCAGTGACCTGATGCATCATATGATAGACAGATCCTAGGAGGTATTTGCCCAAAGAGATTAATGTGCCTGCAACTAGATCATTAGCCATCATCATGTGATTTAAGGTTGGTTCTTTGGATTTTCCGCAGAAAATGAACCTGCAAAGCCACATGTTCATGAAGGCCCTGCATTCCTTGTCAGAAACGGCACCAGACGCTTCCATATAAGTCTGAATGTATCCAACCCATCCACCTCCAGATTTGACAGCCTTCTGGTTGCTTTTGTTTTTATACTTGTAAGGGTATACTGGTAGTGATACATTCAGGTCAGTCATCATGAAGACATCAGCCAAGGTAGAGGTCATCATACCATGGCCGAAGACAAAGACGTTGACGGCATCAGACCAGAAATGAGCAGCTGCTATCAGGAGGGGTTCATTTCTAGGCGTCTCTGACAGGGATAATTCCAGGCAATGGTTGATGTCCTGAGCATCCCAATGGCTGCTTTTTTTTCCAGCATCCTTCTGTACCAGTTCCGCCATCCAGCAATTGGGCGAAACGGCCAAGTCTTGAAAGTGTTTGGCCATTGATTTGGCGGGGTGACTCCAGACTTGAAAGGAATTCTTGAAGTTTCCTTCTCAATGATCTCGGTTGGGTCGGGATTTCCCATTGGACCAAGGAGGTAGGAATCGGGGTGCGCAGCATAAGGGATCAGAATATGGTTCTTGTATTCCTTCAAAGAATAACGGAATCGGAAAAAACGAATGAATCAGGGGAATAGTAAGAGATCAATTGAGAATTGTCGAATGCGTGGAGGCGAATGAAGCTTACCTCTGGGGTTTCATCCTGGGTCGCCATTGGAGAGTTGAAGTAGATCCAATAACCAGTTAGAGCTTGGATTTTCTTGGCGGCGGCTGCGATGTTGAACAGTGTTGACCGAGAGGAAAAGGGGGAGCTTGTAGTCAATTTCAGGATAAAATGACTTTTATCCCAAAATTGAGGGGGCATGTGTTAACACTGGATTTTGGTATGCTCAGAAAGATGACAGGTGGGCCAATGCAGAACTCAGAGCATTTGGCAAGCGTCTATGCGGTCGGCCAGTTTCCAAAGAAGTCGGCAAATGTCCGTGCGGTCGGCTAATCGCCAAGGGTTCGGCTAAATAATCATGCGGTGGGTTATTCTAAGGAGGAGCGGTTTTCCGTTGAAGAAATGACAAAAACGGCAAGCAAAGGGCCGATCGGGCAACGAAGACCGCGACAATTAAGGCAATGAAGACTCCGGAGGAAATTAAAGTCAAAGATATCATGTTTTTCCTTTAATATTTTGTTAACCGTGTCCTTTTAGACTCATGTCACGATCAGGGTATAAATATAAACCCTTGGCCATTGTAAAAACTATTCACAACCAATACAATACAACCGGCCCCGTGCCAATTTCGAGTCCTTTGTCGTGTCGTCGAGTTCTTCGAGAGGAATCATCGATCAGTTGACCTCTGTAAGTCCCGGCAACCTTGTTATCATGTCTAATATCATGCGGTGGATTTAGATGTTGATGCAGGTAGTCTTGTTTGTTTTCAATAATCGTGCGGCGGATCCTTGCTTGACAATCAAGAAGTCTTCGCTTATGTTTTGTGTATGAGTAGATACCGTGCGACAGGTGCTTGCTCGATATGCCTAGCAAAAGCAAGGTAGTTACCGGCTCTATTAGATTTGGCAAGATCTAGTAGATTCATTAAGTTCCTACGTGTTGGATGTTTATATATATATTATATATTTGTAACACTCTTTTGCCCAATCTAGATTGACACGGTTCGGCTTCATCTTTTCTCATAGATTTATCTATGTTTTTGTAATTGCTTATATCCATAAATAGATCTTATATTCATGATAGTCGAATTAGTTTCATCTCAATTGTTACGTGTTACGGGTTCATGCATGTCAACTACGTTTGAGCTTTTATAAAGTTAGATGTCATGCGACGGATACAAGCTTTAGATTAGTTCGATCGTGTTTGCTTACATGTTCCTTTATCATGAACCCCAATTCGGTTGGATAACCGAGTTAGTTATGCTTTAATTCATAATTAATGATGATTCGTTCATACGTACTTTCTCATGCATGCATGTTCGATAATCAACTATTTACGTACTCATTGTTTGTTTTAGCCAATGATCTATAAAACTTGTTGGCAGATAGCTTCTATAACTGTATATCGTCATAAGTGAATGTCTTTAGGGTCATATATATGAAACTGTCTAGTCTCGCTCGGCATGTTCCAGTTATATATTTAATGATTTTCATCTCTTGTTAGTTTCAGGTCAAACTGACTGACACGTTTCCGAATTTCAAAACACCCGGGCACCCGATTGAAGCTACGTTTTCCGATTTGCTATGTTAGGCACAGTGCGTCACATTTTGTGTCAACAACTCTGATAAGCGGTTACTGCTACTACTCACATAAATAGCTTAAATGCACACTTTAATGTTTAACTTACGCTTACAGCTAGATCAATCCTTACCTACATAAGTTAAAGAGTAAGTTAAAGATCACTAACACATGTGCCAGTACAAGGATAATAAAAACTAACTTAAACAAAGCCCAACACAAAGGTTGGTCACCGCTTAAAGCACTGATAAAGAACAAGGATATCTAACTGTTCAGTTCATCAAACAGCCAACACAGATAAAATGACGGTTAGGGGTGCAAAGAATACGATGAGATAGTAAATGAATGTGAAAGATGCACACATCTTGCCGACATTTCATCAAACAGCCAACGCGGGTGAAACGACGGTTAGGGTGGCAAAGAACACGATGAGATGGTAAATGAATAGGAAAGATGCACAGATCTTGCCGACAGTTCTCAGGAATCCTCTTTTACTTTTTCTGTACGCATTCTGCTGTTGTGTGCCTTCAATTTGAATTCTTGGGGTGATGCACACAAATAAACATCGACCTTTGCATTTACTCTCAAGTGGAAGCAGAAAGCTCACCCTTGTCAGGTTTGAACAGAGTTTCCAGGTCATCTCAGCGGTAGCCACCCCATCCTCTTCCTCTTCCTCTTCCTCGGCCACCCCTGCCCCGCCCCCTTCCACTGCCTCTACCACCATGAGACAATCCTTCAAAAGCTCTGTTCACAAGCTGGTTTTGCATTCCTCCTCTCCCCTTCTTATTTGCAGGGCCATTCTCATTTGTAGCAGGTTTTGACCTTTTCCCCCTGAATGATTTGCAAACTAAAAATGAGTAAATTGAAACATTTTAGAAACTAAGAAAAATTGAAATATTGGATAGCAGGCATCCAACCCTGCTGTCGTAGCTGCTGGTTTCTTGGGCTGCTCCATCCATGATAGAGTGATTTTCTTATCACCAATAAATAAAGGGGATTTCGAATGCAATAACTGAAAGAAACATCATTGATATAGTTAGAAAATGTAATGTGCAAGTACATGACATGTCCAAAAAAAAAACTTCTGGCTCTGTTTCCAAAGGTATTTGTCATTTAAAAGTAGGGCAAATTGAAGACAGGAGATGATGAACTATGATAATGGAATTCACATATCCATGATAATATCAAATTCTTGTTTTGAATGTCATATATCCTCTACTTAAAAAGGCATTAATTAATCAACTAGGAGTACATGCGCCTAGAAACGCCTATAGGCTTGGGCCTAGTGCTTAGTGCTTTTTGAACATTGCTCCTAACAGACACAAATAGACATCATATCAAGCTATCGGCAGTGTAAACCAGAGGAAATGTACTTCAGCCCTTTAGGCATTATATATGTATATATCAAGGTTTGCATAAATTTAGTATCAAAGTTTACATAGCTAGAACATATACTTCAGACGAAGAGCTACAGATTAGGTCTATTTGGACCATATACAATCAATACCTTATAGCTTGGCCAAATAGACACAGAATTTTATGTCCTGTGATATTGAAAAAAAACGACAGGTAAAGTAATATTATGAGATTGACATTTGGGTGTGTGATTCTTCCATTAATATATGCATATCTAATAACGTACTCCCTCCGTACCAGAATAGATGACGCTATGGGATGCGTGTAGGTCAAACTTTCTCAACTTTGACTAAGTTTGTAGAAAATATGTGTAACATTTATATTTTTAAACAAATTTATTATGAAAGTATACTCAACGATCTATCTAATGATACTAATTATGTATTATAAATATTAATATTTCTTTAAATATAATTGGTCAAAGTTCAAAAAAGCTGGCAAGAATGACTTCTATTTTGGGACAGAGAGCACCACATAAGGGCTTATTATTAATGGTTTCTGTTTATTTCTGTTATTCCCAGCTTAATTTATCCTATGGATGAAATTTCCTCATACTGAGCAGTGAGGCTTATTATTACTGGTTTCTGTTTATTTCCATTACTCCCAGCTTACTTTATCCTATGGATGAAATTTCCTCATACAGAGCAGTGAGCAGTCAATTAAAATATTTTTTCTCTTTTCTTTATATCCACAATTTCAATATCACCATGTTATATTTGCACTGCCTCCCATGTTATAAGAACTGCTGGCACCCGAATCTAGTCATCACAATAATCATGGAAACATGTTCTACTGCCGACCAGAGCAAGTCTAAAATAGATTGGAGAGAATTAAGGGACTCAAAAAAGGCTGTGACCCTACCAAAGTTTATACTTAAGTAAAACAAAGAAATCACCTGTGTCATTGCCAATATATTGTTATATGACCTCATCGTCCTTGTTGAAGTTTGCTGATCACCTTTCTGCACAAAAAAAAATTACAATTGTCTCGAATGTTATCAGTCTGAAAGATGTTTGTTGACCAATGACATTCATCAGTCTACTAAATCGCAAAAACTCACAATTTTAGTCTTTTCCTCTTCAGTTTTTGCTGAAGATATTGCCTTGTTGAAATCTGCCAGCCCCTGAGTTAGTCGCTTTGAGGCTGCATGTACCGTCTCTTCTGTTCCAGTTAACCTGCATATTATAAACAGTAAGAAACTCGCAAACATGAAAGTTTGGAGGAAAAAATACATCATTGAATGAAAAAAGTTCAGGATGAATGAAGACTTTTCAGTAGAAAGTCGCACAAAACTCTCAGCATTGCTCACAAAATTGTTTGATTCCATATCAGCACATGCAAATCTGATATGAACACTGCTTTTGTGAGATTGTTCATGAGTTCCTAGGATGAGGAATGTAGCACACTACCACGTTCCCATCAACATTGGTCTCACATTTGATCATCCAAATTTCAAGTCTTTAAGATCCAAGATCCAAGATCCAAAATTGATTGCTTCTCTTGTTTCTTCATTCATGTCCGTAGGGACACATGCAACTTCAATTGATTGACAGCACCCTTTAAGATCACACATTGACACTTGGTTCATTCCCTCAGAGTGAATACCTAACGGTATGTTACTTGTACTACAAGTTCTACATACACACAAACATATATATATATGTATATATATGTATATATATGTATATATATGTATATATATATATAACTACTACTCTATAGCTGGCTACAAAATAACTTATTTTGTAGCCACTTTGATTTACAATAATTATTATACTCATTTACGAGATTATAGTAACTCCTTACTATGTGGTTTACGATAACATTGGTAAATATTCCAATGTGTTATCGTAACACAACTATCGTAAATATGTATTCACTTTATCGTTAATTGGTGTATAAAATTATCGTAAATGGAGGTGGCTACAGAATAACTTATTCTGTAGCCAGCTACTAAATATACTCTCCCTATATATATATGAAAGTCAAACCCCCTAATTGGGTATGAGGTGTTCCCCTAATTCTCTACTCTCTCCGTCCCATAGAAAGTGATGTTTTTTTACTTTTTGACAATGTGTTTGACCATTCGTTTTATTCAAAATATTTCTGCAAATTATAAAATAAATAAATTATTATTAAACTATCTCTGATGATAAAAACAGTCACAGAAAAAATAAATAATATTTATAAAAAAATTTGAATAAGACGAACGTTTAAAGAAGATGGCACGGATTCTAAAGTGACACTTTCAATGGGACGGAGGGAGTACATGGGATCAAGAGTCTGGGTTCCCTTACTGCTTCTTCCTCTGCCCTAACCTGCGCCGCCGACTCCACGGCCACGCATCCACCGCAAATCGCGGACCCACAGCCGTGATCCCCCTCCTCTGCTTGCCGCGTGTCAACCCACCTTGTGGGGCCGCGACACCGATCCTTCTGTGCTTGTGCGACGCCGGCCCTCCTCTGCTTCACCTCACGGCTTCGCGCGATCTCACGCACTGCTGCCCCGCGCAAGCAAGCCCGCTCCTGTTCGAGGCGTCCCGCGCGCAACCTTCCCCACGCCCACAGGCCTTTTTTGCGCGGGTATTTCATCATCGAGCGTCCGCCAACCACCTATGTGAACTCCTCTGCTCCCGCGAGCTACTCTACGGTCTCCTCTGGCACCAGCGGCACCTTGGGCAGCCTCCCTACCGGGCCGATCATCGCCCCTTATGCCACGATCGCCATGCGCTTCCGCGTCCCCGTTGTTGTCCTCGAGCTGAAACACCTCAGCTTCCACAAGTGGGCGCCCTTCTTCAAGTCTCTAGTGGCCATGTCCGACCTTTGTGGCTACATCAATGGCACTGCCCTGGCCACTTCCTTAGTTGGCTCCTTGGGTCGGTCGGTCTTCGGCCTTGACATTCAGGACCACACCATTGACGGCGAACCTCTAGGTCACCATCGAGGACCTCATCCTGTCCAACAAGGATCCACGCACCATCTTCTTGCACGAGTTCTCTATGAGGCAGGGAGACCTCTCCATCAACAACTACTGCCAACGCATGAAGGTCGTGGTCAATGCCCTGAGCGATGTCGGCCATGTTATCTTGTTGTCCCAGCTAGTCCTCAACCTCCTTCACGGTCTCAACCGTGCTTCTCCAGCACGGCCAACATCGCATACACCACACCGTTGCCTGACTTCAACACCACGCACCAGAAGCTTGTACTCAAGGAACTTCGCCTAGCTAATGAAGGCAAGGTTTCCTTAAGACCTTGTACTCAAGGAACTTCGCCTAGCTAATTAAGGCAAGGTTTCCTTAAGACTGCCCTTCACCCCTCTAGCTCCTCTTCATGTGGCCCTACGTGTTGCTCTGTCTCTGTGTGCTTTGGCGCAGCACAGGGACAGGTTGGCCATGGCTCAACCAATGGCGGTGGCAGCAGCATGTCTAACCACAACAAGAAGACAGGTAGCTGCAATGGTGGTGGATGGCAACAACAGCAAGGTGGTCAGCGCGCGTCTCCTTAGTCCGGTTCATGGGTCTGCTATGGTCCACCGGCCACCAGCAGCAGCAGCAGCCATGCGTGGCATGGGCAGGGGCTGCTTGGACCTCCTCCGCAGCAGCAGGCGCACTCGGCTTTTGCCCCAGCCGAGTTCTCCACTCCGACTTGCCTTCAGCAGCCACAATTTGCTCCTATGCCGGGGCCTCAAGCTGGTGGATGGAACCAGGCGGGTCTCACTTCCTTGGCATCTCCACATGCTCCTCCAACAGCTTGCTCATGTCACAGCAACAATATGCCGTCGATCTGCTCCAGCGGGCTGGCATGGCTGAGTGTCATCCCACGGCAACTCCGGTTGACTCTCGGTCCAACCCCTCAAAGTATCAGAGTCTGGCCGGCGCTCTGCAGTACCTCCCACTAACTCGGCCCGACCTCACCTACGTCGTTTAGCAAGTCTGCCTCTTCATGCACGATCCACGGAAGCCGCATCTTGCTCTGATCAATCACACTTTGCGTTATTTAAAGGGCATCCTCAACGCAGGCCTGCACATCGGCATTGGCAGCATGTCATCCATCACAGCATACTCCGACGCCGACTGGGCTGGATGTCTAGATTGCCGGCGTTCTACTTCGGACTACTGCGTCTTCCTTGGTGACAACCTGGTCTTCAAAACAGCAGACCACGGAGTCTCGGTCCAGCATAGAGGCGGAATACCGAGCTGTTGCTCACACCGTAGCTGAGTGTTGCTGGTTGCGACAATTACTTCAGGAGCTTTCAATGACCATTTTCTATTGCGACAATGCCAGTGCGGTTTCTATGACTGCCAATCCAGTCGATCATGTATATGTTACGAAGCACACTGAGATTGACATCTACTTTGTTCGTGAGGTGGCTTTGGGGCAGTTTAGAGTACTCCATGTCCCCTCCGCTCATCAGTTCATAGACATTATGACTAAGGGACTGCCCAGTCTCTACATCCAGCTCCCTCCTGCTGTGACTGCGGACGCGTATTAGAGATATGTATAGTCTAACGCATGTATATCATGTTACTTGTACTCCAAGTTGTACTTGGTGATATATATAAAAGTCCCCCCCCCCCCCCCTAATTGGGTGAGGTGTTCCACTAATTCTCTACAAGATGGGTCAATTCTCAATTGACGATATGCACATCGCATGAATTGGTATTTACCACCTCTCTGGATTCCAGGTAGCAATTCCATCAACATCCAAACAAAAGATTTGGTATTGTAGCCGATTTCCAAAATTAGTCCAATTTGGTATTGGAACCTTTCAATTCCAGCAGCTCAATATGCACATCAAAATGGACTCTAATGCAGACTAGACACTACAGTTAATGAGAAATGAAGCCGAAAATGATTGAATATGTTATGTGGAAATGGGAGGTCAGGCTTACATGAACAAAAAGTTTGGTGTAAAATTATGAAGCAAGTGGCTAGAACTAACAACTTGCTTTTAAACAAATCCACACAAAACAAAACAAAACATACAAATTAGCTACTGCGACAATGGAAGCACATCCAAGATGAAAAACTGTAAGCTACCTCTCTGTGAAATCTTTGTAATGCTCTGAGAAGTCCTCTCCAAGTCTATCTGATGGTTGCCCAGTAACAATCTTGTAACCACATAGACTGTTCGTTGTGTTTGGAGTCTGAAATGCAGATTTGGTCAGCACTTTATATAGATAATAATGATCAGCACTACTTATTACTCCATCCATTCCAAATTGTTAGTCGTTCTAACTTTTCCAGATACAGTCTTTTTTATATATCTAGATATAATGCATATCTAGGTACGTAGCAAAAACTATGAACCTAGACAAGCTAAATGACTTAAAATTTGAAACGGAGGGAGTAAAAATTGTGTAACCACACAAATGTCTCACTCAAAACTCAATACTAGCATAATAAGGCCATACAAAGGAAGCAAAAAAGCATTGCCGTCGTTTCAAGCACTTGACAACTTGGAGAATGCACTCCTTATTAACAGATTTGGTCAGCACTAAGAAAACAGCATCCATGAAGTAATGATATGATTTATAACTGATAACCAAACCTAACCTTATAAGCCAAATGATGAAAAGTGTACAGCAAACACTCAACATATTTATGGTTGATATCTTCCACCTTCTTCCCAGGCATATACTTCTGCAATTCAAACAGTAACAGAATGCTCAAAAGTATGCAGAAAAAATAACAAATGTTAAACAGTGTTATCAAAAGTCATTACTAATTACATCTCATCTTTCGATGAACAATGAAAACCTAGAAAAATTGTGCTCAGGCCTCAGATGCATATCTGAATTAAGAAGTCGACTAACCTTGAGTAACTGAACAACAGATGGAAGCAGCTGGCGTGAATCTTCTGCTGTCGCATATGGTGAACTTGAAGCAATAGTCTTGAGCAAATCCAGTTTCTTTTCTTCAGGAATCTTAAATATTCATAGCACGGAAAAAAATAAAAACTTAATTTCCCAAAAAAAAAAACAGTTCCATTGACATGCGTAAAGAGTTTGAATGGAGTGTCAAACTGTTATAACAAAGCAATAGCATAAACCTTCATAACTGATGTATATGCAGCTTCTTTTTTTTTTTGTTAATTTATCCCATGTTAGCTATTGTTAAGAGGGCAAACAATTTAGTATTAAACAATATACGAGTACCAAATATAAATTGTGAAGAATCAAACAAAAAATATCAACTTCATGACGATTCTGCAACAAGACCAAACAAGCAAGACACAAATTAAAGCATTCTTTGTTCAGCATGAAAATACTAAATCAATAGAAAGATTACTGCTTTGCCCTGTCGCCATGCTGTTTCAAGGAAATGCTTTTTGCACTTCATGTGAATTAGAGAGGGCAAAGCACAAGTGGAAATGCTTACCTTCTCAAATGCTGGAACAATTTGCTTGGCGAAGTAATTGAGGAACTTGCTTGCTGATGCTCCTCTCTGCAGATCATGTAATCCAAATTACAATACGATATTCACCAACAACTTAGATAACTCATCATCATTTTTAGTATATTTAGTAATACCATGAACATCGAAAGAGCCATATACATGCATGAAATCCACCTCTCAATGTGGTCAATGTCAGAAACCTGGAAGGAATGAGAATGATGAGAAAAAACAGAGTTTATCTCAAATCAAGAACACAAAACAAAACTTAATTTTTTATACCATGGAAAAAAGCTTACACACATCCTTAATACATTTCTAATATGCTTCTATAAACATTGACGTAAAAGAAAGCACTGAAACTAGTGCAACTTCTAAAGAGTTAATCTGTTATTTTGCATATCAACATACAGTAAATTTGGTTCCAATACTGTTATATGGCATACTTACATTGAATTGTGAATTCAGATCAGCCTGTGCTTGAATAATTTCAATTAGTTCTTGAAAAGACTCTCTAGGAGCAGAATCCCCAAATATGCTCAAGCTTCGCAGGAACCCCATGAATAGTTCAAATTCTGAACCAGTTACATCTTGCACACTCTGAAGAATGTCATTTGTTCAAGCTCAACACATAAGATAAATAGAAAATTTGAACGATGTAAACGATCATATGGTCAAAAACTGAAACAGTCAACGTACTTTCTTTATCAAATCCGTTATAAATCTCTCCATTTCTGCTTGAGGTTTCAGTAGCTCTGCTTTAAGAGTAAAGACCTGAATCGAAAAAAACACAAACCCATTCTTGATCTAGCATGCTACAATTTCTCGTCAACAAAACATGTAATCCCTACATACAGCTATGTACCTTGTCTCGAAGAAAACAAATAATCTTCTCACGAATCTCTGATCCTTGTTCCACATGCTTAAATAAAGGTTGTAAAGAATCTGGACAATATAAGGTACCAATTAACAGAAGGAACCAATGGACATCTAAAAGAACAAACTGAAAAGGAGAATTCAAACAATACAAGCATAGTGTGCATTTCAAAAAAACCAATCTGTTTAAACTCTAAATAAGTTCAGCCCCTATTATTAATAACATGGTATCAGAACTCTAGGCTTTATGATCCAACTAACACCCCCTCTTGGTATCAGAACTCCTGGTGTTGCTGCAGTTTTGTGCTGCTGTTTATTTTGGAGAACAGATGTACAGTAGGCGCGGCTGGCTGGATCTGCAGTTTAGCATCATGCTGTCATGTGCAGGTAATAGTGTCATGCCTCCGCTATCACCAATTTGTTTTGCTGCTGCTATAATTGAGGCATATTTCCTAAATTCTCAATTGCATGTGTCCACCCAAGCCTCAGATGCACATCTCCAGTTCATCCATGCCGTGCATGTCAACAAATTTATTGTCAAATAAGCCAATTTTTATTTTTGCTTTATGGTTAGCTGAGCCCTGTCGATTTGGCAAACCATCATCACCATTGATGTGACTGCCCTCTTTGTCTCTTTCATAGCCATTTTGCTACACGTAATGATCAATGACCGTTTAAGTCATCATCATCGTTCTATCCTACTGTGTGCCATCTTGCAACAGTGACTCTTTGTTCTTTCTTTGGCTTGATTTGGCGCATCTCTTTATTCTCATCAGGTTGAAGACTCCAAAGCAAGGTTCATAGTAGAAGAGTTCAAGTACCTTTTGTGAAGACTTGAGGTATTTGCTGAACTACATGTTGTGAAGGCAGTACCCACTTGTGGAGGTCAATTTCTACATTGACATTGTTCAAGAGTTGCACAGTTCGACTACATCTTCGATTTTGGATGCATTATTTTTATTTTTCAAGTCTAGTCCATAGTGTCAACTCTCCCAACACAACGACATTGCATTCAAAATTGCATTTGAGAGGGGGTGTTAAGGTATAATAGTCTAGGATTTCCCTCATATGTCTCATAAAACGTGATTAAACATACGCATAATCGTGATAAAGCTCTAAACGGTGCTTCACCATGTCGTTAGGGCCTGTGCGGCCAATTCCGCGCTAGGCGCGGCGCATACACACGATGCGGCATCTAAGCGGCGCTTTTGCACCGAAAAAAAGGCCCTAGGTGGTGGGTGTACAGGCTGGTAGGAACGAGCGGGCGGGCTAGTTCGAGGCTCGAGCGCGGGAATTCTGCTCGCGTGAGCTGGCGGGAAAGGAGGCGTGCGGGGGAAAAAATCCAAGCAAGACAGCATGGGTCCAGTCGTCTGCATCTACCCCTCATTCTCCTCACAATGTCCGCACGGGACAAGACCTGCCGTCGCTCCGAGGGGAGCCCCAGCCCCAGCTCCTGCCATCCAAGAGAAGCTACAGCCGGCACAGGCCCTCTGCCCCTCGGTTCTCCTACGCATCGTCACCGCCACATCTCCACTCCAGGTACTCCCTCGCTCCTTCCTTGTCCTTCACTCCTTCAGTATGACAGTATGTATTCAGTGTCTACAAATCTAAATGTCGACTGAATATTGATCAATTGGATTGGGGATTTGGGTTGAGAAATGAGATTGAGTGATTGACTGCAGTAGTCTGTGAAGGCTTGAACTGCTTTGCCCAGCATTATTGGTTTACATCTATGAATTTGTGAATGCAGTAGTCTCTGGATTTCTCTTGTAATGCAAGTCTCTGACTTTTTGAACTGTGTAGTTGATATGGAATGGCTAGAGATAGATGGATTAGCAGAGAGACTCCGGATAGCCACCTCCTTGGGGACTATCTTAGGGTTTCTTCTTGCTTGACTCTAATTGATACATGATGATCCATTTTATAGAGACAACTTACTTGACCCTTAAGTAATATCCTAACCGAATCAATCTAATTATCTCTTTCTGAACAAACCAATCCAATCTAATCCTAATCTAATCCGAACCGGTACTGTTCACATGGTACTGTACACGCGCTACAGTACCGCGTGGGCCCCTGGGCCGGCTCCGCACTTGCCATAACATTACTCCACCCCTCCAAGACAGCTCGTCCTCGAGCGGTGGCGATGGCTGGGGGGTCTGCATGATGAGATTGTAGATCACGGCGTCGTCCATGTTGCGTAGCATGCAGACATCGCTCATGACGATGCGTACGTGGCGCAACATCTCGACAATGTTGAACGTGTCGGCCTCCTCCTTGTTCCGGATCATGGCTATGCCCACGCAGACCTTGTGGAGCTCGCTGAGGTCGCGACAGCCGCAGACGAAGGAGATGCAGAACGTCAGCAGTGGGGGTCAGCAGCGTCAGCACCTTACTCTTGCCCACGTAGTCAATGCTGACAGCCTCCGGGATCAGGGCCACGCCACCCTGCGCGTAGACATCAGCGGGGACCTGCTCCAGCACCATCATGGCGCAGGCTCTGGCTTTCTTGGTGATGTGCGCCTGCTCCGGGGTCACGACGTCCCTGGTGACCCTGTTGCAAAGCATCTGCGCCAGGCCCACCTTGACGGAGAAAGTCTACAACTTGGGCTGCTTGGACAGCTCCAGCAGTATCCTCCGATGTGGAGGCACGTAGCGCTGGACAGCGCTGCCCACCGGAGTGGCAGATTGTCGTTCGTGGTGGCCTGGCCGCAAGCGTCGATGACCATGTCACCCTCCAAGACCTTCATGGGAACGAAGGGGCGGCTGAAGGCGACCCTGGCAGCGGTGGGTGTCGCTGCTTCCCGCACCTTCTTTGCTTGCTGCAATTCTTCAAGACGTGCAAGGCGCTCATCATGCGAATTCAACCGCTTGCTTATGGCAAAGAGTTGTGCAAGTATGCGGTCGAGCTTGGCGTCCATGATCAAGAAGGGTGCCGGCCATGGATGGCGATGCACCCGTGGAGGTCTCTGATACTAAATGATATGGAATGGCTAGAGATAGATGGATTAGCAGAGACCCCAGATAGCCACCCTTCCTCGGGGACTATCTTAGAGTTTCTTCCTGCTTGACTCTAATTGATACATGATGGTCTCTTTTACAGAGACAACTTACTTGGCCCTAAAGTAATATCCTAACCAAATCAATCTAACTTTTCTCTTTCCTAACAAACCAATCCAATCTAATCTAATCTAATCTAATCTGAACCGGTACTGTACACGCGGTACTGTACCACTTGGGCCCCTGAGTCGGCTCCACACTTGCCATAACAGTAGTAGTTTACAATTCTACTCTATTAAGTACTTCAGCACTACACTATTACTTGTAGGATGTCAACTTCTGAGGCTGCAGCTGCTGCAGGCGCAGCAGCCATTGACAACCACCTGAAGAGGAAGTCATCTGACATAAGTTGGGAGTGGGAGCAGCTCTGTGATCCCAATGACTGCTCTAAGCATCACAAAAAAATTTAAAAAAAATGTTCAATCATGTTTACTCTTCCTAGGCGCTAGCGCCTAGCGTTTTTTTGAACCTTGATTATCAGTAACACATAGAAAGGTCCAAGCTCCATAGACTTGAACAGTGGTTACATATAATAAAGGAATATCTGAAATTTGGAAGGCAAAGAACGGTTGTGATCCATACATGCCTCGATTCAGTGCCATTAATTGAACAAAGAATAAGAACTTAAGAAGAAATAGCTAAAGGACAGACACTGGGTACAGAACTAGTACTTTATACTTTATAAGAAAATAGAAAACATTGGTTCACTGCCTTGTAGTTAGGCAACCCACAAAATTAAACCTATATGCAGGTTCGCGGGCTAGCCTAACCCTTGTAGTATCTTTAATCACAAGATAGTTTACCTAAATAATAGATTCAAAGTATAAGCTATTCAAATCATATAATCATTAGTCATTTAACAGCTAATGATGGGCATTGGAATCATACTTTTAACATCTTGTCGTATAAGGGACATGAGCGCTTTATGAACAGCATCACGCTCCACATTTTCCTCTGAAAGGTAGGGGAAAAAATCAGATGTGCATATGCAATAACCATTGCAGCCAAATAATATAGGAAGACCATACCACTTGTAAGGAGTTGTCCCAAAACATCTGCAATTTTTGACACAAATTCAGTATCCTTGCCAAGAAGTGGAAACCCCCGGATAGCTTGTATTCTGATCTGTAGGAACATATAGCATCAAAGAAACAGCATGATAATTCTTCTCTTTAAACAAATATAAAAAACACTAACAAAATCAAAGAACAGCGTATTTTTTGTACAGTTATTCGAGAAGTGCCAAATAAAATCTTCGAAAACAACTGTTTAAACTCTTGAGTAAACGTCATGTGAAGAAATCAAGGACAAACATGAAATAAATAAGCACAACATGACAGATTGCATTTTTTATACAGCATTAAAGCGTTAGGCCTCATATGATCAACAGTGAAACAAGTGAACATCACCCATTCACCGTTCATTGTGATGTCCCCATTAAAATAACTCAGGTAATATAAGGCCTTTTTCGTTTCCCAAATTGTTCAAGCCTAAATTTTACTATCTCTGGCAAATCTTGTATTAGTATTACAAATGGCATCATGTCATATCAAAAATACATTAACAGGATAGTTGCTTTGCTGGTTAAGAATAGATTTGGTAGAGTGAGACAATTTCAAACGACAGATTATATTCTCTGTGCATGTACTCCAGAGCTATTATAAGTGTTCATCTCATAGAAATATAGAGTAATATAAATGGCAGGAAAAAAACACAATGTACTGTGCAATAAGCAAATGACTCAGGTGGTGTTTGGATTGAGGGTCTAAAGTTTAGACCCTGTCACATCGAACATTTAGATAGTAACTAGGAGGACTAAACATGAGCAAATTAAAAAACTAATTACATGGGAGTAAACTAATTAGCGAGACGAAACTATTAAGCCTAATTAATCCATTATTAGCACATGTATTGTCAAATCATAGACTAAATAGGTTTAATAGATTCGTCTCACAAAATAGTCTTCGGCTGACAAATTAGTTTCGTAAATAGTCTATATTTAATACTTCATGCATGTGTCCAAATATTCGATGTGACGGGTACGCTGAGGAACCAAACACCACCTCAATTTTTTTAAGAAATTTAGTTTTCGAAATGAAGCTGCCTAAACACAATGGAAACCCAATCCAGCTATCTTTAGTTCGCTCAAAACAGTGGACCAACCTATCGCATAAACTGGTGGTTACACCGAAAATCTTGCCAAAACTTACCGCTCCACCAACAAGCAAGGGAATCTAGAGGGGAATCTAGAGAGATGCGAGGATATACCGCGAGCTCCTCCATATCGACGAGGTCGAACATGGCCGACATGGCGCGCGTGGCGAGGGCAGGGAAGCTCCGGAAGAACCTGGGGATGAGCTGCGCTGCGAGCTGCTTCGCCTTGACACTATGTCCCTTCACCGCTGCAATAATCGCCTCGTAGTCCGCCGCATGCTGCAATTCCGAAACCGAAAACGGCACGTCACTCAAAACCCTAGCCTGAACGCGGACTGGCCTTAGCAAACCGGACCGGCCTTAGCAAAATATGAGAGAGCGGGAGGCACCTCGGACTTGTCCTTGGCGGAGGAGAGGCGCTCGCCGAGCTGGTAAAGCCGCTCCACCTCTCCTGCATCGGCGTCGACGGCTGCCATGAGAGGAGAGCGAGGGGATTTGGGAGTTAGGGTTTGGGAGGGGAGCGGAGGAAAGGGTGAAACGTGGTTTTTGATTGACCACGGTCCACGCCACAAGCTAGACAAACTAGATAGCGCTAAGGTCTTTGGTTTCATAAGTCAGGTAATTTATAAGTCCAAAATAAAAAAAATGATTTATTTTATCAAACACCTCAACTTATAAGTCACCTCAACTTATAAATTTATAAGTTGTTCCACCCAACTTATAGAGTTATAAGTCACCTCCTTTTCACATAAGACACACCTTTTTTATTTAGGGACCACACTCCAACTCATTTCCTACATGACTTTTAAGTCATTGGAAACCAAACAAACATGACTTATAAGTTAGTTATTTTAAATCACCTAACTTATGAGAACCAAACAAAGCCTCAACCAGGCCACCGAATGTCAATAAAAAAGGTCAATTTTGCTCACACACTGCAAGAGGGTGTTATTCTCCGCTCCCACCCTATTTAGTTACTCTATTTTACAAAAAAAATTGCGTTTTAGGCTATTTTTTAAAAATGGAACTAAACAGGGATACCAAATTTTGCAAAAAGTAGCCCTCTAAAATATTTTACATTTGGCACCCAACACACCAAAAACCAAAATATTTTGCATCGTTGCGTGTGGCAGACCTCTCTTTCCCCATGTTTTGCAAAATATTTCACTGCATGTAAACATGTATGCAAAAAGTTTTTACGTTTTGCATTTTGGACGCAAAATTTTTTTACAAAAACTTTCCATCTCTTTTCCGAATTAGGCCATGTTTAGTTACTCCATTTTGCAAAAAAAAATTTACGTTTTGGGCTACCTTTTTGCAAAATGAAACTAAGCAGCGGTACCAAATTTTGCAAAAAATAGCCCCTAAAATATTTTGCATTTGGCACCCAACACATCAAAAACTAAAATATTTTGCATCGTTGCGCGTGTGTAAGGAACATGGTTCTCATGTCACATTTAGTTTGAATTTTGGTGTTTGATGATCAACATAACCAAATTAGACTAACGTATTTGCAAGTGTTTATTTTGCAGTCCAATAGGGTGCAAACATGCTTTGGACTTAGGCAACACCGCAAGCAAGACATTTGAAGCATATAAAAGACCTAAAAGATCAAGCATAGTCCAAGCATGAAGGATGGAACCTACTCGGAAGCAAGACCGCGAAGATACAAAGTCTTCCGGACACTCGTCGCCTCGCGTCCGGACTTTTGGAAATCAGCCCAGACGAAATCGCTGAAGAAAAAGGGCTCCGGACACTACAAACAGGAGGGTCCGGACCATTGCGGATGCGTCCGAACACCTAAGGTTTGGTCTACGAAATTTAGCAGGTCCGGACGCTATGAACAGTGTGTGTCCGGACAAATGGCTCCAGTGGCCGAACGCACACAGAGAAGAACCCGAGAGCACGAAGGACTCCGAACGCTGACCGGAGCATGAGGCCCGGACCAACAGTGACATCCGGACTCTATGCAGAGAGGTTCCAGAGGCGCGCGAAGACTCCGGACGCTGTCAGGACTGTGGACTCCGGACCATAGACAGCGTCCGGACCCACTGTCATCCTCGACGCAATAGAATACCGTTGGAGGGTCCGGATGCACAGGGATTGATCCGGACACCTCGCAACGTCCGGGTTCGGAGCTACGCAGACAAGCGGCCCCGAGGGACCAACGGCTCCATTTGGCTTGGGGCCAATATATATGACCCTTGGCCAGCCAAATGGGACAGTGGAGACTTGAGGAAACATACCAAGGGTATTGTACACCATTCTAGTGATCTCCATATGCATAGAGCTTAGTGATACACTTGGTGATTAGCATTTGTGCTTTGCAAAGTGCTTAGGCTAGTTAGACCATTGCTCTTGCGCTTGCTTTAGGTGTAAGCCTAGTGTTGAGTGAGGTTTGTATACCTCTTGATCAAGGGTTCTTGCGCGCACCAATCTTGTACTCGGTGGGGCTTGTAATCTTGCGCGATCACACCAACCGTGTTTGTGGTGTGGCCGCCACCGGTGTACCGAAGGAAACAGGGCCCGCGGCATTTCGGCCGGACGCTTGATAGTGAAGACGACGGAGAGCATCCGGGAGAGGCTTGCCGGAAGGCACATCGGAGATCCACTTGCGCGTGGGGAGAGCCCGAGGCTATCCACGGAGTTACCCGACCGGGAGCTTGGCCCTTGCGCGGGATTCCTCGCGAGGGGCTCCAACGAGGACTAGGGGGAAGCTTACGCGCTTCTCAATACCTCGGTAAAAATATCGGAGTCGTTGACGGGAGTTTGCATCTCTATCTTGCTCTTTACCTTCCGCACTTACTTTGTTTATCTTGTGTTCTTTACCTTTCCTAGCTTAGTTGATAGGCTAGTTGGTAGGTTTGGAAACTAGGTTGTATAACTCTTTTTGCGGTAGAGATAGCAACACTTAGTAAAATCATAGTTGCACCACTAGATAGTTTACTTTTTGCATAGGTTTTGCTAAGGTTAGAAAAGGAGGTCATAGATTAGAAAGTAGTTTTTAAGTGACCTAATTCACCCCCCCCTCTTAGGCATCACGGTCCGTTCAGCGTGTCAGACCTCTCTTTCCCCCACGTTTTACAAAATATTTCACATTATCTAAACATATATGCAAAAAGTTTTTGCGTTTTACATTTTAGGCGCAAAATTTTTTTGCAAAAACTTTTCACCTCTTTTCAGAATCTAAACAGGGCTAATAATTGGTCGAGTACCATTATGAATAGTAGTTTTTTTATATAGAAGATAACACAACTATTATTTTATTCTTTTCTATGGATTGAGAGAGAGAAATTTTTTGGAATGACGCTTGTTGCCCATGGATGAATCGTGGACTCACCACACATTTAATTTGGTTGAACTAGCACGCATTAGACACAAAAACACTTGGTAAAACCTGTTGATGCTAAAAATGGATCTCAGCGCCAACACTGTGTGAGGCTCTACAGAGAACGTAGTAGAGCAGAATCCTGATCTCCTAAACCTTAGATGACAAGGTCACGCCAGTTGATTCGATCCTAAGGCATACCAGTCAATTTGACATGTAATTGACCACGAACGTAAACTATCAAAATATGCAACTTGTCGGTTGTTGACAGACAGTTTCATGATGTATGACTCTCAAATAGGCGATGGTCAAAGGAAATTGACTAGAGAGTCAACTCCTAGCAATGTGAAACATATAATAATAAGATTCAAAGAGTTATTCATGATGTATAATCAATAAAGCATGTAATCAGCCTATCTTATCAATGTGTTTGTCGATAAAGATGTGATACATACAACATTTGTCAACTCAAGCTACCAGATCGATCGAACATACTAAATAAAGACTAATCATCAATAGAGATGTGTTCCCGTACAACCATGATGATAATTAACCCAATAACATATCTTATTTATTAACAGTGGGGTGTTCTCATGCAACCATGATAGTAAAAAATCAAATTACGTTCAATATACTCAAAGAGTCTAATGTTTGAATTAGCAACTACTCATGTATCGGATGAAGAAAGCATAACTGGATCGGCTGCTTAGCCGATACAGGGTCCATAAAGCACGAACAAGATCTATCTGTCTGATTACAACTACATCTAAAACTAAATAAACGTAACCTAACATACTTGATAGTGGGGTCCTGAAGATACAACCGATAACAAGTATATTAAACCAAATCTACTTATTCTTAGATCAATCTATAACTAGTCAAATATCTCGAACGTACAACATTTAACAATTGTGATTAACAGATTAGCCAATAAGATCATAGATCAATTATTTTGATGGATATGCGCATGAATGTACTCAAAACGATAGATCTAGATGGAATTATAGTTTAATCTAATTTGTTGATTTCAATTGGCTAAGATATTGTTATAATAGATAAACAAGTCAAAACAAACAATATCGATAACTTAATGAATCTATTAGATCGTTAATCTAATAGAGCCGATAACTAGCTTGAATGCTTACTCATATGAGATTGAAGCAATGCAGCCCCATAAGTAACGATTCAAACCGAGAACTAGCTCAAATCGAGCTTGCACGAGATTAGATATGTAGCCGTACAAACGAGACATGAACTGTGGCTATACTTACAAGCAAAATGGAGGTCGATCTAGCCGATGCAGCCCTGTTTGTCGAAGGATTCACCGAGATCTAAATTACTCCTACTCCTAAGGGTTTGACCAGAGCTGAAAAGGATTTCTATTTGATTGTTGGATGTGTTTTACAACGACTTAGGCTTTGCTATTTATAGATCATAGCATAAGTCCTACTCAACACAACTATTAAATAAAAAAAAGGAAATAAAAGATAACTTGAGCTCCAATCTTTCCTTTCAACAGAGCTAGACATGCATACCTTGTTGTAACCGACATGTAACCTTTCCTTCCGCGATTTCTCCTCGGTTGGTTACCTTAGTCAATCATCCAGGTCCACCCAAATGACAACCGTTGAGCCTGTCACTAGGACCCACCTGTATGTATTTGGACGCGCCAAAATACACTGTCAATACATGCCCCCTAATTTTGAGATAAATATATTTTATTCCAAAGTTACAAGCCTATGTTCCTCTTTTAGTCGACCCAGCTATACTTTAATCTGCTCCTTTTCATTCGAGCTCTCAACCCTAGCCCTGCGAAGCTCTTCTTGCCGCCACCTCTCAAGCCAAATCAAATTTGCTTCAAAAGACCAAATCGACGCATATCTCCAACATGCAAAAGATGGCGACCCCAGATCACATTTCTAAGGTAAAAATTCAATACTAATCATCTCTGCAAGCTTATTTTCCGCGATTTCTTATTCTTATTTCCGCTCAAATTGGATTTTAGGAATTCTAGAATAACATCCTGATTCCTCTGGTCTACCAGTCCAATCGCACATAGAAAGCTTCCACCAAAGAACAAACACAACCATCAATAAGATCAAGATGATCAGATTCTTCCTAGTCCAGATGTAACCACCAGTTTGTGGTTTGGTTTCACTTCCATCACCACTTAACAACATGTGGGGAGTTGTTACCTCTGTAGGTGAGCCAACATTACCTTTATGTAAATGTGGTGCAAGTACCCCATGGTTATAAGCTTTCACATCATCATCATAGTTGCTATATTTTTTATATGTAGCCCCTTGAACCTTTAGCACATGCTGAGCACACTCATGCCAACTAGAATAAATCCTAAGTTTCTTCCCTTGGAATACCACATAGCAAGGTAACATTGTCTATAAGAAATCATATGCACAATTGATTAAGCTCTCATAGCATCCTCAGTATTAACCACTGATCACCCACTCAAATGCCTCAGTCAACTGTTATGTTCAGTAGGGACATTATCATAATAGTAAATCTGACATCATAGGCTATAACATGTACTTAGTGGCCTCAACATTAGAGTATTTGGTGCCTCATACCATGTAATGTAGTCATTGGTGGCTGCCAAAATAAAACATCAAAGAGAACCAGTGAAACAACAAGACCAAATCAGATACATGCCAACCATGTAATCTGTTGAACCATTCACTGTTGCCATCAAGTTTGTAACACCCTCGGTGTTAATCACGGGCTAAAAAGTGATTAAGCCTAATTATATCGGACCAAACGATAATTAGAGACTCTAGTTCATATATCGGGAAAAATTATGATAAGGTATTTATTCTACGTGTCTTATATCTATTTCCATCTATATGAACCATTGGAAAAGTTTCATAAACTTTAGAATTTAAAACGTCACATGGAATGACGACTTTTATAATTACCTGGTTTATTTTATAAAGCGGATATAATTATATGAGTTCAACCAAACTATGCAACCTTGCCCAAAAGTCTCCGGATGAACTCTACAAATGTTTCCCGGAAACACAGAAAATGCCCGGAAAATATTCCGAACCCTAATCCGAGCGCAACCGATGACATTTTTGACCGGCATTGACCGACAATTTGGAGATCTTGCATGTCGACGCAACTTGAAAAGAAGTTGTAGATCGGATTAAGGCGAACAAACTTTGTACAACCTCCGAGACCTGGATCAGAGCCGAAAATAACGAAATAGATGCCCGATGATCATCGGATTGGCAGTTTTCGGTCCCCGCGAGATTTTCTCTAGGAACTCATAATTCGCAAGCCGTCTGGAATTTGACCGTGGTTCTTAAAACAAAATTGTGTATTCGTAGAGATCTTCGCAACGGGATACTCCGACGAACTTTTCAGTCAACCGTTTAGAATCTGGATGGAATTTACTGTAAAAATGATTTGTGTGCTGCTGCTTTAGAAGTTTGATTGTGCAAATTAAATATTTGTCTCTATGAAGGAGTGCTCCGAAAATTATTAAATAATTTTGGTGTATTTCTTATATGATGGATGATGTTTGGTTAAAATTTCATGATTGTTTGTTGAGTGGTTTATGAATTATAAAAATAACAAATATTTTATATTATTGTTTTGGCTGCATTTATAGTACTTAGGAAATAAATATTATCATATTTTACATGATGTTTTCTGTTGGTATGGTTAATACCAAAGTTATAGATAATATTATTATCTAGCTTGGGTTAAATTTTGGTGGTAGTATCTTTAGTGGTTTGAGAGATATGCATTTTCTAAGTTGGTATTGAAATCTGTTCACACCACAGGACAGATCTGAACCAAAGTGCTTTTGACTGAGTTATCATATGAATCATGAATTACTGATGTTGAGTAAATTGTAGTGCTTTTCATAAGCTTTCCAAATTGTTATGATTCATATTTTTAGGTGGTTTAGATCTTGAGTTATGGCTGTTTTAAGAAGGGATACCAAATTTGTCCACCTTTTGAACAGAGATGCCTTCTTTAATTATTTTGAGTTGTTTATCTATTAAATGATCTTTTCATGATTATAAGAAAGTTGTAGGCAACTTAATTAGCTTTCCAAATATATAAGAATCATATTTATTGGATTAGTATAACTCCAGTTATGATTAAAATCGTGACTGCATGTTGCTGTCCCGAACATGCATGTGTAAGTTAAATGCTTTAACTTGTTCTTGCTAGTTTAAACTATTAAGTAAACTTGATGGATGAATACTTGCCATGATGTGACTTCAAGTTAGTAGTATATCCTGCTTGTTGTGCTTTTTATCTTCTATGTTAAGTTGGGTGATAATTAGTTAAATAATTCGAAGTGACTAAACATGTCATGTAATATGCTTTTATCGTTTATGTTATGTTCAAGTGTTACTTAGGTAATTAACTTTAAGTGCGCATGTATGTATTGCATGAACTTGTGCTTGTGCTGAATGCTTGCAAGTGTGTTTTGTGTTACCATTTCTCTGCATTCATACACATGCATCGGCATTTCATTTAGGTACGATGAGTACATACGTGAAGTACGTGACGCTTGCAGCTAACCCGAAGGTGGTGTTGATGGACAAAGTTCGAAGAAGGAAGCATCGTCGAAGGTGCTCGCCAAGCGAGTGACCTCTAATGAACACTAACCTAGTGTTGGTCCCAGGCAAGTCCCGGAGCATCCTAACTCCTTATTTTATGATATCAATTTACTATGTTATACTATGTTGCTGCATTAAGTATAGGAGTTGAATAAACCTACTTGATGCATATCACCCTCCTTGTTATTGATATCCCTATATCTTTGTTAACCTGATAGTATAGCAAAGATAGATGCTTAGCGTTGCTAAATTAATATGGAACCTCGGTGACCCCCTATTACGTAATGCTCTACGTGGCACATCGATGGGTTGAATGATATCATGAAATGGAAAGGCAACCGAGAAGGTTGATAAATTGTCCGGACGTAAGATACTGACAACATCTAGCAGAGTAATCCGGTGCCTCTTGTCATGTTGAACGCATGCCTCAACCCTTAGCTGGCAACATAACTCGTTCGAGCCGCGAAACCTACCCACTGGCCAAACCAAGAACGAACCTAACCGCAATCCGGTGCGGGGTGACGAGGACACGGAGTGTAAGTCCAATGGCCGGCTAGCTGATCCCTAGCCGGAGTGTCCTGGGTGTTGGGCGGTCCTCGGTTTTGTTTAGGGGTTAGGGGTCAATCTTGGTTTGAAAGGATTGCTAGGCGACTGTCGTGCCTTTAACGTGGGGGCTGCGAGGTTTGGGTAAGGAATAAACCCTCCAGCTGGATAGGAATTCGATTCGAATCACGGTCTCTCCCCGTTAGTGAGAACTTGACAATTGCTACACTGGCGTTTGAACAAATAATCTACTTGAATAGTTACGATGAAAATGATATGATGAACCAGAAGGGTGAACTGGTTATCCTTGCTTGTTAATCAAGTGTATTGTTTAGTACAGGTGCTAATCTAATTGTCAGGTAATGATTTCTAAAATACGGCAAAGCTCCAATGAAGTACTTACAAATTACATTAATGCTTTTATGCACAAGAGAGTCCAAGCTACTCTACCACCATAAAGCCTGCATAATCCTTGGTGTCATTTATTTTGATTTATGACGGGTAAGTCTAGCTGAGTACATTCGAGTATTCAGGGTTTATCCCACCTTGTTGCAGGTGAAGGTCACATGCTGCTGAAGGTGTGGCTAACCACCGGTGGGCACGGTGATTCCATATTATCTCTCATCTCTGTGCTATTGTGGAAGGATATGATTTAAGCTAGCAATGTATTTCAACTTATATCATTACCATCATTTCAAAGCTATTTTTCTTTTACAAAAAGGTTTTTGAACTCAGACTTGTACTATTTATTTGTGAACTTAAATGTAATTTTATTCCACTGCAAACTCTGAGCTTAGTGATTTGTATTTACTTAATCTAACGATTCTTGGTGTGTCGTTGATTTACCGAGGTCTTTCGGGACACTCGGCGGACTACCGGGATTATGAAAGCCTAAGGACGAAGGTTGTCGCGTTGGCGATAATTTTTGGACTTAAGTTTTTCTAATTTGGACGGTTCTGTTACAAAGTTGGGGGTCACCCAATAGTTGTTTAACAGTGGATGATTCCAGCAGACCAGATGAGGGACATGACAAAATAGCAACAATACAACTGAGTACAACAAAAAGAACAACAAATCACTAAGGCAGCCACCTCATTAATCAATTTTTGCATCATAGGCCTTTAAATTCCCAGTCCTCATGTGTATAAAAATCAGAAAAGCAAATAGCAATAGCATAGTATAAGAATCAGAAAAGTTGAACTGAGCAAATAGCAAAGTGACAGAACAAGTACAATAAACAAGCACCTCATGTGTCTAACCCAACAAAGGGTCCAAATAAGTCATTACATTGAGTTTTCAACCCAATAGCCAAGGGCTCAAATGTTTCTCACATCCTTAACTATTGTTAGCCATCCTCCCAGCCAAACTACACCAGCACGGTCAGGTGTCAAAAGGTCAAGCAGACTGCACAAAAGCGTTTGTTGTCAAAAGAAGAGAGAGTGGGTGAGGGGTGGAGGAACTATACATCTCAACAGTCAACCCCCTCCTGGCATAAGACCATCATGTACTACACCTACATGCAGCTTTTGGTTAGGAAGCTCCTAAGCCAAATGGTCCTATGGGCATCACACATGTTAACAAAGCCTCTGCCTTGGGCCTTGTTGTCTAGGAGGTAGGTGTAGGCAACAGTTAGTTCATCCTAAGAAAACCTAGCCATTTCCAGAATAGCTAGGTAAAGATTATCATCAACATGAGCTTGTCCAGTCTCTCTAAGAGCGTTAGCCGCATTGTTCACAACATCTGACATATTGGTCAACATGAGAATCTCATCCTCAGAGAAGTTTCCTCTCTTCCTCTTCCCACCAGTTACTGAAGAGGGCACTTGTGTGGCCTTGCTACCCTCTCCAGCTTCAGGCTGCAATTTCTCAGTAGTGGTATGAGTCAGAGTAGGTCCATCAATTTTGGCAGCTGCATTGTCAGCCTAGTTCTGCCCTAGTGTCACACCCGGTTTTAAGAATAAAACCAAACATACACCATATGTGAGCCCCGGAAGTCAAATCTCACATATAGCTACAAATTAAGGTAGTATCAAAAGACAATACTTAAATATATAACATATAAGGTAAAAGGATAACCTTAAGTAGCAAACAGCGGAAAGACAACTCCGAACTTCCGGTGAAGACTCCAATTCCACAGGGACCAACTGACTGGTTGACCACAAGCCTATCTCTTCCAACTCTTGCAATCTGGTACCCATCCGGGATTTTTATCCAAGTATATTGAAAATAAAGCAAGCGTAAGTACATGCCATACTCAACAAGATAACATGGGGTTCATGAGGCTCAAAAAGGATGGACATGGGTTTAACTGCATCAGCTTTTAAGTAAGTCATAGTTTTAGCAATTGAGTAGCATCAAGTTCAACATAAGCCCAAATAACCACATGATCAAGTGAACGAGATATAATGCTTATATGAACAAGTCACAATAATCAATAACAGATAACAACTGATGAGCTATGACATAAGGACATCACACAGTAAGGAGCCCAAGCCGCTCGTGACCGTGAGCACGGCTATTATAATAGTTTTTAACTCTGCGCAGAGGTGTACATCTTTACCCGTAAGTCGTGAATTGCCCTTTCGCCCGAGGTCGCGACCCTCTTTAACCCACTTCCAAGGAAGGTCGGCAGGGTTCACAACGAGACAGTTCACAGGTTCCACTAATAGGTAACAACCCGCTACAAGTTTTCTCAATGAGATCCCAGAAGTCACCGCAGTGCCACCTCCCAGGCATCTCTGAGCCCCTCTTGCGCCCTCTTGGGTAAGTTGCCACAAACTAATGAAAGTATAATACTGAGTCAAGCCAGAGCCCATTAGCTTATGGTAGTACTGTTTTATCGGGTAATCCACGTACAGAAATATCCCTATGAGTGAGAACACAGGTGTGAGTTCCTGATGTTCCACCTATAGTCCACGATGCTAAAAAGTCATCTTTTATCGTTATTGCATATATCATTAGTCAAGTTACAAGATCATGATTATTCTTTATGAGCACTAGCATAAGCTACCCATATGCAAACCCTCAAAGGTGACAAGGCACAAAATATCAAATCTAGGTAATCCTCATAGGAATCAAGGTAGACACATGCATATGAATTAAGTGACATTAAAGTGTATAGGTAACAAGGAAAATCCCATGCTATACTTGCCTTAAACTTAGATCCTTCTTCAAGATAAAACCTTCAAACGGTCTTCAGAAACACCACTTCTTTTAGATCTCTAACGTAACACTCACCGAATGGACAAGATCACAAACACCACTCAAACACCTGATCAAACATTCATAGCATACAAATATATCTATTTAGAACAGTACACCAATCAATGAAAGAGTTTTTAAAAAGAAATCTACGTCTTTCTACGATCACACAGACGCAAGAATCACGCTAATCGGATCTATAACGGAAAAGAAATAACTACCGAAAGATTAGCTTTTAAAAGAGAAAGAAACTAAACTTTATTTATTTTATCTATACAAAAAGCATATATTGGATACTTCATAGAAATACCCAAATTATATTAAATCACATTATATTTTCTTGGAAAAACAAGATTAAACTAAATAGATCTTATTTATGAAAAACCGGTGTGAAAACCCTAATTCATTTTAATTGGGAAACCATTGTTCATGGATTTAATCAATTATCATTTTATTTGAAAGAATAAAACATGTTTAATACTGTTACTAACATGAAGACTATATCGTTAAGAAACCAACGCAACTAGAACGGCTAAAACGGATCTAAAACGTAGAAGATAGGATTTAAACAGGATTTTCTATACAAGATTAATTTATTAAAAAAGGATTAATCTAGACTTTATTTTCAAAAGACTTTGACATGTATGAAAACTATAACATTAGATAGATGATGAAATTACGAAGCTAACGCAACTGGAACGGATCAGATCGGAGCTAAAACGAGGATTTTAGGGACAAAACATGTTGGATGGCAATTCTAAGAATAGATGGAGCTTGATTTTCAAATTAAAATAAATCAGGAAAATCGGATTTATTCCCGTCAGGTTCTGGACCGCGGGTTGATTACCAAAGAGCTCAGGGTCTCTTTAGCAAACTTTGCAAACAAAGGGGTACAGGGCTTTGTGGACCTTTGGATCGTGGATGGATGGATCTAATTAGATCACAGAGGAAGGAAGAGGGGATTCGGCCGGGTACAGTGAAGAGCATGGCGGCAGAGGCCATTGTCGGCGGCGTTTCTCAACGGAGTAGCTCGGTTGGGGGCCATCGAGCTCGGTTTTCCAAGGGGTAAAGACTGGGAGATAGAGGAGGAAGATGTGATCTCACCTATGGCCATGGTGAGGACCGGAGATGGATGGACGCGGCTAGCGATGAGCAGCAGCGGGCGACAGCTCTCTGCAATCGATGGTGAGGTCAGGCAAGCCCTGGTAAGAGAAAACAAGGACCCCAGAACCTTGTGAAGCTTACCAAGGAGGTTTCGGAGCGAGGAACCCGACACGAGGCAGCGCTGGAGCTTCCAAACGCATCGGAGACGGCGTCAGCTTGCTTCACGACGGTGTTCAAGAGGCAAGCGAGCTCATGACTACGGCTGCTCCTCGGCGGAATCCGAGGTGGGGCGACTGGAGCTCAAGGCGAGGCGAGGAGATTGGAGGGTTCGAGAGGAGGCGTCACGACCTCGCTATTTAAAGGGACAAGTGGGGGAGTCCAGGGCGCATACGCCCGCACGCGAGGCGGACGCGGCTCGGCGAACAAAGTCCTGTGCGGACTCTACTTGAGGAAGAAGATGGGCACTGACAAGCGGGGTCGACGTGTCAGTGGCAAGGGGAAAGGGGAGGGCGGTTCCCTGCGCGAACTGGGCCGTGGCGAAGGGAGGAAGAGCTGGGCCGAGGCGATGTGCCCCATGCGGGAGGAAGTGAGGGGAAAGGAAGGAGGGAGAGGGAACCAGGCCGGCTGGGCTGGTTGGGCCAGAAGGTGAGGAAGAGAGGATTTGATCCTTTTCCTTTTCTTTTTGTTTTCAAAGCTTTTCTTAAATCCTTTTTGAAAACCATTTTCTAATCCGTTTTGAAAAGCTTTGAGTTTTGCAAAACCAGGCATCACAAAAAAGATAATGCAGAGGCATGAATGCTCAAGCAAAGGTTGCTAAACCCTAGGTCAATTTTTAATTTGATGAAAACGTTTTTATTTTCCTGCATTTTCATGAGCACAAAATTCAAAATTAACCCAATTTCAATGTATTTTAAAAATTCAATTTTTTTGGGTGTTACACCTAGGGCTTCACCAGACCCAACTGCAAACTTGCCAGTGGTCATGGCATTGCCAAAGATGGCCTCCATCTCCGTGTAGAACCTAATTGGGCAGTTAAGGAACTCTGCATCTTTAGGATGGTCCTGCTAGGTCAAGGATGTAGTTTTAGATAGGTTAAGTACAGTGATTGGATCAAGGGGAACATATCAGGAAAGGGTAAAAGAAGCAAACTACTACCTTGCAGTGACCAAGATAATGGTCATGGTCAAGCATGATAGCACATGCTAAGTCATCCCACAAAGCACCACTAAAGTCTTTGATCTTGGTAACCCTTCCCCATTTCTGCCTCCATTTCCTCAAGTGATTGTACACTTGAGTTGGACTCACTACCTCCCCATAGTAGTCCTTCAGGGCTTTGGCCACATAGTTGACATCCTTGTCCTTGAACACCTTGTCCGGCTTGCTGCCATCACTAACAAGTGTATGTGCAATTACCTTCTGGAACACTAAACCCATCATCCTTGACAATTGCATCTGACAATATAGTTGCATCATGGGCAGAACCCTCCCAGCTAGCTAGGACATAAGTGAATTTAAGATCACAATTCACAGCTACCATCACATTTTGATTGGGGTCTTTTTCCTACCCCTGAAAGCTTGTTGCTTGCGCCTAGGTACCCTTGCAAGGAAATGGGTGCCATCTATGAAGCCAATGCAATCCTAAAAACCATGTGTGAGTGATTGGATCATGTGAAACTAAACATATGAACCCAAGGTATATATTTACCTTTAAGTATGGATTCCATCTATGGCTTTTAAGAATCTTTGGGTCAGTGACAGTGCTAGGTGGCTTGATCATTTCATTCCTAAGCTCACCAACAACATATAAAACCTGATGAAAGTGTTTGTGTACTGTTTGGATGGACCTCCTAAAGGACTGGTGAACAACTCTAAACCTTTGGTTGTGACCTACAACATGCAAAAACATGGCTACCTGCTCCTCTACTAACACTCCCTCCCTATCACTTACAAGACTCCTCTCTCTAAAAGTATTTACTAACTCAAAAAAAGGAGCTCTCTTCATTCTGATCATAGAAATACACTCAGAATCAGTGGAGTTGTAAATCATTGTGAGAGTCATGTGTCTGTGCTATTCATTTTCATCTCTAATAGATGCAAATGCTAGAGGGTCAGGCTGTGGTGTTTCAGGTTCAGGGCTTTTTCTTTTGAGCCTAGTGGAAACAAAGGATACCATAACCACAGTCAAGGCAGCAGCCTGCCTGCAAAGCATATCATGGCTCATAGAGGGATCCATCTACATGCATAACAAAAATTAATAGAAAATCAGTTCAGTATACCTTGCTAGGCCTCAACATGCTTGTCAAATGAAAAAAGGCACAACACGACTGCATCTTGTATGTGATGCCTCCCAGTGCATACTCTGGACAACATCATCGACCGGTGAAAAAAAAACTCAGAGCAGTGCAAAAACAAAACACAACAAGATGTACTAACAGAAATATATCAAATCATCAGCAAAGAGCAATAATATTCACAACACATAAGCAAGATGTAGTAACAGAAATGCTACTCAGTAGTAATACTCATCAGCTGACTATACTACGAAACCCTAACAAATCAAAACCCAACAAAGTAATACTCATCAGCTGATTGTACTACAAAACCCTAACAAATCAAAACCCAACAAAGTAGTAACCCTAACACACCATGATCGAAACCCTAACCAATCAAAATCGATAAAACATAGAGTAACCGTAACAGATCAAGAACAAAACAATAACAACTGCATCAAAAAACGGAGATGGGGAACCATTTCACCTAGGGCTCGGCGCCGGACAAATGGAGATGAGGCAGATCTGGAAGTAGAGGATACAAATCGGGAAGTAGAGGTTGCAGATCTGCAAGTAGAGGTTGCGGATCGGGCGGGGTCCCAGCAGATCTGGAAGTAGAGGATACAGATCGTGAAGTAGAGGTTGCGGATCGGGCGGGGTCCCAGCAGATCTGGAAGTAGAGGATGTAGATGAAGAGGAAGAAGAACACCAACGCTACGGAGTCCCAGCAGCAACCAAAGCAGGGTCACGATGACAGAACGCCGCCGGAGGTAGCCGCCACCGCACCGGAACCCTTACCTTACCGCCGGTCTCTCACGCACGAGGTGGAAGAGGAAGCGCAAAGAGAGGAAGGGGAGACGACGGTGGAATGACAAGCCTTTTTAGGCGGATGGTTCCGCTTCCCGCACGGAGGACAACACGCACGGGAACCTTCCAGCGCGAGCCCACGCGAGCCACCCCGCCGCCGCCCAAAATCGCCCGCGTGTGTCGCGGAGAGCCGCGCTCGAGAGGAATGGAGGTTTCACTCGTAGGAAGGGGGCTAGGCTCGGAGGTCGCCCTGCCCTCTAGAGAGCCAGGCTCGTTCATGGGCCAAGGGGTGCAAACAAGGCATGTTGCACCCTGCGGGCGCAGCTGAGCTCGTGGGCCAAGGTCGCAAACGCACGCTTATAGCCTAAGGTGGAGTAGGGACTACTCTAGTGCCACGTTAGCGATCCAGGAGAGCTCCATCAAGCACCGTTGGATCAAACCGTCCTTGCAACCGCCTTAGATCAATGACATGGATGCTTCTAATGCATGGAGGCATGCAAAGATGCGGTGGGAGCCTTGGGGAGCTCTAAAAGGTACTTAGGGGGGTCGGCCAACCCCATTATGACCTGTGGGCCTAGCTGAGCCTTCTAGAAAGAGGTCCCCACTAGTTAGGGACCTAGTGGGAGGTCATAGCCCCCATAGGGGGGTTGACTCTTCTGAGCCGCCTCAGCCTTCTAGAAGGCTGGCCCATATGTCATAAAGCTTGTTGGTCACTTCTACGATGTGTATCCACTGGTGTGGACCGAGGAATCCATGTGCTCAGCTTCTGGAACGTTGATCTTGATCACCACTTGATCCAAGGGTTGGAATTGGCTTGGCTCACTCTTTCTTGGATTGTGGTGACTTGGCAGGCAATGAAGCCTCCAAACCCAGGGCTGACCTATGTTTGGGGCCTTTGGCTCCTGCCTTTCTTGTGGGACCTCCTGGATAGGTGTAGAGTATAGTGGTGTAGGTGCTGGGCCTGTTGGGTCCATATGCAGGTTGGCCGACCTGCATATGGGGCCTCTAGCACTCCATTTTGCCTGGTTTACACTCCTGCATACAAATAATAACATGTACATGTGGAACCATGTTATGTGCACACAAGTTACTCTACATTTGCTTGTTAGCTCTCTAAACGATGTTTTGTTGACGGTTTTGAAGGTGTAAAAGTATGTCATTCTTAGCGTCAACAAGATCCCCCCATACTTACATCTTTGCTCGTCCTCGAGTAAAGGATAAAAGTAAACATAACTATGCTATTCTCAAAGTATAAAGCAAGCATAAAGATTTACTCAAGACATTTTATCATACCAGTGGGATATATGATATTGTCTAGCATATATCCTTGAGAGGTTGATAAATGGAATAGTTCTCAAGGCAAAGTCATCTCCCCAAAATCATATTTTAGTACTTGGAGTTGTTGATAAGTTTTTTCAAAAGAAAGCACATAAGTCAACTTACTCCTCTTATAGTACTCTAGATCACTCACAATGTATATGATTCCTTACCAAGACATATCATGAGATTGCCTTCTTTTGTATCTTCCTACTTCTAAATGGCTTATGTGGAGTTTAGGTAGGGATGAACAATGTAGCATACTTGCATTACTTATATTGTAAAGTCAAAACAAGGATCCAAGGGGAAAAATGTTATAATCCTAGATCAAGATATGCATGTGTATGGAATATGATAGTGGACTTTATTGTACTCCTTAACCATGTATGATCTCTCTAACTTTATGATTATTTGAGATATGTCTATCTTTCCTTTTTTTTCTTTTTTTGCTGAGCTTTACTTGCTCATCATTTTTCATCATCTATGATAGCCATATCTCTTTTGAAGAATTTTGAGAAAGATCATAACATTTTTTCTAAAGTATTTATTAGATGAAAATGAAACATGTGAATGAACGGCATGTTTTGCGTACTTCCAGTGTAGAAGCAGCGTATATATGTGGTGTGTGCGTGATCTTGATCTTTGAACTATGACAAAATTCTCAACAAGGGTCAACAAGGCTTGACTAAACTCAAAGCAAACACAAGGAAGCATATAAGGAAGGTTTTTTTGATCATGTATAAACATATATGGCTTTGGTAGGAAATTTCTCACTATAGAGGAGTAGTGACATTATGGTTTTATGACATTTTCAAAATTAATCTCCAAGTACTTTAAATGGATAGGGTATGAATCATGAGCCGAGAACTTATATAACATTGATCAACAACTTAGTCAATATGATTCCTTATCAAGGTATTTTCCCACTAGTATAAGCAAAAGCAAGAAGTTATATTTATGACGCTTTTACCCTTCGAACGTCATAGATCATGTCACTGTTCAAAATTTTAAGTTCAGATGCGATCTTCTTATTTTTATTCAAAATTAAAAGGGAAATAAACTAAGCAATTAATTTCATGAAGAAATAATATTTTATTTTTTTATTTTTACTTTTATAAGGAAAATGAGTTAAGCAAATAAAAGTATAAAAGGAAAAAGGGAAGAGACGTAGTAAACCAGACAGGGATGATGTTGATGTTGAGTGGATGCTGGCTAGTGGGCCTGGAGCTCCTTGGTGGTGTGGGCCGACACCAGTTAGGGGCCTTTGGCCACGTCGGTCCCTGAAATAGATTTCTTACCTGTGAATTGTTCTCTGTCTTGTCAGTTCTGCCCGATGGCTCCTAATGAGTATCGGCCGATACTAAAAAGTGGTTGTTGGTGCACAAATTTTTCGTGGAATGTGCCATGGTGGTGTATGTCATGGTGCAATGGTCATTCATGTCAAATGGCCTATTGGGATGTCGACCGACTTCCCACATACTTGTTTCACTGCTTACCGAGGCACAGGACAGAAAGATCAAATGTAGGGGTTCTGCTGGGGTAACATACCAGCAGAACCAAAACCATTTTTTTATTGAATTCCAACTTCAATTCAAGGCACATGTTCATTGATTCATGAGTGATAGACTAACAATCCTAAGTGTCTTGTTGCTAAGAAGGGATAAGGTGTGTCAAGGGAGAATATGGAGAGAGAAGGTCCTATTTTTGACATGGCCTTAGCATAAGGGATGACAAGCATATTTTCATGCTTTCTTCTATTAGGGCCATGATGTAGGTTGTGTTGATGGCTCTAGAGGATGACTAAGGAGAGGGAGAGGTGAAGAAGAGAGAGTCCAATGTCCCGCGCCTCTGTTTTTGCTTGGATGTGCCGGAAACAAGAGAGGAACGTTGGTCCAATTTTTGGGAGCAACGGGCATGGCTGAAGGGACCCCGGTTGGCCGCCCCCCTTTAGACAGTTTTGGCTCGACCAAGCCAGGATTGAAGATCCCACAGGTCAGTTTCTACGGCCCACGCAGCATCGGGCCCTGAAGCTTCCTAAGCCGATCGGGCGACACCCTTTTGGGGCCAAATGGGCCCAAATTTTGCATGGGGGGGAGCTAAGGCTAAGTACAGGCTATGTCTAAGGTCAAACATGAAAAGGAACTAAAAATTAAAACATGTAGATTTTAGTTCCAAATTGGATTAAGGACAAAATCTACTATGTCAATTTCATGCTTAGGTAATTCATGTTTATGGAAAACTTTAAGACGTTGGCCATTTACCTTAAAGATGTTGCAGCCATAATCTTGAAGCGTGACGATTCCATGTGTCACAACATTGATGATGAAGAATGGTCTTTCTCCTGTGAATCATCGCATTGTACTTAGACCTTTTCCTCCATTCATTACTTCTCTCATATGAAGGATTAGTGGACAACACATACCCGAAGGAATTCACGAATAATTTGAAGCAAGGGCATTATTGTCATAGAAATAGAGGACATCTTCTATGCTATAGAAAAGTTGGCTTTAACATTTTAGCACAGAAAGGGATGTTCCCTCATTGTTCACCGATTGAAAATCAAGCAAGGTTAAGGCAAAGATGCACAAGATTATTTCAATACTACCTCAAACCTTGATTTGTCTCTTATGAATGATCTCAAGACTTACCCACCAAAACTTGGAAGTTATCCCGCATGGATTAGTCCAAAAGTACAACCAAACTCCATACAAGTAAACTTTTGGTTCATTAATCAAACTTGACACCATGTCTAATTTGATTAAGGAAGGCTATTTAACCTAAGCACCATGCTAAATTTAAAGAGCTTATAGGGGTATGTACACTACTTCCAAACCAAAGCATACTCATAACAGAACCAGGACTCATGAAAGAATAAAGAGATTAATTTAAAAAGAGTCAAGAGCATGGATGGTGAACCAAATGAGCATTTTTTATTTTTTTAGTTTTTATTATTTCTATGACTTAGCAAGATGAGTAAGGTATAAAGAGAAAGCAAGGTAGAGATAAAAAAACAAAATTAAACAATGAAACATGACATCAGGCTCTTTAGAGAAATCCACTCCCCCACACTTGGATTTTGCAACATTTGATAATGAGCAAATCCAAGTCTAGGATGTGGAATTTTCTTTTGAATGTGCTTCATTATTGAAAGATGTTTGGTTGGACATACCTTGTGTTTTCCTCCATCATTCTTTTTGTTCAAACCTGAAATGGTTAGTGACAAAAATACCCGAAGGAACACGTTCACAAATATTCCCTTAATCTCATTTTACAAAGTCATTATATTCATTTTAGAATTTTGGGAAACTAAAAATATTTTTATTTTCTTTTATATTTTTTTAACAAGCAAAATTTAAGAGAAAAGAATATTTTTAAGACACGAGCTTGTCTTTGGGAAACCTTTAAGTGCATCTCATGTTAGTGAAGAGGTTTGCCCTTCAACTCCAACATTTTCGAACCTATCCTCAAGACGGAAACCACTACAAGATATGCAAAATTTATGGTAGACAAACATATCTACAACTAACCTTGCAAAGATTTTAGAAACAAGAAGCATGAAGGGGTTGTAGATTATGAGTGTAGTGATGGTAGAGGGAAGGATTGATTTGGAAGATTTCTCACTTGAGCATGGATTTGATGGGAAGATCGGGTAGCTTCCATGCTCATTGATATCGTTCTCCCTTTCAAGGAGTGGGTGAGCACTTTCTTTCTCATGACATTTCAAGTCATCCTCAAGGCTTGAATGGGTCATGGTTGTTAGCGAGATGGACATAAGCTCACCCCTTGGATCAAGAATAGGTTTGGATTCTACCCCTTTGATGAGAGGTCGGAAAGACCAGACGGGTAGATAATCTTCACCTATTACATGACCAAGCTTCTCATTTACTAAATTGTTCTCCAAGATTCTCATGATTGGCCTCCCAATAAAGGAGGGGCCCACATGTCAGCAGGGTATGGCGGGCGCCCTCCCCCTAGGGCGGCCGCCCAAGGCTAAGGGCCAATGAGGCTCCGCCTCGTGGATTAGGGTTCCACCACCTTTGAGGATCAATCTAACCCCTCCATTAAGGTCGGTTTGATCCGATGACTGACGTTCATTTGAGGGGGCTATATAAGGAGGATCCCTGCCCCCTGGCTAAAGGCAATCCATTATTCATTTACATATTTTCCAGAGAGGATCCCTTATGGATCTATTCTCTAGGGCTTAGCATTCAAGAGAAACTATCCTTAGTTTCTATGTGAGATTAGAGTCTACTCTTCTAGATTGAGAGAGTTAGAGTGGAGGTGTGGATTGGAGGAAGCCCAGCCTGTCGGTGTCTCCTCTCCAGTTTGTATCGACGAGATCAAGTCTCCTAACCCGAGGCTTGCTCCTAGGATTTCTTTGGTATTTCTACTTCTAATTCTAGTAAATTCTCTGTTTTATTATTCTTTGGTTTGTGAGTTTACTTTATTCTCTTCGAGTAGAGAGTAGGGTAATCATCTCTAGCGTAAACATGGTGTTTGGGCTAGGATACTCATAGATATCCCCTGTCTAGCCGAACCTGTGGTAGTAGCTCAGAACGTGACAATTCCATAGATACCTTTGGATTCCACAATCCCGTTAGAAGGATCAGTAGGGTTTATATGCCGCGGGATAAGCATCCTCTGTGGTGTTTCTTATCTCGATGGTTCTCCCCAATAGAATAATAACACATATCTTATATAGACTAGAACAAGAGTGCTGTCGCGGTCTTCTCTAATCGCTCATATCAAAATCACCTTGTTTGTAGCCTAAAGGTTAATAGCAATATATTTGGTTAGTCAGATGCACCCTTTCTCCCTGCGGAAAACAAATTACGATACTCTAGATAATCTCCCAGGTGAAGTGCTCACCGGTATCCGTGCACTTATGGATTATTTCCTAGTGATTCTTCTATCTGCGTTAACAAATATCAACAAGCATTTCTGGCGCCGTTGCCGGGGAGAAAGATGGTTTGCTGAGATAACCTTGAATCGTGCTATTATCTTGTACCTATTTTATCTTTTCTTATCTTTTTCAATTTCTTTATTTCTTACCTTTTCTATCCTTATGGAAAATCTAAATTCCACACCTATCTATCAATTTTCTGCACCCACGGAGACTGACCTATTACCATGGGAGTCATCACAACCTATCCAAACTCCCCAGTTTAGGTTGAGTCCGCAGTTGATTGCAATGATTCGAAGCCTATCCTTTTTAGGAAAGGAAGACAAAAATCCTTACCTTCATATTCGAGATTTTGAGCAAACATTTGACTGTCTTCGCATAGAAGGCATGTCCGATAAAACTTTACGTTGGAAGCTTTTTCCTTTTTCTTTAAAAGGAAGAGCTAAACAATGGTATAATCAGAAGGTAAGCCAACAACAAGGAGATTGGGGAGTTTTGCGCTCCAACTTCTGTTTAGATTTTTATCCCATCACCCAAATCGTCGACCTTAGAGTCAAGGTTCTAACCTTCAATCAAGAAGAGAACGAATCTTTGGCTTACTCCTGTAAATGTTTTCTTGAGCTTTTAGAATCTGGTCCACACCTTAGCATCGAAGGCCCTGTTCTTCTTCAACATTTTTTATAAAGGTCTTCGTAGAAAGGATAGAGAGTTGCTAAACACCACATTTGGAGGTTCTTTCTTTCATATGCCATCCATGAAGAAACTCACAAAGTTGAAAACAATACCTTGCCAGATCCACCATCCACTTCGGCTATCTCGAGTTCTGAGCCTAAAAAGGAAGAAATTTCACCACTTGATTTCATGCTGGATATAGATCCTGATCTTTTCACTGATTTCGGAAATATTTCAAACTACTTTTCTATTTCAAAACCCTGAGATCATCATCTTAGCAACCATATACACCAAATGCCAAACAGAAACATTTTGAGAGAGCTTGTATCAATCATAAGTAGCGAATGGCTAGAAGAATCAGAGCTTTCCTCTGATATGATCCGTCTAGATTCACCTTCTATTCCAATACGTTGTGCCTTCAATTCAGATCAATTTGATGCTCTCTATAATCCTGTTGTGGGGATCAATATCATGTCTAAATCACTTGCACATGAATTTTTGGGCAAAGTGACTTTAACCCCAACAACAAAGTTCATGAAGAATCTTGATGGGTATATAGTCCCCAGTCATGGAATTTTACATGTCTTACCCATTATGGTAGATGGTTCCATGGTTCATTTGAACTTTTATATCTTTGATACATGGGACCATGACCTATTGATAGGACAACCTTTCAGAAGACTTCTTTATGAAGGACAAAATGGGAAACTGAACATTTCCTTTGGAAAGAATTTTCAAATCCCGATGACAATCCCTCGTTCTTTGAACAACAAAACTGAATCATATCTTTTACCTGATCCTATAGAGGAAGTAAAAACTGCTTCTCTAGAGCTTTTTAATAAACCAGATTTGGAAGAAGACGCTCCTTTCTTCATAGAAGAAGAAGCTGATCCTTCTGAACCTAAACCCTTAGACGAGTTTGTAGAAACGCCTAGAACTCCTATAGAGCTTAAACCTTTACCACCTGGTCTTACTTATGCTTTCCTCATTAATGATCCAGAGTCTCCTATAATCATAAGTGATAAACTCACTCAGGAGCAAACTCTGCGTTTGATGACTGTTCTAGAAAGACATCGTTCAGCCTTTGGTTCCTCACTCCAAGATCTCACTGGAATCAGTCCTATAATATGCACTCATCGCATTCCTACAGATCCTTCTGTTTCACCTTCTCGAGAACCCCAACGTAGACTCAATAACGCGATGAGAGAGGTAGTTAAAAAGGAAGTTTTAAAATTGTTCCATGCAGGGATTATATATCCCGTGCCACATAGTGAGTGGGTAAGTCCAGTGCAAGTTGTGCCTAAGAAGGGAGGCATGACTGTTGTCACAAATGAAAAGAATCAGCTGATTCCTCAACGCACCATCACAGGATGGCGGATGTGTATAAATTATAGAAAGCTAAACAAAGCCACAAAAAAGGATCACTTTCCTTTACCTTTTATAGATGAGATGTTAGAGCGGTTAGCCAACCACTCGTTCTTCTGTTTCCTAGATGGATATTCAGGGTATCACCAAATCCCGATCCATCCCGATGACCAAAGCAAAACCACCATTACTTGCCCCTATGGAACTTATGCTTATCGTAGAATGTCTTTTGGGCTATGTAATGCTCCAGCCTCTTTTCAAAGATGCATGATGTCTATATTTTTTGGTATGATTGAAGATATTATGGAAGTTTTCATGGATGATTTCTCTGTTTATGGAAAAACTTTCGATAGTTGTCTTGAAAATTTAGATAGGGATGACAACCTAGTTCCATGCTTAGGAGTATAAGGTAAAAGATAAGTAACTAGTTGCTAAAGACAAGTTAATTACATACCATGCATTTTTGGCACCATTGCTAAGAACTAGTTTCTTGGTGATGTTGTTAAGAAATGTCAACAAACATTTTTGGCGTCGTTGCTGGGGAAAGTATCTAAACTTAGGAAGTATTGATGACCATATGCAAATGAATAAAGATCGATTAACTATCAACCTCTTACTCAAACAAGTTTACCCTTGTTTCTATCTATCTGTGTATCTTATGCAGGGTAAATGAATGCACGGTTTTTCTCTTCTAGATAATTTCACTTCAAATCCAGAGAAACTCCTTTGAAGAAAGCCAAAGCTTGCACAAGTAAGGATACTAGCAATTCACAATCAAAAACACCCTCAGCTGAAGCTCACTCTTTGGGAGAGGAAGCTCAAACATCGGAAGAAGAACCTACAGGATCAATTTTAGCAATTGCTTTTGAAGCTATGGCCGAGAAGACGCTGCGCGAGTTCTCTGCTCCAACTACTACCAACATCCACACTAGACCTGCAGTGAATGTTGGAGATAACAGATTCGAGCTCAAGCCTGCTCTCATTATCATGGTTCAAGCAAATCAGTTTTGTGGAAAGGCTCATGAAGATGCAAGTGCACACTTACAAAACTTTCTCGAGATCTGCAGTACCTTCACGATCAAAGGAGTATCGAGAGATGCTACTCTACTCCGCCTATTCCCATTTTCACTTTTGGGGAAAGCAAAACAGTGGTTCTACACAAACAAAGATATCAACACTACATGGGATAAGTGTACCACTTCTTTCCTGGCCAAGTTCTTTCCTACAGGCAAGACCAATGCTCTGTGTGAGAAAATTTCAAGCTTTCAACAATAACATGATGAATCGTTCGCCGAAGCATTGGAACGCTTTCAAGATTACATTGCGAGTTGTCCTCATCATGGAATGGAGGATTGGCTATTGTTACAGACTTTCTATCACTGACTAGTCACTAGTTCCCATGAATCTATGGATGTCGTAGCTGGAGGAGCTTTCCTGTCACTTAAGCTCTCCGATGCAACATCAGTGTGTGAGAAGATGGCCTCTAACTAGAGCTGGAACGAAGAACGTAATCAACCTCGGAAGAGAGGAGGACATATACATCAACTCAAGGAAGCTGACATTGTCGCCGCCAAGTTAGACCTTATTATGAAGAAGCTTGGAAGCCAAGATATCAAGAAGAGAGATGTCATGCATATCAATGACTCTCGCATGACTTGTGAAGAGTGTGGAGACGTTGGCCATTCAGGAAACAATTGTCCTGAATTGCAAGAGGATATGAACTTAATCAACAACAACAACAACAATAACTATTGTTCTCAGCAAGGCCAAGGATGGAATCAGCCAAACCAAGGATGGAATCAGCAACCTCGACAAGGTAATTACCAAGGTAACAATAATTACAATTTCCCACCTTTAAGAGAATTAGTTGCTGGTCAGTCCAAACTACTTGAACAAATGTCTAAAAAGGTAGCATCCAATGATAAAGCACTAGAAAATATAAATACTAGGATAGATACCTTTGCTTCTGCTATCAAAAATCAAAATAGCTTCAATAAAATGTTAGAGATACAATTAGCTCAGCTGGTAGTTGTTGTTTCCCCAATGAAGGAAGGTAAGATTCCGGGCCAACCGGAAGATTTAGAAACTGCAAACCTTGTCGATATTTTCAATGCAGCCAACTACTACACTCAGCCCGCTGATGTGAAGTGGATTGACTATTTACTTCTCGAGAAGAAAGGTGACCCAAGGAGGCCTGTCATTCCTATCTCTATAGGATGTCACACCTTCCCAGAAGCTATCTACGACTTTGGCGCAAGTGTCAACATTATGCCTAAGGTAATTTATGAAAAGATATTGGGAGATCCCTTGTTGTACACAAACATGCGTTTGCAGCTTGTAGATCAGTCTATATGTTACCCCGAGGGAGTTCTAGAAGAAGCCGTCATCAGAGTGGGACAATCATATGTTCCAATTGACTTTGTGGTCATGGAGACAGGAGGAGATGAAAGAGCACCCATCATATTGGGCCAACCATTCTTATGCACAACCAAAGCCATCATCTATGTAGAGCACGCCAAGATTGTCTTTTCTATAAAAGACAAGAAAGAGAAGTTCTCATTCAAGAACCGCATGCTCAACTTTCCTGCACTACCACGAAGGAAGTATGAACAAGATCAACCAACAGTGCCCAAGAAGAAGAACAATAATAGAAGAAGGAGGAAGAACAAGCAAAGCCAGATCCAACAAGGAGCAGTCCAGATGATCGACCCAGTTAACACAGAGCATGATCACTTGCTTGCCTCACCATATGTAGTCAAGAGGTGAGACCCAGGAGTACCAACCATAGAATGCAAAACCAGAAAGACAATCTTCCCTTCGACCTTCTGCGACACAGGATCAGGGGTCAACATAATGTCAAAGGTAACTTATGATCATTTATTTGAAGGTATACCTTTGTACCTAACATATATGCAGTTGTAGATGGCGGACTTGACGTACAGATTCCCTGAAGGCATAGCAAAGAACATAGCGGTGCAAATTCCAGATTCACATATTCCTGTAGACTTTGTAGTACTTGACATGCAGGATAAAGAATACATGACTCTTATCTTGGGGAGACCATTCCTCAACACCGCTAGAGCCGTCATCTTCATCACGACTGGACAAATCCACTTCAACCTACCCACTGGAAAGGTATGCTGTAAATTCAATAGTTATCATATGCAACCCAAGAAGAGACGCAATAGAAGGAGACACCATACTTGCCGTTAAGCAACCCAACCATTGAAGGATGGCTGGGCAGACTATCCTGGTGAAATCACAAGATATGAAGAACAAGAAGAAGTAGCAAAACCTCGTTGGGACGAGTAGGGACGAGAAATTGAAAAGATGGAGCTACACACAAAAGAAGAAGTAGAAGAGACACTAGTACAAGCACAAGAATGGATGGAGAAGAATAAAGATACGCCACTACATAAGGAGGAATCGTCTGAGTCAATCTCAGATGATAAATCTGACAAGTAATTAATCTCTTTCCTATCTAGTCTTATCGGTAGACTATAAATCCTGTTCCTTTGCCACAAGGTAAAAATGGTAGTTACCTAATTAATTAGCATTAGTAATTTATTACCTATATCTTTCTGCATATTAGAGGAAAACAAAATAAATATTTACTTATCATTGCATTATGAAAAATCTTAAGCCCCATGTGAGAGAACTTATGGTTCTGCCATAAGAAAACTTACTGTGGTGGCATAAAAATAAATTTTATTTCCTTTGCATATAAAATAGAAAATTCTAAAAAGATGAGATGTTCAATTCCTGGTAGAATCTATAAAAGTTTAAATTATCTCATGAGAATATTCAATTACTCTTTTGGCTGACTGCTAACCCATTGACATAATGGAGCCTCGAGTTTTGTTTGTTCTTGTCGGAGTATAACCATGCAGGATTGAAAGCATAAAGGAGGAGTGAGCCCAACCAGGAGGCTACTTTCAAAGATTATTCAACTCAACCATAGCAAAATCAAGCTTGGGGGAGGGCACCCCCAATTATCAGGTAAGTATACCTATGCTATTTATAGAGTCTATCTTATAGTCATAATTATTAAAAATATGTGAGCACATGAAGGTTCACCATAGTATCATAAGAAAACTTAAAATTGCCAAAAATATATGGGCACATGAAGGCCCATGGCTGTCGAGTCTTAAGAGTCCTAAATAAATATATATTAGTTAGGGTGTGTGTTTAATTTGTTAGAGTTAATAAAAGTTATGAACTTTAATTTTGTCTTGGAAATGATGAATAGTTGCTCTGTCGTAATCCCTTTTAAGTACCTAGTTTTCAACCTTGAATTCTCCTAAGTTTTGGTTAAAACTACTTTAACTTGAGAATTTACTCTGAACCTGAAACTTGTGGAGGCATATACTTTAACTAAGTCTAGGTAGTTGGGAGATATGACATGAAGGTCTAGCTGCTATTTATCTTACTCCTAGCAATACTAAGATCTGGTGATTTATCTTTTGAGAATTGAAAATATTACATGATGAGCTCTTGTATGACATAGTTTGAATACCTACCAAAGCCATATACATATATACTTAGATTAGGAAGACTCATCCATGCTACTTGTGTTTTTATTGAGTGTTGTCAACCTTTAGACCCTATGAAGTCTCGTCATGCTTTTGAATCAAGATCACATACACACCACCCAAATATGCACTACTCTACACTGGAGTAGGCGCAACAACATGCCATTCATCCACCAGAAAAAGGTCTTACTCTTACACTAATAGTAACCAACACCAAAAAATATTCATTCCATTTCCATCATTCAACCAATAAATGCTCCAAAGTTCTTGCTATATTCTCTCTGCAATTTTTCTTGGTAATACAGATATGAGCTATGCAAAAGCTATCCGAAAAAAGAGAGAGAGGAGTTAAAAATGGACAAGTGTCTGGCGCACCTCTCAGAAAAATAAAGAATAAAATAGCTCATATTCTCTAGCCATGTTGTTCAAAATTCCAAATTCCAAAAGAGACAGATTTATTCCAAGGAGCAAAAGTAGAATTAGGTTTTCACCATATATCCATCATTACCACCATATATCCACCATATCCATATACCTGCACATCTTGACTTGATTGTATACTTGACTCTCTGTGGATCTATTGTTTAACTTTACAATATATACAAAGTAAGTATGCTAACCTTGTTAAGCCATTCCTATGAACTCCACTATATTTACTAGTATAGGAGGACATGACATTATCAATGCCTTAGTGAGATCCACAAATACCACATACATAAGAGACTTGAGGGTGTCATACAATTAAGCTCTGAGTTTTATTTCAAAAACTTTGCAAAACCCAGAATTTTGGTAGAGTGAAGAGTTTAAGACATAGTGCCTGACTCGATTACTTTGTCTTTCGATTACTCAAGACCCAAGTGATAGTAAAATTCCCATGGTTAAAGGTAATACGGGTGAGTTTGAAAGTTAGAGTATTTTTTTCTAACTTATAGAAGATTTTTTTTGAAAACATGTGAACTTATGAGGTGTGAAAGCACTGCAGCAACTCGTGATCCAAGTTTATTAGAAAGGCTTTGCTTAGGGACTAGCAAAGGGTAAGCTTGGGGGAGCTTGTTGACGGTCCTTAGCGTCAACTTTATAAGCAATTCTAAATTAAATAAATGGATCAATCAAATATAATATCTATAAATATAGGGCTTTAATTAACAATTTCCATGAGTTTTGGTGTTTCATTATTTTCTAGGGACTATTCCAGAAAAGAGAATTAAGGAAAGCAAATCAGAGAAGATATCAAATAAATCCCGCAGAGAAACACCTGCCAAAATACTCATGGAGGATCCCGCAGACACCGGAGCGAAGCGGGGCACCAACCCCTGCTAGGTGGGGCTAGCCGGCATGGGGTGGGGCCAGCTGGCACCCCCCTGGCCAGCTACCCGCTGTCTTCTGGAAGCTTCCTCCACCGCCTATGAGGAGTTATCTCAGCCCTACATGAAGTCGGTTTGATCCAACAGCTGTCGTGCATCCCATCGGACTATAAATAGGAGGGCATACCCCCCTGGAGCAATCCCGGATCATTCTCATATCATTCAGATCCATTCAGTCTAAGTCATAGAGATCTAGTCATCCAGAGCCATAAACCCTAGTTCATCTAGAGCACTTCCTAGTTCATAGCATAGCCTAGTTAGATTCGAGAGTAGAGGAAGTCAAGATTCGATCTTGGACTCCCGACGTTGTCAAGAGATTGAAGTCTAGTATAGTTCTTATTCTCTCATTCTCTTTTAGTATTTATCTGTAGTTGTATAATATTTATAGGCAACATTATTCTTCATTAATATGTTCTTGTTTACTTTGTTCATTGTCTACGTTAATATATCTAGTATATTTAGTTTGCTATTGAGTTCATGCACATGTTCGTATAGCGCTCGTCTATTTGATCATATGGAGAGTGGTAGGCAGTTGTAGGCGTGGTGCTTAGATACATTGCTTATCTGCGAATGCCACCAGTTGTGCCGGGTCGTGAAGTAGATCATGGACGTGACAGATCCATTGAGTCCTTTGTAGGCTTCCCCCCGTATGATGGTTTGGTAGGGAGGAATTATCAGGTTGAGGATATCTTGTTATATCTAAGGTTTCTGAACTCAACTCATCCTGTTCATGGCCCTATTGTGGTTGGGAATATTGGTAGTATTACTTAACAATGATTACTAGATGTACTTGCACTAACTAGCGTAGCTTTGACTGTAGCTAGAATACTTAGGATGTTATTTCTTTATTACTTGTATTAGACGATGCTTGTGTAGTGACTAGAATGCTCTAGATAACTTTATCCTTATTATTATTATGATGATGACTGATCAATTTACCCTTATCATTTTATATATATATTTATCATGTGACTTACCCCTGTTTAAGAGTAGAGATCATTGATAGTTAAATCATTTCGTTCATTTCATATGTTTGTTATCAATACTATAGATTATCAGTTTTAACTAGACCTTCCCAGTGGTAGAATATAAATGACAACATCGTAATACTCTAGGTAAAATGCTACAATGGTATATTTAATCTGTCCACTTGCAGAATCATTATTCCTTGACATTTCATATTTATCATTATTTATTTCTACCTAGTCATACATAAAATATAGAATATTACATAAGTACCATAAAATATTCCTAGCTCTATAATTAGGGATGACAACCTAGTTCCATGCTTAGGAGTATAAGGTAAAAGATATGTGGCTAGTTGCTAAAGACAAGTTAATTACATACAATGCATTTTTGGCACCATTGCTAAGAACTAGTTTCTTGGTGATGTCATTAAGAAATGTCAACATCTTCGATCACATCAGCGATGCCATCTCTGACGGCGGTGGTAGTGGCCTCGACGATGCTCTTCTCCAACAAGAGGCCAAAGTCATCCTCAATCTCCACACTCAAGCAGTTTCGGTCCAGAACATTTGCACTCGGTACATCTGCTTCTCGACATCACCTTGCCCTTCTTTGCTCGCTAGAAGACGTCCTTCCTCAACGTCCTCAGCAAGTACTCGCTGGAGTCCCATGTCCCCTCCGATGTTGTCATCCCTGAGTCTCCTTCCTGGGTCAAGATGAATTGTGTCGTCCGCACCTGGCTTCTTGGTGCCATGTCCGACGACCTCGCCGACATCGTCTCCGAATGTGGTGCCTCTGCTTGTACCATCTGGCTCGTGATCGAGTCCTAGTTCCTTGGGAATCAAACCACGCACACCTTGTATGCTGATCAGGAATTCTGCATTTTCTATCAAGGGGATCTATCGGTGGACGACTACTGCCGCCAATTCAAACGAAAGGCTGATGATCTTCGGGACCTTGGCCAGGCCATCTCCGAGGAGACCTTGGTTCTCAACATCATTTGGGGCCTGAATGAACGATTCACTGCCATCGGCATCCATCTGCGCTGAACCACTCCTCTCCTTACGTTCCTGCAAGTCCAGGACGAGCTTTGCCTTGAGAAACTCACCATGGCGAAGTCTCCTCCTACCACTGCTCTCATTGCGAGGTTTTGGTGGCCCCAAGTCTTCTGCTCTTCCTCATCCACGGTTACCGCAGACATCAACCCCGCCACTACAACAACAACCATCATCTCACGCCGGGAGCGATGGTGGCAATAGCAGCAATGGCAATTCTCATGGAAAACGTGGTGGCAAGCGCCATAACAGAGGTGGCGGTGGCAGTCCTAGGAGTGGCTCTAGTTTCAGGGGCGTGCCTGGCAACACTGGCGCTCCCCCTACGGCTCCTACTACAGCAAACTACTACAACCCGTGGACTGGGTCCATCTATATGTGGCCTGGTCCCCGGACTCTGACTCCCCCTCATGCACCGGTGCCTCGTCTGCATCAGGCTTACTTTGCTAGTCCACCCGCCTAGTGGGCTGGTCATTGGGGCGTCCCACCCGTTGCTCCTGTTCCAGTGCCTCAACCTCCTCCATCTCCTGGTTGGGATCAGCAAGCTCTTGGGCCAGCTTTGAGACTATGTCTCTTACTCCACCGCCACAGCGGGACTGGTACTTCGACACTAGTGCCACCGGTCAAATGGGGTCCAACACTAATTCTCTCTTCCTTCTCCCCCTACCGCTCATTCTCCCTCTTCTATTGTCATTAGCAATGGGAATTTAATTCCTGTCACTACCACCGGCACCACTCATCTTCCTTACAATTTTAATCTAAACAATGTCCTTGTTTCTCCCGATCTCATTAAAAATCTTGTTTCTGTTCATCGCTTCACCACTGACAATAACTGTTCTATGGAATTTGACCCCTTTGGTTGCTTTGTTAAGGATCTTCCCACACTGTGCGAGATCATCCGATGTAATAGCTCAGGACCCCTATACCCCTTACAGCTCCCGGCATTAGGACTCCTTGCTGCAACCTCCTGTAGTCTTTGGCACCAATGTCTTGGACATCTTGGTCGTGAAGCCTTGCCTAGACCAACTTCTACTTCATCTATTTCATGTAGCAAAGGCTCTTGCAATACCCTTTGTCATGCGTGTCAACTTGGGCGCCATGTTCGCCTTCCTTTCCAGACTTCATTATCCCATGCTATGCACTCATTCCAATTAATTCACTGTGATTTATGGACTTCACCTATTGCTAGTGTTTCGGGACATCAACACTATCTTGTCATTGTTGATGATTTTTCTCACTATGTTTGGACTTTTCCCTTACGCAAAAAAGTCTGACACCTTCCCCACTCTCTCTGACTTCTTTGCCTATGTCCTGACATAGTTTGGAGTTACTGTATAGTGCATTCAGTGTGATAATGGTCTTGAGTTCAACAACTCAAGTTCCCGCACTTTCTTTCTTGCTAATGGCATTCACCTATGCATGTCTTGTCTGTATACCTCGTCCTAGAATGGCAATGCTGAACGCATGATCCACACCATTAATGACACTGTTCACTGCCTCTTATTTCAGGGCAGCGTCCCTCCTCGCTTCTAGGCAGCTGCTATTAGCACTGCCACATACTCAACATTCTACCAACTAAGACACTCAACTTCTCCCACCACACCTCTCCCTTTTCGGCAAGCCACCATCCTATGTTCACTTACATGTTTTCGGGTGTAAGTGTTATCCCAACCTCACTGCCATAGCCACCAACAAACTTTCTCCCCGCTCCACCTTATGCGTCTTTCTTGGTTACTCCCCACATCACAAGGGCTATCTTTGCCTTGATCATCACACTAATCGCATAATCATCTCTCGTCATGTTGTTTTTGACGAAACCTTCTTTCCTTTCTCGGAATCTCCCACTTCCACCAAGGATGATTACAATTTTTTAGTTGATCTATCTAACCCGATGGATCTTCCCATTCCACCATCACCATGTTCTTTACCTGCAGGTTCTTCTGGTGCTGTGGCCACACCCCCAAGAAGGCTTTGTGTGTGTCTAGAACCCCCTGGTGCCGCCCATCTTGGCAGGGGCGGGTCTCCAGACCACCTCACTGTGCCTACATCACCACTCGACGCCCCACCACCATGCATTGGGTCTCCTTCGCCACCAGCACCCCTGGTCTTGCTCCATCAGTGCCCCCAACACCCCTGTCCACGCCCCACGACGTTTTGGCCAGGTCTATGTGCGGCGTCCTGCTGCTGTCCCTCTTCCTGATCAACGCTTCGGCCAGGTTTACAACAGACATCTCCAACCACCTTTAACAGCTCCTGCTCCACCCCTTGCCTCACCTCCCATCGCTCCTTCTACGGCTCCCTCTCCTCTACCAGCAACACCACTTCCTCGAGGGGTTGTCCCAATAAACCCCGTCTCCAATCAACATCCTATGATCACCAGGGCTAAGCGTGGTATCCGCCTGCCCTCCGTGTATCAGGCTGCAATGTTGTCTCCGATTCCTTAGACTTACCGTGCTGCCCTCACTGATCCAAATTGGCGTTCTTTCATGGAAGCCGAATACTCTCCTCTTTTGGCCAACAAAACTAGGGATTTAATCCCTCGGCCACCTCAGTGCAATGTGGTCACCGACAAGTGGGTTTTCAAACACAAATTTACAGCTGATGGCTCTCTTGAACGCTACAAAGTTCGTTGGATTCTTCAGGGATTTACACAATGCCCTGGAATTGATTTCTCTAAGACTTTCAGTCCTATGGTTAAACCCTCTACTGTTTGCACTGTGATTTCTTTCGCTCTCACATTCCTGGTCTATTCATCAACTGAACGTCAACAATGCTTTCCTGCAAGTACATATGTCTGAAACTGTCTACTGTGCCCAACCTTCAGGCTTTGAGGATTCCACTCACCCAGATTATGTGTGTCGGCTTAATCAATCCCTCTATGGTCTTAAGCAGGATCCTCGTGCTTGGTACAATAGATTTGCCTCTGATCTTCTTCAGCTAGGATTCATTGAAGCCAAGACCAGATGCCTCGTTATTTATTTATCACCACGGCAAGGATGTGGTTTACCTTCTCCTCTATGTGGATGATATTACTTTAACAACTTCCTCAGATGCTCTGCTTCGGTGCCTCACTGATGCTCTTCAACAGGAATTCTCTATGAAGGACCTCGGTCCCCTTCATCATTTTCTTGGCATGGAGGTTCAACAATCCAACAATGGGGTTTTCCTCTCTTAGTGCCAATATATGATTGAAATTCTTGAGCATGCTAGGATGGCTGCCTGCAAACCTTGCTCCACCCCTGTGGACCTTAACCCCAAGCTATCTGCTGATGGTGATCCCGTGGCTGACCCTACAGATTTCAGGAGCCTTGCAGGCACTCTTTAATATCTCACCTTCACTTGGCCACATATTGCCTATGCTATTCAACAGGTTTGCCTACACATGCATGACCCATGGGAACCCCACCTCACTGCTCTTAAGCGTATCCTCCACTATATCAGTGGCACTCTCCATATGGGTCTCCATGTGCGTCCCTATGCTCAGGATACCTTGGTGGTATATTCAGATGCTGATTGGGCTAGCTGTCCGAACACCCGTCACTCTACTTCAGGATATGTAGTTTTCTTGGGTGACAATCTAGTTTCTTGGTCCTCCAAACGCCAGCCCACTGTCTCTCATTCCAGTGCTGAGGCTGAGTATCATGCCGTCACCAACGCTGTTGCCGAGGCCACTTGGATTCATCAATTGTTAACTGAACTTCATGCTCCTCTATGCAAAACAACTCTGGTATATTGTGATAACGTCAGCGTTGTCTACATGTCTTCCAATCCTGTTCAACATTAATGCACCAAACATGTGGAAATTGATCTTCACTTCGTACGTGAATGTGTTGCTATTGGATACGTCTGTGTTCTCCATGTTCCAACGACATTGCAGTTCGCCGACGTTTTCACCAAGGGGCTGCCTTCTTCTGTCTTCACCGAGTTCCGCTCCAGTCTCAACGTTCGGTCTTCAGAAGCTTCGACTGCGGGGCGTGTTAGCAATTAATATTTCTCCTCTATAGTGTGCAGGTGGCTTGGCACCTGTGTGCTGTGCCTGTTCACATATATACCATAGTTATTAGCTAGATCACCAAGAGTTGCTCCTTGGTTCTCTCCCCTCTATGCTTTCACACCTTGGCTCTCTCCCCTCTATATATATGTAATCTTTCACTGTTATCAGTAACACATATGAATACATCTTCCTTCAATAACTAGCACTACTGAAGGAGTAGAGTGCACCCGTCGACCACACCAAGGAAAGAATGTCTCTGATATCAGCTGTCACACCCCTGGCCGTCGGCTCTCTCCGGCAACGTGAGCATGAACGCAAGTAAGAGGCGAGAAAGTTGACAGGGAAACCCCCGTGGCTTGGCGATATGCATATAGTAGAAAAATATCTCATTGTTGGATACAACATAGTACTAGTGCTTATAAGCCGCCTACATCTGGCCAATCGACCCCACACGACAGAGTTCAAGTATAAAACATAATACGCAATAATACGCTAAGTGGCTAAAGTCACGCCTTTGATGAGGACTAGCCCGATCTTCCGAGAGGTAACCCATAAGTTTGACTTGTGGAGATCTCAATGTTGGCGATCCGGCTTCAAAATCAGACACGATTCGAACCCTGCAACCGTCACACCATTGCTCCGTTGGTTATCAACCAAGCACAACTTGATTGACCTCGCCAAGAACACAAGCAATCTGAAATTGCAAATATGAATGATGTAAGCGAATCGAAGAACACAAGCAAGAAGGTATAAACACGTAATCTGAAATTGCAAATATGAATGATGCGAATATCAATAGAGCTTTCAAGGACTCGGTTCCAAAGGACTAATCGACACAGTGGAGGGGATCAAGAACGGGGCCCTGGATCATTGTAAAAGGATTTGTCACCACAGTTACAATGAACGATTCAGTTTCACGATGAAAAACTAAAATCACAAACAAAATCCGAAACCTAAGGAGAGCGGCAGCAGCTGGTTATATAGGTCTAAGGGTCATCGCCACCCCTGGACGCGCCCCCCCTAATGGGCTCAACAACGATACATGGCCCAACGGACCAAAAATAGTGACGTAGCACCAGAACAGATTCTGGATGCTGACTTGTTTCGATGTTTCCCGATGACTCATAAGGAATTGGGACATCAAACCAACTCCATTGGTTTCCTTATGAAATTATCTTTCCATCCATGGGAGGATCGTTGAAAACGGAGTCCGGATGCGTCCTGGGTGTCCATTTTACTCCTTGCTGGTCCTGGACTCCGAAACAGACTCGAAGTTGACATGGCAGCTGAGTTGGAGATGAGTTGTAACTTGGGAAAGACGATGGCGTAGGTGTGTCCAGCGTGGCGATGTCCTCATCAGCCTTCGTCTTGTTGTCGTTCCGCTACGTCAGTCTGTTGACACCGTTTTTCGGCATGTGTCAAATGAGGTAAGACTTGCGTTGATCGGTAGCTGTTTTCTATCGGTATCGGAAAGTCATCAGTCAAATTTACCGATGAGAGTGAATGCTGCAAGAAGGATAAGTTTGTTGCCGATGGGAGCTAGACAATTCTTGCCGATAAGGGTTAATTGGTGGAAACAAGTTACCAGAAGTGCAAGGTTGCCGATTGGGAAGTATTGCCGATGCTGATGGGCACAGGGTAACATGGCGGTTGATGTCAGCAAGGGATTACTGATGGCAATAGAAGGAAGTTGAGGATTGAAGAGTCTGCCGATGGAAAGTTTCATCGAAGAAAAGACACAAGGAAACTGGTGATCTTATGCTAGTATTATTATAGAAGTCTGAGTCCGACTCTTGCATGAGTCGTTTATTTTCCTTAAAATAGAGATGTCTGTTTAGGAAAATATTATTGTTATCTAGGTCTGACTCCTGCGCGGATCAGTTATTTCCTTAAAAATAGAGTTTTGTTTAGGAAAGGTACGAGTCGTGTCTGTCTGTAACTCCTTTTCTGGAGTATAAATATGTACCTAGGGGTCGTGAGAAAATCAACAATCTATCAAACAAATCAATTACTCTTATCTACTTTTACTGCAATTTACCCTTTTATTGCATTAGTCTTAGTTTATCTACGAGTTCTTCAAGCTTCGACGGGCTGCATCTCCTTGATCTCCGTCAAATCCTTGCAAGTTCCGTGTGGGAGTAATCTGAGCCTTGACATCCGGGCGCATCGCTGTTGTCTCGTTGAGCTCTGCTCTAGTTATCTTGATCAAGTCTGAGTCTTGACATCTGGGCGTATCGCCGTTGTCTTGTTTGGATCTTGTTCTAGTTATCGTCCTTGTCGATTAACTGGTCAAATCGACTGGCACATCTTAGGATATCGAATTCGGGTAATAGCCCGAGGTGTTCGCAGATCCTGACGCTTTTTGTGTCAACACCTCTTTTGGCACACCCAGTGGGACAAATTATACATCTATCATGGGTGATAACTCCGACGTTAACCAGAGGAACATCATTGAAGTCTTCGAGGCCGATCTAAAAGATGATCAAAGGCTGGCTATGTAGAGGGCTATGGAGGAGTACAAGCAATTGTATCTGAAGTCCTTCAACCTAAGCAGGAGCGGCGAAGCCATCCAAAAGCAAGATCCGTCGTTGCCGCGGCAGGTCACGTATGACGCCAATCCTGGTAAGTTGCAAGAGATGGTTAATTCTGCCTTAAATCAAGCATTAATTAGCCACTCCAATGTGTTGTCCAATACTGTATACAATGCTGTCATGCAATCTTTCAAAGAAGGACAAGCACCTCAATATGTTGGTCCAGCGTATCATCAACCTGGATCGGCATCTATAAACCCATCGGCAGCCCCAATGGCGTCTTCCACTCCCGTGGATCCGTCTGCCGATGTGGCTACACCACCAAGGCCAAGTCCTGAAAGCGTCACCAAGCTTAGTGCAGATCTGGTGGCGTCGATAATGTCGGGACCTGCTATCCAGAATCATCCAGCTCCTACCAACTGGTGGGGTTACGGTATGCCTTCAAATCCATCCGCTGGTTCTAATCTGGTGCAGGGAGACAGTTCAGCTTGGAAGGGCTCCATGGCATCGGCAATGCAATCACAGCCGATGATCCCTATGATGCATTACTCTACGTCTTCTCCAGCTGTACAAGTGCCAACAGAAGATTTCCAGGTGGTGATTCCTAAAGTACCTCTGATGCCACCATCGACGAATTCTGTGTCGATGCAACACAGTATAGCAACTGGAAGTCAACCTATGGTGGTAAATCCTCAAGCCGGAGTACTAGCACATCAAGGTAACCAATTTGTTGATTACTCTAAGGTGCAGGAGCAGTAGGTGCCGGTTAGCTATCAGCCATCGGTATGTCACATGCTGATGATTTATAATTTTGGATGGACCAATCAGTCGCCGGCTCAACAGCCTGGCATACTAATGTATCATTATGGAAGTCCAGCAAACACTCAGAATGAGGCATCGGTACAACAACCAATGAATATGATGACACAACATAACCCACTAAGTGTGCAAAATTATCCATCGGTAAGTCAGCCGATGCATAACGTCCAGATGACTGGTGCTGCGCCCATGACAACTACTCCGCATCATCTTCTACCAAGACCTGAAGGGGCGCATCAGCCGGCTCCACCAGTCAACAATCAGCCAATGGGTCAGCAAGAGTAGGATGCATATTGGACCGATAAGATCGCCGAAGTGGTGAAGGAACAATTCGGCATTAAACCCAAGGTTAATACATATTCTTATCGGACGTCGTATCCTCCAGCATATGATTTAATTCCTCTCCCAAATCGGTACAAGGTGCCTGATTTCACCAAATTCTCCGGCCAAGATGACACGTCAACGATGGAGCACATCAACCGCTTCATTATCCAGTGTGGAGAAGCTGCCAGCAGAGAGGAACTGAGGGTGAGATTGTTCTCATCATCATTATCTGGATTGGCATTCACATGGTTTATATCATTGCCTCCAAATTCTGTAATCACATGGGCCGATCTAGAGGGGTAGTTTCATAAATACTTCTTCGCTGGCATACATGAGAAGAAGATTACCGATTTGGTTAAGCTGAGGCAACGTAATGATGAATCGGTGGAAAATTTTGTTCAGAGGCTACAGACGTAAAGAACAAGTGCTACAGCCTGGTACTTGATGATCGGCAACTGGCAGATTTGGCTTTCCAAGGACTACTGACGCATATCAAAGATAAGTATGCGTCTCAGGAATTTGAAAGCCTAAGTCATCTGGTGCAAAGGATTGCCGATCAAGATGTCAAAAATTTTGAACCCAGGAAGACTTGGAATACAAGGTGACCTTCATTGGGAAAGAAGAGGATTCTAGGTCAGATGAAGAGTTGAGCATCGGCTCTGCCGAATGGGTGAAGGATAAGAAATCTATGTCTTGTCCGTTTGGCCAGAAGAAGCTGAAAGGTGCACCTTTGATATCACCAAGGCCGATATGATGTTTGACTTATTACTTCAAGAAGGACGGATCAAGTTGGCGCCTAATCAAGTAATTCCATCGGCCGAAGAGCTCAGAAAGATCAGGTATTGCAAGTGGCACAATGCGACTTCGCACAGTACCAATGATTGCAAAGTATTCAGGCAGCAGTTGCAGTCAGAAATTGAATCCAGATGAATTAAATTTGAAAATTCTAAAGCCCAGAAACCGATGAAGATTGATCAGCACCCGTTTCCAAATATTATGGTGGAAACTAGTGGAAAAACTAAAGTGCTGACATCGGAAGCTGCCAGGAAAAATGCATCGGTAGATCCTGACCATCAAGTAGCTGAGCGTGATGAGAGGAGGTTTGCCGATGGCAGAAAGGGCAAGAAAGTTGCCGATGAAGGTAGTAATGCCAAGAGGGCTCCTGGTATTATAATCACGCATAAGCAGCCAAGGCGAGAGTATCGGCAATCGCAAGGGGAGCAGCATCGGCAGGAAAAAGAAGAGCATCAAGAGTGGCTTCGACATAAGGACCACTGGAAGTGTCCCTTCTTCGTTCACTGCTGGGAAGAAGGCATCAAGCTACCTACTGCCGATAATTGTCCTGAATGCAATGGGTATTACCCTACTGATCGTTAGAAAAGAGGCCTTGTTTTGACGATCGAACAATCCGGTATGCTAAGCCACTTAGAGAGAAGAAATCGGCACATGACTGGCTGGGGGGCAAGCTCAACGCGCATGACAAGCTTGGCAGGCATGTTGGTCAAGAGAAACTTGAGGAAATGGTCAATGCTAGAGTACCTGACGAAGAAATATTCTCCAGAGATCCGAACATCCGGAGTGTGCCAATACGAGTAGGGAGAAGCAACACCAACCTGTTTGGAAAACCAAGCTTCCTTAGTGGTGCCCCAAGGGTCTGACGAAGACTCAAAAAAGGAGGATCCAGCGAGAACACCAAAGCGACTTATATGACAATGAAAATCCTTCAAGGGAAAAGTAGTGGAGGCCAAAGCGCAAGGATAGGGATCCATCGGCAGAAATCAATATGGTCGTCATATTGCCGATGGAGTTCATGGCACCTGTCAGCAACGGAGAAGAGGCTGCTGAAATGGCGCAGTTGATGTTGGATCCGATGGCAGCTGTCTTTGAGAAGCCTGCCGATGATGAAAGGCAGCACCTAAGGGCTCCGTTCGTTAATGGCAAAGTGGATGGACAACCTGTAACAAAGATGTTAGTGGATGGTGGGGCGTCAATCAACATAATGTCGTACTCATGTTCAGGAAGCTTGGAAAAGGCAACTAAGACTTAGTCAAAACAGACATGAAGCTCAAAGACTTTGAAGGCAATGTGTCACCAGCCATGGGAGCCGTATGTGTTGAGTTGACCATCGCAGTAAAACTTTGCCGACGACGTTTTTCGTGATTAGTGGCAAAGGCACCTACAACTTGCTCCTAGGAAGGGATTGGATCCATGCCAATTGCTGTATTCCTTCTACTATGCATCATAGCCTGTGCAGTGGGTTGGAGACAAGATTGAAGTCGTCCGGAGTGAAACTCCGTCAATCGTTGCATCGGCAGAATCAGAGACTTATGAGCAAACCAGGTGCATATCAGGTGAAGCTTGGGACACGGAGTTCCTCAAAGTTGCCGATTACCGCATTACACCGATCCAAGCAGTTCGGTCCTGAAGAAGAGTTTTAATGGATCGATTCGCCGATGATGGAAAACTGGGACAGGGGTTCACGTCGGCCGATGATTTATTAGGAGTAGATATCGGCGATGGCAGTAAATCTAGGCCAACTTTCATTAGTGTTAAGTTAGATTCCCAATGTAAACAACAGTTGACTGATTTGTTAAAAGAATATAAAGATTGTTTTGCTTGGGATTATACAGAGATGCCTGGTTTAGACCGATCAATAGTCGAACATCGTTTCCTATTAAATCTGGTTTCCAACCGCATCGGCAACCTGCGTGCCGATGTAATCCTATGGTATTGCCTGACATTAAAGCTGAAATTACAAAGTTAATTGAAGCTGGGTTTATTTGGCAATGTCGATATGCCGATTGGATTTCTAATGTGGTTCATGTGTATAAGAAGAATGGAAAACTTTGTGTTTGTATTGATTTCAGGAATCTCAACAAGGGGCCCCACCGATGGATGGTTTCCGATGCCCCCTTGCCGATCTGCGGGTTTTTGGGTGCTGCTGGACATCAAATCATTAGCTTCATGGATGGGAAAGCTGGTTTTTAATCAGATATTCAAAGGTTTAAGAAGCATAAACCCAAAATGCTTTTAGATGTCCAGGGCAATTTGGGGTTTTTGAGTGGGTTGTAAAGACTTTTGGCTTTGAAGAAGCCGGTGCTACTTATCAAAGAGCAATGAATTTTATCTTTCATAAGTACATCGGCACATTTGTCGAAAAATTTTATTGATGATGTGGTGGTTAAATCCGGGAAAATTTTTTGAAGCATCTTGCCAAATTTTCGAAAAATCCTGGAAAAGCACAAGGGAGCATGGGTTTTAAAATGAATCCTAACAAGTTTGATTTGGTGTTTCGGCAAAGGGGTTTCTGGGTTTTTTTGGTTTAAACAGAGAGGCATCGAGATCGGCAGGGAAAAACTATTGATGCAAATTTAAAAAGGGGGTTGCCCCCAAAACAAAATGAGCTCAATCCTTGATCGGCAAGGGTTAAAATTTTATTAGAAAAATTTATATTCCCAAATTA